>CP141132.1:58025879-59275879 GCA_035236585.1 Warburgia ugandensis | reverse complement strand
AAAAGGGTGGATGGTATTGCTGCCAAAAAGGCATTGTCCCTTCCCTGACTACTGTGGTAAATAGGGACGACCACTGGAGGTGTTCACGGCACCCTTTCGGGGACATCCATAGTGGCCGTGGAGGCTATGGTGGATTCTAGCTATATGCTAAGTATGAGCATAGTGGCCCTATGATTTCAATGTGATTGATATGAATATAGCATTGAGATGGTCGTATACGAGTACTCGTGACCATTTGGCGTGACGTGTACGCCGAGAGACTCATGTGCATGATACTAGCATCTGCTTGAATGATGACTACTTTAAGAATTTCATCATTATTATATTTGACTCGTTGGTTTGATGCATTTGCCAAGATCTTCGTATATGGATCTATTGATTTCTATTTTAGTCATAAATATATTTATATAACGTGATTTGCATACGGATTCTATGATTGAAATTGCATCAATAAGCTTATGTTTTATGCATAACTATGCATGCTTACACAAAAGGAATCGCTCATGTTTTACACGAAAAGCTCTTGGAATCATGCATGTTGCCTACCATGTTCAAAATAGTAGTATCAGATCACCTACTAGGTATGAGATATACTTACCCAAATATATTATTTTTTAAGATAGCTCCACTCGCGAGTAGAAGAAGCATCAAGAACATGTTAGTGCTAAGATCAAGTGAATGAAGAGAGGACAAGCATGAATGTAGGTGAACACTCTACCTTTTGGACATGTATCTGTATTTATTTACAGTTGGGCTGTGAGCTGTGACTGGATAGACTTGGGAAGACATTTATGATTACAGTAATTTTCAAAAACTACTTTGTTTGTTGTGAAAGCTAACGATACTCAGGGTTTTCAGAATGAGTTTAAAATAAAAGATTTTTCGCTACATTGCATTGTTTTGTAAAATTATTTTCAAATAGGGATGCATCCCGCCTTAGGAATTAGATATTGCATTTAAAAATGCATGTGAAAACCTGGGTCATCACATTAAAATACCACTTTTGGTACTTAGGATTGATGATTCATGAGAGTGGAGAGATTGAGAGGGAGGTTACCTAGAGAATCCAAGTAGGTAGGAACAAATGGAGATGTGCATCTAAAGTTTTGTATGATCAGAGGGTGCCACCCAAACTAAAGAGAAATTCTATAAGATGGTATAAGGCCAGCCATGCTCTATGGATTAGAGTGATCAGCAGTTAAAGAACATCATGTTCATAGGCTAAACGTTGTGGAAATGAGGAAGTTGAGATGGAGGAGCAGCAAGATAAGAAAGGATAGAATTATGAATGAAAACATTATAGGAAACTTTGTGTAGCACCAATAGGTAATAAGATGAAGGAGATTAGACTTAGATGGTTTGAACATGTCAAATAAAGATCAAAAACATCACTAGTTAGAAGGAGTAAGGCAATAAAAGTAGAAGGTTCTAAAAGAGTAAGGGGAAGGCCTAAAGGAATGTGGATAGAAGTTGTGAGAAAAGACTTAAAAACTTTGGGACTAAATGAAGCCATGGTACTTAATAGAGGGGAATGAAGGAGCAAGATTCATGTGACCAATCCCTAACTGGGATAAGGTCTTGATGATGATGAGGTATGAGATAATGAGTTGAGATAATGATCCCTAAATGAGTGAATGTCCCCCATGAACAACACAAATACCCATTGTATCCTTCTCTCGATAAAAATACAATAGCTTTTTGAAGCATTAGCATTAGCTCCAAATGCCTCCTCACCTGTCATTTATAAGATCCAACATTTTGGTGATTGAAAGATTCTAAACCATTTCACTAGCTGATGTACTTCTTAGATAGGGCATCCACAAAAGTTTCTCATCACATAGTCTAGATTTTGTTTCAATGTGAAGAAAAGGTAGCAGTGTACTATGAACTTTTCTTTTCCTAATGAATGGCTAAATTCAATAATAGAAAGAAAGAAAAAATTACACATACACTATAAACATGACCTTCACATCAGTAAAAACATCACAAAACAAATAAAGAAGAGGACAAAAAAATATGGACTATTCCTCCAAACAGCATTCAATTTGGACTTGAGGCTCTATTGGTAGCAAAATCACCTAACATATTAGACGCCCTACATATATGTATAAACAACACAGAGCATAACCCACTGTGATCCTTTATCACCTTCCTATACCTCCATTGTATTTGTCATTATAAGAGTAGTAAACAAGTCCCTAGCCTTTGCCACTTCTACAATTAATTGGTAGTCCATAACTATTTTTGCCACTTCAATATTATTTAAAATGTAAGTCTCTGTAAATGATCCTAAATAATTATCAAGAAATAACTAGAATTTCCATCTCAATAACAATAGAAGCATATCTTTGCTAATGATATGGATATTAAATGGAGTTCTTTACAAATAGTTGGGCTCTAAGAATCAAGACTTATAAGATGAATTTGTTGTGGCTCAATTGAAATTCACAAAAAGAGTTATTAAGCTCTTGGAAATTAACAATCAAAGAGGACTGAAGGATTGATGATGTAGCTCTCGTGAATTTTAAAATTGCAAAGTCATATGCTAAAATTGTAATAAGTTGTAGAGTAAATTTGATAAATCAATGATCATTACCATGGAAAAGGATTTTAGCCATGAAATGGTGAAAATACCAAGCAAGAATTTTTAAAACCCTAAGTAGAAAAAGAGTTAAGGAAGAAGCATGAGTCTTACTAGAACAATTGAATAGGCTAGGGATATGGAAGGTCCTATAAAGAGGTGCTTCAAGATATTAGATGTCATCATACCCCTTCCCCAATCCTTGAGATCTAAGTCTTTTATTAGGATGTGAACCAAAAATCAAAAATCTTGAAGAGACCTGTCTTGGTTACTAGTAAAGATGCTTTCACTCTATTGATGAGATGATCTCATGATTGAAAGTTTTGAGGAACCAATGAAGAATTTAGTAGGTGAAAAAATGAAAATGAAGAATTTCTCTTTATTTTTCTGTAAACTCTTATAGGTTATTCATTGCAAATAATTGCTCAACATATTTGATGGAAAAGATCAACATATTCTTTGGAAACAAGTTGTTGATGTACAAAATAGATTTGAACCTCACACATGGTTGTCAATTGAATTAAAACAAAATTATCAAATTGTAGAGTAACATTATGACAATGATGGAGAAAGTACAAAGGAACTCAAAAAATATTGTTAGAAATGGGTGTAAAACAAGATTTTGGATAGATAATGGTCATTACTCTCCCCCTTTGTTGAATATTTTGATAAGATTTTTTACATTATAGAAGACACGAAAGCATCATTTCCCACCATTATAGCAAAAAAAATAGGGTATTGAATGGAATATAAACTTCATAAAACATCTATTTATCAAAGTATGGACTTCCTTGCTCAATAAGCAACTTTTCTTAGAAGTCCTTTCACACTCCTTGATCAATAGGCAACTTTTCTTGGAAGTCCTTTCACACTCTTATTATAGCTTTTGATGAGCCTCTTTTGCCACTCAAACATTCATGAAATTTTTAAGGCCCCATAGACAGTTATCTCTTTCTCTTGGATTGCTACAGAATAAGTTCATTTCCTCTGAGGCCCCATTATGTTTGTGATTAATCCAACATGGAGTTGTTTCAAGGTGTACCAATTGTTTCAACCACCAAGAAGTTCTAAATAATCCACTGAGAATTTATGATTAAGATAATGAAAAGAGATAACTAATTGTGACTCTAGGGACACTAAAGTTCAGTCATTGTTTTAAGATTTATGGATTGTGCTACAACATGGAGTTGTGCCAAGTTCACGAAAGGTGATAATGCTAATGTTATTAGTGGCTAAATGATATTGGGCCAAGTCCCTAGAGTTTTTAGGACCTCATGGACAAAGTCAAAATGCTTTTAACTTGGTAGCAATTTTTTGCAAATATTGGGTAGTGATCCGCTAATTAGATAGATCATATGGGCCTTGGCTTGCAAGCTTTAAGGGTGAGAGAAATTTAGGTCTCTGTCTATATTTTTTTTCTCTATTTTCTTTTCATTTTCTTTAGGATGACCTTCAGAGGTGGGTATTTTGTTTTGGTCTTTTTGCTCTAAGATTATCTCAATCTTAAGTGTAATATATTAACTCCTCAAAAAAAAGTTTCTTTTCTCTGAGAAATTATAGAAAAGAGGATGGTTATGCTCAACAAGTGTTGCGTCTATGCAAAGTAGTGAGATGACTTTCCTCATATCTTCTTCCTTTCCCCCTTTTCTCAAAAAAGTGTGGGCATTTTTCCTTGGTCTCTATTCAATTGTTTAGATGTGCCTAGCCTCCATTCAAGAATTGATGTTGTAGTGACCAAG
The DNA here is from genome assembly GCA_035236585.1 of Warburgia ugandensis. Lineage (NCBI taxonomy): Eukaryota > Viridiplantae > Streptophyta > Magnoliopsida > Canellales > Canellaceae > Warburgia > Warburgia ugandensis. The sequence continues at coordinate 59,271,559 of CP141132.1, read as the reverse complement.
CAGCAAGGGAACTAAACTTAAGAGGTTCCTATGGGAGGTCACTCTCCCTTTCATTCTTTGGTCTCTTTGAAAAGAAGGAAATCATAGAGGTTTCTCTATTAAGAAGACAAGGGCAAGATCTTTATGTTTCTCAGTCAAAGCTTAGATCATTCATTGGGTTCATGCACATGGCACTTAAGCATTAGAAAACCATCACTAATGCTAAATGCTTCACTAAAAAACCAAAGCCTAAATGGGAGCCAACTCCTCAATGATGCTTTAAACAAAAGTTTGATGGAGCTAGTCTTGAGACCCTAATTCTATTGGATTTGGAGGATTACCAAGAAATCATGTAGGCAAGAAAATGATGGACATTTTTGGCCAAATAGTTAGTGGAGTTCCAACAGAAGTATAAGCCTTGGCTACTTTCTTTGGATTAAAAACTACTAAAAATGGGGTTTTAGAAGAAGGAAAAAATAAGATGGTTTAAACATAACTGTCTTATAAAAAATGATAAAAGACGGTTCATAAACACCATCTTATAAAACATGTCTTAAGAAGACAATTTTTTCAAACTGTCTTATGATATATGTATATATATATAAGATGATTTTTTTTATAAACATTTTACTTTTTTCAAATAAAATAAGATGGCTTATTATAACTATCTTCTTTTATTTACATAAAATAAGATAGTTATTTGAAACCATCTTCTTTTTTTTTTTTTAAAGATGGTTATTTGAAACCTTCTTATGTCTTTTAACTAAAGAAGACAGTTTATTAGAAACTATCTTTTAAATATTCATTTTAAAATAGTGTCAAGTTCAACTAGTATTTTTTTACTCTAACTTGCTTTGATAAATATTTAAAAAAAAAACCTCCAAGATTGAACTAGATTTATGTGTTTTTTGGTCCCAAACTTGTATTTTCTTGGTTGATATCAGTGTGGATATGTATTATTTCTTGTTTTCATCATATGTTTAATTTATTTGGCTAATTATGGGTAATAAAAATTTCTTGCCTAAAGTTTTTCCTTCCTATGTGTGGATCATTCGTGTGTATAGATCAGTGTGTAGATCATTCATGTGTATAGATCAGTCCTGTTTTTGTGTCAATCTTTCTTGTTCCAATACTAGAGTTGGAAATTTAAGTCCTCTAATATATATATTTTTTCCAACTATATACATATATATATATATATATTATGTGCACACTAAGTGTTTGGTTAAATGCCTAACCCAATGTTATTAATCTTTTCATGTCTAGAAAGTCTTTGCACGCATCTAAACTTTAATTTTTTAACAACATGGACAAATATGCTTGGAAGATTGCAAAATGATCATCAAGAGAATATTAAGAGAGAATAGAAAGTTCATAAAGTTTGCACTTCGGAAAAGTGATGACTATAATCACATGCGATGTCTATGCTTGAGATGTGGAAACTAGAAAAAGGTCACTATAAACTAGTTGAGAGAATATTTGTGCTTCAATGAAGTTGATGAAAGTTATCACCCTTAGATGTGGCATGGAGAGGGACTTTCTCATGGTCCCTCAATAAGGGTAGAATGTGTACATGATCATGAAGCTCCTATAAGAAGTCTTGTAGATAGTAGAACTGTATCGATGTTCTGAGATGCATATGATGACTTCAAGGATGATCTTAAACAATTTTAGACTACATTGGAGGAAGTAGATGAGTCATTGTACATTGAATGTACAGATTATACCAATTTGTCTATAGTTGTAGAACTTTACAACATGAAATCAAGATTGGTTTTTTAGATTAAGGTTTTACAGAATTGTCAAAAGTGATTGATAAAATGTTGCCAAAGGAGAACAAACTAGTTAGGTTGATATGGGAAGCAAAGAAAACCCTAGCTACACTAGGGTTGAAGTGTGAGAAGATACATGCATATCCCAATGACATCATCTTATATATGAAGGAGCATAGAGACAAAACTACATGCCCACCTTGTGGACATTCAAGATGGAAGCTGAAGAAGAATCCAATGGAGTTGATGAAAGCTATCGTCGTTGGATGTGGCATGGCTAGGGACTTCCTCATCGGCCCTTAATATGGATGGAATGTGTATATGATCATGAAGTTATTGCAAGAAGTCTTGCAGATAGTACAGCTACACCAATGTTCCAAGGTGCATACGATGACTTCCTAGATGATCTTGTACAATTCTAGGCTAAATTGGAGGAAGCCAATGAGTTTTTGTACATTGAGTGTATAGATTATACCAAGTTGTCTGCAATGGTAAAACTTTACAACATGAAACTGAGATTTGGTTTTTTAGATTAAGGTTTTACAGAACTGTTGAAAGTGACCAGTAAAATGTTGCCGAAGGAGAACAAATTAGTTAGGTTGACATAGGAAGTAAAGACAACCCTAGTTACACTAGGGTTGAAGTGTGAGAAGATACATGCATATCCCAATGACTGCATCTTATATAGGAAGGAGCACAGAGACAAAACTACATGCCCAACTTGTGGACATTCAAGATGGAAACTGAAGAAGAATTCAACTAATCGATAATAGAAATATGTTTCTACAAAGGTCCTATGATATTCCCCCATTCTAGGGTTCAAATGAATGTTTCATATTATAAAAACAACAAAAAAACTAGCATGGCATGCCAAAGAGAGAGGAGGTGATAATGTTTACGCCATCCATCAAATAGCTTAGCTTGGAAGCTCGTAGACTTTATGTGGCTCAATATTGGGGAAGAATCCAAAAATCTAATACTTGCAATATCTATAGACAGGATTAATCCTTACAGTTTTATGAGCAGCATGTATAGTTGTTGGTCTATTATAATAGTTTGTTAAAACATTCCGCCGTTGTTGTGCATGAAGAGAAAGTTTATGATGTTAACTATGTTAATATCAAGTCCTAAGAAACTTGGGAATGACGTTGATGTGTAATTGGCTCTATTGATCGATGATCTTAGGACGTTGTGGGAGGTAGGGTTGAAGCTTATGAGGCATACAAGAAAGAAACATTCACCTTTAAAACTGTACTAATGTGGACAATAAACAAATTTACTGTGTAGGACAATTTGACAAGATGCAAAATGAAGGATAAAATGCCTATCCTATTTGAAGAGACCAAATGTGTGCCATACGGCTTCAACATAGCAAAAAGATGGTATTCCTAAGCCACAGAAGATGGTTTAATAGAAACCATCTATGTCATTTTAAAAGGAGAATTTAATGGTAGTGTGGAGATTAGGAAACCTCCAAATAGTTTGATTGGATGACAATTATTGGAATAGGTTGAGAACTTTAATGTCTCATGGGGGGACGAAGAAGGCAACTAAGCATACATATGATAGCAACTCTAAAAGATATTGCAAGAAGAAGTCAATACTCTTTGAATTTGCATATTTGAAATCCTTTCACATGTGCCATGTGCTTGATGTGTCATACACATTAAAAAGAATGTTTGTGAAAGCTTGACTAGTAACTTGCTCGACATGCCTGGAAAAGCAAAGGATGAACTTGTAGCTCGAATGGATCTCATGATAATGGGTTTGAAGAGGAGGTTACATCCACAGAATAAGAGTAGTTGAGGATTATACTTCCCTAAATAAAATTATATGCTTGGCAGAGAGGAGAGAAGTATAGTGTGTAAAATCCTTTAGAGATCAAAGTCCCTGACGGGTACTTTGAACTTTAAAAACATTGTTTTCATGAAAGAGTTGAAATTGTTAAAGATGAAATTGCATGATTGTCATGCATTGATGAGATAACTCCTACCCGTAGTAATACATTTAGTACTACAAATAAAATTAGAGGATCTATTACTAAATTCTACCACTTTTTTAATGCTTTATGTAAGAAGGTGGTGGATATTTCAAAATTACAAGAAATCTAAGAGCATCTAATGATAACCTTATGCAAGCTTTAGACAATCTTCTCACCATCCTTCTTCTATATCATGATACACTTGACAAAGTACCTCATTGACGAGGTTAGCTCTGTGCGTCAGTTGATTTGCAATGGAAGTACTAGTTTGAGAGGTACATGAAAGTGTTAAAAGAGTATATATGAAATCACAATTGGCTAGAAGGGTGCATCACCAAATGTTACATTGCAGAAGAAGTGGTAGAGTTTTGCATTATGTATTTATCATGAATGGATGCTATTAGAATCCTAAGAAAGAAACTATTAGGTGAATTAAATGATTCAAAGGTCTATGAACCTCTCTCTAGTTCTCATGTATCGACCATTGATCTTAATAAATGGGACCAGGCACACCTTTATGTCTCATGAAACATTAATGTCGATGAAGTTCAGCCATACATTTAGTAAGTAATTAATGGTCTCTCTCTCTCTCTCTCTCTCTCTCTCTCTCTCTCTCTCTCTCTCTCTCTCTCTCTCTCTCTCTCTCTCTCTCTCTCTCTCTCTCTCTCTCTCTCTCTCTCTCTCTCTCTCTCTCTCTCTCTAAGGTTTCTTTCAGATTTTCGTCTATATATTGAAGGGTAATTTATTGCATGCATGTTATATATAATTTTCATCTCCTCATTGTAGAGAGCACATGGACTTCCTAAAAGAGAGATAACCAAGAGATACAAAGAAATCGAAGTGGTTGCAAGATGAGCATTGTCACTCCTTCACTACTTGGCTTTGTCAGAACATAATTACAATGAATCAATGCTCCATTCACTTATTGTTATTAAATTTCATATGCACATATACATTAATCATCTCACTTAAGTAATAGTATACACAAGTTTTAGATCAATGAGAAGTTCTAAGTCATAATATATCTAAATCCTTAGGTTGAATGGCAATGGGACCTTGACCAGAAGTAATAAAGTATGTTGGATATGGGTTATTGCTTTCACACAAAAGAACATGATAACTCAAGAACATAACAAAAATTAAAGGTGTTAGCTTAGTTGCTAATGCTACTTTCTTTTCCAATTCAAAGCAAAATAATCCAATTATAGTGAAAGATACTTACTACGGGGTTATACACGAGATATGGGTGTCAGATTATACTTGTAGAGTTGTGGCTGTGTATAAGTATGATTGGGTAGAATATAGCAAAGATATCACCAAAACCTATGCCCTCAAATTGACTTTGGTTGACCTCAATAAGAACGACTATTAGAATGATTAGTTTATTTTGGCATCTCAAGCAAAACAAGTATTTCGTGTATAAGACGAACATGATACAAGATGGTCAACTATTTTATCAGCCTCCTTGGGAAACTTTAACGATGAAGACAACCTAAGTGACATGGAAATTGATTACCCTTGCATCTCTACACCAATGCCATCAATCAATCTAATCAAGGAGAATGAGATGTATTATATGCGTGATGCTGGTGAGGAGGGAGTTTGTGTAGGATCAAATCAAATATGATGGGACAAATTAAAATGCATGTAACATCTTATGTATATAATTGATGGAGTTATATAATTAATTAGATTATGCATCATGTGTGATACTAATTATTTGATTTGTCTTCATGCCTTGGAAGATTTTATGTCATGTTGAGGGAAATAAGGGATGGCAATGAGATACCCCTCTGCCCTTCATAGGTTATTAAGATTTTCAAGATCTAAAGAGTAGGAGCAAATTGTTAGAAATTTCACTATAAGGAATATAGGATAAGTTTTGAAAAATTGTCTTATATTTTATTACATACAAGACGATTTTGACATAAATTGTCTTATATAATGGAAAATATGTAAGACATTTTGCTGGAAACCATCTTATGTTATTCAAATAAATAAGGGAGGGAGAGAAGGGGAGAGAGAGATCTAGAGAGCAGGGTAAAGTGTTCAACATTTCACTAGGAGAATACATGATAGTTTTTTATGAACCATCTTGTATTTTATAATTATAAGACGGTTTTCCCTTAACCGTCCTACATATAGGAACAAATATAGGATGGTTATTTGTTAACCATCCTATATACTCCCTCTGAAAATTTTGAATTACCCCTGTTCTCTCCCTCTTTTCCAAGTTTAACAGATATAAGATGTATCGATTAACTATCCTACATAAATCAAAATGTACAAGATGGTTATTTGTTAACAATCTTATATTTGACATACGTCTTATGTTTCAACTAGATATAAGATGATTTGTGGTGGAATGGTCTTATATTCTCTGTTACTATATTAACGCCTAGTGAAATTTTGAACAATTACTCCTATTATGTCTCTCTCTCTCCCTCCCTATCGTTTTCCCACTCATTTTCACTTGATCACTCCTCCATTCATGTGGCCAATTGAGGAGTCTCTAGCAAAGACTAGATCATCATTTCTCAAGCATTAGTCATTTGTGCAACCTCCATTGAAGCTCGAAAACCTCCCTCATAAGTATCCCATTTCTCTTAATCTACCATGACCAAACCCTAATTTTGTATAGATGACCTAGATGTTTATTGATGTCTCATATCAAGGTAGTAGGTTAGGAATGAACTACTCTTTTGAGATTTCTCATTTCAAGCTAGCTAGTTCTTGTTTGTGAATGGATCTATAAGATAATATCTTTTCTCTCTAGAGTGTTTGGAGTTTAGGGTATGCCTAGTAAACCCAACTTTTGCAGTTCTTTTGTCATGGAGAAATCTTTACTCTACCCCTCAATATCTTGCAAGGAATTATGTGACCTGACTTATATGCTATGTTCCGATAAGAACTATAGCTTTGAAGGATATTATATCGAGCATAGCACAGGAAGTTTATTCTAATAAAACAAAGGGACAAGGTATTTATGGTGAGGGATATCAATTTCTGTAGTAAGCTTGGTAGGAGAGTTGAGCTTAGATGAAAATTTCATGAATAGCAAATAGAAGGGGCAATCATCAAAAGTCATTGTATCCCAACTTTAACTACATGCCAAGTACTTGAACTTTTTTCATGAAAGATCTCAAATTCATTCATTGAAGTACTTCTTTACTTATGAACCATATATACAGCATGATTCAAATTTACTTGATCTGTCCAATCAGCAAAATATGGAACTGCTTTGTATGTGTGCGCGCGCGCATGTATGTGTGTGCATTGATGGATTTTGGAGCAATTCATTAAGAAGGTTTTATTGTTAGATTTTTCTAATTAGGGTGTTGATTGTATTCATTCTTGAGCAATGAAAAAATGAGATGTTGGAAAATCTCATTGCAAATATGATCCTAGTAATGAGAACTTCATTTGGAAGTTTAATCTTATACATGCATTAAAACAAGAACATGGAAAACAAAATCTCTATAAGAATTGAATGAGATAGTCTTTTCACAACTATGATTTAGCAGTATAGTAATCTAATTCACATTCAAGATCCCTTTTATTGCTGTGATGGATAACTAAATAAGTTAAACCCAAAAGGACTTTCATCTTGATAGATCCTCACTTTCCATAGCATGTACTGGTTCGATATTTTTATGCTTCCTTACTTAGGTCCTTCCAAATGTTAATCTTGTTCCTTGTATTTGGTAGAAGTTACTCTTTGTATCTCAATTTATCTTTCAGTTTAATTGTCAATCTTCTTTTATTCTCTCCTCCATTCTTGTGAAGGATTTATGAATGACCCAAATGGGGAAACTCATTGCTATAAGTCTAGCCTACATTGACAAAATTAATGTATGCCATCCCTCCCCACAGTTCTCAATCGACTCATGCAAACATTAATTGTATGTTATTTAGCAACATACTTCTTAATTTCTTGTACTGTAATAGAGTTACCGAGTCTCAGTTCTCTCTCTCTCTCTCTCTCTCTCTCTCTCTCTCTCTCTCTCTCTCTCTCTCTCTCTCTCTCTCTCTCTCTCTCTCTCTCTCTCTCTCTCTCTCTATATATATATATATATATATATACATGGAGCGTCTTCATCATTTTTAAAATTTATCCCTCAATCCTTAGTGGTTTTTATTGATTCTTCTAATGAAAGATAGCTTAACTAATAGGAGAAGATCCTTATTAAAGTTTTTTAGCATTTCATTCTCTTTATAGCAGTAGAAACGAGTGAACTTTTAGGTATTTTCAAAGAACCTCTCTGTAGGTTTCTATTGGGAGTGTCTTGTGATTATTTTAATGTTCTATAGATCATTTTAATTATTTGTTGTTATCTATTTTAAATATATATGTGTGTGTATGTATGTATGTATGTATACATACATACATATATATATATATATATTATCTATTATTTCTTTTGATCTTGACCTCTATCCTTGTAATGTGTTTGTTTTAAATGTATTGTTTTCACTTGGGCAGGAAACATGAAACATGAAGAAAATGAACAACATGAAGAACAATCAGGCCCAAGTACACCTATTAAGAGAAGGGGCAAAGAACCAACAAAAATGGAGCATATGATTAAGAGAAAGTCAAAGGAAATAAAAAAGATTGTATAGTTCAACAGTAAAGGGCAAGCAATAGGTAGTAGTGCACATTCCTATACCAATTTTATCTATTACACTATTAGAAGCATGGTACCAATCTCAGTTACTAATTGGAGACATGTGTCAACATCAATCAAAGATGCAATATGGGATATGGTGAAGGTATGTAAATGCTTCCTATATCTAATATACTATGTTCCTTATCTTGTTTTTTTTTCATATATAGTAATGGGCTTGTTTTTACTTTTTGATCTACCTTTAACATTACTAATGAGTGCAAGAATAATGCTCTGTAAGGAACCAGTGAACTTGCAAAGAGATATTTTCAAATGCTATTGATTCGTCAAGGCTCCACACTGTCCTTGAATTGTATTCTTGCTTCATTGACCAAGATGCATAGATCAATTTGTATAGACCTGCATGTTTTCTTATTTTGAGGTAACAATGAGCCCAAGATTTGATTCCTCTAATTATGAAAGTTGATTGTGCTTAATTATAATCCGTTGATGTAGTAAAAGCATATGGAAGGAAAAATGGAGCGTACAACTAATCATATGCTTCTTATTTTTTTGTCTAATTATACTATATTTTTACCTGTCTAATTATGACCAGGTATAATCATAGAAAACTAATCATATGCTTTTACCACTTCTCCATGGTTGGCTACGCACTATTAGAAAAACAAGAAGCATTTGTGACAGTTCATTTATGTCTAATTATACTAGATTTTTATTTCATCACCTTTAGTTTAGTGTCTCTCTTTACAACAAAGAAGACAGGATTGTGAAGCCCATCAACTGTGTCCTTCTTTGAAAAATGGCGCATTCATAAAGGTGTAATGTCTAGACTTTCACTTACAAAAAGTGTTACCTCCATTACTTCACAAATCGTAAGTGATTCTATGTGTCTACCTTTGTATCTCTTGAATTATATGTGGAATAGATTGTATTCTAATAACTATATTGTGTAGGAAAGAAAATACAACTACAGGGACTCTAAGCAACACTGCTATAAAGAGGGATATCCTATATAAGACTATGGGCAACAAGGATAAGTACCATGCCCAAGTAAGGGCCCAAGGTTGCAATGTTGTTCCTTCAAAATTCTTCCTTAAGATAAAGAGGACTCCAACAAAGGACTTGGAGGAATGGAAAGAGAAAACAAAAGATGAGTTCCTTGAGAAGGTAAGGCAAGAGCTATATAGACATTTTTGGAATAGCTGCAGTGCTCCTTCTGAAGAAGAGCTGGAAGAGCAACTCTTCGAAGGAGATATGTTGATCAAGGAGGTATGTATAACTTGACATGTTTACAGCTCATCAATTATTTGCATGATAGGTTGTCGATTATCAGTAGTTCTAATTAATGGATTGTCTTTGATCATTCTTATGTATCCAGTACTTTTGATTTGATGGTGAGTCAATGCATGTTGGAGTTACAGACAGCTGATAACTACATCATTATTGCTACATTCTACGAGGTTCACTTTGTGAGGCTGCATGGCATGTTGATGCATCCACACATTAAGTATGTGTGTCTTACTACTGCACTCCAATTGATTGCCCCTTACCATTCCTGGTAGTAGCGACCAGTATTCATACTATTGGGGATGCAATTGAATATCACATAACTTGATCGAAAAAGTTTATCAAACCCATGTTATTCAAGGTATGCATATGGTTTCATAGCATTATTTTTTACAACATGTTTTAAGGCCTCAATTAAATTGTTTAATATTATCTATAGAGGCCGACCCCTCTTTGGCAACACATTCCATTGTAGCAATTGTCTCGACCAAGGTATTTATGTCTACTCTCATGATAAAATTAAATATCTCCAATAAATGTTATTCATTACTAATTTCTAAAACTTAATTCACATCTACCGAGTATGGATTGGGTGGAGGTTCCGCCTAATACACCTCCATCCCTAAGGAGACTCTACAAACTAATTAGTGAAGATAAGAGAATCAACCCATATGGATAGAGTCCCATGTGCTTAGTGATGACAAAGTAGAGGTATGAATCATGAATGAGAACATCTTAGCAATATGTATTATGGCTCAACTGGAATACAAGCATATTATTGTCTATATTAGGTATGCCATGTTTCTACTCTATTAAGACTTAAATTGACATTACTTGTTAATAAGACGTTATGCATAAAAATGATTTCATTTATGCATATCTTTTTACCATAAATTATAAAGATTAAAGATCAAAGACATTTACAAATTCCTTGACCTTGTTTATACCTCTAGACTGGAGAGCATTTTCCCATAGAAAAATAAATAGAAGATATCATACCCGGGCACTTGCATTATGAGAAGGTATAGGCCTTACTAATTTCTTACAATAGCGAATAAGTTTTAACATGTCTTGCTAAATTATGTCATATAATAAACATATTCACGTCTATTTAAGTTAAGTTTTGTAAATTCCAATTCAATGATTGTGTGTACAAGTCTCATTGGATGTTGCTAGCTTTGGATGTGCATAGTGGGCATGCATTATTTTCTTATTCTTGTGCAGCAGACATTCGAAATCCCTTGATGGAAATCATCAACAAGTCTTTATTATTTCATTTATTATAATAAAAGGACAACTAATAAGTATTCTATTATTCATATATAATGAGTTTCACTTATATATGTGCAATGCATGGTATAAATGAGTTGAGATGAAAGATATTAACCACCAACAAAATTCTCTTAAAAAAAGGTCAACGTAAGGTTTACTAGTTCTTTAGTATAATTTATAACCTAAAGTTATAATTAGAGATGATATTTGAATATTTTCTATTTCATTTGTTGAGCAGTGCACTAGACAACAATCCTATTAAGAGTTTGGGTATTATGTTCTCAGATATATGATAACCTTCATGAAGGATTTAAGATCTCACAATTGAGAAGGCTAAGACAATTAATTTACTAATCATCATTCTTATATTTTTTCTGAATAATTCTAAGATTGAATGTCTCAACTACTTTAATATATGTTGTCTTGTAGGCCGATTTAGGAAGCAAGAGTTGCTCTCAATTAGATCTAGATGACATAAGAATGGAATGTACTAAGTATCTTTTGACTTTTAATTTGTAGACCATGCAAACATTTTATCAATGAAATACAAAATAGAACTTCATTATATGGATGTCTTCCTTTTTTCATTTGATAGAAATCTATATTTCAATGTGGGAAAGTTAGTGTGTCAAACAAAACATATGGGTTGTGTACAGAGAAGTGTCAGTGTTGAACTTGTCACTTTTTATTTTCATGTCTTTGAAATTTTGAAGTTCAATGTGGAATGTTGGAAGTGAATGTATGTGGCAATGAAGGTGTTGAATATGAAATTAGATGTTGGAATTTTTATGGTTTTTACATGAGAGGATTCCAAGAACAGACAGGGGAGAAAAGAAAAGTTATCTTATTACTGCAGGTTTCCAAGAGGACTAGTATAAGGGTGTATATGAAAGATGAAATGTTTGAAGATTGTAAAAAGATCAGCCTACACAAATGAAGTTGAAATTAATGTGAATTCTTTTGTATGTTCATGTTGACTGTTGAATGTATTTTGGACTACAGAAACTACAAGAAAAATGTAAAAACAAAAACCAATAAAAGAATATAGACATTATAGGAAGAATGTTTACAAAAACCAACAAAATAAGAAGGTTTCACAAAACTGTCTTTTGCTATGTATAAAATAAGACAGTTTTAAAGTAATCGTCTAATGTACTTCAAATAAAATAGGACGATTTAGTATAAATCTTCTTATATTTTTTAAAATTAAATAAGAAGGTTTTTTCTAAACCATGTTTTATTTTTCAAAATAAATAAGATGGTTTCTTAAACCTCTTATTTTGTTTTAAAAATATAAGATGGCTATGTAACCATCTTATATTTGTCTAATTTTTATAAGATGTCTAGGTATAAGATAGTTCTGTAACCGTCTTGTATATAAGTTTATAAACGTCTTACAAATCATTCATTGTACTAGTGAAAGTTCTGGCATCATTGTGATTCTATCCCATAGATTGTGGAAGGAGACTTTAGCAATACCTTTAAATGGCTTTAAGGAAGAGTTCAACACCCATGGAGATTTCATTCACATTTTGATATGATTTATAAATGAATCAAGGGATATCAAATTCAGTTCAAGCATGTCTATAGAGTTGCCAATGAAGATGCTGACTTGGCTCACAAAGGAACCAGTATTGATGGGAACCTCAATCACCAAGTGCAGTGCTTTCGATGAGCAATTGTTTTGTTAATTTGCATCTAAAATGGATGTTGTATTTGTTCTTCTAAGGGGTTTTGCTCTCTTGGTGCCAGTGTTCTGTTTTTTGTCACCTTAGGGAGGATTGTTTGGGTCACGTGTTTATTTGACTTTATTTTTCATATCTTCCTCAATTGATCTCCTTGGTCAATCTTCTGCATTAATTTTCTTTTATTATTAAAATCAGATTTATTAAAAATGATTTGGTCAAGAATCACTGAAATATCAAATTAGTTATACTATGATGTGATGATGCGCATTTATATATCTTCTATAGCAATTTACTTCCTAATTTGGTAAAGGTAGAACAACAACAAATAAAATGATGTTTCTCCTCTTCAACATTCGGTTCAAATTCACTAGAATACATAAACATGTATATACATATATAGAAGATATAGATCGAAGATGTATCTATTTTCCTCGTTCCATATCCTTCCACTTAAGGAAAAAGATAATTTTTCTTCAAAATTACCAATTTTGTAGCAACAAACAAAGTAGCATACTACGGTGGGTTTAGTATGGTTGTCACCATAAGTGACACAACTAAAGCTAGCTAGGACAGCATGGATATCGTGATTCTTTACCTTTAGATTTATAGTTTGATTAGGCAAATGGGTCAAAAAGGTTTTTTCCGAAGAGCAAGCACTTGTAAAAGTTAGGTTGCATTGACAAGACAGGAACCCGTCTTTTCACGTGAAACTCATCTTCAATGGGACCAGCTCGATTAATGAATGGCTTGCCTCAATTAATCACACTTCATATATGGGTCCTACGTTTCTTTGTAGGGAAATAAGAAGATTGCTACATCTAGCTAGCAGTGACATGTTGGAATTTTGTAGGACATTACCAGTGAGCCCAGATGTTCTATCTATAAGTGTGGCTTGCTTCACGCTACTCTCATCAATATAATCTATTCCCAGCCATCCGAATTCGTGATCCTTAGTATGTTGCATACGGCCACAAAACTATGGATCCGATCAGAACATTACCGTGTAATTTGGTCTATGTGATTAAATTTTCTTATGTTTTCAGGATCTGATTTTCTGTATCACCATTGTTTTATTTTTCTGATTAGTAGACACTAGATAGTGCACAACCTCAAACCTGATTACTCTGGTGAGAGACTCTTCCCTCCGCCCTCATGTGAGAAGGTTCGGGTGCAATTTTCCGTGTTATATATATGACATCGTAGACAGTACAAACCAAAATCATGAATAGTATGATTTGAGGAATTCTCCAATTAGAATCTGAGCTCATTAGGATCACAGTGATCAGGATCATGACATGTAGCATGTTATACCCACGATAAAGGATTTGGATCTGCGGTCATGAATGCGAAGAGATAGTTGGCCTTTGAAAATGATTGTTAGATTCTAATTTCTATAATCAAAACATTTAATAGAGAAATGCTATCTGGACAGACTCCGAGACCCCACCAAGCTAAGTGTCACCTTTGGATAATTTGGCTCAATCATTATATTCAACCTTCTCTATTTAGACTATCTATAAGAAACCCATGCTCATTATATGCTTCTACCTCCTAGTTTTTTCAGTTGAAAAATTCAACAGTCATGCTTTCAACACTCAAAATGCACATAGCTAAACTCATCCAACAATCATGGCTTTTTGGTGTATAGTCAATCTAAGAGAGGCCAACTAAGATGTATAGACTAGATCATCCAATGGTGGAGCTTAGCTAGATAAGGTCTCGGAATCAATCCTCAAACTCAGTCCAGATAACATTTATCATCTAGTAGTGATGAGCAACTTAGCCATGGATAAGTTTGGATCTCATGACAAGTTACTGCGGCACACCTAATTTTAAATTATGGTCCCTAACTTGGGCTGATCTAGGGCATTCATCTGAAATTCTCTAACTTTGAATATCAAGGGAAAACCGAGCTGCTTTAATGATCACTACATCCCAGAATAATGTGGTCAAGCGCTTCCCTCAAATGGGGAAACGATAACCACATTTAGGAAAAAGTCATTTTCTAATGTGTTGGGGAAACTAACCGACCAAACGGAAGATAACATTGCCTTAGATGGCTTCGAAGTCTGTTCGCGAAAAGCAAAAGACAATTTAGTACGTGAAAAATCAGGAACAAATTCAAGTGTACACTTAATTTTATCCTCTACTAGCCCCTAAGTTGACTCGTTTATAGATCTAAATCGATCACCAAGCTCAGTACCAAATTCTATGCTCATTATATATTTCATCTTATGCTTTTTAGCTATGATTCTTAATATAGAGAAATATAAGATACTGTATGACTATAATTTTTAATGTAAAGAAATGTAGGATATATCATCTAATAGCCATGAATTTTAATATTTAGCCTAATCTAAGCCGAACGGCTTAGATCTATGAAAGAGGTAAGTAAAGAACACTTATCCTAAGATAAAATCAAAATACGCAGTTGGGTTCATTGTTCCTCGTGCATTTAAGTCTTTATTTTGGATTGTGACTTAATTTGAGAATTTAATGAATTAATAATAAATTTTATATGGTAGTTTCGTATATTTTCTTGAAATTCGATTTGAATTCGGGCATAAGAAATTATTTGGCTAAAGTTAGGGCATAAAAAATGTTGACGCTTTGTCAGAAATTTTTTTTCCAGTCAATCTAACTATGCGCTGCTGGATATCGAAGTCGGAGAAACAGTTGAACGGCTAAGATCAATCAATAGTGAATATATTATGTAAAAGTTCCACACGGTAACTTGCCACGTGGTCCTCATTTCAGATTCCAAAATCTAATTCGAAAAGCAGGTTTACCAATTTAATCAATACTCTAATAAACCAATCATGGGAAACAGAAATTCTAGTGTAGACTGCATAGGAAATGCAAATTACTGCTTGGATTTGTCCATAAAGTTCCTTATCCTCCTATCATTTCTTCTAGTAAAGGGATATGATATTCCGACGCCCCCTTTGGAATTATACCACACCCTTATTTGGGGTTTTCTTTGTAGTAGTCCCATCAAGGAGCCCACCGTTCTGATAATCTGAACGGTTTCAAGCATCACAAACCTTGGATGATCCTTTTTCTGAGTTATTTTGAGTTCTAAAATAGACAGTATTAATGGTACTCAAACAACTTAGAAAATCAATTGCAGGATCTTCCTGAGTATGTTATTTTTGGGTCACGGCTCGTCTATGCAAGATGATAAGATGAATGGTTTTGATCATTCAAGAAAACGAAACCCAAACGAGGGCATGGCATTAATCGTAAAGGGGTTTCGATCTTTTCCTTAAAATACTTACCTTAGAAGCGAATCACTGGTTGAGATTTTCTTTCCAAAACTGTAACTTATACCTGAAATAGTCTCTGATAACATTGGCTGTCTATGTAAAATATTATCATGTTGGTCCCACCACTTCCATCCGTAGAAACCGACAAAGCATAAATTACAAGGTCAGAAATGGACAATGTGATCGGTTCTCATACACCCTCAGTTAGCTCCATCCATCCACATGAAGTGCCTACTGCTCTCTCTAATATAAACACCTCATCAGAAGTCAAAATCATTTGCAATGACAAAGACTAAGATGCTAACATTAATATACAACTTTTGTCACTTGGTCAAGTGACAACACAGGATCTTGTGATCTACTACTTTCAAAGTTCTTCTCGTTCTCCACTCTTACCAAGTTTTCTTTTGCTTCTTGTGGACTTCTTTGTTTTGTTCGTCCAGATTAAGCAGTATTTGAGTCCCCAAATCCCGCCCGGCTGCTTAACTTCACCATGACTACAGTGCTAGAGCTCTGTACTGTTACACCAAAACTAGACCCACCAGGTTGACAGGTGGTCCACAGAGGACCTTGGAACTTGAAAAATGGTAGTTCACATCCGGTCGTTTCCGTCAATGGAACAATAAGTATTCGATCCGCCGTTGGGCCCATGCTTGAAAGTTTAGTGAACTTAGTGGTCTGGATTATTTAATAAAGGAACCTTTGTGAGTGATAGAATCATCATCCCGAGAAAGAAAGCTTTTGAATGATCAAATTGTTTGAATTATTGAAAGCTTTTGAATGATCAAATTGTTTGAATTATTGATCACCATGACCTTCATAACAGAAGAAATTCAAGATGGGCCCACTAGATTAAAAGTCTTGACCATGACGCGCTTCAGCAGTTCAACCACTAGCTAGTTGGAGCTTGGAGATGGGATCTAAAATCATATACAGCAACTTCCTTTTGAAGATGCTTAATTAACTATAATTCCTCGTGGCACACTTCCAATGAAGAACTTAAAAAGTAGATGCTCAAGCTCCGGGGTCTGCACCAGGACATGTATGTCCGAGTGAGATTGTTGCTACTTACGAAACAAATAGCAACATGGAGTTAGTCACTATCACCTGTTAGTTAGTGGATTCAACTGTGTCCATGTCACACGTACGGAACCTTTTTCCTTAATACTACGCTGTGTTAGTAGAAGTCACGGTCATAGCATATGCATAGGCGAAGGAATATTCTTCAGGTTGTAGCATAATGCCTCCCGTAATCAGCTAGCAAGTTGGTAGGATAAGGTGGTTTGGTTTATTTGCAGCAGTAAATGCTAGAGGCAAATTGCAGAGTGACCATGCCACAATGTACTGTTAAGTGATACGAGTTAATTGATATGCATAATGAACCTACTTAGATCTAAGGTTCGAATATCATCTATCTCGAGAAATATTTGACATGTTGGCTCGTGCATGTTGTTATCCCAGCATCCACCAGGTTCAACCTCATTAAGTAATTTATACTGCTGGACGATGACATTATGATGACACAAGAATTATAGAAAAGAGTCTTATGATATTTATAGACGGCACGAATGGATGAACAAGAATGCAGATGGTGATGGCTTTAGGTGTTAATTTAGAGGCTTGACAGACTAGTAAGTGGCAGGCACTGTGGACTTAGAAAGAAGAATATTTGAGGAGCGTCTCTTACTGGACTTGTCCTCTCATTTTTTCTGATGGTCACAGCACCAGTAAGCCTGCAAAAGCACGTGGACCCGCTACCAGCTCAAGCAATAGTTGCATGCTAAGACTGGGTTCTATATACCTTTGTGGTCCGCCTCTTTTTTAGACCCCGCATAGGCGAGAGCTTCGTGCACTGGAGAAGACTACATACTATAGACCCTTGTAGTCTGCTCCTTCTTTAGAGCTTTGTGCAGTGAGACTGTCCTCTTATTTCAAGGCAACTGCTACTTGAGCTGGTAGCAGACCCACATGCTTTCGCAGGCTTACTGATGCTGTGACCATCAAGAAAAATGAGAGGACAAGTCCAGTAATAGACCGTTAGTGTACATGGAATGAGTGATTGACCATTCATTTTCTCGGTTATAAAGTTAACGAATCAAATAATAGAATTTATCCATAGGGACTGAGACCGAAAGTTTCCATTCACCAAAAAGTACAAAACAGTTAAATGATGGAATCCATAAAATTTCTTCAAATAAAGCAGCTAAACTATAAGACAATTAAGTCTCTCCACATCATCAAATGTTCGGCCAGCCAATGCTAGCCAGCGCATGCAAAGGGTCTAGTTAAGATATGCATGCATACAAAGAGAGAGGATAGAGAATTCTTCTCTTTTCGTACTCCCAGAATAGGTTGCAGGTTCTAATCTGCTAGAATGTTGATTCCAGGCCGTTCACCTCATCCCATGTGGATGAGAAGTTCGTTGTAGGAAATTTTGCATGTATCAAAAAGAAAAAGGAATCTCTTTGCTTTGCACCTCAACCATTGGTTGTGGATCTGTAATCACCCAAATTTTTAAGTCCTAGAGAATCCCTTTTTCAATTACAATCAATCATAATATTTGTAATTAACAAAATTTTTATATCTTAGTTATTTTGGAAAATAATTGGATTAGACGGGAAGATAAATGTTCTATTTAATTTAAATTTTATGAAGTTAGAATTTGTTGAAATTATCTCCATTATTAGATTCTACTCAAAAAATGGAATTCAACGACTCAAAAACACTGAAAACAGAGTTCGGACAAAAAAGTTATGAGCATTAGAAGATAAAAGGTATTCCAATAATTAAAAGTTAAAAAAAAACAAAACGCACGGGGCTATTTTGTTAACAACACCCCCTTCCAACTTTACATCATTCTTCTCGTCAACACCATGTCAGCATGGCTTCATCAATGCGTCATCACCTCGTCAACACCATGTTAGCGCCAGAAATCATGTCAGTGACAAAAATGTGTCATCGGTGGAAAACCGTGTTGGCACTGAAGAAGACGGTGGGCGCCAACCACTATTTGTAGCGATGGCACCACCAAAAAGGGTCGTGCACTACCCTATAAATCTCCCTCTCCTCTTCCCCATTGCACCTAAGATCCATTCCCAATCTTCTCCTTTTCCTCCGACCACCTATTCTCTATTTTTTCTGGCGACTGTAACTACGGTTATTGCTTGGCCCTACGACAATCGTTTGAGCAGTGGTGGATCGAAGATCAGACATCACTGCTGGATTCCTTGTGAGAAGACGATCAAAACTACTCCATCTATTTCACAATCAGAGTAGATTTTACTGGCGATCGGACGAAGATTCTAATCCAGCAACATAGAGTTTTTGGTGACAGTCTGACAAGAAAATCCACATTTACCGGCATCAAATGACTATGACACAATGCCAAACTTAACAGGAGTGAAGGTAAGATCCTGTTCTACAAATCCTTTTAATTAGGAGTCAATCCGAACTAGAAAACGTCACCGACGATTATCATGGCTAGTCATCACCGGAGCTATAGAAGCCTGATTAACCATCCGAAAGGTCCATTAGAATTGTATCTACAACACGAACCTAATTATGCAATAAAATATAGGATCAAAGAATGATTTTATCTACTTATGATCTAAAAATCCTAAGAATCTCATAAATCTACAAGATCAAAGACGATCTAAGCCTAATAAGTGGTCTATTGGACAACTTAGAAGCTCTAGATATCCAAATCAACCTTAAAATAAGGATGCTCACCCTTAAATCATAAATCTGACCCTTTTATGGATAAGATTGGAGTTTAGATCAATGGTCTAGGTCATTAATTTATAAAACTGACTGATGATCAGTATAGATTAAAAGATAATAGTTGAATTCTTAATCCTAAATCCAGGATTCCAAGAAGATATTGAAAGAGATTCAGTATTCGAATTGAAAAAAAAACACGATCCAAGTAACATCATCGAGGTAGGTAGTCTGATAGTGCTAAGTTTTCAAATTGCACTTCAAAATCTACTTGAATCTGTTTTCATGTTTAGTATGCTTTTGGAAATAATGTTGAGATATGATATTTTCATGTAAACTATTCTCATGGTTCATGATCTTGATTTAAAATGTGATTTCTTATATATTTCATGAACATATTTTATATATGCATTACTCGCATGTGTTTGAAACTAGTTGCATAAATTGCATGATTTATGATTATTGAGAAATTGGATTATATGTATATATCTTTTTCGGGCTAATGAGCCTGATGAGCATCATACTAAGGGGTAGATTGCCGATTGATGTAACTTGCAGAGAGAACAAAACTTTGAGTTCCAAGTGGGTAGATCACCAATTGAGACAACCTACGGAGGGAATAAAACCTTGAGTTCCAAGTGAGTAGATTGCCGAATGAGGCAACTTATAAAGGGACAAAGAGGACATATCCATAGTCACTGTGGAGACTATGGTAGGTCGGTCTCTAGATACCGGAGACACGATTTTAGATAGGTTCTGGTCATGAGCATATTGGGCATTATGATTTTGATTTTTGGTATCACCATACATAGTGTATTGAGATTGTTTTAAATGAGTACTCGTAACCAATCAGCTTCATGTGTTCGCCGAGAAACCCACGCATATGATATTTACCATTGAGTTAAGATTCTATCATTTGATTTGATCAGTCACTATTTTAAGATTTTCGTAATATTTTATATTATTGATTGATGGTTTTTGATGGAAAGTTCTATTATTTGAAAATATACAAATGAGTAGAATGATTTATGCATGAATACCCACATTTACATAAATTGCATAATTTTATCTGAAAAATTTCTGTTGAAATTATGTATGTTGCATGCCGTGTTTTCAAATTAGTAGTATCAAATTCATCTATTGAGTATGAGCAATCCTCGATCCAATATATTATTTTTACAGATAAGCTCAAACAGAAATAGAAGAAGTATCAGGAAGTTTTAGTGCTACAATCAAATTGATGAAGATAAAGGCTAACATAAATGTAAGTATATAAACTCATTGTTTTGGAACATGTATATATACATCGTATAGTTGGACTATGAGCTGTGACTGGATAGATCTAGGATACATTTATTATATTTTGAGTACACATTATTTTATTTTTCTTTAAAGTAAATAACACTCGGGGTTTTCAAAGTGGATTTAAAAGCAAAGATTCTTCCACTACATTACATTGTTTTTCAAAACAGGGCCCGACTCTGCATAAGAAATTAGTTGTGCATTTAAAAATGCATGTGAAAACCCAGGTCGTCACAGGATCCAAGTTCTCTGGAATGTGAATTCTGGGCCGTTGAACTCCATCTATCCACGTGGATGAGACCTAGCTAGTACATATAGTAGGAATAAAGTTTGCCTATACCAAAAGGCAAAAGAGAAAATCCCGTTGTACACCACCTTCAAGTCCACCATTGGAACCAAACAAAATAACCTCTCATCAGTGTATCATATCGTATAACCTGAGCCCTGTGATGCTCTATCAGCGGGTGGTAACCTAAGACTTGCAAGAACTTTTACATGTTCAACTACTCGAGTGGAAAGCTTTCTTTTTGTAGATCTCAAAGCACTAACTTCCACTGATCCAAACAATGCATTGCAGATATAGTCACCCCACATTGGAAGACCCTCCTTGTAGGACAGGAATGAAGCAGCCTACTGAATCAGATGGAGGATGTCAGCCTCACACATTAGCCTGTGAAGAGGCCAACATGATGCATCTTCGACGCAGAAATCACACTTTTGGTTTGGGGAATTAACCCCACATATCTAACTATTGTATTCATAGATGATGCCAATGGGCATAAGTGGGCCTAAATATTCTGAAATTCGTGGTAGCTATTGCAGTACACTTACGTTCGATAAACAAAAACTACAAAGCAACATTAAAGAAAAAGAGAATCGCTTATCCTTTAATTAGTACCCCAGGTTGTGAGCTCCAGTCTTTTAGAACGCAGATTCCAAGCCATTCACCTCCATCAAATGTGGAGGAGACCTAATGTTGAGGTGGACTCACTATGGTCCATGCCCATTGAGTCAATAACAACCGACATCTAGATTGTCAGCACTGTCCCAATAGACTTCAATATTGACGGCCAACGACGCCGTAGGTTGAAGACTTTATCACTTGCAAATCTTGAAATATACACACATGTAATTCCTATAAATAGGGATGATTTGAGTAGCGATAGATAGAACCACGACATTCTTGGTCATCCACATTCTATAAATATTCCTGTAATTGTTCTCGTTGTATCATTTCATTTTATAGTGAAATTGTTGCTCTACACCTAGTGGATGTAGGCATCTTGGCCAAACCATGCAAATATATGTCTTTGTATATATATTTGATCATGTAATCCTATTGTCTAAAGATCTTGGCAGTCAAATCTGTGCCAATGGACAAATCCAACCCTATCACCTAACACTATTAATATTAAGTTACCACATACCACAAAGGAAAAAGGCAGACTTCAATATTGACGGCCAACGGCGCCGTAGGTTGAAGACTTTATCACTTGCAAATCTTGACATATACACACATGTAATTCTTATAAATAGGGATAATTTGAGGAGCGATAGATAGAACCACCACATTCTTGGTCATTCACATTCTATAAATATTCCTGTAATTGTTCTCGTTGTATCATTTCATTTTATAGTGAAATTATTGCTCTACACCCAATGGATGTAGGCATCTTGGCCAAACCATGTAAATACATGTCTTTGTATGTATTTTTGATCATGTAATCCTATGGTCTAAACCGACCCTATCACCTAACACTATTAATATTAAGTTACCACGCACCACAAAGGAAAAAGGGGAAATTCTCTCTCTCTCTCTCTCTCTCTCTCTCTCTCTCTCTCTCTCTCTCTCAAACATGCATGTATATAAAGTGCAACTCTTGTTAGACTTCCAGATCAACTAGCTGGATAGATGATCTGCTTAACTTATATATATATATATATATATATATATATATATATATATATATATATATATATATATCAATTTTAAAGTCCCGGAATTCCCATGCCTAACTGGCTTCTGGTCATAGACTGCCCTTTTTCGTGAGTTTACGTGTGCTTTGTGGAAGATCTAAGACATTAACTTATTCAGCGTCCCTTTTGCTTTCCTAGACACAAAAAATCACGCCTTGTGGATGATCATAGTCTCTGTTTCTTTTGAGTCTAACCATCATTACTATTGATTGTTAAAAATTAAAAAAAATGATTATTATAGTGCCCTTGTTTTTCTTCATTCAATAAGAAAAGAATTGCTAAACTAGCATATTGTAGTACGGGCAAGTGACGGTGTTTTATGGGCCTACTCTTGAATGGTCCGACTTGTTTATCACATTGTTCTAAAGTTAGATATTTTATGAGTAAAAAATTATATGATTTAGATGATTATAAAACGGACAGTTTAGAAACTTTGTAAGCAATGTACAGTTTCTTACTGGCTAGAATCATCTAAATTATATGCATTTTCATCTATAAGACACTCATGCCTTGATGAACTAGATGAATGAAATGAATTATTCAAAGTACGCCCCATAAAATGTGGTCGCCCACACCACACCTCATAGTGCAGTCATTTTAACATTCCTCAAATAAAAAAGCTTAACAGACTGGATGAAGAAGATCATCCTGTAAAGAAGCTTTTGGAAATGGCAAATGCAGATGTTTCAAGAAGATAGATGAGTAGGCTTGGATCACTAATTGCTTGTGTCTCAGAGTATTAACAGCACAAGTACATGCAACTCGCATGTATGGATGTATGTGCGTATATGGTCACTTGTCCGTGGCATGATATGGGTGACAGAAATGTGGGCCTCTCAATTATTCTATCTCACTATTCATGCTGAGATAGCCAAGGTCCAGCAGGAAAGCCGAGGGTGATCTTCTCTCTCTCTCTCTTGCCATATTTTATTAGTAGCCGTTAGATCATCTTTCTTGCCAAATCGTCCTCCGGCATTGCAATATTGTTAATGGCCTCCACACACTGGCAAACAATGACAATCCTTTTAAACAATCTATTTGGAGAACAGAATTTTGGTCTACCATTCACTACTTTAAAACTAACAACCTGGGGATGCGGTCAATGTGTTGGCTGGTATTCTGCGCACGTTTTATTATTTATTTGTTGAGTTGAGGACAACCACGGTGAGTAAGAGAGAAACAAAAAGACGAAGTTTGTGCCATTTAGCCATGCGATTGCGCAAGCTGATGGCGCTTTCACGAGTTTCTATGTGGATGCAAGAACGTTGCTCTTGCTGGTACGACTGTACATTAAGATGTATAAGTACTGTAGTGAAACATTCCTCGTATACAGCAATCACTGCAGCACGCGGTTTCCGTGCCAAAAAAGGCATAATATTTCTTTGCTATAACCATTCGGTGCATGAACATTGGAATGGAATATCAAATCAATTTGACAATAAATACATAGAAAAAAATGACAACATCATATGTCTCTTTCATTCTATAAGAAATTATCACTTTTTATGGAACCTCAACAGGAGACTCCACTCTATGCATGTTTTCTGAAAGATTACATCGTAGGGTCAACTTCTGGTTCATCCGACCCGTTCATCTGTGTTTCACACTTTGGATATTCCAACAATATACAAAGTTTCAAAAGCATCATGGTGTTTGGGCCAGCAGATATCCTACGGGAGTAATTAGGCGAAGAGACCGGAAGAACCCATCCATTATAATCATGAAAAGACTCAGAGACATGATATCTAGACAGAGTGTTCCGTACAGATCTATGGGCCCCTATCTAGGCTCCATCGTTGGATGTATCAGACAAATCATCTTGTTCAGCCTCGCCTGGATTGGCCAGAAATAAATAATTCATACTTGCTGGATGGTTCTAGTTTTGCAATTTTTAATTTAATTCATGACCATAGGATTTTTCAATGGGCATAAGTTTTTCTTGGTAAACATAGGGCCAACGAGATGATTGAGTTAGATCATCTAAAGGACTCACCCAATCAGTTAGGAAAATATGTTGATAGCATATCTCAACGACCAACGCTAAATATTTTGCACAGAAGGAGAACATGCATTTTCAATTTGTGCTAACTACCACAAATATAGTAATCATGCACTAATGGCTAATACACCAAAAAGCCTCTCCTCTCTGCCCAGTTTTATTAACACAAAAACTGATATTCTTCTTACTAAGTTTCTTGTCACTTTCACTGAAAGTCCATAAACCATAAACCACTTATGAGCAGTGATAATATGTTTCTGGCATTTCTTATAGTCAAGAACTATTACCTTCTCAGTGATTTCAGTCTTTCTAGTTTTACGTCTACCCTTACAGAATAGGAAAGTGAAAGGCATACGCGTCACAGTGAATGGAAAGTGAAAGGAACAGAAAGATAGCTCTTACTATGGTCGATCCATTGACCTGGGCTGCTTAAACAGTGGCACGCGTACGTCTGAATTCTTCGTGGCTCAAAATCTTTCTACAGCGACGACCCAGTAGGGTGCCACCTCACTGCAACAACACGATTTACG
This sequence comes from Warburgia ugandensis, assembly GCA_035236585.1. Classification (NCBI taxonomy): domain Eukaryota; kingdom Viridiplantae; phylum Streptophyta; class Magnoliopsida; order Canellales; family Canellaceae; genus Warburgia; species Warburgia ugandensis. The sequence continues at coordinate 59,246,161 of CP141132.1, read as the reverse complement.
GGCCCACTTGTGGTTAATTCTTACCGTTCATCTGTTTCGCCCACATAATTTTGATCTCTCTCTCTCTCGAAAGTAGTATTCTCATTTTCTAAACCAAACTAATTAAATCTCAATTCCCAAGAAAGATAACCGGTTCGAAGCTCTAACTGCTCATTTATTGGGTCCACCGGAACTAGTACTGCACGTAGGTTTTCTCCTTCAACTGAGCCTTCGCTCTCCTTAAACGTGGACGAGCTCTTCTCTCTCACTTATACCAAACAACGGTGAAGCTCATCCAACGGAAAATATCTTTAATTGCATAGCTTATGTATGATAGCAAAGCTGGACAGTTCCGATCACCGGAATTCCCGGCCCCACATCTAATTTGTTAACCCGCCACGGGCCACTTGCTTAATGTACTTGCAGGATATTATGGGATACCCCGTTATGTGGCCACAGGTTCAACAGTCGCATGAAGGCAGAGAGAAAGGAGAATTCGAAACCCCTGCCCAATTGGCAGACTCAATGTTTCACACTCCACTGGGTCCCACGAAACAAGTGTGGGTCCACCGAGACTCGCGGGGTTTTTGAAAGGGAGCGTATTGTTCGACTCTCTCCTGGTGTCTGGTCTCTCGCTCTCCCGCTTCCACAGGCGGCCAAGGCAGAGAAAAAGGAAAACACGCGAAAAATCTTCCTTCATTGCTTCTCCGGCGTAATTCCTAAGGTTTCTCCTCTTTTTTCCGGCGAGAGAGAGAAAAATCCTCATTCCGCAGCTGTAATCCTTACCATGAACCTCTAGAATCTAATACGTAAAAAACTTCTTCTGTCTCCTTCCTTGCCGTTAGACACAGTTTTTAGGCGCCAGAGATCAGTATATTTTCCTTTCTCTGTTTTCTTTATCTTTTTATTGATGATTTTCATTTTTATGTGTTTTATTTTACCTGTTCTGTTTTTGGATCAGTGAATCTGGAAATCGAGTTCTTTTGGTGCATGATGATCTTGATTGATGCTTTTTGTCCGTAAATAGAATAGGGAAGTGTATTTTCGATGTGGAATATGGGTGAGTAATTAGATCTTGCATTCCTCCAATTGAATGCAAGTGTCGGTTCGTTTTGTGGATTGAATAGAAATTGACTTCAGGTTTTGTCGTTCTTCTAGCCTCAGGGACGTTTGATTATGATTACTTGTCATTTTCTACACTAAGTTTCACTGACTGCCAGTATGCTGTAGTGAGGATATTTTTGAGATGTCTCTAGAAAATCCTTTCCTGTGAGCATCTGAGGGAAACAGCGCTGCTGGAAAAGTGTGTTTCTCGTTATCAGTTTCTTGGCGTTGGAATATTTAGCAAGGGTAAAAGAGTGCTTTGGATTATGTCTCTCATCTGTTACTTGTAATAGGTTTTAATTAGATTTTAACTGGAGACGATAAGAACTTCTTTTGGTTAGATCAACAAGCTTCCCTACTGGCTTTATACCCTTCTCCCGAAGAAGCAGTAAAGGTTCATGATTTCATTTATTTTTTTGGGCAGGTCTGGTGTTATACCTTCTCCAAGTGACTAGGAATGCTAAATCATTCATTGCTAAGGAAATCCTAAAGCAAGAAATGACTTATGAATCGCATGAGTGAAGATTATCTCGGCTCTTTTATTCTTCTCCATGTGAATTGTCCCTGTACTTTAACTAGGATCCTAGAGACTAAGGTGTCTGCAATCGGAGTTTCTTTCTGCATCTTATGCTATTTTAGTTTATCAAAGCAGCTTTTATAGTGCTCTGCAACATCTTAAAGACTCTTGGGACAAGACCATGGATGGATCATGAAATTAAGAATCATGTTGAAGTTTCTGTTCTTGGAAGTGGAATTCTTTCTCGTCCACTAGAAAAGATCTCTGTTCCTTGTAGTTCCTTGTACTCTATGAGTTGTTCCCATGTCAAGGTTCTGGTCACTATGTTTTCTGCTTGATCAAATAACGAGGCATACTATCTTGGCACCTTCAGAAGAATAACTCTGTGGTAAGATAGATGTAAAGGATGGAGGTTAAGGAGAGCATCAAGTAAACAGTGCAATTCCTGGTGGATCATACTATTTCTGGAGAATTGTTTGTTCTTTTATTTCATGTTCTTTGTGTACTAAAAATTTGACATTTATGTCTTGAAATTAAGGTTCCTATCGGTGATAAAAAGAAGACAAAAAGAGTTCTTGCTGATTTCACTGAGGTATAAATGCACTGTTGAAATCAGGATAAAATTCTTGTTCAGAAATGCGTTGACACTAGATTTCTCAAACAGTTTTTGTCTATACCAAATATTTTCATCATGCATGTTCTGTATAATGAAGTTGCTCTCTTTAGTCTAATCATAGGAGGTATTAAATTGTGTCGGCAATATAAACTCTAAAGGATTTACATGCATAACTAAAAGTTCATGAGGTTCCAGTTGTTTCATGATCTTGTCATTCATCTGCTGGGACTGTCTTAGATTATCCCCCACCAAAAATTATTGCTATGGCTACTTAAGTTTTACTTCCCTCATTCCCAGGGAATTAAGTTTTTTCATCTTTAAAGTTCATGCTGTGGAAGTTTGTCTGCTTGCAGATTATGCACTTTACTTAGTTTCTGGATTCGCACATGATTTTCAATTTGAAGGATTCTTGTCATCTTGTGAGCTTTCATTTTCACCTCTTTTCATGCTGTTGTTACTGATTTTTCTGGTTTCTTATATCCAGTGATGAATCATATTAAGGATCCATTTAAAGGGATCATCAGTGATGTCAAAGGAAGAATACCATGCTATAAGCAAGATTGGATAGGCGGAATGCATTCAGGCTTTGGGTATTTTCATAGTCTCACTCTTTTTTGTTCCTATTGTTTCAAAAGTGGTTTGCATGTTTGTCATTGGGACCTCATACTGGTGATATTCTATGTTGTTATTCCATGTCAGGATATTGGCTCCAACTACATATATATTCTTTGCTTCTGCTCTTCCTGTTATTGCCTTTGGGGTGCAACTAAGTAAGGAAACAGGTTAGTGTTTATTGTTCCTTTACAGGAGCAATAATCTGGAATAGGAGACAAAAAGTGTCAAAATAGAAGCTTGGGTTAAAAAACTGTTGAGATGCAATGAACTGCTTACTGTTTTGACTTTCTTCATTCATTTTAAATCTTATTAACTTATTGGATATGTTCTAATAGTCAGTAATACATCTGGAACTGCTTGTAGATGGGGCGTTAAGCACAGTAGAGACATTGGCTTCTACTGCTATTTGTGGCGTCATGCATGCATTACTTGGAGGACAGCCAATGTTAATATTAGGAGTTGCAGAACCAACTGTCATAATGTATGCTTATTTATACAATTTTGCCAAGGGAAGGAAAGATTTGGGTGCAGAACTTTTCTTGGCTTGGACAGGATGGTAATGCGATCAACTTCTTTATCTAGATTTTAATATCTTTCTATTTGAAATGTCTTATTTTTGTTTTTATCATATTTTGTAGGGTTTGTATCTGGACAGCTTTGCTACTATTTCTTCTTGCAATATTCAATGCTTGCGCTGTTATCAGTAGATTTACAAGGGTTGCAGGGGAACTTTTTGGCATGTTGATTACAGTTCTTTTCATCCAAGAAGCTTTTAAGGTATGTTCTCATTAGAAAAAAGTACAAGACAAGCAAAAGATCCCTGAAGTAGGCATACTGAAGCAAAGATGAATTTTTTTATTTTATTTTGTAACTTCATTTCATTTCTAGGGCATGGTGAGTGAATTTCATGTACCCGAAGGTGAAGATCCCCATCCATCATCAAACCAGTTCCAATCGATTTATATGAATGGACTGTTAGGAGTCATATTCACCTTCGGTGTGCTAATAACTTCTCTAAATAGCAGAAAGGCAAGGTCATGGCGATATGGCACAGGTTTGTGAAATTCCATATGTAACTTCATCTTTGTGTCAAAGATCTTTCCTAGGAATGAGGACCTCATAACTCTCTCATGAATACAGGTTGGGTCAGAAGTTTCATTGCAGACTATGGGGTTCCTTTGATGGTCTTAGTATGGACAGCATTGTCATATAGTGTGCCAAAGAGTGTCCCTTCTGAAGTTCCCAGGAGGCTCTATAGTCCTCTTCCTTGGGATGCAGCATCCACATACCATTGGACTGTTATTAAGGTAATAAGTTCCTCAACGGTACTCATTCTTCATGTTACTTACATTCTCCATTTCTTATTTTAGATTGCCATTTTAATCCTTTTCCAGTAGTGGTTAAAATGTGGGAACATTGTTCTCCTTAAAACAAAGATTACTATGTATAAAATTCCTCCTGCGAGGCTTAAGTGAACTTGCTTCAAATTATAATTTTTAAGACACATTCCATAAAATTTACACGTACTAGGATGGAAAGATTTTTTCTTCTACATTGGTAAAATCTTGTCATTGTTTTGCTATATATCAGGAGAAGAACCTCTGAAAACTGACCTCATATAAATCCTGACTTGATTTATATATATTACTATGACAGGTCTTCGATCATTTGGTATTTCTGCAGATAGTTTCATATAGTTAGATGATGATGCATAGAACTTGTCTGCCCAATCCAATTTGTCATGTTTTGATTATACTAGTGAAGGAAACATGCAGAGAATAATGGGAATGATTGGAGAGGAAATGTATGCTTTGTTATAAAACTGTTTTTTATGATTCTATTAATACACAATAGAAAGGATTATATCTTCTTTTTACCTGGTTAATTTATAGTCTATAAGATCACATTTGCTGACCACAAAATAAGGGACCCTGCTTTATACAGCAAAAGATGAACAAGGAAAGAAATCAGCCTATTGTTTTAGTTTATTATTTATATACCCACAAAATGTCTCTTTACACTGGAACATTGCAAAGAGTTTTAGCAAACAAAATGTTCTTGACAAAGTTTATGTGATTTCTTAGGTGTTTCCATTTTATTTAGAGGTATTTTTGAGGGGACATTATTGCAGCTCAAGTATGCTGAATTACTTGCTTTATATAATGAACCTGCAGGATATGGGGAGGGTTCCTGGAGTCTACATCCTCGCAGCACTTATACCAGCAGTGATGATTGCTGGTCTTTATTTTTTCGATCATAGTGTTGCTTCACAGTTGGCCCAGCAGCAGGAGTTCAATCTCAAAAATCCTTCTGCATACCATTATGATATTTTGATACTTGGATTCATGGTTAATGTTTTCCAAATATTCATGTTTCCTTTTCTGTTCAGATTGTCGCACCTACTTTTCTGTGATCAAATTCGTGTATCAGGTTTTGGTTTGTGGATTACTTGGAATTCCTCCATCAAATGGGGTTCTCCCACAGTCCCCTATGCACACTAGAAGCCTTGCTGTTCTCAAGAGGCAGGTGAGTTTAATGGTTCATAACAAACTTGTAATTCACTTTTAAAAACAAGTGTTACAGATTCTGAGATAGTATGATCTGCACTTTCAGTTAATTCGCAAGAAGATGGTAAAAACTGCCAAAGCAGGCATAAAGCAACATGCTAGTAACTCAGAGATCTATGGCAAGATGGAGGAGGTTTTTATACAAATAGACAAGGCTCCAAGTGTAAGTTCAATATTTTCGTGGACATTTCCAGCACATCCAAATCCTCATTCCAGGAGCTGTTTGAGTGAATAACCAACATTTTTGTTATATCAATTTTGAGAAAATCATAACTATGCCCATTTTGCAATTTCATTGTTGCCTTTGAATCTGTGAAAATAATCAGTGCGTACTGATTATGTAATCATAGACTTGTCATGCTACGGTTAAGTTTGGTAAATGCAGTCCCGAAAATTACAAACGTATTGCATCATTCTTCATAATACACGACACTTTAAGCCTATATTGGTATCTACTGTCTGTTTTAAGTTGTGCCAAACTTGCAAGGCAAAGTTTTATGTGGATAGTGGTGATCAAGCCAAATTGAAATCAGAGCAATAGTGTGAAAATTGTAACTGTGCACATTTTGATAATTTCAATAGATGATGATCAATAAAGTCTGTTTCCAGCAGATGACATTTTCTGCACAACAAACATACCTTGTGCTGGTTTCACATCATATAGATATACAAGTGAAAGAAGATATCTGTTTGCAAAGCTATCCTGATTGCATGGTCGAATCCAGCACAGGATTTCACCATCAGCACTATTGTTTGTCTTCAAGTCAGTATCACGAACTCAGAGTTCAAACCTCATTTATAAAATTAAAATAAGACAACAGAAGTTCTTTCTACGAAGGGAATGTGTTAGTTTGCTTTGTTGAAAATACTCATTAGTACATGTAGTTCTTTCAGAGATGTTTTGTCAACTGCTGAAACTAGAAGTATCTGCTTTCTTTGTGATTGACACTAGATTCATAGTATATGAATTTCATTTTTTTTTTATTCTTGTGCATTCTTTGAGTTAGTAATAGTTTTTTTAATCCAGATATTTAACTTCGGGTACAATTAATTAGCCTTTGATAGCAGCCTTGGTTCTTCTGTGTAGAATGTCTCAGTACATAAGGAGCTGAAGAACTTGAAGGAGGCAGTGATGCGAACTGAAGCTAATGGTGGGGACGAAAACACCACATTTGATCCTGAAAAGCATATTGATGCACACTTGCCTGTTCGGGTCAATGAGCAGAGAGTGAGCAACCTGGCACAATCCCTTCTGGTGGGTGCTTCCTTGGGGGCAATGCCCGTCATCAAGATGATACCAACTTCAGTTCTGTGGGGATACTTTGCCTACATGGCCATTGATAGCCTCCCTGGAAACCAGTTCTGGGAAAGAATGTTGCTGCTCTTTGTCACTCCTGGGCGGCGATTCAAGTAAATCTCTCTCTCTCTCTCTTATACACACACAGATAGATCAAAGAGAGAGAGAGAAGTTTCTTCTAGATATTCTATGTTAATGATTTCTAGGATTTGATGTTGGAAGCTTGTAACAATTTAATTAGGCTGGAACCAAGTAATGTGTTATAATTATTCTTTAATATTCCCACAGCATATTTATCAAGTCAAATTTTCTGGAAAACTCTGTTTCACAATCGTATTACAAGTCCTTCCACTTTGTACATACAGATTTATTTGACAACTATGTATTTCTTTTCTCTGACTGTGGGATCATGCATTTTCAGGGTTTTGGAAGGGGTTCATGCTTCCTTCGTGGAATCAGTTCCTTTTAAACAGATTGCAAACTTCACTCTCTTCCAATTTGTGTATCTTCTGATTTGCTTTGGGATAACCTGGATACCTTTAGCAGGAATACTGTTCCCATTACCTTTCTTCCTGCTCATATACTTAAGACAGCATATCCTACCCAAATTCTTTCAGCCATGTCACCTGCAGGAACTAGATGCAGCAGAGTATGAAGAAATTGTTGGAACCACACGCCATGATTGCAGCTTCTCATTCAGGGTATGCTATTTAGAACCATCTTGCTCATTTTATTTAAAATGGTTTAGTTTGCATTAGAAGTGTGGCAAACCTACCAATTAGTGCATTGTGAAATTCTTAAATTATCAACATAAGTGTTGCTTGTACTGAAGAACTCATGTATTAACATTACCCACCAAGATGATAATCTGAGTTACAGAATAGGAGAACACTGAATCCGAACTCATTAGAATCCAATGTGAAGAAATTGAATGGTAGAAATGCTTTCTCATTCAGGTTGAGCTACTTCACCATCTTACTAGTTTGACGTTGAACATTTTCAGTTTACATTAGAAGTGTGGCAGGACTACCAATTAGCACATTGTACAATTATAATGTCATCCCCAGACCCCGCATACGAGAAAGCTTTGTGCACCAGGCTGTCCTTTTTTTCTTTTACAATTATAATGTCAACATAAATGTTGCTCGTATTAATGAACTCATGTGCTACCACTAAACAGAAAGATTATGATCTGAGTTACACAACAAGAGAAAAGTTAATTCTAAGTCATTTAGAACACAATGTGATAAATTTGATGATAGAATTGTTTTCTGCTTATGCCATGAGAAACAGTGTATTGATACGTAAGTCCCTTTGGTTAGTAAGAAAGTAATTTCCATGGAAATGCATTTCTCAAGAAGTCAATTTTCGTATTGGCCACCTTCCTAGAAAGTGCTTAGTTGATTGGCATGAGAAATTGGAAGGGGAATACCTTTTCTAAGGATTAAGAAGATGGTAATTGATTTCCATGGAGGACCCAAATTTCCAGCTTGATTTGGTTTTCCATCATAAACCAGACAAGGGAAATTTTGTTCAGCTGGAAATGGATTTCCATTTCCTGCTAACTAGATAGCAGCTTATTATTATTATTATTATTATTATTATTATTATTATTATTATTATTATTATTATTATTATTATTATTATTTAATGTATTTTATATTAAGGTGAATGATATAAATGTCTACATAATGATAAAAAAAAATGTCAGGCTTGGTGCACGAAGCTCCTACGTATGTGGGGTACAGGGAAGAGGCATACTACAAAGGGTCTATAGTATGCAGCCTTACCTTGTATTATTGCAAGAGCCTATTTCCACACCTTGAGCATGTGACGTCCAAGTCACACGACACAACTCTACCAATGCATGACAATTTTACATAATGATAAAGTAGAAAATGTCACAAGTACCAAAGTAATTAATGTTCAACATCATGCTTTGAAAACTCAATCTAATTGACTCCACAACTTGGATCGGCTGAATCCTAAGTAATCCATAGTTATGTTACTCAAAGATGACATATAAAAAAGATCGGTTTGAATTTATTGGTTCAAGTTCTAGCAAAATGTATGCTGTATCCCTTTCTTTTGAACATAAGTTTTTTTGGAGTGCTTGCAACTAACATAAGAGGAATTGACAAACTGATTATGAAACGAGCGATGTTCAGGACAAAGCAACCTAGTGCAATTCTAACTTTCTTACAACTTCTAAGTTTTATCCTTTTTGTTTTGTGTGTGTGTGTGTGAGTGCGCGTGCTTGCGTGCGTGCGTGTGCATACATATATTCTGTTTGAATGTATGGACTAATGTCATGAATTGCATTTACTTTCTGGGTCTTAAATTTTGAAATATCTCAATATGCTTGTTCATTCTAAATCTTGTTAATCTAAGAGGTGCAAAAATGTGCAGGAACTGGAAATGTCTCATTTAGATAGTGGTGAGAATGGTTTTGAAGTATGTGATGCTGAGATATTAGATGAGCTCACAACCCACAGAGGAGAGCTTAAGCTCAGAACTGTGAGCTTCAGTGAAAACAGTGGTGTCCATGTAAGTGAAGCTTTTCGACTATCTTGTTCCCTTCAAAAGTTCCACTCTTTCAAGGCCAAACATTTCCAAAATTGAAACTCAATTCTATTTGTTGCTTTAGAACATTTTTGTCTAGTGCTTATTTTCATATAATGAAACCGTTGGAGAAGACCTAATCCCGTCATGTATCTTTGATGCTGATCCATAAACCATTTGCAAGTTTTCTAAGGTTGATGAATGCTTTCTATTAATTTGAATGCAGATTCATCCGGACGATGAGCGTGAAAGAGACTGGGAGTTGAATTGATTAAGAAGAAAAATCAATGGGTGGAGTGATAAATATTCTTTGGTGGTGGTACGGGGATGATACTCCTCAATCATCACAATATTAAGGAGAAACAAAAGGGAAAAAAAAATTTGATTGCAAAAGTAAAGCATTGGCAAGCTGGAAATGTAATCCTTTTTTGTTATAGCCATTTATAGTGTACCTAAGGTTTAGAGGATCCACTAATCATTTTTATCATCTTCATATTACTAATGACAAAGGAAGGAGACAAAAGAAGAATGAGGATCTCATGATGGGATAGGCTATTTTTGAAGAGGGTGGAGCAGCCTCTACTGAGTACTAGAGGAAATGCTAATTACCTTTATGTACTGCAATTTAGTATCTCATGGAATTTTATTTCTTTCCAAATAGGCCTATTCTATTGTGTACTCCTTAGGCATTCAACTCTTCGGCAAGGATATTTAATTAGTATTAAAGTGGATGGATGCCTAATTCCTTGCCTTGGGTAGGAGATACTTACATAGGTGAAAGTTAAGTCGAACAATAGAGCCTCATTATGTCATTGCATTTCTTGCAGGCCCTAATGTCATCCGGTCTAGTTGTTTAAGTATGTGGTGACGTTTGACTACAATATAGTTGACATCTCCACACAAATCATATCCCTTAGTTAATGTTGGAGGGTAATTTTGTCAAGTTCCCCTCCTTGGCTTACCGAAAGAAGCCCCTCTTGAGGTCCTTTTTTATGTTTAAAAAAGTTTAGGACTCTCATAGAAAGGGAGTCTCTTTTGTCTATGATTCTTCCAGACTGTTTTAGAAAAGAATTCTAGATTCTTAAAACTCTAGAACTCTACCTTGAGTAGCCTAAGGAGACTCAAATGAAAGAAGAGAACACCTCTTTTAGGTGGTTCTCTATGTTTAAAATATTCAAGACTTGCTTCTTAAATTTTAAACATCTTAGAGATTATTTTTTGTGAGAGGGACTCTTTGAGTTGTTTCAAACTATAGGACTTCCTCTAAATCCATATGGGGGAGGGGCCCAATTTATCTAAAATAAGTAGGTTCTACTGATATGAAAAAAGGGCCATCAAGGGGCTTCCAATGTTTGAAACCTTTAGGAGAGTCCTTCATGGTTACTATATCTAAGTTTTTCCTAAATATAAGACTCCTTTCGGACCTCTTAGCTAAGCCCTCATTATCCTAAACTCTTAAAAAATTTAGGCTTCCCAAAATAGTATTTTAAACATGCTAAACTCTTTGAGAACTTTTGAATAGACATGTGGGACATAAAAGTTTAGGTTCTCTAGGAATCCTAAACCATCCAAAAGTCCTTGCTGTGGATTCCTTTTAGGGAACTATTTTCTTTTAAATAAAAATGTAAGTGGATATGTAGGACCCACTTAGGAGTCCCATTATCTTAAACTCTATGAAGCTCATGTCTCTTATGAAGAGTTTCATTTCAAACTTTTTCAGGGGTTTGTGAATAAGTAAGGCCCACTTGAGAGTCCTATTTTCTAAACTTTCATTTTCTAAAAGACATAAAAGTTTTCAATGGGAACTCTATTTCAAAATGTTAAGACTCTTTCGCAAAAATGCAAATGGATAAGGAGGTCCCATTTAAGGACTGATTGACTTGAATTGGGTCCAGTTTACACGATGGCTTGGATTCTCCCAAAAAAATGTAAAAGAATCATAGCTCTCTCTCTCTCTCTCTCTCTCTCTCTCTCTCTCTCTCTCTCTCTCTCTCTCTCTCTCTCTCTCTCTCTCTCTCTCTCTCTCTCTGTGTGTGTGTGTGTGTGTGTGTGTGTGTGTGTGTGTGTGTGTAACATCCCTAATTTTTAAATCCTAATGTGAGTGAATTTTGAAAATTGTTAAATTGGAATAAATAAATAAAAGAGAGTGAAATTTCATAATTTTGGAGTTTTATGAGTGAGAATTTTGATAGACATCGAATTAAGTGCTAGAGCCTTAATATTTGAATTCTACTAGTCATTTGACATGTGGGCCCAGAGTGCATTGATGAGGATCATATAATTTAGACAGATCAAAAAGGTTAGGAAACATGCTAATTATATGAGTATCATGATTATCTCATTTTAACTAAATTTAAGTAAAAAACCCCTCTTTCCTAAATACTATTCATTGTCTTCTTCTTCTCTGATTCTCCCCTTTTTTCATGATCAAACGTAATCAGATCTAATTATGTTCAACACTATAAACAGATCTCACTTTCTTTGACAAAGTTGTATGACTGATTGTGTAAAGAGTATCGCAATTGTGCCTTTTTCCCTCCATCTCTCATTCTTGGGAAAAACCATAAAAATCGGATTTCTCACTAATCGGATAGGTAGATCTCAGTTCCCTTCTCATTTTCCATTACATAGTATGGATTTCATTGTCTTTTATTGTTTCCCATCATCTAGATTGGAAAATTTCCAGATTTTGTGAAGCTAATCTAAGGAAAATAGTGAAACAGTAGAGGAACCACCTTAAGGGCAACTCAGATGGATGATCAAGCCACCATTGAATTCAGTGACCCTCAAAACCTTAGGAACAACTAAAATAGATAAAAACATCAGATCATCTAGACTGTAGATTGAGTCAAAATAGAATGGACGATCTGAGGGCATCGTCCCCAATGGATGGCATGCCTAGAACACTGTTTTCCAGACGCATGAGATGACCTTGTGCATAGCACACACGTGCGTATAAGTGTTGCAACTCTATCTTCGATCGAGTGAGATGCTCAAGCATCCTAGAGACTAGGATGCATGTGAGAGCATCTTGGTGACAGAGGTGCAAGCAGTGCATTCAAGGCATGGATCCTAGATGCTTGAGTCCTAGGGATGCCAGGTTTTTATTGTTCCAGCCTTGATTTTGACCCGGACCATTGAAATGTGATCTGAGATGGATTTTTTGAAATTCTAGAGGTTATATAAGCCTGATTTTTTATCTGAAACATGCATTGGAATCGTCTCGACGACATGGATATGATTTTAGCATTAGAATCTTGATTTGAGCACATCTAGATAGATTAAACCTATGAGATGTTATCCAATAACTCAGATTGGGCTAATCTAGGGATGATCAAACCTTAGAACTCTAACAATTATATGCTCCAAGAGATGGATTGATTGCTATAATGATAAGATCATGTGTATTCATCCTAAAAATTGATCTAGACCATTGATCTAAGGGAGAATTTTAGATTTGATTGATTAGAGAGTGATCAAATCGTCAAATCAAGACATAAATCATAGATATACACTGGAATGGTTAGATAAACATGAAATGGAATTGATTGTGATGATTAAGATTAGAATTGGTAATCTAATCATAAACAGAGGTTTTAAAGAATGATCCAATGGTTGGATTGCCCCGAATTCCAACGAAATGGAATGATTAAGCCTTGTGATGATCATGATGCATCTATTTAGTCAATTATAGCTTGTATTGACTTGAATAAGAATAGATCAAAAGATTTGAATCATTGATCTTTAATCAATGATCCAAATTGATGGATATTATGAAAATAAAGAAATATAGGCAGGATTAAAGGTCTATAAGAGTAAGATCATTATGATTGATGATGATCAAAGACTAGATGAGTAATGGGTGAGAAATTGTGAATAAGTGGTTAACTTAAAATTTATCTATGACTTGACAGATACACTAATGGATACGCAATTGAGACCATGAGTTGTTCTAAGGATTTGAGAGCCGTATTCAAGGTAGGTGGAATTTAAGATGCTAATTTCATAAATTGCATGATTTATTTATATACTCATGATGTGATTTTGATACCTGCATGAGATTTGAGTTGCATGAATCATTTATAAAATGTGATTATTATCTTATAGTCTACATCCGGTATTTTATGGCATGAATTATGAAATGAAAAGGATATGGTTTTGTATATAGAGGATGGTTATATTGTGATTATACTTCCATGAATTTAAATGTACACCATTCATTTAAAAATACATGTTTTTTATGGTGTATGGAATATTTCATTACCGCATGATTTGATGTAAAAGCCATGTAGGCTTGATCTGGCACTGAATACTAGCTATGTATATAATACATTATTTCTCATGGGTTGATATGAGACAGGCATGTAGCCTGATGCTATTATTTTATATCCAGGCATGAAGGCCTGAGGATTTTGTGTTTGATAGGCTTGTTGCCTGGGGTATACTATGTTAGGAGGGAAATAGGGTTGGCCACCACCCACCCCCTGAGATTATAAGATGATAGACACCCACTCGTAGATGGCACTCAGTAGGGGTTGGTTTCATGGGTAGCCACACTATCGGTTTGATCCCCACCCATGTAGATTGACTATGAGTCTCTTATTTTGGTGTCTGTAGGGAGCAACAGTCAATAGATCATGTGTTTTTTATCATTGTAGCATAGCAGTTCCTTGTACGTGATGTTGTGATCACGAGAGAGTGATAGCATGGTGCTTGGTTTTCTTGTGAGATCAGTGTGCTATGACTACTGATGATTATATGGCATGGTGATATTCTTGCTATGAGCTCATTATGGATAGCCAGTGTTGACTAGAGGATTGTGGGCCCTGTATAGTAGGGGTGTGAGCACTGATGACTATATTCACTAATTTACAAGTTTAATACCATTTAATTCGTTTCCACATTCAGTATCTTTATTTGTGATTTAAATTGTGATTGGACATGATTTAGAATTTTTGGATTTGTTTATGATGTTTATAATTATTCAAAAAGTTTACTTGAGATACTGATTTGGATTTGGACATGATGTTTTGTGGTTTGATTTATTCATGATATTTATATGAAATTCTTTGAAAATTATATTATAAAGTCTTGGATTAATTCCAAATTAATCATGCAGACTATTGATTATTGATGCATAATATTTTATGCATTCAAATAATTATTATATTGTGAAAGAAAATATTATATTTTGAATTGCATAAATATCTTATTACCCTACCAAGCATTGCTTACTGAGGCATTACATTATTCTTGCAATACCTCAGATATTGAGAGACAGACATGACTAATGAGGAGCCAGATGAATTGTTGATTGAGACATCTCAACTGATGATATGTTTCTACTTGGACTATACATGTGCATCTAAATTATCTGGACTTGATTATATTGTTGTAGGAAATGTGGCTATTGACTAGATGGGTCTTGAAGAAGTAAACTTGTTTTGGAAATGTTTACTAGAAAAATAAAAAATTTATTTGAGTTTTGAGTCGGTGGTTGACACTTGGGTTTTCCTTAAAATGAAATTCATTGAAATTGTTTTTTGTGTGTTTTGTTTGCAAAAAATGGGGCCCTACCTTTTGAAAAATTTTATTTAAAAAGTGTTGAAAAACTCGGGTCGTCACACACACACACACACACACACACACACTCTCTCTCTCTCTCTCTCTCTCTCTCTCTCTCTCTCCATGTTTTCTTTCCTCCTTCCTCTTTGCTCAATTTTTCCAGCCAGACTCTCTCTCTAATTGAACTCTTTCTTTCTCTTAGAATCCTACTCCTATCTAGTCTTCCATTAGAGCCATGACTCTCTCTCTCTCTCTCTCTCTCTCTCTCTCTCTCTCTCTCTCTCTCTCTCTCTCTCTCTCTCTCTCTCTCTCTCTCTCCCCACACGTGATTCCTTATTACCTCATCCTAAACTCCCTAGCCAATCATAAGTCTCCATCTATCCTCTTTCCTCCACATTTTCTAGCCATTGTCCACCATCTTCTTCTCCCATCCAATGAGAGCCTTCCACCTTCCTCTCTCACGATCCCCTTTCCTAATCAAGTCTACCACCTTCCCACTTTCCCAAACCTCCCATAACTCTCTACCCCTAGAAACATGCAAATACCCCATCTTACATTTAGAAACAGATGCAAAACATATGCATACACACAGAGAGAAACACCAAAAGAAACCCAAAGGAAAAACCCTATCAAAATTCCCATTGAGTTTATTCTCCACAGGAGCTTTTTGAGGGTGATTCTCTCTTCTCTTCATTTTTACTGATGGATCTTTCTCTCAAAGGTAGGGCTTACCATGCCTAAGGGAGACCTACTCCCTTCCTAAGTCATAGCATACTCTCAAGTCACTGGGTGGAACTCACCATGCCTGAGAGAATTCCTGCTAAGGTAAAGGTTTAGAAAGCTTTTGTTATTATGTAAAGCTTGACATGCCCCAAAAATTTCATCTAGACTAATTGTTTGGAAATGTGCCAAAGTGGGCCCCATCAATAACTAAGACCTTCTCTATTAGAGTGGGCCCCCATTTCTCAATAAACTTGGCACTCACTCCATGTCTGGCATTTGTCGAACAATTAAGACTCCCAAAGGACTAAATCACCCTAAGGAATGAGAGTCCTAAAGTTTCCAAAGTACTAAATTAGTAGGAGTTCTAAACTTCCAAGATTCTTAGAGTCCTACTTGTTGAAAACTCCAAAGATCAAAACTTGATTTGTAGGCCCCCAATGACAAGCAGTAGTAGGCATCCACTTTTCTTTTATTTCTTTGAATTTGGAAAATCCCATTAGCACAAAACTCCTATAGAGTCCTACAATTTTAAGAACCCTAAAGAACTAAGATTCCAAAGCCCTAAAGTTAGAAGGCCCATAAACAGGTTAGAATTTTGAAAAAAAAAAAAGAAATTTAAAGGGATTCGAGTTTAATTAAAATCCTAATATTCAATGACTTCTAAAAATTGCCAAAGTCTTAAAAGTCTAAGACTCTTGAAGCTAGTCAAAGTATCAAAATTGATAAGAGTCTCAAAGTCCAAGACTGTTAAAATCACTGGACCTTTGTTGATGCACAAAACTACGGCCTAGTTTCTCTCCCTTTTCTAATTGGCTCTTGAGTTTAGTCAAAGTCCTAAATCAACTCAGAGTCCAATAGCTTAAGATTTCTCAGTTTACTCAATGTATTATAGTTTTAAAGATTCCTAAAATAATTTAGAGTCCCACTACTTGAAGAATCCTAATCTTACCTAGAAGTCATGTAATCCCCATACTTATAAGATCCCAAGTTCAATAACCAATGGCCCTTAGTTGATACACAAAATTGGGCAGCCAGTTTCCTTTTATTTTCTAAATTCATTCAAAGTACTATAATTATAAGAATCCTAAACCAATCCAAAGTCTTACACTTACCAGACTCCTAAAACAACTCAAAGTCCAATAACTACTAGACTTCTAAACTTCATTAGTGTTCTAGAGCTTAAAAAATCCTGTTCCTACCCAAAGTCTTACAACATAATGAATTTTGAACTCATCCAAAATCAAATAGCTTAAGACTTCTAAACATAGTCAAAGTCTTGTAGCTTAAGACTTTTAAACCAACTAAAAGACCTACATCTCAAAACCCTTTCCACAAACCAAACTCCTATTGTTCAACTCTCTTTGTCAAAACCAAAGACCTATGATCTAAGACTCTTGAATCAATAAGAGTTTTAACTACACTAGAGTTCTTGGTTGACTAAAAGTCATATGGCCTAAGAGTCTTGGGATGATGAGAATTCTTCTGACATTAGAGCCCTCAGTCGACTAAAAATCATATGGTTAAGAGTTTTAACAACATTAGAATTTTGGGATGATGAAAAGTCCTAAATCTAAGAGTCTTAAATTAATGACTAAAATTCTAAAGACATTGGAGACCTTGGATGATTAAAGTCCCATAATCTAAGAGTCCTTGAAAGGCTGAAGTTTTAGAGATGTTAGAGATCATAGATGACTCAAGTCCCAAGACTTAAAAGTACTTGAATGACTGCAATTCTTAAAGATTTAAATTCCTTGGACAATTAAAAATCTTGAGACCTAAAGAGTCCTAAACTAACTAAAACTCTAAAGACCTTAGAGTCTATCAACAAACAAAATTATTAACACCTAAGAGTCTTAAGAAAAATCAAGTCCTCTAATCATAAAGAGCTTTAGAAAACAAGGGTTCCAGCTAAACAAACATCACAGCTCAAAGAGTCACACAAATAACTCTAACTAAATGAGCCATATACCTTGAAGAGTCCCACAAAATTCAAAGACTAGCATAACAAGGCCCACAGCTTGAAGAGTCCCATAAATCAAGAACTCTCAAAGAGTCCTATGAATTAAGGACCTTAGCCAAATATTTCCAATGACTGAAGAACCCTAAAAATGATAAAAGATTTTAACTATAAAGGTTTAATCCACTCAAAATCCCTAAATGGACAAAATCTTGATCACATGCTTTATTGGAAAAAGATGTACTACGACTCCAATAGAGTTAAGCCTCAAGCCCTATTGATGTTAATAGGTACATGGAAATATATGAATTGTCCTCTACATCAAATGACTAGAGGAATGAAAAGTTTATGCACAATGATGCTATGCATCTCCTTCATATCTAATAATAGAATATTGCTATGCACTTGCGGACATAACTACTATAATGCCCACCTTCAAACTGGTTGTCACTATAAAAAACCTTCCCAGTTAAATATAAAATAGAAAGTGCATGCTAAATTAAATCCTCATGCTACAGGATTTGCTCTTCACAACATAAACTACTATTAAAAACACACATACATGAATTGTCTATGAAAGTTATAATCTCCATAATATCAACATTAAACTTACAACGCAACTACTAAACATAGTTTATCATAAAATCGCACATCCAACAAAAGTAAATGATCCATTACTCACATACATCCAAAAAGTAGAGCGAGTCACCCAGCTACTATAACACCTCCTCCCCTGCTTTGTACCTTGTCGCGGTCTCTCTAGATATATTTTATATGAGGGTGAACATGAAACACTCACCATGGAATAAGGCTAGTACGCACCAGTCCGACCAAAATACAAGGCAACCAGTGGTATAGACAGATATATATATATATATATATATATATATGTAAAGGTACTAGGGCATGCATGTGTATACTAAGTAAAAGAGAGATAATAATTTAGACTTCATGAACAAGTTTAGAAATTTTAAAATATGTCTTAAGCATGTGCATTTCTATATGGATGAATTGATTCATATTTAACACGATGCTTATAAATTCAATATTAATACTACTCAAATATCATATTTACAAGTACACCAACGATCAATAAAAACCTGGCTAATGTAATGTGCTACATGTCATGCTTTGCTAAGCAAAAAGTGCAATGTTTTCTCCAACTTGCTCTTCAAAATCCAAAAAGAACCCTTACATGACATGTAGGGTGGCAATTTAGTCCTCTTAGGGGGACGCTAGCAAGTTCTGTCTTGCCAATAGAGACATCTCACACTGTCCATCTGCAATGAACCATCCAATTCTTGAGAGTGACCTAGCATGATCAACATACCCACAATATATCACAGACTCATATGATTGTACACACTACCCTTACCCTTTGATAACTATCACTTTCATACATTCCCACGTATGCAATGTGGTCGTGTGCACTAATCCCCATGGGCAGTTAATTGGCTACACTTAGAGTAGTCCCCACACTAACTACTCTTCCAAAAGCTCCTCATAAGCTTGTATCAATCATAATCTCAAAGGTTAGGGGCTAACTACTTCTCCCAACATAGGGTCTTAGACCTTACAACCGCACGAAGCAAACTTGCCCCTAGGGAGCCTTGTCCACTAAACATGCATGCCAAATGCCATAACGTCAGTCAAATCAATCAAAAGACCTTACAGCTACTCAAAAGAGCTTGCCTAGGGGTCAACCTTCTCAACCCACCTATGAGTAGTCCCCTTAAATATCAAATCAAATACATGTGAAGGCTTTATAGCTACTTCATGAGTGCTTGCCTAAAACCATGATCAATTGATAAATCACTTTCTAAATCAAGTATTTGGTAACAAGTTGAACTTACTATGCATAGGAAAGATTCTCAAAATTAGATATATGGAGTTTTGTTTTTGCTTTTTTTTGTCAAATGATTTTGTGCTTCTTATGGATCAACATTTTCAATCATAACCCTATAAGTAGACAATCCATTCTCATGTCCATACACTTCTTTCATTTACTTGTTGTTTTTAAGCAAAGCTAAGTGAATGAACTCATACATCCCAAGTTACCTACAAACTTCTTCTCATACAAGGATGGGTGAGAATAAGTAATCACTTACTAATCAAATAGTCAAGTAGCTAGAGCACAACTTGTAGAGTAGATTGTATATTGATTTGGGGTTTGTATTTGCTTGTTTTACCCACCCTCCTCTACAAGGAAAGTGCTAGAAGGTTTTTTTTTCCCCCTACAATATGATCCTATCTTGAGGCTTAGTAAGGTGGCTTTCTTTGTCAGTAACTTAGAGCCTTGATATGGCCTTTACTTCTTGTTATGTCGCTCATAGTATAATAGTGGCTCTTAGAGATGGATTTCCTATACCTTTAGTTAACATGTTTTGACATGTTTTCTTTGAAGTTGGTTAAATCTCACTAGCCTACGATAGTGATAGTGTTGGGTTGAGCACGACCCAACACATGCACTCTTTTCTTGTTCTGTCTGTCCACCTTTGTCCTAGTATAAGTGTAGAAGCTTTTTGGAACCTTTTCATGAGTTAAAGTGTTTTAGACACTCCTCCACACTTGGTTCGACACACACATACCTACAGTTTCCAATAGGATGTGTGCTTAATCAAGTGTGAAAAGCTAGATATTTATACGTGAATGTGGTGATTTTCCTTGACCTAAACTAGGACTTTAGCTAATTATCCTAAGTCACCAAGAGTGTGTTATTGGTCTTGATATAGTTAAATTCTTCACTTCATTTTAAGTCAAAGGCATGCAATTTCCTACACTTGTCTATAGGGTAATTCCTTCAACTATATGCATTTTACATCTTCTCTTAACAATATTTTGATGCTTTTTACATGGAATCAAACTCATCTCATTCCTAAGTCAAGTGTCCTCAATTAGCTATTTGTTCCCACTCATTTAATTGTTGTATTGATCCCTAAAGGTAAAGGGAATTAGACATCAATATCTTGCTCAAAACCTATTGGAAATTGCATCAAGCTCTTACCCCATACTCCATAATCCTTTTTGTTCAATTCAACATGCTTTTGAAGAAAAACACAGCTAATTCCTCCTCCTTTCCATTCATCATCTTCACTTAAATTTCTTCCCTTAGTTCTCTCTCCCACGATTTATTCTCGCAGACATCCCCATTAGTTTCTTGTAAAATTTAGTGCTCAACAAGGTGGAAATATAGGGATCAAGTAGCAAGAATCTAGCCTCATGTCAACAATTTGTGTATCACATTCCATTTAGCAATTTATCAATTTGGCTTAGGCAATTTAGCATTTAACATATAATCCATTCACAATACAGTAGATAACATAAAATCAAAGGCAAATATGAAAGAAATCTATGTCATAACTTAGTATAGCATGCAAGGTACACTTAACTAAGATTCATAGATGAATTTCAAGAAACTTTTAGAAGCAAAAAATCATGATCAAATTTCTATTTTAAAGGTTAAGATCTAAGTAGGTGTTAACCCTTTGCAAAAATCCCATACCTCTTAAGAAGATCTCCTTGTTTCCCAAACCTAATTTGAAGATTTTCCTAGCTCCAACCTAAGCACTCAAGCAAATGTGAAGAGCCTCCCAGCAAAGTGAATACTTTGAACTGTTGTGCTTCCTCCTCTACAATGCCAAACTTAACTCCTCCTCTCTCTCTCCTTCTTATTGAATCACCTCCTCACAAGTTCTTCATGTAATCACCTAGGCGAACCATTCCTAGAAGACCCAAAACTGTAGCTACTATTGTAGTCCAAATTGAGTAGGGAGGTGGCTTGGAATTCCACCATGCTGCATCTCCTTCCTTTGGAGTTTCCTTGCTTCTTACTCCTTTCTCCTCCACTCCACTCCACTCACCTCACCTCCAATCCTCCTTCTCTAGCTCAGATTTCACCCTTATTCTTTGTAGGATTTCCTTTCCTTATTACCTATTTCCAAACCTTTCCTTCACTACTTTTTTCAGGTTTCAAAGGACCATGTCTTAGGTCTTCTCTAGCCCATCCTGCATCAATTTGCACTAATTCCCTTTTTGATTCCTCACTGGTTTTTCCTAAATTTACTACGTTCTTCTATGCTTCAAGGATCATGCATAAGGAAGCATGATCAAGGGGTTTTCCTCCTTTCTTATATAATCAATTCCATATGTTTTGGGTGGCATGTGTTGTGCACGCATGCAACCAACACTGCCAATCATGTGCCACATGAAAATGGGTTCGTTGCATGCGTACATACAACATCCCCAGTGTTAATTTCCAATCTAGCCCCTTACATGATTCCTATATTGCAATCACACTCCCACTTCAATTTGTTTGTTCAATTGCACCCTACCACTTCCTCTACCTTACTTCCTAGCCTACCAAGTCTCCCTTCTACTTAGTGTTTTCAATTAACTCTCTCCTTAGTTGCATGTTACTACACCCCCAATTACATTGCTAACATTTGGAATGAAATCATGCGTTAAATTTCCTAGGAAATTAAGGAGGGAAAGAAAGGAAAACTAAAAAAAAATCCTTCATTTTTTGTAACTTCTATATATATATTATAAGGGATTTACATAATTATAGATATTAAATGAAGTCTATGAAATACTTTGGAAGACATGCTCACATTAGCTATTGACTAACTCATGTAAAAAAAATTGAATAGACAACCTAATTACATTGTGAAATTGATTTAAGGTAGCTTATGATGGTGAGGAAATGGACCTAGATAGCTCAATGGATCTAAAAGATTTGATTGAATTCAAACATGACTTGGGGATAGCATGTTAGTCTGATGGATCTTTCATGGATCCTTTTTGTAATATTCGACTCATTAATAAACAAATCTGATCAAAGAACATAATTACTATTTGAAATTTAGTTACAATTCACTAAATTATATAGTTGTTATTCATTATATAGATAATACTATCCTTGAATATGATGACTAAAGACTCTAGATTCTAAGATAGACAAGTTTCAATTCTTACTTTATCATTTTCGATTTTCTATTCATCATTTGTGTTTATCTATAATATATTACTTATTTTGTTTCTTTTATGTTTATGTAGGTCAGACAAATGTTAAATTCAGTATTTTGGGGATGGAGAATGAACCATACTCTTTTCTTTTCTTTTTTCAATGTCAAATTCAATATTTTGATGGCTAACAAAAGACCATGATTTTAAGCTTTTTATTAGTAGTTACTATTTATGAATTGTAAACTTTAATATGACTAGTTTGGTTTTTAGGTAAGATTAAAAATATAAATTTGATGGTATCATTAGCTGATTTTGGTCTTTTTATTAGTGGGGATGACTATATAGTTTGAATTGTATATATATATATATATATATTATAGAACTAAAATTTTAAAGAAGAATCATTGCAATAAATTACATATATGTGCAAATTTTCCTGATTAGAAGTAATTTCTATTATTGGCTTGAATCATGGACTCTCCAATGGATAATGCAAATGCAGATGGACTTGGATCAAACATCAAGGATAGGATCTGAAGAATTGTCCGAATAAAATTTACTAATTTGATGCTAATGAATTTTGACTATAACCTAGGAGTATCCAATCCAAATTTGACTATTTACACCACTAGCTTATGGAGATCGTGTATATTGTTTTTGCACAATTGACCTTTGATCAAGGGTATTTTCTTTGTACCTATATATGTATTTAGTAATCAAATATTGTCTATATGTATCTAGTAGTATTGATTGTTTACCGCAAGCACACAAACTATTGTAGGACAGCTAATGCAAGTACGGGTCTATCCCACAGGGGTCGACTTAAAATTTTGGTTTAAATAAAAATTTAATTATCCACTAATCAAAAGAAATAATAAAAATCAAATTTATTTAACTAATAAAAATTACACAAATCTAAGTTCATAAAGGAAAAAAATTAAACTAAACAACAAATAAAATCAACTTTCCTAAATTGATTATGAAAAATTTCTTCAAATCTAGTGTCATCAAGGTTGATCAACCTTCATCAATCTCTCACTCATATCTTTAATTAAGGATCCAATGGTTTGATTGTTTATATTTTTCAAAATTTTGAAGATCTAGACTAAGGAAAGGTTTTGGGTTTTGGACAGCTTAGATCGAATTTTTTATTTTCAAGTTGAAGATCATGACTTATGGATAAGCTAAGATTTGTCCTGAAAATGGGATATAAGAATTAATTTAAAATTAAATGAGAGAAAATTACGAAATAGAGTTATACTGTTGGTTAAAGCTTAACCATTGATTCGCTTAGGCTTTAATCAAATAGGATTTGGATTCCTTAGTTCCTAGATTAAGTAGGAATAGTATAAACCTAAGATAGGACAATCCTATATAAGAATATGATGAAATTGGAAAAAGCCAAAATTGGGGACAAATATGGAATTATAGAAAAATGACCATGGGTAAACCCAAGGAAGATGATTATGCACAGGGAATGGGAACCAAAGGGGGTGAGGAGAATCTGTGGAAAACCTGAATTGAGTTTTCTTTGTAATAATGAAAGCTTGCTAAAAGATAGATTTTTTTGTGAGAATTTTGTGAAAAACAAAGCTAAAAGCTATTGGCAGAAACCATGAAAATCATGGTTAAAGAATAGAGGATAACGAAAGGAATGAAAGATGATGGTAGAGAGCTAAGAAAGAAGAAGAAACTATGGATGGAAGAGAGTTTAGGAATGATGGGACTAGAAAAAAAACCACTGTGAACAAAACGAAGGATGACTGCTGGGAACTGTAAAAAAATAGTGAAAGAGAGAGAAAGCTAGGAGAGACAAAGAGAGATAGGGGAGCAGGTGAGAACGAGATGGAATGAAAGAGAAAGCTGGGATTAGTGGCTGAGGATGGACGGCTGGATTCAGTCTTCTTCCTCTGATTTTCCTTCTTCTATAGTGGAGATTTTGGTGTCTTCATACGGTGGAGAATTTCAGCCTAGGAAGAGATCCTCGTTTCCTCATACAGTCCCACTGCAGTCCAAAAGAGTGTTGGATCGAGAGAGATAAGAGCGCAAGAGGGATGTAGGGTGCTGTAGTGGAGTTCTACTATGGTTGTCCGTCTTCTCGATAGAAAATAGATGAAGAGGAGATGGGAGTCGGGCTGTTTTGGGTTATTGTGTTTTGCAGAGAAGAGACAGGGTGAGAAAACTGTGACAATCACATTGCAGAATAGGTGATGGAAGAGGGGGAAGGGAATGAGAGAGAACAATTGGAATGATGCAGAGGGGAGAACCCTCCTCCTTCGGTGAAGGGAGAGAGCCTACTACTGGCCATCTCCTCTCGAGTTCTCCTTCCTATTATGGTTAAGAGCTCCTTTGTTGCTAACACCTCCTTTTATAAACTTCTCTCTAATTTCATTTCCCCACTTTCCTTCAAGCTCTCTACTATGATTAAAACTCTCCACCTTGGAAACTCCTACCAACTCCCCCTTTTATTATGCAACTCCATGATTTCCTTTTCTCCAATTAGAACCCATTCTCTTATAAGAAATTATCTCATCTTGCCTTTTTGTTGTTTAAGATGATCCAGCACCATTAATTTTGATCTGAGCCATCCAAGCTTATTTTGGTTGATCTATAAAACATAAGACTAAATTAGAATAATCTAAACCATACATTACACATCTAATTAGATCTAATGATCATTTGACCATTAAATTTTGCAAATCAATGGTTGGATGATCAATTGAAGCTAAAATTCATATTTTATCTAAAAATTACAAAATTGATTGGTTAGATTATCTAATTAAATGCTAAATTTAGAGTATTTTGGCCAAAATTAAACACTTAACACATCGCCAGCCAACATTTTGCTAGTCCTAAGCAAACATGCAAAAAACCAGTCTCGATATTCCAAAAAATATTTTCAAGTCAACTCCTGCTTTTTTCCTTAGAGATTTATCTTCAATAAATCTATCAACTTTAGAATATCAATAAAAATTAATGAAAAATTCAAGACTCTACCCATATGCTAAATATATTCCATTTAAGATCATATCTCAGAGTGTGTGTGTGTGTGTGTAGTCTATCTATAGAATAATCTTTATCTCTAAGTAGACTTTTAATTTTGAACTCCATTTGAAATATGTTTTGACCTCAATCTTCACTAATAGGCATTCACTTAGAAATAGAATCTCTCAGATAAAAGGATCAAATCATATCTCTCTTTTAAATATGTGAGCAGAGTCAATAAAAATAAATTTATCTCATATACTCATGAAGAACAAGAGTTATTAAGGAATTTAATTTTGATCCCTTTAAAGAGGATAAGATGTCATTACCTTTAAATATTTAGAAATACTACTCTTTAAATCCTATCTTTTCATATTCTCATCAAGACTATATTCATCTTACAATCAATAGGTCTTCAATTAGAACAAAACATAGGCTTAGGACAAGGTACAAAAGAAAGGGTATAAAGGGTATTCAAATTTCTTCAAAAATAAGTAAAGGTTTTCTAAAGTTGACAATTCTTCTTTACTTTTCATTGAATTGAACATTCTTTTTTCATCTTTTTTGCATTCTTCAAATTTTTTTTTTATCAACACTTTTTCTTTCTTTTAAACACTTTTGAATCTCTTTGAAGAACATTTCTTGATATTAACTTTCCTAATTTTATTGCAACTAAAAATTATTTCTTAATTCATCTCTAATTTATCTTTTAAAGAAAATAGGTAATAGATATATTATACTGAGTTAATATGGGTAAAGGTAATTTGGGTTAGAAAAGAAAAGGCATATATAAAAGGCTCCAATTGGCTAACTAGTGGTAAAAATACTTTTGGGTAGGCTTTATGTCTCTAGGTTAATAACAAGGATGACCTAAATTATTTCCTAGGTTTCATATATTCTATCTGATTCAATGAACTTTTAGAATTTTAAAGGTAATACTCTAATACTTTAGTAATTATCCAAATTTAAGAGTTAATGGGATCAAATTTTCTTTAAGCATGTTGAAGATAATTATGAACATTTATAACCTCTCAAAAGAATGAATGGCTCTAAAACTCACTTAATTTATAGGTCTCTACTAAATTTCTTCAGGATCTCTAAGCTATAACTACTTATCAATTTAGACTATGTATATGCAACTGCTTGTACCAATGTGATTTGAGACATTGCTTTAATAGAATACTTTAGAAAATGAGTAAAATAATGAATTAATCATGAACATTCCATTAATAAGCTAAAATTATCTTTCACAAAATCTAATTCTCATCCTAGTGTAGAAATTAACCTAAAAATTTTGAAAAAAAAAATTCTAGCAAAATTTTATTTTTTTAAATCAAGAAAATTAAAACTAACAAAAACTAGAGTTTGCTACAATTCTTAACCCCCCAACATAAAAGAAAAATTTTCCCTAATATTTATAAAGTAGGACCTAAAATGAATATGGGTGATGCAAAAAATAACAAAAAAAAATATAAAAGATAATACAAAGGGATTAGATCCACTCAATCCTAATAAACATGATCCTCTAGAGTTTTGGATTCAACTTCTAAATTCTCATATTTTAGAAAAGGATTTAAACATTGACCATTCACTTTTAAAGTATGCCAGTCCTAGCATCCTCAATCTTAATGGTCCCATATGAAAAAACTTCTTTGACTACATATGGGCTAGTCCACTGATATTTAAGCTTACCTAAAAGTAGGTGGAGCTTAGAATTGTAAAGTAGAACCTTCTGGTTAGGAATAAAGGATTTTCTCATTATATTTTTGTCATGAAAGACTTTCACCTTTTTCTTATATATCATATTACTCTAATTAGCTTCCTACTTGATCTTGTCCAACTCATTAAGTTGGGTTTTCTATGTGAGCTTGCTTTATCTATGTTGAAATTAAAGGTCTTTATTACCTAGTAGGCTTTATGTTTGAATTCCATAGAAAAATGATAAGCCTTACTATATACAATACAATAGGGAGACATACCAATCAAGGTGCGATGTGAGTTCTGTAAGACAGGAGTGAGTTGGTTAGTTGAAGAGACCAATCCTTACAATACAAATTAATAGTCTTTTGAAGAATTTGGTTGATGGCCCGATTAAATGCCTCAACTTGTCCACTTGTTTGTGGGTGATACGGTGTTGCAACTTTATGTGTAATGTTATCACTACTGCACATGAGGCTTTTAAAGTCGGTCTAAAGAAGTTGTTACTTTGACTACCAACTTTGTAAATATTTTACAAGTCACTTACTAAAAAATGACTTTAAAAATAAATACTTAAGAAGTTGTTTAATAAAAAATGACTACTTTAGTCTAACAAGAAAAAGAATATTTTAGCAGGAAATGACTTCAAAAGTGTAAACTTTTAAAGTCACTTGAGTCAAAAGACTTTAAAAGCATACACTTTATTTTGTCATGAATAGTGATTTTACATGATAAAGGACTTTTGAAGCCGTTTAGAACTAAATGATGTCAAAAGTCAGTTACTTTTAAAGTCGTTTGCTATAAACAACTTTAAAAGTGGGAGACTTTTAAAGTCATTTACAATAAACAACTTTAAAAGCATACACTTTATTTGGGAACGAATAGGGATTTTACGTGCAAAAGGACTTTTCAAGTCGTTTAGAACTAAATGACTTTTAAAGTCATTTGCTGTAACAACTTTTAAAGGTGGGGACTTTTAAAGTCATTTGCAACAAATGACTTTAAAAGCATACACTTTATTTTGGCACAAATAGGGATTTTAAGAGGGAAAAGACTTTTAAAGTCATTTAGGACTAAACGACTTTCAAAAGTTAGTGACTTTTAAAGTCATTTGCTATAAACGACTTTAAAAGTGAGATTTATCTCTTGATTGGTCCACCTATGCATGATCATTTTATCTTTTATAAATATCTATTAAAACCTTCCAATTATCCCTTGAAAATAACACTTTTAGTATGAAATGATTGCTTTCTCCAATTGTGTGACTCCATGTGGCATGATGGCTCATTCCTTGATGCTTCAATGACTAACTCCCATGGCATTAAAACTTGAATGGCTTGGCTTCCCTAAGTTTCCTAGTTAGACTAGGAAACCTCATGTATGGCTCCAATTCTCATGCAAAGTGGTGGAATTGCATGGCTTTCAAGTTGGATCATTTTTTATGCTTCCCATTACCTTCTTGCTTGCCCTAGGATCATTTTGGACCTTGATCACACTTTGAAATGATGTCATTTGGGCTTTGGGTTGATATTTTGATCTTGATCTTCAATTCTCATCCCGATCAATCTTGACCTTTGGATTATGTTCTAAATACCTACAAAAAATTAAAAACCCTAATTATGTCCTAGAAATTTATGATGATTCATATGCTTACTTTGGATTAGCTCCTAAGCCTACAAAATATAAAACTTTTGAATTATATATTAGGTCAAAGATGCACGTGTTACAAATTTATGTAAATACCTTAGAAATAACACAATATTTGATTACACATGGGCTACTAATTGGGTACTTTTTATGCAAATTTTGAGTGCTTATTGCACCCCCTAATGATCATTTTGCTAGTCTCGACCAAACATGCAAAAAATCATGAAAATAAAAATGAATGCCATTTTTATAAATACTCACAATTGCATTTAGCATATGCAACAAGCCCTTAAACTCCTAGGTTACCCCTTAGTGGATGAGTTAAGCCTAATGAGGGTTTACAGTGAATCATCATCATCATCAAAACCTTATCCCAATTAAGGGTCGACCACATGAATCTTATTCTTTAATTCCTCTCTATTAAGTACCATGGCTTCATTTAGTCCTCAAATTTTAAAATCTTTCCTCACCACTTTTATCTACATTCTTTTGGGCCTTCCCTTGCCCTTTTAGAACCTTATGCTTGCCTTGCCTCACTCCTTCTAATCAGTGCTTTTTTCAGTCTCCTTTGGACATGTGCAAACCATCTAAGTCTAATCTCCCTCATCTTGTTACCTATTGGTGCTACCCCTAAATTTCTTCTAATATTTTCATTCCTAATTCTATCATTTCTTGTCTTACCACTCATCCATCTCAACATCTTCATTTTTGCAACACTCATCCTATGAGCATGATGCTCCTTAACTTCCCAACACTCTAATCCATATAGCATGGCCAGTCTAATGGTTATCCTATAGAACTTTCCTTTTAGTTTGAGTGGCACCTGGCGATCACACAAAACTATAGATGCACATCTCCATTTGTTCTAGCCCACTTGGATTCTCTGGGTAACCTCCCTCTCAATCTCTCAATCTCTCCAATCTCATGAATCATTGATCCTAAGTATTGAAAGTGGTATTTTATGGGGACTTCTTGGTTATCAATCTTGACTGGTGTTACACTCCTACTCCTCTCCTTACTAAAATTGCATTCCACATATTTTATCTTAGTTAGGCTGATTTTAAATCCTTTAGATTCTAATGTTTCTCTCCATAACTCTAGCTTTGTGTTTACACCCTCCCTTATCTCATCAAGTAAGACTATAACATCTGCAAATAGCATGCACCAAGGAATCTTCTCATACAGATATTTTATTAACTCATCCATAACCAACGTGAAAATGTATGGGATCAATGCTGATCCTTGGTGCAATCCTACAGTGATAGGATCATCAATGGTCTCCCCATTAGTGGTCTTAATATTTGTTACCACTTCCTCATACATATCTTTAATTATGTCTATATACCCCCACGAAACCCCCTTTTGGCCCAACACCCTCCATATTAACTCTTTAGGGACTCTATCATAAGCTTTCTTTAAGTCAATAAAGACCACGTAGAGGTCTTTTCTCCTCTCCCTACTAGTTGTCTTAGTAACAAAATAGCTTCCATGGTAGACCCCTCAGGCATGAAACCAAACTAATTCTCTGATACACTTGTCTCATGTTATAGCCTCTTCTCAACCACTCTTTCAAAAAGTTTCATAGTGTGGCTCATAAATTTGATCCCTTCATAATTAGTATAGCTTTGTATGTCTCCTTTATTCTTATAAATTGGTACAATAGACCTTTTCCTCCACTCATCAAGCATGGTACAATAGACCCCAATATCTCCCATATGCTTCCAAACCTATATTGGTATACCATCGAGCTCATGGCTTTTCCTAATTTCATCTTTTTCAAGGCCTCTTTCACTTCAGGTATTCTAATCCTATGTTTATATCTATAACATCCAATGTTATTTAGATTTATGGTATTTTCAATCCCTATATTATCAGAGCCATTGTCAATTAACAATTTTTGAAAGTACGTTTTCCACGTTTTTTTTTATCTCATCATCTTTGACTATAACCTTATGATCATCACTTCTAATGCACCTAACATGATGTAAGTTCTTACTCTTCTATTCTCTTACTTTTGCAAGTTTAAACACATCTTTCTCATCTGCTCCTATTCCTAGTCTATTATAGAGCTCATCATATGCCTTAAGTTTAGCCTCACTTACTATTCTCTTAGCAACCTTTTTAGCATTCTTATATTGTTCATAGTTTTCATTATTTCTAGTCTTCTGCCATGCTTAAAACACATCCATTTTTCTTTAATAACTTTTTGCACGGTTTCACTCCACCATGTTTCTTTTACTAGTTGTCTTTTACCTTTAGATACTCCTAAGACATCTTTTTCCACTTTCTTAATGGACTTAGCAATATTAATCCATATGGTGTTTAGTTTTGTTTCATAGTTCCAGTTTCCTTCTACTATAAACTTATTTGTAAATGAGGTTATTTTCTCTCCTTTTAAGGTCCACCACTTAGTTTTTGGATACCTATTAAGTTCATTTCCTTTCTTCCATCTTTTGATATGGATATCCATAACCATTAACCTATGTTGTGAGATTAAATTCTCGCTGGGTATCACCTTACAATCCTTACACATTGATAGTTCAGTATTCCTAAGTAGAAAAAATTCTATTTGGCTTTTATGAAGCCCACTTTTAAAGGTTATTAACTATTCATCCCTCTTCTTAAAGAGTGTATTTGCAATGGCCAGGTTATATGACAAAGCAAAATCGAGAATAGTTTCCCCCATCTCATTTTATTTACCTATACCATACCCTTTGTGTTTTATATCATACCCTTCCTTTTCTTTTCCTACCTGGCCATTTAAGTCTACTCCTACAAATATCCCCTTAGTGTTGGGAATTTCTTGCATGACTTCCTCCATATCTTTCCAAAACTGTCTCTTGATTATATTTTCTGACCCTAGTTGTGGTGCATATGCAGCTATAACATTTATAATATGCTCTCCTAGAACAAGTTTTATTGTTATAATTCTATCACTAATTCTTTTAGCATCCACAACTTTATCCTTTAATTATTTATCCACTATTATTCCTACTCCATTCCTATTATTATCCTTTCCTATATACCATAATTTATACCATCGATTTCTCTATCTTTAGCCCCTTTCCTCTTGGTTTCTTGGATGCACACGATGTTGACTCATTTATATTTCATTGTGTCTACTAACTGCAAACTCTTACCTATCAATGTCCCTATATTCCATGTGGTGATATGAATCTTATGCTCTTGAGATATCCTATTTACCAATGCCCTTCTTGACCTCCATGGCATGAACCCATGTCCATTTTTCACTGCACTTAGGTTCTGATACAATGCATTGCTTCTGAGGGGATGCTCTAGCAGCCCTTGTCCATTTTTCACTACACCCGGGATCTGATGTAGCACATCACTTTTGGGGAAATGCCCTAGCAACCCTTGTCCATCTTTCACCACACCCGGGATCCGATGTAGAGCATCACTTATGGAAAACTCCCTAGCTTGAGGGAATGTCAGTTTTCCATTCATGTCAAGTATGGTTGTCATACATTTAAGAAGTTGGAGATGATTTTCATTTATTCCTTACAAAAAAATATACAAATGCATATTTATTTGCAAGTAGGAAAGAAATAATAGAATCATCTTCAACTTCTCCCTTGCCTAGCACCTGACGCAAGGGTTCCCATACTTTTAAGAAGCTTTACATGCTTTTCATTTCTTCCTTACAAATTAACATACAAATGCATATTCATTTGCAAGAAGGAAAGAAATAACAAAATTATCTTCAACTTCTCCCTTGTCCGTTGGCACCTGATGCAAGATCACCCTCCTTTTTCATTCGGGCTTGGGACCGGCATTGGTGGAGTTACAGCTTACAGTGAATATACCTACAAAATTTCAAAAGGTGAAGTCTTTAACTCATCTTAGAGATTTATCGTCCATTAGAACTCTACTAACTTTAATAACTTAAGAAAGATGAATGCAAAATTCTGCAAGTTATCCACATACCACAGCTATTTTATTATAGTCCATATCTTGGAGTGCATGTGTGTGTATACAAGCCACATAAAATAGGACTTCTAAATAGTAATACAAATCAGAACTTCTAAATAGTATTGATTATTGCTCCATTACTTGCAAAGCTGTCTTAACCATAAATTCTCACTGGTATACACTCAGAAATAAAGCTCCCAGAGAAATAGGTTCAAACAAATTCCTCTCATTATGTGACCCAATTCAAAGATACTAATGGTTTGCATAACCTTATAACCACAATTGAGACAAAGAATTGTAATCTCTAAGAATATATGCCATTACCAAGACCAGCAAAGGCATTTCACTTTAATTCCTTTTTAGTTATATCCTCATTAAGGCTATCTTCTACCTTAAATTAATAGGTCTTCAGATAGGACAAAATGTTGGCTTAGGTAGGTAAAAAGGTGTATAAGGATTAAAAATTTCAAATCTGAGTAGAAGCCTTCAATGTATTTTTGGACATTTTTCTTTTTCTTGTACTTGAAGTGAATATCTTGTGGTTCAATCATACATCTAGATAATCCTTCTAAGCCTACATGTGGCTCAAGCATACATCTAGATCTTCTACAAGATGAGTGTTCAAGGAGCACTAGGAACAACCTCTTATAAGTGTGACTTACGGCCATGGATCATCATGTTGTCAAAGGAGTTGTATGTAGAGTGAACAGAGCATTTTCCAATGGTGTCAAGGGTTCATATGATTTTATCCTTCTTCAAGTTGATTATCAGGGTATCATCAAGCAGTTATAGCATGTGGTGGTAATGTAAGTCCTCTACACCTCTTAGGGGTCTTTTGAGTTAGATGTCCCAAACTATTTGAATAAAGTGTAAGAAACTGTCAGTAATAAAAGAATTAGGAAAACCAGAGGCTTAGCATAGTCTAGGGAATCTCAAGTTTAAGTAGTTAGGGATCCAACTAGAAGCTGATTTTGTCTCCACCATATAATTTAAATTTGTTGTGAACCCTCAAAATGTGACACCCCGGGTTTTTCTAAATCATTTTCCCCAAATTCATAAATAGTAATAATAATACATTTCATAAAATAGGCAGGATTCTTGAAAATAAAACTTGCAATTAACATAAACAGCACAACGTTCAAAAGAAATCCCCAAGGGTCATCCCATATCCAAAACCATGATAATAAACAAAAGTCAAATATACTGAGCATGCTCAAAGTAAAACCATGAAAAATCATACACAGTCATGAAAAGACAATAATAAGAATAATATGTATAAATTTTCCCCAGGGTCCATCCATGATCGCCATGTCATACACACATCGGCAAGTAAAGGTACACTATACAAGTAATGTGGGTCCAATCCATCCAAAATATCAACATCCATGTATAATGCAACAAATCTAAACACAAGTCCAAGAGACGTACACTAAATCAGTCTTTGATATACAAAAAGGAAGATGGTCCTTGAGGTTCTCGCTCAGTCAATGCTGCTCCACCTGCTTACCCTTAGTGTTATCGCACTCCAAATCTGAGGCATTGCAAAACTAAGCAATGCCTTAACAAGCTATGCTTGTGTAGGTGATTCACATTTAATAATAATTACAAATAAAATCAAATGGTACGAAGTATCATAATCATGACAAAATCTTATAAGACAAAAGTATACAAGGCATGTGAAACATCAACCATCCATGATGGATAAATCAAGAAATCATATGCTAAGAAAATCATCATCAAATCTAAATATCATAGCATGCAATGCATGAAACTCATGGATACTCATCAATCACTATAACCAAAAGTCCGTATCCACAGAACAAATAATGTATGCCATGACCATAGAAATATATGCACAAATAAGTCCTATGAGTGCCTTAACTACACTAATGGCAATGGCAATGAGTACTCATTCAAACCTTGAGTCCCTCACGTTCAGCCCCATCAGTCTATTTCTCAATGAAAGCCTATCAGCCAAAACTACTGACTCACCCTTAAATCGATACAAGACCCAGCTTACCCTACTTCGCCTAATACAATCTGACCTTGGGTCCCTCACGTGCAACCTGCATTAGTCTATTTGTTGACAAAAGCTTGTCAGCCCAAAACTACTGGCTCGCCCTCAAATTGGTACAAGATTCGGTTTACCCTGTTCACCTAATGGTCGTAGTCAAGATCCATGATAAGGTGTAATCCATCACATATCAAACATGGATGATCATGAAATCAAATGTCACGACAACGACTATGAAGTACTAAACACATACAACAAAACACAGTAGTGCATAAGACATATGCCTCAAGAATTTTAGATAAGTCACGATCGATGAAATCAAAAGGGAAATCCCAATTGTGATCACCTACCTTAACAATCGCGATACTCAAGCACGTAGCTAATGTCACATTGTGCACTCTGATGTACCTATCACATCACAAGTCATCTATCACTTGACGTTCTCACATCTCAAAGTAACCAACTCAAGTGATGACTTCATTGATCTGGATCAACGACCTAGATCATTTGGTTAACCCTCTATCGGGTCAATCCTATACTAGATGTAGGTTTTTTTAACATCTAGACAAACATTTGTGGTCTTTGATCATCAATCTTTGTCATGATCCACTTAATTTATGCCCCTTAATCAATGAAGGGTCAGTCTCTAACATCTAGTGAAGTTTGGAGACGATTCGACTATTGGATTGCCCCAAAATTTTTGTAATTGATGTCTAATCATCAATTCTAACCATTCTTATCATGATACCTCTAAATTTAGTGTTTATTTAGTGATTTAACCATGTCTCTATAATTATACCTTGATCTGACAGTCAGATCGCTATCTGATCAGCCAATCCCAAGGCACCCAATTAGATTGAGGGTCAAGATTACTTTTCTTGATAATTCAATGAGATTTGTTCTTCTAATCTCCTAAATCATCTCATATTTGATGTATATAATCAAGTTCTAAGGTTTGATCATTCATTGATTGACCTGATCTAGGTCTTCTAATAGTATTTAGTGGTTTAACCATTTGAAAGGTGCTCAAATCTAGATTTTCAAGTTAAATCTAGGCCCATGTCATAGAGAAAAATTCAACGGACCTTTCAGATAAAAAATTGGGCTTCTACAACCTCCAAATTCTCAAAAATACCATTCTGGTCACTATTCAATAGTCCAGATTTCTATTTCTGGCTGAATGCCCTTTTACACTGGATTATACCGATGGAAGCTATTTACACCAGAGTAAATCGACCGCTATTTACACCAGATTACATTGGCAAAAACTATTTTCACTGAAGTACACTAGCGCCCCTTTTACATCGAACTACATCGGCAGGGATTATTTGCACTGCAGTGCACCGGCGTCCGTTGAGGACGATGTGCCTAGACCATCCATTTAGTTTTGATCAGATCTGGGTCCCTAATGACCCAAATTTTGTTATGTTTTCATTGATCCTAGGGTTTTGAGAATCCATGAATCTAATGGATGGCTCAGATTTTCTATCTAAGTAGTCCCTAATAATGTATTTTCACTATGTTACTGTTTTTCTTTGATTAAATCCTACCAACATGCCATTTTTCAAATCAAACTACTGGAAAAGGATAATTGAAGTAAAATAAACATGCTAACATGGAAACCCAATCTTGATGCTTGAAGCTTTGATGGAGAGGTGGAAAAATGGTAAGATCATGAAGGTTCAC
Organism: Warburgia ugandensis; assembly: GCA_035236585.1. Taxonomy (NCBI): domain Eukaryota; kingdom Viridiplantae; phylum Streptophyta; class Magnoliopsida; order Canellales; family Canellaceae; genus Warburgia; species Warburgia ugandensis. The sequence continues at coordinate 59,209,734 of CP141132.1, read as the reverse complement.
CTACGATCCAACACTGCAACACTATAGGTGTAGATATACTCGAGCTGTGGTGGAAGTTTCAGTCTGATCGGATGGGCTGGTCGTGTAGAAGGAGAGTGGAAACGTGAAGAAGATGAATAGTGCTCAAAGTGGGAGGGCATTTAAATTCCTATTTCGTCCTTGGTGGTGGTGGACATAATGATTACCTTCATTATGTTTATTTCCATTATCCTTTTGATTGCCAAATGTCTAACCCGTATCAATGTTGTGGGTCCCACGTATTAAATTATAGTTTTTCCCTTTTTGTGAAATAAATGGGAAAAATTCATCCGAACTCCAATTTGGCGTACTTAGTGCAGTTGGAATCCATTTTTCGAGTACAGTTCAAATATTGAGGTTTTATCCCCCAATTAAATTTACAAAATTTATTAATTTTGAAATTCACTTTATCATTAAAATTTTGAATTTAAAATTCGAGAATATTACACAAAAAGTCAATATTTTGGTGATCTTCTTCCATATGCTTAATCCTATAGAACACACAACTACTTTTGCCTACCAAACTTTATGGTGATTATATGTCTCTATGATAAGTGTTTGTTGAAGACCTTCATTATTCCCAAAATATCTCCACAATCACTTGTAGAAAAGAGCTTTATTCATTTCCACTAACCTTTTGATGCCCAACTCATGTTCTTCTTTGGTATGCATACTTTTTTCCATGCAACTAGATGTAATTTGTTCGAATCATCTACACCTTTTCACAAGAATTTTCTTTGAATTTGATTGATTTTTGAGATGATAGTAGCTAGACATTTCAATATAGACATTTAGTAAAGTTGCATGTTCAATAGAGATGATTTAACATGTGACTTTGCCACCCTTAGAGAGATAAGCTATGTTCCTAGATGAGAGCCTTTTTATTATTCTTTTGGCAAAGAGTCCTAGAGTGATATTTTGGATTTGCTGGAGGAGGTAGGGAGACCTAAATTGGTGAATAGGAGCGATACCACCTTGCGATTAAGATAAGTTGCAATGCTATCAAGAATATGTGAATAAGTATTTACACCTAAGATTTGTGATTAGCTAAATTCATTTTTTGACCAGTCACCAATTTAAAACATCTAAAAATGGATTTAATTCTCAAGCCATGTGGTGGAGTCTCCTTTTTCTAATGTTGGACACACAACCTACGGGCAACCTCCAACCTTAGTCACCCATATAAAATGTTCTTCTCTCTCTCTCTCTCTCTCTCTCTCTCTCTCTCTTAAACTATGCTTTATTATTTTAAACCAAAACCCTTGGGAGTATATGAGATCTATTGTAGGTTAAGTATAAAGAGTTGTCAAACTACATGGATTGAATAAACTTCTACCAAATCTAAGTGGTTTTTTTAAACAAAATCTAAAACTAAAGTATAAATTAAACTAAAACTAAGATGACAGAGATAGGAATCATAAATCCACCAAAAGAATCATGATAATGTTTCTCATTACTTGAAAACATGTATGAATTAAAAGCCTTGGCTAAAAGTTCTTATAAAGAAGGAACAAATATTCTAATGGCATGACCTATCTAAATTAGCATAAATTATCTACAAACTATAGGCATGACTCGTCTAATTTTAGCATAACCCATACAAGTGAGCATTCACTTAGATATTAAAGATCATTTCATGAACATATCATTTAAACTACAAGTGTTAGAATTAATAATAGCTAAAAATAACAAAATTTTTCTTCAAAGGAAATCTTATCATGAAATTGTTCATACATCAATTTTTAAACAAGAACTCAATAAATTTATATGAGAAACATGAGCACTCATCTTTGGCTTCTTTCAATCTATAAGCTTCAAGCTGGTGGAAGTAAGGAGGGTGTTTGGTTGGCCTGTAATAAATTGGTTGAGAAAATAAAAATGGATATATTAAACAATTGCATGAATGAGGTTTGATGATAGTTTCATTGTCCTTATGTAATAACTCTCTATCTCCACCTCTCTATTGTATATCTGATTTATGGATGGGTCAATACCTATTGGCCCTCAATTCACGTTAAAACATCAGGGCAGTTAGTTCATGCTACAAGCATAAATTAACCATTTTGCATGGAATTAGTATGCCACCACATACAAAATGAGTGTCCATTACCATGGCTTTGGATGCGAACTTTAGCCTATCATTCCCTTTATAAATGAAAAATATTATAACCATTAGGTAGATAGTTGTATATCATGTTGCTTGGTTGGAGGCACTAGTCATTCCCATAAAGTACATGGTATGTATCTTGTCATACTACCTTCCTCATCAATAATTTTTAGTTAGAGACCTCAATTTAATTGTTTATTAACTTTATATATTTAATCAACAACAACATACACCATCAAGGTCACCTGCCGTTGCACCATCACGTATTGTCGCACCAATTGAATATGTACTTGTATATATTTTTATTATTTTCATCATAAATTAGGCCCTCTTCATTGATTAATATTATTTAGTTAATTTTTTTTACATCTTTTACAATAGCTGTCTAAGGATCATGCGGAAGTCCTACCTAACACATCTCGATCCCTAAGGTTAATCTACAATCTCATAACAAAGATATAGTAATCAAACCTATACAATTCAAGGAGGGAGTGCTTAACGATGACATTGTTGAAGTGTCACTTATGGCAGAGGACCTATTACAAGTTTGCCTTTGGGATCAACTCGAGCACCTTCACATTGTCTCTTACATGGGATATATACACATATTTGCTTATAAAATTTTTGACATTACATGTTATATTTTCATGGTATAGGTAATAATTATTTCTTTTATGTAGCTTCTTGAATGATGCAACTAACCTTTTTGAGATTTAGGGTATACTTTACCAGTTCCTTAACCCCGGGATCATTTGTGGAGCAACAGAGTAATAGTCGATAAAGAGGCATGTTGATGATTTTTTACCAAGCTTCTTTCGGTGCTCTAAGAGATAGGGCCCAATGATTCCTTACAATAGCAGGTAAGTTTTTATTTTCTTGCAAACTTATTCCATACTTAAGTATTGTCAACTTTAATTACAATTCATATGACTGTATATATAGGGCTCATTGGATGCTGCTCGTTTTGGAAGTGCATGGTTGGTAGGCTTTCTTTTTTTATTCCATTGGATTGCATATCCATTTTGCCCTTGTAGAAATTATAAATAAATAAGATTTTATTCTTTTCATGAATTTTGTGTAGATAAATAATTTGTTATTCATCTATAATGTATTGAAAATTTAAATTTGTAGAGCATGGTTAACATGGACTAATTTGACCAAGATTATACAACTACTGAAACTCACTTGGAAGAATGTCAAGGTATAGAAAACAATTAATTGCTCTATTTTACTACTAATTAAACTTACACTATTACAAATGATATTTTTGGATTCTTTTATTGTCCTTATTGCATAGTGCTCTAGGTAACAATCTGACTATGAGTGTGGGTACTATATGCTGAGATACATGAGGACCCTAGTATTCAATGGTATTGGTGTGTCCCAATTAAGAAAGGTAAGACACTTTCACTTTTCATAATCTTATATTTTTCATATATTTTTATGGATCCATTTTAAAGAATATAATATGAATTAAATATGTTGTATTACAAGTTGTTGTGCTTTCTTAGTGGGCAAACAAGAAGAGTTACTCCAAGGTAAACCTCAAGGAAATACTAAGCGAATGGGCTAAGTATGTACTAAGGTTCAATTAGAACACTCAGAGTAGCTACATGACTGTAAAATACATAATAAATTATTTTCTTCATTCACTTGTGTATGTTCTTTTAGTTTTTATTATTTTCTTTGAAATATATATATATATATATATATATTAAGCGATGAATGAGTGAAAACTTGGAGTATGGGGATAAATGAGTATGGAATAGAGTTATAAGTGAAGTGAATATGGGATTTGGTTTTCAATATACTCATTGAATTATATACAATTATTGGATGATGAATGAGTGTAACTTAGTGTAGAGTATGGGCATTGTAAGTGAAGTAAATATGGGAGTTGGTTGTTTATATACTCATTGAATTACATAACTTTTATACAATGATGAATGAGGGTAACTTAGTGTGGAGTATGGAGTTGTAAGTTAAGTGAATATGGGAGTTAGTTTTCAATATATTCATCTAATTATATAACTTTTATGGGATGTTGAATGAGTATAACTTAGCGTGGAGTGTGGGAGTTGTAAGTGAAGTGAATATGAGAGTTAGTTTTCAATATATTCATTGAGTTATATAAATTTTATGGGATAATTAATGAGGGTAACTTAGCATGAATGTGAAAGTAAAAGAAAATGTATATAGATTTACAAATGAAGTGAATATGAATGTTGTAGTAGATTCATGTGTTGTTGTTAATTTCTCATTTTGTGATTTTTCAAGATAGATGTGGATGGATACTAATGATGAATTTATATGTTTTGTACACAATGTGGAAGTAAATGTATGGGTTTTTTTTTTTAATGTGTATAAATATTGTTAGATTAGGAACAATATTGAATTGTATACAGGTGATAGTGATTGGAATGTCAAAAATGAAAAGAAGAAGAAGAAGGATTTTGAAGTCATTTAGCCCTAAATGACTTCAAAAGTAGACCACTTTTGAATTCGAACTAAACGACTTTAAAAGTAGCCCACTTTTGAATTCAAACTAAATGACTTTAAAAGTAGCCCACTTTGAAAGTCATTTAGAGATAAACGATTTTAAAAGTTTGATATTTTTGAAGTCGTTTAGACCTAAACGACTTTAACAGTGTGGCACCATTGAAGTACTTTTGAAGTAGTTTATGGATAAACAAGTTCAAAAGTTCAATACTGTTAAGGTTGTTTACATAAATGACTTTAAAAGTGCTTAATTTTTTAAGTCGTTTATGTAAACAATTTTAAAATTTATCAAAGTTTGAAGTCATCTTATTAGAAGTTACTTTTTAACTGACTTCTATTATCACTTTTGATTGACTCTAAACTCCTCTTGTATTGTAGTGTATATTTTTTCATGAGTGCTTTGAATGTCTTGTTAACAACTATTTGGTGATCATTATGCCGACATGAGATAGCCTCAATCCATTTAGATACATAGTCTACCGCCAATAAGCTATAACTGTAGCTAAAAGAAGGTGGGAACAGCCCTATGAAATCTATGCCTTAGAAGTCAAAAACTTCTATGACATGGATAGGGTTCAGAGGCATCATATTCCTATGGTTTATTTCTCCTAACTTTTGACATTACTCACAAACTTTACAGACACATGTGTCTTTAAACAATGAAGGCCAATAGAAACCACACTGCAAAATCTTTGCTTCTGTTTTCTATGCAGAAAAATGTACACCACATGCTTCTAAGTGACCAAAGGAGATGACTCTATTTTGCTCTAAGTTAGGTACACATCTCCTAATTATTTGCTCTGAGCAATACTTAAATAGGTATGGATTATCCCATAAGCAGTGCTTAACATTGGAAAAGAATTTTTACTTTTCTTGTTTATTCCAATGTTCACAAATTTTCCTTGTGACTAAATAATTTGCAATATCAACAAATCGGGGTGGATGGGAAACATGACAAAGTTGCTCATCAGGGAAAGTATCCTTAAATTGGTAACTCTTCCAAAGATTTTGTTAGGACTAGGCATGATAAGTGGTCAGTTACAACATTCTCTATGTGTGACACCCCGGGTTTTCTAAACCTTTCTACAATAGATAATAATAATAACAATAATATTTTTGCTTTATAAAATAAGCGGGATCCCTGAAAATGAAAACTCAAAATTTATATAAATAGGACAATGTTCAAAAGAAATATCCAAAAGAAAACTCTGGGGGTCATCCACATCCCAAACATTGCGACAATAAACAAAATCAAATCCAAATACTTTGAGCATGCTCAATTCAAAACCACGATAAATTACACAAGCTGTGAAAAGACAATGATAATACTAGTTCAAAAGCCCCAAGTTCCATCCATGATCACCACATCATCCATGTGTAAGTAAATGTACACTATACAATGGTGTGGGTCCAATCTATCCAAAATATAAACATCTAAGTATAGCCCCAGAAAGTTTAACACAAGTCTAAGAGACGTACATTAATCTGTCTCTAAATATAAAAGGTAGATGGTCCTCAAGTCCTTGCCCAAATCAACGTTGTCCCACTTGCTTTCCCTTCTAACTATTATGCTCCAAATATGAGGCATTGCAAAACAAAGTAATGCCTTAGCAAGCTATGCTTGTGTAGATGATTCACATTCAATACTGAATATGATAAAATCACATGGCGTAAGGTATAAAGGTCATGAAAAATCTCATAAGATGAATATATACGAAGCAGGCAAACATCAGATATCCATGATGGATAATACAGGAGAATCATGATCTAAACAAATCGATATCAATCCTAAGCATCATGGCATACAAAGCATGAGAACAATACGTGGATAAACATCCATCAAAACAATGAAAATCTATGTCCATAAAATAACATGAATGTGTGTCAAAATCAACAAAACATTGTGCATAGTCAAGCCCTATGACTGTCTCAACTACACTCATGGCAACGTGAGCCTAAGTCTCAGTACTTTTCATTTTCGCCCTTTCACCCACAACAGGCATTCATACACTCGTGGAAAGACACGTTCCTATCCCGTTTTCACCCTTTCACCCACACAGGGTACTCAAGCATTCACGGGGAGTTGCAGCCCATCACAACCTCAACTATTCGAATCGACAAGGCATAAAAACTCTAATGTGTAACCATATCCATAAGATCCAATCCAGGACAATGGTAGTGCAATATCAGTCATATAGTAAAATATAGGGTTAACTCATGTAAATTAAGATATCGTAATATCAACCATGTACAATAAAGAAACTTCCATGCAAACATGAAAATGTGTAAAACTCATGCTTCAAAATTTTCAAATAATATGTCATGATCTATGAAATCACGGAAATCACAAAATACAATCACCTACCTCAACAAATGTGATACTCCAATCAAGTGCATAAGCAACATCACGTCGTGCATCTAATGCACCTATCACATCATAAGTCATCCATCACTTAGTATTCTCACATATCAAAATACACAAATCCAAGTGATAATTTCCTTGATTTAACAACTAATCCTAGATTAATGGCCTAGATCTTGTAGTCAAGCTTTTATCGGGTCAATCCTGTACTAGATGTAGGTTTTTCTAACATCTAGACAAACATTGTGGTCCTTGATCATCAATCTATGTTATGATCCACTTAATTTATGCCCCTTAATCAATGGAGGGTCAGTCCCTAACATCTCGTGAAGTTTAAAGATGATCTGACCATTGGATCGCTCCATAATACTTATAATTGACACATGATCATCAATTCTAATAATTCACATCATGATTTCTTTAATTTTAGTGTTTATTTAATGATTTATACATGTCTCCATGGTTATACCTCGATTTAATTGTCAGATCACTCTCTGATCAGCCAATCCCAAGGTACCTAATCAGATCAATTGTTAAGATCACTTTTCTTGACAATTACATGTGATCTACTTTGCTAAACCCCTAGGTCATCTCATATTTGGTGCATATAATCAAGTTCTAAGGCCTGACCATCCATTGATTAGCTTGATCTAGGTTATCTAATGGTATTTAGTGATTTAGCTATTTAAAAGTTGTTCAAATCCAGATTTTCATCTAAAATCCAAGTCCTCGTCGTCAAGATGATTGCAATGGATCTTTTGGATCATGATTTGGACCTCTGTAGCTCTTAGAATTACATTTTATCTGAATGGAAGGCTTAAAAAAACTTAGAAAATACAAAACACATTAAATTCAAGCGGCACGAGGACGCATGGCGCGTGACACACATATGGAGCGAGCAGGCGCGCATTCTGCCATGTGGGGGTGACGTTGCATGCATTGCTTGCGTGTGGACATGTGTGTACTGCACATGCGTGTTGCCCAGCATGCATCTTTGATGTGTCCTGCAAGCAACCTATCCAGCTCGCCGTCGCCTAAGACGATGACCGGACTCTGGTCACCATTAGCGACCCCATAGTGCCCAAAAAATGTGATTTTTGCACCATTTTGTTCATTTTTTTACGGACATTCCATTTTTAACCTTCTCATCAATAGATTTTGCTATTTTCTCATATTTTTACTTGATTTTTACCACATTTGTAAAAATCTCCCTCTAACTTTTTTTTTTTTTTTACTTTTTTTGACGTCCTTAGCCGTCAGATCAGCATGAAAATTCATGGTTTTGTTCCTCGTGTCATCATGCATAAGATGAATGGTTCGATCATCCATATAATATCATTTCATTAGTTTATTTAAAAAATAATAGTAATTCTTAAAACTTACCAGAAAACAGCAATTCCAGGCCTTTTTTCGGCTTTAAAAGAACAGCTGTTGAGTTTTTGCAAGTGCACAACTATTGTAGAATAGCTAGTGCAAGTCCGGGTTGATTCCACTGGGACTCGACTTGAAAAGGTAGAGTTTATATAAATTTTTACTTAGAAAGTTGCAAAAACAAGATTCAAATTCATTAACCCTTAAACGAACAAATTAGAAAGTAAATGCAATAATAATCTAAATACAACTTCCATGTCTTAATTATTGTGTCATGCAACGACAAGAATTAAGAATACAAAATTTAAAACTAATCCGAGAATGAGACTATCCTAGATAAAGTAAAACATGGATACACATAAAGATGAAATAAGGGAAAAGACAAAACTATGACATGCATGACATTTTAATTAAAGGCTAAAGGTTAGTTCTAGAATTTTTAGGGAGAAAGTTCATCTTCCCATCTTCTTCATTTTCATCCTGTGAAGAGGGAAAAACTAGGAACGGAGATGTAGCACGGGGAGAGAAGTGGATCAAGGGAAGAGAGGAGAGAGTGAGGTGAGGGGAAAGAAGGAAAACCTAGATCGGGTTTCCTTCTTTAAGCTGGTCGGTACATGTGGAATCTGGGTTTGCCAACAATAATGGGATGGAGAAGATGGTTTGGGTGGTGGAGAGATCGGAGAAAGAGGGAAATCAGGATTTTACCAGCTACTGAGATCGAGTCACACAATGAAAAATTGTTGATACGGTTTGGGTTGGACCCGATTATGGTGGAACGATAGAGGACAGGGGAAACGAAGGGGAACTTGGCCAATGGAAGGTGATGGCACCAGGGTAGTTGGGTAGGGGGGGAGAGAGAGAGAGAGAGAATGGGAGTGCGAGAGACAAGATAAGGAGATGAGGGAATTGGGATTTTGTTGGTGAGAAAGAACTCACCAGTGATGATGATGGGTCGAGTGTGAACTGAGAGAGATAGAGAGGGGGACTGGGTTTTCTTCAATAGTGGGGACCACCTAGTTGAGGGAGAAAGAAGCGGAGCTACGGTTGGGTTATGGTGTCTAACAGAAAGGGGTACTAGTTAGTGCTAAGTACGAGAGAGAGAGAGAGAGAGAGAGAGAGAGAGAGAGAGAGAGAGAGAGAGAGAGAGAGAGAGAGAGAGAGAGAGAGAGAGAGAGAGAGAGAGAGAGAGAGAGAGAGAGAGAGAGAGAGAGAGAGAGAGAGAGAGAGAGAGAGAGGTGTCACGCACTAGTGCTGGCCAGTGATGGATGATGATAGAGGCTTCATTGGATTTCACTTGGACTGGGGTATTCCGATTAGATAAAGAAAGAACATGGGAGAAACCTTGACCAGTGGAGGTGTGTCACGCACCTGTGTTGGCCAAAGCGGAGAGGAAATATAAGAGGAAATAGGAGAGGTGGAGAGGAACAGTCCTTCCACCTCCCCTCCATGAAGAGGGAGGAATCCAGAATAGAGAGGCCAAGGTGAGATGGGGAGGCGGGAAGGAGAAATTGAGAGTAGAGGGAAAAAAGAGATGTGGGAGGAGGAGAGCACAAGAAATGTGGAGAGGAACTGTCCTTCCACCTCTCTCCGATAGGGAGGAGAATGAAGAAGACGAAAAAAGAGGGAGAACAAAGAGAAAAGGAGATAGAGAAGTGGGAAAAAGAGGGAATGAGAGGAAGAAGCAGAGAGAAATAGTCCTTCCGCCTCTCCTTTGTGAAGAGGAATAGAAGAATAGAGAGAGACGCCCTGCGGGTGGGAAAGATGCGTCTTATAAGAGGGGCCTAAAAGGTGGTTACTATTTTATTGGGTTCCCATGCTTGGCCATGCTCACTCCATGCGGTCTGCCATGCAGTGGATAGACTATTTTAGAATCATCTAAATTACATATCTAATTAATTCTAATGATCATCTAATTATTAACTTTTTAAATCAACGAATAGATGGTCGATTAGAGCTAAACTTAATTTAAATTTATAAAATTACCCAATTAGATGATCAAATCAAATTCTAATTAAGGGTTGTTTTAGGAAAAATTGAACACTCAACAATGGCTAACCTAATTCAAAATGCCTAAAAATGAGAGGGGGAAAAAGAAACGGTGCCTACCTTGGTCAAGCTAGCTAGAACAAGGGGGTTGGTTTTTTGTCAATGTGTGCACACAAGAGGGGGAGTGGTCACATTGTTAACGATGTTTGACATAATCGTTGTTGCCAATGACATGCACAACGGGGAGAGGTGCATTTAAAGCTGCCCCATTAACTACGATTTTAAATTTATTTTATTATTTTTAAATTAAAAATATAGTTTTCTTATTTCTTATTTTATTATTGAAATGATTGCCATCCATAAATACAAGTAATCATCACCATACTTAATTAATGTCTATCAGTGTCACAGATTTTTATATTGATTTTGTGGGCCCCACTTTGGAAATGACTATTCTACCCCTTGTGTTAATTTCAATTAAATACAAAAATTAAAATAATCCATTTTTCCTCCCGTCTTTGATTTTAGCATTCTTAGTTCTATTAGATTCCATTTTTTGTGTACGTTCCAATTATTGAGGTTTTAATTCAAGATTCCATCTTTAAAATTTTCAAATTTCAAATTCCTTAATTTTCCAATTTCTCCATAATTCTATGCAATTAAGCATTTTCCAGAATTAAAAATTTTGGGGTTATTACACTACTCCTTTCTTATCTTTTATTTCAATGTCAAACTCTTGGAGTAGAAGAATCTATCTAATTAGTCTAGGCTTTGCATCTTTCTTGGAAAGAAAATACTTAAGGGCCGAATGATCAATGAATATGACTATTTTAGATCCAACCAAGTAAGACATGAATTTATTCAACATGAAGACAACTGCTAAGAGGTCTTTCTCCATAATGGAATAGTTAATTGATTGCTATTTAGGGTCCTACTTGCATAGTAGATGACATATGGCTTTTTCTCTTTTCTCAACCCTAGCACAACTCCTATAGCATAATTGCTAACATTACACATGATTTCAAAGGATAAAATCCACTCTGGTGGTTGCATGATAGGTGTAGGGGTTAACTTGGCTTTCAGCTTTGTAAAAGCTTCTTGGCAATTATTAGTCCACTCAAAAGGGGTATCCTTTGTGAGGAGGTGACACAATGGTGATATTGGACTAAAATATTTAATAAACCTTCTATAGAATCTTGCATGACCTGGGAAAGAACAAATATCCATAACAGATTTTGGGATGAGTAGATTGGTAATTAGGTCAACTTTGGCTTTATCTACCTCTATACCTTTGGATGACAATGTGGCATAAGACAACTCCGTTAGGAACCATGAAATGGTACTTTTCCCAATTAAGCACTAAGTTCTTTCTTTACAATGACTTAAGACTTTTCTTAGATATTTAAGACATGTTTCAAATGAATCACCAAAAATAAAAAAGTCATCCATGAAAGCCTCTAAGATTCTCTCTACCATATCACTAAAGATACTCAACATGCACCATTGAAATGTTGCTAGACCATTACATTATCCAAATGGCATTCTTTTATAAGAAAAAGTGCCAAAGGGACATGTAAAGGTGGTCATTTTCTGATCCTCAGGTGTAATTTCTATACGGTTATAACCAGAATAACCATCTAAAAAACAATAATACTGATGTCTTACAACCATTCATAGTGACATCATTCAACTTTCTATGGTCAATGCATATATGCCAACCAGTGGTAACTCTAATATGGATTAATTCATTATTGGCATTAACAATCATTGTCGCTTCAGACTTCTTGGAACTACCTAAGTGGGACTTACCCATTTACTATCACCTATGCAATAGATGATTCCCACATGAAGCATCTTAAGGACTTCTACTCTAACCACATCCTTCATATTAGGATTTAACCTTCTTTGCATTTAAAGACATGGTTTAGCATCATTCTCTATATATATCCTATGGGTACAGATTCAAGGGTTAATGCTCTTTATATCAACAATGGTCCATCCTATAGCATATGTGTTCCTTTAAAGTGTCTATTAACTTTTCCTCCTAAGATGTTTCTAATTGAGAATAAATTATCACAGGAAATGTCTCTTTATCTCCTAAATAGGCATATTTTAAATTTGATGGTAGAGATTTTAATTCAAGCTTAGGAAGTTCTACTGATGATGGAAGGGAAGTTGACTCCCTTGGTAGAAGTTCCTCAAAATGAGGTTTTCATTTTTTTGTATCCATGATTAGAATAAAATCAAGGAGGTCATTAACTTCCTCTATTAATGCATCCTCATTAAACTCATTAAAGTGGTCTAAACAGGCCTCAAGTGGGTCTGATGAAGATGATTGAAAATGATCTCGCACAACTAAATTTATCATGTTGATACAGTGCAAGTCATTAGTTTAAGTTACCTAGTTTACTTACAAATGTTGAAGATGTTTAGCTCTCATCTCATATTACCAAAAGATAGTTTAATGACACCATTTCTATAGTTAATAAAGGCATTGGATGTAGCCAAAAATGGTACTACAAGGATGGCTAGTATTTTGTTTTTCACATTCACCACTGGTTGTGTATCAAGAACTACAAAATCTACAGAGAAGCAGAATTGTTCTACCTAAACAAAAACATCTTCTATTACCCCTGTCGATACCTTCACAAAATGATCAGTTAGCTAGAGTGTAGTAGAAGTAGGTTGCAGCTCACACAGACCTAACTGTTCATATACGGAGTACTGTAGTAGGTTCACACTAGATCCCAAATCAAGAAATGTTTGAGTAATCTTATAGTTACCAATAATACAAGTAAGAGTGGGGCAACTTGAATCCTTATATTTTGGTGGTGTATGATGTTGAAGAATGGAACTAACTTATTCAATAAAAAAATGGCTTCTTTTGAACATCTACTCTTCTTTTTATGGCTCAAAGGTCTTTTAAGAATTTGGCATAGGATGGGATTTGTTTTATTGGGTCCAAGATCTGTATGTTGATCTTGACTTGCTTTAAAATGTCTAAATCTCATCATTAGTGGCACTCTTTGCAACTTGAGACAACCTTTGGGGAAAGGGAGTAGGGATAGGACATGGGTCAACAGGTGAAATGGGGTCCTTCTGTTTGGAATTTTATTTAACTTGGTGTGTTTTTTTACCTGTTCAATCTATTATGGCTCATCTTTCTCAATTCTCGTACCACTCCTAAGAATGGTGATAGCCTTAGTTTGTTTCACAGTTGAGATCGATGATGCATTAGATGTATTATTGCTAATCACATGCTGGGTGAGTTGGAAACTTTTCTTTCTCCATATTTTGTGTTAGTTAACTCTTCATATTTTTCATTTCATTCACAGACTAATTGGTTTGTTTCAGTTGAACTTCTAATTGAGAAGTTTTTCTCTCCTAGTTTTGAATGAGTTAGTGAGGTCTAAAAGCATGAAGTTGATGAGTTTGGTATGGAGGTAGGGCAAGAAGTCCTTGATTTTGTTGGTGAGGCTGGTATGGGCCTGGTTGTGAGACATTGGCATTAAGTTCATTTCTCCAACTCAAATTAGGGTGGTTTCTCTAGTTGGGATTATAAGTATCTAAATATGAGGAGAAAGGTCTTTTATAAGTATTAAGCACATTAGCCTGATCATGAATTACCTCTTGAAATGTTGGAATGGTAGGACATTCCTCAGTAAGATGTGTGGTACTTTCACAGATGCTACACACTTGCTCATCCTTATTCAAGTTTTTCTTTCCCATTTCTATGGCTTCTACTTTTCAAGCTAAGGATGCTACTCTGGCATCAAGTTCATCTTTGTTAGGCATGGCATACATGCTTTCTCTAGCATGGGTGGTAGTGGGCTTAGTTCTATTTAGATGTTTTACTCTTTTGAAGTTAGCCTAAGTCTATGCACTTTCAGCTAGCCATTCTAAATACTCTTTTGCCTCATCTGGTTGTTTATTTAGGAAGATGTCATCACACATCATCTCTATATACTAGCACATGTCAGAAATAAGTCCTTAATAAAAGAAGTTGATGATTCATAGCCATGATGTGGGCATGTGAGTAAAAGATCCTTGAACCTTTTCTAGTATTGGTAGAATGACTCTTTATCCTTTTGAGTAAAGTTCATGATCTTTCAGCAGAGTGTATTTTTTTTATGTGTAGGAAAAACTTCTTTAAGAGTTCCCTAGTCATTTCATTCCAAGTCTTTATGGAACCCACTAGCAGTGCATTAAACCACATTTTAGCTTTTTCTTTTAATGAGAAAGGAAAAAGTTTAAGCTTGAAAGTATCTAGACCAATGTTTCATGTTTGTCGGGTACTGCATACCTCAACATACTCTTTAAGATGCAAGTAAGGACTTTCACTATCTAACCCATGGAATTTGGGAAGTAATTAGATTACTCCTATTTTTAATTCTAAAGCACCAGCATTTTGAGGAAGCATGACACAGGATGGGGTAACGATGCATGTAGTCTCTTAGAGTTCTACCACAAAAGTTTTGATAAACATCATTATCCCCATGTTCAATTTATTAGTTCCACTCCCTGCTATTATTTCTTCTTAAATCTCTATTTGGTAGATGATTATTCCTCCTTGGTGGAGGATGATATTCATCATCCATTAGAGGTGGGAGGTGCTCATCCATGATGAGTGGATGGCCTTGACTACCATGAGGTGAGTTACCCCTTGATTGTTGATCAATCATTGATGTGGACTAATTTGGTTGTATGTCATTTTGGTCATACTTGACTAACATTTTAGTTTTGTCACATCTCCAAAGGTGCATACGACAAAATCTTTTTTTATTATTATACTTTTTTGCAAAAAACTGCCATAAATGATAAATCCTAAATTCCTAGAATGACGCACAAACAAAGGACACAATCAAATAATCCTTAAGGCTAACAAGCAAAAATATTTTGATTTTCTTGAATTTGTGTAAAGAATATGTTTTTATATTAGCTTCATATAACACTCATCCTCTCTTTCATATTTGACTACTGCTTACCAATTCGATTTTTCTCTAAAGTGGTTAATATAATCCTCATGTTAGGAGGCATTTAAACCTCAACTGAAATCAACGGAAGGCATAGGAAAATCACTTGAATTTTGAGACACTCACTATAACCACAGTGCCCAGAAGAGACTAGATTGACAACAGATTATGTCTTTTTAAGAGGGTCCTACGAGCATGTGATGGGTCCATAGGTCTCTTCTAATCAATCTTAAATTAATTAAGAAGGTTGGATTACAGTGTTGTGGTGATTATCATAAGTGGGCTATGAGACGGTGATTAAATCCACCATTGATCTTGTGGGGTCAGTTGCCTTTACTAATTACTTTTCACACTCCATGGCAATTTCATAAACATATAAATAACTTTAAAGCAATAAATGTGTTCTAAAATGCAATAATAAATAATAAATGAATGCAAACCTTAAAAGACTACAGTTATCAAGTATGCTATCTATATGCAATTACACTACCAAACAATGTAAAAAATTTCTAAATGCAACTATACTAAAAATAAAAAAGTGAGAGAAACTTATAGTGGGGTTTCTAATGAAGATCAAGTGTGGGCCACCATAACCCATACTTGCCCTATTTTAAAACAACCCATTTAAAATTAAAATTGAAATAAATTGAAAACTGCAATGGGCCCTTATTATATTTTTCACAAAGAAAAAAAAATCTAGAAAAGCAAATAAATCCTAAGTAGGAGAAGTTTTGGCCCACAAGATCTCTACCACTACTCTGCCAAGTTTCCTAAAAAATTAAAAATAGCAAAAAGTACCAAAATTCAAGAAATAAAGTGATCATGCATTAAGAAAAAATAAAAAAAATGCCTAAAATGTTCAATAAATGCAAATCATAAAAAAAAATTCTAAATTTTTTTATATTAAATTTTATGAAAACTCCATTGTGTGTACTAAAAATGGTGCTAAAAACCATGTTGATTATTTGCCGCAAGTGTATGGGCTATTATAGTACAGCTAATGCAAGTACGGGTCGATCATAGTGAACTCTACTTAAAATTTTAAAATTTAAATAAAATTTAATTATCCACTAACTAAAATAAATAACAAAAATTAAATAATAATAAATTGTAAACTCATTTCTATTTTACTAATAAAAATTACGCAAATCTAAGTTCAAAAAGGTAGAAATTAAACTAAATAAAAATAAAATCCACTTGCAAATTTCCTCAAACCTAGTATCATCAAGGTTGATCGGCCGTCATTAATATCTCACTCATATCGTTGATTAAGGATCTAATGGTTGGATTGTTCATATTTTCCAAAATTTTAAGATCTAGACTAAGGAAAGATTTTGGGCTTTGGATGGCTTAGATCAAATTTTTTGTTTTGAAATTATAGATCAAGACTTATAGATAAGCTAAGAGTTATCACAAAAATAAGATCTAAGAATTGATTTAAAATTAGATGAGAAAAAGACCAGCAAATAGAGTTATACTGTTGGTTGAAGCTAAACCATTAATTTAGTTAAGCTTTAATCAAACTAGATTTGAATTATTTAGTTCCTAGATTAATTGGGAATAGTATAAACTAGAGATATGAAAATCTTGAATAAGAATAAGATGAACCTAGAAAAAGACAAAATTGGGGACAATATGGAATTATGGAAGAATGATCATGGGTAAAAATGGAATTTTTCCTAAATTTTTGGTTTTAACAAAAATAAAGAAAAAAACCAAGGGAAGACAGTGATGGATAGGGAATGGAAATTGAAGGGAGTAAGAATAATTTGGAGAAAACCTGAATTGGGTTTTCATGGTAACAAGGAAAGCTTGCTAAAAGATGGATTTTTTATGAGAATTCTGTGGAAAACAAAGGGAAAAATTGTTGGGAAAAATGGTGAAAATCATGATTATAGAACAAGGATAATGAAGGGAATGGAAGATGATGGTGGAGAGCTAAGAAAGAAGAAGAAACTATGGATGGAAGAGAGTTTAGGAACGATGGGATTAGAAGAAAAAAAACTACTATGAGTAGAATGAAGGATGACTGTTGGGGAACTGTAAAGAAAAACAGTGAAAGGGAGAGAAAGAAAGGGAATGAGAGAGAAATCTATGATCGATGGCTAAGGGTGGACATTTGGATTCTATCTTCTTCCTCTGGTATTTTGTTCTTCTACAGTGAAGATCTTTAGTGTCTTCCTACGATGGAGAATTTCAGCCTGGGAAGAGATCCTTGTCTCCTTAGGCAATCCCACTATAGTCCAAAAGTGAGTTGAAGCGAGAGAGATAAGAGTGCAGGAAGGATGTAGGGTGCTGTGGTGGAGCTCTACTATAGCTGTCCTTCTTCCCAATAGAGAACATATGAAAAGGAGATGGGGGTCGGGCTATTTTGGGTGATGGTGTCTTATGGAGAAGCGACAGGGTGAGAAAACCATGACAATCACAGTGTAAAACATGTGATGGAAGAGAAGGAAGGGAATGAGAGAGAACAATCGAAACGACGCAGAGGGGAGAACCCTCCTCCTTTGGTGAAGGGAGAGAGTTTGTTACTAGTCATCTCCTCTTAGGTTCTCCTTCCTATTATGATCAAGAGCTCCCTTGTTGCTAGCACCTCCTTATTGATGTTTAACCGCAAGTGCACAGGCTATTGTAGTATAGCTATGCAAATACAGGTCAATCCCACAGAGACTTACTTTAAAAATAATGAGTTTAAATAAAATTTAATTCTCTAAAAATTAAAGAAAATTACAGAATTAAACTAATAGTAAAATAAAGATTCAGATTTATTGAAATGATGCAAATCATATAATGTCCAGTTCTGAAAGACAAAAAAAAAAAAAAAAAAACTAAATAAACAGTCTTGGATAGCACTGTCCCTGAATAAGCAGAATATGGATAAGAATAAGACAAAACTAGGGATGTGGATGGAATTAAATAAGGGACTCAAATGGATTTGGAATTAAAGTGAGAAGGGTAGAAGTGGAATTTTGTCAGATTTTTTGTTTTAAACGAAAAAAAACATAACCCAATGGAGATGATGAAGCCAGAGGAGGAGATGGGGAAGAAGGAAGATGAGGAAAGATGAGGAGGAAGAGAGAGGAGAAGAAAAAGGAAACCCTTTTCGAGTCTCCGTATTCGAGCGGGCCAGTGAAGTTTTGGGGCGTCATCGTCCAGTGATGAACACCAGTGATGGGGTGGAGATCAACGACAAGGAAAGAGGGGATTAGTCCACAGAGGATTGTTGGCCAGTGCTGGAGAAATCAAAGAAGCCGTATGAGGCGGTGAAGCAGACTAGGATTAGAGAGAGAGAGACTGGAGAAAGAGAACTTGGCCAGAGGAGCTGGTGCTGGTTTCCGACAGGGGAGAAGCCGGTGGGACATGTTGCCGGTACTGGACTGGTGCTGTGAAGGGGTAGAGCCGAGGCATAGGGATCAAAGGGAGTAAAAACTAGGGGAGCACTATGTTGGACAGTGCTGGTGGGGGCATACCAGTAACGGAGATGGGGGAGGAGAAGACGGTGCTGACTAGCCAGGCCAATGACCAGAGATTGCTTAAAAGAGGAGTAGAGCAAAGGGGAGGGAAAATGTAGGAGAAGAAGCCGATGCCTAATTTGTCTATTGGTGGTGGGCAGAGAAGGTAGAAGAGTTGAAGAAAGACAGGGAAAGAGAGATGGGAGTTGGAAAAAGAGGGAACGAGAGGGAGAGGCAGAGTGGTAGAGAAAGACTAAAGGAGGGTGCATGCAAGAGAGAAAAAAAAAATAAATGAGGAGGTTAAGAGGGAAAGAGCACAAGAGAGAAAGGGAAAGAAGAGAAAGAGAGCAAGAGAGAGAGACATGGGAAGTGGTCTGCCTCCTTGCTACATCTAGCAAAGGAAAAGAGTAGAAGAGGGAATGGGGAGCAAGGAGGAAAAAGAGATAGAAGGAAAAAAAATAGGAGATAGCCCTCGTCAACATGATGGGAGTAGTTTTTAAGAGAAGAAGAGACGTGAGAGAGAGAGAGAGAGAGAGAGAGAGAGAGAGAGAGAGAGAGAGAGAGAGAGAGAGAGAGAGAGAGAGAGAGAGAGAGAGAGAGAGAGACATGTGAGAGGTGGAGAGGTGAGAGAGATGGTGAGGGAGTGGGGTCCACCAACAGTCCAATCTTGCCAAAACTCTGCAAGGCTCCATTCTTCAAATTCCTTCTGTCCTAGGAGTCTTCAAAGTCCTCTCTTTCTAGGAAGCTTCATCATCCTCATCTAATCTCTTTGATTTGATCTAGATCATCCAAGATCGAGTTTACTGATCTGCAATGCACAGGACCCAATTAGAATCATTTAATCCATTCATTACTCTTCTGAGTAGCTCCGATGACCATCTAACTGTTAAATTTTGCAATTCAATAGTTAGATGGCCAATAAAAGCTAAAATAAAATATTTTATGTAAAATCTTGAAATTGATGGCCTAGATGCTCTAATTGAATACTAAATTAGGAGTATTTTGACCAAAATTGAACACTTAACACACCCTCCAACCACCATTTTGCTAGTCTCTAGCAAAAGATGTGGAAAAAACAAATTTTTAAAATTTCAAAATTATTTTTAAGTCAACTCCACTTTTTCCTTGGATAAATTATCAACTTTACCATACTAATAAAAATGACTAAAGAATTCAAAACCCTACCCATATGCTAAAGTCATTCTACTTAAGCTGAAATCTTAAAGTGAGTGTGTGCGTGTATGGTCTACACATAGAATAATCTTTATCTCTAAGTAGACTTCTAACTTTTGAACTCCATCTAAAATATGTTTTGACCTCAATCCTTATTAATGACATATGCTCAGAAATAAAATCTCTCAGATAGAGGGTTCAAATCATATCTCTCTTTTAATTATGTAAGAAGAGTCAATAAAAACAAATTTATCTCACTTATACTCATGAAGAACGGGAGTTACTAAGGAATTTAATTGTTTTAATCCCTTTGGAATGGATGCCATTACCTTTGAATATTTAGAAATACTACTATTTTAGATCATATCCATTCATTTCCTCATCAAGACTATATTCCTCCTAAAATCAATAGGTCTTTAACTAGGATAAAACATAGGCTTAGGACAAGGTACCAAAGAAAGGGTATTCAAAGTTTCTTAAAAAATAAGTAGAGTTTTTTTTTTTTTTTTTTTTAAAGTTGACAATTCTTCTTTTCTTTGCCTTATTCTAAAGTGAATATTTATTTTTCTATTTTTTTTTGCATTCTTCAAAAAAAAAAAATTCTTAACACTTTTCTTTCTTTTCACACTTTTGAATTACTTTGAAGAATATTTCTTTTCATGATATCCACTTTTCTACTTTCATTGCAACTAAAAGGTATTCCTTAATTCATCTCTAACTTAATTTTCAAACAAAATGGGTAATGGATAATTTATACTGGGTTAATATGGGTAAAGGGTAATTTGGGTGACAAAAGAAAAGGCTTATATTGAAAGCCCAAGTTGGCTGACTAATGGTAAAAATACTTCTAGGTAGGCTTTATGTCTCTAGGTTAACAACAAGGATGACCTAAATCATTTTCTAGGTTTCCTATAATCCATCAAATTCAATGAACTTCCAGAATTTTAAAGGTAATATTCTAATTGTTCAGGTAATTAGCCAAATTTAAGAGTTTGGGATCAATTTTCTTAAAGCACGCTAAAGAAAATTAGGAACATTTATAACCTCTCAAAATGAATGAATGTCTCTAAAACTCACTTAGGTTATAGGTCTCCACTGAATTTCTTCAGAATTTCTAAGTTATAACCACTTATCAACCTAGATTATCTATATGCAACTATATGTATAGATGTGACCTGAGACTCTGCTTTCATGGAATACTTTAAAAAATGAGTAAAATAATGAATTAATCATAGTCAATTTCATTAATAAGCTAAAGTTTTTCCATTTTGTTTCATTTTTTTTTTTTGAAAAATCAAGGAAATCACCTAAAAACCTAAAAAGGAACTAGAATTTGCTAGAATTCTACACCCCCCAACCTGAAAGAAACATTGTCCTCAATGTTTAAAAAGTAGGACTTAAAATGAATATGGGTGATGCAGAGAAAAAATACAAAATATGGTACATAGGGATCAAATCCACACATTCCTAATAAATAGGATCCTTTAGAGTTGTGGACTCAACTTCTGGATTCTCATATTCTAGGAAAAGCTTTAAACATTGACCATTCACTTTAAAAGTATGACCAGTCCTAGCATCCTCAATCTCTATGGTCCCATATGGAAAAACTTCTTTAACTATATATGGACCTGTCCATCAAGATCTAAACTTACCTGGGAATAGGTGGAGCTTAGAATAGTAAAGCAGAACCTTCTGATTTGGAGTAAAGGATTTTCTCATTATTTTTTTATCATGAAAAACTTTCATCTTTTCTTTATATATCCTATTACTCTCATAAGCTTCTTGCATAATCTCTTTCAACTTATTAAGCTGAAGTTTCCTATGTGAGTCTACTTTATTCACATTGAAAGTAGAGGTCTTTGTTGCCCAGTAGGCTCTATGTTCTAATTCCACAGGCAAGTGACATGCCCTACCATATACAATACGATAAGGAGACATACCAATCGAGGTTCGATGTGCAATCCTATAAGCCAGGGCTCATCAGTTAGTCTAAGAGACAATCCTTACGATCCAGATTTACTATCTTTTGAAGAATTTGTTTAATAGCCCAATTAGATACTTCTACTTGTCCACTTGTTTGTGTGTGATATAGTGTTGCAACTTTATGGGTGATACTATATTTTTTCATGAGTACTTCAAATGGTTTGTTGCAAAAGTGTGTACCGTTACTACTTATAATAGCTTAAGGTGTCCCAAATCTAGAAAAAAGGTTTTCTTTTAAGAATTTTACAACTATTTTATGATCATTATGCCTACATGGGATAGCCTCAATCCATTTTGAAACATAGCTGATCAGCAATAAGATATAGATGTAGCCAAAAGAAGGTGGGAATGGACCCATGAAATCAATACCCCAGCAATCAAAAACTTCAATAACATGGATAGGGTTTGAAGGCATCATATTCCTACGAGTTATTCCTCTTAACTTTTAACATCTCTCACATGATTTACAAAATACATGTGGGTCTCTACACAATAACAGCCAATAGAAACCACACTGCAAAATCTTTGCAACAGTTTTTTGTTCAAAAAAATGTCCACCACATGCTTCTGAATGGAAAAAGGAGATGACGCTATATTGCTCTAAGTCAGGGACACATCTCCTAATGATTTGATTTGGGCAATACTTAAACAAATATGGGTCATCCCAGAAGTAGTGCTTAATATTAGAAAAGAATGTTTGCTTTTCTAATTTATTCCAATGATCAAGAATCTTCCCTATGACTAAATAACGTGCAATATCAGCAAACTAGGGAGGATGAGAGACATGAAAAAGTTGTTAGTCAAGGAAGGTATCCTTAATTGGCAACTCATCCAAAGGTTCTCTTAGGACTAGGTGAGACAAGTGGTCAGCTAAAACATTCTCTACTCCTTTTTTATCTTTTATCTCAATGTCAAACTCTTGGAATAAAAGAATCCATCTAAGTAGTCTAGTCTTAGCATCTTTCTTAAAGAGAAGATACTTAAGGGCTGAATGGTCAGTGAAGATGACTAATTTAGATCCAACCAAGTAAGACCTGAATTTATTCAACGTGAAGATAACTGCTAACAATTCTTTCTCCATAGTAGAATAGTTCATTTGTGTGCTATTTAGGGTCCTACTAGCATAGTAGATAACATATGGCTTTTTCTCTTTTCTCTGTACTACATAGTCACTAGCATCATACATGATTTCAAAGGGTAAGCTCCAATCAAGTGGCTGCATAATGGGTTCAGTGGTTAACTTGTCCTTCAACTTTATAAAAGCTTTTTGACAATCATCAGTCCACTTGAAAGGGGTTTCCTTTGTAAGGAGGTGACACAACGATCTGAATATAGCACTAAAATCTTTAATGAATCTCCTATAAAATCCTGCATGACCTAGGAATGAGCGAATGTCTCCAACAGATTTGGGAATAGGTAAATTGGCAATTAGGTCAACTTTGGCTCTGTCTACCTCTATACCTTTAGATGACACAATGTGGCCAAGGACAATTCTCTTTGCTGAATCTATTCCACCGGCGCCTGGTTCACTGATGATCTAAGTGGAAATCACCCTTAAATCGATCAGATTTAGAGATTCTAAACCGTTAGATCGATTCAAAGGGTCTCAAAACCCCAAGATATGAAATCACATATCACTTTCTAGAAGATCTGGTTGTTGATTTGGCATAGAGGTGATTTGACGATCCAGATCGGACCATCTCGCCTATCCCAGGTCACCCTCTCCTTACACCAACTATCATCGATGGAATGCGATGGGGGCGGGCCATTGATCGACCCATCGATCAAGGTAACCCAGATTGAATCTGGCCCCCTTATTTTGATCTGAAACTTAAAATCTTAATTCAAAGCTCATTTTAACTCCAAATCAAGATCAGAAAGAAGCTATGGATTCCTAGAGAAGATTAATGGAAACATAAAATTTAGGTTTTATTCAATGTAAAATTCTATAAATTATAAAAAGTGGTGCTAATTCCCAAGATCAGTCAAATATGACATGATCAGACCTTAGATTTCTAATGCATCAATAATCTAGTGATGAGGGATTGTGGAATCAATAGTTAGATATGACAAATCTGGGATAAATTAAGAAATTTAACCTTAATGGAAGAGAAATCTTAAAAATGATCATGGATCTACTTGATCTGAGTAATCAGGCATGATTGACCATTAAAATCAGTATGGATGATGATCTAATAATAAGATCATGATAAATGAATGGCCTGATGTGGTTAATTTGGGATAGACTTAGATCTATGCCCTTAATTTTGATAAAATGGCTTAAGATCTTATAGATCATTTGGATCAAGAAAGATCAGATCATTTGATGAGATGAATCAATGATCTAATGATGATATCACATTAAGATAATGTGATAGATTTGAATAAAAATGAAAGATCAAGATCTAAACTGAATAGAAATCAAAATATGATCATTTGATCAAAATGAATAAATATGATGTATTCAAATGAGCATGTGAATTATTGTAAATATTCTTTTATTTGCTTAATAGATTTGGTTGTTAGATTCATTTACACTTTAATTGTTCATGTTTTATAAATTACATGAAAAATGTAATTAAATGAAAATAGATATTGATGAACATTTACAATGAATATGGACATGGACTTAATGATAGTAAGGGCTATAGTTAGTAGGACAATATAAGGAATATCATTTCCTTGGCCCAAATTAGGAGAATAATAAACCCCATGAATGATATTTTAAATGCTCATGGATTTAATTAGAATTAAATAGCAAGAGTACTTATGGTTTAATGCTCATAGGAACCCTATGAAAATTGAGCTAAGGTCACCCCAATAAATGCTGAACATGATGGTTAAGGGGGTTCTTTAATATAGCCTCACTCTTCCCTCACCTTCTGGTAATGTTTGTGAGGTCTAAACGCCTCTATACATGAGGATTGAATTAACCACTCTGTGAGTAGCTTTTAACTAGTAAGCCTTAGTCAATTTTGAAATAAGGAGGAGCTGTATAGTGTTAGGAAAGAAATAAACTATCTCCAACCAGTAAGACATTAACTGGTTGAATAATAATAAGATCATAAAAAGATAGTAAACTATCTAATCTTAATAAAAATGGTAATTAAGATAGTCAAAGATCAAACAAGATCCATAAGGAGATCTTGAATGAACAAGAATAATAAGAATCATAATATTGTATGTATGTTTTAAAGTAGTATAAATATTAGATTCAAATGTAGATTAATAGATTAGATCCTTGATCATATGATCCAAGGAAAAAGATCTAAATCATCCTATGTAAGGATGATCAAAAGAACAACTAGGAAGTATAAATGAGTTGAGGAATGACTATATATATATGATTTAACAGATACATGAAGGATATGATGATCAAGATCAATGAGAATATGGCTTGTTGAAAGTAAAGGTAGGTGGACCTTAAGAATATATTCAATATAGAAGATACATGTATTTTACACATAATCTTATCCTGATAACTATATATTGATTATAATTGCCTTAGAATTGTTTATGAATCGACAAATGATATTGAAATGAATACAAAGCGATTGATTAAGTAATTATGAAATTACCTAAGGCAACAAATGATGTCGAAATGAATACAAAGGGATTGATTAAGTAATTATGAAATTACTTAATGGGTAGAATGAGAATATTCGAACTATATAAGTTGGACCCCCAAATCTTAAGGAAATAAGTTATAAGCATGTCCTATTATAACCAGACACACAGTTTATAAGTATGAAATATTATTTTCCATACAAGTATGGAGGCTTGTGGTTTTGTTTTAAGATAGGCTTATGCCTGAAGATGCCAATGCTAGGAAAGTTATGAGGGTTTGGCCAGCTGCTCTCCAAAACTAATTATGATGATGATACTGGGCCCAAAGAGACATAAAACGTAGGGTGGGGCAATTATGTGAAGGCCGCCACTATGATAGCCATGGTTCCCCCCATACGAACATAGATCTGTATTTTCCACCATGGTATCAATGGAGTATTAAGCAATTATCCGAATGTGTTGTACGGATTAAGATCGTAAGCATAGCAGTCCTTTGAGATTATTTTGTATTATAATTCAATTGATTATGGCATGATGAGAGGCCTTATGTTATGGCATGATGAGATGCCTTATGTTATGGCATAATGAGGTGCCTTATTTTATGGCATGATGAGATGCCCCATAAAAGTTATTACCGATGTTGTATTGGAGGATGATTCCCAATACGATATGATTATATATTAACACCTAGTGTTAATATAGAAATCAGTTTGGCAATGAGATATTACTGATGATATTGACTATATTCACGACTTTCAATGGTTTTATTTATATGTAATATATACATATAATTCATATGATGAGTGAAGGATAAAATGGTGATCCAATTGTATAAATTGATTTATATCATGGATATAATGAACGATTGATTTTGAGATATATTGAATATATTTCTTAAATCCCCTACCAAACATAGTTTGCTAAGATATTGCAAATGTTTGAATATTTACAATATCTCAGATATAGTTAAGGAAGATTGAAAGCTCAAGACTTGAGGATAATCATTACCGAACTACTACTCAAGGTATTTACTTTGAGAAAGATTATATTGATTGTTTTGTAATTTGGATTGTAATATTGGACAAGGTATGTAATGACTACTGGGGCTATGTATGTGAACCACTAGATTGATCCTGATTTTAATAAAAATATTTCTATTGTTATTCAATAGAAATTTTATTTTATACAAAAATATATGTATAATAAGTAATTTGAGGTGGCACTCGGGTTTTTGACAAATCAATTTCAAAGAAAATATGTTTTCGCTGTTGAATTTTAAAAAAATTTCAAAATCAGGGCCTTTACCTTTGCAAATATTTATGAAAATGTGTTTTAAAAACCTGAGTCGTCACATATAAAATGATTTGAAGAAAGGTTCTACTAATGATAAAACCACATGACCACAAGCCATCACATGGAAAGCATCATAAGCACACATATGTATATGTATATGTATATCATCCACAAAATCTGCATCATACTTGACTAATCAAATAACATATGATTACTTTAAAATTCAAAGTAGTAATCAGTTAAGCTACATGTTAGTCATTTCGAACCACTTACATATACACCTAAACTATTTTATTGACCAATGTATTGTATTTCAAATAACCAACTCATTATGTAAAAACAAATCATGGATAGTAAAACAAATGCCACAAAATGTCTTTTGACAACACATGTCCGGTAGATGAACCATATAGGACAAATCACCAAGTCATTTTGTACTTATGCAAGATGGCTAACCAATTGTCCTTGTGCATACAACAAGGTGAACTTAGACAAATGTCCCTTTGCAACACACGTAAGCAAACTAACCAATGGTCTATTTGTAACACATGCTAGCAACTAACCAATGGCCCCTTTGCAACACATGCAGGCAAACTAACCAATGGTCCCTTGTGCACACAGCAAGGTGAACCAGCCAAATGGGTAATCACCACAAAAAAAAATCAACATCATATATCTTAAATCATATAAAATAGTATGCATACTTTTTGCAAAGCCACGTATCTCAATTACTCATTTCAAAGAATGGCTCAATAGCCAAATCAATTCATAATCATATTCATATGTCTCAAATTGTATCATATGACATGCATACCTTATGTAGAACCATGCATTTTCAAGCATCCCTTTCAAAGTATGGAAATAATGCGTATACATATCAAAATCTTTCTCACATCTCACAAGTAAAGTAAACATTTTAATACATTAAAATGAATGATTTATTGTTCTTTCAAAATTAGGTATGCAACATGAATTTAAAATAATATATCAATTTACATACATCATTTACAAAAATGTTAGATAAGGAACATGTGATAAATCATAGATATACATGCAAATCATATACACTCAAATAATATACATATGTATCAAACCATTGGTATAATCAAACCATTCTAACCTAGTAATAGTTAACAAACTATCTTATCATTTTGAAGTTGATTTGGGACTAGGTAGTATCAGATTACCTACCTCTTACAACGTTCTCCGATTTTTATTGTGTCAACTTTAGCTCAGATGATAACTTATCTTGAATCAATCTCCTTATTTGGTATCGAGTAGCATCTAAATAGTCAATCAATATAACATTTGTATTATTTTCAGTTCTCACATTTAAACTTTATTTGCATATGACTCAGATCACCATTATGATCTTATATTCACCTTCTAGACCAGCAGTACTATTGTTAAAAATCTTTGAATCTTGATTTCTCTCATAATCAAATCTTGTTAGCAAATGAATCATGTTCTAGTACATCAATTTGTTTGTTTTTCATTTCTAATAAGTGATCAAAACTCAAATGAAGTGATTCAAGGTACAAATAGCAGTTAATCATCCATGAGATGCTATAATCTCATATATGCACCATTGATTTCCTATTAATGGCCCAAATTGATTTGCTCAATGTGAAATCACAAATCTGTATTTATTACTAATGGTTGGTTTTGCAGATTAACAATCCTAATCATTAATTAACTGTATGATTTGCATTTTGAATGGTAAGGTTCATGGGTATCATGCTATTAGTTATTGGATGGTGGTTTGATAGTGATTTCCAAATCATCCAACAGCCAAATTTTGTTTAATTTCATAAAAACATCTAAATCAATTTCCAATTCGTACATTTAACTATGATCTAATGATCCATGATCATCAACAAACAGATCATCTGATGGTTAGGTTTTGTTTACAGGTATAAATATAATTCTACAGTGGTCGGATCTACCTTTTAGAGATAATCCTATGACTAAGATTCATTGAGAGTGGTCAGATATGTCTTTTACAGATGATCCAATAACCAAGGTTTGTTGATAGTGATCGAATCTACATAATCTGTTAGAAACATGTTTAATTTAATACGAATTTATTATTTTTATAAAATTTTGGCATTGCTTGATAGGACAGTCAAGATTGTTCGATCGGTCTTAAGCCTAGATCAACAAATCCCAACTAGATTCGAGCTAGTTTAAGTGTGTTTTAAGCTTTTCTAAGCATCGATTTAGGGATAAATGGTTAGATCATATACAAAATCTACATATAGATTGAACCATATGGATTTAGCCTAAGAAACTCAAATCAAGAGTGGGATTTTACTGATCTTACCTTCAAAGCACCTCCCTATGCTTCCTACACCCTTGGATGAATCAGATTGACATTGATTTTTGTTGAAACCCCCTAATCTTGTTGCATGCTAGTCTCCTCTTCGATCAATAGGCAAGAACGACATGAATCATCAAATTTTCTTGGGGCTTTGGTTCTTACTTGTGCGTTGAAGAGAATGATTGGCTCAGACTGACAATCTGAGCTGTCATCTTCTCTGGTGAACCCTTGCAACACTAGCTAACCAGCAACCTCTTCTTTCCTTTCTCATGGCATGTTATGGCTTTCCCTAGTAAGCTAGCCTCTTCCCCCCTCTTCTTCTCTATCAAGTTTTTCTTGCTATGTCAAGTTCAAGAACAGACATAACATCTATTCTTGATTTACTTAAATGGGGAAGGGGTTGTCAGTATCAATTCTGGTCCTCCTTTAAGTATTTTAATTATTTATTTTTAATTAATATTAAATATATAATTATGACATTTTCAATACTCTAAAAATCATAATTTTAGTAAAAAAAAGAGTGCATTCCATCAATAATGAATTTCCAATGTCCCTTGACAGTCGGACTTAGCTTTCTACAAGTGGGCCCCATTAGTGAAATTATCGAATTATCTTCGTGAGAAAAATCATAACTTATTCGTTCGAACTCTTATTTTAGCAAACTTAGTCTCTTGAATCATTTTTCCATATATAATCCAAATATGGATGACTCAAAACTTTATTTGAGATCTAGAAAATTTTATTTTCTAAAGAGAGAGAGAGAGAGAGAGAGAGAGAGAGAGAGAGAGAGAGAGAGAGAGAGAGAGAGAGAGAGAGAGAGAGAGAGAGAATAGTATGAAGGCAAGAGATAGAGTGTCTTAGAAAAGAAAAACTATCATTAGAAAGATGTTAATAAATGAAAAAATCTTTTTGCCTACTTATTCAAAATGAAAAAACCAAATCTTTTAGTAGCTCATTTGTTCAACCAATGAGATATGACGAATATAAAAACAATTTAAAATAAAAAGTGCCTACATAATACAAGAAATAATAGGGTTCAAGTAAGAATGGCTACGTTGCACAAGAAGAAGTAAGATTCAAAAGGCTAAAGAATATCTATTTGCTTAATGTGTAACAATATAGGATTATAATATAAGGATAATTACAATTTGAAGAAGATAAATAATGAGGGTTAGAGAGAGCAAGAGATTCTAAAGATTATTGATAGAGGATGTATTCAGTTAGAATAAGCTAGAAGTAGAATTTTAGCAAATTGAGATAAAATTATCATGTCACGAGAAAAGAGAGGATTGATACAACAAAATCCTTGGTGCCATTTATCTAACTAATGACATGGGATAATTATAAAATTATTTAAAATCTTAAATAAATATATATACATGTGGCACAAGGAAAAATAAGGTTCAAGTGTTAAAAAAAAATGTCATTAGTCTAATATACAATAAAGGGAAAATTGTATGGACCCTATTGAAGTGCTGCACTTCTATAGACTGGCCCCTCCTACTTTTGGGTCATCATTAATGATAATAAAACTACCATTGTGCCTGGAAAATGGGTAAAATTTGGTCCAACTTTACTAATGGGAGTCTTTTGTGGCCCACCTAACTATTTCTACTAATTTTAAGATCTTTTTGATAATTTCATCTTGACAAAAAAAAATAAAAATGAAATAGTAAAAACAAAAAGGTGCCAATATTTAAAACAAAAGGTAAAAAAAGCTCTGCAACTTTCTATTTATTATGTAAACAACTTGGCATATGTTGAAGAGCAACATTTTATGTTATATTTCAACGGCCTCTGTGCTCTTTGATTGGTGAACATAACCATCAATTAATATATTCCATTATGCTTCACACTTCACGGGAATTCCTTCAAACAATCTACCAGCATCACTCATACCCCACACTTGACATAAGTATTGCGAACAAAGGTAAGGTAGATTCCATCAAGTTCAAGTATTGATTTGACTAAACAGCCATGGAGTATCTTACCCATTGCCAACTCACCAATACTTATGCATGCCTTGAGGGTCAATGGAACCCAAACTCCTTTTCTCTTAACTATGAAACATAAGAAAAAAGAACTTGAAACTAAGATCAACCTAACCATCTTGTTCCATGTTGAATAAACAATAAGATCATTGTAGTCTGAGAAACCAAGTTCTATTTCGGCATTTTATCAAAGAATTTCACATGCATTGATTAAATATCCTTAGTTTACATTCACTTGAAGGATGGTTTTCTCTACTAAAATCATCATGACTAGACCTAGTTTTGACCAAGACCAAATGAAATGTCGTCAATAAGTCTCTTAGACTTCCCAAATGAAGGAAAAGGAAACATCGTTGTAGTTTAGACCAAAATTTCCCATTGCTTCTTATTTTGGATATCTCTATTAGTGTGGGTTTCTTTTGTGAAGAGAAGGTTTCTACAATTGTGTACTGAATGGGCATCCAAGGGTATTGATTAAATTAGGAGCAGTTAGCAATGGTCCATTTAGTTGGGTTTTAAGTTCCACTACAAAAACATAGATCCTCCACCCAAACCTTCATGAACCTCTCTCTCTCTCTCTCTCTCTCTCTCTCTCTCTCTCTCTCTCTCTCTCTCTCTCTCTCTCTCTCTCTCTCTCTCACTCTCTCTCTCTCTCTCTCTCTCTCTCTCTCTCTCTCTACTTAGACTGTAACAGTCGGGGTCCCACCAGCAACGATATTGTCCCGGTTGACGCCAAGTTTTGTTTTCCCCCGGCTTCCCCGGGAAAAGGCCTTATTACTGATAAGGTTTCCCCACACCCTTATAACCAGCCCAGGGACCTTCTCCCTGCCGATGTGGGACTAACTCCCAGTGCCTCACCTTGCCTAGAAGCCTGCCAACACTCAGAGACCACGCCTTTTGGGCCTACCCTCATCAGCCCACCCTCATCGGCCAAGGCTAGCCAGCTAACCTTGATCAATGAGGGTGGGCTCAAAAGGCGTTGTCGCTGAGGGTTGGTAGCCTTCCAGGCAAGCTGAGGTGCTGAGAATTAGTCCCATAACACTAAGGAGAGAGTTTCTAGGCCATTGATAAGGGTCCGGAGGACTTTCCATACAACTAAGTCTTTTCCCCCACAAGGGAAGAACAAAACCGTGCGGGGGCTGGGTGTTATGGGCCCAGGCTCCAGAGCAGATAATATGGTTGTGTGTGGGGCCCTCAGGTCATTACAGTGGTATCAGAGTGGGACCCTGACCCTGTGTGGGTGGCTAACCACACACGGGCGCTCGCGTGTGACACACGGGGGCGCGTGTCCCCTAAGAGGGAGAGGGCTAGCCTTAATCGATGAGGGCAGACTAATGAGGGCGGGCCCACAAGGTGCAGTCGCTCAGGGTTGGTAGGCTTCTAGGCAAGGTGAGGTGCTGAGAGTTAGTCCCACATCACTAAGGAGAGAGTTTCTGGACTGTTGATAAGGGTTCGGAGGACTTTCCATACAACTAGGCCTTTTCCCCCACGGGGGAAGAACAAAACCATGCGGGGGCTAGGTGTTATGGGCCCCAGTGTCCAGAGTGGACAATATGGTTGTGTGTGGGGCCCTTAGGTCATTACATAGACCATCTAAAAACCATGCCTATTGATGCTTCTAGCAACTAGTTTTCTTAGTTGAAAAATCCAGTGGTCACTTTAAAAACTCAAAATGGCATAGCTGAAATTAGCCAAAGGTCATGAAATTTTATGTTTAACCAATCTAAGGGAGGCCATTAGATCATTCAAAGGTGCAAATTAACTGGGTAGGGTCTTGAAGTCTGTCCTAAACATTAGTCTAGATGGCATTTCTCTTTCTTTTTTTTTGCTTAATTTGAATTGGTACCTTTGGGCTTTCATGACTTTTGCTACATTTCTTTTTTCTCATAAAACCATAGATGGTGAACAAAGGAAAACCAGTAAAGAATGGGGAGGAAGATGGCGAATGACTATGACTAAAACAAGGAAAAAATAGTGAAGAAAAGCAAGGGAAAAATCACTATGAAATAGAAAGGAGAAATACGATGATGTTAGGAGGTGATAATAGATGCTGGAAAATGGTGAGGATTAGAGAAACTAATGATGAAACAAGAGGAGGAAAAAAGACACGATGGTGAAATAAGGAGTGGAACAAAGATGACAGGTGATTGAAAAAATCTAGGATGATAAAGAAAAGGGAAAAAATGATAATTAAACAAGAAAGAAATCAACTAAACACATTAGGAAAATGATGTTTGGAAACAAGAAAAAAAAAATACCAATGAAGAAAGAAGAAGGTGACAATGACTAAAGTAGGGAGACAATGACTATGGAACAAAAAAAGTAGGTTGAAATAGAGGGGAAAGATCAATGACTGTAAATAGAGATGAAGATGGTGATGGAAGAGGAAGACTGACTGGGAAAGAAGTGTGGCTGAGGAGAGAATGCTGAGAGAGAAGTGCTTAGAGAGAGATTTCTCGTTCAGTCGATTCTTTCTCAAGTGTCTTCTGCTATGGTTCAAGCTTTGTTTCTTTCTTCAGTTAATCTTCCCCACTTCTAAGTATATGACGTCTTCATAACTTCGATACCCCATTCTTTTTATAGACTTTTCCCTTAATAGTTTCCTAATTGTCTTCTAAGTCCTAATCTCTTTCCCAAGAGATAAGAGAAAATCCTTATCATATTGAAGTCATACTTATCTCCTTGGATCCTTTTCTATCCTTCAATCCATGTATACTTCATTCACAGTGAACATTGTAAGGTGATGATGATCTAGTACCAATTAGCTGGATCTAAGTAATCCAATTCCATTTTGGTTGATCTGAAATATATTAAACTCAATGAAAATCATTTCAACCATGATTTAATCATCTAATTAGCTTCGATGATCATCTATCCATTAAATTTGTCAAAGCAATAATTGGATGATCAATTGAAGCTAAAATGCACATTTAATATTAAAATTTGAAATTGTTGGATTAGGTGATATATCTAAATTCAAATTTAGGAGAATTTTAGTTAAACACTCAACACAACCATCAGCCAGTAATTTGTTAGTTCTATACAAAACATGTGAAAAACCATTTTATTGAATTAACACAAATTGTCATTTCTACAGGTACTCATGATTATATTTAACATAAGCAACAAGTCCTTAAACCCCTATATTACCTCTAATGGATGAGTTATGCCTCATGAGGGTTTGCAGAGAATATACCCATGAAATTTCAAAAAACATTTTTAAGTTGAACTCCTTTTGTCTCAGAGAATTATACTCAATAAATCTATCAACTTTAGCATGCTAATAAAATTGAATAAATTTTTAAAACCCCACTCATATGCTAGATACACTTCAATTGAACTCAGATCTTAGAGCCTGTGTGTGTACAATCCACACATATAGTAATCTTTATCTCTGAGCAAACTATACCTTTTGAACTCCATCTAAATATGTTTTGACCTCAATTCTCACGAGCGATATACACTTAGTAATAAAAACTCTTAGATAAAGGATTCAAATCATATCTATCTTTTAAATATGTGAACAAAGTCTACAAAATCAAATTTATCTCACATATACTCATGAAGGAATGGGAGTTATTAAGGAATTTAGTTTTGAGCCCTTTAGAAAGGATAAGATGTCATTACCTTTGAACATTGAAACATATTACTCTTTAAATTATACCCAATCATATCCTCATTAAGACTATGTCCTTCATAGAATCAATAGGTCTTTAACTGGGATCAAATGTACACTTAGGACAAGGTTATGAAAAGAAAGGATACATAGGATATTCAAATTTTCAAAAAATGAATAAAGGTCTTCTACTAAAGTTGACAATTCTTTCTTTACTTTGTACCAAATGAAATTTTCTACATTTTAAATTCTTTTTAGACTTTTTTTCCACAAGTTTTACATCTCTTTGAAGAATATTTATTTTCTCAATATTCACTTTTTCATTTTCAATGCAACTGAAAGGTATGTATTCGCTCATCTCTAACTCATCTTTCAAAGAAAATATGTAATTGATAATTTATACTGATGATTACTATAACTAAAGGATAATTTGAGTGAGAGAAAAAAATGGCTTATATAAAAGGCTCAATTTGACTAACTAATTGTAAAAATACTTTTGGGTAAGCTTTCTTAGAAAGAGGTAAATATAGAATTAAACAAAAGAAGTAAAGGAGTTTTCTTGGATATTCTTATCATGACTCTCATATGCCTCTTGCTAGATATCCTCCAAATCATTGAGCTGGAGTTTTTTACTTGTGAATGTCTTATCTATGTTAAAATTAAAGGTCTTTATTGCCTAGTAAGCTCCATGTTTCAATTCCACTAAAAAATGGTAAGTCATACTGTTAAGTGTTTAATTTTGGCCAAATACCTAAATTTAGCATTTAATTAGATCATCTAACAGATCAATTTGTAATTTTTAAATAAAATAAAATATGAATTTTAGTTTCAATTGATCATCCAAGCTAATCAGATGTATAACGTATGGTTTAGATGATTCTAATTTAGTCTTATGTTTTGCAGATCAACTAGATTGTAGCATTGAATGCTTGAGATCAAATCAATAAACCAGATCACTATCGAAGTAAGATGGATCATGAGAGAATTTCTTAATTGGGAACCAAATTAAATAGGAACCCAAAAAACCAAACGAAGAAATGGGAAGCTAGCAAAGTAAGGAAGTTTAGAATGAAAATCCTATATGGGTTTTTCCTTTTGGATATTGCTTCTAAGGAAAGAAGACCAAATTTAGAAGTATCTTAGCTTTAAAAGGATGAAGGGAGCACCATCAAGGGATGATCTGCATTGGAGGACCCGTTATCCTCTTCTCTCTCTCTCTCTCTCTCTCTCTCTCTCTCTCTCTCTCTCTCTCTCTCTCTCTCTCTCTCTCTCTCTCTCTCTCTCTCTCTCTCTCTCTCTCTCTCTCTCTCTCTCTCTCTCTCTCTCTCTCTCCTGCATGCTCCTCTCTTTCTCATTCCTATTCCAACCCTCACCACTCTGTTGTTCTCACCATCTCTCTTTGCTTCTGATAATGACCCGACTCCCCCCTCTCTCTCTGGTTTCCTCCACAGTAAGAAAACCAAAGCGCACTCCCATCTCTTTCCCTCTTTGGTTTGCCATCGGTCACTGCACAATAGTCAATTGTTCCTAGCCAACTGCACCTCTCTTCTTCTCACCTATTACCAACTCCCTACCTCTCTTTCACTTTCATTCTCTCTCCCCATTCACTATTTTTTCCTTGTTTCCCCTCTGTTTACCTTAGTTTTTCTCATTATTTTTTTGTTTCATTTTTGCTTTATTTGCATTCCACAATCACTCTGGAGCAAAACCTAAATCGAGTTTTCCCCCAACTCTTCTTGTTTCCCACCTTTCCTCCATTGCCAGAGTCATCTTCCTCCTCCAACAGTTCCCTAGTTTCCAATTAAAATCAGAAAAACTAGAAAAATTTTGATTTTCCCCTTTAGACATTAATTTCAATTCTATTTCAATACCTTCTTCTTCTTATCCCAGTTTAGACTTATTCTAGTTTGTTCTATTTGGGTTTTGTGCTATTCTCTAATTAATCAATGAAGTAAGTAATCCAGGCCATGTTAGATTAAGCATAACCGAATCAACAGTTTAGCTTTAACAAATAGAATCACTCTATTTATTGAGCTTATTCTTACCAGATTTTCAATTAATTTTTAGATCTTGTTTTTAGGACAACTCTTAGCTTATCCATTGGCCTTGATTTTCAATCTAAAATCCAAAAATTTGATCTAAGCCGTCCAAAAGCCAAAATCTTTCCTTAGACCAAATCATCAAAATTTTGGGGAATCTATTTAATCCTGCTGGATCCTTAATTAGAAGTATTAATGAGAGAATGATGAAGGTTGATCGACTTTGATGCCATCAGAATTGAAGAAATTTATCATAATCAAGCTTGGGAAGTGAATTTATTTGTTATTTAGTTAATTTTTTATCTTTTTGAATTTGGATTAGTGTAATTTCCATTAGTTGAATAGATTTGAGTTTACAATTCATTGTTATTTCATTTCTATAATTTATTTTAATTTTGGGTCAATTAAATTTTATTTGAACTCCAAATGATTAAGTCTAGTCCCATTGGGATCGACTCATACTTGCATTAACTATACTACAATAGCCAGTACACTTGTGATAAACAACCAACAAGTTTTTGGGGCCATTGATAGGACCTACAACGAAGTTTTCATAAAATTTAATAAAAAATCAAAATTTTAGGAATTCATTGTTTTAGCATTTTAGGCATTTTTAAGTTCATTTTTCAATTTTTCTTAATGCATAATCACTTTATTTCCTAAATTTTGGTACTTTTGCTATTTTTTATTTTTCAGGAAATTTGGCAAAGGAGAAGTGGTGGCGATTTTGTGGACCAACGCATCTCCAAATTAGGATTTATTTGTTGTATTAAATTACTTTTTTTATTTCTTTGAGTGAAACTTGTAGTGAGCCATTGTAATTTATAATTAATTTTAATTTTAATTTTAAATGGGTTGTATTATATAGGACAAGTGTGGGGTAAGATGGTCCACACTTAATCATCATCAGAAACCACACTATAAGTTTCTCTCCCTCTCTTATTTTTTTCAATATAGTTGCATTTAGTATAATTTTGCATTGATTGGTAGTATAATTGCATATAGAAAGCATATTTTATAGCTGTTGCATTTTAGGGTTTGCATTATTTTATTATTTTTAATTGTATTATTATGGCATGTTTATCACTTGAATGTGATTTATATGTCGATTGGACTATCATGGAGTGTGAAAATTAATTAGTAAGGGCATCTGATCTCACAAGATCAAGGATGGATTTAATCACCACTTCTTGGCCCATTTAGGATAATCACCATAAGTGCACTACCCAACCTTCCGAATTAGTTTAAAATTAATTAGAAGAGACTAATGGAGGCCATCACATGCTTGTAAGATCGTCTTAAAAGGAATCAATCTATTGTCACTCTAGTGGCTTCTCAATAGTATGGTTATAGTGGGTGTCTTAAAATCCAAGTAATTTTCCCATGCCTTCCATTGACATTGGTTGAGATCTAAATGCCTCCTAACATGAGGATTGTATTAACCACTTTAGAGTAGAACCCAACTAGTAAGTAGTAGTCAAAACTAAAAGAGAGAAGGAGCATTAGATTAGGTTAATCTAAAAGCATCTCCCTCACACAAATTCAAGAAAATTAAAATATTTATGCTTGTTTACCTTAAGGATTATTTGATTGTGTCCTTTGTCTGTGCATCATTCTAAGAATTTAGGTTGCATCATTTAGAGTATCTTTCTTTGCCAAGAAAAAAAAAAAGCTTTCGTTGTATGCACTTTTGGAAATGTAACAAAACTGGAAGATTAGTTAAGTATGACCAAAACAGCATACAACTAGATTAGTCATCATCAATGACTCATCAACGATGAAGGCGTATGGTCTGTATTTGGATATACATACATTTTCACAAATAAACTGCCCAAGGCTAATTATTGTGGATGTCTTCTCACAATAATCGTGATGGAGAAAGTACCAATTCAAATCGAATGTGGTAGTCAAGGCCCTCCACTTATCATGGATGAGGACCCACCACCTCTAATAGATGAAGAATATCAACCTCCACCAAGGAGGAATAATCATCTACTAAATAGAGATTGGAGAAGAAACAATAATAGAGAGTGGGATCAACAAAGTGAACTTAGGAATAATGATGGTTATCAAAACTTTTGTGGTAGAACTTTAAAGGACTACCTTCAGCCTACACAGACTAGTACCCCATCCTATGTCATTCTTAATCAAAATTTCGATGCTTTAGAATTCAAAATGGGAGTAATCCAATTACTTTCACAAATTCCATGGGTTAGACAGTGAAAGTCCTTACTTGAACCATACAGAGTATGATGAGGTATGCAGTACCTAACAAACACAAAACATTGGTCTAAATACTATCAGGCTTAAACTTTTTCCTTTCTCTTTAAAGGAAAAGGCTAAAATGTGGTTTAATACACTGCCAACAGGTTCCATCAAGATCTGTAATGAAATGACTAGGGAATTCTTGAAAAAAAAAATTCCCTACACATAAAAGAAATACACTTCGTGTAAGTTTATGAACTTTACTCAAAAGGATAGAGAATCATTCTACCAATGCTAAGAAAGGTTCGAGGATCTTTTACTCACTTGCCCACTTCTTAGTTATGAACCATGGTGCTTCATTAGCTTCTTTTATAAAGAACTAAATTTTGGTATGCCCCAGTTTGTAGAGATGATGTGCAATGGCAACTTTTTGAATAAACAACAAGAGGATGAGCAAGATTATTTAGAATGACTAACTGAAAGTGCATAGACTTGGGCTCACTCAGAAAGAGTTAAACAACCAAATAGACCCAAGCCCACTATCACCCATTCTAGGGGAGGCATGTATGTCATGTCTAATAAAGATGAACTTAATGCCAGAGTAGCATCCTTAGCTAGAAAAGTAAAAGCCATAGAAATGGAAAAGAAAATTTTGAATAAGGATGAACAAGTGTGTAGCATCTATGAAATTACTGCACATCTTACTCAGGAATGTCCTACCATTCTAGCATTTCAAGAGGTACTTCATGATTAGGTTAATGCACTTAACAATTATAAAAGAGCTTTCTTTCCATACTTAGAGACTTATCACCCCAATTGGAGAAACCATCCAAATTTAAATTGAAGAAATGGACCTACTACCAATGTCTCACAACTAGGCACATACTAGCCTCACCAACAAGACCAAGGACTTCTTGCCCTTCCCCCATACCAAACTCATCAACCTCCTATTTCTAAACCTTACTTGCCCCCATCCAAAAGGCCTGTACATGACAATATTTATCAACTCAGTCAAAACCAAGAGAGGAAAACTTCTCAATTAGGAGTCAAACTAAAATAAACCAATCAGTTTATTAATGAAATAAAAAATATGATGAGTCAATGGATGCAAAATATGGAAAAAGAAAAGTTTCTAGCTCAACCATAAGCAAACCCTAAGGGAGTGCATATGATTAACAATAATACATTTAATGTATCATCCAGCTCTACCATGAAACAGACTAAGGTTGTTACCATTCTTAGGAGTGATAAAAGCATTGAGAAGGATAAGCCACAAAAGACTGAACAAGTAGAAAAATCGAATAAAGTTAAAGAAAATTCTAAAGATAGTTACCTCCCATATCCTATCCCTGCTCCATTTCCTTAGAGGTTGCATCATACTCCATTGTCTACCTCTAATGATGAGATTTTCAAGCAAGTTAAGATCAACATGCAAATCTTAGAAACAATAAAACAAATATCATCATATGCTAAATTCTTAGAAGACCATTGCATCATAAAAAGATGAATAAATGTTCAAACTAAGGGATTTTTTGCTAAACAAGTTAGTTCCATTCTTCAATATAATACACCACCAAAATACAAGGGTCCAAGTTGCTCCACTCTTACTTACATTATTGGCAGCTATAAGATTAATGAAACTTTTCTTGATTTGGAATCTAGTACCATACATGACCAGTTAGGTCTGGGCAGGCTAAAACCTACTTCCACTATACTCCAGCTAGTTAATCATTCTATGAAGATATCGAGAGGGGTAATAGAAGAGTGCTTGTCCATGTAGAATAATTTTTCTTCCCTATAGATTTTTTAGTTCTGGATACACAGGTAGTGGTGAATGAGAAGAACAAAATACCAGTCATCCTAAGATAACCATTTTTGGTTACATCCAATGCCTTAATTAACTGCAGAAATGGTGTCATCAAATTGTATTTTAGTAATATGAAATTAAACATCTTCAACATTTGTAAGAAACCTAATGACCTCACTAACTGAGTCCACTCCCCTTCCATTATCAGTAGAACCTCCTAAGCTTGAATTGAAATCTCTACCATCATATTTTAAATATGCCTATTTAGGAGAAAAAGTGAACTTTCCTATGATAATTTCCTCCCAATTAGAAACATCTCAAGAGGAACAATTAATAAACACTTTAAAGGAACACAAAGGTACTAAAGGATGGACCATCACTGATATAAGCAGCATTAACCCTTAAATTTGTACTCATAGGATACATTTAGAGGATAATGCTAAAGCATGTCATCAAATGCAAAGAAGGTTAAATCCTAATATGAAGGATGTGATTTGAGTAGAAGTCCTTAAGTTGCTTGATGTAGGAATCATCTATCCCATAAGTGATAGTAAATGAGTAAGTCCAACTCAGGTAGTTCCAAAGAAGTTTGGAGTGACAATGATCTCTAATTCCCACAATGAATTAATCCCCACTATAGTTACCACTGGTTGTTGTATGTGCATTGACTATAGAAAATTGAATGTTGTCACTAGAAAGGACCATTTTCCTTTGCCCTTTGTTTTCTATATGGTTATTTAGGGTATAACCAGATAAAAATTGCAATCGAGGATCAAGAAAAGATCACCTTCACATGTCCTTTTAGCACTTTTGCTTCCAAAAGAATGTCATTTGGATTATGTAATGCTCCTACCACATTTCAACACCGCATGTTGAGTATCTTTTGTGATATTGCAGAAAGAATCTTAGAGGTTTTTATGGACAAATTTTCTATTTTTGATGATTCATTTGACACATGCATGGAAAATTTAAAAAAAGTCTTAAGTTGTTGTAAAGAAAAGAACTTCATGCTTAGTTGGGAAAAGTGTCATTTCAAGGTTCCTAACGGAATTGTCCTAGGCCATAGTACCATGCAAAGGTATAGAGGTAGATAGAGCCAAAGTTGGCCTAATTACTAATCTACCCATCCTAAAATCTATTAGGGACATTAACTCTTTTCTAGGTCATGCAGGATTCTATAGGAGGTTTATTAAAGATCTTAGTGCAACATCCAGACCACTGTGTCACCTCCTTATAAAGGATACCCCTTTTAAGTGGACTAATGATTGTCAGGAAACTTTTACAAAGCTAAAAGACAAGTTAACCACTACACTTATCATTCAACCACCTAATTGTAGTTTACACTTTGAAATCATGTGTGATACTAGTGATTATGCTATAAGAGCTATACTAGGGCAAAGAAAAGAGAAAAATTCATATGTCATCTACTAATCAAGTAGGACCCTAAATGGCACCCAAGTGAATTATTCTACTATGGAGAGAAAAACTCCTAATAGTTGTCTTCATGTTGGGTAAGTTTAGGTCTTACTTGGTTGGATCTAAAGTAGTCATATTAACTGATCATTCGGCCCTTAAGTATCTTCTTCCCAAGAAGGATGCTAAGCCTAGACTAATTAGATAGATTCTTTTACTCTAAGAGTTTGACGTTGAGATAAAATATAAGAAAGGAGTA
Organism: Warburgia ugandensis; assembly: GCA_035236585.1. Classification (NCBI taxonomy): domain Eukaryota; kingdom Viridiplantae; phylum Streptophyta; class Magnoliopsida; order Canellales; family Canellaceae; genus Warburgia; species Warburgia ugandensis. The sequence goes on along the minus strand of CP141132.1, from coordinate 59,167,300 downwards.
GAGAATGTTGTAGTTGACCATTTGTCTCGACTAGTCCTAGCAAAACCTTTGGATGGGTTGCCAATTAATGACACTTTCCCTAATGAGAACCATTTTCATATTTCCCATCCTCCTTGTTTTGCTAATATTGCAAAGTATTTAGCTATAGAGAAGATTCATAAACAATGGAACAAACAAGAAAAGCAAAAATTCTTTTCCAATGCTAAGCACTACTTCTACGATGATCCATACCTGTTTAAGTACTTATCAAATAAAATAATTAGGAGATGTGTACCTAACTTAGAGCAGAATATTGTCATCTCCTTTTATCACTTAGAAGCATGTGGTGGATGTTTTTCAGCACAAAAACAACTGTAAAGATTTTGCAGTGTAGTTTCTATTGGCCTTCATTGCTCAAAGATACACGTGTTCTATAAATCATGTGAGCGATGTCAAAAGTTAGTAGGAATAAACTATAGGAATATGATGCCTCTAAACCATAACATTGTCATAGAAGTTTTTTATTACTGGGCATTGATTTGGTCATTCCCACCTTCTTTTGGCTACCTGTACATCTTATTGGCCGTAGAATATGTTTCTAAGTGGATTGAGGTTATCCCATGTAAGCATAATGATCACAAAATAGTTGTTAAATTCTTAAAAGAAAATATTTTTTCTAGATTTACTACACACTTTTGCAACGAAGTATTTGAAGCACTCATGAAAAAATATAACATCACCCATAAAGTTGCAACACCGTATCACCTACAAACAAGTGGATAAGTAGAAGTATCTAATCAAGCTATAAAACAAATTCTTCAAAAGACTATTAATTGGAATCGTAAGGATTGGTCTCTTCAACTAACTAATGCGCTATAGGCATATAGGACTACACATCAAACCCCGATTGGTATGTCTCCCTATCATATTATATATGATAAGGCTTGCCATTTGCCTATGCAGTTAGAACATAGAGCCTATTGGGGAATGAAGAACTTTAATGTTGACATGAATAAAGAAGGATCATATAGAAAACTCAAACTTAATGAACTAGAAAGATCAAGCAAGAAGGTTATGAGAGTAATAGTATATATAAAGAAAAGATGAAATTTTTTCATGAAAAGAACATATGGAGAAAATCCTTTACTCCAAACCAGAAGGTTCTCTGCTTTACAATTCTAAGCTCCACCTATTTCTAGGTAAGCTTAGATCTCGATGAATCGGTCCATATATAGTCAGAGAAGTTTTTCCATATGGGATCATTGAGATTGAGGATGCTAGGACTGGCCATACTTTTAAAGTGAATAATAATCATTTAAAGCCTTTCCTAGAATATGAGAATCAAGAAGTTGAGTCCACAACTCAAGAGGATCATGTTTATCATGATTGAGTGTATTTGATCCCCCTATATTATGTTTTGCATTTTTTGTTATTTTCTGCATCTCCCATATTCATTTTTTATCCTACATTTTAGACATTAGGGACAATATTTGTTTTAGGTTGGGGGGTGTAGAACTCTAGTAAATTCTACTTTTATTAGTTTTGATTTTCTTAATTTAAATTTTTTGAAAAAATGAATTTTATTTATTTATTTAAAAATTTTAGCTTTTAGGTCAATTCCTACACTATAATGAGAATTGAATTTTCTAAAGTATAGTCTAGATAACTTTGGCTTATTGATGGAATTGTATAATTAATTCATCATTTTACTCATTTTCTAAAGTATTCTATGAAAGCAAAGACTTAGATCACATCTATAAACGCAATTGCATATACATAGTCTAAATTGATAAGTAGTTATAACATAGATATCCTAAAGAAATTCAATAGAGATCTATAACCTAAGTGAGTTTTAAAGCCATTCATTTTTTGAGAGGTCATAAATATTTCAAATTTTCTTTAGTGTTCTTAAATTAAATTTGATCACACCAACTCTTAAATTTGGCTAATTACCTAAAATTTTAAAGTATTACCTTTTAAATTTTGGAAGTTCATTGAATCTGATTGATTATAGGAAACCTACAAAAGGATGTAGGCCATCTGTGTTGTTAACCTAGTGATATAAAGCCTACCCAAAAGTATTTTCACCACTAGTTAGCCAATTTGAGTCTTTTATATAAGCCTTTTCTTTTGTCACTCAAATTACTTTACCCATATTAACCCAGTATAATATATTCATTACCTATTTTCTTTAAAATATAAGTTAGAGATGAATGAATATATACTTTTTAGTTGCAATAAAAGTAGAAAAGTGAATATCAACAAAAGAAATATTCTTCAAAGTGATTCAAAATTGTTGAAAAGAAAGAAATGTATATAATAAGATATTGAGACATACTAATCAGGATTTGGTGTATAATCCTGTAAGCCTAGAGTACATCGTATAGTCTAAGAAACCAATCCTTAATATCAGGGTTAACATTCTTTTTCTTTTGTAGAGTTTGTTTTATAACCTGATTATTTACCTCGACTTGTCCACTTGTTTATGTTGATACCCTATTACAAATTTATGTGTGATATTATACTTTTTCATTAGTTCTTCAAATGCCTTGTTCAAAAGTGGATATCGCTATCACTTATAACGAGTCAAGGCTTCCCAAATCTAGAAAAAATGTTTTTATGTAAGAATTTAACAACCATTCTATGGTCATTATTTCTACATGGAATAGCCTTAATACATTTTGTACACATAATCTATAGCCAATAAGATATAAAGGTGGGAATATGAAATCAATGCCCTAGTAGTCAAAAACTTCAATAACAAAGATAGGGTTTTAAGGCATCATATTTCTTCTTGTTATTCATCCAAAATTTTGACATCACTCACACGATTTACAAAACACATGTTTGTCTTTAAACAATGAGAGCTAGTAGAAACTACACTACAAAATCTTTGTAGTATTTCTCTTTGTAGAAAAATGTCCACTACATGCTTCTGAATGACAAAAGGAGATGACATTGTTTTACTCTATGTTTGGTACATATCTCCTAATTATTTGATCTGGGAAATACTTAAACAAGTATGGATCACTTAGAAATAGTGCATGACATTGGAAAAGAATTTTTGCTTTTCTTGTTTACTCCAACAAACTAGGGAGGATGTGAGACATGAAAAACTTGCTCATCGGGGAAAGTATCTACAATTGGCAACTCCTTTATTGATTCTGTTAGGACTAGGTGAGACAAATGGTCAACTACAACATTCTCTAATACCTTCTTGTATTTTATTTCAATGTCAAACTTTTGGAATAGGAGAACCCATCTAAGTAGTTTAGGCTTAGCATCCTTCTTAGATAGAATATGCTTAATGACCGAATGATCAATGAATATAACTATCTTAGAACCAACCAAGTAAGACTTGAACTTATCAAAGGTGAAGACAACTACTAGGAGTTCTTTCTCTATAGTGGAATAATTCATCTGAGTGCTATTGAGGGTCCTACTTGCATAGTAGATGACATATAACTTTTTATCTTTTCTCTATCCTAATACTACTCCAACATTGTGATCACTAGTATCACATGATTTCAAAGCATAGGCTCCAATCAGGAAGTTGCATGATAGGTACAGTGGTTAACTTGTCTTTTAGCTTTATAAAATCTTTTTGAGAATTATCATTCCACTCAAATGGGATGTCCTTTATGAGGAGGTGACATAATGGTCAAGATATAGCACTAAAACCTTTAATGAACCTCCTATAGAAACCTACGTAACCTAGAATGATTGAATGTCCCTGACAAATTTGGGGATGGGTAGTTTGGAAATTAACCTCTATTCCTTTGGAGGACATTATGTACCCAAGGACAATTCCCTTAGAAACCATGAAATGACACTCCTCCCCCACAAAGCACTAGGTTCTTTACTTCACAATGACTTAAAAACTTCTCTTAAGTTATCAAGACGTGTTTCGAATGAATCTTCAAAAACAAGAAAGTCATCCATAAAAACCTCTAAGATTCTCTCTATTGAATCACTAAAGATGCTCAACATTCAATGTTGGAATATAGCAGAAGCATTACGCAATCCAAATGGCATTCTTTTGTAAGAAAAAGTGCTAAAAGGACATGCAAAGGAGGTCTTTTCTTAATACTCGAGTGCAATTTCTATCTGGTTATACCCTGAGTAACCATCTAGAAAATAGTAATACTACTGTCCTACAACCCTTTCTAACATCTAATCAACAAAGGGCAAAGGAAACAGTCCTTCCTAATGACAACATTCAACTTTCTATAGTCAATGCACATACACCAACTAGTGGTAACTCTAGTAGAAATTAATTCATTGTTGGCATTAGTGATGACTTTCACTTTAGACTTCTTTGAAACTACTTGAGTTGGAGTCACTCATTTGTTATCACTTATGGGATAAATGATCTCCACATCAAGCAACTTAAGGACTTCTTCTCTAACTACATCCTTCATATTAGGATTTAACCTTCTTTGCAACTAACGACATGGTTTAGCATCTTCCTCTATGTAAATTTGATGGGTGCATATTAAAGGACTAATACCTTTAACATCCTCTAGGGTCCATCCTATTGCACCTTTATGTTTCTTGAGGGTCTCTATTAAATGTTCCTCTTGAGATGTTTCTAATTGGGAGGAAATTATCACAAGAAAAGTATCTTTTTCTCCTAAATATGCATATTCTAAATCTGATGGTAGAGTTTTCAATTCAAGCTTAAGAGGTTCAACTGAGGATGGAATATGAGTGACGCTCTTGGTGGAAGTTCCTTCTAATGAGGTTTCCATTTTTTTATGTCCACAAGAGGCACAAAATCAAAGAGGCATTAACTTCCTCTCTTCATGTGTCCTCATTAAACTCATTAAAGTTGCCAAACAGGCTTCAAGTGGGTCTGACAATGAAGAGGTTATGAGATGGTCTTGCACAACTAAATTTATTATGTTGACACAATGCAAGTCATCAGAGATTTCTCATGATTGTTTACAGATATTAAAGATGTTCAATTCTAGTGTCATGTTGCCAAAAATGGACATCTAAGGATGACAGGGATTTCCTTCTACTCATTCAGCACTGGTTGTTTGTCCAAGACTAGAAAATCAACTAGGAAAAAGAATTGTTCTATTTGGAACACTTCTATTATGTCCCTAGTATTACCACTAATTTATCAATTAACTGGAGTGTAGTGGATGTTGGATTGCAGTCTCCTAGTCCTAGCTGAACATAGACTATGCAAGGTAACAAATTGACACTAGATTCTAGATCTAATAAGGCCTAGTTTATCTTATAGTTTCCAATGGTGTAAGTGAGAGTAGGATAACCTGGATCCTTGTATTTTTTGTGTGTATGGTACTGACAAAGTAAACTTACTTGTTCAATAACAGATGTCTTCTTTTGCACATTCAATTTCCTCTTGATTATGCATAAATCCTTTAAAATTTTGGCATATGATGGGATTTATTTTATTGCGTTTAAGATTGGTATGTTGACTTAGAATTGCTTGAATATCTCCATAATCTCATCATTGGTGGTTCTCTTTGTGACTTGATGCAACCTTTGAGGGAGTGAAGCAAGGATGGGACATGGTTCAACAGGTGGAGTGAGGTCCCTTTCTTTAGATTTTTCTTTATCTTTAGTGGATGTTTTAACCTGTTGGTGGCTCATCTTTCTCAATTCTTTTACCATTTCAAACAATGGTGACATCTTTAGTCTGTTCCATAGTAAAGCTTGATAATGCATTAGATGCATTATTGCTAACCATATGCACATCCTTAGGGTTTGCTTGTGGTTGAGCTAAAAACTTTCCTTTTCCATATTTTGCATCATTTAGTTCATCATATTTTTCATTTCATTCATAGACTGTGTGGCTTATTTTAGTTAAACTTCCAATTAAGAAGTTTTTCTCTCCTGATTTTCAATAAGTTGATGTATAATATCTTCTATAAGCCTTTTAGATAGGCAAGTAAGGTACAAGAGTAGGAGGTTGATGTGTTTACTGTGGGGCTTGAGCAACATGCCCCATTGGTAGTTAGTATGGGCCGAGTTGTGAGACATTGGCAGTTGGTACATTTCTCTAACTAAAATGTGGATGGTTTCTCCAGTTGAGATTATATGTCTCAAAGTATGGGGAGAACAGTCTTTATATGTATTTAGCACATTAGACTAATCATAAAGTGCCCCTTGGAATACTAGAATGGTGGGACATTCTTGATAAGGTGTGCAAAGGTACTTTCACAGATGCTACATACTTATTCATCATTTTTAGAGGTATTCATCTCCATTTCTACAGCTTCTAATTTTTGGACAACGGATGCTACTTTGGCATCAAGTTTATCTTTTTCAGACATAGCATACATGCCTCCCCTAGCAGATGTGGTGATGGGCTTGGGCTTATCTGAGTGTTCAACTCTTTTTTAGTTAGCCTAAGTTTATGCACTCTCAGATAACCATTTCAAATACTCTTCCACTTCCTTTGATTGTTTATTCAAAAAGTTTCCATTACACATCATCTCTACGAACTAGCGCATGTTAGAATTAAGTCCCTCATAAAAGAAGCTGATGATGTGCCATGGTTCATAACCATGATGGAAGCATGTGAACAGCAAGTCTTTGAACCTTTCCCAACATTAGTAGAATGATTCTTTGTCCTTCTAAGTAATGTTTATTATCTTTTGACATAGTGTAGTTGTTATATGTATAAGGAAAAACTTTTTCAAGAATTTCCTAGTCATTTCATTCTAAGTCCTTATGAAAACTACTGACAGTGCACTAAACCACATTTTAGCTTTTTTCTTTAAAGATAAAGGATGCCTTATAGTATCTAAGCCAATGTTTTGTGTAAGCTGAGTATTGCATATCTCATCAAACACTTTAAGATGCAAGTAAGTACTTTCACTGTTTAACCCATAGAATTTAGAAAGTAATTGGATTACTCCCATTTTCAATTCTAGTGCACCAGCATTCTAAGGAAGAATTACACAAGATGGTGCACTAGTATGTGTAGGCTAAAGGTAATCTCTTAAAGTTCTTCCATGAAGATTTTGATAAAAATTATTGTTCCTATGGCCACTCTATTGGTCCCACTCCCTATTGTTATTCCTTTTCCAATAACTGTTTGGTGGATGATTATTCCTCATTAGTAGAGGTTCATACTCATCATCCATTAGAAGCGGTGATCCCTCATTCAAGATGAGTAGAGGGCCTTGATCACCTCTAATACTTCCATGGCATGAGTTACCCCTAGATTGTTGATCAGTCATTGATGGTGACTGATCTGATTGTATGTCATTTTGGTCATACTTGACCAACCTTCTGATTTTGTAAAGTATCCAAAAGTGTGTACAATCAAACACTCTTTTTTGTGTTTTTTATTTTTTCTCTTTATTTTCATTTTTAGTTTATTTATTTTTTTAATGAGAAAAACTACCCCATATAATGCAACTTAAATGCTAATGATGGACAAAAAAAGAGCATACAACTCAAATAAACCTAAAGCTAGCAAGTAAATAGTTTTGATTTTCTTGAATTTGGGTGGAGGAGAAGCTTTTAGATTAGGCTTCTCTCTTTTAGACTTGCCCCATCACTTACTAGTTAGATTCTAAATTTAATCAACTACTTCACACCCTCCTTAGCTAACATAGGTAGTCTAAGTCATTAAATGTATTGGCAGAGTTAGTCATTTAAATACCATCGTAGTTAGATAGACAGGGGTTACTGGAGTGGCAATGGGTTGCCTCCTTCTAAGAGGGTCTTATGAGTAGGTGATGGCCTATATAGGTCTCTTCTAATTAATTTGAAGAGCTGGGTTATGTGTTAGTGGTAATTATCTCAAGTAGGTTGAGAGGTGGTGATTAAATCCACTCTTGATCTTGAAGGGTCAGGTGCCCTTACTTATTAATTTTTACACTTTATGGCAATTTGGTTAATATATAAGCCACCTTAAAGCAATAAACATGCCATAAAATACAATTAAAAATAGTAAATTAATGCAAACACTAAAATGCAACAATTATAAGTATGATATCCATATGCAATTACACTCCCAAACAATAATGCTAAATTATTTTAATTATACAAACCAAATCTAGGAATTATAAGGACTTAGGACTACTCCCAGTAAGGTCCTAAATAAAGCCTTCTCATACAAGGTTGTGGCCATTTACATTTCACCTCTACTTCAAGGTCATGATGATCTACCCTAGACCTATTTTATTGCAACCTTTTTAAATGAACTAAAATTAAAAAAATAATTCATCCTCACTATAATTTACTAAAAATAAAAATTAAGCTATCCTAATTAAGGTCCTCCTTCAATTCCTTCTCCAATTTTCTAAAAAACTGAAAATAACAATAAGTACCAAATTTTAGGAAATTGAGTGATTATGCAATACGAAAATTTGAAAAATACCCTTAAAAAATGCTTCAAATGCTAAAATAATGCAATTCTTAAGATTTTTAATTTTCTTATTTTTAAAATTTTGTGAATTTGAAAATTTATAAAAACTCCATTGTAGGTCACCAATAATGGTGCCCAAAATGTGTTTATTTTTTGCAAGTGCACCAACTATTGCAGTGTAGTTTGTATAAGTACGGGTCTATCACATAGGGATTGGACTTATAAGTGAGATTTTAATTAAAATTTAAATTACCAAAACTAAACAAAAATTAAATAACGGTGCACTAAAAATTTAGATCTATTGATTAACTAAAAAGTACATTATTCTTAATTTAAAAGAAGGAACAATTATATAAAATAATAGGCTAAATCAACTTTGCTAGCTTGATCACAATAAAAATTTTCAAATTTAATCACATCCAAGTCAATCAACCTTCACCAATCTTTCACTAATATCTATGATTACTGATTCAATTGTTGAATTAAGCAAATCTTCCAAAAAACTAATAATCTAGGATTTGGATGGGTTAGATTGACTATCAGATCTCCAGATGTAAGATCAAAACCATTAGATCAACTCGTAATTGAATTAAGATGAAGATCTAAAAGCTAATTTGAAATTAGATAAGGAATTAAATAGAAATTAAGGTGAACCATTGATTTAGTTAAACCTTAGTCAAACAATGATTAATCTTCATAATTCAAGGGCTTTTTGAGAAAAAGACCTACAAGATACCAAAGGAATTAAATAAATAAGACTAACAAAAAAATTAGAATTTTTTTCTAAAAATTCCTTTCTTTTACCAAAGAGGAGGAAAACACGGCATAGGGAGGAAGATGATGATAGAGGCAAGGAGAAAATTAAGGGAAAGAAGGGGGATTTGGGAGAGACTAAATTGGGTTTTGATTAAAATAAGATAGATGGCAAAAAGGAAAGAAATTAGAAAGAAAATGGTGGGAAATGAAGGAAAAATGTGGTGAACAATAGGGATTGAAATTGACAGTGAACAGAGGAAAACTAGTGAAGAACAACGAGGAAGAATGTGAATGACTGTGACCAAAACAAGGATAAAATGGTGAAAAAAAGCAAGGAAAAATTCATGATGAAATAGAAAGGATAAATACTGTGTTGTTGGGAGGTGATAACATATTGGAAAATGGTGAGGATCAAAGAAAACCCAATGGTGAAACAAGAGGAAAAAATAAGGCACGATGGTGAAATAGGGAGTGGAACAAAGATGTTAGGTGACTGAGAAAATCTGCAATGGCAAAGAAAAGAAAAGGTGACGATTAAATAGGTAAGAAATTGACTGAACACACAAGGAAAAAGATGTTTGGAGACAGAAAAAAAAAAAATGATGAAGAAAGAAAAGGATGAAGATGGCTAATAGGGAAGAATAAGTGTGAAATGAAAATCATGGGCTAAAATAGAGGGAAGATTAGTCATTGTAGATAGAGAGGAAGAGGGGGACTGACTGGGAAAGAAGTGCGGCTGAGGAAAGAAGACTGAGAGAGAAGTAATTGTAGGGAGATTTTACCTTCAATCAATTCTTTCTCGGATCTATTTTGCTATAGTTCAAGCTTTGTTTCCTTCTTCAGTTCTTCCCCCCTTCTAAGTATATGCCATCTTCAAAACTTTGGTTACCCCCCCATCTTTTTTATACCCTTGTCCCTTAATAGTTTCCTAATTATCTTCTTACTCTTAATCTCCTTCCCAAGAGATAAAGATAATCCTTATCATGTTGAAGTCCTACTTATTTCCTTATACTCCTTTTTTAAATCATTCTATCCATGCATACTTCATTCTCATTGGCCATTGTAGGGTGATAATGATCTGGTACCAATCATCTCAATCTACGTCATTCAATTCTATTCTAGCCAATATGCAACATATAAACCCAATTAAAATCATTTTAACCATGATTTAATCATCTGATCAAGTCTGATAATCATCTAGCCATTAAATTTTACAAATCAACAGTTAGATGATCAAATGGGGCTAAAATGCACATTTAATCTTAAAATTCAAAATTAATGGATTAGATTATCTATTTAGATAAAATTTAAGGAAATTTTAGTTAAAATTGCTTACTCAACAATCGTGGCTTACAATATGTGACAAAGCATACTTGGAAGTCATTAGTATCTTAAGTTTGAAAATTCTATTTTTAGACATGGTTACCATTAGGTGAGAGTAGGAAGGCAATGTAACTTGGGTCAAAAGTGCTTGAAGAGGTTGCAAATGAATTATGATATATGAAAATTCCACTTGAACTTTCTAACAAATTTGTAGGAGAGGAAATGTCAACTATAGTTTAAGATTGGGTATGTGATGGTGTAAGAATAGAAGGTTGAGGGTAAGTAATTGGTGAAAAGAGATAGGAGAGGGAATATAAGGAATATAAGGCATGTGATTGATAAATCATGAGAATGAAAAGACTCTAAATTTGTGGCACCTCAATTTTATAAACACAATTTAAAAGAAAAAATATTTTTTTTTCTAAAGTCTGGGATCCCACATTCAAATATTTCTTTTTCAAAAACCACATTTCTTCATTTCTTTTCAAAAATTGTTTCCAAAACACATGCAACCAACCATACATTCCAAAACCTGACTCACGTCTAAGTCTTGACCTGTGATCAATTTTAAACATTTCCCAAGAACAACTAGCATGCAATTAACTATTATAAATTGACATTACTTCAAACTATCATTGAATGTCATTAGCACATTAGTATTTGTACAACTTAACAACAAAAAATGTTTCAACTAAATGTAAAACTTCTACAGCTGGTCATCACATGATCTATGTCATGTGTCTCTAACTATAGCGAAGGCCTACTCTTTGACCTTTGCTTTTCCTCATGGATCGACAGAGTTTTTTGTAAAATGAGGATATGGGAATATACTCCATAGGAAAAACTAAACCACATAAACAAAAAGTAAGGCATCCAGCATGTAAGTACACAAATGCATTCAAAAACATTTTCTCATAAATATAAGAAACACCGCAACTAGCTGCCTAATCATCTCATACTATGCATCCATATCCTCATGTATCAACATACAATAATCAAATCTAATTATAAAATATATAAATTACTTGACAATACTAATATAAACTAGATGCATAAATATAACAACATATACCAAAGTATTGATATAAAGTAACAATAGGCATAATCTAGGGCCAAAGAAGTCTCACTAGACTCACGTTGACACATCTGTCAACAATCTCGAGTACTCACATGGTTCATATATTAAACAATAATATTACTCCCAATGGAATACAAAACATCATAAAATAACATGGGACTACTACGCTCATGCCAGCTCTGCTGCTACATGTGCCTGCCAATATCCTTAGGAAGACTCTTGTCACCTCAAGGGTCTATAGGCTTTCTCAAAAGGAGCCCATGAGATGCCAATCGAGATTATTCCACCAATTGGCATTGGATACTATTCCACCTCAAGTGGTTAGAGGCCAAGGAGATACCCTATCTAAACCTCTTAGCATAGTGCCTAGCAAGCTCATTAGCTATTTCACCAGGAGAAAAACTTATGTATCACTATACCAAGATATACCATTTGCATATCTATTATGCAAACACATAGAGAATGTTGAAATCTAACAGGTTTTTTCTTAAGCCAAAAGCCAATGCACTCACACAGCTCACTCTAGAGCTAAAGTCATTTAAAATCGGGTTTGAAATACCTTTTCAAAACAATATCAAGTCGGCTCACTTAGGCCATAACACTAGCTCACATAGCTTGAAAACTTGTTGACACTTCAACAATCAAATAGATCCCTATGCCTATACTATTCATGCTTCTTAACTTTAATCATGTTTTACAAAACTGCCTCTAGTTAGGCATGCATGATTCTTTCAAAACTTTTTCCATTTTAATCTCCAAAACCATAGTTTTCTCACTTTACTTGCTGAGTTTACCATCTTATGACTCTATCCTAAGATTTTCAAACTATGTCCCATCATTCACGTTGAAAACATATTTACTTTGAGGGTTTTTTCCTCTAAAAAATAATATTTAGAAAGTATGCTTTTTCTTCCTAAAAATGACACGTTAGAAGACTATCACCCTCGTGCTTAAAGATCCTCTTTACCTAAGTTATGACATTCATTAGTCATACTTAGGATTTTCACCACTATATTATAATCCAAAACATAGAGGTATAAGGTACTAGACCATTTTAAGTTCCGCCCATGTGCGCCCTAGCATCATCATCATGCATGACAAATCTGAAAGCTTTAGCTTGTGGGCTCATGACATGGCCCTCTAATGATCCTCGCTACCTTCCTAGGTTCCCATATCCATGCACATAAACCTTAACATGTAGATGATCATCTTGGCCTCACTAGAGACCTTATAGGATGCACAAGGATCGTGCAAACTTGGGAAGAGCTCTTGGTCCTGGAGTCTGCGCACATTAAAAGTACCCCGAAATTATAAACTGGGCATCTTAGGGCCTTCAGATCACGTGCCATCATAGGAAAAACAAGAATGAAAAACGAGCTAATCTAGGCCCACTCTGATACATGCGTAACGAGTAAAGACTTAGCATAACTCATCATTCGTAAGACTAGATGGTCATCCATCTAATAGCTTTAAAACCTGGAATATATCTGGCCATCCAAGGCCTTCACATGGGTGTAAGATCATTCATAACAGCATGCTAGCACTCATCAATTTATCAAGTAAAAACATGCGCACCATATATATGATAGCACATGCAGTAAACTAGACTCTTCTAGGCCTAAACCATGGGCATAAAATCAACTCTTGTATGGCTGAACATAGCCAAATTAACTCTAATGCATGCATAAAATATCAAGAAACACGTCACAAATCATGCCTTCTCTTAGCTCTAAGATTTAGATTCTAGCATGTACAACCATATATAAAACAGGCTTAGATTTACATAGTAAACTTGATCATTTTTTACCTTTCTAACATGCATACTATAGCAGGTTAGAACATAGATAAGCGTCATTCAAAACCCAACAAAAAGGCATTTAAAATACTGAAAATTTAGTAACCTAGAATCAACTACCTGGCTGTGTCGTTTTGTGATGTTTCCACAACGATTCGAGCGAGTTTCCAAGCTCCAAGGCTACGTGAACCCCTCCTCTCTCTCTCTCTCTCTCTCTCTCTCTCTCTCTCTCTCTCTCTCTCTCTCTCTCTCTCTCTCTCTCTGAGCACTAGCCAAAGGCCTCCCTAGGCTGGGCATCCCATATATTTATAACTAGGAAGATAACGATTTTCACCTTAGTTAGCAAGTTCTTAACCCAACTGAGATTCCCACCTTTTAATGGTTAGAAACGCGCCATCTCAACTAGGTTAGTTTCCAATGTCTCAAGGATCCAACGTCCCATTCACTGCCTCACTTTCTAAGTGTATGATGCCTAAAAATAAGGTGCCTATTACCTTCTTATTTGTTTCCCAAACTCACTACCAATACAAGCCACTCTATAGCAAGTCTCAACATGCAAGGACAGCCAAGTAATTTTTGCTGGGTTAGCAAGTGATTCTCATGCCCAACGTCTCTTATTTCTAGTTTTGCATCTTTTTACACCTAGCTAATAGCTACACTCACTTGCTAATTCATTAAAAATTATGCCTTCTTGTTTCCTAGATTCAATCAGCTAGTTATATTACATCCTAGCCCTCCATCTCATCTAAGAAAATGATTACATTTTATCATTGATCCTGGCCGTTCACTAAAGAGTCCATTCCTGGTAAGTTATAGATTGTATTTTGTTTCCATTTCCATCACTCATCTATGTCAATCCTCCACCTAGGAATATGGAGTGTTTTTATCATACAATCCTAGCAGCTCATCTAGGCTACTAACGGTGTATTCATCAAGCCATCTTAGCCATTCAATTAGGCTAGGAAATCAAGTCCCAAATTGGCCACCTTTGCATCTTTTTTTGCAAGGCAGTTAGCATAAAGATCTTAACCATTGACAAATCATCTTTGGCCTAACATTTTCAGCGTAACATATCAGGGCCATATACACTTAAAATGGAAAAATATCTCATTAATTTATGATAAAATAAGTACACAAATTAGGGATCTTACACAATTAGGAGAGTCTCAACTTGAGAAAAAAAATATTAGAGGAGATTCTGATAATTGGGCCCCATTAAGAGATGTGATTAATTGAGCTAAAGAAAAGAAGCTTTCACTAAACATTGCATGATATGAAGCGTAAATGTGATCACTAGGAATGTGCAAACAGTAATACTCCTTCTGGGACCCACTGTATCCAATAAAAACATAGAAAAGTGAGTGAAATTCAAGTCTTTATTTATTATAAGGATGAATAAATGAGAAAATTTGGCATCCAAATGCACAAAGAAAAGTAAATTCTAGAATCCTGGAGAATAATTATTAAAGTAGACTTAAATTACAGAGTATTTTCATAGAAGTCTGTTTGTAGTTTTCCTGCAAGTACACAAGTAGTCAATGGTAGTATTGTACAGGGTCAAATCCATGGGGAAGATATAGCATGAAAATAAAGCACCAAAGCTGATCAACTATCCTAAAACTAAAGAAAAATTTTAAAAAAAATTGATTACTATCCAATTTAATGGATGAGATGAAAAATGAATTTTTAACTTAAATTTAAATTGCTAGGATTAAAGCTCACTTATTTTAAATTACATCCACCACTTACTATTTCTCTTATAACTCAATAATTAAAACTATGATTACCTTCTTGGAAGATGGTTTCTTTGAAAACTTAATTTAAAATTTATTAATATTTAGAAAATTAGATAGATAGTCAAATTGTAAGCATTCTATGTAAAATTTAACTATAATGGATCAAGGAGTTAATTCCAAACATCTCCTCTAAAAGTAATGACATGAAATCAAAAAATTATTCTAAGGATGAATCTAAATTTAACTTTTTTTAGATAACTAAAACATTAAAAAGAAGTAAGTGGTTTTTCTGATTTAGGCTAAGATTACTTTAACCCTAAACAAGGAAACTAGCTTAACATGTTTATTAAATTATGCATAAAATTGTAAAGTCTTATACTACTTAAACAACAAATTTAGGTGACCTAAACTAGTTTAAAACTAAAGAAAAGAACAATCCTAAAACTATGCTAAAATAGTAACTAAATTTTCTATATTTTTTACGTGCTTGATCATTACAATGATTAAAAGGGAAAAAATTACAAAACACAAAACATTAAAAATTCTTCAAATCCAAGTAGCTCTCTCAGCAATCCCCTAATGTATCACTCATCATCTCATAACCAAAAATTTTCACTCCAAATTTTAACTCAATTAGAAAGAAAAAAATAATTGAAGAACAACTTGCATCTACAATAGTGCAACAGTAATAGAAGAGAAATATTAGTGCAGGAATTTCTAACAAATTAAGAAATTAGCATAAACCCGAAACAATTAAACATAGATTCTAAAACTAAGTATCATAAAAGATTTCTTGATTAATTTCATTCAAGTTACATGAATTAAACATAAAAAACAGAGTTCAATTCAAAGAGATAAAAAGTGGAACAGTAATCTTGACGAGTGACAGAAAAACTAATTATTGTGTAAAAATCAGTTACTGTTCACAGGAAAAACAGTAGTTAGTTACTGATTTTGAGCTCTTCATCGATGCTTTCTTCAGTTCAAATCAATATTCTAAAAGTTGGGTCATTTTATCCTCAGTCTCTTTTATCTAACACGATCAACTTTGAACATTTTCTTTAATTCACGAGTCAGGAAATCATGTTCAAAAATACCATGTTCACCAGCTTGCATGCCCTGTTTATCTTTTTCTCCGATTTTTGGATCTTGTCTACTCTTTCTTCGATATGATACTTGTAGATGATAGTAGGTCAGTTTTGTTTCACTTTTTTAGTAGTTTTCTCCACGATTTTGGCTTACGGCTTAAGAGAATGCCTACTTTCCATTCCACTATTTCACTAGTGAGTATCATTCTAATCTTAACACCAGCTATAAGACTACTTTCTAATTCTTTATTTCTTCTAGGCAGATGTCTTATTCTGTTTTTATCTCCCATGATTCACTTTCTAAGTTTAACTTGCTACATGACGTCCTAGAAAGTGACGTCTTTTACCTGCACATTTCCAATTTGATTCTCTATCTCAAGATCTCTCCTTGCGACCCTTACTAACTCATTAGACTCCACATTTTCATTCTTAAGCTGCTCATCTTTTCCTTTTCCAAAGCATTTCATCTCAGCCACTCATTCCAACTAGTAACATGGTGTCCTAATCTCCAGACCTCATCTAGTAATATCACCTCTCATGCTTTCAAATTTAAACATGTTCCAACCACCTTGCTAGCTCACATCTCTGCCATCTTACTTTTCATGGCTTGGGACGTCTTCATCTTGTAATATTCCACATGTAAACTCCGCTTACAATCCCAGCCATCCAATTACTAATCTTGAGAATCTAAGACATCCCACTTAGAATTGTCCTAGGCTTTTTCTTATTTGGGCCAATTGCGTATGGATGGAAGATGAATTGGCTGATCTTGCTACATTGGCAAATACAACCTTTGTTCCATCCCTTGAAAAGTAAGTTGTCCACAAATTTCTGTCCTTGGTTGATATATCTCATACCCAATATCCAATTGATTGTAGTTTCAAGATAGCCATTGGTGAAATGAGTCTCATCTATCCTTACTGAAATCATGCAGATAGATCCATCCACTAATGAATTTGAACTGGATCATCTAAAGTTCATCATGTGTTGATTGGAGCCTTTCATTTTCATTTAAGCTTGATCTATGACCTCGGATGTCCTAACAACTTAGATCTTAATCTACAACCTAAAAAACAAGAAAAATAACCTAATTCGTACTGTACAGTATGTGGTTTTATACATATTTACCTTGAATTGTCCATCTAATCTTAAAAATTCACCAAATTACATTTAGATGATAAAATTTTCAAATGATATATTTTTTAAATAAATGTCTAAATAATGCCCTAAAATATATCAAATATCATGCTAAAAATAGACACTTAACAAAGTTCGATTTATAAAATACACAACAATTTAAACGGCATCTAACTAGGGCTTTAACAGCATTGATAATGTTGCTAGAAGTATTAGCTCCATTTTTTATGATGTGTCAATGTTTTTGCTCTGTACATCCATTTTGTTTGACTCCATTTGATTGGAAGGCTTGATTTTTGCAATTAAGTTAATTCTCTACTAGAATCTCAAATTTTATGAATGCACAAGCTACATCTGATTTTAGTTTTAGTGGATAATATTATGTATATCTCCTATAGTCATCAATGAAATTAACACAATAAGAGTAGCCATAAGAAGAAATTGGGACTGCCACCAAATATCAGCAAGAATTAATTGTAAGAGAAGGGTGGTAATATAAGTACTAGACAATAATGGCTATTCATGACTTTTTTTCAAAGGGCAATTTTGTTAAATTTACATAGGTTATTGAAGGGGAGCCTTGGTGCAACAGAAAAAGTGGTCGTCATGTGACCTTGAGGTCATGGGTTCAAGGCGCGGAATCAGCCTCTTGCATAAATGAAAGGTAAGGCTGCCTACTTTAGGCCATTGTTGCCCGCCCCTTACCCGGACCCCGCATAGGAGGGAGCTTCATGCACCGGGGCTGCCCTTTAGGTTATTTTATTAAAGGCAAAGAAAAATTAGACACAATTTAAAGAATGCCTAAGGTGACAATGCCATTGGTTGTAAGTTGATGTCAATCTACTAAAGAAGGCACTATGTCACGGGGTTACACATTCGCCTATGTTAACCTGTGCGGCACTTGTGCACCACTCCAAGTCAGCCTTTCTATCCTCACTTGCTTGGGCTACACTCACTCACCCTTAGAAGCAATGAGAGAACTCAAGAAAGAACAAAGGGACTAGCTTGAAAAGAACTTGTATTGTAACTTGACTGTTTCCATTCTGATGATACAATTGACAGTCTCTCCCCCTTTTATTGGCTTGGGGAGGTACAAGCAATGGTCTAGAATATATACAAGTGTCATTCATCCAACGAAGTTGGATTAGTCTACATGGTTCTAGACTTCTCTACCATCCTCTTGAACTAAGAATATTTTAGAGGACTTCTAGAGATGCCTAATCTAGAACTTGGACTTGGCCTATGCCATAGTATCACAGGCTTGTTGGGTGCGCAGTGAAATTGGGCCTCGTGACATTCTCCCCCACCTAATTCACACGACGTCCTCGTCGTGTTCCTTATATTTGGCAATTTGTTCCTCAAATTGCCATAGTGTTTCAGCTTCTTCCCATGTAGCCTCTCTTTCTGGTAGTCCTTGCCACTTCACCAAGTATTCAGTCTTAGGAGGAACTCCTCTTTGTGTCTTTACCCTGTCACTGATGATATACTCTACTTTCTTGTCAAAGGACGAAGTCATCAGTGGTGGTGCTTAATTGCTAATTCCACGTGATGAGTCCTCCTTGTCTTCATGATAGGGTTTCAGGATGCTTGCATGGAAAACAAGGTGGATCTTCAAGGATGGTGGGAGTTGGACTTGGTAGGAAACCTTACCGACTTGTTTGATTATGGGATAGGGTCCCTCGTACCTCCTTATCAGTCCCTTGTGCTTTCCTCATAACACCTTGAACTGTTGAGGGGGTAGCTTGATCATAACGAGATCTCCCTCCTTGTACTCCATTAGCCGTCTCTTTTTATCAGCATGTTTCTTCATGCTTCTAGCAGCCTTATGTAAATAGGAGGGAGCTAAGTTGGCTTGTTCATGCCAGTTCTTGGCAAATAGATAGGCTGCTAGGCTTTTTCCTTCATAACTTGCTCCCACTATCAGTGGCGTTAAAGGTTGCTGTCATGTGGCCAACTCAAAGGGGCTATTGCTTGTTGACTCACTTCTTTGTAAGTTTTACCCAATCCTTTTGGTTCGCGCTACAAAGTGTCGAAGGTACTCCTCTAGCAATGCGTTGGTGCATTCCGTCTGCTCATCGGTTTGTGGATGAAAACTGGTGGAGAAGCAAAGCTCTGTCCCTAGGAGTTTAAACATCTCCATCCAAAACTTCCCTGTAAATTGAGGGTCCTGACACTTATGATCGTCTTAGGAACTCCCTAATATTTTACTACATTCTTGAGGACCAGTTAGGCAGCTTCATCGGCAGTGCAATCCGTTGGGCAGTAATGAAAGTTGCATACTTGGAGAAGCGATCTACCACCACTAGGATAGACCCCATGTCTTCCACTTTTGGTAGGGCTGAGATGAAGTCTATTGAGATACTTTCCCATGGCCTCTCAAGTATAGGCAATGGCTCAAGTAACCCTCATGGCTTCTGATGTTCCACCTTGTCTTGTTAGCATACTAGACAAGTTTTGACATATTCGTCCACATCATTTGTCATTCGAGGCCAAAAGTATCTAATTTCCAATAAGGCAAGGGTTCGTCTCTGACCTGGATGGCCTGCCCATTGGGTGTCGTGGCATTCCCTTATTAGTTCCTTTCGCAAGGCTCCCCATCTTGGCACATATATGCGATTTCCCTTGGTGTATAAAAGTCCTTCCTCTTGCAAGAATTTTCATGTCTTTCCATCCTTAATAGCTTGGATGATTCCTCTTGCTACCTCGTCCTTGTCAAGTCCTTCCCATATACAGTCAGGCAACATCTCTTCTAGTTTGCTTATTGTTGCCAAGTGATCCCTCTTCAATGCAACAAGCTCGACTTTTTTACTTAGTGCATCAGCAACTTGATTGATCCTACCAGGCTTGTATTCCAAAACCATATCAAACTCAGCCAAGAAGTCTTGCCATTGAGCCTGCTTTGCACTTAGCTTCTTCTGAGTTTGAAAGTAGCTGGTGGCAACATTATCTGTTTTAACTACGAATCGTGATCCGAGCAAATAGTGCCTCCATGTTCTTAAGCAATGGACCATTGCCAACATCTCGTTTTCCTGGACCATATACTTTCTCTCTGCCTCATTCAGCTTCCAGCTCTCATAGGCAATAGGGTGGCCTTCTTGTTCCAAGACTCCAATTGGAAAATCAGAGTCATCGGTGTGTATTTCAAAGGGTTTTGTGTGATTTGCCAACCTGAGGACTGGTTTTGCTGCTAATGCCTCTTTGAGTTCTTCAAAGGCCTCTTGGCATCTTTCAGTCCACTGCCAAGGGTTATTCTTCTTTAGTAAATTTGTTAGTGGAGCAACCCATTGGGAGTATCCAGCTATGAACCTCTGATAATAGTTGATAAGGCCCAAAAAGCTACGCAACTCAGTGACTTTGGTAGGTACTTCCCATTCTGCTATAGCTTGAACCTTGGCCTTATCCCTCCAGATACGTCCTCCTCCAATCCAATGTTCGAGAAATGAAACTTCTTGTAGGGCAAAGGAACATTTTTCTCTCTTGACATAGAGAGAGTTTTCTCTCAATACTCGGAATACAGCTCGTAGGTGGTTTAAGTGTTACTCCAACGTCTGAATGTAGACCACAATATCATCTAGGTAGACTACTACGAACTAATCCAAGTAAGGATGAAAGATCTTGTTCATCAAAGTGCAAAAGGTGGCAGGGGCGTTGGTCAGGCCAAAGGGTATGACTAAAAACTCATAAGCACCATACCTGGTGACACACGTTGTCTTAGGCTCATCTCCCTCAGCTATACATACTTGGTAGTACCCTGATCTCAAATAAGTTAGCAGTAAGAGGAATTGGGTACTTGTTCTTGATGGTTACCTTATTGAGTGCCCTATAGTCGATGCACATCCTGAGACTCCCATCATGCTTCTTCTGGAGCAACACCGGGGCTCCATAAGGGGCTTTTGATGGTCGAATGAACCCGGCATCCAATAACTCTCTTAGTTGCTTCCGTAGCTCCTCCAGTTCCGATGGAGACATCCTATAAGGGGCCAATGCTGGGGGTTTTGCTCTGAGCTCCAACTCAATTTGTTGATCAACTTCCCTTCTTGGTGGCAATCTTTTGGGTAGCTCAAGTGGCATCACGTCCTTAAACTCATCAAGGACCTCCTCAACCTCTTGTAGCTGAAGCATATTACATTCATTTCTTTCTTCGGCTAGAGTGGTCAAGAACGTTTCTTCCCCTTTCTTTAGACCTTTTATTAACTGCATAGCTAATAGGAGTTTCTCTTGTTTCTTGCCATCCTTCAGCACCGGGACCATGCATGGTGCCTTCTCATCATGGAAGTTTAGTACTCCAAGGTACAACATTGGAATGACCTTTGATGAGCCAAGGAAGTCCATTCCAAGGATGACCTTAAAGTCATCCATAGGTACTGCAGTTAAATTGATAGTACCTTTCCACTCTCCAACCTTAAGTGGTAGGCCTTTGGCAACTCCAAGCACCGGTTTTGCTTCAGAGTTCAGTGCTTTTATCCTACTACTATCTCTTTCCAACTTGAGGTCTAGCCTTCTAGCTTCTCCCTCTAAAATGAAGTTGTGAGTGGCTCCAGTATCAATCATGGCTCGTGTGCCCTTTCTGTTGAGGCACACGTCCACATACATTAGGTCTTTTGCTGTCTGTGCAGCATGTTTAGCCCTCAAGTTCTGTTTCTTTATGACATTGAGGAGTCTAAGTGCCCCCCATGATAGACTCCTCTTGAGGGGTCTCACTATCAACCAATAATGCGTTGAGGGCCTTCTTCTTTGGGCATTCAAAGGCCCTGTGGTCTCCATCACATATAAAGCAACTAGAGCGGCAAGGGACAAACTTACCTTTAGCTTTAGGGTCGTAACTAGCCTTCTTGTTTGCCTCCTTATGATTTTTAGATTTGTCTCCTCTAGCTTTGCTATGGTTGGATTTGCCCTTCCTGTCCCTACTCGTGCCTTCTGCCTTCTTGGTGAACTCCACTAGTTTCTCTGCTGTTGAGAGTGCAGTAGCTAGGTCTTACACTCCTCTTCTTTGCAACCCTTGCTCTGCCCAAGGTTGTTATCCGTCCATGAAGAAGAATAGTTTGTCCTTCTCTACCATCTCCGAGATGTTTAATAGTAATGCTGTGAATTGGTTCACGTATTCTCGAATTGACCCAGTATGCTTCAGCCGCTTTAGGTTCTTCCGAGCCAAGTACTCAACATTTTTTGGGAAGAATTGGGTCTTGATTTCTTTCTTAAAATCTTCCCAGCTGGTTATTGCACATCGGCCTTCCACCACATCATTGTACTTCCGTCTCCACCATAGCATTGCATCATCGGGGAGATACATGGTGGCAGTGTCCACCTTTAAGGACTCTTATGTAATCTTAGCAGCTTTGAAATATTGTTCCATTTACCACAGGAAGTTCTCCAAGTCTTTAGCATTCTGAGTTCCTCTGTAGCTTGTAGGTTCAGGGATTTTGACCTTAGGAGTGAACTCCTTTGGCCCAAGCCCCCCACTACTAGCCACAGCCTTTTCCAAAAGGGCTAATCGAATCTTGATATCGTCTAGCTCAACCATTTCATCATGGAGGCTAGCCACCTCTCCGTCCATGGCCTTAAGACAATCTGACATGTTCTCCACCTTTTCTGTGGTCTTAGAGTCCATCACCTTGACCACTTGGAAGGTGCTTCGCATATCATCTTGAAGACTATGTAAAGCATCTACATATGCATTGGATTTGTTCAAGCAATCAGAAAGGGTTTGCTTGAACTTACCAAATCTTTCTTCCAACGTAGTGAGGCGAGCATCCAAGGCCAATTCTTTTGATGGATCTCTAGACGTCTCCCTCCTCGGCTTGTGTTGGGCCCCAACAGGGACATTGCTTACTCCTGACTCGCTTGCCATAATGCTTGGGTGAGACTTACCGAATTCTCCACAAGTAGTTCCCAACTTAAAGCGTCACTCTGATACCAATACTTGGTACCAACCAGCTCTGATACCAATTGTCATGGGGTTACACTTTCGCCTATGTTAACCTGTGCGGCACTTGTGCACCACTCCTTAATTGGACACAAGTCAGCCTTTCTACCCTCACTTGCTTGGCTACACTCACTCACCCTTAAAAGCAATGAGAGAACTCAAGAAAGAACCAAGGGACTAGCTTGAAGAGAACTTGTATGGCAACTTGAATGTTTCCACTCTGATGATACAATTGACAGTCTCTCCCCCTTTTATTGGCTTGGGGAGGTACAAGCAATGGTCTAGATTATATACAAGTGTCATTCATCCAACGGAGTTGGATTAGTCTACATGGTTCTAGACTTCTCTACCATCCTCTTGAACTAAGAATATTCTAGAGGACTTCTAGAGATGCCTAATCTAGAACTTGGACTTGGGCTATGCCACAGTGTCACGGGCTTGTTGGGTGCGCAGTGAAATTGGGCCTCTTGACAACTAGCGAGAAAATGAATTACTGGACTTTGGTCAAAAGAGTATAGTCCACCATTATTCTTCCCTTTCAGAGGAACCTACCCTATTCCTCAATCCTTTACAAGACAAGAAGATTTATTGAGTTCAAATTTACATTATTATTCCTAGTGAATTGAGAAACCAAAAGAGAGATTTTTAGTGATTGAAAGAGATGATAAAAATTTTTAAGTTGAAGAGGTCTTCCAATGAGAAAAGGAAAAGTGGAAGAGCCTATATGAAGGATATCCAAGTTTGCCCATTCCCAACAAAAACTTGATCTAAAGCTGTGTATAGCAATTAAAGACTAAGATTTTTCATATTTGTAGTTATATGGTTGGTGGAGCTCAAGCGAAGATACCAAGTAGGATCAGCTACACTTGTAAGGTTATTAGCAAACTCAAATGGCATAACACCTGTACATGATAGGCTTGTTCATTTTAGTTTGGACAGTGGGGTCAAATATGCCTAGGTTGACCACATTCATGGCAAATGGAAGTGGAGCATTACTCCTTTACTTGTCTAGTATCTTTTTCTCCACTGGAATGTTGCTGATTAGGATTGGAGGATGAAACCTAAGGATTTGTCTTGTAGGAATTCATAGACCCACGGACTTTTCCTCCTTTGTTGTGACACCTCGGATTTTCCACATCAATATGATAATAATTTACAAAAATAGTTGGGATCCCTGTTTTTGAAAGAAACATTTCTAAAGTGACCAAAAATAAAAACTTAAACAAAAGCATTTCTTTCAAAATCCGAGAAGTCATACAACCACAAAACTACGAATTTAACAGTGAAATGAAATACCATTTCTACCAAAAATTCGACAGAGTTTCCTCTGTAATTTGGACCATTGCACATGACCAATGCAATACAAAATCACCTGATAAACTATGTATAATATATATCATAAGGAAGACTCAGTCTCCACACCCATCCACAACCAAATGTTGTTTTCAATAAAATATACTCCAACAATAGATAAGAAAATATAACCACTACCAAATACCTAGGGTCCCTCCATACAGCCATCACATCCAACATAAATCCACATTAGGACTTCCAGGTCATATTACATTTTTAACTAAAGTACAGCCCATACTCAAAACCCAAAGTAAGGTCTTAAACAAACTTGGTCATCTCTGAACATCGTCTGTGCTTCGTTGGAAAGCTGCCATCACTTTTACCTGCCATCACTTTGATTTGCAATGCCTCAGCAAGCTATGCTTGTGTAAGTGATATATATTCAAAGTAAACTCAATAAAAACAAATCACATGGTGCAAGGCACAAGATCGTAAGATGATCAAACATATACATAAAGCCTTAAATTACCTGATGAAGGACATACCAAGTCCATGAAATAAATGAGATATCATCAACTATGATATCAAGACATGCACAATCCTAGAAAATCTAGAAACACATGAATGTATGTCAAAAGTATCAAACATCATATATAATCAAGCCCTATGAGTGTCTCAAGTGCACTCACGGCAATGTGGGGTCAGCTCTCTGTACCATCCGCTTTCACCCTTGCACCCTCACGGACACTCAAGTACTCACGAAAAGTCGTGTTGCACACCCGCTTTCACCCTTTCACCCTCACGGGCACTCAAGCACTCACGGGGTGAAGAAATGCATCCTACCATAGGATCAATAGTCTCAAATATCAAGTCAGAGCGACTCCCCCATATCAAGAAGACCAACAATCAAGTGAATATCATGAAAGATATCAAGAACAGTGCATGCAATAACCACCAGAAAGATAGCACGCACATGAGAAGCTATATGGTAAAATCAATCTCATGCATATAGTAAGGCATAAATCACATGCCTCAAAAACTCAAATCACCATTTGAGAATCACGAAAAAATTATGAATGAAATCACCTACTCCGTATCGCAATATCCCAAACAATGTGTAAACGATATCAAGGTGTATGCCCCAATGTACCTGTCATGCCATAAATCATGGCATGGTTAACTCATATAACCAAAATCTAAAGCCTGATCATCTATTGATCAGCTTGATCTAAATCATCTCATAGCATTTAGTAGTTTTGCTATTAAAAAGTTATTCCAAACTAGATTTTTGTCTTAAATCTAAGTCCGCCTTGTTGAGACGATCACAACGCCTCTTTCATATCGTGATTTAGACCTCTATAGCTCCTAAAATCAGGTTTTTAATGAATAAAGGGTTAAACCCCTCAAAAATAAGAAAATGGGCCCACTATACAGCGCGTGCAGTCCGCACGCTCGTGGCAGGCGTGTTTGTGGACGTGCTGTGCGTCAGGAACCCACGTGGGTGGCACGTGCGTCTGTGGACATGCTCTACGCGTGGGGCTGAAATAGCGCACATGGCGCGTGTTCGGAGAGCCGCGAGTCACCCGCGTGGCACATTCTAGTAGCACCGCGTGGCATGTGTTAGTCACGCCACGTGGCACTCCCTCATCCGTGCAATTTCCTCTCGTTCCAGTCGTCATTGCCGAAGACGACGACCGGACTGGTTCGCCATCGCCGGCGACCCCAGTGCTCCGTTTTTTGTGATTTTTACACCTTTGAGTCCAGTTTTTCGCTTACATTTCATTTTCACCTCCATTTCCACAAATCCCACTTAAATCTATCATTTTTTTCATGATTTTTGTCTCGTTTTCAAAAACTCCCATCATACTGTTTTTTGGGTTTTCTGGCTTCCCTAGCTGTCCGATCGCCACGAAATTTCATGAGTCGTTCCTTACATCATCATGCTCAAGATAAACGGTCCAGATCCTCATATGACATCGTTACATTGACTTTTTCCCAGGGCAACAGTAACGCCTAATTTTTTACCAAATGATAAACTTGAAAAACAAATGTACAGGAAAGAGTGGGGCGAGCTTACCTTGGTCCAGCTAGTTAGAGGTAGGTGAGGGCTCACTGCGTTCGTCCAGTTGCTGGGAGTGCCTGTCACCGGAAAATCGTCACCGGTGGGTGGATATTACATTTGTTGTTGCACTTCTAAACAGAATTTGCAGCAATTGGCTCAGGCATCTAAAAATTTGAGGGAAGTACACGTAGCTCTTATCATATGAACAAATCATGAATATCTTCAAATGTATAATGATTAATATGCTTATTAATAGTTATAACAGACATGTTATGGGCTAGTCTTAGATCACCTAGAATATACAAGTTATGGGCTAGTCTTAGACCAACTAGAATATACAATATCAATTCTGCATCAACCACAGGTTGGCCCACAGTGGCCGATTGATCTCCTATCTGTTTCTCGTGATGAAGATATTCTGCAATTGGTGCCCACAGATGGAGCATATTAAGTTGAGATCTCAAGGCAAATAAGTGCTCAAGTTTAGCCAAACCTGTCGAGAAGCAGGAACACTTTAGAAATTGACGATAATAACTAACTTATCATGCATTGTCCTTGACAAACTCATGCCTCATAATCTCGGTTCATTAACTGTCGGTCACCAGCCTCAGCAGGTAGGAGGCTTGACGGGCATAGAAAAGATTCATCGATATGACCACGAAGTCATTTCCCTTAAGATGTGTGTCAACCTGCCCCCTCCATGGTAGGTAGTTCTTCCTATCTAGTTTCACCGAAACAACATGATGATAACTCATCTTCGATTTGGGGGATGACTCATCCAGTTTGACGGAAGAGGAAGATACGATGATACGATAAACCTTGTTAAGAGAAATTGAGAAGAAAGATGAAAAAATGAATGAGATACAGATGATACAATGACCATTGGTAAGAGAAATTGAGAACAAAGATGCCAAGCTGAATGAAATGGGAAAAGATGCATGCATGGAGATCAGAATTGTGGCTTTGATACCATGTAAAAATCTTTAAATTATATGACAAGAGGACAAAGGACTTGATGCTAGCGAAGCATGCAAAAGAGCAGCGGAAGTGACATGTGCAATTGATTGTAGCACAGCACACTTTGTCTACAAAATATGAAAGGAAATGACATGTCAATAGAAGCTCTAAGCTTGGGTCTAAGATCATTTTCCTTGATTAATATGAATTGCAGCTGTGTGCGCCTTTTCCTTCTCCGGACCTTGCATATGCAGGAGTTTTGTGCACCAGGCTGTCCTTTATAATATGAATTGAAGCGGGATGGCTTCACTCTTTGCTAGACAGAGTAAGGTCCGCATATCTTGAATGTTGTTTGATATTCCATTTGAAAAGAGAAGGTAATCATGTTAGCAGCTAAGGTGACAGGAAGGTTCTCAAAATTTTAACATGATGCTTGATAGGTTTCTAATTGAAGATGAAATAATGTGCAGATGAGCCATTTTGTTGCCTTGCTCTTTGACCTTTTGAACTTACTGTAACAACTTCCTGAGATGCTTACAGGGGAGCCAACATGTTGATTGCTTTATTACTTTGTTAGTTTATATAGCACTTCGTTAGCTTACTTACTGTTATTTTGGTGCTTTTCTTTGTTTTTTATGTTTTGGAAGTTGTATTCTAATTGGGCTATGCCTGTCGTTAAGTATACATTTGGATGTTTCCTTTTGCATATTTTAAGCTCAGATTGGTTGCCTGACTCTCAGATGTTTTCTGTAGCCATTGGGGGCCGGTGGGGCTGTTACATTCATGGATGGAAGAAAGTTTTGTGTTTGATCGAACTGGTCTAGCTTCAAATGGGGTACTTCATGAAAAGGTCAGCGTCCTACCGACATTCATCCCCGATATCTACTGCTAATGGTTACATGAGATAGGTAACTCTGCAAACAACCGTTGGCCGTAATCTGTTAACCTCAGGTCCTTGATTTCAATTGTAACTTTTGCTTCAATGCATGGAAGGATTGAGAAAACTTGACTGTTTATGACCTTGATTGTTTATATACAAAAGAATTTTGCACTAGTCTAGTAACAGATTTTCTACTAAGAGCAAGTTTATCTTGAGCAGAACCTCTTATGGAATCTGAATACTTCTCTTCCCTATGACTTGTGTTTTTTCCTATGAAAGTAACTTGCAGTAGTAGTGCATCAACTTAGTACTAAATATTTTGGTATATGTGGCTCAGGAGGGAATACCTCCTGCCACTGAAAATCTGAAAAACAAGGGGATTGATTTCTCTCTTTGGTTTAATACGAAGAACTAACACAGATTTTTGAGCTGCTATTTTTTTCTTTTATTTTTATAGCAAAAAGTTACGAAGCAAACTACCACAACCTCATCAATATTACTTGAAATCTCTAAACAAGGGGAAAGCGCCCTCTCAAACCTCCGCCCAAACATAATAAAGAAAGGTGTTATGCTGTCTGCAATCAACTGCACTAGACAACCCTGGATTAAGCTGTCATTTGGTATATTATGCATTTCACTATCACAAGATCTTCGGTGCAATCAATACAAGCGCCACAGCGGCAATCTATATGATGCACAACAACCTAGGTGGGCCCATGTTGATGTACTATTAGATTTTTGAGAACATAAGTTGGTAAACGTATTTATTGTATTTTATAATTAAATAAAAAACCTATCATCATCGTCCACGTTAAACCGCATTTTTGCAGGCACTAAGCCACGTAGACTCCTTTTTGAGAAATCTGCGATTGTGTCTGCATTTTTTAGTTTTGACACCCTGGTTTACTATGACCTAAGGCACTCACCTTGTCGGGATGAAAAGGATAGTTGGATACATGAAACCCCTTCAAAAGAGGGGTCTGGGAAATAGATAGACTACAAAGGGGTTATAGTATGCAGCCAAGCCTTGCATTTTACAAAAGATTATTTTTATGCTTCGAACCCATAACCTCCAGGCGTCTGATGAAAACTCTATCATTGTACCAGGACTCCCCTTCTTAACAGGATAGCAGGTCAAAATCAATCTGAACTTCTTGAGCTCGTATTAGTCTTTAGTACACGTAGACGCAGTTGAGTTAATCGCAGGAAAGGAGCAAAGCTCCTCAAAGTCAAGCAGTACTACCGGATTCTGTTTATGAAACCAAAGAGCTATAAAGATTATCAAATCACCTACGCTCTCAGAACGTTTATGTAAATTATGAAAAACTCTGAATGAGGTTCTCGAAGTAAACACTTCTCACATCAATACCAGCTGTCCATCAATTTCAGAAATGACTAAGATGATTGGTTTATCAACTGCCACAACTTCAGGTAATTACCACTTGAGATGACAGACAAATCTGCACATTTCCAACTTCATTTTTAGGTATCATAGAAAACTAGTATCTTGTGCATATGCGTGGTGCATTTGTCATGCTATTTATTAAATATTTGCAATAACACAGGATTTGGTTGATGGTTTGTAGGTCCATATATCTTGATATCAACATAAAATCTGATACTAATGTGAGCTTGATTCATCATATAATATAGTCTCTGTTTTTCCAAGACATTAAGTGTAAAGGAACAATTGGTCCTTTGTATGATAGCATGAAGTTGCGCCAAGGCTCCCTTCTTGTATAATAGCATGAAGTATTGCAAAGAAATACAGGAAATTATAAATAATTGCAAGCTTCAAAAAGTACTCGTTATTAGTGGTAAGTATTTTGTTGGTTAAAGGATGCTCTATCCAGTGTAGAAGTCAAGAGTCATAGGCTATCATTAGCAATTCATTTAATTGCATAAGTGATCTTTAATAACTTAAATAATTCAATATTACTGAGAAGACTAGACCTATCTGATCATGCATAAATCTTCAACAAATTGAATCTAATATTTGAACAAACAGTGGCATAAAAAGCACATAGTTTACAGAAAACAATTTTTTCAGCAAAAATAACTCGATCATTTTTCATGAAAGATCTCATCCAACAGTGCACTCAATGGCTAGAGAAAATGAAGGATGCCGTACAAAAAGCCTATTTCTGCTTGACTTGATTAACACCAGAAATCAAATTGCGATCATCCCAGCACCGCCTGAAAAATAATCATTAATCTGAACGATATTATTGTATAGCTAACACAAAAAGGACCAAAGAGCCTTGGTTACAAATACCAAGTTTCTTCAAATGTAAAATGCACCGGTTAAGCAACAACCATACTCCATTCTTCGGAAAGGAGATTTACCCATTGATAATTTACAAGCATTAAAATTGCAGGCATTTCATATTGGAGTCACAACTGCCATCTTAAACATGAAAAAAAACACTTGTTTCATGAAAACCCAAGGCCAGAATACAATTAGCATAATTACTGAGGCGAAGACTGGACAGACTCATCTGATCCTTAAAGCCGCATGCATTTAGTATTGGCGTCACAATTGCCATCTTAAACATCAAAACATACTCCCTCGATGAAAACCTCAGGCCAGAACACAATCAGCATAATTACTGAGGCAATCGGTGGATCAGACTTCTCTAACTCTTACAGGGGAGAGCATAACAGTACCCCAGCTCTTTAGCGTCCCCTTTCAAACCCAATGCGAGTTCTGCCAGACGCTCCATCATAACCATCCCTAGTGGAAGATCCCGCACTTGCTTTCATGGTCCCTCCACTCCCTACTTTTTCCATGGCCTTTTTACCCTTCTTCACCTCTGTCAAGAAGAGGTCCAACCCAAAAGGATCTGCCTCTTCAGCCTGCTTATCAAACTCTACTGGATGGTCTCTCGGGCCTGTCCTTTCTGAGGCACCAGCGAAGGCCTTATCGGGCTTGAACCTATCTGTCTTCAGAACCTTCTCCAGTTGCTCGTCTGCACCTCCATACATATCAGCATCAGCATCCTTCTTTGGTTTGTAGAGGCTGGACAAGGTGGATTGTGCTGTAAAGAGACCCTTGTCGTATATATTGTACTGATCATCTGTAGCAAACCCAGATTCCATCCCTTTCTCCTGGTTAAATAACCTCTGGTCATACATGACTTCACCTCCACGTCCAGCTCCAGTACTAGCCATTCCAAGGGCAACCTTCTCACTGATATCTCTATCTCTATCCCTTGTAATCTTACTTTTCTTTCCCATTGAAGCATCCTTAGCCTCTAACCTTCGCTCTCTTTCCCTCTCTCGACGTCGCTCTTCGCGGATTTTCTCACGTTGCAACCGTTCTTCCCTTTCCTCCTTCGTCTCCTTAGGAATATCCTTCTCCCTCACCCTTTCATGATCCACCCTCATTTCACCACCAACCATCATGTCTTTCTCCGCGGGAACAGGGACAGCAGCAGAAGCCGCACCTCCAGTTCTCTCCAAGCGAGCCTTTTGTGCTAATGCCCGCAACTCCTGCTCCTTCTTCTCCTTCTCCTTTAATAAAATCTCTCTCTGAACCTTTGACCTCATGGCAACAGCTTCTCTGGCCTTCTGCTCGGCAACATACAAAGCCTCGGAGAGCTTCGCAAAATTGTCGTTGATCTGAACCTCTTGAAGGCCTCTCCCATCTGCCGCAAGACGCTTATCCAGTGGAATTGTGTAACCTTTTGGATTCTTCCAATTTGAAATACATGGTGGGATTTTCCAGTCCTGCTGATCTTTCACCGTTACAGGGCGGGGTGGGGAGTGCATAACTGGAACTGGAGGGGACCCAGATGCCCTGGGCACCCGCTTGTGCTTGAATTTTGGTGGCTCAAGCGGGTCCACAGGCATATCCACCATCCGTATAATCCTCTCCTTTGCTCCTGAATTGAAGGCTGCCGACTGCTGAGACGGCTTATACTTAATAAACTTAGAATCAGATGACTGTTGTGGGACGTTTTTTGGTTGTGCAGCACTCAACCTAACATTTACAATTTTCTCCAAAGCAGTCTTTGTACTCAGTGTTGTCTCCTCGATCTCTTTCTCCAACTCATCAGATTGTTCCTCTTCTTCACTAGTTAAGATTTTTGGTATAAGATCTCTGTGTTGGGAGTAAACAATCTTAGAAGCATTTTCATTCTGCTTAACTATTGCATCAAAGGCAACATTGCCATGGGAGTCAACAGTTAGGGGAAGTATCTTTGACCCCGGTTTTTCATCTTTTCGGCCCATACCAAGAGGATATTGAGCAACATGTATTTCAGGTAACGCACCACCATCGCCAAAGTCCAAAGGCTTTCGAGGGATGAAGCCTGACCGCTTTCCATAGGGAGGAACTGGGTTCGCCCTGACGGTAGAAGAAGAGTCGGGTTTGGAGGAATTGAAGCGATCTCTGAACCATGGGTCCTTTGAGTGGTCGTAGTAGGAAGATGTCTGCGATTTTGGGGCTGGAAGGAGTTCCTTGAGAGCCGCCATGGGCACCTAGATATGGAGAAACTGTAATCCCAGCAAGTTGACAAAATAAAAGTCAGTGAGTTTGTGCCAAAATAGTTTTCACAAGAAATTAAACACATAAACAACCAAAGAAACCCTAATCTCTGAACTGCAAGCAGGAAACATGAGAAAACTAACCAAAAGCAAAGATCTATTGAGTAAGATACAGTCCTTCCCAATCAATCAAACTCCGAAGATTTATTTTACAAATCAGAGATAGATAGGATGACTGCTATCAAAATATTCTAATACTGAATCTGAAACTCGAAATACGCAATAGAAAGAAATCAAATCCCTTACTTCTAGTACGAAATAATTAAACCACCACGAACCCTAAACCTAGACCAAAATAACGAATGAAAACCGACTCGAATCGATTGGAACAGATGAAAAAATAGATACCTAATATGTAGTTTGATTTCTTAAGCTCAAAATCCCCGGAGCTTCAACCGATCGAGATTTCTTGTCATCTTTCTAGTGTTTCCAAATCCGCTAGATGTGCCAAGGGAGATATCCTTCTCAAAAGCCCCACGTGTGATGGATTAGCCTAAAATATTTGAGACCAGCCACCCTCCAGGTCAGTACACATCGGAACACATAAGTTTAATCAAGACCGTCGATTTGTAGACCAAAGGCGATGCACATCGTTAACGACGAGACGTCAAACGGGCGGGTCTGGTTGGTACTGATCATATAACTAGTTCTTGCCTTCAGTATCCCAAAAGTAAGTAACCGATTTCCTAACCACCCTATTTGACTCTTTAAAAATTAACAAAATAGACGGTCCTAATTTTGTTATAAAAACAGTAGGTTATAATCTTTCAATTAGCATAAAATTTGAATTTTAGCTTTATTTAGGATGTTCCCAATATTATGAATAGATTCGATCTTCAATAAAAGTTTTACATCACGTGAAAAATGTGCGTGTACTTCTTTCTCCCTTTTGAGCATACATAGTTAATGGGACTTGGGAACTTTTGATATGCTTTTTTTGAGCGATAGATACAAAACTCAAACAAGGCCAAACAATTCTAACAATTAGCTAACTTGTTTTGTTGGCCACATGAATATTGTTCTTCTATTCTCTTCTATTAAGTATTATGGTTTCATTTAGTCTCAAAGTTTTTAAATTTGTTCTCATCACTTATATCTACATTCTTGTGGGCATTTCCCTTGCCATTTTAGAACTTTCTACTTGCATTGCCTCATTCTTAACCAGTGCCGTTTTGGGTCTCCTTTAGATATGTTCAAACCATCTAAATCTAATCTCTCTCATTTTGTTACCTATTTGTGTTACCCCTAAGTTTTCTCTAATAATATCATTCCTAATTATATCCTTTCTTGTCTTGCCACTCATCCATCTTAACATCCTTATTTCTGCGACGCTCGTCCTAAAACATGATATTCCTTAATTGCCCAACGCTCTGATCCATAGAAAAATGAAGAGTCAAAATTTTTATTTTGTGATTTACGCATTCTCAATCATGAGTTCTGCTATTTTCAAATGCTCAAGGTAGCATTTTATTTACAAACATTATCATCCCATCATTTTAGACATAATGTTTTAAAGATCTAATCCATTCATATTATTTAAAATCTTTTAGATTCATACCAAACATTAACTTCATTTCATGATAGTAGCGCTATTTTTTATTGTGGTTTAAATCACAGCCATTGAGATATATAAGTGGAAAAATCAATGGCTAGAATCATAATATTAGCATGATTTTTATAGTTCAGCTGAATAAGATGCATATCTTACATCTATGGAAAAATAGTGTAAATGTTATGAATCTCTTTTTCTAAAGGTGCATAAACTCTGCATGCTCTCTTCCTTCAAGTAAACGGGTCAATCACCCAGCAATTTTACGTGGGCATGCCGAGTGTGAGTTAAGTTTTAATGGGTCCTAAATCAATAACTCCAGTCAAATAGCTGTGTCACAAGTCACACAGGTCGTGAGCCAAAATTGACACCTTTAGTTATTGTTATCGTCCCAATCCGCACATTAGATGAAATCCAACAAGGTTTCCTAGCTGAGTCTGAGACTTAAGATCATCCATTCATGGTAAAGTAAAAAGTATAGTAACCAAAAACAAAAAAGGTTGCAATAGAATGAACTTGGTCTCGCCATGCTATCGTACAAAGCAACTCTAAGACAAGCTATAGCAATTAGATGAACGAGCCTTATCATCTTAAAGGTTAGTCCTTTTTGCAAAAGTGAGTACTACGCTATTTTATTTAATTGGATTTGAATAAGAGAAATCTTAATGAAAAATGATTTGGAGAAGCACACTTCCTTGCTCAATGAAGAAGTGAACTCATAACTATAAAAAGCTTTGTTTTTTCATTTTTTTTTTTTTAAATTACATCTTTTTCATTTGTGTATAAAAAGACCTGTCCTTTTCAATATAACTCATCTTTTTAGAAAAGAAAAAAGTAGAAACACGAATTGACTTACTTTTATTTTCAATAATAGTATGCTCGGTTGAACTAGTGCCTATGTTTCAAAGAGGCAAGTCCTCTTGGAATAAGTGGTTTAGATTAATACACAAATAGGTCACCCACTATGGTGGACACTCATGCATCCCGTGGGGTAAATATATTAGCACAAATTATTTATGAACTAGAAATTTACACTCCCAATAGGTCCTTTTGTACTTCTCTCAAAGTACACCCTTGGCAAATATATCCCTACAATGAGGGGAATTTTGGTGTTGTTTTAGGGTTGAGAGACTAAGAGAGAGAATTTAAACCATTCTTATCTATTTTTTGCCCTTGATTTGCATATAAACCACAATGCTTATCCACAAATAATCTCATAACTAGGTACCAAGATAACAATGAAATAAAATTTAAAATATATATAGCATAGACACAATTTACTTATTGATAAAATTTAATTAACTTTTAAACTAATATTTCTTTTAATAAACGCATAAGTATAAAATAATTTGTGAAACTAATATCGTCCCAGCAAGATCAATTCTTTGAAATGAAAACCAGTACCATATATCACTGATTCTAACTGAATAACTACTTGCTAAATTTTTGCTTTGCTTCCTGTTGGGTTTTAGATTGTTGGTATACCCATTTACACCCCACCTTCCAACCAATTGTTACAAAAGGAAAAAGAAACATGTTACAACCAACTATGAATACATGAAAGACTGATAATCACCGAGCAATGGATAATTTCAACATGCAATCCAAATCAAATGAATACTTTCGATAATTGAAACAGTGGGTCTGACTAGTATTTTGGTCCACTAACATTTTCCAAATGAAATATTCGCATAAAACATATAACAGCTAGGGCAAAGAAGCTATTGCGTATTAGTAAGGAGAGTTAAATGACGCGCATAATTTCTAAGAAAATATAAGCAGGCAGATGAAGGCTGTCTAGTTTTGATGACGCAAACCATCCATGCCATAGGCCAGACCAAAATTCAGATCCATTTGACCATTCTAAACTCCTAATTTTGGTCTTCAACTCACGAACAAGGAGTCAATGGGGTACATTCAGTAACGAGCACTTGAAAAATCAGTCTTAAGCTGCATTTGGATTTTTTTTTTTTTTTGATCGAATGTTTGGAAAAGTACTTTGAATACACCATTAATTTCTTTTTTCCTAGATGCCCAATTAAACAAGAAGGGGAAAGTAATGATTCTTAAGAAGCTACGACATGTAGGTTGTACTTGGATACTCGGTGTTTGAATTCTTTTCTAGAAAAAAATCCAAACAGCTTTAGAGTCCTTTAGTGACAAAGAACTTTAAGCATGGCTTATTTGCTTATTTGCCCATGCTTTACCAGACATCTTTGGGTCATTGAAAGATTGGCCCTACTTGTAATTTTACTTCCTTATGTTTTAAGTGAAAATATGAGATCTAATCATATACTTTCACTAATATCACACAATTACATATATATAGCCCAGTGGTTAGGCTGAGGCTCTTCTCCCTTAAGTAGGTCAGTAGTTTGACATAGTTCACATCCCTTTGGGGTGTACATTGAGGGCAGGTGTATCCCAAGGATACATATGGAAAGGGTGTATATATAAATACCTATTGAGTGTGTGAGTTATCAGTTCAAAAAGAAAAATATCACACAATTACATGGGAGAAAGATCCCTAATCTCAAATTCATAGAAATTCAAGAAAAGAGAACCAATTTTTATCGTTTCAGACGCATTACTAGAATTCTTCTTACTTGATTAGGCGCTCGTCCTGCATTGTCAATTTTTCAGAACTTATCAACAAAGTTAAGTGCCTTCCTCTCTTTGTTGAAAGTTAGACACACCCGTGTACAACCTCAAACCTGGGTACCCAGGTGAGAGACTCACTGCTGCACTGTAATAGAAGGCTTTGGCATTTGCTCTCAATAGAGAATCTACATTTGTATGGGTCCCACGGGAAACCCATGGACAAAATGGTCAAAGAAGGGTTAAGTGTATGTCCGGCCTATTGTAAAGGCATCTCCCTATCAGGGCCCAATTACATTACGGCCGCGCCCAATTCGTTCTGAGTCCTGAAACACCTCTGCTTTTCACAGATGCATCTAGAGTAATATATGTATTGCTAAGATGCATTAAATAGACAACGAAAGTGGGGACTGGGAACTGAGCTCCTTAGCTACTTGGAGAAGGTATTCTATGTCAGTTGGAGGATAGTGTTGGAGAAGCTTCAAATTATACGCAAAATCACCATTCAACAGGTCCCTTCTAACACAAATTAGCATGGCACAGCAGACCCGCAGCAGCATATCCTGTAAAGCTCACAAACCAATTGGCTCAAAAGCATACATATGTACACAGTTACAGAATCATATCCCATATTGATAGAAGTATATAGGACTAAAATGCTTATGAAGCAGATTTTCCAGCAAAAGCAATCAATTTCGCTTGTTAGTATCCCAACAACATCTATACAACTGTCTTTAGATGCATCTAGAACTGCATTTTCTGAAAATCAGCTTGAATCAATATGCGTTTGCTTGAAATTAGCATCTTAGCAATAGGAATTTCATTTTAATTAGACAAATTAAGATTCTACATAAATACTTGTCCATGTTGGTCCGGTCTATACAGAAAATCAGGGTAACGCAATACGCCTTTGGTTGAAATTAGCGTCCTAGAAATGGGAATTTCATTTTATATAATATGAATTAAGACTCTACATAAATAGTTATGCATGTTGGTTGGGTCTATACAGTATGGATCCCTGTATTGCGATTCACAAAATATCCTAGGTGTATCAATCTCAGATCAAACTCTGTCGATGCAGGTTCTAAGCCCGAATGAAAAAGGAAGAGGGTCTAGCTTCAGGTTCCAGCCGGTAAAGAAGAAGAAGACGATTTTGATTTTGTTATTTTTTTTTCCTACTTGCTAACAAATATGCATTTGTATATTAGTTTGTAAGTAAGAAGAGAAGATAATGAAAATCATCTCCAAGTTCTTTAAAGTATGGCAACCCTAACATGACATGAATCGAAAACTGACATTCCCTCAAGTTAGGGCATCCTCCATAAGCAATGCACTACATTGGATCCTGGGTGCAATGAAAAATGGGCAAGGGTTACTAGGCTGTATTCCCAGAAGTGACACACTACATCAAATCCCCCGGTGTAGTGGAAAATGAGCAAGGGCTACTAGAGCTTTCCCTCAGAAGCAAAGTGGAGGTCAAACTTTGGTACGTATGAAAGGATAATACTAGAAATGACGTAGGAATAATAGTAGATAAAGAATTAAAGGATAAATTTGTGAATGTTAAAAGAACTAGCAATATAATTATAATAATAGAACTTGTTATATGAGAGCAGATCATAAATGTTATAAGTGCATACACACTATAAATAAGGTTAGAAGGTACAATCAAGAGACAATTTTGGGTAAATATGGAGGGAGTTATGCAAGAAATTCCCAACACTTATAGCATAGTTATAGGAGCAGACTTAAATGGCCATGTAGGAAAAGAAAAGGAAGGATATAAGAGGATACATAGAGGGTATGGTATAGGCGAAGGAAATGAGATGGTAGAAACTATTCTCGATTTTGCTTTGGCATATAACCTGACCATTGCAAATACACTCTTTAAAAAGAGTGATGAACACTTAATAACCTTTAAAAGTGGACTCCATAAAATCCAAATAGACTTCTTTTCTACTTAGGAATACCTAAAGATAAATGTGTAAGGATTGTAAGATGATACCTGGTGATAGTTTAACCTCACAACATAGGTTAATGGTTATGGATATCTATATTAAAAGATGGAAGAACGGAAATAAATTTAATAGGTATCTAAAAACTAAGTGGTGCAACTTAAAAGAAGAGAAAATAATCTCATTCACAAATAAGTTGGTGGTAGAAGGAAACTAGAACTATGAAACAGAAGTAAACACCATGTGGACTAATATGGCTAAGTCACAAAGGAAGTGACAAAAGATGTTTTAGGAGTATTTAAAGGTAAAAGACAA
The DNA here is from genome assembly GCA_035236585.1 of Warburgia ugandensis. Taxonomy (NCBI): domain Eukaryota; kingdom Viridiplantae; phylum Streptophyta; class Magnoliopsida; order Canellales; family Canellaceae; genus Warburgia; species Warburgia ugandensis. The sequence goes on along the minus strand of CP141132.1, from coordinate 59,127,972 downwards.
TTACTAAAGGAAAAATGGTGGTAGAGTCAAACAGTGCAAAAAGTTATTAAAGAAAAATGGGTGTGTTTTAAAGCATGATAGAAGACTAGTAATAATGAAAACTATGAACATTATAAGAATGTTAAAAAGGTTGCCAAGAGAATAGTAAGTAAGGCTAAACTTAAGGCATATGATGACCTTTATAGTAGACTAAACTTAAGAGAAGGTGAGAAAGATATGTTTAAACTTGCAAAAATAAGAGAATAGAAGGAGAAGGACTTAGACCATGTTATGTACATTAGAAGTGATAATCAAAGGGTACTAGTCAAAGATGATGACATCAAACAAAGGTCAAAAACTAACTTTCAAAAATTGTTAAATGACAATGGCTCTGAGAATATAGGGATTGAACATACTGTAAACCTAAATAACATTAGACATTATAGATATGAACGTAAGATTAGAATACCTGAAGTGAAAGAGGCTTTGAAAAAGATGAAACCAGGAAAGGCCATAGGGCTCGATGGTATACCAATAGAGGTTTGGAAGCATATGGGAGATATTAGAGTAGTTTGGTTGACCAAGTTGTTTAACAAGATTATAAAATCAAATAAAAAGCTGGATGAATGGAGGAAAAGCTCTATTGTACTAATTTATAAGAATAAAGGAGACATATAGAGCTATACTAATTATCGAGGGATCAAACTTATGAGCCACAATATGAAATTTTTTGAAAGAGTGATTAAGAAAAGGTTATGTCATGAGACAAGTGTATCGGAGAACGAGTTTGGTTTCATGCTTGAGAGGTCTACCATGGAAGCTATTTTCTTACTAAGACAATTGATAGAGAAATATAGGGAGAGAAAGAAAGACCTCCACATAGTCTTTATTAACTTAGAGAAAGCTTATGATAGAGTTCCTTGAGAGCTAATATGGAGAGTGATGAGCGAGAAAGGGGTTTCGCGAGGGTATATTGTAATGACTCCAATTTTGTAACATTAAAATCCCAAGTTAGCAATGAAAAGTTCAGTTTTTGAAGATAAGGGCATTTTGGTCATTTCACTATTCACCTTGACTGGACCCAGAAATTTGGTCCTGAAAATGGTACCATTAGGTGCGTCTTAGAAAAAGAAATCCAACAAGACCAAAATCACCCAAAACAGAGTTAAAATGAGCAAGTTATGGCCCTTTGAAGTTCAGGGGCAAAAATGTAATTTGTACAAAAAATGGATTTAGCTTGCAAAACACAGGGGCCTGTTTTGATACGGGCACCCTTCATCTTCAACCCCCTAGAGGGTTCTAGAACAGCGGTGATTGGAGGAGAAATCACCGCCATTCTGGAGGTTTCTCCACCGCCATTCAAGGACGGTGAGAGCCCCATCTAGAACCCTCTTATAGCTCTATAAATAGAGCTCTTGGGCACCTCTAATGGCAGCCCAAAAGCTTGAAGAAAACCCGTTGTGGAGGAGTAACCTAGAGGGGAAACGAGAAGAAAAACCCAGCAACGAGCCAGGTATGCCCAAGATCTCTCAAAACCCGTCTTCACAGTAGTCCTATGATCAATTTCCCTAGGTTTTTGCATGAAAAATCATGCAAAATGGAGCCCTGGAGAGTCACCAAGGACCCAAGGACGTTCCCTGGGCCGCACTAGTTCGACAGGGTTGAACCAGGGTGTCCTAAGGACGCCCCGGTCCCCCAAACAAATGAAACGTCCCACAGGGACGAAACGGGTCGATCGCGTTTGAGAAAACCAAACGGGCTCGTCCGTGGACGCGCTCGCAAAAGAGAGAGACGGGCAGAAAACCCGGCGCGTCTGCAGACGCGCCCGCTGAGGCGCACGCCACAGACGTGCAGTGCTCTAGCAAGCTAGGATTTTTCCGTTCCTTAAGAGAAGGCAGGCGCATGCCGCTGACGCGCAGCACGCTAGCATTCCGCCTTTTCACTCTTAAGGCCTTTATGTACGTGTGACATTAAAATGCTTATAACTTGAGATCTAGAGCTCCGATTGAGGCGCCGCAAAAGGCGTTGTGTCCGTGTCAACGATGTGGACACACCCAAACTATAAAATCCCTGATCAAGGCCCAATCAAAGGTGGGCATGACCCTTAGAATAGGATGGTGGCGCGTGGCCGCTAGACCTTTGGAAAATTGATAATACCAAGGCCCAATTAGGACCTTAGGACACCCATAGGCATATGGATGGACCCTTAATACCTAAGTAATAAGACCAACCACTCTAAAACCCATGAAAGATAGGCCAAACTAACCTTGATTCCCCAAACCATGTTCAGGAGCGTACGAGGACAAAGGAGTTAGCGCGACCTAGCAAGGTAGGTGCTCTATTGCTACTAGATTCTTTTAAAATAACTATGATTGTTTTGCGAATACATGTTTTAAGTATATGACTTGTTTAGCATGCATGTGATAAATGCTTTATGCATAGACATGTTTTGTAAATAATTGCATATACATTATGCATAGATATGTTTTGCAAACTATTGCATACATTGCATGATTTATGAGCATTAAGTTCTTGTAAAAATTGCATATCCTTGAGGGTTGCCAAAAGACGCTGGAGTACCGAGGGCCAGGCAGTTGTGAGGGACCCAAAGAGGACAGGTTTTGAAAAGAGGTTTTTGGCTTATTTGATCTTACATGAATTGGGCTAGTAAGCTCGTGGGTGCTATGCCGAGGGGTTTGGGTTGGCCACCTAGCCTCTACCATTATTAGGTGGATGGGTACCACGCCCAAAAAGGGCATGTCCCTGATTCGACTGCATGTGGTACAGGGGGCTACCACTGGTGTCACGGCACTGGGTCGAAGTGTCATATGCCCCGTGGAGGTATATGATCCTGTGTCCCTAGGTACCCGGGGACCACACGGCGATGAGGTCGTGGGCATAGTGGGACCCTATGGTTTCGTGGACTTATGTGCATTGCATATGGCATGATATAAGGTTGGTCAACCATACCATACTAGATATCCATGAGTTGGATTCAATGAAGCATTTTATGCATATTGTTATGTTATGATATATATGATACTTTCAACTTGGTTTGTGCGATTCTTTAATTCGTTAATATTTCAATTTGACAATGGTTTTTGATGTCAATATTAAGCATGAGTGTTCAAACATGCACATGTCTTGAAAGAGCATATGATTTTAAATATAGCATGCGTTGTAAAACTAATAGTGATAGGCTCCTACTGAGTATAGTATATACTCACCCAATCCTCAACATTTTTCAGACACAAAGTAAATACTTAAAGGCAAGGAACGCTTGTGCTAGGAGACACCCAGACTAAGTACAAGTAAGTAAACCCCTACCTTATCTTTCAATGTTACTTGATTGTAGTTACTCTCTAATAGATGAGGCTGTGACTAACACTTTCTTGGAAATAATATTGATTTAAAACTTTGCCATGGCTAGATAATTTGAGAATGTGTTTTGACACTCGGGGTTTTTATGAAAGATTGTTTTCCAAAAGACAAATGCCGGTCCCAAGCCCGGATAAAAAAGGAGGAGGGTCTTGCGTCAGGTGCCAGCCGGCAAGGGGGAAGGTGAAGATGATTCTATTATTTCTTTCTTACAAATGAATATGCATTTGTATATTAGTTTGTGAGGAAGAAATGAGAATCATCTCCAGCTTCTTAAAAGATGGCAACCCTTGTATCAGGTAGCCCAACAATGTACAGGAAGTTGAAGATGATTCTATTATTTCTTTTCTTACAAATAAATATACATTTGTATATTAGTTTGTGAGGAGAAATGAAAATCATCTTCGGCTTCTAAAATATGGCCACCCTTCGTCGGGTAGCCACCGGTGGCAAGGGTGAAGTCAAGATGATTTTAATGATTTTAATGATTGTAATGATTTTCATGATTTTAATGAAAATCATCTTGACTTTAAAACTATGGCAACCCCAACATGACATGAATCTGAAAATTCGCTCAAGCTGGGCGTTCCCCATAGCGACGCGTTGCATCGGATCCGGATGCGGTGAAAAATAGGCAAGGGTTGCTGGGCGTTCTCCCGGAGAGCGACGCGCTACATCGGATCCCGGGTGTAGTGAAAAATGGGCAAGAGGCTGCTAGAGCGTCCCCTCGGAAACCGTATTATCGAGAACCAGTGCGGTGAAAAGTGGACATGGGTTCATACCATGGAGGTCGAGAAAGGCGATAGTAAATAGGGAATCTCCAAATCATAAGATTCGCATCGCTACATGGAATATAGGGACATTGACGGTGTAAGAGTTTGGAGTTAGTAGACACGATAAAACGTAGGAGAGTCAACATCGCTTGTATCCAAGAAACCAAGTGGAAAGGGGCTAAAGTTAAAGAAATAGATGGGTATAAATTGAGTACGTAGGAAAGGAAAATAATAGAAATGGCGTAGGAATAATAGTGGATAGAGGAATTAAAGGATAAAGTCATGGACGTTAAAAGAATCGGTGATAGAATAATAATAATAAAAATGATTCTAGGAGAGCGATTATAAATATTATAAGTGCATAGTACACCACAAGTAGTGGCTACAAGATATAATTAAGAGACAGTTTTGGGAAGATATGGAGGGAGTCATGCAAGAAATTCCCAACACTGAGGGAATATTTATAGGAGCAGACTTAAATGGCCATGTAGGAAAAGATAAGGAAGGATATGATAGAATACACGGAGGGTATGGTATAGGTGAACGAAAGGAGATGGGGGAGAATATCCTCGATTTAGCTTTGTCATATAACCTATCCATTGCAAAATACACTCTTTAAGAAGAGGGATGAACACTTAATAACCTTTAAAAGTGGACTCCATAAAAGCCAAATAGACTTTTTTCTACTTAGGAATAATGAACGATCTATATGTAAGGATTGTAAGGTGATACCCTATGAGAGTTTAACCTCCCAACATAGGTTAATGGTTATGGATATTCATATCAAAAGATGGAGTAAAAGAACTGAACTTAATACACATCCAAAAACTAAGTGGTGGAACTTAAAAGGAGAAAAATAACCTCATTCAAAAATAAGTTGATGGTAGAAGGAAATTGGAATTATGAAAGCAAGTAAATACCATGTGGACTAATATGGCCGAGTCCATTAAGAAAGTGGCAAAAGATGTCTTAGGAGTATCTAAAGGTAAAAGGCTATTAACAAAGGAAACATGGTGGTGGAATGAAACGGCAAAAAGCTATTAAAGAAAAACGAATGCATTTTAAAGCATGAAGATTAGAAATAATGAAAACTATGAACAATATAAGTTAATGCTAAAAACATTGCTAAGAGAATAGTAAGTGAGGCTAAACTTAAAGCATATGATGAGCTCTATAATAGTAGGAACAAGAGAAGGTGAGAAAGATGTGTTTAAACTTGCAAAGGTAAGAGAACGAAGAGTAAGGACTTAGAGCATGTTAGGTGCATTAGAAGCGATGATCAAAGGGTATTAGTCAAAGACGGCGAGATCAAACAAAGGTGGGAAATCTACTTCCAAAAATTGCTAAATGACAATGGCCACGAGAATAGAGGAATTGAAAATACTATAAATCTAAATAACACTGGATATTATAGATATGAACGTAGGATTAAAATGCTTGAAGTAAAAGAGGCCTTGAGAAAGATGAAATCGGGAAGGAAAGGCCATGGGGCACGATGGTATACCAATAGAGGTTTGGAAGCATATGGGAGATACTGGGGAAATCTGGTTGACCAAGTTGTTTAACAAGATTATAAAATCAAAGAAATGCACGATGAGTGGAGGAAAAGCTCTATCAGACCAATCTATAAGAATAAAGGAGACATTCAATTTGCACTAATTATCGAGGATCAAACTTATGAGCCACACCATGAAACTTTTTGAAAGAGTCATTGAGAAGAGGCTACGACATGAAACAAGTGTATCGGAGAATCAGTTTGGTTTCATGCCTGGGAGGTCTACCATGGAAGCTATTTTCTTACTAAGACAATTAGTAGAGAAATATAGGGAGAGGAGAAAAGACCTACACATGGTCTTTATGACTTAGAGAAGGCTTATGATAGAGTCCACAGAGAGTTAATATGGAGGGTGTTAGGTGTTAAAGGGGTTTCTCGTGGGTATATAGACATAATTAAAGATATGTATGAGGGAGCGGTAACAAATGTTAAGACCACTAGTGGCGTGGTAGGTGATTTTCTGTCATCTGGGATTGCACCAAGGATCGATTAAGTCCATACCTTTTCACATTAGTTATGGATGAGTTAACAAAACATCCGCATGAGGAGATTCCCTGGTGCATGCTATTTGCAGACGATATAGTCCTACTTGATGAGACAAGGGAGGGTGTCAACATAAAGCTAGAGGCTATGGAGAGAAGCAAGAGAATCGAAAGGATTTAAAATTAGCGAACTAAGACTTAATATATGGAATGTAATTTTAGCAAGGAGAGTAGGAGTGGAGCACCAAAGTCAAGATTGATAACCAAGAGGTCCCCATGAGAGACCACTTAGATACTTAGGATCATTGATCCATGAGAGTGGAGAGATTGAGAGGGAGGTTACCCGTAGAATCCAAGCGGGTTGGAACAAATGGAGATGTGCATCGGGGGTTTTATGTGATCGGCGGGTGCCACTCAAACTAAAGGGAAAATTCTATAGGATGGCTATAAGGCCGGCCATGCTCTATGGATCAGAGTGATGGGCAGTTAAGGAACATCATACTCATAGGCTGAGTGTTGCGAGAAATGAGGATGTTGAGATGGATGAGTGGTAAGACAAGAAAGGATAGAATTAGAAATGAAAATATTAGAAGAAATTTAGGGATAGCACCAATAGGTAACAAGATGAGGGAGATTAGACTTAGATGGTTTGGACATGTTCAAAGGAGGCCAACAACGGCACCAGTTAGAAGGAGTGAGGCAATACAAGTTGAAGGTTCTAAAAGGGCAAGGGGAAGGCCTAAAAGAACGTGGATAGAAGTGGTGAGGAAAGATTTAAAAACTTTGGGACTAAATGAAGCCATGGTATTTAATAGAGTGGAATGGAGGAATAAGATTCATGTGGCCGACCCCTAATTGGGATAAGGTCTTGATGATGATGATGATGATGATGAAAGATTTTCATGCATTTCATATTTATAAAACAAGAGATCTCGCCTTTTTATCAAAATTGCATCATATAAAAACCCGGGTCGTCACATATATAGACATAACTAGAGATATGTATGAGAGAGCGATAACGAATGTTAAGATTACTAGTAGTGAGATCGGTGATTTTCTTGTCACTGTAGGATTGCACCAAGGATCAACATTGAGCTCATACCTTTTCACGTTGGTTATGGATGAGTTAACAAAACATTTGCACGAGGAGATCCCATGGTATGTGCTATTTACAAATGATAGTTTTAACTGATGAGATAAGGGAGGGCGTAAACACAAAGCTAGAGTTACGGAGAGAAGCATTAAAATATAAAGGATTTAAAATTAGTCGAACTAAGACAGAATATATGGAATGCAATTTTAGCAAGGAGAGGAGTAGGTGTGGAACACCAGTTAAGATACATAACTAAGAAGCCCCTATAAAAGACCACTTTCGGTACTTAGGATTAATCATTCATGAGAGTGGAGAGATTGAGAGGGAGGTTACCCAGAGAATCCAAGTGAGTTAGAGCAAATGGAGATGTGCATCTAGAGTTTTGTGTGATTAGTGGGTGACACTCAAATTAAAAGGAAAATTCTATATGATGACCATAAGGCTGACCATGCTCTATGGATTAGAGTGTTGGACAGTTAAGGAACATCATGTTCATAGGATGAGCATCGCAGAAATGAGGATGTTGAGATGGATGAGTGGCAAGACAAGAAAGGATAGAATAAGAAATGAAAACATTAGAGGAAACTTAGGGGTAGCACAGATAGGTAACAAGATGAGGGAGATTAGACTTAGATGATTTGGACATGTCCAAAGGAGACCCAAAGCAACACTGATTAGTGAGGCAATGCAAGTAGAAGGTTCTAAAAGGGCATGGGGAAGGCCCAAAAGAACGTGGATAGAAGTGATGAGAAAAGATTTTAAAACTTTGGGAATAAATGAAACCATGGTACTTAATAGAGGGGAATGGAGGAACAAGATTCATGTGGCCAACCCCTAATTGGGATAAGGTCTTGATGATGATGATGATGATGATGATGATGATGATGATCAATCTCATATCAGTTGTATATGCTGATACAAAGTGTTTTCTGCATATATGGGTTATATCTGCATTTACAAATTGTATTCTTCTAAGAATGAATACGAGGTCTCTCTTTTTCTCTGTCTTTTTTCCCTGAATGGTGGGATCTCACAATTTTCACTTGCTTTCTTTTCTCTCTCATTTTTTACAAATCTTGAAAATGTTTGCTTGATTTAGAATAATATAAAATCAACGAACATACATCACAATGTTTTCCATGAGAATGTTTCATTTTGTTCTTTATTTATTTATGTCCACAGTCATATTCCATCTTTTAACTATTAGAGTCACATGTTTCAGGTATACTTTCTATTTTAACAAATTTAGTAGGATAGATGTATCAAGTTATGCTTGCTTTAGTTTTATTTATTTTGTTTTAGTCTTATCTAAGGTCTGCCTCCTCCTCCTTCCTTTTCTTCTTTTCATTTCTTTTATTATTATAGAGCTAGATCTACGAGATTGAGAAATATCCAAATCTAAAAACATCATCAATAACAGTAAATGGGCAACTAGCCCAGACAAAAACTCGGGCTTGCAAATTGTGAAACTTGTTGATCAAATCAAAACATAGCTGAGTTGAGTTGGTATGACAAGGGTGCAAGTAACAACCCAACTTTAAATTTTTAGCAAGTTTTCTTTGGCATAATTAACACTCAGAAATTGAAAGATGAATGCAGCAGTGAGTTAAATTCTGTACATTGAGGCAGCACCAAGCACATTTATTAGAGAGAGGAAAGCAGTTACCTGAACCCCAAAAGGATTACTGAGAAGACAATCCCATATTCTCATGATGGCATACAAGTTGAATTCCTGAGTTAGAAGCAAAGTGATCCACCTGAAGGCATAAAACTGTGGCTTCACCTGTGAACAGAGGATCGGACTCAGCTCTTGTTTCTCACCTGTATGGTATTGATTGAAAGCACAAGCTGCATTCAGATACTCAGAAGCTTGTGAGCATGGCAGTGATTTTAGTTCATCATTGAAGCATTTTCTTGGATGATAGACAACAACAAGGAAATACTGTCACAGATTCCACAGTATTCATTTAATTCATGTGATCAGTCTTTATTTAGAGCTTGGTTAAAGTACATATGGAGCTGAACTCAATTTCCTCACACTAGATCAATGTTAAGGAGACTTCATTATTCTTAAGAGGTAATATCTGGTTTGCTCATGGTTAACAAGTTCAGTTCATTGCACAGACCACCATATACATGTTCCGCAGGCTGGCTGCTCTGCACTGTTTAGATGATAATCCCGATATGAAAGGGCAGTGTTGATCTGACTATTTATTCAGAAATCAGGTCATATTGATGGATGACTAAATTTTTTTAACTGACCGATTCTGCTACATCATGAGGAAGAAAGTTAGGTCCTTTGTGCATGAACAGTTGACCACGATAAAATGTGGGCCTACAGTTGGATGATCATTCCTGAAAAAAAAAATCTATTAGACATTTCTTTCCAGTCTTCAGACCTTGCCAATAAAATGTGGACCATTAATCCTCATTCAACTATGGTTGTCTAATTAGTATAATTTTTCTGTCCCATGCACCATCCACGGTAGGTACTACTGTATTGAGGTCACTTGAGCCACACACTTGTACAGTGCATGTGTCACTTAGCTGCCTCAGTTCATCGTTAGTTACTCAAGAAAGCCTCTTCCACTAAAAACTAAGAAAAATGCTTCAAAACTGAAAGAGCACATGAATTCCTACATAATTCAGCAGTACCCAAACAGAAATAACTAATTATCAGAAACCTAAGTTGTCGTCATCATTAAGACCTTATCCAGATTATTCCTCCATTCCCCTCTATTAAGTGTCTTGGATTCATTTAGTCCGAAAGTTTTTAAATCTTTTCTTACCATTTCTACCCACGTTCTTTTGGGTCTTCCCCTTGCCCTTTTAGAAACTTAACTTGGATCGTTTCAGTCCCAAACAGTGCCGTTTTCTGTAGGACATATCCAAACCATCTAAGCCTAATCTTCCTCATCTTTTTACCTAGTGGTGCTTCTCCTAAGTTTCCTCTAATGTTTTCATTTCTAATTTTATCCTTTATTGTTTTTCCACTCATCCATCTCAATACCTGTATTTCAGCCACACTTATCCTATGTACATGTTGTTCATTAACTGCCCAGCAATCTGGTCTATAGAGCATGGTTAGCCTTACAGCCATCCTATAGAATTTTCCTTTCATTTTGAGTGGCACCCATCGATCACACAAAACTCCTGAGGCACATCCGTATTTGTTCCATCCCATTTAGACTCTGTAGGTAACCTCTTTCCAATCTCTTTGCTCTATGGAGTTTTGGGGTTCTAGCTAAGTAATAAAATGTTAAAAAATTCAACAAAAAACTTGACCAACTATCAGAAACATAGCTTAAGTATAAAAAATTTCATCTTATGATTGTAAGTGTTTACAGTCAATAACTTGCACTAAAGCCAAGATAGTCTAGTGGTTGCTTGTGGTGCCTCCCTTGTGAACCTTTGTGCAAGGTAACCAGTTTGAGGTGTGCATCTTCCTCCTTATAGAGGGGCCCATCCCAGTAATCAGATCCAGTGTTGACAATAAGATGAGTGATACTTTCAAAGAATCTTCACTTTATCCAAAAAAAAGAAGCCAAATAACTCAACCTCTATTTCTTCTTCTTCTTCTTCTTTTTATGGAAGAATGTAAAATATGGTGAAACAAGAACAGCAACAAATGGGCATAGACTGCCTCTCATCCATGAGATCAGACACAGCTTCTCTCTTCTTAGAGAATCGGCTATTTTATTAGCTGGCCTAGAAACATGCTGACGGCATTAATACTAGAATGAAGGATGAATTACATCAAACATGCAAATTGTCAAGGAACAATGGATTTCTTATTTACCCAGCATCACATTTTTAGGAATATCCTTCAACCATCAAAGAACCATCCTCCAAGAAGAAAAACCTCATAAAAGTATTAGTAACCTAGGTGAAATAATGAAAACTTGTAATGACAGATTACTTTCAGCATTTTATACAGAAGAATTCAATCAAATGGGATTGGGCTTCTGCTCTCATTGACTCCCAGTCAAAAGCCAAGCCTTGATGTGCAAGGGGTTGAAATATAAATAACAAAAAATTTAACAATGGAGCTGACAGATGATGAATGCAAAATTACTGTATTTTTTTATCACACGCACAAGCATGTAACTGTGCATTTACAACACTGTGTATGCCTTTTGTCTTATTATAGTTCACATTAGATAATCACAAATTACTTTTATACTAAGTTCAGATAAGTTATATTGTGTATTTCAATGATTAAGCATGCAACTGTTCTTAATATGCAGGTGTACTACAACATCAGTTCAAGTCTGTGGAAGTGAACAACCAGGTAAGACAGCCTTAGACATCTTAAACTGTTTTTCATGCAATGCCAAAAAGACTTTGTTCTGAATATCCATGTATGCCTATTGGCAGACTTCTTTCACTGTTGACCCGTGACGAGTCATATAATCTACTCAATATCCAGGATTATACTGCATTAGTTTAAGCCAGTGTTTGGAAGTGAATATTCAAGCAATAAAAGGTTCATACCTATGAAAGCATTTTCAAAGATAAGCATGCCTCAGAGCCACCTATAATTTCTTAGTCAGGTAGTGCCTGATTGATTATGAGCAGCCATGTATGCTTGTGCAAGCATGAACTTAGAGATGTATTGCAGCACTGTACAAGATTTCAGAGTGATTGTCAAACACTCAAGGCTCGAAACCAGAAGCATTTATAAAAGGTTATATGAAGACATTGAGTTTGTGTGGCAACTGATTGGCACCCAAAGGTGCAACTGCATTATTGATTCATTATCAATTTCAACCTAAACATATAGTAGGTCCACCTAGGATATTGACATGGCATAGATCAATTGACTGGCTTGGAAATGTATGGTTAAAACCTAAAACAGAAGGCCCATTTTGATTTACCTCGCATTGTGTGGATGAATGCACAGGTGCCAAGTTTCAAAATGTCTAGCATGGACGTCTAGGAATTTAAACATAGGAATACTTTTCTAGAGAGGTACTTCATTAATAAAATTAACAAAAAGAAATTCAGAAAAAAAGTATTGTTTCTGATTGCAAACATCCTATCAAACAGACTTGTGAAAATCAAACCAACAAATAATGACTTGAAGAACAATGAAGACGTACCAGTTAAAGATAATGAAATAAGAACCTAGTGCAACAAGCCAATTTTCCCTTGAAAACTTTTGATAATGATGCCAAAATATGAAATAATAATAATAATAATAATAATAATAATAATAATAATAATAATAAATCGATTCTTCAATAAGGATACTTGTGCGCCTAGAGTAAAAGGCATGCAAGTTAAATCCTTCACCCCAAATGGTTTATCCAATATCAAGAGCATGAAGACCAACTGAATGCTATTACAGATAAAGAGAACATTAAACCTTGGCATGAGAGTCTTATCCATGAATAACTCTGACATAAAACAAGTTTTCCCTGCATATGAGGACTGAGAAATATTTGATGGAGAGAAGTAAAACTAACACAGTTGGAAGAATGAAAACTTACAAAGACACAAGTAAAAAAAAAAAAACTCTCCAACTGTCAGACATGCAAAACACTCTTATTGCATCGTTAAGGCAGTGTTACCTATGCACACAATCTTGTGCAGAATCCAAGTATTATCGATGTTTGACATGGTAAAACTAGAATGCAGAAGCTTCCAAGTAAAATCGGTCTACTCTTAGTCAGTTGTCTGGACATCATAATTGGATGATTAGATTTGCTTGGTGTTCTACCCATGCGTGGTGAGACCACCAGCAGGAACCATGCAGACTATCGCTTAAAATGTTCACACATTCAAAACATCAGAGTTCAGCATAATATGGTTCAATTGAGTTGTGGATCTTTCCCCACTATATAAGTTCAAAAAACATGTTAAAAATATGTACTTCAAAGAACTACAACTAGTAGAAACAAAATAAAGAATCATAACAGAAAACTAGAAAAAGATAACTAACATAGTGTCATGGCATCCATGCCAATTTGCCCGAAGCATGCATGCGGGGCATCAGCTTCAAAACTCAAGTTCGAATACAGTGATAATTCACTTAACCACTACAACACTTCTTTACTTGTGTCACATAATAGAAATGATATTACTACATATGTATTCATTTTTCCTGAAATTTTCTTGAACTTCTGTATGCTTCCAGAATTTTAAACATTCCGAAGTGCAGTGTTCCTAAACAGAACTAGACAACCAAGGGCACCATGACCAAAGAATACCCTATCCAGGAAGTCATTACTTGCAAACAATCAATTGGCAAACATTTCCCTAGGGGCGTGGACCTGAAGTGAACACGAAAATCTTAATGAAGTGACAGCAGGAACACTAAAAGTGGATTGTACTCTTGGTGAATCACTAAGCCTGATCGAATAAAACATGCCTCATGTGCTGTGGGCCAGACTGTCCATGTACATGAAAAGTGACATCTACAATAACTTAGGGAGCATGTCCTTCTTAAATGCACATTCATACACATACACATATACACATATATAATGCACACACATAAGCCTTTCAATTATTTACCTTTGTGGTGATTTCAAGATGCCGCCACAGCTCTTCATCATTGCATTTTAGTAACTCTGCCAAGCGTGACAGAGTAGAGAGGATTCCAACTGAGCTATTGTCTAAATGTTGACAAAAGTGATCCACAGAGTCACTCAACAATCGAACAAAACAGGCAAAGCTGTCTGCTTCTGCATGTAACTGCAAAATTCAAAGTATAGCAGCAGTGGATATTGGACCTCCAAATTCAATAGTCTTGAAGAACTTACAAAGTCATAGAACAACAGTAATTACTCAAAAAAGAAAGAAAAATAAAAACAAATACAAGTTACATATGTCATTCTTCTTGTTTACACAGCTGGATAAGAATTTCTAGACTCTTAGTAAGCCAATCTAAATAAAGTAACAGGAACTTTTATATCACAACTATCTTTCATAGTTCAATGTCTCCTCCTCCACTCTTCCTCTTTGTCACTTGCTCCTCTCATTGCAACAGAAAATCATCAACCACATAGAATATGTAACAATGTATGTAGCCCTATTCCCAAAATTAAGAGATCAACTGATACAACTTATGTTCTGGCAACTCAGTAGTTCAACAGATTTTTCATGTATAAGTTGGCTCCTTATTATGTTATTAAATTTTGTCAGTCAAGTCCTCTATGGTAGGGAAGGACTAAAGAAATAGATTGATCCTCTCTCCCTAGGAGGATCAGAAGACCATTGTAACAACATAAGCTCATGGCAGTGCAATCTGATCAGATAAAATGGTCTTGTTGACAATAGTATTAGAGGAAAGGATAGAATTAGAAATGAAAATATTAGAGGAAATTTAGGGATAGCACCAATAGGTAACAAGATGAGGGAGATTAGACTTAGATGGTTTGGACATGTTCAAAGGAGGCCAACAACGGCACCAGTTAGAAGGAGTGAGGCAATACAAGTTGAAGGTTCTAAAAGGGCAAGGGGAAGGCCCAAAAGAACGTGGATAGAAGTGGTGAGGAAAGATTTAAAAACTTTGGGACTAAATGAAGCCATGGTATTTAATAGAGTGGAATGGAGGAATAAGATTCATGTGGCCGACCCCTAATTGGTATAAGGTTTTGATGATGATGATGATGACAATAGTATGATGCAATGAACTGCACAGCAACTATACTACCATCCAAAGGGACACACTCTTATTAAAGTCTTGTATTGTGGAGTTAGTTATTTGAATTGTGAACTTTGGACATTTTATATAATAACTATAGGGGCTGTATAAGTGAACCACTGGATGAGTCCTGTTTTCAAGAAATGAATTTCTATTGTTAATTCAGTAGAAATCTATTATATGATATGAATTTCTATTATTATATATGATATGAGAGTGAAAGTGACATCCTGGCATTTTAGAAATAAATTTCAAAGAAAACGTTTTCTGCTATTTGATTTTGATTTTTTTAAAAAGAGTTAGGGGCACCATCTTTTGAAAATAAGCATGAAAAAGTGTTTTAAAAACACGGGTTGTCACATAGGTACATCTTGGAAAATGAAACAAGTAGAGAAGCTAAAAGCAACATTTCCTTACAGAATTTAGCTCATCTGGGTCAGTGCTGAAAACATAGTACAGTGGAGCTAAAACCTCATTCATTCCTTGTACGTAACGAATTGCTGGGTTTAGTTTGGCAAACAGGAGAAGAATGTTTCTCATAGCTTCCTGTTCATAAAAACAATGTCATAGCCTAGCCAGGAAATGCGTATCTCAAAATTAAATGAGAAGAAAGTGATTACACAAGGACCTGGGTTTTACAGCCATATGATGAATCCCCTGAAAAGAACCTTAACTCTGGATGGGTTCGTTGTAAATCGCGATTGATCTGTTCTGTGATCTCAGCATCCTAGTAAACATGGGCCACTAAGACAAGCTGAGATCTCCACATGATAGATAAGAGATGGTCACAGGTGGTGCACACTTACCTGGAAATATTGATTCCAGACACTGGCCTTACCAAGGTTCAGAGGGTGATCTCCATGAGAAACATCATGTCTCCTAAGCACTCCATTAACATCTGTCTCCACGTCCTGCTTGCTAGAAACCAAAGCTTCATCCTTTTTTCTTGCCAATTCTGACTGTCTAGATTAAGATTTCAAATTATTGAAAGGCAACCAAACAGAGTCGCTCAAATGATACAAAATGAAGAGAAAGAAGAAGTCAACAATAAAAGAAGCACTGGAGCATATACTAAGTGCAAAATATAAGATCATACTATTAAGTTTGAAATTTTGAAAACATGATCAGTTGGTTAATTCAAGTAAGAACTTACAGGATTTAAAAGAAGCTCTTCTTTCAATGTGGCATATTTTAATCTGTTTTGGGCCAACTCTTCTTTCCATGAATCCCGGGAA
The DNA here is from genome assembly GCA_035236585.1 of Warburgia ugandensis. Taxonomy (NCBI): domain Eukaryota; kingdom Viridiplantae; phylum Streptophyta; class Magnoliopsida; order Canellales; family Canellaceae; genus Warburgia; species Warburgia ugandensis. Next base: position 59,111,826 of record CP141132.1, on the reverse strand, counting down.
GCAGGTAAATAACCCAAAAGCAGCTGCTTGTTGGCAATAGTAAGAAATAAGTACTTCAGAAACAAGTCAGTCCAGAATATTTTACTAGATACTGTTGAGATCCTTTCATGCAGTTTTCAGGTAAACCTGATCATCCACTGGAAATCTAAGCAATGCAGTACCACCAGGAAGGGTAAGCATTTACACAGCATAATAGTAGTCCAGCATCAGAGAAAGATAGAAAGTTGCTCAACACTGGAGAGAGAATAAGAACTAGTAACTTCATCATTACAAGTTGATAGTAGTTGCTCGAGAAAAAACATCAAACATGTACTAGAATATAAATAAGGATGTCAAACATGAACAAGGAAACAAATATTTGGATACACTTCAACAAAACCAGAAGACAGGAAACTACAGGGCTATATTTTGTTGTGTATCATGTTCGAGAAATTCATATTGATATAGATTGTTGCCCCTATCTGAGGATTTTGAAGCATTTGTCACTAATCTTTGTCTGACATGAGAAAAGAAAACTCAAGTATCCATATAATGTAACTGTAGCTTGTCCAGTTGAATATATTAGCTGTTAACAACAATACATTCCATCTTGATGAAACAAGCAAGCTAGACCTAAATAATATATAAATGTAAACAAGCTCAAGTTTCTACTAACATCAGCATGAAGACCAATAAGAGTAAAGGTTAAGGGGCTGTCTTGCTGCAACATAGTTGCTTTGAAGCTAGTCACATAGTAGACCTTGAGAATTTGCTATATGTTTTGGTTTCTGGCTTGATTTCTACTATCACTACTTGTATGTTTGTAGGTCATGACATGACACAATCAACCGAAGTCATGAGATCATATTAGCTCTATTCTTGGGAGCATGGGAAAAAATGATTGTCTACGAACCAAACATGCAATGGAGCAAGGAAGGCATCGTATTGACATAGATTCATAAGGAGAAACTAATCTTAAATATGCAACTTAAGACCTGAGGAAGCAAAGAATTATGATGCTTAAGACTTCATTTTGAAGTATTTTTCAAATGGGAAATGAGCATTCATATTGATGTGAAGCAAAGTTCCTATATAGTAAACTCTTTATTTTTAATTTTTTTGGTAGTTAAGCTGGGTTTTTGTGGATAACCCATAACCCATGAGTGCCTTGATCCTGTGACCTAAACATAGCGGAGACCTTCTAGCACCACTGCAGTAGAAGGCTTTAGCTCAAATGGAGCTAAAGTGGTTATTAATAGAGCAAAACATTTATGTTACAAAAGATCTTACATGTCATAGACTACAGCCCAAGAAAATTGCCAAAGATGGCTGGTGGAGCAACACAATTTTCATTACTGCTACAGTTGGTTGGACTATGTGCAGCAAGTTAGATAAAAGGGCAGTCCTGGTGCAAAGCTCCTGCATATATGGGGTCCGGGGAAGGGGCGAACCACAAGGGTCAATTGTACGCAGCCTTACCTTGGATTTTGCAAGAGGTTGTTTTAATGCCTTGAACCCATGACCTCAAGGTCACACGACGACAACTCTACTGTCGCACCAAGGCTCCCCTTCATGCAGTAAGTTAGATACAATCAAGAAATAAACATAAAGTCCAGAAGTATTTCAGATAGTTTATTTAGGTTAGTTAACTCGCTATTTTAGGAGGTCGGAGACAGGATTCCAATTTAAGAATTTAATGGTGTTCGAGTAGGGTTAAAGATTTATTTTTTAACTCTTATATGCTAGTATGACAATTCTGAGTTCTAGTCAAAATTTCTTCTTGTCCTCTTTTGGATCTTCTTTGCCAATTTTTTTCTCTTCATCTCATTTTTTTTTCCCTTATTCCTCTCATTCATTTTTCTTCTTATTTGTCAATGTTTTCAACAAGGTTGCATAATTTCTTGGAGGCTTCTTAATATGGTAGTTTCATAAAACAAATGGTTCATTAGGCTGCCAATTAGTTTTGTATGACTACTAGGGGAGTAAGATGTACATTGCAGCTGCAGAGAAATATGGCTTGTCATAACTTCCTCACCATACTTCAGACATATTTTTTAGGCCTGGTTTACACTTCTTTCAGTGGACAATGAGATTCTACTCTCATAAAACTTGTTAAACCAATTTTGTTAAATGATAACTTAGTGTAAGAGTTGCATGTGATTTTTTCTTGCATCAGCTCTGCTTGTGCCGGGGAAAACTAGCCTTCCAAGTTAGCATCTTTAAGTCTCATGTCTTAAACTGGTCTAACTTTCACCATTCTGCTTCTGGAAATAATAAAGCTTTCTTGCATGCTTGTTATTCCATGTTTTGCATCCAGAATCATGACAATAAAACATTTTCCACGTCGTGTACCCAGATTCATGGCAACCAAACATGTTAAGAAAAGTATAACCAACAACGTCTCTCACCTGTCATGGATGCACTAGCTGAGAAATAACCAAGAAAGATTGGATAATGCTTTTTTCCTTCAAGCCACTCAACAATGAAAAAGATCCTTCAATTTCTCATCAAGATACATTTTACAAATCTCTCCAGACCTGGGGACAAAACCCATTTTTGATAACCACACCCATAACCAAACTGGACTCCTTTTCTGTGTATGGGATCTTCCATTCATAATGTTAACATATTTTCGTTAACCTCTCACTTCTTATCATAAAGATCGTAAGTAGAGTTCTGAGTACAAATTAATTGAGTCTGTTTTCAATTCATACTTCCATCCAAAATTTTAGCAAATGAAAGAAAATAGCTGACACTTCAGAAAACTTGGGCAAGAGATCATCTTTCTGATCTATGTACAGGATAGTTAAATGTGTGATTGTCCTTTACAAAATGCAATTGCAGTAGAGTTAATCTTTCTCCCACCCTTTTCAAAAGAATATCCTTGTTTTATTTTTTCTATGAAATCATGTACCATTCACAGTATCTCTCTCGATCAAGCATTAAAAGTCACTTGAACGTGTTGGAGCTGTATCACACTTCACTCCTTTATCCTTGCTTCCAATAGAAACCAAATCCAGTTTCTGGGGCTATCAGGCACTCACCTCCGTTGGTGAATCAAGCCTCCCTACTCTGGGATATCTCCTGCTAAACTTGACTGTAATTTCTTGTATCTTCTCATGGGAGTTCTTATTTGGTTATCTAAGGTCAATCTACTTTCTTAAGTTGGCAGTCACAAAGTTTATGAAAAACGATATACCACTTGAAAGAGCAAAAATATGCCTGTAGTATAATATTCATTGAAATTTGAAAGCAGCAGGAACTAAATATTCTGCTCTCAAATTACATACTAAGATAACTCGAATTGGTGAAGCCTTGATAATAGCAAGTTCTGTACAGAATTGCTTCTTCATCATACTTGATTCTACTTGGGAAATTCATTGGATAAGTAGAACATTCAAAATGATGTTCTCCACTTTCCATTGTTATCAAAAGAGAAGGTCATACTGACAGAATGTAAATACACCAGCTTTGAAAATTGACCTTCCATGTTGTTGCACGGTAACTTCGTCCATCTGGAAGACCTGAACTGGAAATGCTTTGCAATGTTTCCAATTGTATAACTTCCTGTGAAAGCTAATAAAGAAAAACACCAAATCAGAGTAAAAAGATAAGAACTTGCAAAATGGTGCATTGTCAAAGAAACACAATAAAATGGTTCTTCGGAAACTATATAATCAAATTTCCGATTCTTCTTTGTTGTCAAAAAAATTCCTGCACGCACTCCACATTCAATAAAATGATTCTCAAGAGTGAAAAGAACACAGACAAAAATAACAGAGACGTGAACAGTACGTAGCTTCTTCCAGATCTGAATAACCAATGGGACTGTATGGGAAAATCCCCTAAACATCAATAGTAAAATACCCTTCCGCTTTTTTTTTCCAAAATCCTAAGTTCGAAATTTTCTTACACAACAAACTGATTTTGTGAATGAAAACTCTTCTTTTCTTTCTCTTTTTGTTAATATGCAAATGTACGAATTTTCCTGAATGAATTCACAATGATTAATTTTAAATGAATGTAGTAGTTTTTTGCCAGAGATATACAAATTTCCTAATACACAGGTACCTTCCACTCAATAACAAAAGAGAAGAAAATCTTCCGAATATCAATAAGTAAATTCCATTTATCATATTGAGACAAACAAAAGACAAAGTTAAACTCGTTTGCAAGATTTTAAAGACATGAAACTCTCACCAAATAAAAAATGAAAGTTATCGTAGCCCTCACCTGGAAGTCCAATTCCTTAAGTTTCCGGTCATCGTGTAGTGACAAACAAGAAGAGACGGGGCAAGAGATCTCCTGTACTATTCTACGGCAATGCCCCTGTTCCAGTTTCTCATCATCATCATTACCAATTCCACCACATTCCTTCCCTTGTTGGTCATCATCATCATTGTCTAGTTCGAAATCATTTGAGCGGAATGTTGCAAGTTCTTCACCGGATTCGAACTGTAGATCTAAAGCCCAAGCGTTGTGTTCACTATCTTCAAATGGGATGGAAAAGATTTTGTCTGGGAGCTTCAACTTCCCTTTCAGCATTGTGGAAGGAGGAAGAAGCACAAAAGTCTTTCCAGCAAACTTTTGACTGAGTCGCTAAGGGCATATAGAGGGAGGGAGATTGCTGGAACAAAATGCTGCCATTGAAGCTGAACCGGAGGCGGGATTTTGGCTCCATGGGAGGAGCTGGCTTTCTCTCTCTCGAAGGATGGGACTGGTAGTTAAGTGGTTGAATGGTAGAAATTCAATCATGGGCCCGCCCACGTACACGACCTAATGCTAAGCAGAAGGCCCTCTAGGGCACTTACATAGAAGCGCCCCCATTGTTTATTACATAAGACGGACCCATCTGTGAATCCCATGCATCTCTTTTCCCCAGTAATAGCTATTTAACCCGAAAAAAATCAATATGATTAGATGAATCTAGCTTGCAAAGAACTGTTTTCTGAGAATTCAATTTAGACCCTCTTTTATATAAATTTTCTAATCGCATGTTCTTCTCAGAAGTTATAATTATCCACCCTCCATTCTATTTAAATAGCTAGATATGTATCATCCAAATACGGTTTATCCATGCAAAATTGAACGGTGCTTCACGGGAAGTGCTTCGGCTTAGCATTGCTCGCTCTATGTACACACATACGAGGTGAAAAAAGGGTGGTCCCATCATGGAACCTCGCAGGACGCACATTCTCTACTTGCTAGTAAACGGCGGTACGTCTCCCTTGAACTGAATATGGTTCTGCGGGCTCACTTTTCGAGTTTTATAGTGATCAAAACCGTTAATCTGATTTGCCATGTTCCATGTCTCCTAAGTGCTAAAACTTTCATTATAAAAGGATAACTCGGACAACTTGTTACAGCAGAGATGGTTTCTTGTGTTTTTGGACTCCTTTTGTTTTACACCGTCAATTTTGCATTAACGGAGGGGGCAAAAAAACGAGGCGTTAGGATTATCTTCAGAATAAGAGTTTTGAAAATTACGGGGAGGACGAATTACACGGCCGCTACAGTACTAACCTTTTTTTGAAAAAGCGAGTCCAAAGTGCCATTTTCAGTCTCCCTCACACGTATTCCTACACTCGAGTCATTAGACAGAGATTATGTGTTTAGAGCCCGCATAAAAGATTAAAATGCATGGATATCTCTCTGTGTCGGATACCGAGTTGAAGAAATTAGATTTGATTGGAAAATGGATCTGGGTCGAACTAATTTGGTCCATGTAATCCGTGATCCTCACGAATTTATTTGTGAAAATCTGTTTAAAAGATTCTATTAAAAATTAAGGAAAAAATTAGAGTATGAGTATGAAAGATTTAAATCATTCATCATGCTTTGAATGACTTAGGTTATATACCAAATTTTATGTCTTTTAGTTTATATTAGCTTATGTTTCATTGAGTTCAAAATTACTACCATCAGTTTCTCAAAGACCAAAAACAAGTGGTTTAGATCATTCAAGTGATGTGATTTCTCACGGATTGCTTAATCTTTGTATGCCAAACATGATAAATAGCTTAGATCTTACAAACACACTCTACGCAGAGTCTATGCTATACGGAGACTTTTTTTTTTCCTTTTCTCAAAAAGTTTACCACTCATTCCGTGTTATCCATTAAGTATCCATGGATCTATTATCCGCCGGATATGGATCCGAATCTTTTTATTTGTATCTGCACCCGTTTACTGTCTCTAATCCGTTTACATCTAAATCCGTGCAGATTGGATTGGATTCTTTTCGCCAAGCAATTTTGCCAGCTCTACATGTGTAGTCTTCAAGAAGCTCCAACTCGAGTTCATGTAAAAACCAAACAAATAAAAAGGTCTATCACACCATTGTTAATTAAATAATCATCCATAAAATAAAGAAATAAAATGGGAATTAGTGACATGTAATTCTGACCGCGGTCCGCCAATAGGCTTCCCTAACCTTTTGCATACATTTCTAGAAACCTATAGTAAAAACACAGGAGAAAATACGCATAGGTGACTTGTAGGCATAGGAGAAACAAGAAGCTGTGGTCTTCAAACTAGCTCACCTATCCAAGCTTCGTATCCAAGATAGAAATCCCACAGAAAATGGTCAATTCTAGCTTCCAAGAGGGCCTACAATTTCTCATCTTTTTTTCTTTTTTTTTATGCTTTCTGATAAATGCATGGTAAACTCGACCAATTAAGTCTTTCTTCAATATCTCCTATCTTTTTATATGCTGCCCATCTAGGAAATAGATCATGGCCTTAGATTTAGCTAACAGGTAAGCTAATGGCTATGCTTCAACTTAGAAGATAATTATCTAGTAGTCCAAGTGACTACAAGTAATCCAAGAGATATAGGCTTACTCATAGACACTATAGCTGTCATGAATTTTACCCTATAAGATCTCAACATCCAAAGTCCAACCCCTAGTCAAGGCAACATTTGACAATTCAAACCTACATCCAAGCATATTCTATGGGAGAAGAGTGGGATTTTTGTTTTGGTTTGGTTTTTTTTACAGGTAAACATTCATACACATGCACAAGCTCGAACCTTGGCATATTTTGCTCTCTTAGACCAAGCCTAACATATGGGCAGAAGTTTAAAATTCAATAAGGGCCCCTATTTTGAAAGGTCATAATTCTAAGTGCAACTACATGTGTTATACTAAGAATTCCATTCACTAGATAATCCTAGAGTATGTGTCACTTTTGTCCTTGTTGAGAAGATTTCAAATATATTTAGGAACTAAGAAATATATTGTACAAGATGTTAGTGCATTTCTAAAACTAGTGTTTTCTAAGATGGCAAAAAGAAGATGATTATTATGTAACTTTCTTATTAAATTAAATTCAAAATAGTTACAAAAAATCATCTTATACAATATAATTTAATAAGAAGTTTTCTTAAAATTCATTTTAAAAAGTCATTAAAGAGTTAAAAAATTTTAATTTCTTCGCGGGAAGAACTTAAGAGGATAGTTAGACAAAAATCATCTTAAAATATATTCTGTAATATATCATTCCATCATGTATGTACTTATTCGGTCTAATATTTTGATGATCCTACTTGTGTCCGAAGAGAGAATAGGACCAAAAGCAGGAGCTTTTTAACCTCGCCCTAATACAAAGGAGGCTGCTGATAGTGCTATTCACTTTTGAGTTCTTCTTGAAGAGTCACTTGTGGCACTTGCCCTTGCCATTGAGTCAATTCTTGTGAAGTAAGAGTCACTCAGGTGCCTAAGACCTAAGAAAGGTCCTTCATTGCTGATGAAGTAAGCACTAAATAGCTCATCTTGAGTCTTCTGGAGACATATCAGGTTCTCTTCAAACTTATCTTTCTCAATCAATATTTCACTCACTATCTTGATTTCATACAATCTCTGGAGAATGCTCAAACATACTCTTGAAAAATTTTAGGAACCAAGAATCATCACTCAACTTGGCAAGCTCTTCCTCATGGCATTCATGACAATTGGATCACTAGGTAAGTCTTTCTTCCTTGTCTCATATTTTCTTTACATGATTATGGGTCGAAAATTCCTTTACTAAAATTTTCCCTACCTTTTCTTCATCTATCAGGTTTGCATCGATCTTTTTGTCCCAACCTAAAGTTGAAAAATATGCATGCGTGATAAGTTTTTTACCAACATTTTTTTTGCATACAAAGTGTTTGTTAAAATGCCTAACCGAGAGTTCATTCTTTTCATGTCTGAAAGTCTTTGATTGGATTTGCATATTTACACTATAGAAGAGTACAAGGGGCTTATTCTTATTGATAATCAAGCCATCTATCTCATAGGCCATGCTATGGTTGAGCCATACACCAAAATTAGGATACATATGAGCTTCTATTTGTAGCCATCAAATGGATGATTGGTACATATAAGAAGCATCAATGTCTATGCAATAAGATGGTCAAAATAGATGGTTAGTACATATGGGGGGTAGATTATACTTGTTAAACTATGGTTGTGTTTATGTGTTATTGGGTGGAAGACAACAAAGATACCATCAAATTGATGACCTTTGATTAACATTAGTTGACCTACTTAAGGTTAGTTATTGAAATGATCAATTTATTTTGGCATTTCCAGTGAAAAAGGTATTTTATATACAAGACAGACATGATATGAGATGGTCAACTATTTTATTAACCTCATCGAGGAACTATTATGATAAAGGCGTCCTAGGTTATATTGCAATAGACTACTTTGTATTACTAAAACAATGCTATTAATTCATGTAATCAATAAAAATGAGATGGATTATATGCGTGACACTAATGAGGAGATACTCAGTTGAAAATAATTGATGTTGAAGGACAAATTAAAATATAACATTTACTATATGTAAATAAAGAATGGTTATGAGTTATCCAAAATTTTCTTCTTGTGTTATTTTTATTTATATATGCATGATTATTTAATAATAATTCACTAAATATGTGCATTTATGTAGTTATGATGTAAGTATATCAAGAAAAGCCCAATCCAAGTAACCGTCATAAGAAAAATAGCAGAGAGTGAACAACAATATAAAAAACATTATTAATAGAAAGTCAAAGGAACTTAAAGATACTACTATATGTTGTATTTTTCACATGCTTAAAATACATATGTGATTTTTTTTAGTTGAATGAGAGGATGAATGTACATATTGTAGGGTGTTTTGTTTATAAGAATGAGGGGATATTGAAGTTTGGAAATAAGGAAGAAAATTTTGGTATATATAAATGTTAGAGTGTAGAAGTAAACTAGTGTATGTAGAGAAGTGTGTGAAATGGACAATACTTTTTAGTTAGTATTTATGAAGTTTTTTCTTTTATGTCTTTGAATTTTTTTATATTAAATGTAAAGTTTGGATGAATAATTTTGTAAAGAAGGCATGGATGAATATTGTCTTTAAAAATTTTGTTTTTAAGATAGTTTTATAAACTTTTTAAGATGGTTTCATAAATCGCAGGATGGTTAGAAGACGTTTTTGAAACCATCCTAAAACTACTTTAATTTAGTAGGGGTGGTAATTGGGACTAATTTTAGATGAGATGTTATAGACCATATCATTGTTAGTGGTGCTTGAGCTAAGATGAGATAAAGTAATATCTCCTCATCTCATTGTTATTGGTGCTTGACATAAGATGAGATTAAGTAATATCTCATCCCAGAACACTATGTGGTGCTTAAGATGGCATGAGATGAAAACCATCTCATCCCTGCTCATTGTCAATGCTATTTGAGATAAGATGAGATAAAATTATCTTATCCCAATTCTCTATTATTAGCATTAGAGACAAGATGAGAAGTAGCGCTTGAGCTGAGACGAGATGACATAATTGCTAGATTTTTTAAATCTCCCATAATGCGGTCCACATTGTCACATCATGGTTTCTATATTTGCACTTGAGAAGTTTACTTTATTGGAAAGATCTAAAATGGTAATGAGTGAATAAAGTTATTGAAATAACCTATTCATGTTTATCCTATTTATAATGGTGACATCATATGAGAGACTTTTACCTAAAGTTTCTCCAAGTCTCCCACTACAACATATATGAAAGGCCTAGCCTTATAAGAAAACTAGAGTTTAAGGTTTCATCACCCATTCCATAAGGATATGCTAAAAAATGGTTTGAAGCTTTTTTCATTAAACATGAAAATTGGAGACTCCAATTTGACATAAGCATAATACCATGGTCAAAGGTAAGTAGGTTATTTTATATTTCAAAAATTAAGTGAAATAAACAAGTTTTCACAATTGGTATTATAACATAATAGAAATCATGTGTCTTGCATTATGTTTCAATGAATTTAATCAATATTTTAAAGCTATTATGTGGTATGTACATAATTTTTAACATGTGACTTGTTTTATGTAGAACCTTTATTTTTCTCTGAGTTTTGAGATAAAAATGTAAATATTTATAGAGCATATTATAATCTTTTCATTCATTCAATTCTAAATTTGTTTGATAGGGTTTCCAATTTAAAAATTTACTCTATCCATGGAGTGTATTTTTTTGGTTCATGAGTTATACTTAGAATTTTGATTTAAAATTTTATTATGTGATACAATTATTCAAGAAAAAAAAAAAATTCTAACAGTATAAGTCTTATTAACTTATGAGATCATTTAATATTTTCTAATTTTTGGAATGAAAATTTAGAAATTATCATTTTGAATCAGATTTAAGATTTTGATTTTACAATGAAAACAAAATTTCTAAATCATGCATTTGTTTTAGCTATATTTTAAATTATTTTCCAAGTTCCTTTATTTTTACTTTTGAGAAAAAATTAAAGCTCTATTTTCTAGGATTAGAAAAGTAGATTTTTTAAGTTTTCTATATGCTAGACTTGGTATTTTTGCATGAAAATTTACAAGTGTACTTTTATTGTAATAGTAAACAAAACCCATATCCTTTTTTCTTTACAAATAGAGTAGTTCTATTGATTGGGGCAGAAAATCCCTCCCCATGGCCCTACAAATAAGTCATGATAGAGTGACTCTCAAATACTAGTGAATTTCCAAACCTAAGAATATACATAAGACCCAATTGTTTAAACATTTGTTTATTGCAAATATAAGCTTATGGTACAATACTATCATAAGAGGGGTGAGATACAAATGCTTTGATGTGGCTTGTAGAAATGAAACCTATGAGATGAGAGACTCATTAATTCTAAAGTCTAAAGCTAACATCTTTGAGTAGCACACCCTCTCTTGCTAGCTCATCAGCTTTGCAACTGGCTGACCTATACCCATGAGAAAAGGAATGTTGATTGTCATGTAATTGGAGATTAATCTTGTAAAAAAACATCCCAAAACTTACAAGGCCTTATTTCTTTCTATTTAAGCCAAGCAATTATGTTATGAGAGTCCCTTCAATGATACTTGGCTACAAATTAGGTTGTGCCCATGAGTTCATTCCAATGGCTACTACAAACACCTTAGTGTCTGTTAAGTTGCAAATGCAAAGGGGTATAGAGAAAACCAGCATAGAGCCACCTTCATGGTATGATATCATTCCAATTGCTCCACTAGGTCTTGGGTTGAAGTAACATGTGCCGTCAAAGTTCAATTTAAGGAAATTAACTGTAGGATAAGACCATTTGGGCTTATGCTTTACTTTGGCTTTAACATTGTGAATAATGTGAAACCAATCTTTGATGATTTAGCTGGTTTAGTATGACAAAAATTCCTTAGTGATTGAAACCCAAGTAACATCTATTTTGATTATGGAGTAACGTATAGAGACCATAACTTTTTCCTTTCCCTTGAAGCATCATGGGTTTCACTCCAACCATATTAACCAGACATTAACAAAGAAGCAAGATTTCCACCATAATTTGGTTCTGTGATTGAGATTTACTCCTATCCATTGAGAGCAAAGGTCTTGCATACAGTCAGGCAAAGACCAGGACATGTGAAAATTCCTTAAAATGGAGGACCATACCTTTTGTTCCATTGGGCAATGAAGAAGTAAATTATCTATGTTTTCTATAGAGCTTTTATGTAAGTAGCACCAAGAGGGGTTGTAGAAACCTTTGACTTGGAGCTTGCAAAATGGGAGGATTTTGTTGGGCATCATGCCCCCAGAAAAAAGGGACACTTTAGGTGGAATATGATAAGACCATATCAAGCTAGTAGATTCCCATCTATTGCCTTCTAGAAAGAGGCATAGATAAGCAAGTCTAACTGAGAATCTTCAATCAGAGTTAGGCATCCAAATGATGCTGTTTGTGTCAACAAATGAGCTATTCAACTTAGTTGGTATATTGTTGAGTTGATTTTGCTCTAAGCCTCTAAGTGATCTCCTTAGATTTATCTGCCATGATACCCTATCATCAATCACAATGAAGTTTTCATGATTCAATGCCCAATTGGTTCCTTTCATGTTTTTCTATAAAATCTATGGAATACCTCGATTGGAGATGTATTGCTCAACTACTTTGTTTCCATAATACATTTTGAGTCTTGTGTTGATTTTAGAGAAACTCATAGTCAGGGTTATGTGTTTCCAGATTATGGATTCTTTACGGCACTCATATGGCACAACCAACCATGGGTTGGCTGGTTTATATCTCTTCATGATCACTTGTTGCAAAGTCCTTCATCTTCAAAAGATAATCTCCATAGCCACTTACTAAGTAGTGTTTTTCTAAATTCTATCATTCTTTTGATTCCTAATCTACCCTCTTTCATTGGTTCACCTTTTCTCATGAAAAAAGATGAAAATTATTGTTGCCTTTACCATTCTTCCAAATAACTCTTTTTAAATATTTTCTAATATGTTCAAGACACTGGTTTTTCTTTTAAATAAGGAAATACATAGGTAGATTGGAAATGGAGGATTTAATGACAGTTATTCTACCTCCATAAGATAAGCATGCACTTTTTCCATGAGGTCAACTTGTTCTGGTTCCTTCTTGTTACAGGATTCCATAGAGCACAACTTGAGTTGTTTAGGGAGAGTAATAATCCAAGATAAAAGCATGGAAAAGTGTAGCTTGAATCTCTTTTCATAGGCTAAAGTTACAATTTCACTCTACTCTGCATTCACCCCATACACCTTAGTTTTGTGTAGGTTCACTTTTTTATTGTTGCCATTTCAAAACTGTCGTGACCCCAATCCCCGGGGTTGCGATTAAGCTTAATCAAGCCTAACGATTGGCCGAGCTAGGCCTACGTGGCCTTTGCTTCTTCTTTTTTTCTTTTTATTTTTTTCATAATTTATATCACAGTGGAAGTGTTGAGAGAGCTAGGTGCTCTTGTCCTGTGCAAGTCACAGTTTACTAGTAAAATATTTTTCTCCTTTAACAACCAAGTCCTACCGAAATTTCAGCAGAGTCTCCCCTGTTTTTCGGACTTATGCATTTAACGCATGCTATGTGGTTCACCTGATAGACAACACAACAATTATAAATCCTTTAAGGGAGACTCCATCTTCATACTATCTATCATGATGCATTACTAACTCCTGCTTACCAAGCAGGAGTTTAAGTGGGTCTCGTACATGCCCTATAAAAAAAAAAAAACACCCATAGGATGCATAAGGATCATGGTAAAAATGAAATATGACTCGTATTCATGTCAGCACATATATACATATATATACAATTCAAAATGTTACATCTTCAATCAAGCTTTCTTTATTTCACTCAACCCCCTTTCTCTTCTCGGCTTGACTGGTACCTGCAAAATAATACAGTGAACTACGAAGCCCAGTAAGGGAAAAGAACTAAACCCATGCATATCCAATCATTCTCGTTGTTACGCTTAAAAGCACATTGAATACAATACAAGCATTCATTTCCATTTTTAATTGGTCATCTACAAAGTAGTTAGCATGCACTATCAAGTAAGGCAGCCATAGCATGCAAACAAGCACACCCCATAAGAAATTCCCCTTTCGTGTCCAACCACAGGACATTCAATAGATGAGTGACTAAGTCATGGACCTCATTCTAAAGTTAAATGCAAATCATAAGCGTTACATCCAACAAAGCTGCATACTCATTAATGATTTTCTCAGTAACATTAAACATGCCTAGCATTACACCAGGATTCAATAGCCATTTCCCTCAAGGATTACCATCTTGGGCGGCCCACTATGTGTATCATCATCAAGGCAGCCAGACCCTCAGGATTTACCATCATGGGTAGCACCAAAGTCAAGTTCCCTTAGGATTTACCATCTTGGGTGGTTCCACCTTAGTTGAAATCAACCAGGCAACCCTTTCCCTTAGGGTTTACCATCTTGGGTAACTCAATATGCCAGCTCATCCCTCAGGGTTTACCATCTTGGGTGGCTCCACCGTGATCCCAAAAGACCAGGCAGCCCTTTCCCTCAGGAATTACCATCTTAGGAGGCTCAATACCTGACGACTCATCCCTCAGGGTTTACCATCTTGGGTGGCTCCACCATGATTCCAAAGAACCAGGCATCCCTTTCCCTCAGGGTTTACCATATTGGGAGGCTCAATACCTGACAGTCCATTCCTTAGGATTTACCATCTTGGGTGCCTTCACCTTAGTCGCAAGCGACCAAGTAGCCCTTTCCCTCAGGGTTTACCATCTTGGAAGGCGTCATCATAGCTTACTGGGTGGCCCTCAGGGCTTACTATCTTGGGCTTGACCATTTTATAATAGTTTGCATCATTATAACAGTTAAGCATCATAAATTAGACTATAACATGACCAATTCAATAAGAAATTACAATTTCTATCATCCATTCAACCAAGGTGACAAAATATTCATTCTACACATGCTCAAGGTCAATTTCAAGAAAACAGATCAACAAGAATTTAAGGAATGCAAGGGTTCAGGGTCCTTACCTGCTCTCCGCATACAATTCAAAGTTCTACTGCTAGAACTGTTCACACTGCTCTCAAACCTTTACAACAAATACAATTTCTAAGTAAATTTCAGAATTTCATGCCATTTTCTATAATCACTTCTAGCTCTATATTCATCATGTTCTTGATCTAACCTCAGATATCTAGATCAAGGATTTGCACACCAATTGGTCTTTATTCAATTGGATCAGCACCATTGGTCTTTCATCAATGGTCTAGATCAAGCGCGTATCTCTAGAAGTTTTCAATTTCCAATATTATAGGTAAGTTATTTCACAATTCAATGCTTTTAGCCATAATTCATGTCTTGATCTCCTTTCCTAACCTCTGATATTCGATGATCGAGTATTGGACAGCCAGATGGGATCTCCCATCAATTTATCTATAATTGGTTAGTCATTTATGTGATAATTCATCAACAATGGTTATTTGAGAGTTATATTTGACCTGAATTTACCTCCCGATCACATTTTTAACAGTCAGATGTTAAGGTCTCAAAATTTCCCTACGCATAACCAAGCTTGTGATCACAATTTCGTGGACCAATCGATTCCCGATCGACAATCCGTCTTCCGAATGAAAAGATCACACGCAATTTATCCATGTTTGAAAATTTTTCATTTTTCACATTTTTTTAGGGGTCGTCGGAAAATGTCACCATCGCCGGAGAAGATGACCTGATTCCAGTTCTTGCCAGCGACACAAGTGACGTCATTTTCAGTGAAATTTCATGGGAATGCTCAGAATTTCTTGAATTTTCATTTTCTAATGTTTTCTCCTTTTGATTTTTGCTAAAACTATCAATTTTTGCCAGCTTTTTCAACGGTTTTTGAAACTAACCCTAGGTGCTTGTTTTTGCATTTTTCGGCATCGTTTCTTGCCTGATCTTTGTGAAACCAAAGGGGTTTCACTCAGAAACGTATAAGGGAAAACATGAATAGTCAGATTTTCAATTCAAAACCATTCCTTTTACTATGTTTCCTAAATCCAACAGTGTTTCTCACCGTCCAGTTCGTCGAAAAACGCAATACATGCATTGAAGAAGAAGGGGAAATGGAGAAGAATGGGAAATAAGGGAGAGAAGAGGAGTGGAGGAGGGGACTTACCCAACCTCTACAATGTGAGGTGTCACCGATGGAGTGAAGTTTCCGGTGAGATGGAGGACGATGCGGCTTCGTTTCGTGCGTTCTTAGTGTCGTTGAAATGCTCTCTCTAAGCACAGTCTGATGAGTGACTTGGCATCATGGATTTCTAATGTTCGTGATTTTTACGTTTTACTCCACTATTTAGGGCATGGGCATGACAAAAACATTTAAGAATAAACTTTAGTGTGGCACTTTGGCCTTGAGTGTTAGCAAAAATGAGGAGAGTATCATCAGCGTAAGTAAAATGAGATACTTCAATATGAGATTGAGGTATCTTAAAGCCATTATATAGCCCTTGGAGCTTGTAGCATGCATAATTCTATTAAAGACTTACTAGACAAGGAGAAATAGGTATGAGGACAAAGAGCAACCTTGGTTGATGCCTCTTATACCTTTGAAAAAACCTTGGGGCGCCTCATTAATGTGTAATGAAAACCAGCTAGTATGGATCCATTAACTCCACTTACAGGAAAGTCATTTTTTCTAAGATTTATCTATGACTTGCCATTCAACCCTATCAAATACCTTTTCCAAGTCGATATTGCGGAGGATACTACTTCCTTTGGATTTTTTCATCATATTCAATACTTCAGTTGCGACAAGAATTCCATTGACAATGTTCCTATTTCAAGATAAGCTGATTGATTGTGGGAAATGACTTCAGTTATTCATTATGTTGGCCAAGACTTCTTTAACTATTTTGTAGGAGCTACTAATGAAGCTGATGCATCTAAATTCATTGAGAGAGCATGCTAGTTTCTTTTAGGGATTAGAGTTATGAATGAAGCTCCAATGTGTTTGTTAAGGTAGTCTCCTCGATAGAAGTCAGACACAAATTCATAAACATCATTTTTTTATTATATCCCAAAATTTTGACAAAATTTAATGCAATATCCATTTGATCTAGGTATCAGTTAGCTCCAAGGAGGAAAATGACTTTATCTATCTCCCTTGACTTGAATGGAAGCTACAAATCATGCTTGACTGAATCATTTATCTTCTTGAAGTTGATGAAATTTGGGAGATATAAAGAATTAATTATAAATGTGTATAATAGTTGATAGTATCTAACGTTTTTTTATAGTTAGTATTTAGATTCTCTATAATTTCACCATTGACCTTCAAGCATGAAATCTGATTTAATCGCCATGAGAACTAGTTGTTACATGGAAAAAAAAACTATATCTCTATCCCCCTATTGCTAGCCAATTGTTTCTTGCTTTTTGCTTCCATTTGATCTCCTCTTAAATTTAAAAAAATTGAGCTTTTCTTTAGCCAAATCTTTTGAATAAATTAGATTTACTTAGATTAAGCAAATTTTATGGTTTCAAAGAAGCCTTCATTACAAGTATGCAGTTGCTCTTCCTATGTTGATTTATGGTATACACATAATTATTACACTTAATATCCCTAGAAATGACATTTTTAACCCTAGAATCACTTCATTTTTCATTAAATATGGTTTATTTTGCATTTTTGCAAGATTAGGGTAGGAATGAAAAAATGCAAATTTTTGGTGATTTGAATCTTGAAAAGGAAGCTAGTTTGAGATCCAAGAAATTTCTCTGATCCATATAGCAAAAGTCACACAAATATCATAGATAAGTGGCTAGATCAATCTAATCAACATTCTGGATCATTGATCAAGCTTAGATGAAAATGGATGACTTAGATCACTTTGAGATGATCGAATCAAGAAGAAGATGCTTTAAGTTCCAACATCATTCAAGCATAGAGGAGATATTGTGTTATTCTCAACAAAGTCAACAATTCCATGCATCTCACTGCCTTTAAATAAAAGCCACGCAACTTAGGGATTATAAGATGAAATGTTTTATTAGGAAGGTCTACATCACTTAGGAATATGCTTTGACCTGGTATATTAGACTGCTATTGGCGGGTATAAAGTGTAAGAGATGCTTGAAACATGGTGCACATAAGAGGAGCTGTATGGGATAGCTAGTTAAGTTGGGAAAAGATAGCTTGGATAGAAAAACATCATGTTAGGTTCAGGAAGTAGGAGGCTTGGACGTTAGTGTCACTACTACACATGAGGCTTTTAAAGTTGGTATAAAGAAGTCATTATTTTGACTATCAACTTTGTAAATATTTTATAAGTGGTTTATAAAAAATAACTTTAAAATCATACACTTAAGAAGTTGTTTAATTGAAAATGACTTATTTAGTGGGCACAAAGAGGATGAAAAATCACTTTTAAAGTTGTTTGACTCAAAGGACTTCAAAAGTGTACATTTTTAAAGCTATTTATTTATAAACAACTTTAAAAGTACACATTTTAGCATGGCGCAAAGAATAATTTTACGCGGGAAAGGATTTTTAAAGTTTTTTAGAAATAAATGACCGACTTTAAGAGTACAAACCTTAGCATAGTGTGAAAAGTAAGTTTACATGGGAAAGGAATTTTAAAGCCATTTGAGTCAAACAACTTTAAAAATCATTAACTTTTGAAGTCATTTATAATAAAAAAAACTTGAAAAATATACACTTTTGAAGTTGTTTGAGTCAAATGACTTTAAAAGGATACACTTTAGCCTAAAGAGTAATTTCACATAAGAAAGGACTTTAAATTAAATGACTTTAAAAGACATTGACTGTCAAAGTTGTTTGAGTCAAACGGCTTTAAAAGTTCTTTCCCACATAAAAATTTCTCTTTGCACTAGACTAAAGTGGATACTTTTAAAGTCATTTAATTCAAACAACTTCAAAATTGTGTACTTTTAAAGTTGTTAAGGTCTAAATAACTTCAAAAGTCCTTGTTTGTTTGTAAAAGGTTGAAGTTATCTCAATTTTTCTTGTATCCTCTAGTCATGTTCTTCTTCTCAAGGGTGGCATGATGGCCTCCTCCTTTGATCCTCATGTTTGTCTCTGCTCTTTTTCCCTTCTTGCTTTCCATTTTAGATATTTTGATTTTCAATGGTATGAAAAACATTGTAAGTAAACCACAACCTTTTTTTATTAAGCATTACTTTCTTATTACCAACACTCTCTGTTTGCATTTTATAGATTAAGTGGGTTTTGTCACTACAGATGATGGGGTTAAGAAGTGTATTAGATCATCGTGATTTTGACCAAAATCGTATGATTTGATTGCAAACAACAACTACTAGCTTATGTTTCTAACCCTTACTATTGGAGAAAGGGATAACATTATGATTTGTGGTTCTCATCCAAAATTAGGGTTTGATGAAGAGAAATGCTACCATCATGTTGGTTAAGGAAGTTACAGCGTAAAGCTTTATCCTCTCACCTCATAGAGTGGTGTCAACTGAATACTAGGGGGCCAGATTTTGATGAAATTGTTTCAGATTAGCTCTTTGATCATGATATTGTATTAATAAGATAAAAAAATATATAACATTTGATATTTGTAATAAAAGGATGATAATGAGGAGTTAATATAAAAATACTTTGATTTCCTTGTTTGTGTGTTTATTTATATATGTGCATACAAAGAATGCATGAATCAGCACCTACTACCTTAAAAAATTAGTTCCATTGTGTATTTATGTAAGATATTTAAAGTACTAATAATATATATATGTATATTTGAAGTGAAAAATATATTAGTTTTTAAAGTCATTTGCTGTAAACGACATTCAAAGTAAATACTTTTAAAATTTCTTATATTATATGACTTAAAAAGTGAAAACTTTTAGAGTCATTTCCATTAAACAACTTTAAAAGTGAATACTTTTAGAGTCTTTTGAATTAAACAACTTTAAAAGTGAATACTTTTAGAGTCATTTGCAGCACTCAACTATAAAAGTTTTCACTTTGAAAGTCATTTACAACATACGAATTTAAAGTATTTAGTTTAAAAGTCATTTCATGCAAACGACTTTAAAACTTTGCATTAAATGACTTTAAAAGTGAATACTTTTAGAGTCATTTGCGGCAATCAACTTTAAAAGCTTTCACTTTTAAAGTCATTTACAACAAATGACTTTAAAAGTATACACTTTAAAAGTCATTAGTGCAAACAACTTTAAAAGTTTGCACTATTGCAGCAAACAACTTTAAAAGTTTTCACTTTTAAAGTCATTTACAACAAACAACTTTAAAACTATTCACTTTAAAGTCATTTAATGCAAACAACTTTAAAACTCAATACTCTGTTTTAAGTGTTATTTCATTGATTTTCACTTTGCTTTTTCCAATTGTCTTCGTCTATACACTAAACATATTTTAATTTTCATTGTGGCTATCCTCAACCAAATTTCATCTGTAAATTGGAACTACATTCTCATATTCTAGGTCAATTTTTGAGTCTTGGTTAGTATCTTTTTTGTTTGTCTCATATATATATATATATGCGTATTTGAAGAATTTTTTCATGGTTATGGCTACAAACTTGCTTTTTCAAAGTTAAATTTCTTTTTGAATGTATCTATCATATTTTTCTTCTTTTTTCATTGTTAATTGAAAATTTTCACATGCGTGCATGCATGTAATTTAGTTATTTTAAATATCTGTAATTCTTGTATTCCTAGTATTTAGTAAAATGCCTTACCTAATATTTTCATGTCCAACAAGTCTCCATACACAGATTTGCTTCAATTTCTTAAGATAATGGAAAAATATGCTTGGATGACTGTGTCAAGAACATCAAAATTATATGAGAAAGGTTTCATAGAGTTTGCACTTAGGGTAGGTGTTGATCGTAATCGCATGTGTTGTCCATGCTCCAAATGTGAAAACTTGAAAAAAGTAATTGTAAGGGTGTTGAGAGTACACTTGTGCTTCAATAGAATCAATGAAAGCTATCACCTATGGATTTGGCATGGAGAAGAACTTTCGAATAGGTCCTTGACAAGGCCTAGAAGATATGATCAAGACATTGTAGGAAGTGTTGTAGATAATACAACTATACCGATGTTTTGAGATGCATACAGTAACTTCCAGGATGACCTTGAAAATTTTCATACTACAATATTAGAGGAAACTGATGAGCCGTTGTAGCCTAAGTGTAAATATTATACCAAGTTGTTTGTAGTGCTAGAACTTTACAATGTGAAATCAAGATTTGGTTTTTCAGATCAAGGTTTTTCAGAAGTTTGAAAGTAATGGGTAAGATACTACTGAAGGATAATAAATTGGTGATGTCCACATGGGAGGCAAAGAAAATCCTGGTTGTACTAGGGTTGAAGTATGAAGATACATGTGAGCATAAGGATAAAACTACATGCCCAACTTGTAGACAGTTAAGATGGAAGTCAAAGAAGAATTCAACTGAGACGGTTACAAACTTTCCTTAAAAGGTTTATGGTACTTTCCCCTATTACAAGGTTCAAAAGAATGCTTTGTATTATAGAAACAATGAGAAAATTAGTATGGCATGCCAAGCACAGAGTAGCTTATAACTTTTCACGCCATCTAGTAGATAGGCCAGCATGGAAGACCGCAAACTTCATGTGGCCTAATTTTGGTGAAGTACCTAGAAACCTACAACTCGCATTGTCTATAGATGGGATTAATCCTCATGTTTCTATGAGCAGTAAGTATAGTTGCTAGCTTGTTGTATTAGTTTGTTACAACCTATCACCATTTTATATGCATGAAGAGGAAGTTCATGATATTAACTATGTTGATATTGGGTCCAAAGTAGCCAAGGAATTACATTGACATGTACTTGACTCTCTTAATTGATGATCTTGAGACATTATGGGACGTAGATATTAAATCATACGATGTATATAGGAAAGAGTTTTTCATCCTAAAGGCTATATTACTGTGGACAATAAGCGACTTCCATGTGTACAGTAATTTGTCTGAATGCACCATGAAGGGATACAATGCTTGCCCTATCTGTAGTGATCAAACATGAGTTGTATGAATTAAATATGGTAGGAAAATGGCATTCTTGGCCATAAAAGATAGTTGCGTAGAGACCATTCATGCTGTTTTAAGAAGGGAGAATTTAACAGTAATATAGAGACAAGGACACCTCTGAAGATGTTGATAGGAAGACAAGTATTGGAGCAAGTTGAAAACATTAATGTCTTATGGGGAAAGAAGAAATCAAGTAAACTTGTAGGTGAAAGTAATTGTAGAAGTTGTTAGAAGAAGAAATTGATATTTTTTGAGTTGCATACTGGAAATCACTGCATCTATGCCATGTACTTGATGTCATGCACATTGATAAGAATGTGTGCAAAAGCTTGACTGGTACTTAGCTTAATGTCCCATGAAAAACAAAGGATGGACTTGTAGCTCAAATGGATCTTAAAAAGATGGGTTTGCAGATGAGGTTGCATTCACAAGATAGGTGTAGTCAATGAACGTACCTCCCTAAGGTAAATTATATGCTTGATATAAAGGAGAGGAGAATCTTGTGTAAAACCCTGTCCAAGCTCAAAGTCTTAGAAGACTACTCTTCAAACTTTAATAACATTGTCTCCATAGAAGAGTTAAAATTGTTGGGGATGATGTCCCACCAACTCCTACCTGTAGCAATAAATTGGATGTTACAGGACAAAGTTAGAAGATTACAATATCTGCTATTTCTTTAATGCTTTGTGCAAGAAGGTGGTAGTTGTTTCAAAATTATAAGAAATTCAAGGACATCCATTGGTAACTTTATGTGAGCTTGAGATAATCTTCCCACTATCCCTCTTTGACATCTTGGTAACCTTAACAGTGCACCTCATTGATGAGGTTAGACTCTATGGCCCAGTTTACTTGTGATGGATATACCTGTTTGAGAGGTACATGAAAATTTTAAAAGGATATATATGAAATCATAACCAACCAAAGGGGTGTATAGCCTAATGTTATATTGCAGAGGAAGCAGTGGAGTTTTGCATATAGTACTTATCATGAGTGGATGCAATTGGAATCCTAAGAAAGAAACAATCAGTTGCATTTCATGATCCCAAGGTTAGCGAACCTCTATCAAGTCGTCGTGTATCGACCACTAATTATAAAGAACGGGACCATTGCATCTTTACATTTTGCAAAATGTTGATGAACTCCAGCCATACATTGAGTAAGTTGATCATGCACTTAGGTAAAAAATAATTATTAATGGTTATATTTTCTTTAATCTCTCCATTAATTTATGTGTGTGTAATGAGCACATGGATGTCCTTAATGTAAATAATCCAGGTTACGCAAAGAAAAATAAGTGTTTACAAATTGAGCATTATCACACTTTTAATACTTGGCTCCATCAGAAGGTAAAATGAAAGAATTCACACTCACTAAATTACATTATGTGCGTGTCTATATATATATATACATAATCTTACTTGGAACTATCATATCCTACTTAATATGTGTAAACACAGATGATCAACAAGAAGTAGCAGGCAATGGTATATCTGAATCTTTGGGCTGGATGGTGATAGGACCACGACCAGAAGTAATAAAATATGTTGGATATGCCATCAATGGTTATTGCTTTTACACAAAAGACCTGGATGACTCAAGAGTGCAACAAAATAGTGGGGTTCGATTAGTGCCAATGCTACATTCTTTTCTAGCTTAAAGGATAATAGGCCAATAGTAGCACATGATATTCATTAAGAGGTTATAAGAGATATATGGGCCTTGGATTATAATTGTAGAATTGTGGTTGTGTTTAAGTGTGATTGGGTGGAACACAACAAAGACAACATTAAAGCTGATGCCCTTGGATTGACATTGGTTGACCTAAATAAGATCGGCAATAAAAATGATTAATTTATTTTGGAATCTCAAGCAAAACAAGTATTTTACATGTAAGATGGACATGATAAATGATATTCAACTATTTTATCATCTTGTTTGATGGATTTTTATGATAAAGATAACCTAGGAGATAATAAAATATATTACCCTTGTATTACCAAAACAATTCCATCAATAGAAGTATTTGGTGAGAATGAGGATTATGTGCGTGATAATGGTTAGGAGCGTGCTAGGGTTAAAAACAATATATGAGAGGGTATATGGATTGTCTCAGTGAGTTGCAATATAATTCTAGATTTATAATTAGCTCTTTTATCATGATCGGTACCAATTAAAGTGAGATGAATACTATATATGTGACATTATATATATAAATATCTAATTGAAGACTTTTTTGAAAAGTAAATTCTTTTGAATATTCTTGTATTTATTATGTACAGAATGCTTGAATCAACACAGACTACCATAAAAAATTAGTTACATTGTATTTAAGTAAGAGATTGTAAGTGAAATATATATATATATATATATTAGTAGATTTTAGTAAGAGATTTTTAAAGTCATTTAGAACAAAATAACCTTAAAGTTTTAGAATTTTAAAGTCATTTAGTTCAAATGACTTTAAAATTCTTCACTTTTGAAGTCGTCTAGGACAAAATAGCTTTAAAAGTTTTAGAGATTTAAAGTTGCTTGAACCAAAAGACTTGAAAATTCCTTTCCCGTGTAAAAGTTTTGTCTTTGTGCTAGAATAAAGAAGTCATTTTTCTATTTAGTGACTTCTTAAATGAGACTTTTAAAATAATACTTTGTTTTAATAATTTCTTCATAGACTTTTGGTTTATTTTTTTTCAACTATCTTCATCTATACACAAACAGGGCTCATATATGTGTGTGTGTGTGTGTGTGTGTGTGTATTGATTTTCATTGTGAGTGCACCAAGCCCTATGCGTGAATTGGAATTGTATTTATATATATTCATAGTTAATATCGATTTTTGAGTCTTGCTTAGTATCTCTTTTGTTTGTCTCATATATTATATGTGTGTGTGCATGTAATAAAAGGATGATAAATGAGAAGTTATTCCAAAAAATACTTTGATTTCCTATTCACGTGTTTGTTTATATATGTGTGTATGTATGTGTTTATGTGTGTTTGTAAAGAATGCATGAATCAACACTAACTATCATAAAAAAATGGTTTCATTGTGTATTTATGTAAAATATTGTAAATACTAATATAAAAGATATATAATATATATTTGTAGTGAAAATATATTAGTTTTTAAAGTTGTTTGTTGTAAATGACTTTAAAGTCCCAAACTAAAGAGGTCATTTATATAAATGACTTTAAAAATACATCAAAAGACTTTAAAAATAATGACTTTTAAAGTCATTTGTTGTAAATGACAGACTTTTAAAGTTCTTTATAGCAAGCGACTTTAAAATTACTACTATGAATTGTACTATTCTCAACCATTTCCCTACTAAGAATTGGAACTACATTCACATATCTGTTAAGTGTTTAATTTTGATCAAACGAACCCTAGTTTAGCATTTGAGTAGATCATCTAACCCATCAATTTGATGATTTTTAGATAAAATATAAAATATAGCTCAAGTTGATCATCTACTGTAAAGTGTCAAAATTAACAATTAGATGATCATCCAAGCTAATCAAATGCTTAATGTATAGTTACATAACTCTAATCTAGTCTTATATTTTGCAAATCAAACAGATCATGGTTTGAACGGCTAATCAACGACGTAGATTATCCAAGAGGGCATTGACGGGCCAAATCACTCACAAACCAAGATTGGATGGTTTTCTAAAAGAAGAAGAGTACTAATAAGGAGAGGAGATCATGGATAGTATGTGGAATGAAAAGGAAATTTTCAATTAGGAAGCTAACTCTTGGTATAACCCCAATTTTTGTAAATTGATTAAGAAAATCAATAAAGTTTGAGTTTTCAAAAATTTTGGGTTGGAATATTAGGTTATTAGAAATTCTCATTTTGTAGAGATTAAAACATGATTTAAAACTTATAAATTATGAATGAACTCGAAAAACCAATCAAAATAACACTAAGTATGTTCAATTCCTAGTTAAAATGAAAAATCTCTAATTTTGTTTATTTTTATGAATAAAAGGGTAAAATGGTAATTTTACCCACAATTAAGATTTAAGATATTAATATTTAGAATGTACTCAGAAATACAATTCCAATGCCACTAAGTACGCTCAATTTTGAGTTCGCGAGAATAAAATGAATTTTTCTCCATAAAAGGGCAAAATGGTCCCTTCACACTCTGTGGGGTCCACAAGCGAATCCAACGCCCAAAACATATGTAATCAGTGGTTAAATCACTACTAGCTACTAGTGGAGAAGGAGGTAGTAGTGGATGATTCAATGTTAATTTAATATTTAAAAGAATTAAAACATAATTATTACATGTAATTATGAAAAAATGCAAAACACCTATAAAAAGCCCTCTAAAAAGCCTCACAAAATGTTCATTAAAATTCTCATGAAATCATCGTGCTTACTCTGAAGAAACATATCCATATTCTTTCCCAAAATTCAAAAACTCCCTTCTTGCACTTTCTCTCTCCTCTCTCTAATTGGAACAAGAGACTTAAATTCAATTAGGCACTTTGTTTCAAGTAGAATCTCACAAATCTCACTATCCATACAATACTAGGCTACCTTATCTACAGAACCCCCAAATCAATTTCAAGATCCAACGGTGCAATTAACAAGAAATCACAAAACAAGGGACTATCGGGCTATCTTATCATAAAAGGGTATTATTTCAAATTGGGCTTCAAATCTATGTTTTTTCTCAATTAGGTAGGTGAAACCATTTCTTATACTTATTTCAAGCTGTTTTATGCAATATTTATTTTTCTATAAGTAGTTTTAGGTTAAAATTTACAAAAATAAAGTAAGGACTAGAACCCTTCAATTTTGGATGATGGAGGGCTCAATGGAAAATTTGAACCGTCCAATCTATCCAGAAGGGTCCAAAACCCCTAGGGTAGAAGTTTGAATAAATTTTATAAAGTTTTGAACCTTTGATTGAAGAGGATTGATTGGACGGTCTAAAACAGACTATTCGGTCTCCCCAAATCGAATCGGATTGTGGGAAGTGCTATGAAACACCGTACAAAGACGTGCCCTGCAGCAGTGTCTCCGTGTGCATGCACCGCGTACGACGTCGTCCTGATAGGATGACTGTGCGATAGTGCTTGTCCCCGGGGGATCACGTCACGCTTGTGTCTTGGTGATAGGAGAGTGCCAACCCTTCCGCCTGATCAATCTAGGCCGTCTATTCCATTGGGCCCATATCAAATTTGGACCCTAGGAATGACTGTGAACTTCGCAGTTCAATTATGGAGTCATCTGAACTCCAAATTTAGATCGGAGAAAAGCTATAGAAAGCTTATAACTTCTATTTTCTTTTGAAATCATAACATTTAGAAAATTCTTCATGAAACTTTCTGTATTTTAGAATTAAGCTTCTAATTTTCATGATTTGAGATGATTAGATCTTAGGGATCTTATTTACTGATGATATAATGTTGAAATAAAGTGATAACCATGATTTATTTGGACAGATCAAAGATAAATTGAGGGATCTACCCTTTATGGTAGAAAAACTCTAAAAATACAGAGGGACTCACTTGATCAATAAGATCAAGTATGATTAGACCATTGGGATGGATTGAATGAATGGTATTATGATGGAATCCATTGAGATCATGGATTGAATATGACAAAACAACAAAGGGATATGATCTTGGACCTTAATAGAGTTTAATTTGAGTTTATTAGATAAAGTACATTAGTTAGAAATCATGCTAGTGCAATCTTAAGTACCTTGTATCACTATTATTAGGTTGTTCAATTATGTAGTATAATGCTTTAAAGTTATAATTCATTCTGGTTAAATTTTATTAGTAGATTTAATTGTTAAAGTAGTTATGAGATAAAAAGCATAAAACACCAAAAATGGAATCTAATGAAAAAGTAGAGTTTCATGACACAAATAAGAGTGAATTATTTGACTTGGACTTAATTAGTAAGGGTTACAGTTAGTAGGACAATATAATGATTATCTAATCCTTGGCCCAAACTAGGAGAATAATAAACCCCATGAATGACATTTTAAATGTTCATAGACTTAATTAAAATCAATTAGAAAGAGTACTTAGGGTTAACATGCTCATAGGAACCTAATGAAAGGTTGAGCTAAGGTCACTCTAGTGAATGTTGAACATGCTGGTTAAGGGGGTTTTCTAATAGAGCCTTGCTCTTCCCTACCTTCCGTTGATGTTTGTCAGGTCTAAATGCCTCCTTACATGAGGAATGAAGTAACCACTTTGTGCTCACCCATTCAGCTAGTAAGCCTTAACCAATTAGAAATAAGAAGAGCAGTCTAGACTTAGGCTGAAATAAGTTATCTTCAACTAGTAAAACATTAATTGGTTGAATAATAATAATAAGAGCATAAAAGGTTAGTAAATTATCTAACCCTAATGGAAATTGTAAGAAAGATAAGGATAATCAAACAGGATCCATTGGAACTTAAATGATCAAGAACAATAAAAAGAAATAAATATTTCTTGATGATGATATATGTATTGCTTGCAGCTTAGATCAAATGGGATAGAAGATCTTAGATCAAATAGAAGATCTGAACCCTTGATCAAATATGATTCAAGGAAGAGAACTGAGATTATCCTCCTTAAGGATGATCAAACAACTAAACTTAGATCAAAGGAGAACTAGATGATAGAAGATCTAGGTTCTTGATCTTTATCAATGAGTATAAATTGTTGATCAAAGGATTTATGAAAGATCAAGATCAAAGAAAGGAATACACAAAGACTTAGGATAGAAAATACTTAGATCTGAAAGATTAGAGGATCATTCTAATCATCAGATCTATTGATCAATAGGATAAACACTAGAAATTGTCTTTAGCATCTATATACAATTTATCTTGCCATTTCTTTTTATAGTTTTGTTTACACTTTAGATCTGGGAATCATTTCTCTTAATCTATTGATCAATAGGATAGACACTATATGAGGAAGATAGATCATGATAGGATAAAAGATCTAGATCGTTTATATCAAAGGACAAGATTAGAAAAAGAATAGAGATAGGATTATTCATATTGTATATGTATTGATAGCATGTATGGATTTATAGATTTCATACACCAGTTAAGATCATGGAGGATTTGAAGAGATGGATCACTATTTGAAGGTAGGAGGATTTTATGAATGACCTTATGTTGACAAGTGTAATGTTAATACTTATATTAAATTCCCTGAAACCATTATAATCCAACCAAACGCATATGAAATGGTTAAGTTAGAATTGAGAAATAGACTCTAAGTAAATATGGAACTAGAAGATATTCCAGCCCTAAGTAAATAGACATATTGTCTGATACGTATGAAACCTATTTTACATACAAGCATGGATGCTTGTGGTTTTGTTTTAAATAGGCATAAGCTTGGGGATGCTATGCTAAGGGAGTTATGAGGGTTTGGCCACTCGCTTCCCCAACTTTGATGATTTGAAGATATCTTGCCCTATGAGAGGCTAAAAGTCGAGTGGGGCAATTATGGGAAGGGCACAACTATGAAAGTCTTGTCTCCCCATATAGGCAGTGACACAATATTTTCCACCATGGTATTAGTGGTGAATAGGGCAGTTATCCGAGCATGTTAGTATAGATCAGACTGTAGCATGGTAGTCCTTCGATTATTTTGCACTATGATGCATATGAGATAGGCATAGTGAAATGCCTTATGTTTTGGCATGATGAAATGCCAGGTAATTGTATATTACTAGTATTTCCCAAGAAGGAAAATTCCTATTATAGGACTAGCTGAAATACTGATTTCTCATAGTGGAAAGAATTGATTAGCTTAGGTGGGAATGCTATTTGACTACTTTCATAAATTTGACAAATTTATCCATGTATAGTATGTATGTATAAGGATGTACATATATTACAAAGTAAAGAGTTTGATTCTGGATCTACGCATTCCTTTATATCTTGCATATTTGCATCTAGTATACAATTGTCAGTGAAAAACTTAGGATTTAATCTAGATGTAAAAACTCCAGTTGGAAAAATAGTTAAATTAT
Source organism: Warburgia ugandensis (assembly GCA_035236585.1). Classification (NCBI taxonomy): domain Eukaryota; kingdom Viridiplantae; phylum Streptophyta; class Magnoliopsida; order Canellales; family Canellaceae; genus Warburgia; species Warburgia ugandensis. The sequence continues at coordinate 59,082,008 of CP141132.1, read as the reverse complement.
AAGAATACTTGCATAATGTACCTGTAGAAGTATTGGGCAAAAGAATGGACATAGACCTCATTTTATTGAACATGGTGGACTTTGACATCATACTGGGTGTGGACTGGTTAGCAAAATACTAGGTAGTTATGGACTGTCACAAGAAGAAAATCACATTTAGCATGTCGGGTGAGGAAGTATTAGTGTTATATGGTAAACATAATGACTTAGACAAATCCATTATCTCAACTAGGAAGGCAGTCAAACATATGTCCAAGGGTTGTTAGGCATTTCTAGCAACAGTAATTTCTTTAGATCTTGAACAGCTTAGGATAATAGAAATTGAAGTAGTTAGGGAATTCCTAGATGTTTTCCCAGAAGAACTACTAGGATTACACTTGCATAGAGAAATTGAGTTTACCATTGAAGTAATTCCTGGCATAACTCCAATTTCTAAAGCACCTTATAGGATGGCCCCATCAGAGTTAAAAGAGTTAAAAGGTCAATTACAGGAATTGTTAGACAAAGGGTTTGTTAAACCAAGTAGTTTACGATGGGAAGCACCAGCAATATTTGTAAAGAAGAAGGATGGGTCTATGACATTGTGCATTGATTATAAAATGTTGAATAGTGTCACAGTGAAAAATAGGCACCCCTTACCTCTCATTGATGATCTCTTTGATCAACTCCAATCTGCTAAGGTCTTTTCCAAAATCGACTTTAGATCAGGATATCATCAATTGCGTATTAAGGATGAAGACATACCCAAGTCAGCATTCAGAACCAAGCATGGCCATTACGAGTTTTTAATCATGTCTTTTGGGCTAACCAATGCACCAGTAGTGTTTATGGATCTAATGAACAGAATCTTTAAGGAATTTTTGGATAAATTTATGATTCTATTTATTGATGATATACTGATTTACTCTGCTAGTATCAAGGAACATTAAGAACACTTACAAATTGTATTAAATACCTGCAAAACACATAAACTATTTGGTAAATTTAGTGAGTGTGAATTCTAGTTAGAGAAGGTCAATTTCTTGGGTCATGTAATTTCCAAGAATAGAGTAGAAGTGGACCCCACCAAGGTTGAAGTAGTAATGAATTGGGAGAAACCTAAAACAATAATAGAAATATGTAGTTTTCTTGGACTGGCAGGATACTACTGTAGATTCATTCAAGGATTTTCCTGTATATCCCTTCCTTTGACTTTATTGACTAGAAAAGGGGTACAATTCACTTGGACAGAAGAATGTGAAAATAGTTTCCAAGAGCTAAAGAAGAGGTTAACTATAGCACCAGTATTGACTTTGTCATCTAGAAGTGAGGGATATGAAATATATTATGATGCTTTAGGCAAAGGGTTAGGAGGTGTGTTGATGCAAAATGGGAAGGTCATTGCTTATGCATCTAGATAATTGAAAAAACATGAAATAAATTACCCAGTACATAACCTAGAATTGGCAGTTGTAGTTTTTACATTAAAAATTTGGAGACATTATTTGTATGTAGAAAAATTCAGTGTATTCACAGATCATAAAAGTCATAAATACATCTTCACTCAGGTTGATTTGAACATGAGACAAAGAAGATGGATTGAGTATATCAAATATTACGATTTCGTCATCCAATACCATCTTGGAAAATAGAACGTAGTAACTGATTCATTAAGTAGACAGCCAAGAGCTGTACTCACAAACATCACCATTAAATTAGCTTTCGTAGAAAGAGTCCTTAAAGCCCAAGAAGAAGATTCAGTAACTCATGAATTGTGTAAAAAGAAAGGATTTTGTAAGGGTACAGATGTGGGTATACATTTCCAGGAGAGATTGGTGGTTCCTTTAAATACAGACTTGAGAAAAGAACTGTTACAAGAAGTCCATCAGTCAAAATTTTCCATACACCTTGGGGGTACAAAGATGTATTAGGATTTGAAAAGAAACTTTTGGTGGAAAGGCATGAAAAGAGAAATAAGGGAATTTGTGGCTAAATGTCTAAATTGTTAGCAAGTAAAAGCTGAACACCAAAGACCAGCTGGAATGTTATAAACATTGGAACTTCAAGAATGGAAATGGGATAACATCACTATGGATTTTGTTGCAGGATTGCCAAGGACCTGGGCAGGTCATGACATGATTTGGGTGGCTGTGGATAGGTTAACAAAGTCAGCACATTTCCTTCCAATTAGGCAGAACCAGTCAGTTGACAGTTTAGCTAAGTTATACATCAAAGAAATAGTAAGTCTTCATCTTTGATAGGGATGGAAGATTTACTTCAAGATGTTGGAAGAGTGTACAACAAGCCTTGGGAACCTCACTTAAATTCAATACAGCATTTCACCCCCAAACAGACAATCAATCAGAAAGGACTATTCAGACTTTAGAAGATATGTTGAGAGCACGTGCATTAGATTGGAAAGGGAATTGGGATGAACATCTTCCGTTAGTAGAATACAAGTATAACAACAATTTTCAAGCAAGTATTGATATGGCACCATATGAAGCATTGTATGGATGACCATGTCGATCACCAACCTGTTAGAGTGAAGTTGGATAAAGAAAGCTAATAAAGTTAGAACTAGTGGAACAATGTACATATAAGGTTAGATTGATATAGAAGAGGTTGTTAATAGCACACAGTCAGCAGAAGAGTTACACAGATAAAAGATGTAGAAACCTAGAATTTGATGTGGGTGAGCATGTATTTTTATAAGTATCACCAGTCAAAGGAGTAATGAGGTTTGGAAGCAAAGGAAAACTTAGTCCTAGATTCATCTGTCCATTTGAAATCCTAGGAAGAGTTGGTCTAGTGGCTTACAAATTAGCCTTACCACCCCAACTCTCAGAAATATATAGTGTCTTTCATGTATCTATGCTACGAAAATACCTACAAGATGACACGCATGTACTTCAAAGGGTGCTAGAAAAGCTAAAGCCAGACCTAACCTTTGAATAGTAGGCGATACGAATCTTGGACCACAAGGAACAAAAGTTAAGGACCAAAACCATTCCGCTAGTCAAAGTCTTGTGGCAACATCACTCTGTTGAGGAAGCCACATGGGAAATAGAAGTAGAAATGAAGAAGACACACCCTAGTCTGTTTGATTAAGGGGGGGAAGACACAGCTTAGTCTGTTTGATGAAGAGGACGAAATTATTGTAAGGGGGGAAGATTGTAATAATCCCAATTTTTGTAAATTGATTGAGAAAATCAATAAAGTTTGAGTTTTCAAAAATTTTGGGCTAGAATATTAGGTTATTGAAAATTCTCTTTTTATAGAGATTAAAAAATGATTTAAAACTTATAAATTATGAATGTACTCGAAAAACCAATTGAAATGACACTAAGTATGTTCAATTCCGAGTTAAAATGAAAAATCCTTAATTTTCTTCATTTTATGAATAAAAGGGTAAAATGGTAATTTTACCCCATAACTGAGATTTAAGACATCAATATTTAGAATTTACTTAGAAATAAAATTCCAACACTACTAAGTACACTCAATTTGGAGTTCGGGAGAATAAAATAGATTTTTCTCCCGAAAAGGGCAAAATGGTCCTTTCACACCCCGTGGAGCCCACAAACGAATCCAATGCCCAGAAAACATGCAATGAGTGGTCAAAAAACTATCATATTCTGGTGGAGATGGAGGTGGTAGCGGAGGATCTAATGTTAATTTAATATTTAAAAGAATTAAAAAATAATTATTACATGTAATTATGAAAAAATGCAAAACAACTTTAAATAGCCTCCAAAAATCCTCCAAAAATGTCCATTAAAATTCCCACAAAATCATCTTGCTTACATTGAAAAACCATATATAGATTCCTTCCTGAAATTCCAAAACTCCCAAAAATCTCCCTACTTGCACTTTCTCTCTCCTCTCTCTAATTGGAACAAGACCTAAATTCAATTAGCCACTCCATTCCAAGTTCAACCTTACAAATCCCACCGTATATACAATCTTAGACTACCTTATCTACAAAACCCCCAAATCAATTTCAAGATCCAACGGTGCAATCACCGGAAATCACAAAACAAGGGACTATCAGGCTATCTTATCATCAAAGGGTATTATTTCAAATTAGGCTTCAAATCCATGTTTTTTCTCCAATCAAGTAGGTGGAACCACTTCTTATACTTATTTCAAGTTGTTTTATGCAATTTTTATTTTTCTGTAAGTAGTTTTACGTTAAAATTTATAAAAGTAAATTAAGGACTAGAACCCTTCAATTCTAGATGATGGAGGGCTCAGATGGAAAATCTGAGCCATCCAATCTATCTAGAAGGGTCCAGAACCCCTAGGGTAGAAGTTTTAAGAAATTTTATAGAGTTTTGGACCTTCGATTGAAGAGGATTGATTGGACGGTCCAAAATGGACTATCCGATCTCCCCAAATTGAATCAGACCACGGGACGTGTTGTCAAATGCCGTATGGAGATGTGCCCTTTGGTAGCGTCTCCACATGTGCACATAGCATGCGATGTCGTCCCTATTGGACGATAGCGCTGATCCCGAGCGGATTGCGTCACACTTGCGTCCCGATGACGGGTGTGCACAGACCCCTTCTGCCCGATCAATCTGGGCAGTCCGTTCTGTTGGGGCTAGATCAAATTTGGACCTTAGGAATGATTGTGAACTTCACAGTTCAATTGTGGAGTCATCTGAACTCCAAATTGAGATCGGAAAGAAGTTATGAAAATCTTATAACTTCTATTTTCTTTTGAAATCATAACATTTGAAAATTCTTCATGAAACTTTCTATATTTTAGAATTAAGCTTCTAATTTTCATGATCTTCAAGATCTGTTAGATCTTGGGGATCTGATTTACTGATGATATAATGTTAAAATAAAATGATAGCCATGACTTATTTGGAAAGAGAAAAGATAAATTGAGGGATCTACCCTTTATTGTAGAAAAACCCTAAAAATACAAAGGAACCCACTTGATCAATAAGATCAAGTATGATCAGACCCTTGAGATGAAGTGAATGAATAATATTATGATGGAATCTAGTGAGATCATGGATTGAATATGACAAAAAATAAAGGGATATGATCTTGGACCTTAATGGAGTAAAGGCCTTAAAATTAATTAAAACCCTTGATTAAAAGGGAAAAGACCTAAGATCTAATAGTTGGATTATAAGTAAAAGCTTTAATAATGAGAAATGGGTTAGTTTGAGTTATGCATTGATTTGATTTGAATTATTTCATGAATATAGGATCCATGATAGATTATTTTAGTATAACTTCATTTCAAATGTCTATAAAATTATTCATGAATGATGAATTGTAGCTTAGGACCATCTTGGTATGATTTCATGCAATTGTAACTTAGGACCATGCTAGGATTTCATGTTAGATTAGACTATGGTATGAGATGGTACCTTAGGTCCATGAGAGTTTAATTTGAGTTTATTAGATAAAGTACATTAGTTATAAATCATGCTAGTGTAATCTTAAGTACCTGGTACCATTATTATTAGGTTATTCAATTATGTAGTTTAATGCTTTAAAGTTATAATTCATTTCTGGTTAAATTTTATTAGTAGATTTAATTGTTAAAGTAGTTATGAGATAAAGAGCATAAAACACCAAAAATGGAATCTAATGAGAAAGTAGAGTTTTATGACACAAATAAGAGTGAATTATTTGACTTGGACTTAATTAGTAAGGGTTATAGTTAGTAGGACAATATAATGATTATCTAATCCTTGGCCCAAACTAGGAGAATAATAAACCCCATGAATGACATTTTAAATGTTCATAGACTTAATTAAAATCAATTAGAAAGAGTACTTAGGGTTAACATGCTCATAAGAACCTTATGAAAGGTTGAGCTAAGGTCACTCTAGTGAATGTTGAACATGCTGGTTAAGGGGGTTTTCTAATAGAGCCTCGCTCTTCCCTCCCTTCCGTTGATGTTTGTGAGGTCTAAATGCCTCCTTACGTGAGGATTGAAGTAACCACTTTGTGCTCACCCATTCAGCTAGTAAGCCTTAGCCAATTAGAAATAAGAAGAGCAGTCTAGACTTAGGCTGAAATAAGTTATCTTCAACTAGTAAAACATTAATTGGTTGAATAATAATAATAAGAGCATAAAAGGTTAGTAAATTATCTAACCCTAATGGAAATTGTAAGAAAGATAAGGATAATCAAACAGGATCCATTGGAACTTAAATGATCAAGAACAATAAAAAGAAATAAGTATTTCTTGATGATGATATATGTATTGCTTGCAGCTTAGATCAAATGGGATAGAAGATCTTAGATCAAATAGAAGATCTGAACCCTTGATCAAATATGATTCAAGGAAGAGAACTGAGATTATCCTCCTTAAGGATGATCAAACAACTAAACTTAGATCAAAGGAGAACTAGATGATAGAAGATCTAGGTTCTTGATCTTTATCAACGAGTATAAATTGTTGATCAAAGGATTTATGAAAGATCAAGATCAAAGAAAGGAATACACAAAGACTCAGGATAGAAAATACATAGATCTGAAAGATTAGAGGATCAATCTAATCATCAGATCTATTGATCAATAGGATAGACACTATATGAGGTAGATAGATCATGGTAGGACAAAAGATCTAGATCCTTTATATCAACGGACAAGATTAGACAAAGAATAGAGATAGGATTATTCAGATTGTATATGTATTGAAAATATGTATGGAATTACAGATTTCATACACTAGTCAGGATCATGTAGGATTTGAAGAGATGGATCACTATTTAAAGGTAGGAGGATTTTATGAATGCATCTATATGGGATGTATATGTTGAACATATGACCTTATGTTGACAAGTATAATGTTAATACTTGTATTAAATCCCCTAAAACCCTTATGATCCAACCAAATACATATGAAATGGTTAAGTTAGAATTGAGAACTAGACTCTAAGTAAAAATGGAACTAAAAGATATTCCAACCCTAAGTAAAGAGACACATTGTATGATACATATGAAACCTATTTTACATACAAGCATGGAGGCTTGTGGTTTTGTTTTAAATAGGCATAATCCTGGGGATGCTATGCTAGGGGAGTTATGAGGGTTTGGCCACCCACTTCCCCAAGTTTGATTATTTGAAGATACCTTGCCCTATGAGTGGCTAAAAGTTGGGTGGGGAAATTATGGGAAGGCCACCACTGTGAAAGTCTTGTCTCCCCATATAGGCAGTGACACAATATTTTCCACTATGGTATCAATAGCGAATAGGGTAGTTATCTGAGCGCATTAGTACGGATAAGACTGCAGCATGGTAGTTCTTTGATTATTTGCACTATGATGCATATGAGATAGGCATATTGAAATGCCTTATGTTTTGACATGATGAAATGCTAGGTAATTGTATATTACCAGTATTTCCCAAGAAGGGAAATTCCTATTATAGGACGAGCTGAAATACTGATTTCTCATAGTGGAAAGGATTGATTAGCTTAGGTGGGAATGATATTTGACTACTTTCATAAATTTGACGAATTTATCCATGTATATTATGTATGTATAAGGATTTACATATATTACAAAGCAAAGAGTTTGATACATGAGTATGTCTATGAATAATGGGATTATGAAGTATTAGAATTATACTGTCAATTATTATGCTTATTGAATCCCCTACCAAGTATAGCTTGGTGAGATATTATAAATGTTTCAATGTTAATAATATCTTAGATACATAGAAGGAGTGTTAGAGCTGAAGACTGTAGAAGATTTGAAGAGAATAATCATCAGGGTATACCCCTTAAAGACATGTATTTTGTTTTCTTTTAGAGTATTGTATTGTAATGAGAGTTTCATTGTATGGTGAGCTTTGAGTTTTGGATTATGTAATTTGGACAAGTATTGTAATGGAGTTGGGCTATACTGTGAACCACTGGATGGATTTTGAAATTTAACAAAAATAAATTCCTTCAATGGAATTTTATCTTGCACAAAAATTCTACTTATGTTATATATGAAGTGATGACTTGGGTTTTTCAAAACAAGTTCTAAAGAAAAGAGTTTTCACTGCGTTGTTTTGCGAAATTTTTTTACTACTAAGGGCCCTGCCTTTGAAAATGTATTACAAAATGTGTTACAAAAACTCGGGTCGTCACACTCTTAAAGGATAAGGAGAGAAGGGTAGGGGGGACAATAGATAAGAAGGGTGAAAAGCTTTATATGAAAACCTATGGGAGTCCTGGTTTAGTTTTTTAGTTTGTTTTGTTCCCTTTGCTAGTCTTTATTCTCTTCATCATTTTTATTGTTGCTCTCTAACTCTCACGCATCCATTCTCTTCAGCTTCCCCCCTTTTCTTATGTTTTGCTTGTCCTCCTTCAACATTTCCACTCTTTCCTTTGCTTTCCATTGTTATTCCTAATTTTTAGTTCTTTTCCATAATCATTTTTTTCCTTGTTCTCTTACATTCACTCCCTCGTCTATTCGTCTCTTCTCTCTCTCTCTCTCTCTCTCTCTCTCTCTCTCTCTCTCTCTCTCTCTCTCTCTCTCTCTCTCTCTCTCTCTCTCTCTCTCTTCACCCAAGCTTGAACTGCACCACACTGCCTCCTGTTCTCCCATTCCCATCGTCTGCCCCTCTCCTCCTCACTCAAACCCAGATTCCCAAGTTCCCTCTTTATCTCCTGTACTCATTCACAGCCCTCTGTTTCGTCACCTCTCTCCATCTGTTTGCTCGATACGATAGCTCCACCAGCTAACCCTAGTCACTGCTCTACCCCCTCCCTTGTTGATCTCTGTTACTTTGGCCAATTCCCAAACAATTCCCCTGCTCCTCTCTTCTTTATGGTTTCCCTAACTCCCGTCTCATTTCACTAGCTTCTCCTGTCAACGCCTTTCATTTCCCACTCTGTCTCCCTTTGTTCACCTACATTTCCTTCTCCTCTGATTGCTCTACCCCTTCAACGTACTGGCATCCCTATCCAGTACTAGCGTTTACCACCACCGGCAAGGCCAGACAGACATTGCTGGCCAGTCTGTCGACTCTCCTTTGTTAATCTAGACCGGCTCCTCTCCTATCTCTGTCAACTCTTCATCAACACCAAACGTATTTCTCAAAGATTCAACATTGGTTAGATCTCTCATCACTGTCTGTTCTCCACTCCTAGTAGTCCACCATGCATACCAGACCGAACGAATTCTAGAACGACACTAGTCTCTACTCAACTCCAGCCAACTCGCATCATCTTCGTGAGTTGTCGTCTCCTCTATTTTTAGCATAGATGGGTTATCCCCTCTGTCTTTCATCACTGCTCCAACATTGTTTTCAGCAAAAAGTTCTATTTTGCTGGGAAAAGAGGGAACTTTCAAGAAAAATTCTATTTTTGCCCTTGGTATAAAAATTTTAATTACATTTTTTGTGCTATTACTATTCTTATGTACATTCTATTCTATTCATGTTTTATTATCTGTATTTTATGTTATTCTCACTTAATCCAGGAATTGTTTAATTAGAACTTGTCTTATTCCAGCTTAAGCAGATTAACGGTTCTGCTTTAATCACTGGAATTCTTCAATTTCTCATCTGTTTCACATCATATTTTCAATCAACTTTGAGAGATTTTTTTAGGACATCCTATAGCTTGTTTATTGTTCTTGATCTTGAATATGAGAATAAAAAATTTGATCTGAGCCGTTAAAACTCAAATTTCTTATCTAGACTAGATATGTGCAATTATTGAGAATCTACCTAATCCTTCTAGTAGATCATCAATAATAAGCATTAGAAAGAGAGTGATGAAGTCTAATCAAATTTTATGAGACTAGATCTAAATAATTTGACGATAATCAATCTAGGGATGTAGATTTTTCTTGTTTATTTAGTTAATTTTCTATCCTTTTGGAATGGATCTATGTAATTTTCATTGATTACATACATATGAAGTCTGATTGTACTTTTTGTTAATTTATATTATTTAATTTTAAATAATTAAATTTTATTTAAACTCTAAATTCTTAAAGCTAGTCCTTGTAGGATTGACTCGTACATGCATATGCTATACTACAATAGCCCGTGCACTTATAGAAAACACAACAATATTCGTAGATGATATAGATTTTTAAGTGTTGGTTAGTATCTCTTCATTTGTGTACATGGTGATGGTTAAAAACTTGCCTTTTTAAAGTTAAATTTCTTTTTGAATATATCTATCACATTTTGCTTCTTTTTTCATTGTTAATTGAAAATTTTCACGTGTGCATGTGTGTAATTTAGTTATTTTAAATACTTACAATTCTTGTATACCTAGTGTTTGGTAAAATGCCTAACCTAATCTTTTTATATTTATTTCTCTATCAGATTTGACTATGAATATTATTGATCTAGGCTTAAAACTGATCAGATAATCTTAGTTGTTGGATTTGTTATTAGGTAAACAATACCCGGTAATGCCTGATCAATGATCTGATGTTACAAGTAGGTTCCCCATTCCTAAATTGATAGAATGAATAAAATATTTCAAAGATCAAGATAAAAAAAATCTGACAGGCTAAATGAGGATCATTGATCTATAACTATGCATATTGATTGGTCAATGATTAGAACTCCAACAACTATGCCAAAGTTCTGATCATTGAGTTTTAACCTTGAACAACAAATCTAATTACTCAAAATCGATGAATGATGAATGAAATTATCAAATCGAAATCTTTGATTGTTTGATCATGATCTTAAGTTTAGACCTGAACATTTTGAGTATTAAATTATACTTTAAAATACTAAGTTACATCACTGACTTGGAGAATGGATGACATGTCTGAGATGGACCTGATCATATCTCACCTATGTAGTCTATGACCAGTGGAATGTAGATGGAGATGGCTTATAATTGATCTGGACGGTCACAATTGAGTCATGTCATTATGATCTAGTGATGATTTGACAATTTTGGGCAATCTATTTAACAATGAAAGGTGTGATGAGACATGGTTTTAAGGGCAAGTTGAGTCTTCAGTTCATTGGACCATTTGAGATCTTGAAAGGGGTTGGACCCGTAGGTTAACTGCTAGACTTCCTACTCTAACTGGTAGATGTTTATGATGTTTTTCATATATCTATGTTGAGGAAATATATAGCGGATCCTTCCCATGTACTAGAGCAGATGCCTAGAGAACTGTGAGAAGATTTAACCTTTGAGGGAAAAGTTGTACGAATTTTAAATTGTAAGGTACAGGAGCTTAGAAGTAAAATTATTCCATTAGTCAAGGCCTTTTGGCAGCATCATTCAGTAGAAGATCCACATGGGAGATTGAGTAGCAGATTCAACAAATACATCCCAAGCCTTTTAAGAATTAAGGTAATAAGAAGAATTTTGAGGATGAAATTCCTTTAGGGGGGGGGATGTAACAACCTTAATTTTTAAATTTCATTTAAATGATCCCAAAAATTTATTTTGATAAAATAAAAATAAATTGTGTGTTTAATTAGGTCCCATAGAATTGACCCTTAGAAAAATACTTAGTTGACCCATAAAACCTAAATAATTAGATTTTACTTGAGGAAATGAATACAATGGCATAGAGAATGCTAAAATCGAAGATCAAACGGAGAAGTTATGAATTTATTAAGGTGAGGGCCTTTTGGTAAATGAATAATTAATTAATTAATTAAAATATAAATAATTAAATAAAAAACATCTTTACTTAATGGGAGGGGGAAATTTTGATATAACCCATAAGAGAATCATGAAATAATTAAATAAATATTTTTTTAACTTAAGGAAGGGGGCTGGTATGATATCGACACTCCCCTTCTATTTAAGGAAAAAATTAAATAGACCATAAGGTCTGTTACTCAAAACTGAGAAAGAGAAAGAGAGAGGGAGAGAAGAAGAAAAGGGAATGAGAAAAAAGAAGAGAGGAAAAAGCATGAAAACACACTTAAGAGGTGAGATCTATAATACCCAACTTTTGATTTTTGGTTTTGGGCTGAATCTGTGTGATCTAGTGCTAGATCTGGAATTCTAAGATAATCTAGTCATTGATTTCGTGATCCATGTTTAGATAAGTCTAAAATAGGATTGAATTACCTTAGATCTAACTGGAAATATATCACTTAAATTTTCACTTAGGCATCTTTCACTTGGTTTTTTGTGATGTAACTATGAATGTTTTGATGCCATGTTTCACTCACTATTGTAGATACCCAATTCATGCTATTATTCCTATCTATTTATGACTCAAGTATGCTTAACTTCAGTTGTTTTCATGTCATGTATTGGCTCATTGTTATAGAAGTTATAGCCTCTCCTGTTCCTACTTGATTTCAATCATTGTTTACTGTGTTTTAACCTCTATTATGGAAGGCTATTACTATCAAGTATACTTAGTTTCAGATGCCCTAACCTTATTGCTATTGCACTAATGTTCATGCTTTGTCTTTTGATTTGTTATGTCATGATCATTTCTCCACAATAGACCTCTTACAACATGTTGCCATTCCTTATTTTAGGCGTACTTGTGGCCTATCGTGCATGCATGGAAAATAGACATCATTTTGTGACTAGCATGGCATTGATTTTGAGTTGATTTCATGCACATGTTTAAAAATCTAGATGTTTCATGGATGGTTTTAGATGATCTTCAAGTTTCAAAATCATACCTTAGAGTTTAACATCTCTTTGACATGATCCATGTGTTCTCGAGTTGGTTTTAGCATGTTTTTGCAAGTTGCTTCAATATGAGTGTTTTGATTTGAAAACCAAAACTAATAAATGATGTTTTCTAGGTCATGGAAGAGGCATACTTGTGCATGGTTTTACCGTGCTAATTTTTTAGTAAAATTACTAGCTTTTTGATGAGAATTCCATGTTGAAAATAGTGGTTTTTGAAATCCAATAGTGGATGTTTAATTGATCAATTTTGAACTTATTTATGTTTGAAAAAAATATAGTTTTGAAAGTTTAAAACAAAACTAGTTTTAAACATATAATAATGCCTAAAAAATGGTAAGTTTTAAATGACGATTCTTGAACTAAGTTATGTTTGGTTTTGGCTTAGAGTTGTGCCATGGTTTCAATGTTTTGAAAATGGTTTTCGAAATAGGATATCAATACTTTATTTAGCTCAAGTGTGATATGTATTTATGCTATAATGTGCACTTGTGATTTAGCTTGAATAAGAGCTCTACATGACTTGGGAGCTATAGGAAAGTTAGATTGAGGTAATGTTAAGTATATGTATAGGCTAACCAAGGATTCCTTAAGAAATTTTGTAGTGAAATGGTACCATGACCTTACTTGAATGGACATATGGATATGTATTATCTAATCTTTAATGGATAGATGTGACTGGAATGATTGTGGGGGTGCTAGTTCAGTTCCGAGCCTTTGGCATGCAAAAATGTTTGTGCATTAAGCTATCTTTCAAAAGGGTAAAACACTTGAAAATGTCAGCGAAGTGTGGGACTATCTTGGAGCACAAATTCTCACAAAGAAAAGAGGAATTTGATGCTTAGGATCATGCCCATTTGGGTGGTGTTTGGCCATGAAAAAATGCAAACAATGTTGACCATGACCTAGCTAACTAAGTAATACAAATCCTAAGGAAAAGAGACCTAAAAATAACTTCATGAAGAGAACTATTAGATGACTTTACACCCTTAGGCTAAAGGCATTATGTGCTAAAGAAAAGAAGTGAAGTAATAATACACCTAAGGGAATATAAGCCAAAATAGAAGGCATGTTACACTTGGTCTAGAGTAGACTAGAAGCATCGGCCAATCTAACTAAAACTCCCAAAACTAATCAATAGGTGATCTTAGTACACGTTTGATCACTTTGATAAGAATAACTTATAACGTGTTTCTAGAAATGGGCATCAACAAGATGAAACATGACATATGTGCAAGTTTACAAGTGAATGCTTTAAGATGTATCTTTTTTATTGTCAAATGGTAGTAGTTGCTTACATAAAACTAATTTGTTTTTTATTAGTCATGTTTATATGAGTGCAAATGGATGTGTATATATACATGTATTGTGTGATGGCTAGAATCATGCAAGTTAACATTGCTTAAAATTGTTGCATCTTTAGAATAGTTTACTTAGTTTCTAGGTTTAATTTTAGAAATATCTATATTTAGAATGTTTCTATTTTCATGCATGCTTTGCTAATTTGATTTTGGTTTGTTTTCCACCTACTCATGTTTGTTTGTTTTCTTTAAATGGATTACATGACCTTTTTTTTTATCTCAATGTTCTAATTAATATCATTATGTTCCTCTTTGTAGCAAAGATGGAACAAGAATAATATCAAATGATGAATATGAGAAAAATGAAGAGCATGAACAAAAGGTCAACATGAGCACTACTCAAAAGAGAAAGGGTAGAGGTGAACAACAATGGAAAAGGTTATCAAGAGAAAGTCAAAGAGAATTAAAGAAATTGTCCTGCATAATAGTAGGGGCAAGAGATAGGTGAGAATGTAGCCTCTTATAGTAGTTTTCTCTACTCCATAGTAAGAAGCATGGTTCCTATCACGTTTGAGGACTAGAGACTTATATCATCCATGAAAAAAGATTCAATATGGGAAATGGTGAAGGTAGGTAAACATTAATAATATGTATTATATAATTTCTAATATATCTTATTTTTAAACATAGTAATTTGCAATGGACTTTGCTGACTTCCTTTGATGTACTTGAGCAGAAGAAGGCACATGCTTTATAAGAAGTTGGTGAGCAATGGAGAAAATGGAAGAACTACCTTGTTTGAAATTACATAGCTCCATATGGCAACGATCCATCGAGGCTATACACACTGCCTACCATTTATTCCAATATCATTGACTAGGACGTGTGGAATTCATTTGTATAGAATTGCATGTTAGTTGAATTTGAGGTATGCGCAGAAACAATTTTCATTTAATTAATTACATGTAACATCCAATTATTGCACTTGATTACATAGGTACAAATATGTAGGCAAAGAGTGCAAGAGGAAAAAATGTACATGAAACTAATATACGCCATCACCTATCCAGGTTAGGCTATGCTTGTTTAGAAGAGCGCGAAGTAAGCCTCTATGACAATTTATCCCTTTCAAATTAATGCTACCATATTTATGTATATTTTTTTTTTTTCTAACTATAATGTCTTGCTTGACTACAAAAGAAAGTTAGGACCACAGAACCCATTGATTGCACCATCCTCTAGAAGATGTCGCATTTGGTGGGCCGTACTAGCCAAATGTTCTCAAATGAAACTACTGCATAATTGCTTCTCGCATTGTAAGTGGTTCCACCTGTTTGTAAATTTTATACAATTAATTAGATGACATGATCATGTCTTTCTAATGAAATTTTGTAGGACATTCTTACCCAATAAAAGTCAAGTACAAGAACTCTAAGCAGCGCTGGTGCCAATGAGGATAGCTTGTATGGGGCTATGGGCAATAAGAAGGACCACCCTAGTCAAGTTAGGGGCACGGGATGCAGTATTGTTCCTTTTAAATTCTTTGGTAAAGGTTTACCTACAACTAAAGATTAAGAGGCATATAATGATTTGGTTAAGAAAATAAAAATGGATATATTTAAACAATTGCATGAAGGAGTTTTGAATGACAGTTGCTCAATCCCTTACATATAATTCTTGCAATGCCCCTATACCTCCATAAAATGCTAGCTATAATTCTTCAACTGAAGAAGTTCATGAAGGACAATCGAAGCCCCTTGAAAAAGAAATTCTAGCAAAGGAAGTATATATAGACAAAATAAAAAATTTCTTTTGTGTCCTTATATAATAATTCTCTATCTCAACCTCTCTATTGTATATCTAATTTGCTAGTAGGTCAATGCCTGTTGACCTAGGATTCCTGTAAAAACATTGTGGCAGTTGGCTTATGCTATAAGCATGAATCAACTATTTTGCACAGAATTAGTATGCCACCACATACTATGTGAGTGTCCATTACCATGGCTTTAGATGATAATGACAGCCTACAATTCTCTTTAGAAATGGAAAATATTATAATCGTTGGGCATGCAGTTGCACATCATGTTGCTTAGTCAGAGATACTAGGCATTCCCATAGAGTCCATGGTATGTATCTTATCATATTACCTTCTTCATCAATAATTTTTTGCTAGAGACGTCAATTTAGTTGTTTATCAGTTAATGAGCAATAACATGCACCATTGAAGTCGCACGTCATATTGTTACACCAATGGAACAAGTACTTGTGTATATGTTTGTTACAATTTCATCATAAATTAAGTCCTCTTCATTGATTAATATTATTTAGTTAAATTTTTTTATAACAGTCATCTAAGGATCGTGTGGAAGTCCCACCTAACATGCCTCAATCCCTAAAATTAATCTACTATCTCATCAACAAAGATAGAGCAATCAACCTCGTACAAATCAAGGGGGGAATGCTTGTTGAGTTGTTGAAGTGCCACTTATGGTAGAGGACTTATTATGACTTTGCCTATGGGATCAACTCTATCACCCTCACATTGTCTCCTACATGGGGTATATGCAAATATTTGCTTATAAAATATTTGATATTACATGTTATATTTTCACAGTATAGGTAATAATTATTTTTTTTTATGTAGCTTCTTGAATGATGCAACTAGCCTTTTTAAGGGTGAGGGTCCACTTTACCAATTCTTTGACCTTGGTATCATTTGTGGAGATGTGGAGTAATGACTGATAGAGAGGCATGTTCATGATATTTTACCAGGCTTCTTTTGATGCTTTAAGGGATAGAGCTTAATGATTCCCTACAATACTATCAAGTTTTAATTTTCTTATTTTCTTGCCAATTTATTTTATACTTAGGGATTGGCAACATTAATTACCATTCATATGACTATCTATATACGGCTCATTGGATGATGCTCGTTTTGGTTGTGCATGGTAGGTAAGCTTTTCTTTTTTATTCTTGTGGATCGCACATTCGTCCCTCCCTCGTAGAAATTACAAATAAGGAAGATTTTATTCTTTTCATGTACTATGTGAAGATAACTGATTTGCTATTCATCTATAATGCATTTAAAATTTAAATTTGTAGAGTATGGTTTGAATGGGCTAATCTAATTGAGATTGTACAAACACCGAAACTCACTTAGAAGAATGTCAAGGTATAAAAAATAGTTAATTACTCTATTTTACTAATAATTAAACTTACAATATTACAAATGACATTTATGTATTCTTTTTGTTGTCCTTGTTGTACAATGCCCTAGACAACAGTTTGATTGGGAGTAAGGTACTATGTGTTGAGATACATGAAGACTCAAATATTCGATGGTATTAGTGTCTCCCAAAACATTTTTTACTTTTCACAATCTTATATTTTTCATAGTTTTTTGTAGATCCATCTAAAAGAATGTAACCTGAATTAAATATATTGTATTAGAGGCTGCTATGCTTACTGAGTGGGCAAACAAGAAGATTTACTCTAAAGTAAACCTCAACGAAATACAACGCGAATGAGTTGAGTATGTATTGAGTTTCAATTAGAACACTTGGAGTAACTACACCTGTAAAAAACATAATAAAGTATTTTTTTATTTACTTGTATGTGTTCTTCTACTTTTCATTATTTTCTTTAGAATATACATTTTTTAAGAGATGAATGAGTGGAGAGTGTGAGAGTAAATGAGTATGGATGAAGTGAATTTGGAGGTTGTAAGTGAAGTGAATATGTGGAGGTTAGTTTTTAATATATTCATCAAATTATATAACATTTATGGGATGATTAATGAGGGTAACATAGGGTGTGAAAGTAAATGCGAATGTGTATATATTTACAAATGAAGTGAATGTGGATGTTGTAATGAATGCACGTGTTATGGTTTCTTTTATGAAGTATTTTAAAGATAGATGTGAATGGATAATGATGAATTTGGATGTTTTGTACCTAATGTGGAAGTGAATGTATGTTTGTTTTTCATGCGTATAAAGATTGTAAGGAAATTGAATTAGGTGTTATATTGAATGTATATAGGTGGTAATGCTTGAAATATCAAAACTAAAGAAAAGGACTTTTGAAGTCATTTAGTCCTAAACTACTTCAAAAGTCCCATACTTTTAAAGTAGTTTGGTTAAATGACTTCAAAAGCCCTTGATTTTTAAAGTCATTTATCTAAATGACTTTAAAAGTTGTTGATTTTTGAAGTTGGCTAGATAGGAATCATTTTTTAATTGACTTCTATTAGCCTTTTTTACCTACTTTAAAAGCCTCTTGTATAGTAATGTTTATGTGAAGGAGATTCCCATAAGATGCGAGATGTCTTACTTTTGGAAGCTTCTAAGAATATATAAAATGTCTTGGATTGCTATTGGTAGAAGGGAAGTATTATTTGGAAGGTGGGTTGAATTGATGGCTCACATAAGAAGAAAAGATGTATGTTTCCTATTGTGAAACTTTAAAAGTTAGAGAGACATGTGGGGCTGGTTTCTAATTAAAGAGGAAGACCAAGATAGCATAGAGTTTAAAAGGAGAGAGAGACATCTAGTGGAAAGTGCACAAGATGAGAAGTGGATTATTTTTAGGAACTTTCTAAGTGGACTATTTAATGACGTCTTTGGAAGGAGTTGCTTAAGAAGGATGTTTTTTAAATAGGAAAGGAGCACATGACTTGCTTTGTTTTCTAAAAGGGAGACATTTTCTATTGGGTAGATTCCATAAAGTTAGGAAAGTTTGGGATGGTTTTCAAATTCGAAACCAAACTAAATTAGATATTTCTTACGTGGTTTTGGAAAGCTAGTTTGTTGGATGTTGATCCCTAAAAAGAGCAAAAAAAAAAGACATTGAAAAAAGAAAAGATATTAGCTAGTTGGCTTGGAACGTATGGTTGCAACCATTGATTTTTGTTTTATTAGCTGCTGGTTTCATCATTTAGCTATTGGATTCGTGTAATATCCCAAAAATTTGTACCCTCATTTTTATATTTATGCAATTTAGAAATCATTCTAAGTTTCCAATTGAATTTTTAGGAACTTAAAAATCTCACAACAAGACCTCTGCCTATGGATTAAGCTCTAAGAGAGTAATCTAATGACTATAAGCGTGCTAAGATCCAATGTTTAGGATCAAAGTTATGCGAGAAATAGGATTTCACATTGATAAAGACATCCCTTGCTAAATATATGATAAAATTCGTGTGGAGTGGGACCCATTTGACTGCCAAAATGGGATAGCACAGTCAACAAGCTGTCTAGGTATAAGAAATCTCATAAATAGATGTTTTTTATATTGTGGTATTTGGAGAGAATAAGAATAATTTGGAGTCATAAAGTGTATACTAAATAAAATATAAAGATTTTGAGAATTATGCAAAAGTAAGAAAGAATATATTAGACAAAATAAAATCTAAGTCCGGTTGATAAAGCAAGGATTTGAGATAAGGAAGAGTGGAAAAGAATCACATCCAAAGAGAATACCAGCCATAACATCTCTTATTTTGGACATCTTGGGCTGAGGGAGAGGGAGTTCACGTTAAACAAAAAGTAAGGAAATGAGAGAGAAGGGGGGAAAAGAAAGAAAGAGAGAAAGAGAAGTGGTAGCACTTCCCATCCAACCGTTAGAAAACTAATCCAAGGCCTCGATCGTGTGTAAGTAAGATCTTGAGAAATCCGAAGTAAGATACTAGAAGCTAAGGGTGTATGCTATTAGTCACTCAAGTAAGATCTATAGAGTTGATGGAATAGATCTTGGGAAATCCATACTAGAAGTAGGTGGGTGGATGAATGATTTAGATTAAAGTTTACAATATGTTCGATATCCTAATATCTTAAAATTAGTAATGAAGTTTATGACTATGCTAAACTATAGATACCTGAGATCTACCTTGAATGTATAAGGGGATGAACAAATGGAGCAGAAGTGTGAGCATGGCTAAGTGCCATCCGCCACCTCCATTGAACAAGTGGGATCATCCAAGACTGTGATGGATGATGTGATAGGATGTTGTTTAAAATTGAGACCTAAGCGAGTGACATACAAGATAGTACTTTACTCGTAAAAATGAAAATTTAGAATATAGGCATGTGAATCTAAGCACGAGACATGCCACCACTTTGCATTGGGTGCCCATGCACGACATCCACCACCTTGCATGCACATGGTCGAGGGTAACGTGTAGGGTGGCCATGCACAGGGAGTGTGTGTCCCATGAAAATGTTGATAAAAGAATCCATGTTCCCAATATGTTTAATATTAATTGTATGGTTTGAATGAATGATGATCTTCCTAATTGATTGAATGGATGACCAGATTAGAAAAGAAAGTTTGTTATAGCTATTCCTCTTATAAGACTCCTGATGAGTGTTAGTTTTGAGGTTGGGTATGCGGTTTGATCTTTTATATGCCTTATATCATGTTTGCAATCTCTTTGTTTTGCATGAATGATCGAGATTTAAAAATATATGATCTATTTGATATACTTGATATTTTAGCATGATCAATGAGATTTATATGAATAATTGTACTTCCAATGATTTGGCTGATTAAAAGTTTTAGCGATCAGGGAAATTATGTAAGTTTTGTAAGAAGTGAATTTTGACATGTTTTCCTATACATGCAAAGTTAGCTTCTTCTTTTTTTTATATCAAAATGCATGAAAATCAATACTGCTAAGTATTGATTTTTGAATAGTTACTAAAAATAGAATGATGTTATTCTGGAATGCATTTTTTGAAAACTTTGTTATGCCCAATGAAAGGGTAAGGTTTTAAAAAGGAAAGTTTTGATAACTTAAACTTATTAAAGTTGATGCATGATTTTCACAAGCTAGTGTGCTTGGTGGGCCTATGCTAAGGGCTAGTACGGGTTGGCCTCCCAACTCCTGGCCACTATGAATGTGGAATGGTATGTAATGCCAGATAGTGGCATTTTTCTCTATTGGTGAGAGCAACCACTATAAGTGACACATGGCACCCTTTCAAGACTAGTTGTAGGCCCCATGAGGATATGGTTGAAGTCCCCCCAGGATATCCATGGGCACACTACGCAAAGATCTAGTCGTGAGCATAGTGTTGCCATAAGATTTTGTGTTTTTGGATTTTAGTGGTTCTAAATGAGAGGAACTGTAGATGGTTGATAGATGAGTAGACATGGCTATTTGGTAGATAGGTTGTGAAGGTGTTAGAGTGCATGAGGTTTTTACTAGCTAACAATGCCTATGCTATTATTTATCTTTACATGTGATTTACAATAGTTTAAGTTGAAATAAAATGGCCTAAACCTGGGCCTATGTTTCTAAACTGTTCAATCTAAGGCACTTCGAATTTTGAAATTATGAATAAGTATTTCAAAATGTTTTTAAACGTGGATGTTCCACTTTACAAAAAAAAATCATGCTAAAAATGATATTTTTAAAAGCCTCTATTACCACATTTCGGCTTCTTGAAGCAACTAGTTTGGGATTGTTACCAATTTTTCTGATCAGCAAACTGGGTATTCCTATTGGGTGCAGCAAGATGTACGGTTTTGTCTATTGTTCTTCTAATTTTGTATCTTAAGTAGCATGTCCTATGTAGCAAGTTTTGAATGTTGGAGAGGTCTCTCTCCTAAGCTGGCTGGATGAAACATTTTGGGTTTTCTCTTTACCTAGCTCCTTCTCTTATTCTTATTTTTTGTATCTTGGATGTTTTCGCTTCTATGATGAGTGACATAGCATGGAAGGAAGAAAAATCATCTCTTGTAGTGGCTTGATGAGTAGCAAATTCTAAGGTGTTGATGAGTGACACATTGAGATCTTGGGCATTAATCAGATTGGGGAAAGTTTTGGTATTCTTTTTCTTTTCATCATACTCTTATAATGTTTCAAACTTCAATTTTAATAAAGTTTTTCATCTCTTAACTTAGATTTAGTGATTATATTTCATGCTTTTTCTTTAAATTACTTTAGGATTTAATTCATATTTTAGTTATAGTTTATGTGTTTTACTTTTTTTCCAAAGTTCTTAGTGATAGTTTTAGGTTAAATTTCCATTAAGTTTTAATTTTAATTTTCTCATTAATTTAAGTGGCAAAAGATGTCTTAGGAGTATCTTAATGAGAGATAGACTTAGATGGTTTGGACATGTCCAACAAAGACTGAAAATGACCCAGTTAGAAAAAGTGAGGCAATGTAAGTAGAAGGTTCTAAAAGGGCAACAGGAAGAAAAAACAAAAGTGGATAGAGGAATGGAGGATGAACTCATATTAAACCATTACAAATATATCATATATTCAATCATGCTTGATTGATCTCTTATATATATATTTATATATATGATAGATATCTGTAATGCCCGAGCAATTTACACTATTTTAACAAAAATTGGACATTTTATCGGACATGAACTGTGTTAAATGTTTCACCTTATTTAAAATAGTAAATGAAGGAATTTGTGAGGAAACTTGGTACCAATGTATTCTACTCAAAAAATGGAATCCAACTCCTCAAAGAACGCCGAAAACGGAGTTCGTATGAAGAAGTTACGGCCGTTTAAAGATCAGGGGCAGTTCTGTAATTTAAACAGAAAAACGAAAAACGCAGGGGGCTGTTTTGATAACGGCACCCCCTGTCATCTTCCACCTTTAGACTTCTCCAGAAACCCTCCTCTCCCGATTTTTCCAGAGAAATCTGCCACCGCCAAGGGGGGCACCGCTATTGGTTGCACCACCATAGCAGGGCTATAAAAAGCCCCATCTCCCCCTCACGAAAACACGATCTTCCTGCAAATTTGAGACTGGAATTTTCGGCAAAAATCGGAAACCTGTCTCAACCCAGTTCCCTCTGCGTTTTCGTCCCCATGACCCTCTCTTCTTTCCGGTCTTGGCAATGGGGTTTCCCCCTTCTTCAAGTTTTCCCGCGACAGAGGATTTTCAGAACTAGAAATGGGCTCTACCACCAGCGATAGGCGTCCCCAGGCTACAGGTAAGCCCCTCCTTACCTTGTCTCTCCGTTTCACTTCCCCCAGGCCAAGATCCATGCCCGATCTGGCCGTTTTCCAGCCGGGTTTCCTGGCCGAAAAACGCTCCAAGCGGTTCCAGCTGGCCCTGTACGAACAAGGCATCCCAGGGACGCCATGCTCCACGTGCGCCTAGGACTGGGTCCCTGGGATGGGTTCTGGGCGTACGGCAGTGCGTATATTGTCCCAAGTGCGGCCTTCGGGTGCGCGCGTGACATGGGGCATGGGTCCTGGCTCGACCAGGATGCACGAGGTGCCCTGAGAGCTGAGACGCGCCATGTTACACCAAAGGTGCATCCGTGCAATGCCATTCAGGATGCGCGTCATAGTGCGTCGCTTGAGCTTGCATGTGCACGTGCAAAATGGGGTCCCTGGCACAGCCTTTGGGCGCGCACGCACGTGAGGCGGTCACGGTTCAACTAGGATGCACAGGTGTCCTGGGAACTGGGACACACGGACCTAATGAGAGTTTAAAGTTAGGATCAGAGAACAATTTGTAGTGTTTAACGAATAGTAGATCCATATCATAGGATCTAGCCTGACAAATGAATTAGGCAAGGACCATGGACCCTAAAGGCAGATCTAGCAATCTAATGTCTAAATAGAATGAAATTGATAAGGACTCCTTGTATCCATTCATACCCAGGAGTTTATAAATGAGACCCAGGGACAGGTTGAGTGATAAAGGACGCGACTCCAGGAGAGTTTGAGGTAGGTGCTCTATCGCTACTAGACTTTTTAAAAGAGCCACGATTGTTTTGAAAATGCATGTTTTAAGTATAAGTATATGACTTGTTTAGCATGACTTAATTCAGCGTACATATGATAAATACATTACGCATAGACATGTTTTGCGAACAATTGCATATATTGCATGATTTGTGACCATTGAGTTCTTGAAAAATTCCATATCCTTGAGGGTTACCAAAAGACGCTGGAGTGCCCAAAAGATGCTGGGTAGGTAGTTGTGAGGGCCAGGCAGTTGTGAGGGGCCCAAAGAGGACAGGTTTTGAAAAAGAGATTTTTGCTTGTTTGATTTGATATGATTTGGGCTGATAAGCTCGTGGGCGCTATGCTGAGAGGTCTGGGTTGGCCTCTAGCCTCTACCACTATTAGGTGGGATGGGTACCATGCCCAAAAAGGGCAATGTCCCTACGTCGACTGCATGTGGTACAGGCGGCTACCACTGGTGTCACGGCACTGGGTTGACGTGTCATATGCCCCGTGGAGGCTATGATTCTGTGTCCCTAGGTACCCGGGGACCACACGGCGACGAGGTCGTGGGCACAGTTGGACCCTATGGTTTCGTGGATTTACTTGCATTGCATATGGCATGACATGAGGTTGGTCGACCATACCAAATATCCATGAGTTGGATTCAGTGGAGCATCTTATGCATATAATTATGTTTATGATATATATGATACTTTCGACTTGGTTTGTGTGATTCTTTAAGTCGTTAGTATTCCAATTTGACAATGGTTTTTAATATCGATATTGAACATGATTGTTCGAACATGCACATGTTTTTAAGAGCATATGATTTTAAACATAGCATGCATTGCAAAACTAGTAGCGATAGACTCCTACTGAGTATAGTATACACTCACCCTATTCTTAACATTTTTCAGGATAATTCCATCCACGAGTAGAGGACATCTATGTTAGTGCTACGAGCAAAAAAAATCAAAAGGAGACAATTATACATGTAAGTAAACACTCTACCCTTTGGACATGTATTTGTATTTAATTACAGTTGAAATTTGTGTCTTTGTGTTGGATAGACCTGGGGGAAAACACTTATGATTTCTAAAGTTTTGCAAAAACTACTTTGGTTGTTGTGAAAGCAAATGACACTTGGGGTTTTCAAAATGAGTTTAAAACTAAAGATTTTTTGCTGCATTGCATGGTTTTCTATAAAATGGTTTTCAAATAGGGATGCATCCCGCCTTAGGAATTAGATATTGCATTTAAAAATGCATGAGAAAACCCGGGTCGTCACAGTTGGTATCAGAGCCCAGGTTTTATCCTTTCACAGCCAGTCCAGCATGTCCAAGGGTCATAGACAATCAAGAAAATCAAGAAGAAGTAGTATAAATTGAAGAAGTAGAGATGACTACTTCTATTTGAGGATTACAATATTAATGCTTAAGGCATTTCACCATAAATAAATAGGTGAAACACAGCTTGGTTTAACAAATAATTAGGCAGAGGATAGTGCAATCCTTATCCTAAATCTAGTCTAAGATGACTTAAGGATTAAGGATTGTTGTATGGTGCAAATATGAAAACTCATATATGGATTATATTATGATAAGAACGATAAAGGAAGATGTTAGTGGACTTGTTAGTAGATAGTTCTGACCTGCAATAAAGCAATCTCATCAAAGGTGAGAAAATTGAAGAACCTAGATGGCTATCTTACCATCATAAAGAATATCAGAATATGAGTACACTATCACAAGGATATGATATAAGTATGATAGGGGATGTAAAAGACAGACTTTGAGAAGATATTGATGATAATCTAAGAGGGATGAGAATGCAAGATGATATTAGGAGATAACTGTGACTCGTGCTAGATCACAAAGGTATGTATCCTGAAGGACTTAGCTCAATTTTGGATACCTTAATTGGAGTCTTATAAAGAGTGAAGTGCTATTGAATAATACCTACCTGAGTATTATGGAGCAAATCAGAAGATGTATACAAGTGACATGTTATGTGATTAAGAGAAACATAACATGAATATGATAAGGAAATGAATTCGACCGAGTTATCAAAATATTTTTGACACTAATATTGGGGATGATAGATCTGTGATAATAGATTGATCCTAACATGAGCTTGTAAGAAAAGTAGAGCATGATCAAAACGTCAATATCGTTATTAAGACATTGTATGAATTTTATTGAGGCTATAGGCAACTGAGGATTTCAATGATCTTAAGACAGTTTAGAATTTCTGAGAAGCATTCAGTTTATCTATCTGTTAAGTAAAGGAGTAGAGGCAGTATCGATTATATGCAACAAAGCACATGAAGACATTGATCTAGGTAGACAAAAAAGAGGATTTGAAGAAAAGAAAGAAAGAGATAGAGATGTAACTATAAGTATTCAATGAAATATTGAATATTCAAAAGAAGAAGATCATGACTTTATGGAGATACATAGAATTCTATCATCTTGAATCCCATAGGAAGGTAGATCAACCAAATGGAAAGGAATAATACCAGATGAGTTGGTGATCTTATTGTAAAAGAGTATAAAAGAGAGAAAGCATATGGGGTTTAAGACTTTAAGTAAAGTATCGAATTTCAGGGGATTATGTGACAAGAAATTTTTGAAGAGGAATGGTGACCAACTAGAAATTAAAATTCTACAAATGGTTTCATATCAATTAGATTCTTATCGGATCTTTATGGGGAACACCAATGGATGTAATCCATAAAAAGGAAAATTTGGTGATATCCCACCTTGCCAATAAAGTATATTGAAAAAAAGAATTAAGCCGGGAACAATGACTTGTCCATTTAGCAAGTAGGGTACCATCAAGGATCAAATTGAGGTCTTACTATCATAGATTGGAAAACCAAAAATCTTAAGACCATTATTTAGTCATTACCTTTAGAGCACTGTTGACTAAAGGTATCCCACCCTAATTAATCAAGTATGTTAGTTTGTATGAGTTAGTAGTCGAAGTTATATACTCAGAGGGATGTTATAAGTCTTTAGACTTGAGTTTTCCTTGAAGAGAAAAGTACTTGTTAGACTAAGTCAATTGAGGGTATGAGGTTAGTTGACGAAGACAATTGCAACTGAGATAGGAGCAAAAATAAGAAGTGATCTAAACCAATGTGAAAGATTTTCCAAACCTTAATGGCTACCATGACAAGGTGAAGAAATTACTTTGAGTCTAAAAAATACTGTTGATTTGGATTAAAAAGGAAGGCAAATAAGTATTGATCACTTTAGAGGCCCTTGAGCTTATGACATAGATATATCTAGAAAGAGATCAATAGGTAATCAAATAAAGTCTTTAAGAAAATGTTTATACTTACTTGAGTGTTGTTAAACTTCTTGAGTTAACAACTTCAATACAATTTGATATAATTGCTATTGAATGATAATTATTGTTATAAGCTAATTATGAGGAGGCACTTGAAGGATAAAATTTGAGGAATTGAGAAAATCACGACTTATGAGCATACCTCCTGACAATACAGACTGCATGATTGACAATAAAGCCTTGATAAAAGATTGCACAATATATTGACATAGGGGATGGAAGGAGAAAAGGTGAGATGGCTAGCACACTATAAGGTGAAGAGTTAATGTTACGTTGCCTTAGATAAATAGTTAGTTGTTATGAGCATATACCAAGTACGAAAAATCAATTGAAGGAATTTCCTAAGGACTAATCCTACCAGATTGAGTATAGAACTTTTGGACTGAAAGGTTACAAAGAAAACCATCAAGCAAAGAAAGGACAAAGAGGATGATGACAAAGGATTCAACCATGACCTAGTAAGGGTACTCGGTTATAAGAGACTTTTTGCCTTGCATAAATGGGAAAATTATTGAAAAATCCTAATGACAAATGGATGTGAATAGTGAGATAGGC
Organism: Warburgia ugandensis; assembly: GCA_035236585.1. NCBI lineage: Eukaryota > Viridiplantae > Streptophyta > Magnoliopsida > Canellales > Canellaceae > Warburgia > Warburgia ugandensis. Next base: position 59,054,486 of record CP141132.1, on the reverse strand, counting down.
CTCTAAACGAGAACATGTGACCCATGTTGATGAATCAACCATTAACATTTGACATGAGCTTGGATAAAATACTGGATATAGAGTAAGAACATTTTACTTTTAGTATATGATAAGGTCCTTGATGGAAGATGCTAATTGGCTTTCATGATTTTATTTTGAAGGTAATTTTGGTCAAGAAATCAAGTCACATATGGAAAACGACAGACAGTTGAAATTCAAAGTTAATCAAGGGTTTAGCTGTAGAGCACATGATACCATGTAAGTTATTGAAGTATCTTGGGGACAAATATAATAGGTAAGAAGCAAAGTTAGACACAATAAAAAGAAGGTAACTTTTTTTAACTTGTGGATGATGAAAGAGATCACTAGATGAAAGGGATTATCCTCTGATATTCAACATAGGAGAAATAAGATCATATAATCTCCAAGAATTATGGAGTAATTTATACATGAATAAAGAAGCATGATCTACGAGGAGACTATCCTATACTTGATGAGAAAAGTATAGGCATTTAAAGATTTCGAGATAGATGAATTACAGCTAGAAACCAGTATTGTTAAACTGGCACGTATGGGAGTATGCATAAGAGTACGCAGTGAAAGCGGCCCTTATAGGTAAGGCCTTGTAGAAGGAACAATAGAAATGATAAATTGAGGTTGAGCCTAGATTTGATTCCTAAGGAGGGAATGCATTCACCAAGAAGTTATCCAAAAGACAAAATACCTTGAAGATGATAATTTATGGAATTTCGAGGATGAAATTCTTTTAAGGGGGTAATAATGTAACTCCCGAGCAATTTACACTATTTTTAACAAAAATTGGACATCTTATTGGACATGAACTGTGTTAAATGTTTCACCTTATTTAAAATAGTAAAAGAAGGAATTTGTAAGGAAACTTGGTACCATTAGATTCTACTCGAAAAATGGAATCCAATGCCTCAAAGAACGCCGAAAACGGAGTTCGTATGAAGCAGTTACGGCCTTTAAAGATCAGGGGTAGTTTTGTAATTTAAACAAAAAAACGAAAAAATGAAAAACACAGGGGGCCATTTTGATAACGGCACCCCCTGTCGTCTTCCACCTCTAGACTTCTCCAGAAACCCTCCTCTCTCGATTTTTCCAGAGAAATCTGCACCGCCAAGGGCGGCAGTGCCATTGGCAGCATAGCCATAGCATGGCTATAAAAAGCCCCATCTCCCCCTCACGAAAACACAATCTTCCGGTGATTTGGAGACTGAGGTTTCTGGCAAAAACCAGAAACCTGTCTCAACCCAGTTCCCTCTGTTTTTTCGGCAACGGCCAGGCCCAAGTCAGGCTAGCCATTGCCATTTTCCCCATGACCCTCTCTTCTTTCTGGTCTTGGCAATGGGGTTTCCCCCTTCTTCAAGTTTTCAGACAAAAGAGGATTTTCAGAACCAGGAACGAGCTCTACCACCGGCGATAGGCGTCCCCAGGCTAAAGGTAAGCCCCTCCTTACCTTGTCTCTCCATTTCACTTCCCCCAAGCCAAGATCCATGCTGGATCTGGCCTTTTCCCAGCCGTTTTCTAGCTGGGTTTCCTGGTCAGAAAATGCTCCAAGCGGTTCCAACCAGCCCTACATGAACAAGGCGTCCCAGGGACACCATGCTCCACGTGCGCTTGGGATGGGTTCCAGGCGTACGACAGTGCGTACATTGTCCCAGGTGCGGCCTTCAGGTTCGCGCACGACATGGGGCATGGGTCCTGGCTCGACTAGGATGCACGAGGTGCCCTGGGAGCTGAGACACGCCATGTTACACTAAAGGTGCATCCGTGCAATGCCATCCAGGATGCGCGTCATAGCGCGTCACTTGAGCTTGCATGTGCATATGCAAAATGGGGTCCCTGGCACAGCCTTTGGGTGCGCATGCATGTGAGGCGGTCGCGGTTCGACCAGGATGCATGGGTGTCCTGGGAACTAGGACACACGAACCTAATGAGACTTTAAAGTTAGGATCAGAGGACAATTTGTAGAGTTTAATGAATAGTAGATCCATATCAGAGGATCTAGCCTGACAAATGAATTAGGCAAGGACCATGGACCCTAAAGGCAGATTTAGCAATCTAATGTCTAAATAGAATGAAATTGATAAGGACTCCTTGTATCCATTCATACCCAGGGACGGGTTGAGTGATAAAGGACGCGACTCCAGGAGAGTTTGAGGTAGGTGATCTATTGCTACTAGACTTTTTAAAAGAGCCATGATTGTTTTGAAAATGCATGTTTTAAGTATAAGTATATGACTTGTTTAGCATGACTTAATTCAGCATACATAGGATAAATACATTATGCATATACATGTTTTGCAAACAATTGCATATATTGCATGATTTGTGAGCATTGAATCCTTGAAAAATTACATGTCCTTGAGGGTTACCAAAAGACGCTGGGTAGGCAGTTGTGAGGGACCCAAAGAGGACAGGTTTTGAAAAAGAGGTTTTTGCTTGTTTGATCTGATATGATTTGGGCTGATAAGCTTGTGGGAGCTATGCCGAGAGGTCTGGGTTGGCCTGCAGTCTCTACCACTATTAGGTGGGATGGGTACCACGCCCAAAAAGGGCAATGTCCCTACGTCGACTGCATGTGGTACAGGGGGCTACCACTGGTGTCACGGCACTGGATCGACGTGTCATATGCCCCATAGAAGCTATGATTCTGTGTCCCTAGGTACCTGGGGATTACACGGCGGCGAGGTCGTGGGCATAGTTGGACCCTATGGTTTTGTGGATTTACTTGCATTGCATATGGCATGACATGAGGTTAGTCGACCATACCAGATATCCATGAGTTGGATTCAGTGGAGCATCTTATACATATCATTATGTTTATGATATATATGATACTTTTGACTTGGTTTGTATGATTCTTTAAGTCGTTAGTATTCCAATTTGACAATGGTTTTTAATATCGATATTGAACATGATTGTTCGAACATGCACATGTTTTTAAGAGCATATGATTTTAAACATAGCATGCATTGCAAAACTAGTAGTGATAGAGTCCTACTAAGTATAATATATACTCACCCTATCCTTAACATTTTTCAGGATAATTCCATCCACGAGTAGAGGACATCTATGTTAGTGCTATGAGCAAGAAAAATCAAAAGGAGACAATTATACATGTAAGTAAACACTCTACCCTTTTGGCATGTATTTGTATTTAATTACAGTTTGGCTGTGTGCTGTCACTAGATAGACTTGAGGGAAAACACTTATGATTTCTAAAGTTTTTCAAAAACTACTTTGGTTGTTGTGAAAGCAAATGACACTTGGGGTTTTCAAAATGAGTTTAAAACTAAAGATTTTCTACTGCATTGCATGGTTTTTTATAAAATAGTTTTCAAATAGGGATGCATCCCGCCTTAGGAATTAGATATTGCATTTAAAAATGCATGAGAAAACCCGGGTCGTCACAATATCACTCTTATATTGTTTAAAAGAGTGAGTGAGCTTGACAGAAAATATTATTTGTGATATATACTTTTCTTCTAAAAAATAGAGAATTGTTGCAATTTATTGTAGGGGCCTATTGAGAAAAATGGCAAGTACAAGGAAATGATTGTAATTTCATATCTATTATAGAATTTCTAGAGAACCCTTTCCAATAAATTTTAGTTTTTAAAAGAGCATCTCTAATGTTTCTATTTTATTCCTACAAAATTTTATAGGAGGCCTTCTAACAATTTTAGAAGGTCATTTTTATAATTTTAGATTTTGTTATCAGGGATTGATTTGCAAATAGAGATTATTGACAGGGACCTTTTTGTGACACAATTAGTATATCTTCACTTTAAGAAAGGATTCATGTATTGAGGCATATTTTTGAATTTATTATATCATATTAGTTTGCATAATTGGATTGATGTCTATTTTTTATTAAATCATGTCACTTGTTTCATGATATTATAACGTGTTAGGAGTACAAAAGTTACTTAAGAATAAGCCAAAGCATCTCAAGTCATAATTGTTGCATGATGTGTTCTAAAAAAGGCATGAAAGTAATCATTATTATTATATCAAAATACAATTAATTGTGAAAAATGAATATTAGGCCTCACAAGGAAAGCTATCATACTTAATAAATTAATTGGATTGGAGGAATAATTTCTCATGATGGAGGAGAAAAATCCTAGGTGCCCAAAGGTATAAGATTTGCCCATTGTTATGGATTAGATCTAAATTAGCTCTAATTATAAGGATAATTGTCAAACTACTAGCGTGTTATAGCTCTTGCCACATGGGATTTATAATGATGTAGTTGTTTGCTAAAAGTATTGCTAATATAGGTCAACATACTCAATTTAGGTTAATTTATAAATTTATTAAGACGAAAAATTGCTAGATTTCTTAAATTTGGCTATAATAGTTGGAGTGAACATCATTAAATGATAGAACTCAAAAAAATATATGTTTTCTTCCCAACTTAGGAGCAAACAGTCCATGAGCAATAAGTTGCCATAAATCTATCAGAATCCACAGGAAATGTATAAGACTCAAGAAGATCCTCAAGATCAATAAAATCATCAATTTTATTACCAACCCATGAAGGCATGACTATTAGGAGACCTTCTATCTAGTATCTCGGGACTCCTTAAGGGTTGTCATGCCTTTGGTAGCTCATTTTCATTTAGAGTTACATTAACAGATCTAAAAATAACCTTACTAAATAGTGATATAGAAGAAGTGTAAATGATGTAGCACGAAGAGTTTTGCTTAAAGAAAGATGAAGAACTACTTTGCAAACTAAGGAAATACAGACACACAAACACATTTAACCAAGCTTCCCACTAATGATTCTTCATTTGCTTTAATGGAGAATGTCATAGATTAATGTGTATACATTAAAGACAGTGGAAGCAAATGTATTCTATATGTGGATGACATTATGCTTGCTAAATCTAGTATATTAGTGCCCATGTAATAATTCCACTATAGGTCCTTGTTTAAAAACAACAAAGGTGGGAGGCAAAATAAAAATATTGACATAAAGTACTTAAAGTATAATAGAATGTTTAGAATAATTTAGTGTTTGTTCCACATAAAAGGAAAAAACTAATTATATTAGATCTCATGACATAAGAGCTGGTACTTAAAATATTTAGGGAGCATTTAGATCATATGAAATTTCATAAATCATTATTCTCTTTGAAGTTATTACTTGCTCATTTATACAACATGAGTTTTGAATATTGCCATGCTACAGTTGTATGATGATTCTTTATGTTAACTATTTTCTCATTTTATGTATACATAAGGCATAGCCAATAATAGACTGTCAATTGTGATAGATGAGGGTAAACCCCAAGTATGAGCATTTATTGGCTCATTATAAAAAATCACATCACATAAAGTATTTAGATAAAGAGAAGTAATTGCACAGTAATGCAAGAAAAGGAATTCTTGCCTAATAGAGTAACCACCACCATGATTCCTACAATAAAGAGACTTTATTTTATTTAAATTTTGTAACTAGTAGAACCAGGTGGCTTCATTTTAAATGTATAACCATACATTTGTTAACTCTTATTACTTGAGGCTTCTTAGTAGAAATTTTTCAGGGTAATGTGAGCCAAGTTGGAGAATATTAGATATTTGAAGTCAAACCCATGATGTGGCCCACATTATTATGTCATGTTTTTCATATTTGCACTTTAGAAGTTTACTTTATTTTAAAAAAACCTAATGTGGTAATAAGAGAATAAAGTGATTGTAAGGAACCCAATAATCCTATTGGTCCTAGTTGTGATGGTAACATCATGTGAAAGACTTTTCCCTAAAGATTTTAAAAGACTCCAACTATATCATATGTTTATATATTTTGTCACACCCCACATTGCAAAAGCATTTATTTTAGGATAAGAGATGTGATAAATTCTTAAGGCGTCAAATGAGATATAAATATGCATATCTCATAAATACACAAATAATAAATGTCAATACTAGGGCAATTAAAGGTTCAAGCAATTTTTCAATAAAATTTGGACTTTAATTAATACAATAGTCCTTCAAAAACTAAATATGGAACACTGTAAAATCTTCTTCATTAAGGAATGTTCTTCTTTTTCATTGCTTTGTTCTTCTTTTCTCAAGACCTTCACTAATCTGATATATTATATATATATATATTTGCAAACTTGCATTTGATAATTATACTATAATTATATGCATATTTCACTTTTATTTATACAATAATTTATTCAATTTAATTTATAGGTTTTCAAATATATCTAACATGTGGACATAAACAAAATACAAAATTTGTATATAACGCAATACTAATACAATTTAAACTAAGATATAAAATGCCTTTGAAATTCAAACTCATATTCAAAACATATTCAGATATCAATTACGTTTCAAATTTCAAAACATCAATTTGTGCATTAATCACAATCTACTAAAGTGAAACAATTAACATAAAGTCTAGACAAGTCCACTACTCCATTAATCATACGAGATTCAGTATACCTGCTGGTAATATATGTAAATATACAATTGTAATGAATAAATCAAGGTATTTACAAAAAAATAGGGTAAATTTTTTTATTTTTTTATTATCTTTTGCATCTCATCCATTAATAGAGAAGTATTTACCAACATTGAATGAGACCATTAGGAAATTAAGTTAGGGTTAAAAAGAAGGAGAAATCATTGGAATGATTTGGAGATTTAGGAACAATTTTTAGAGATAAATGGAAGATTAAAATTCCATTAAGTGATACCATAAAATATAATTGTAATTAAAAATGATGTTAAAATGATGAATAAGTAGTTCACTTATTAAAGGAAGGTCCTAGTCTAAGCTTAACTCAAAGCACATAGAGAAACTCCTACTAATGAATTATGAATGAAAATTTTGATATAATACTGGTCAAGGTATAATTGCATAATTTAATCCTGACCATGATATAATTGAGAAATCTAAGCATAATAGGGGGTTTTATTAAAAATTTTGAAATTGGGAAAATTAGATAAGGGGGCAATTCCATCTTGCCACATGGGGTCACATTCCCTAGGCAATTGGCTTTCCCCACCACGCCACTTGTATGTTCCCTTTTTTATTTCACCTAAGTTTATAATAGAGTTAACACAGGAGCGAGAATGCATTTCAGTTCATGCAAACCGCAAAACAAGACAATCTAATCTAGTAGAACAAGGAGAAATTTTGGAGAGATTATTAGAGAATTGATATGGGAGGAATGTTTAGTGAGGGGTGAATCTAGAAATCAAAAGGAAAGAGCATGGGAGAAGGGTTGGTTGAGTGAAAATCATGGAGAACCCTATGATGGTTGAAGTTCCATGTAGGAATGAAGGAAAACTAGTAGCAGGCAAAGCAAGGTGGAAGCTTGGGAAAGAAGGTTGTGACACCTCGGGTTTTCTAAAACCATTTTTCATATATAATAATAATGATATCTATTAAAGTAGTTGGGATCCTTAGAAAATGTAAAACACATATCTGATTATAATCGCAATAATCATGTCAAATGAAATACTAAAAGAAAACCCCAGGGGTCATTCAACCCATGGCTACAAATAAAATCAAATACATTATATGGAATACTTTGCAAAAGTTGAAAACATGGCTGAACACCGGTCATGAAAAGAGGTACAAGCAACAAAATGAACTATAATGAAATCCTAGGGTTCCATCAGTCATTCACCACATCCAACTCCAACAATAAATCCATACATATATAACACTAATAAGAGCTAGGTCCAATCCTGCCATGATAATATGAGTGTGTTTATACAACCCAACAAATCAAATATTAACAGGTAGGTGCATACATCTATCAATTTCTAAATGGGGTAGATGATCCTCGCTGTCCTCTCTACTGCTGTACCTGTTTGCCCTTGTTGTTGTGGCATTCCAAATCTAAGGCATTGCAAACCAAAGCAATGCCTCGGCAAGCAGTCACTTGTGCAGGTGATCACATTTAATATCAAATAGAGTATAGATAGTGTGACATATAAATACCAGATTTTATGTTAAATCTCATGGATGAAAAACATTCTTATAATAAGTCAAATCATCAAGTGTTTAGAAGTAAATGATGCATGAATAATAAAGAGTTTATAGCAAAAGTAGTGACCGTCGAAAACATGATTTGCCCCTAAATGTAGAGATATCATAAACTAAACACCATGGCATGCAAGACATGGATAAGGCATGCTTATACATTTGATAAAGTTAAATACAATCAATTTTATAATCTCAAAACATGGATGCAAGTCATCAGTAATAGGGCGCGCAAACTCTATCGTGTCCCACTACACTCTCATATCTAGCAATGAGTACTCATTCCAATCCCTGGGTCCCTCACCTATAGATCACACACTAGGTAGGCTCCCCCACATAGGCCTCACCTTGAGGTTGTATTGTCATGCTGTGGGTGCATCATGATAGAGATATCTTGGTGTATTTATACTACATGAACATACAGAATAAGAGTATGGATTATTATGCTGCAGCAATAACCACTCCATGGTATAAACCACTGCTGCTCGCTGTCGACACTGAAATGGAGATTAGTGTCTGCTAAGGCATGGGAGTCAGTCGGATGTGCATAGGTGGCTTGCCCATGATTACTACAAACCACATGCAGTTCCCCAATATCAAGGTAGCGTCTATAATATGTAAATTCAAAGGGCGGGTGGCCAACCCTAATACCCTCATAGCATGGCATCTACTGTGTAGAAACACCTATCATAAAATGGAAAAAACACAAAATCAAGTATAAAAAATCCGTACATAATCAATATCTAGAAGATCAAGTCAGAAAGGTGTTCTAATACATCAATAATTATGCATAAAAAACAGACCATATATCATGTGAAACAAAAGGATAATATAGACGTCAGCAACACATGCAAAAGATAGTCTCAAGAAAACATAAGATTGACATAAGTGTCCATGCATGAAAATGCTACTGTAAATAAAACCCTCAATGAATGCATCATGATCCATGAAATCAAGGGAATACTAAATGTAATCACCTCCCTCTATGCGCAAAGAATCTAATCAAGCATGTAGCCACTTCAACCTGCACACTCTGATGTACCTATTAGGTCATAGTACTATATTATATCATGTAGTGCTCCAAATGTGCCCCATTATGTATTTTACTCTTCATTTGTATTACTTGGTGTTCATCAAATCCCAGTTATAAAGCAATCAGTGTGGTAAGTCCCTTGATCTGGTAGTTAATCCTAGATCAATGGCCCTGATCATTTTATATACCCTTAATTAAGTCAATCCATGTCTTATTATTAGTTTTTCTTTCATCTAAATGATCAACTACTATCACTAATCATCAATCTGAGTTGTAATCAGCCAATTCGATGTCTCTTGATCACTAGGGAACTAAATTCTCTCATCTTGTTAAGTTTGGGGGCAATCCAACTATTGGATTATTCTTTATAGCCTCAATATATGATTAGATCACTAATTCCAATCTTATTTATCATAATTAGTTCAATTTCCATGTTTATCTAACAATTCAAGTGTATGTCCATGGTTGTATATTGATCTGTCAATTCTAAGGTTCATGGTCAGATCGACAGTCAAGATCAATTTCCTTAATAGATGCATGCAATTTGTCCATCAATTCCACTAATTCAACTATTATGTCATGTATTTATTCAATTTCTATAATGCCTCAAATTTTGAAGATATCCTGTAAAAGTGATTAATTTTGAAAATTAATATAGGTTTTAGATGTTTAATATTACTAAAAATATGAAACAAAGGAATTTGTGATAACAATCAGTACCATTAGATTATACACTCAAAATGGAATCCAACACCTCAAAGAACGCCAAAAACGGAGTTCATATAAAGAAGTTATAAGCGTTTGAAGATGAAGGGTATATATGTAATTTGAGGGTAAAACAATGAGGACCCAAAAAACATAGGGGGGCCATTTTACTAACGGCACCCCCAGGTCGTCCCCTACCTATAGCCATTGCCATTCTCGACTCTTCCAGAACCGCCTCTGTAGGAAGGTGCTAGAAAGGATGGCGGCACCGCCTCCCTCATCTATAAAAACTCATTTCCCCTCTCATCCAACCATCCTATTTTTCCTCATGAGGACCCAAAAAACATAGGGGGGCCATTTTACTAACGGCACCCCCCAGGTCGTCCCTTACCTATAGCCATTGCCATTCTCGACTCTTCCAGAACCGCCTCTGTAGGAAGGTGCTAGAAAGGATGGCGGCACCGCCTCCCTCATCTATAAAAACTCATTTCCCCTCTCCTCCAACCATCCTATTTTTCCTCATGCTTCTTCGGATGCCCTCACCCAAAAACCCAGAAAGCTAGGTTTCAGCGTGGAATAGGCCATACCCACCACCAAGGCCGCCATTACGGCCTACTCAGGTAAGTTCCCCACTTTTCCCCTTATTTTCTTACTTTCCCAGTCCCTATCCCCATCGGATCTGGAGTTTCTCGGCTTGGAAGTGGGAAAAATTGGGTTTTGGTCCGGAACCTGTTGAACGAGGGCATCCTAGGGATGCACAGGTGTGATGCGCACCCGTGATGCATTCCCCGAGGTGGTATCCGCTCACTCTGCGTGCGGGCGTGTTCCTGGCCCAACCGGGACGCATCCTACCCGCATCGGGGACACGGCTGAGGGAAGCCGACTGGGATGCGCATTGTGGCACATCGCTTGAGTGTGCGACAGCATACAACCACGGTCACGGCTAGACCAGGATGCGCATGCGTCTTGGGAATCGCGACACGCAGGTCCTATGTGGACGGTCCTGGATTGTCTGTTGAGGTGCGACCTTCAAAATCCAATTTCGAAGGCTATGTAACTCTGATTGATGATCCAAAAGGATCGTTGAGTCTGTAATTTTGACATTGACCAAATTATACAATGATATTTAGGAGAAATAAACTATTTAGGGAGAATATAGCCTAAAAACCATCAAGATCTTACGAATCTATAAGGTCAACTATGGCCAGACCTCAAGACTAAATCTAAGAGAGGACTTAGGACATTCTTAGACCCAGAATATCATAGATCGACTCCTAGAAACCCATAAATCACATAGATCCAATTGTTGCCCTATGAATTGAGAACTAATGTTAGGATCTTATGTTTGAATGACACTCAGGGCTTTAGGACTTTGCCACGATCCTATAGGGTTCGAATTGAGGAAAGGCACGAGCTAAGACAACGCTCGAGGTATGTAGTCTGATACTGCTATATTTTTAATGCATGTCCAAATGTACTTGATTTGTAGGTAGTCTGATACTACTATGTTTTTATGCATTTCCAACTATACTTGATTTATAGGTAGTTTGATACTATTAAGTTTTTAAATGCGTCTTAAAACTTTTTCTTGCATTTATTACTGTTTTTAGCATGCTTTTAAGATATGTTCTTATACGAGTATACAGAAATGTTTTCATGTTTTATGGCTTTGAATGCGATATTAGCATGAATTGATTTTATAAATAAATTGCATGATTTTGATGAGTGAGATTGAGGATTGCCATGTCATATAAATCATCTCATAATACCAGTACATGATGCATAACCTTAAGGGTTACCAAAAGATGCTGGAGTGCCCAAAAGATGCTAGTGAGGCAGTGTGAGAGACCCAAAGAGGACATGATTTTTATATTTTTGTGCTATTGAGCCTGGTGGACACTATGCTAAGAGGTTGTTATATACAGGGTTGGCCTCCTAGCCTCTACCACCAAAGGGTGGATGATATCACTGCAAAAAAGGCATTGTCCCTTCTCTGACTGCTATGGTAAACAGGGACAACCACTGGAGGTGTTCATAGCACCCTTTCGGGGACATCCATAGTTGCCGTGGAGGCTATGGGGGATTCCAGCTACATGCTGAGTGTGAGCATAGTGACCCTATGATTTTAGTGTGATTGATATGCATATAGCATTGAGATGGTCGTATATGATTAATCGTGACCAATTGGCATGACGTGTACGCTGAGAGACTCATGTGCATGATACTAACATTTGCTTGAATGATGACTATTTTAAGAGCTTCATGATTATTATATTTTACTCGTTGGATTGATGTATTGCCGAGATCTTATTACCTGGATCTATTGATTTCTATTCTATGATTTTAGTCATATTTAGATTATGTGATTTGCATATGAATTCCATGATTGAAATAATGAGCTTACATTTTATGCATAAATATGCATGTTTATACAAAAAGGGATCACTAATGTTTTACACGAAAAGTTCCTTAAAATTATGCATGCTGCATGACGAGTTTTTAAAATAGTAGTATCAGATCACCTACTGGGTATGAGAATACTCAACCCAATCCATCATTTTTCCAAATCAAATGAAGTATACTTAGAAGGGACACTAAAAAATGCTAGGGCCACAATCAAGAAAGCACACGTAAGATTCACAGCAACCCTTTTTGTATTTGATGTAAACGTGGTTATAAGTGCTTATTTGTGACTTGGGCTGTGATTAACAATCTTGGGGTTAGTAGTTATTCATTTATATGTTTTGCCAAAGTTTTGCCAAAAAGTGCCATGGCCTTTGCATTATTCATTCACCGTCATTTGTTAATGACGCTCGGGGTTTTTACACAAAATTTTACTTTAAAAGGAAAATTTTTGCTACATTCTTTTGCATGAATTATTTTAAAATAGAGATTGATCTCACTGTTTATTATAAAAACTGCATCCTAAAAACCTGGGTCGTCACAATTTCTAAGGCTTAATCATCCCTTGATTAGGATGATCTAAGTCATTGAGTGAGATTTTGTAATTTGTTCTGCTCAGATGTGGTCAGACCAAGCTTTTGATGATAAATTTAGGTCCGTGTCACCGAGACAAATCCAACGGCCATCTCTGATCACAATTTGGACCTATATAACTTCTTGAATTGTCAATTTAATGTTTTAGGTCTATTTCAATGGTCCAGATCAAAGATCTGGGTTGGGAATTCCAAAAACGGCGTCACTAGGACGCTCAGTGTTCGTGACTCACTTTCAGGACACATGCATGCATCTCGATTACAAGGATGCACAAGGGTGCATTCCAATTGTTAGGATCCACCTACATCCCGTCGCTATGGAGAATGGCACGAGCGGTGTCCGCACGTGTGTGGTCAAGCCCATAACTCGCATTGCCGTGCGTGTCTCCGATGTTCATCCTAGATGTGTTGTCCATCGGGGATGATGTGTTCGGGCCATCCGTTCTATCCTCATATGATCTACAGTCTAGATCTTCACTAAATTTCACTATTTTTCTTTGGGGGCCCAAAAACATGATGAACAGCTTAGATAATCCATTTGAGTCATCTGTGTGGGTATGTGTTTCCTAATCAGACGATCCTTGTTTATCGTCAGTCCACCTGCCAAGAAAACTAGTCTGACAAGGCCGGGGGGGAAAAGAGGGGAGAGAAATAAGGGGGAAATGAAGGAGATGGATTGACCTGGGGAGGAGGAAGATCCAGTGGCCGTGAATCTACTCATAACAGAAACGGGAAATGGTGCTCCAATAGCATGTCGGCCATGCTGTTGGTGCGGGGGTTCGAGGGAAGAAGGAAATGGAAGGAAAAAGGGGAGGAAGAGGAAGATGGGGGGGGGGAAGAATAAGGCATCGCCAGTCAGTTGATCGGTGTCTCAAGCACTGGCACCTTCACGTCGAATGGAGCTAGGGGTGGGAAATCAAGGGGGAGATTAAATGCAGGGGGAGCATTTAAAGCCCCCATTTAATGTTTTCTATTTATATTATTTTATTTTTCATATTAAATGTTAAATGATTACCAGCATTTATTGCTGGTAATCACCCCTTTAACTAGCAATGATGGTCCCCAATTCATGAATTTTCGTGCACTGCCAATGGACCCCACATGCATAATTACCATTCTGCCCTTTTGTATTTAATTTATTAAAACACCTTAATTAAAATAATTAGAAGATTTTCATCCAAACTGATTTTAGCATTCTTAGTGTCGTTGGATTCCCATTTTTGCATACATTCTAAATATTGATGTTTTAACTAATGAATGTATTTCTAAAAATTTCAAATTTCTTGGAAGTCCAATTTCCACAAAAATTTAAAAATTCATAATTATGTCTTTATATATATTTCTCCAAAATGGCGAGTATTACAAAGGTGAAGTGAGGAGTGTGGGGCAGCTGGGATTTGATGGAGGCTGGAAGAGGAAGGTGTTGGGTGAGATAGAGGTAGTGAAGAGCTTGCTCAAGTGAAGATTCACTTAGAAAAAGTTCTTGTAACTCAGGGAACACCAATTGTAGAATCTTGTCTTGTAACACCCCAAGTTCTTATAATGCTGTTTTAATACTTTTTTGAAATGTGGAGCCCCTTGATTGAAAGTTTCTTTTGAAAATAAAGTAGCAGAAGATTTTGTTTATTGAAAAGTGTTTTTGAAAATCCCCAGTGTTATTTCTATAATAAACACAAGGATTATACAATAGAATGAGTGTCTCATTCCTACAAAAAAATTGACAGAGTTTCTTCTTTTTAGCACATGCATGTGGGACACCTAATAGACAATACAAATAAATTTTCATTGTTTTCAAAACAAATACATACAACTTATCACATCCCAAAACCTCCAATCACAACCACATCACAATACATTTCACTAAATAAAAATGAGTCCACTACATCAAAGTAAATATACATACATGTTCTCTAATAACTCATAATTTAAATCCCAAGATGTGAGGCCCACTCTTCAAATACTGAAAATCTCGATCTACTATAACTACCACTCCAATGTTGCTTTCACATCCTCAACTCAACTTGTTCGTCCGTCTATTCAAGTTCTTCAAATCTAAGACATTGTAAACTATTATAATGTCTCAACAAATTTGTGCTTGTGTAGGTGAAAAAGGTTGTTATTTTGGTGTGTAGTTCATGATTTACATATCTAAAGTAATTGGGCAATTAGTCATATCAAAACAAAATCATATTAGCTTAAACACACGCTCAAGTTAAAAACCTAAGTTTTCAATTCATGCATTCTATGGAATCAATTCATATGTCCTAAGCACATCAGTTGACAATTCCTATGTATTTCAAAGTTTATGAAAGTATCATACATTATTCCTTTTTAGTATGCATTTGAGCAATCCTACATCATTGTCATTTCGTGATTCTTTAGTCATACACGAACTCTTTTTCATACATGCCCATAATCATTTAGTTCCATTAGTAACATATGATACTTTAATGTTATTCCTTATTCATGTACACATGTATCCATCTCACCTACTTTCTTTATGAGCATGATGTATTTTAAATTCATACATGTTTGAGTACATGATCATACATAACTTCTAATGATGCTCGATTATCCAATGCACTTATAAGTCAATCCTTGGAAACACCATCAGTCTAAAAGAACCAACATACATACATACATACATACATACATACATACATACATACATACATACATACATACATACATACATACATACATATGCCTCAAAATAATCGGTGAAAATTGTCATCTAAGGACATAAACGAAGAGAGGAACTATGTTTACATGATTTTATTAAAGTATGCATAATCTTAGGAATGCTTAAATTTAACAATAACTTCAAGTCTAGCATAATTATAATAATGTTTGGAAGCATCCAAAAACTATTCAAGATAAGAGTTCCCATGAAAAACTTTGGTTGATAAACCCTGGAGAATGAAGAACACATAGAGATGCTCAAATAAAGAAAACTAATCAAGGTTTTTACAATCATGCTAACGAAACCATGCAGCGCCTATGCTTGCATAGAGAGCGACCCTTTAAGTCCTGTCACAAGAACATTGGCACACCTGTCCTACCAATAGAGACCTACCTTATATCACATCGCATACTTCCCAATACTCCTAGATAGGTCCAACACTCTTGGACATCAACAACACATCGCACAATGTCCAACACTCCTGAACAACGTCCAACACTCTTAGACCATGGCCCAACAATCTTGGACCATCATCGGGCCTTATAGCTGCTCAATGACCACATGCCTCAAGGTCTACCTACTCAAGCTGCAGGTGAGTAGTTTTCCTTAAATCAAATCAAAACCTCTCAGGCCTTATAGTTACTCTATGAGTGCTTGTGTTAAAATCATCGAAATCATAACCTCTCAGGCCTTATAGCTACTTTGTGAGTGCTTGACTTAAAATCATCAGAACAAAATGGCAAATCACCTTCCATCTCAAGTAACTTGATTCATAGAAGGGTTTTAGGTTTCGATGCCATCTCATAGAAAATGATAAATCTCAAGTAATTTCAAAGTTCTAAGCACAACACTAAAGAGCCATCATTTATATACCACTCCTACAAGCATCATCATAATTTATGATGAGCCTTACCCCTGGCAATAATCATTCAAATTCCATCACACATTCCCGTTTACATAGGATATAAGTAAAGAAATGTTAAATAGCATGATTCTAACCATCACATAGCACATCTATAAACACATCCATTTACCCTCATATAAGCATGACTAAAACAATTTAGCTTTATGTAAGCAACTACTACTATACGACAATCGAGAGATACACTTAAAGCATTCACCAGTAAACTTGCATGTATGTCTTGTTCCGTCTTGTTCATACTCATTTCTAGAAATGCATTAAGTGACATCGACTGACAGTTGTAGGCAGGCGACATGCGTGAAGTCTCGAAAAGGAAAAAAAAAAAGTAAGAAAGAGAAAAGGAGAAAGGGTGTGAACAGGAGGGGAGCTTGGCATCAGTCGCCGATGTCCTATCATATATTTAAGGAGAGAGAACAGAGAATGGGAAATGGGAACGGGAACGGGAACAGGAATAGGTTGGGCATGATGTGTTATAGCCTGATCAAGTTGGAGGGGAGAAGGGAGATGGGTTCTATGTTGCTGGTGAGCTGGGCTTAAGCCATTGTGTCAGGCGACCCGATTGTCGATAATGACTAGTTGGAGAGAGAGGAGAAGATAAGAGCATAAGGGAGAGGAGAGAGATCTGTTGTATTTTGATTTAGAAGAGGGGGCTACCAATATCAAAATGGCACACTAGGTTTTACCCTCCATATTCATAACATCATAACTTCTTCGTTTGAACTCCATTTCTTGCAAAATTAGTGTCGTTGGAATCTTCTCGACATGTACATTCCAAATATTAAGGTTTTAAGGGTCAAATGAGTGTCTTTCAAAAGGTCAATAACACAAAACTCAAAATACAAAATTCCTAATTCACATTTAATTCAAAATAAAATTGAAAACGTTATATGGAATGGAATTTAGAAATTGGGTTGTCACAATATCTATTTGGATTGTTTTGTTGATTTTATTAATAGGGGGTGTTAAGAAATGTCAGATCAGTATGGAAATAAATGAAAAAAAAATTACCCTATTTTTTGTAATTGTGATTTATTTATTCAGTATGAATGAATATTTACTTATATTATAAGTCTCTTAGGAGCAAATCAAGAAGGGGATTTTTGGAAGAACTACTAATACTAGCTTAGGTTTAGCTCAAGAAATTGACATCTTTTTCCATTAAAATTGTAAGATTTTCTTCCTATTGCATAGTAGATGATTTCCTTGAATGTATGTAAATTTATTAAGTATAATAGCTAAATATTTAACTTGAATCTCATCTAAATGGACTAGTGATTTGTGAAAATTCAAACCATAGGCATGCTCTAGTTTGTGAACTGTTGATACTAGAAAACAGGCGATGAATCTCACATAAGAACACCCATGTCTCCACCTAATTTGGTAAATTAACGTATGAGTTTTCTTTTTGGATCATTAAACTTTAATCAGGTACACTAAAGCATTGACTTTATCATTCTTAACTTGAGTTTTTACTAGTGCAAGCCAAATCAGGGACTAGGCGCACCATATTTCATGCATGAAGTGCAGGAAAATGGTGCCCAATTCTAGCTTGAAAGCCTCAACCTTAAAACTCCAAATTTGAAAAACTAAATTGTAGGTCTTCAAGAGAGGACATTAACCCAAAAGATGTGCTGAAATTTTACCATGAATTTGATCATCAACTTACTAGTTTGAGGGCTAAAGCTGGGAGAAAAGTGCACCATTTCCTCTACATTGCCTATAGGAAAATGGTGCTTCTTTCCTTTACCTGTTGGGCTTCCCTGAAGTGGTATGGTGGATGTTAGGAGATTCCTAATAAGGACAACAATGAAAAAGTCAATCCCACCCCAAGCATAATGAACTGGAATAAGTTGTTGACAGGCAAGAATAGTATGCACCATTTTCATTCATGGTTATGCAAGAAAATGGAGCCCTTTTTCATGTCTTTCCTTGGCTCTAATTTTAAATAATAAGCCCTTAATTTCCAAGCTAGAAGTTAGTAGTTTTTCTTTCATTTGTATTTGAATGGTGAATTCTCAAGCTACATGATTGTTAGAATGTTGAATTTTAAAGATACTTGTGCTAGAAATTGAGAATGTTTATACTATGCATGTGATGGAATTGTGAATGCTTAAAATACATTTGAGATGGAATTGTTAAATGTTTAAGCTACTAAGTTAGATTCTTATGAACAAATTTAAACCAAAGTTCCTAAATTGCAAGCCAAAGGTCAAGTGCTATTCTACTTGAGTTTAGTTTGGGCAATTGAGTGTAGTGAATCAAGGAAAGATGCATGAGTAAAATAGTGAAATAAAATAAAGGCCTTGATGGGAAATTTCCTTTTTCCTTATTATCTTAGTTGTTATAATCCCTTGAACCTAGCTAATGTGAGGCACGCACTTAGCCACACCTAGATAAGTTGGGCTAGTCATAACTACCTTAACCTAAGAAATTAAGGATCTAATAACAGAGAGACTCATTTGAGAATGAAACTTATGTACGTAGTATGACCTAGATGAAAAATAAACATAAGGCTCTTGATATACCAAACAACAAGGATCACCAATTATATATGTACCTAGATTATCAAGGTGAGGAGTAGCGCATTCATAACAAGTTAGTAAGTTCCAAAACCTCAGTCTTAGAAGTTCAAAAAAGAATTAGCTCAATGATATTTCACCATGAAGAATAATTAAAAGATTTCACTTGATGAACACATACTAAGAGGCATACTAACATGACAATTTTAAGTTAGAACTTGGATAAATATCACAAATTAGGATTGTATCTTTGTAAGTAGTGGTATGAAAGCCCCTTCTATCATTTCTCTTGATAACTTAGTCCTACCCTTGCACATATTTTGGCCCACTTGTAAGATTATAGCCAAATGACCAAATAAAATATAAGGCTCTAAAGCTATGAACCCTTAAACCAAGGTGAAAACTATACCTCCAAGTCGAGAACTTATCAATACCATATGCTTCATGATTAATACTATAATAAAAACTAATAAAGTGTAGCACTAATAAGGCATTAGTTGCATTGTGACCCTATGAACTTTAGAAAAGATCATGCTCCTCTAAGTCATAAGAATGTGATTCTTATGGTGGCACCCGATCTAGTAAGAGATCTAGGATCTTAAGTTAAAGATACTTAGTTACTTAGAGACATGACTATGTAAGTAAAACTAAAAATAATAAAAAGGAATAGCACATGAAATGTATGACCTAGACTGAAGTAAATTGGCCACTAACCAAGGAATGATCATTAAAACATTAGATACCATGACACTAGAGGTGGAAATAAAGATGTTTGTTCATTTTAAACATATATCCAACCTTAAACTTCATAAAAATGACAACATCAACTAAGGATAGACTATAATATAGCATTGGGATTCTCAAGGAATCTAACACTAGACAAAAGGAATGTCAACTTATGCCACACCTTAACATCATAATTCAGACTTTTATGGGTTTTTAGATCTTCGAATATATGAGTTTTCATTAAGGTCTTAGGTGGGGCCCCTGCGAGTGGCCAAAATGTCATTGATCCCAGGTGTGAACATGGTCCAAGATTATCTTTAGGGCAAGCAAAGAAGCAATTAGAATAGCTAAAGGTGCTTAAAATGGGCATGTGTATAAGCCATGCATTTCCACCACCTTCGCATGGGAGCCATTCAAGCCACCTTAGCCATATAAGCCATGAGAGAGGGTGACAAGCTAAGGAAGTCAAGCCAAGCCATCAAAGCCAAGGGTGTGAGCCATGAAACCAAGCCAAATGAGACCTCAAAGGATCCATTCAAGCCACTTAATTCCAAAGTTACATGAATTGATACTATTGGAGGAGAATTTTACTCAATTATCCTAAGCTAAAAATGAGTTTTTAAGAGGATAAATCTTTGGGTGAAAATCAAATTAAGTATGCATGTGGACCAATGGGAAGAACCCATATGCCATCTTCCCTTTTCCACTTCTTTCCAACATTATCTCTCCATCCACGTATATACATTATCCCATGATTTTCATTTACAGGGAGATGCACCTTCTTAAGACAGTGGCATCTCCCCCCTTCCTAAGACCATTCTAGATTTACCCAATCACCTCACATTCTATTTCCACATCATCCTCTTCTATTGTTATCTCTTCTTCTCTTTCCATCCCTTTCCCAACTCTCTTTCTAATTCACAAGTTGCACTCTATGATTTTTTCAAGGGAGAGATGCCCTCTCCTAAAAAGGCGGCACCTCCTGCCTTACTTCCCATCTTAGATGTCCACCTTAGTTGTCTTTCCTGCTTCCCATCTTAGATGTCCACCTTCTATTTATAATAATCTCCACCCTAGGATCATACGATAGCAAGATTAGAAGGCAGCCAAGATAAGATAAAACTGTCATGAGGAGTTCCATGTGAATATCGCTGGGTAGAAGAGGAGGACGCCCCCTCCTAAGAAGGCGGCGCCTCCACCCTTCTCCTCCTCTCTAAGTCTCCACAATTTATTCTTGGTAGTTGTCCTCCTTCTAGCCATTCCATGACTCTTCTCTTTGGGTTTTCATCTTTCTTTGAAGTCCTTAAGTTAAGATTAGTTCTTCTTCTTAGTTCCTTGTTTTGTTGCCTTTGTTTTCTTCCTTGATTTCATGCTTCACTTCCTTTTCTTTACATCTTTTGTTTTTATTCCTTGTTTCCTTTTATTGTTGCTTCATGTTTTACACTTTAGATCATTCAATATAAAGGCTACAACTCTCTTGTAATGACAGTCAAAAGAGTGTAGCTCTTAGTTCAAGTTCCTTGCTCATCTCTTTCCTTAAGTTCCTTGCCATCTCATGCTTTATTTTCCATCTTTCCCCTCTTGTTTTCCTTAGATCTTTCTTGAAATAGAGACATGCTTACTATTGATTGATAATTGGATGTTTAAATAAGTTTTGGAATGTTTTTTAGGGTTGATTAAGATCAAGTTTCATTCATTGTAATGAGGTGTAATATTCAAATTCAGTATGCATGTATTATGCGCACCAATTTGATGTTCCTGGTTCATGCTTGTTTTTAGTAGCTAAATACTTTAGATCTTGAATGCTTTATTGTATAAACAATGCTTATTTCAATGCTTTCCATGTCTAATTGATTGGATGTTCAAAAACATCATGTTGTGAGAATCTTTCAATGGACTATTCATGCTTAATTTCTAGCATCTTACACTTCATGTTTGCTTGATGCTTTAAGAACCCAATTAGATTTATATTTTTTTTTTAGTTAATGCTTGAATTAGATTTCATGTTACTAGGCCTTTAAATTAAGTATTTAGGTCATTTTTTAACCCATGAATCATGCACACCATTTCATGGATCATGTGGGTGATACTTCAGTAGCTTTCTTTTAAATGCTTAATTAGTTGTTGTTTTCATTTATTTTTCTTGTTTAGGTGTATTTGATCTTACTTTAAATTCCATTAATTACAAGTTTACATCTTATTTAAGGAAGTCTTTAATTTTAGTTTAGGAAAGTGTTAATTAGAAAGTCTTAGTTTAGTAAAGTTTCAATTTGTAGCAAGTTCTTTAAGTTCATGTTTCCTAGAGTAATTCATCTTAGTTTTTCATTAGTTAATATCTTATAATGCATGTTTTAGGAAATTTTCTAAGTTTTAACTTGTTTACTTTAAGCATGTTTTATCATTCCATGTTTTTAGTGCATGCATGTTTAGTTTCGTATTAGTTTAAATCCTTAGTCTAGAATATAAACCACTTTCTTTGGCTAGGTTAGATAATTTAAATAGGATCCACCTAACACACAAACTGTTAGATTCCTCATGAGATCAACTTCTCTCACATGCAATTACTACAGTGATTTGTGAGCTTGTGAGTAATATTAAAGCTACACCAAATGCTGAATTGTTTTATTGAAATGGTTATCTTTGAAGATTTATTAAATTTTGTGAACAATGATGATTTAGATGTATTGAGTTATACTTGAAAATTCTATCATATGAGATTTGATTCTTATGGATATTGATAGATTTGATATGAAATCTAATGACATAAATTTATACCTAATATAGATATGGATTTTGATTTGACATGGTTTTGTCTAACGTTGTAAATTCTCACTGTGAGTCATCATACTCACCTACTTACAACCAATTATTTCAAGTGGAAGTTATAATAAGGAGAAAGATGAGATTGACTACTGAACTATTTACTGAAAAGATTTTTAATTTAGAAAAGGTTGTGAGACACTATTTACTTTCTAATTTTAATAAAGCTTGACAAGTTGTTAGGATGCACTTGTTATCCTTTTTAAGTTGATAATTTTGACTAGTGAGTGTATTTGAGACTGTGACTAATATTGAAACTATAAGAAATGGGAAAATTGAATCTTCATTATATTGATCTTATAAATGTTATTAGGTGTTTTTGCATAGCATGTGTAAGATGCATAAGTCTGAAAAATAGAGGAAACTCTACCATATTTTTTTATAGAATTGTATAGTTCTAGTATTAATAAAAAAAATCATGATCATCACATTTGGTATCAAAGCTTAAGGTTCGTATTGCTCAAAGATGAGATGACGAGTCATACAGACATCTTAACTTAAATAACTTAGGAAAATTCTTATATGCATTTTATGTTGAATTATAGATGCCACCTTATCATAGTAGAACAAATATATCAATACCTATAGGAGACTTTGATACTCAAGCACCTGCATCTAAACCTACAATTGCACTTATGGAGGTTCAGAAGGACGTAGCAGAGCCATTAGTACAAGAACAGCCAAGTGTTGGCGCATTAGTAGATTTGGCCAATAAGGTGATGCAATTGATATTTCAAAAAATGAAACAGAGGTTACAGGCATCATTGAAAGAGGATTCTATTGCACAAGGTAAGAGTGACACCTCGCTAGAAAATTTCAAGAAGATTGCACCAAAGTTTTCTAGTTTTAAGGGAGTCGAGGCTACTGAGACCTGGCTCTACAAGGTTAAAAGGCTATACAATGGGAGGATGGTACCAGAAGATCGACATGTCAATGTTGATACTTTTATTTTGAGAGGAGAGGCTACACATTGGTGGCTAGCTGTGGAGTGAACATATTTCTCAGATGTTCGAGTCATTCTATAGGATGGGTTTCAAAGAGTTTTTGAGTAGAAGTATTATTCGCCTCATGTTGTGGAGGTAAAAGATTGAGAGTTCACAAACCTGGTCCAAGGTTCTATGACAATTGAGGAATGCAAGACTCATTTTACTAAGCTAAGAAGATTCACATTGGAGGTTTGCTCCATTGAACTCAAAGCTACTCAGAAGTTTGTCCGTGCATTGTGCACAACTATTCAAAGTCATATTTTTATGTCACAACCTACTACTTTGGCAAACGGAGCTGAGTTAGCCTCTCTCTGTGAGAAGGAGTTAAGGGAGATAAGAGCAAAACCAATTCTTACTAGGGGAAATAGGAAAAATTGGAAAGGAAAGTGGCTAATCATTCCTAAACCACCACCAAGAGTTACAGTTCTACTTCATTCTATACCACCATGATGCCATATTTTAAAAGGAAGGAAGTTGATTGAAAATTTTGCAAACACTGTGGAAAGAAGCATCTAGGAAAGCTGTGTTATGACTAGGAGCAAAGGTGTTTTGGATGTGGAGATCTAAACAACTACCCTAAGAGAAAGAATGGAAATCAGCCTTGAAAATAGGAAATTGTAAGGCATGGTCAAGGACGAGATATTGCCCTGACTATTGAGTAAGCCAGAGCTTCAAACACAATCGTTCAAGGTACTTTACCCATTATTGGTCAGTTTACTAGAGTACTGATAGATTCTAATGCTACACATTCTTTTATATCAGAACACTTTGCATCGACTCTTGATTATACTGTATTACCTTTGGGGTTTATTTTAGATATCAATTTACCACATGGAGGACCAGTGATTTTAGATGAATATATCCATGATATAGGTATTTAGATGAGAGATAGAGAGTTTCTGGATAACCTAATCCTATTTGGCATGATGGAATTTGACATTGTATTGGATATGGATTGGTTGTCGAGATATGGAGCTACGATGGACTATCGAAAGAATAGGGTACGATTCGAGGAGATAGATGATAGCACCTACACTTTTTAGAGCAGACTTAATACTTCAGGAATTCATGTTATATCTACTATGAAGGTCACATGGCTAGTTCTAAGGGCCATACAACATACTTGGTGAGCATGGTGGTGACTCGGAAGGAATCTAAAAAGAAGTTAGAAGACATAGATATTGTATGGGACTTTGGAGAAGTGTTTCTTGATGAGTTACTAGGATTGTTGCCCAAGAAAGAGATGGACTTTACCATATAGTTAATACTAGGTACTGCTCCCATCTCGAAGGCAACCTACCATATGGTACCTGCACATTTGAAGGAACTCAAAGAATAACTACAAGAATTATTGGATTTGGGCTTTATTCTACTAAGTGCATTGCCATTGGGAGCTCCGGTATTGTTTGTATAAAAGGACAGATCCATGCATTTATGTATTGACTACCGAGTGCTGGATAGAGTTACAATTAAGAATAAGAATCCTTTACCATGTATAAATGACCTCTTTAATTAGTTATAGTTTGTGAGAGTTTTCTCAAAGATTGATTTGAGGTTGAACAACCATCAGTTGAGGACACAGGATGAGGATATTCCTAAAACACCATTTCTAACTCGATATAGACATTATGAGTAGTGTTACCTTTCGGACCTAATTAATGCCCTAGTGGCATTCATGGATTTCATGAACCACATGTTCCAGAAGTAAGTAGTATTTAGATAAATTTGTGATGGTGTTCATTGACAACATCCTTATTTACTTGTTGAGTGAGGAGGAACATCAGGAGCATCCCTGGATTGTACTTAGCACACTATAGGAGCATCAATTATATGCTAAGTTCAACAAGTCTGAATTTTGTTTGGATAAAGTACAATTCCTTGGTCATATTATTTTGAAGGAAGGAGTTTCAGTCGATACTACAAAAATAGAAGCCATTATGAACTGGGAGAGATTGAAGACTGGTACAGATATTAGAAGTTTCTTGGGATTAGCTGGGTATTATTGATGTTTCATTGAAGGGTTTTCTAGAATAGCTCAGCTGATTACCAAAATAACTAGGAAGGACACTAAGTTTGAGTGGAAAAGTCAATGTGAGTAAAGTTGAAAAGAAATCTCACGTCGACCCCTATTTTGGTATATAGTGATGCTTCAAGAAAGGGCTTAGGGTGTATACTCATGCAACATGGGAGAGTTATAACATATGCATCAAGGCAATTAAAGACTTATAAAGTAAATTACATGACACATGATTTGGAGCTGGCAGTGGTAGTGTTCACACTTAAGATCTAGCAACACTTTCTCCAGGGAGAAATTTGAGGTATGCACAGATCACAAATGTCTGAAGTATATATTCACACAGAGGGACCTTAACATGAGACAACGTCGGTGGTTAGAATACTTTAAAAGACTATGATTTTTTAATCTATATCACCCGAGGAAGGCAAATGTGGTCACAAATGCTTTGAGTTGAAGATCTCATGGAGTGTTGACAAGCATATCAGAAAGATCATTTGTTATAGATTAGTTTCTTCAAGCACAGAAAAATTATGAGGAGACACAGGTTGTGATGACTTGGGTTTTTATAACACATTTTGTAATACATTTTACAAAGACAGGGCTCTTAGTAATAAAAAAATTTTGCAAAACAAAGCAGTGGAAATTCATTTCTTTAGAACTTGTTTTGTAAAACCCAAGTCATCACTTCATAACATAGGTAGAGTTTTGTACAAGATAAAATTCCATTGAAGGAATAAACTTTTATTAAACTTCAGGATCCATCCAGTGGTTCACAGTACAGCTAGACATCATTAGAATACTAGCCCAAATTACATAATCCAAATTTCAAAGCTCACATATAATAAAATCTCTCAATACATATAATGCTCTCAAATAAAATACATGTCTTTAATGGATATACCCTGATTTATTATTCTTTCAAGTCTTCTTAAGTCTTGAGCTCCTAACTCTCCTTCTCTTTATTTGAGATATTGTAAACATTCAAACATTTACAATATCTCAGCAAGCTATGCTTTGTAGGGGATTAAAGAAGTAACGTAATTTGACAATATAATCCTAATACTCATTGATCTCATTATTCATTTCTGTCATAAGCATGATCATGGATCAATCTCATTTCTATAACCTTTCTTTTATCATTTATGTACATCTTTATGCATAATGTATATGAACAAATTCATCAAAATAGTGAAAATATTCAATTCTCATTCCCAACTAAGCTGATCAACACTTTCAATTGTAAGAGATCAGTATATCAGCTAATTATTATACAGGAAATTCCCTTTTTCCTAGGAATATTGGTAATATACAATTACCTGGCATTTCATTATGCCATATATAAGGCATCTCACTATGCCTATCTCATATGCATCATAGTGCAAAATAAATCAAAGGACTACCATGCTTGTAGTCTAATCCGTATAGCGCCTGAATAACTTCTCAATAATCCACTCATACCATATTTAGTGAAAATGTAAAATCCATGTCCATATGGGGGGGCCATGGCTGTCACAGTGGCGGCCTTCAACCCAACTTTCTGCCTTTCTTAGGCATGGAATTCATCATCAACAAATTTTGGAGAGTGGGTGGCCAAACCCTCATAACTCCCATAGTATAGCATCCCCAGGCCTATGCCTGTTTAAAACAAAACCACAAGCCTCCATGCTTGTATGTAAAATATTTCTTATATGTATTAGACAATATGTCTGTTTATCTAGGGTTGGAATATTTTCTACTTCCCTATTCACTTAGGGTTTTCTTCAACTCTACACTTAACCATGTCATATATATTTTCTCATTATTTGGTTGGATCATAAGGATTTAGCACAAGGTATTTGCATTATACATGTCAACATTTCTATTAATAAGATCTTGTATTCAACATGTATCTTTCATATAGATGCATTCATAAAATCCTCCTACCTCAATAGGGTATTTTTACTCCTTGAAGTCTGTCATAGTCTTGATCAACATATATTTGTCAAATCATAGGTATAATGTCATCTTTCTATCCAAAGATACATACTACATGGTCTTTTGATCATCCTTAAGAAGGATGATCTATATCTTTCCTCCTTGAATCACATATGATCAAGGGTTCAGATCTTCTAACCTAATAAATCTATATTACAAGTATATTCACATAATAATAATCTACTCTACATTTGTATTTCTTTTATTTTGTTGTTTTTGATCATTCAAGATCTCCTCTTGGATTCTTGTTTGATCATCCTTATCTTCACTCCTAATTCTAGACAACTCCTCTTATTTTCAATTGACTAAGGCTTACCAAGTACAAGCTATTCAAAAAGTGTTTACTTCAATCCTCATGTAAGGAGGCATTTAGACCTCAACAAACGTCACCAGAAAGTGAGGGAAGAGCGAGGGTCTATTAGATAACCCCCTTAACCACAATGTTCAGTGTCCACTGGAGTGACCTTAGCTCAACCTTCCATGAGGTTCTTATGAGCTTGTAAACCCTAATTTATCTTTACTTGATTTATATTAATGTCCATGATCATATAAAATGTCATTCATGGATGTGTATTATTCTCCTAATTTGGGCCAAGGAAATGGTAAACCATTCCTTATATTGTCCTACTAACTATAGTCCTTACTAATTAAGTTTAAGTTAAGTCATTCTTTCTTATTTATGTAATAAAACTCTAATTTCTCATTAAGTTACATTTTTGGTGTTTTATGCTCTTTATCATAACTAATTATCAATTAAATCTACTAAGAATTATGACAATAATGAATCATAAACTTCATAGCATAAAACTAATATAAATTCAATAATCTAAGGATAACAATACTATGTAACTACTATCATGATCTCTAATTAATGAAATCAAATTAAATTAACATAATCTTAAATCACAATTCCATTACCATCTTAAATCATAGTCCATACTCAATTAAACTAGCATGGCCCTAAATCATATATTACTTATCCTAAGGATATTTAAAGAAAATCATATGTACTAACATGGCCCTAAGATGATTAAATATAACTATCTAATAACATGTAGATCATTTACATCAAAATGAAGAAATAACTTAGCATGGATCCAATAATCATGCCATAAATTAAAGTTAAAATGAATTTAATAATTAAATGAAATCATATTGATCAATTTACATCATTAGAGGCTTTTAATATGATCCAACCATTAGATCTTAAGTCATTTCCTTATATCTATGGTTTTTACTTCATTATAGGTTCAAAGATTATATTCACATATTTTTTTCATAACTGATTAATGATCTTACTAGATCTCATCATTATTAACTCCATCCAACCCATCCATAGGGTCTGATCATGCTTGATCTTACTGATCAGGAAAGTTCCTTTACAAATTTTAGGTTACTTCTACCATAAAGGGTAGATTTCTTAAATTAGCATAGATATATCATATTAAACACTCATCTCGGATCTTCAAGATCATGGAAGTAAGAATTTTATTTTATTTAAATAGAAATTTTCTTGCAATATTTTCTAAATTTTATTATTTCATATGAAATTAGACATCATAAGCTTTCCATAGCTTCTTTTTGCTCATGATTTGGAGCTCAAATGACTCCAAAATTCAAGTTTGAAGTTCATAGTTGTTTTAACGGTCTAGATTTGATATGGCCGTTAGAATAGGACAAAATAGGTGGAACCAATCGTCCTGCCTTGTTTTACTTGTGACCACCAGTGGAAATGGGGTGGTGACCTGTAAATGGTGAGACGATCCAGATCAGATTGTCAAATCACAAACCCCCTTTTCTCCTTCAACTGGGGCCATCATATGTCCATGAAATTGTCTATTAATGCATACCTCAAGGTCTTAAACCCTTCTGAATCTATTGAATGGCTCAGATTTTTCATATAAGCCCTCTATGATTTTCCAAAACATTAACAGAAAATCAAATCTAGTGAAATTAAAATTTTCAAAAATGACATAAACTGAATATTGAATGATATCCTCCTACCTTATTTGCTCAAAATTGATGAATTGATGCTAAAATAAATAAATCCTTGCCATATGCCATAACACACCAAATAAATCTTTATTTGTATTTTTTCGTTCATTGAACCGTTAGATCTTGAAATTACTTCCAGGGTTTTGTAGACAGGAAATTTAGAACATTATGGAATAGAGTGGTTAATTGAACTTAGGGCTCTTGGTACTATTCTAGATAGAGGAGAAAGAAAGAGGGAAAAAGAGAGAGATTGGGGGAGATGGGGGAGGATTTTTGCTCTGATTTTCCATTGGAGTCTAGGAGAATTTTGTGATGAAGTTTTGGAAATTTTTGTGAAATTTTCAGAATTATTTATACACAAGTTTTGGAATTTTAAATTAATTTTTCATAAAAATCTCCTTCTTTCTTTCTATTATTTTATTTATGGGTGAAGTTTCTACCTCCACCTTTTTCTCCACTACAATTTGGTAGTGCATTGCTCAATTATTATTATTTCCAGAACGTTGGCCTACTTTGTGGGCCCCACATTCATGTGAAAAGACCATTTTGCCCCTTAATTCATAAAAATGGATATATTTATCCAAACTCATATTTTAGTGTACTCAATGGCGCCGGAATTGATTTTTCGAGTACCTTCCAATTTTTTGAGTACATTCCAAATATTCAAATTTTAAATCTTGGTTATGGGTGAAAATGATCATTTTATCCTATTATGTAGAAAATTGAGAATTTTCATTCTAACTCAGAATTTAACGAAATTAGTGCCATTTGATTTGATTTTTTGTGTACATTCTTAATTTATAAGTTTTCACTTATGATTTAATCTCTATAAAAAAGATATTTTCTTTTAACCTATTATTCTAGCTCGAGTCTTCTAAAAATTCAAACTTTCATTCATTTTCTCAAATAAATTTACAAAAATTAGGGTTATTACAAAGGCCTTGGTGGGTAGTAAAGGCTTCAGTAAGGAATCTAATGGAAGCATAAAATTTCAGGGTGGATGGATGGTACCTCCTACAGAATGTCTGAGATAAGAATTGTTAAAGGAAGCACACACCTCGAAGTACACTATTCATCCTGATGGTACTAAGATATATCATTTTTAAAATGGAGTTTTTGGTGAAACGGGATGAAAAGTGACATCAGGGATTGTGTTGCTAGATGTCTTACTTATCAACAGGTAAAGCCAAAGCATCAAAAACCAACAGGACTTCTATAGAATTTGGAACCTCCAGAATGGAAGTGGGATCATATTACAATGGACTTTATGGTTAGACTACGTAAAACCTCTAATGGACATGACATGATTTGGGTCATTGTCAATAGTTTGACCAATCAACACACTTCTTACCAAATAAAGGAAGTCCGTAGAAAGTTGGACTAGACTTTACATTAAGGAGATAGTAAGCTTACATGGAGTTCCTTTGATTATCATTTTTGATAAAGATAGTCAGTTCACATCTCACTTTTGGTAGAGTGTGCAAGAGGGACTCTGCATGGCTACCAGATTCAGTACTACATTCCATCCATAGACAGATGGATAGTCTGAAAGGATAATTTGGACACTTGAAGACATGCTACGAGCTTGTATTGTGGATTGGAAGGGTAACTGGGATGAAAACTTGCCTTTAGTTGTATAGACATGGCATCATACGAAGCATTATACAAATGACCATGTGGGACACCTACCTATTGGAGAGAGGCAGTTTGTGAAGTTTAAATTGATCAAGTAGTCTGCCAAGAAGGTTAGACTTGTTAGGAAAAGGTTGTTGATGTCACATAGTAGACAAAAAAGTTATGCAAATCAAAGATACCAAGATCTTCAATTCGAGATTGGAGATCATGTATTCCTGAAAGTCTTACCAATGAAAGGAGTCATGATATTTAGAGTGAAAGGGAACTTGAGTCCAAGATTTGTTGGACCATTTTAGATATTATAGAGGATAGAGAAGGTTGCATATTGTATAGTATTACCACCTCGGTTATTAGATGTACATAATGTATTCCATGTGTCAGTGTTGAGAAAGTAGATCCTTGATACGAGGCATATTCTTGATCAAATACCTATGGAACTAGAGATAGACTTGACATATGAGACAAGACCGCTAAGGATTCAGGATTACTAGGAAAAGACTCTAAGAAATAAGACTATTCATTTGGTCAAAGTTCTAGGGCAACACCATTTTATTGAGGAAGCTATTTGGGAGGTTAAGGAAGATATGAGAAGTAGTTTTCCTTATCTATTTTTTGAAGTATAGCATAGGTAAAGTAATAGGATTTCAAGGAAGAAATTCCCAAAAGGAGGGAAGATTGTAATAGACTCCTTTTTCGTAAAAATAAAAATTTAATTTTATAAATTATGAAATTTATTAAGTCAATTGTTCACTAACAAGGTGTAAAGATGGGTTGAAATAAAGCCTAGAAGAATTTTCTAATTATCCTTTTTCGTAAAAATAAAATTTTTATTTTATAAATTATAAAATTTATTAAGTCAATTATTCACTATTAAGGTGTAAAGGTGGGTTGAAATAAAGCCTAAAATAATTTCCTAATTATAACTTATTACTTAAATTATGTGTAACTAGGGTGTAAGTATTGTTAAAGAAATAATAAAACTTTGATCTAGCAAGTCTTGACGACCTAAGCTAAGTGTAGCTAAATAGTCTCAAGCACAACTCATTAAGGTGAATTCTAGACTTCAAGTCATCTCCTTAACAACTTTTAAGAAGAAAATCATGTTCTTATTGTATTTTATTATTTAGTTATTTACATATTACAAATTTATGCCATATGGACATCTAAATATGGAAACCCACATGATACAATACAAATCCCATGTGAGGAAAATGTGAGAAGTCAATGAATAAAAAAAGCTATTACAAATAATGGTGCAACCCCAATCCCCGAGGCCGAGGTTTAACATAATCAAATAATAAAGATTGGTTCAAGCGAAACCTGTGTGGCTCTTTTTCTTTTCTTTTTCTTTCTAAATCCACATTAGAAGTTTTGAGAGAACTAGGTGCTATTGTCCTTTGCAAGCCATAGTTTAATTAATAGAATTTTTAACTGATTAGTTCGACCAAAATTTTGGTAAAGTCACCTTTGTTTTTTAAACTTATGCATTTAACGCATCCAATGCGATTCACTTGATAGACAATATAATAATTCTAAAATATCTATAAGAGACTCAGTCTCCACACAATTGACCATAGTAAATTACTAAAACTCCTACTTGCTACCTTGAAGTTTTACTTGAATCTGATGCACACATTATCAACATAAAAATGTATAGAATGTTAGAAATATATGCATAGGTTACTCATCGGATCATGCAGTACAGCTTATTTTCAATACCACCCATACATATACAACATATAATATGATAACCTTAGATGCTCAAGCTCAATCATTTCCATTAAGAGCCTTCCTTTTGTCAAGTTGACTAGTACCTAAAAAATAATAATATGAGCTGTGAAGCCCAATAAGGAAAAAGAACAAAATCCATGCATATCTGACCATTCTTGTTGAGCTTATCTCAACTCCATATTCATATCCGACCATGGAATATTCATTTTGATTTTTAATCAATAATCAAGAAAGTAACTAGCATGTATTATCATATACAACATAATGGTATTAGAACAGAAATATAGTTTATTCCACAGGACATTCATTTCCATTTCAATAGATAAGTAACAAAGTCATGAACATGTAATATTACGTATAACATATGGGCATCTAACAAAAATTTTAGTTTATTCTTAATTCAAACTGTAGGACCATAAGCATAGTATTCAGATAAAACTATACATGAATGTATTTCATTTGATTATTTTCTCAACAATAAAAAAACAAGTACGACATCATCACACTGATCAAGTAGTCATCTGCCTCAAAGTTTGGGTGGCCCATTATGAGTATCATATAGAAGGTAACTAGACCCTCAGGATTTACCATCTTGGCAGCTCCAATGTCAGGTTCCCTTAGGATTTACCATCTTAGGTGGCACTCCCACAATCACAATCAACCAGGTAGCCCATTCCCTCAGTGTTTACCATCTTGGGAGAATCAATGTCATGCAGCTCATCCATTAGGATTTACCATCTTGGTGGCTCCACCATGATCTCAAAAGACCATGTAGCCCTTTCCTTTAGGGTTTACTATCTTGGGCAACACAATACCTGATAGCTCATCCCTCAAGGTTTACCATCTTCAATAGCTCCACAGTGATTCCAAAGAACCAAGTAACCCTTTCTCTCAGGGTTTACCATCTTGGGAGGCTCAATAACCAATAATTTGTTCCTCAGGGTTTACCATCTTGAGCGACTGCACCTCAATTGCAATCAACCAGGTAGCCCTTTCTCTTAGGGTTTACCATTTTGGAAGGCGTCATCATAGTCTACTAGGTGGTTATTAGGGCTTACTATCTTGGGATTGACCAATTTATCATAATTAACATCATTATAATAGTTAAGCATGGTTAATCAGAATATCCCTTCATAATTTCAAAAAATAATTGCAATTCATATTATCCATTCAACTAATATTATGATCTATATGTTCTACAAATCCATAGTGTTAATTAAAAAGTGGACAGATTCACAAGAATTTAAGGATAAAGAAGGGTTTAGGGTCCTTACTTGAGTTTTAAGTACAACTTAGAACTCAATTACCAACACTGGCCAAATTGTATTCAAAACCTGTGTTGAGAATACAAGTTCTAAATAAATTTAGAATTATATACAAATTACTACAATTACTTCAAGATCTCTAGTAGTAAGTAATTGATTTAACCTCTAATATCTAGATTGATGATTAGGATACCAGTTGATCGCTATCTACTTATATCAGGACCTCTGGCCTCCAATTGACAGTCTAGATCATTGTGTATACCTTTAGAGGTTTTAGTTCCCATCATTAAAGTTCAGTTATTCAACAATTTGATGATTTTATCCACAACCATGGTCTGATCACCTTTCCTAATCACCGATCATCACCGATCGAGTTTTGGACGGTTGGATCAAACTTGCATAGCTAGCCATGATTGGTTTGTCATTTTTTTCATAATTCACTACTGCCATATAATTAGAGTCATAAATAATTTGGATCTATCTTCTGATCATGTTTTTAATGGTTGAATTTGATGATCGAGGTTTTTCCTATGCACTACTAAGTTTTCAAAAAAAAAAATTCAACAATTAGAGTCTTTGATAGTAGATCTGTTGTCACAAATGAAAAGATCAGGCATGAATCATTCAAATCCAAAAAAATTACATTTTCAAGGTCTTCTCGAAAAAAGTTGTCGTCCCCAGAGAATGTGACTGGATTCCAGTTGCGCGTTGGCGATTTACATAGTACGAAGCTACACCAAATTGCATAGATTTGTTCAAAATTTTCTAAATTAAAATTTTATGTAGTTTTTCTCTACAAATTATACCAAAATCTAGGGGTTTCGGCCAAATTTTATCAATGTTTGTAAAATTTCCTTAACTATTATTTTTCTCATATTTTGACATCATTAATTGATGAATCCTTGTGAAACCAAAGGGCTTTCACTTATAATCACCTGAGGAACAAGATGAATGGCTTGGATTATAGATCCAACACTATTCTATTGACTTCTTTTTCTTTCTTTTTTTAATCGTCGATTCCAACGTTTCTATCACTAGAAAACAATGATAGTAATAGTAGTAATAGTCTTGGGATGTGCTAGGAGGGAAAGGAGGGGGAAGGAAAAAATTGAAAAAGAGAGGAGGGAGATGGATGACCTACCTTTCGTTAGTCATTGTTCGGTGACAGGTCATTGATGCAGCAACTTTCTCCACTGTTCTCACCAAACTCAAGGATTTGTATTATTGCAGGTCATTGGTGGAGAGGTTCAGCTGGGTCTCTCTTTTTCTTTTTTCTTTTTGGTTGATCAACAGTGGTGGGGGGAGAAGGAAAGATGGGGGAAAGCCGTCGGATGATGGCCTTTCCCTTGTTTTTTTCTTCCCTAACGTGTTGAAGTGGAGCTCCACGTGGTGAGTCTAACTCCCACAAGTCGAGCCACTCCACATGACTCATCTTGTTACGATAGTTAAGTGGGGTGCCATTATCACTTTGGACCCCATCACTTCAATTGTAAAATTTTTGAATTTTTGGGTCTCGGTCTTCATTTCATGCATTCTTAGTGTCCCTTATTGAGCATAATCCAAAAATTAACCTCTTGTACTCTAATTTCATGTCTTAAATTTCTTTTAAAATTTCTTAAATTTTTAATAAAATTTTTAATTTTAATTTAAAATTGCACGAAAATTTGTTGTGAATCTGAGTGGAGTTTCAAGTCATGAAACTCTTAGCAGAATGCACAATTCAATAAAGTTTAGAGTTTTTTAGTATGCCCAAATTCGTGCTTGATAGAGACCTAAACTCATGTGGGGTCCACTTACTCAATTTAGTCTTTGTTTGTCCTGTTTTACGAAATTTGAGAAAATTAACAAGTTAATTACCCTTTTTTAACCTAATCTTAGGACACAGGTGTGATAAATAATAGCCATCGGATGATGATCCAATGATTACAAACAAAGAAAGTAATAATTAAATAGTTATAAAGTTGAGCCTTTATTGATGATCCAATGGCTCAAAATAAAAGATTTTGGAACAGAAAACAATCTAACGATTGAGATAAAAAATCCCAATACACTAAGTAATATGATTATAAGTTAAAAACATATAAAAGAAAAGAGTTAAAACCTAAATGAAATAAGAAAATTTTCCTTATTTCATTTTTGCATGAAGAATCCAAGAAGAAGAAGAAGAAGAAACAAACAAAATGGTTGTGAGAGAGGATGGATCAAGTGCTTTTGCATGGAAGCTCTAGAAGATGAAAACCATAGAAGAAAAAGAAGGGTTTTCTTTTATGTTGAAAATACTAGGAAGCAAGGATAGATTTATGGGTTTTGCACGGAAGCCCTAAGGGAGAAGATCAGCAAATGTTTAGAAAAAAGAAAAGAAGCATTTTGCATTTTATGCATGGGAGAATCAAAGGAGAAATCCACTTGATTGGGGTGACTGCACAAGGAAGGAAAGCACTTACAGGTAAGGGGAAAAGTGGGTTTTTACTTATTTAGAATTAACATTTTTTCAAGAATAATTAGTTTATACTTATGAATTGTACTTTGTAGAGTAAGAATTTGTTACTCTGAACTTTCCAACGGAAATAATATGTTTGAAGTAAATTTCAAATTTTTATTGGAAATTAGTAAACATAAACCTTTGAATCATGTTTTACTTGACAAAAGTCTTTTGTTTAAAAACTCCAAACAGTAACTATGTAGTTGACATAAATCTCAAAATTTTACTAGAATAATTAGTTTAAAATTCTAAATTATGTTTCATAGGGTAACAATATATTATTATGGACTTACAAATAGAAAACATGTATTTTAAATTTTATGAATCATTTTATGTATAATTAGCAATTTGTTGTGTTAAACGTTTCAAACTGTAACCGTTGCTTTGATTAGTCCATAATTATCTTTCCTATGATTTGATTTTTGATGTACTCACTAACTATTAGTCAGTAAATTTTAAATAACATATGTAGTTTTTGTGTGACAAAATCCTAATACTTGGATTTGTATGTCACACTATAACTTGCTATCATAATTGCTTTACACTAAAATTTTGCATCCAATATGTTTAATAAATTATTTTCCAAAAATTATTTTTATCTCTATGATGAATCTGAAATTATACAATTGTTAAAATAAAATTTTTAGAAATTAGATTACACTCAAATTTAGCTAATAATTTCATTTAAGAAGTTTTGTAGATGATGAATCGAATAACCTTGCATGAATAAGTATTAGTTGTAAACGTGGATACTCTCCTATGCTAATATGTAGTCATTTAAAAAAAATAATTCCATACTAGTTGCTCTAGAGGATCTTTTTATCAAATTGTCCATAATAAGTAATTCCATATGATGGAGGCTTTTGCTAAAGTTCATCATTAGAATTCATGTTAATGTTTCCTTTGCATTTAATGGAAAGATCAACCATAGAACAAACAGAGTTATTATTTTATGGTCCAGTTGTGACTAATGTGTTGCTTTCATTAAGCTTATTGCAATCTTATATCATAGTAGATCTATTAATCACTTATGTTTTCTCATCATCTAGTAGCTCCTTTCTAACTAATAATAGAGTCATAATTCCCTAAAAAGAGATGGTGTGAGGTTTAGATCTTGACTACTAAACCTTAATCTAAAGACTTAATCCATTAACTATCTGTGGGTTTTTTTTTTGTTAATTATAAACTATTTGTCTTGTAGAAAATAAGGCATAAATAATATAGCTTACATAGAACAATTTCTATAAAAAATAAGATCTTAAGATCCTTTCTAAATTCTAAGTTCTATCTCTTTAAGTGTCTTTATACATAAACATTTGGAGCATGAATACTAACTATATGTATAGTTTTGGTTGTAAAATTTACAAGTATAAGTTATTATGGTTATAAAATATATTAGGTATCATATTAGTAGAAAATATTGAAAATAAATTAAACTACATATAAAAGACTAAAGCCTACCTATAATTCATCTATAAAAACTTTTCAACTATGGATATGATGTAATGAAGAATTCAAAGGTATGAAATAAATTGACCACAAAAAAAGCTATTCATACTAAACTATTAATAGATGTAATCATTAGAAAAGAAAATTAGTAATAAGATAGAGATGTAGCAATTTGGGTGTAGAAACTCATAATGAGTAAATTGAAAGGTTTTATAAATATATCAGAATGGATGACCTCTAATTAATTGTAAAGGACTTAAAGGTTATCAATTTCAATTTAAGGTAAAAACTCATGGTTGTCATGGAACTAAGCATTGTAGCCTCTAGTTGGAACTTTACTATTAAGTTGTGGTGATTGAGAAGAAATAAAAAGATTTGCTTGGACCTTATTAATTTGGTTTTGAAAAAGAGAATTCTTGATATTCATGATCAAGTAGGGAAAGTGTCAAATACAAAAGTTTTTGAATGATCATTTAGATGAAATTTTACTGTCATGTCTAAAGACATGATTTGGTCGGATGACCAGTTAGACATCCATATAAATATTGGATTTTAACTTGAGTGGTTAGTTAGACTTTAGAAAATTGTTTTACACTAAATGAGTGGCCAAGTAGACACTCGCGCTAGCTATGTATGACACAAGACCAACTTGGCCCTTGGATCCTTTTGATATAGATACCAATATATGATTTAATGGTGGAGGATATGGGATATACTCCATCCTGTATTGATTCATTCCTTGCCATGGAGTCAGTGCAGTGGCCAAGGTATCCGGGCATGTTTCTGATGCATAGCAAAGCCACAGCTTACTAGTGTGCATTATGATTCAAAATTTTATATGTTATATGTGGGACATATTTGCACATGTCAGATTATCCTCAAGGATTAATAATCAATTTTGATAATTTTTCTTTGATAGATTGTGCTTAATCATTATGTATTGTTTTATTGAAATCATTATTGTGATTAATAATGCTAAATTGTTTTATTGAAATAGTTATGTCTTTGAAGATATATTGAATTTTACAAGCAACAACAATTTTGATGTATTGAGTTGTACTTGACAATTCTGTCATATGTGATTTGATTCTTATGGATATTGATGGATTTGATATGAAATCTTTGACATATAAATTTATACTTAATATAAATATTGATTTTGATCATGTCGGTCCCAATCTCTGATAAAAAAGGAGCGTTTTGTGTCAAGTTCCAGCCAACAAGCAAAACCTTTTTGAAGAAGTTGAAGATGATTTTGTTATTTTCTCTTCTTACTTAA
Organism: Warburgia ugandensis; assembly: GCA_035236585.1. Taxonomy (NCBI): domain Eukaryota; kingdom Viridiplantae; phylum Streptophyta; class Magnoliopsida; order Canellales; family Canellaceae; genus Warburgia; species Warburgia ugandensis. Next base: position 59,015,225 of record CP141132.1, on the reverse strand, counting down.
AAATGAATATGAATATGTATACTAGTTTGTAAGTAAGAAGAGAAAATAATGAAAATCAGCTTCAACTTCTTCAAGTATGGCAACCCTAACATGACATGAATCGATCATTGACATTCCCTCAAGCTAGGGCATTCCCCGTAAGTGACATGTTGCATTAGATCTCATATACAATGGAAAATGGGCAAGGGTTGCTAGGGCATTCCCTCAGAAGCGATGCACTACATTAAATCTTGGATGTGGTGGAAAATGGGCTAGGGCTACCAGAGCGTCTCTTAGAAAGTGACGCATTGCATCAGAACCCAAGGGCAATGGAAAGTAGGCATGGCTTCATGTAATGAGAGTCAAGAAGTGCATAGGTAAATAAGCTAGCTCAAGAGCATAAGATGCATATAGCCACATGGGCTATAGGGACATTGAAAGGTAAGAGTTTGGAGTTAGTAGATACAATGAAACATAGGAGCGTCAAAATTGCTTGTATTCAAGAAACCAAGTAGAAAGGGATTAAAACATGAGAAATTGATAGGCATAAACTCTAGTACATAGGAAAGAATAGTAACAGAAATGGCGTAGGGATAGTGGTGGATAAATAATTAAATGATAAAGTTGCAGATGTTGAAAGAACTAATAATAGAATTATAATAATAAAACTTGTTCTAAAAGAGAAGATTATAAATGTTATTAGTGCATATGCATCACAAGTAGAGTTAGAAGATAGAATCAAGAGATAGTTTTGGGAAGATATTGAGGGATCATGCAAGAAATTCCCAACACAAAGGGGATATTTATAGGAACAGACTAAAATGGCCATGTCAGAAAACAAAAGGAAGGATATGATAGGGTACATGAAGGGTATGGTACCAAAGAATGAAATGAGATGGGGGAAGCTATCCTCGATTTTGCTTTGGCATATAACCTAGCCCTGGCAAACACATTCTTTAAAAAGAGGGAGGAACACTTAATAACCTTTAATAGAGGACTCCATAAAAGCCAAATAGACTTCTTTTTACTTAGGAATACAGAAAGATCAATGTGTAAGGATTATAAGGTGATAACTGGTGAGACTTTAACCTCATAACATAAGTTAATGGTTATGTATATCTACATTAAAAGATTAAAGAAAGGAAATGAATTTAATATATATCCAAAAACTAAGTGCTGGAACTTAAAAAAGGGAGAAAATAACCTCACAAATAAGTTGATGGTAGAAGGAAATTAGAACAATGAAATAGAAGTAAACACCATGTGGACTAATATGACCAAGTCCATTAAGAAAGTGGCAAAAGATGTTTTAGGAGTATCTAAAGGTAAAAGGCAATTAGTAAAGGAAACTTGGTGGGGGAGTGAAATAGTGCAAAAAGTTATTAAAGAAAAATAGGTGTGTTTCAAAGCATGATAGAAGACTAAAAATAATGAAAACTATGAACTATATAAGATTGCTAAAAAGGCACTACTATGGCGATGGGTTTATAAGATGGTTAAAAATGGCTCTAAAAGACGATTAACAAACCATCTTATACCTAGCTGTCTTATAAAATGAAATACCATATAAGACAGTTCTACGAACCATCCTATATTAAAGATATTATAAGACAGGTTTGAATGACCTTCTTATATATGTTAACTTATATAAGACGATTCCCAAATACCCATCTTATAAACATGAACAAATATAAGATGGTTTCTAAATAACCATCCTATATATATTTCTAATAAAGGACAGTTTTCCAATAATTGTCCTATTAAACTATGTAATAAAGGGCAGTTATTGAAAAACCATCTTATATAGTTCTGTATATAGTATGGTTATTCAAAAACCATCCTATATATAGATAAGTATATAGGACGGTTTAGAATAACCACCCTATATAGTTCTGTACATAGGATGATTATTCAAAAACCATCCTATATACAGAACTATATAAGATAGTTTTCCAATAACTGTCCTATATACTTATAGAGATAGCATGGTTTTGAATAACCATCCTATATATAGACTAGTATATAGGACGATTTTTCAAAAACCATCTTATATTTTCTAAGAAATATAGGATAGTTTTTCAATAATCATCCTATATTGCTTATACTATCTTCACAAATCGTGTGTTCATTTGTTGGTTTCTATTTATACATTGTTCTTGCAATTTTTGAAGTTTAACACTTCATTTGTGGAGACCACAAATCATTTTACACAATACATTCGTGCACATCCAACATTTCCAACATTCCAAGTCAAACTTCTCCATACTTCTTAGTAAAATAAAGAAAACATACACATACTTAAATTTAAAAAAAGGAACATATGCATCCCATTAGTTCAATGTAAATTATATATCTGTGATAAAATTGACATGTTCAATGACATTAGATATCTACAAATTAAAAGTAAAAAAATATTTAGTCCATTCCATTCTGATGCCATATATGTCTAATTAGGAATAACACTTGCTCCCCAAATCAACCTGCAAGACAACAAATATTACATCAATGGGAAACATTATTATTGAAGTCATTTAAGAGATGTAAAAAACTGTAAGAATGATGGCCAGTCAATTATATGTACCTTTCTCAAATGGGAGATGGAAAATCCTTCTCAAATGAGAGTTCTCATATATCTGAGAATGTAATTCCCACACTCCCAATCAGATTGTTGTCTAGGGCACTACACAATAAAGTCAACATATCATAAGGTTCAAATATCATGTGTAATTATAAGTCTATAGGTTATAGGCTTATACTAAAGTAGTAAACCTTATACCTTGACCCTTTCCAAGTCAGTTTTGCTAGATATTTAATATTTTCCATCTCAACCTATTTATACCATGAACTCCACATATATAAATAAAAGCATTATATAAGAATAAAGGGGATATTTATCAATTATCCAACTATTATAATGAAGGAAATAAAAGTCAAACTTACTTATTAATCAATTCTATCAGCGAGCCTTGAATGTGCGCTCCACAAGAATTAGAAAACAATGCAATTCCTCCATGCACATCTAAAGCTAACAGCATCCAATGGGACTTATATACATAATCAATCGATTGAAACTTGACAAACTTAACTTATATACATATTAAGTTTTATGTGGAATGGTAGCAAGAAATGTAATAACTTACCTACTATTGTATAGAATCACTAAGGCTTGCCCCTTGTCACAACCCAAGAACCCAGGTATGATATCTTCTATTTGTTTCTCCTTGGGCAAATACTCCTTTGGTCCAGAGACAACACTTAGGTCAAGGAATTTGTAAACATCCTTGACCTTTAATCTTTTTAATTTATCATGCAAAGACTTGCATAAACTTAATGTCAAATACTTATGTTGTCCTGTTAATAAGTAATGTCAATTTGATTCTTAATAAAGTAATTATAAGACATACCTGATGTAGACAATGATGTGCGTGTACTCAAGGTGAGCCATATTACATATGGCTAAGAGGTCCTCTTTCATGATTGGAACCTCCACAGCATCGTGTGCAAGCACACTGGCCTCTATCCTTAGAGAGCTAATTTCGATATCTTCGTTGATTAGTCTGTATAGTCCCCTTAGGAATGGAGGTGTGTTGGGTAGAACCTGCACCTAATCCCTATACTATAGTTGTAATTTTTCATAAATTAGTAAAGAATATATATATGAAGAGTCGAGGAGATTCAGTTTTATACTAAAAATAGATAAATACCTGGGATGGGGCAATTGGTACACCTGTGTTTGTTGCCAAGGAGGAGGTCATCCTCAATGGCTCCTTGTGCTTCTTCTACTTATAATGGTATTTAAAAATTTAGTTCATGCATTAAAATTATTATTGAAGACAATGCTATGATACCATATACATACCTTGGAAATTATTGTTTTGATATACCTCTTTGGCTAAGCTACATGATATCCAATTGCATTCCCAACAGTGTACATATCATCGGCATTAATAGGAAATGGTAGGCAAGCATCTGGTTGGAGGGCAGCAGTAATGCACATACGCTTAGTGTGTGGATGCATCAACCTCCTGTGAAGCATGACAGAAAATGCCTTGTACAATGTTGCCATAGCAGTGTAGTTCTCAATTGTATGAAGTTGTAGCATGCACTAACCCACATGTAAATTAGACATCACCTATACATAAGAATAAATGAAGATTACTAAGACATGAAAAAGAAAAAAGGTAAGCATGTTAATAAATACCTCCTTGATTGGGGCATCTCCTCCAAACTATTGCTCGTCCATCTCCTCATTAGATGGAGGAGTGCAACTATTGTAAGATGGGGGTCGATGGGGAACATCTTGACTTAGACCTTTGAAACCCCAAGGGTCCATGTAGAAATCATTCCTTACCTTCACATATAGCTCATTCAACATACTCTCCTTCCATGCTTCCATGTCCTCTATTGGTGGATTTCTTTTAGTTTGGAAGAATTTGGAAGGAACTACACCACGCCCTTGGTCCCTTACTTGATTAGGGTGCTCATCTTTGTTGCCCATAGCCATATATAGGATGTCCCCCTTTGAAGCAGTGCTACTCAAAGTCCCTGTAGTGCCACTTTCTTGGGTCAACTCTTCCTGCACATGCAATTAATAGAACACGATGATTTTCATATATATATATATATATGTATGTATGTAATTTAAAAGATACAAAAGATAGACAAGTAAAACCACTTATAATTTTTGATGCAACGAAGTCAACATTTTCATCAGTAAAGGCCTGGGAGTTATGCCCTTTTGAATATGCCATTTTCCAAAGAAAGATGGATTCGATGAGATCTGTGATCCTAGCCTTTTTGTTATCAAGAGAGACATTAATTTAGAGTTAATGAAAAAAATTTAGGTATAGTTACATAGTATTGAACTATCACATATACTTACTTCTTGTTCTTCTAACCATGTGTAACCAATCCTAGAGAGGTGGTGTTGCATGTGATTGGTTGCAAGCACCATTTGTCCTTTGAAGTGTTTGCCTACACATCAAAGGAACATCTAATGAAGCAGAATGGACTTGAAAATAGACAAATTAAGCTTTCGACTACTTTGTAATTATCTTAAAATCTTAAGACAGGCTAGTCTATAGAAATTCATTCCATGCATCTTGGTCAATGATGTTGGAATACAACTCTGGGACTGTGTAGAGTGTGGATGGATCATTAGCAATTGGAAGTATATACTTCCTTGAAAGATCACTCTTCCATTTCCTCCATTGTTCGCCAGTCCCATGTAGAGCATTCTTCTTATACTCATCAGAGACATCGAAAGCAGCCTACAAAGTAAAAGCAAACATTTATATATCAAAACTAAAACAAGATCAGGCACTTGTCTCCATATCAAAGCTAAAGCAAGCATTTACAAACCTTCACCATCTCTCATATTGCATCATTTATTGATGGTGACACATGTCTCCAATCAGTAACTGAGACTGGTACCACACTTCTAACAATACAACAAACAAAACTAGTGTAAGAATGTGCACTGCCACCTATCATCTGCCCTCTACTGTTGAACTATACCGTCTCTCTTATTCACTTTGACTTTCTCTTAATAATATGATCCATTTTTGTTGGCCCTCTGCCCTTTCTCTTAATGGGCATACTTGTGATGCACTGTTCTTCATGCTGCTCACTCTCTTCATGTTCCATTTTTCCTGCACAAGCGAAAACAAGCCCGAAATCTGCCTCCTATATAGTACAAAATGCATGGTAAAAATGCATTAAGAATCTACATTTTGCATGCCTTGTTGAATGAAATATCAAAATCTAAGACATGGGTCTTCTTAAACTCAATGGAGGCTATTTAGAATAATCATAATCCAACATTTACAAGCATTACAGAAGCCCAAATTCAAGCTGCATTGTTGTCGAATGAAACATCAAAATCTAAGCCATGGGTCTTCTTAAACTCAAATAAGGCTATCTAGAATGATCATAATCTAGCATTTACAAGCATTACAAAACCCCAAAATCAGCATCGTATATAGTACAAAATGCATGGTAAAAATGCAAATTTAAGCTACATTTTGCATGCATTGTTGAATGAAACATCAAAATCTAAGACATGAGTCTTTTTAAACTCAATGGAGGCTATAAAAAATGATCATAATCCAGCATTTACAAGCATTATAGAAGCTCAAAATCAATATTGTATACAATACAAAATGTAGGGTAAAAATGCAAATTCAAGCTACATTTTGCATGCGTTGTTGAATGAAACATCAAAATCTAAGACATGGGTCTTCTTAAACTCAAATGAGGCCATCTAGAATGATCATAATCTAGCATTTACAAGCATTATAGAACCCCAAAATCAGCATCATATAAAGTACAAAACGCATGGTAAAAATGCAAATTTAAGCTACATTTTGCATGTGTTGTTGAATGAAACATCAATATCTAAGACATGAGTCTTCTTAAACTCAATGGAGGCTATCTAAAATTATCATAATCCAGCATTTACAAGCATTACAAAAGCCCAAAATCAGTATTGTATACAATACAAAACGTATGGTAAAAATGCAAATTCAAGCTACATTTTGCATGCCTTGTTGAATGAAACATCAAAATCTAAGACATGGGTCTTCTTAAACTCAATGGAAGCTATCTATAATGATCATAATCCAACATTTACAAGCATTACAAAAGCCCAAAATCAGTGTCGTATACAGCATAGAATATATGGAAAAAATGCAAATTCAAGCTACATTTTGCATGCATTGTTGAATGAAACATCAAAATATAAGACATGGGTCTTCTTAAACTCAAATGAGGCCATCTAGAATGATCATAATCTAGCATTTACAAGCATTACAGAACCCAAAATTAGCATGATATATAGTCTAAAATGCATGGTAAAAATACATTTACAAGGATCATAATCAAGCATTTACAAGGATTACAGAAGTACAAAATCAAGAAATGAGAGAGATCCAACCTAATGAGAGAAAATTTATCCTCTTTCTTCTTCTTCTCATTAAGGGTTTTGGGTCTTGAAAAAATTGTATGGGGGGAGAGGGGGCCTAATTTCTCTCCTCTCCTCTCTTCTTCTTCTTCCCTATCTCTCCTTCTCCTCTTCTTCTTCTCCATGCAGGGTTTTGGGGGTTTGGGTTTCAAAATTTTGAATGGGGGAAAGGGGGGGAGGGGGGGTGTTTGAAAAAAATAGTAGGGTGGAGGGTACGGGCATGATTTCTCTCCTCCTACTTTCTTCTTCCTCTTTCTCTCCTTCTATCTGTTTCTCCTCTCCTCTTAATTTTCTTCTCCTAAAGGGTTTTGGGGGTTTGGGGTTTGAAAATTTTGAATGGGGGTGGGATATGAGCTTGGACTATAGGAAGGTTTTTAAAAATCATCTCATATTTTGAAAAAAAATAAAGGACAGTTTTGTAGAACCGTCCTATATTCATGTGAATATAGGATAGTTACACAATACTGTCCTATATTCAAGTGAATAAAGGACGGTTCTAAAAACCATCCTATATTGACTTGAATATAAGACAATTGTTTAAAACCGTCCTTTATTCACTTGAATAAAGGACGATTTTAGTAAACCTATCTTATAATTTGATGAATATACTACGGTTATTTAAAAATTGTCCTATATTTTAATATTTCAATAATTATATAAGACCGATTTTAAGGAACCGTCCTATATTAATGGCCACTTTGCATGCAAACGTTCCCCAGCCTAATTTTTTGATTGAATACTAAAAGACAATTTATCAATAACCATCTTATATAAATTAAAGTAGTTTTACAAGTTACTTTGAGGTGCATAGGTTACCCCATAATTTATTTCACATGTAACCAATAATTGATTAATTAAATCATTTTTCCATAGATCACATTATACAAATACATGCACTTCAATTTGTCCCTTCACATACAATCAGATTCCACCCACACATCCTCCTCACTAGCATTATGCACATAATCCATCTCACTCCCCCTATTAGATCGATTGATGGCATTGTTGTAGTGATTGAAGAGTAATCAATTGCTGTGTCACCTAAGTCATCTTCATCATAGAAGTCCCTTAGAGAGGCTAATAAAATAGTTGAACATCTCATATCATGTCCATCTTGTACATAAAATACCTGTTTTTCTTAACATTCCAAAATCAACCAGTTATTTTTATAGTCAATTTTATTGAGGTCAACCAATGTCAAGTTGAGGGCATTGTTTCTTAGGCTATCTTTGTTATGTTACACCTAATCACACTTAAACACAACCATAGATCAACATGTATAATCTAGCTCCCATATCTCACGTATAACCCCATAATAAGTATTGTTAGCTACAATTGGGTTGTTGTCCTTTGAACTTAAAAAGAAAGTGGCTTTAGCAACTAAGCAACACCACTACCTTGTTGTGCTCTTAACTTATCATGATCTTTTGTGTGAAAACAATAACCATTGATGGCATATCCAAAATACTTTATTACTTCTGGTCGAGGTTTCATTGCCATCCAATCCAAGCATTCAGAAATATTATGACTTGGAACATCTCACTCATCTAAAACCTGTAAGCAATAATATATTAATTAAAATGATATACGTACACATATATATACACTATATATTATACAAATTAATTAATTAATTCATCATAGAGCACTATTTAATTCAATTAAATACCTTCTTATGAAGCCAAATCTTGAAGAAACGACAATGCTCATCTTGCAGCCACTTCTCTTTTTGTGCATCTCTTGGATACCACTCTTTTAGGAAGTCCTGGTGCATACTACATAATGATCAGGGATGAAAATTATATACTTAACATAACTGATGTTAAACTTTAGCAACATCATTGATTCAATTAATTAATGTCTAGAAACGACTAAAGAGAAAATTAATTACGTACTCAATGTATGGTTGAACTTCATCATTATTAATATGTTGTAAGACATAAAGGTCTGCCTTATGATCAATGGTTGACACACGACCACTATATAGAGGTTCACCAACTCTTGGATCAATTAATGCCCCTGAATGTTTCTTTCTTGGTATTCCAATAGCATCCACTCCTAAAAAATACTCAGTGCAAAACTCTACCACTTCTTTTGGAATTTAACATTTAGCAATACACCCCTTTGGCCTATTATGATTTCGTACATGCCCTTTGAACACCTTCATGTACCTTTCAAATGGGTACATCCATCACAAATAAATAGGTCCACAAAACCTAACCTCATCAATGAAGTGCACTGTTAAATGTACCATGATCACATAAGGCTGTCGCTAAATGCTCCTAGATTTCTTGTAATTTAGAAGTATCCACCACCTTCTTGCACAAAGCATTAAAGAAATAGCAAAATTTAGTAATAGATTCTCTAACTTTATTTAGCAACACTGAACATATTGCTACAGGCAAAAGTTGTTGCATCAATGCATTACAATCATGAGACTTCATCCCTAATAGTTTCAACTCTTCCTTGGAGATAATGTTTCTAAAGCTTGAAGAGTATCCATCTGAAACTTTGATATCTGACAAGGTTTTATACACTATTCTCTCTCCTCTCTACTAAGCTTGTAATTTGATTTAGGCAAGTATGTTCCTCAGCTGCCCCTATCCTGTAGATGCAACCTTCTCTTCAAACCAATTGTCATGAGATCCATTCGAATGGCAAGTCCGTCTTTTAATTTTCTCAGGATGTCAAGTAAGGTACCGGTCAAGCTTTCACAGACATTCTTCTCAATGTGCATGACATCAAGCACATGCCACATGTGTAAGGATTTCCAATATCCAAGTCCAAAGAATATTGACTTCTTCTTCCAACAGCTTCTAGAGTTGCTTTCATTTGTACACAAAGTTGCCTTCTTCTTCTTCTTCCTCCATGATACATTAAGGTTCTCAACTTATTCAAATTCTTGTCATCCAATCAACCTCTTTGGAGGTCCCCTAGTCTCCTCACTACTATCAAATTCTCCCTTTTTAAAATGGTATGGATGGTTTCCATGCAACCATCTTTTGTAGCCTTAGAATTCCATCTTTGTACTATGTTGAAGTCATGTGGCACAAGTTTGGTCACTACAAATTGGACAGGCATTATATCCCTTCACTGTGCATCTAACCAAATTACCATATGCAGGAAATTGCTTGTTGTCCATAGCAGTACAACCTTAAGGGTGAATGTCTCTTTCTTGTATGCATCATAAGCTTTAACCCTTACTTCTCACAATGCCCTAAGGTCTTCGATTAATGGAGCCAAGTACACATCGATGTCATTTCTAGGTTGCTTGGGACTCGATATTAACATAGTTAACATCGTGAACTTCTTCTTCATGCACAACAATGGTGAAAAGATGTAACAAACTGTTATAACAAGCCAACAACTATACATGCTGCTCATAAAACCATGTGGATTAATCACATATGTAGATATTGCAAGTTGTAGGTTCCTAGGTTCATCTCTAAAATCGGGCCACACGAAGTCTACAAGTTTCCACACAGGGCTATCTGCTGAATGGTGTAAATAGTTATCACCCACTCTCTCCTTGACATGCCATACTAGTTTCTTCATTGTTTCTTTAATATGAGACATTCTTTGAAATATTGGAATAAGGGAAAAATACCATAGGACATTTGTAGGGACATCTTTCACTTGCCGATCACTTGAATTCTTCCTCATCTTCCATCTTGAATGTCCACAAATTGGACATATAATTTTATCTTTGTGCTCCTTTCTGTACAAGATGTAGTCGTTGGGACAAGCATGTATCTTTTCATACTTTAAGCCAAGGGTAGCCAAGGTTTTCTTTGCCTCCCATGTTGACCTAACCAATTTGTTCTCCTTGGGCAGCATTTTTCCAATGACTTTCAACAATTCTGTAAAAACATGATCTGAAATACTAAATCTTGACTTTGCATTATAAAGTTCTACCACTACAAACAACTTGGTATAATCTGTACACCCAACATATAATAGCTCATTAGCTTCCTCCAATGTAATTTGTGTTGATGTTTTCTGCAAGTGCACGGGCTATTGTAGTATAGCTATGCAAATATAAGTCGAACCCACAGGGACTCGCTTTAAGAGGAGTTTTTAATAAAATTTAATTATTCAAACTTAAAGAAAATAACAAAACTAACCTAAATATTCAGATTTATTCAAATGATGCACTTTACATAACTTTCAATTCTAGAAAACATAAAATAAAACTAATCAAATATCCTTGAATCACACTATCTGTGGATAGCATTGTCCCTAGATAACACTGCCAAAAGATGGATGAAATAAAGCTTAAATGGAATAGGGATACATATGTAAATAAAATAGGGATACATATGTAATTAAATAGGGGACGCAAATGTAATTAATGGAAATGAATAGAAATGTCATTGCATTTAAACATGAAGTGCAAAACGGGATTTTATTAAAAATCTGGTTTTTAACAAAAACCAAGAAAAACCTAATGAAGGAGAAGACCGGTGAATGGAGGAGATGGAGCCAGAGGAGAAGGAAGAGGGGAGGGACGCAGGAGGAAAACTGGGTTCGGGTTTCCTTCTCTGGACCGTTCGGTGAAGAGATAAATGCCGGATCCAATGATCTACTTCTTTAGGAGTCGTCCAGTTCTTGTCTGTGAAAAACCAACGCCCTTTCTGGGCTGGAAGTGGAGGCGCGCTTGGTACTGGGTTCGTCGTCTAGGCTGATGATGCGGTTGTGCCAACTACGTTGGACTAGCCAAGGTTGCTCCACAGTGAAATGAAAAAAAAACGATGCCTTTTACGTTCGCCGTATAGTTCCAATTCGAAGAAAAGAGGAGAAGATGACCCGGGCGTTGGTGATAGTCCTGGAATGGATTAGGGAAGTTCCTGAGCGATGGGCAAGTGGAGGTTGGGAATATGAAAGAAGGGGATATGAGACTGGTGCAATGGAAGGTAGGGTGATTTTGAAGCAAAAGGGAAGATGGTGCTTGTGCGTTGAATGGAGATTGGGTAGATGTGAGAGAGAGTGCACAAGAGAGGGAAAGAGAGAAGGTCAAGATGGAGATGTGCATGAAACAGATAGAAAGTAGGAAGGTGGATGTGGTGGAAGTAAACTGGGTCGTCTAGTATGTGAACGTGAAAGAGAATGTGAAACGTGAAAGGGCTTGTGCGGTGGATGAAGAGGGCTATGGAGATGGCTGGGAATGATGGAGGGTGAATGGGAACAAACCTAAAATGTAAAGATAGAATTGCAGGATGAAAGCAAGAGAAAAAAATTAGAAGACTTAGAATGGCAAGCAACAAAGGAAAGTAAACCTACTCAAAAAAAAAAAAACTCCCCTCCCCCACTCATACAGTTCCCCTCTTTATAAATTTTTTTCCTTATTTTTCTCCAACAACTCCTTTTATCCCTATCTAGGACTCTTCTTCCTCTTCTATTTCAATTAGGACTCTTCCTCTTCTATTTCAATTAGGACTCTTCCTCTTGATCTCTACTTGATCTGCACTGTTGAAATTAGATCTAATCCATCCAACCCTCCTTTAGTTGATCCGCAGAATAAAAGACTAAATTAGAATCATCAAAACCATACATTAATCATTTAATAAGCTCTAATGATCATCTAACCGTTGATTTTGAGAAATTAAGATTTGGACGGTTAATTTGAGCTAACTTTTAAATCAAGCTAAATTTTACAATTTGGAAGGTTAGATGATCTAATTGAATGCTAAAGTACGGGTCTTTTAGCCAAAATTAAACACTTATCAGTTTGAAATTGTATTGGGTCATCTTGGAAGCCATTGTATACATCTCGAAACATAAGTGCAGCTATCCTACTATCTTCATCCCCACTTCCTACAATGCCTTCTTTTTCATATATACATTCAGCCCATGTCGAGAGCCTATGAGGTATTTGCTCTCCATGCCACATCCAAGGGTGATACTTTCATCAACTCTATTGAAGCCCAAATGTTCTCTTAATTCACCAACAGTAACCTTTTTTAAGTTTCCACATCTCGAGCATGGGCATCGAATTCGATTACAATCACCACCTGCCCTAAGTGCAAAACTTAATGAACTCTTCTATTCCCCCCTCATATTCCCCTAATATCTTTTCTCATGTATCCAAGCATATTTGTCCATTTTGTCCAAAAGTATGAAGACTTTTTACACATGAAAAGATTATAATAACAATAGGTTAGGCATTTAAACAAATACCTGGTGTGTACGTATATATATAAAATGTATATAGTTAACATATATATATATATATAAAATATTAGAGGCAGTCAACATTGAAGTTTAACTAGGACGAGAAACAATAAGAATGAAGCAAAAATATGACTAATCCATGCAAATAAATGTTCACACTAATCTACACACATATGTATCACACAAAATGCGAGAAGAAAAAGAAAAGGAATTTTATAGCCATAAAAATCAAATAAAGTAAACATAATGAAAAAGTACAAGAACGAATACTTCCCAAACGATATCAACTGAGGAAATACAAGTTCGGGACAAAGTGCATGTAAATCAACCCAATGTTTGAGTTTTCACAGAAGAACCCAAGAGTCAATTCAACTTTAACTAATAAGATATCTAAAATATAAGATTGTTATCAAAACCCATCTTATATAATTTTATACAAGACGGTTCTGGATAACCATCTTATATTATTGGAGTAATATAAGATGGTTTTAGGAAATGGTCTTATATTCTTTTAATAATATGGGACAGTTCTTAAGAACCACCTTATATTAATCTAATAATATAAGACAATTTTTCAGAACCATCTTATATAAAATTATATAAGATGGTTATGTAATATCCCTCTTATATGTTTATCGTATATAAGACAGGTAACCATAACCATCTTATATAAATTTTATATAAGGTTGTGTTAAAACCATCTTATATTTGTTATCTTATAAAGCCCTAATTTTAGTAGTGAGGCTACTAAAAGAATAGTGAGGCTAAACTCAAGGCATATGATGATCTATGTAATAGATTATGATCAAGAGAAGGTGAGAAAGATGTGTTAGAACTTGCAAAAAATAAGAGAATAGAATGGTAATGACTTAGACCCCGTTAAGTGCATAAGACGTGATAATTAAAGGGTGCTAATCAAGGATGATGAGATCAAACAAAGGTGGAAAAGTTAATTTCATAAATTGTTAAATGATAATTGCCCTGAGAATATGGGGATTGAAAGTACTATAAACTTAAATAACATTGGACATTATAGATACCGCTGTAAGATTAGAATACCCGAAGTGAAAGAGGCACTAAAAAAGATGAGGTTAGGAAAGGCCTTGGGGTCCAATGGTATACCAATAGTGGCTTGGAAGCATACGAGAGATACTGAAGTAGTTTGGTTGACTAAGTTGTTTAACAAGATTATAAAATCAAAGAAAATCTTGGATGAATGGAGGAAGAGCTCTATTGTACCAATTTATGAGAATAAATGAGACACATAGAGCTACACTAATTATTGGGGGTTCAAACTTATGAGCTACACTATTATACTTTTTGAAAGAGTGATTGAGCAAAGGCTACAACATGAGACAAGTGTATTGGAGAACAGGTATGGTTTCATGCCTGGGAGATCTACCATGGAAGCTATTTTCTTACTAAGACAACTGATAGAGAAATATAGGGAGAAGTGGAAAGACCTTCACATGGTCTTTATTGACTTAGAGAAAGCTTATGATAGGGTCCTTAAAGAGTTAATATGGAGGGTGTTGGGAGAGAAATGGGTTTCGACGAAGATATATAGACATAATTATAGATATATATAAGGGACCATTAACAAATGTTATGACCACTAGCTAAGAGACTAATGATTTTCCCATCACTTATAGGATTGCACCATGGATCGGCATTGAACCCATACCTTTTCATGTTTGTTATAGATGAGTTAATAAAACATTTGCATGAGGAGATCCCATGGTGTATGCTATTTGCAAATGATATAGTTTTAATTGATGAGAAAAGCATTAGAACCTAATGGATTAAAATCAACCAAACTAAGATATAATATATGAAATGCAATTTTATCAAGGAGCGAAGAGGGAGTGGAGCACCAGTAAGGATTGATAACTAACAAGTCCCTATAAAAGACCACTTTAGTACCTAGGATCAATGATTCATGAGACTGTAGAGATTGAGAGAGAGGTTACCCAAAGAATCCAACCAAGTTGGAACAAATGGAGATGCACCTCTAGAGTTTTGTGTGATCGGCATGTGCCACTCAATCTGAAAGGAAAATTCTATATGATGATTATAACGCCAACCATGCTCTATGGATGATAATGTTGGACAGTTAAGGAACATTTTGTTCATAGGATGAGCATAGCGAAAATGAGGATATTGAGATGGATGAGTGGTAGGACAAGAAAGGATAGAATCAGGAATGAGAACATTAAAGTAAACTTAGAAGTAGCACCAGTAGGTAACAAGATGAGGGAGATTAGACTTAGATGGTTTGGACATATCCAACAAAGACCGAAAATGGCACTGGTTAGGAGTGAGACAATGCAAGTCCAAGGTTCTAAAAGGATAAGGGGAAGGCCCAAAAGAACATGGGTAGAAGTGATGAAAAAAGATTTAAAACCTTTGGGACTAAATGAAGTCATGATACTTAATAAAGGGGAATGGAGGAACAAGATTCATGTGGCCGACCGCTAATTAGGATAACGTCTTAATGATGATGATGATGATGGTTTTATCTAACCATGTAAATTCTCACTGTGAGTCGCTATATTCACCCCCTTACAACCAACAATTTCAGGTGAAGTTATAATAAGGAGAAAGATGAGATTGACTACTAAAGATTGTTTATTGAAAAGATCTTTAGTTTAGAATTGTGAGACACTGTTTACTTTCTAATTGTAACAAAACTTGACTAGTTGTTATAAAGATGCACTTATTATCCTTTTTAAGTTGATAATTTTGACTAATGAGTGTGTTTGGGACTGTGACTAGTATTGAGACAGTAAGAAATGAGAAAGTTAAATCTTTATATCATATAGATCTTTAAATATTATCAGGTGTTTTTGCAATGTATGCGTTAAATAAATAGGTCCAAAAAATAGAGGAAACTCTGTCGAATTTTTTACAGAATTGTATAGTTTTGGTATTGATAAAAAAAAATCATGATCGTTACATTCATTATGCTAATAGGACACTAAATGATGCATAACTCAATTATTCTAAGATAGAAAAATTAATTGTTGTGTTTTCTTTGGATAAGTTTAGATCTTATTTATCAGGATCAAAGGTTATTGTCTATTTAAATCATGTCACATTGAACTATTTTCTTTTTAAGAAAGATGTTAAACCCTAATTAATTTGATGGATACTACTACAACTTTGATATTGAATTTTATGATAGGAAAGGTTCTAAACATATAGTAGAAGATTACTTAACTAGACTTATTTTTGCACTTACTACTGAGTTCATGCCTATTAATGAGTCTTTTCCTAAAGAGCAGTTGATATATGTTTCTCAATTACCTTAGTTTAAAAATATACTGAGTTATCTATTTATTAATAAGATGCCCTCACATTGGGAAAAACATAATAGATTTAGATTTTTAGCTGAAAAGTACTTCTATTGAGATGATCCATATTTGTTCAAGTACTATCCTAATCAGGTCATTAGGACATGTGTTCTAGAGAGTGATCGTTACTGTCATTTCCTTGTACCATAACCATGCATGAGGAGGCCATTTTAGTGTGAAAAACACTGCAACAAAGATTTTGAAATGTGGATTTTATTGGCCTACTATTTTCAAGGATTCTCATGATTTTTGAAAAGCATGTAACCATTGTCAAAAAATATGAAGCATAGGATGTAGAGACATGATGCCTTTAAACCATATTTTGATTGTTTAGGTTTTTTATGTTTGAGGCATAGATTTCATGGTCCTTTTCCTAATTCCTTTGGAAGCTATTATGTAATTGTGGGAGTGGATTCTATATCCAAATGGATAGAGGCCGTAGCATATAAAACCAAGGACCACAAGGTGTTGGTCCAGTTTAAGGATAATATTTTTGTATGATTTGATATTCCACACACTATTACTAATGATGGTGGAAAATATTTATGCTATAGCTTTTTGAAGCCTTAATTCAAAACTATGGTATTACCTATAGAGTTGTAATGCCCTACCATCCATAAACTAATGGACAAGTAGAGGTGTCCAATAAGGAGATTAAGCACATCCTAGAGAAGATAATTAACCCTAATAGGAAAGATTGATCCCTACTACTTAGTGAAGCTGTGATGACCCGAGTTTTTGTAACACATTTTGTAATACATTTTCAAAGGCAAGGCCCATAGTAGTAAAAAAATTTCGCAAAACAAAGCAGTGAAATTCTTTTCTTTAAAACTTGTTTTGAAAAACCCAAGTCATCACTTCATACATAACATAAGTAGAATTTTTGTATAAGATAAAATTCCATTGAAGGAATATACTTTTATTAAATTCCAGAAACCATCCAGTGTTTCACAGTACAGCTCGATATTAGTACAATACTTATCCAAATTACATAATCCAAACTTCAAACCTCACCATACATTAAAAACTCTCAATACAATACAATGCTCTCAAATAAAATACATGTCTTCAAGGGATACACCCTGATTGATTATTCTTCCAAGTCTTCTTAGGTCTTGAACTCCTAATTCTTCTACTATGTATCTGAGATATTGAAAATATTGAAACATTTACAATATCTCAACAAGCTATGCTTGGTAGGGGATTCAAGAAGCATAAAACTTTCACAGTATAATCCTAATACTTCATAATCCCATTATTCATACTCATGGAGCAATCTCTTTACTTTGTCGTATATGTACATCCTTACGCATACATACAGTATACTATGTATAGATATATACATACGGTCAAAACCGTGAAAAATAGTTAATATCTCAAAACATAATTATATCGAGCTTATGCTGAGTTGATAAATCATCCAGACTTTGCTAGAAATACTCCCTCATTTGGGTAGTATCAATAATCCACGATTACCTGGCATCTCATCATGCCATATCATAAGGCATTTCATTATGCCATGCATCATAATGCAAAAATACTCAAAGGACTACTATGCATGTAGTCAGAATCCGTACTAGTGCGCCCAGATAACTACTTAATAATCCACCTATACCATCCTCAATGGAAATCACAATATCCATGTCCGTATGGGAGGACCATGGCTGTCATAGTGGCGACCTTCCCATAATTGTCCCACCCTATTTTTAGCTTCATTTAGGCTTGGTATCCATATAATAACAAGATTCAGAGAGTGGGTGGCCAAACCCTACTAACTCTCTTAGCATAGCATCCCCAGGCTTATGCTTGTTTAAAACAAAACAACAAGCCTCCATGCTTGTATGTAAAAGTAATTCTTATACGTATCAAACAATCTGTCTATTTACTTAGGGCAAGAATACTTTCTAGTTTCCTATTCACTTAAGGTTTTCCTCAATTCTAACTTAACCATTCCATATGTGTTTTGGTTGGATTATAAGAATTTTCAATGGGTTTAATACAAGTATTGACATTATACTTGTCAACATTTCCAAACATAAGATCATGTATACAACATGTACTTGTCATGTAGATGCATTCATAAAATCCTCCTACCTTCAAGTAGTGACTCATCTCTCCAAATCTTCCATGATCCTGATTGACGTATGAAATCTGTAAATCCATACATACTGTCAATATTTGTACAATTATGGATAATCTCCTATCTATATTCTTTATCTAATCTTGTCCTTTGATATAAGGGATCTAGATCTGTCTTGTGTTCATGTCATCCATATAATATATCTTCCTCAGATAGTATTTTATCTTATTGATCAATAGATCTGATAGTTAGAATGATCTTCTAACCTTTTAGATCTAATTATTTTCTATCTCTAAGTCTTTGTGTATCCATCTCTTTGATCTTGATCTTTCATAGATCATTTGATCAACAATCTATTCTTGTTAATAAAGATCAAGGGCCTAGATCTTCTATCATCTAGTTCTTCTTTGATCTAAGTCCAGTTATTTGATCATTCCTAAGGAGGAGGATCTTAGTTCTTTTCCTTAAATCATAATTAATCAAGGGTTTAGATTATCTAATCTAATGATCTAGATTTGATCTACAGCATACATACTAATAAACATGCATACTAAGTACAATACAAAGTTATTATTCTTATTGTTCTTGATCATTTAAGATCCTATGGATCTTGTTTGATCATTCTTATCTTACTTACAATTTTGATTAGGATTAGATAATTTACTAACCATTTATGCTCTTATTATTATTCAACCAGTTAATGTTTTACTGATTGAAGATAACTTATTTTAGCCTAAGTGTAGACTGCCCCTCTTATTTCCAATTGGCTAAGGCTTGCTAGCTGAATGAGTGAACACAAAGTGCTTACTTCAATCCTCATGTAAGGAGGTGTTTAGACCTCACAAATGTCAATGAAAGGTAGGGGAGGAGCGAGGTTCTATTAGAAAACCCCCTTAACAACTATGTTCAACATTCACTAGAGTGACCTTAGCTCAACCTTTCATAAGGTTCCTATGAGCATGTTAACCCTAAGTACTCTTTCTAATTGATTTTAATTAAGTCCATGAACATTTAAAATGTCATTCATGGTGCTTATTATTCTCCTAGTTTAGGCCAAGGATTTGATAATCCTTATATTGTCCTACTAACTATAACCTTTACTAATATTAAGTCCAAGTCATTCACTCATCTTAATTGTCCATGAATCTCTATTTCATTATATTTCATTTTTGGTGATTTATGAATATTGAGGCATAACCACTAATTAAACAATTATATCTACTAACTTAAAGACAATTAAGATGCTTATACTATACTTTGACAATTCATATAATCATACACTTTAAATCATAAGAGAATTGTACATCTATATCATTCTAAGGCCATTCATCCTCTAATATACTAACATGGATCCTAAGTTATAAAATACATGAAATTTTATTACTAATCTAATGGAATCATGCTTAAACTTCAAATTTAAACTAACATTGCCCTAAGATAATTAAATCTATCAACCTAATATAACAATCTAATAACACATAGAACATAGCATGCTAAAATTTAAGAACTATCATGCTTTATAACATGAATCATATTTACAATACTATTATCAAATAAAAGACAATGAAACTAATTAGATTAAGATTATTAGAAACCTTTACTTATGATCCAAATATTAGATCTTAGATCTTTTCCTTTTAAATCAAGGTTTTAATTAATTTTAGGGCTTTTACTCCATTAAGGTCCAAGATCATATTCCTTTGTTTTTTGTCATATTCAATCCATGATTTCAATGGATTCTATCATAATATCATTCATTCAATCCATCCCAAGGTCTAATCATACTTGATCTTATTGATCAAGTGGGTCCCTTTGTATTTTTAGGGTTTTTCTACCATAAAGGGCAGATCCCTCAATTTATCTTAGATCTGTACAAATCAATCATGGATATCACTTGATTTCAACATTATATCATTAGTAATTTAGATTCCCAAGATCTGATCATCTCAGATCTTGAAGATCATGAAAATTAGAAACTTAATTCTTAAAACAGAAAGTTTCTAGAATGTTTTTATCAATATTATGGTCTCAAAAGAAAATAGACATTATAAGCTTTCATAGCTTCTTTCTGATCTCAATTTAGAGTTCAGATGACTCCACAATTGAACTGTGAAGTTCACAGTCATTCCTAGGGTCCAAATTTGATTTGAGCCCAGCGAAACGAACGGCCCAGATTCAATTAAGCAAAGCGATCACCGCGCGCCTATCACTGGGATGCACTTATAATGTGGTCCCCTGGTGACTTGCGCATTTCTATGTCATGTTTTGCTGCATGTGCCGGGTTCTGACTTGATTTGGGAGAACGGACAGTCCATTTGGACCGTCCAATCAATCCCTTTACAATTAAGGGCTCAAAACTTAATAAAAATTCTTAAAATTTCTACCCTAGGGTTTTGGCACCCTTTTGGATCGATTGAATGTCTCAGATTTTCCATTTGAGCTCTCCATCATCCAAAATTGAAGGGTTATGGCCCTTACTTTATTTTTATAAAATTTAACCTAAAACTAATTAAAGAAAAATAAAAATTACATAAAACAACAAGAAATAAGTATAAGAAGTGGTTCCACCTACCTAATTAGAGAAGAAACATAGATTTGAAGCCTAATTTGAAATAAATATCCTTTGATGATAAAATATCCTGATAGCCACTTGTTTTGTGATTTTTCGTTGGTTGCACCGTTGGATCTTAAAATTGATTTGGGGGTTTTGTAGATTAGGTAGTCTAGGATTGTATGGATGGAGGGATTTGTGAGATTCAATTTGGAACAGAGTGTCTAATTGAATTTAGGTATCTTGTTCCAATTAGAGAGAGGAGAGAGAAAGTGCAAGAAGGGAGATTTTTGGGAGTTTTGGAATTTTGAGAAGGAATCTAGGTCTGGTTTTTCATTTTAAGGAAGATAATTTTGTGGGAATTTTAATGAACATTTATGGAGGATTTTTGGAGGGATATTTATAGGTGTTTTGCAATTTTTCATAATTACTTGTAATTATCATATTTCAATTCTTTTAAATATTAAATTAACATTGGATCCTCTACTACCACCTCCTTCTCCATTAGAAGCTGGTAGTAGTTTGACCACTCATTACATGTTTTTTGGCCATTGGATTCGTCTGTAGGCCCCTTATGGGCCCCACGGGGGGTGTGAAAGGACTATTTCGACCTTTTTATAGAGAAAAATTCGTTTTATTCTTTTGAACTCGGAATTGAGCATACTTAGTGGTGTTGGATTTGTATTTTAGAGTACATTCTAAATATTTATGTCTTAGATTTTGGTTATAGGTAAAATTACCATTTTACCCTTTTGTTCATAAAAATGAAGAAAACTAGAAATTTTTCATTTTAACTCAGAATTGAAGGTATTTAGATCAGTTTTTTTAGTACATTCATAATTTTTAAGTTTTAAATCATGATTTAATCTCTATCAAAAGAGAATTTTTAATAACCTAATATTCCAGCCCAGAATTTCTAAAAATTCAAACTAAATTGATTTTCTCAATCAATTTACAAAAATTGGGGTTGTTACAGTTATGACTCTCATTAAAATGTCGCCTTACCACTTAGTTTATAGAAAAGCTTGCCAGTTACTAGTTTAGTTAGAGTATGAAGCATATTGGGCTATTAAAAAAACTCAACTTTGATTTAAACAAGCAAGCACCCAAAGGAAACTTCAACTCACAGAGTTGGAGGAGATTAAGACAAATGCATATGAGAGTATGAAAAAGTATAAAGACTAAATCAAGCTAGCTCATGATAGGCATATTTTGAGAAAATCTTTTGCACATGGCCAGAAAGTCCTTCGTAATTCTCAATTGCAATTGTTTAGGGTAAATTAAGATTCGATGGACTACCCCTTACATAGTTCATACTACTTATCCTCATGGGGATGTTGAGATTGAGAAGGATGGGAAAGTTTTCCAAGTCAATGGTTAGAGGTTGAATCCATTCTTAGAATTTTAGGAACCTTAAAGTGGAAGAAGTTTTCCTAGAGAATCTTATTTATCAGGATTGATTTTAGCATGCAGGTTTTGTAATATTTGTTTAGGTTTAGTGTTTAGTAGAGTTAGTAGTGAGTCTTGCATATGCATTCATTCCTTTATCATTATTTTGCATCATAGTTTGGTGGCATAAGAATTTTCACATCAATATATACACCATCATTAGCATACGCATCAATGAGGTATGCTTTCTCTCACACTCATTCTCTAGTTATATTATTTCTTTTGTCCATAGTGTCCAATTTTAAATGTTGAGGATAATGTTTGATTTAAATATGTAGTGGGGTATTTTTAAATTTTGATGTGTTCATTGTAAGTTCTTATCAGCTTTTGAGAAGAAAAAAAACATTTAAAGTTTTTGTGGTAAGTTCCTCTACAATGATAACAATTGAAATTATTAGATTTTATGAAACTTTAGTGTTATCTTTATGCTTTAGCTTATTAATAGATTTGAATACAATTAGTTCATCTTATTATTCTTTTTATAAAAAAATTCATGAAAATTGAACTCGAAATACTTATTTGCATGTTAGCCATATGTATACATAGTTTAGGTTGAAGGGTAAGTATGACTTAGAGATTTTGAAGAATATTAGTAGAGACTTATAACCCATATGAGATTTGAACCATTCTTTCTTTAAGGGAGTTATATGTAAATTCAAAGCTTTCTTCAGTGGGCATTAACTCGTAATTGGTATCATATTTCTTTGTTTTGGCCAACTATTGAGAATTATCATTGAAAGACTATACCATATATATCTTAAATTTATGTACACATTTAAGTCATATGAAACCTAGGTGACTATAGTGGTCATCTTTGATTAACTCAGAGCCTTTAGCCTACTTTAAGTTATTTTTTGCTAATTAGATCTTTAAGCCTTTATATTACAGCCTTTTCTTGTTAGCCAATTAATCATTACCCCTTTGTAACCATGTAATATATCCATTACCCATTATTTTATCTAAATATAAAGAGATGATTGGAAATATCTTGATGAAATTGATGAGATGAATATTAAAATAGTTTAGAACAAAAGACTATGCTCAAAATTAAAAAAGAAAAGAAGAAAAAAGCAAATGAAATGAAGAATGTTCACTCTCATGTATAAAAAGAAGATTGTGAGTACTTTATTAGAAGACCTTTACATATTCTTTAGAATATTTTGTTTACCTTTATATCATTTTTTCATAACTTTGTCCTAAGCCTCATGTTTTGTCCTAGTAAAAGACCTAACTTGATCTTAAGAGTAGTATGACTTGGATGTGGAAATAAATAAGTAGGGATATGGTAAAGTTTAACATTCTTAATAGTTGGTATCCTTTCAATGGGATCAATTATCAATTTTTTTAAATATCGTTCTTTGTTATGATATGTGTGAGATAATTTGTCTTTGATATACATTATTCTGGTCACATATAGACAAGATTTATTATTACTCATTTCATAGTGATTTCTTTCTCAGTGTTGATTATATCTTGTGACATTTGAAATTGAAAAATATTTTTGGATGGTAATTTAGGTTGTATCTTATTTAGAGACTGATAAATGTTTATGTTGGCTATTCATACACACACATTTCAATGGATCATCTTTAGTATAAGGGTATGATTTTGGATTATTGTTCATCTTTATTAACATGATAAAGTTAGATATTTAATGTACACCCAATGGAAGGAGATTCTCAAAGAGAAATGGAGGAACTACCATATAAATTTAGTTAATATTTATGCATATCCTTTTTGAAAACCCTTATGAGACTATAACTCATCCACTAGGGGTAACCTAGGGGTTTAAAGGCTTTCTGCATATGCTAAATGTAGACAACAACACTTGTGAAAGTGGTCAGTTAAGATTTGGATTATTTTTGTTTTCATATTTCTTTTCTCTTTTGTATTTTTGCTCAAGGACTAGCAAAAGGTAAGTCTTGAGGTATTTGATATACACATAATTATTGCATTTAATATTCTTAAAATTTATATTTTAATCATAGAATCACTTAATTTGTCATTAATTAGGGTTTATTTTGCACTTTTGTAGAATTAGGGTAGAATTGAAAACTAATGCACATTTTTGCCAATTTGAAGCCCGAAAAGGAAGCTAGTATAAGATCCAAAAAATTCCTCTGGTCCACATGTCAAAAGTCACACAAATATCATACGTAAGTGTCTAGATCAATCCAATCAACATTCTCAATCACCAATCAAACTTAGACAAAAATTGATGGTTTAAATCAATCTGAGGTGATCAAATCAAGAAGAGGAGGCTTAAGTTACAACATTGTTCAAGCATAGAGGAGCTATCATGTTATTCTTAGCAAAGTCAACAATTCCATGCATCTCATTGCCATTAAAGAGAAGGCATGCAACTAAGGGATTATAAAATGAGATGTTTTATTAGGAAGAAGCACATTACTTAGGAATATGTTTTGACCTGGACAAGATATTGGGTTGCTAATGGAGGGTAGAAAGTGTAAGAGATGCTTGAAACTTGTTGCAGATAAGAGAAGTTCTGTGGGATAGCTAGTTAAGTTGGGAAAATCTAGCTTGGGATAATAAAGCATCATGTTAGGTTGAGGAAGTAGGAGGCTTGGACGTTATTGGGCTGAATTGGATGGTTCACACAAGAAGAAAAGTTGGATGTTTCATACTAGGAAACTTTAAAAGTTAAGGAGACATGTGGGACTAGTTTCTAATTAAATAGAAAGAGCAAGATAGCATAGAGCTTAGGAGCGAGAGAAATCTAGTGGAAAGTGGCACAAGATGAGAAGTGGATTATTTTTAAGAACTTTCTAAAAGAGTGGGTTATTTAATGACTTCTTTCAAATGAGCTTCTTGGGAAGGATGTTTTCTAAATAGGAAAGGAGTAAATAATGAGCTTTGTTTTTTAATAGAGACATATGTTTTCTATTGGGCAGATTCCATAAAGTTAGGAGAGGTTAGGATTGTTTCCAAATTGGAAACCAAACTGAATTAAATGTTTCATGCATGGCTTTGAAAAGCTAGCTTGTTGGGTCATGGTCTTAAAAGGACCAAGATGTTGAAAACAAAAGTAGTAGCTAGATGGATGGGAACTCATGATTGCAAATGTTGGTTTTTGTTTTATTAGTTGCTGGTAGAAGACAACCTTAGCTACTAGTTTTGACTCGTAGAAGCAACTGGTTGGGGATTGTTATTGGTGTTGCTAGGTACAAAACTAGATGTTCCTATTGGGAGCAACAGAACATATGGTTTTGTCTCTTATTATTCTTCTAATTTTGTATCTTAGGTAGCAAGTCCTCCTATGTAGCAAGTTCTATAGGTTTTGAAGGTTGGAGAGGTCTCTCTCCTAAGGTGGCTACTTGAGACATTTTGGGCCTTCTCTCTATCTAGCTCTTCTTGTTTTTTACTTTTGTATCTTGGATGTTTTCTCTTCTATGGTGAGTGACACACCATGGAAGGAAGGAAGATCATCTCTTGTAGTGGCTTAGTGAGGAGCAAATCCTAAGGTGTTGATGGGTGACACAATGAGATCTTGGGCATTAATTCGATATGGGAAATCTTTTGTATTCTTTTTCTTTTTAGCATACTCTTGTGATTTTCAAACTTCAATTTTACTAAAGCTTTAATTTCTTTAGTTTAGATTTAGTGGTTAGATTTCATGCTTTTGCTTAATTTATTTGTGGATTTAATTCTTATTTTAGTTATAGTTTATGAGTTTAATTTTTTTCAAAGTACTTAGTGATAGTTTTAGGTTAGAATTCCATTAAGTTTTAGGTCCATTTTTCTCATTAAATTTAAATGTATTTTTCATATTGAATAAGAGTAGTTAGATCATCTATTTAGGGTGCAGATGAAATCACATTAAACCATTACTTTTATTCATATATGATTTAGGAATTTTAATTATCAATTTTCATGAGTGTGCTACATAATTTGAGATACATAGTTAGTACTCTTTTCATGGGAATTATGATGTATTGTCCATAGTTTAGAGACTAATCTATGATTAAATGATAATTATTATAATTCTCAGATACTATGCGATTGTAAAAAAAAACAAGTTATGCTTTGAATCTATACCAATTAAGCTAGGCATATCATTAGAATTGAGATAATAAGTAAATTTGGATCTTTGATGAACTCATCTTTTGTATTAGTATTCCACCATTGTTATATTAATATGGTTGAACTAAATCGATGATGTTTATATATGAATGTTCTTAATTACCAACACTTGCACATTTGTATTTCAATAGACACATGCACTTGCAGTAATTTTAAAACAAGAATAATTTATCATACATTCAATCATGCTTGATTGATCTCTTATATACAAATATATATATATATATATATCGAGGGATCAAACTTATGAGCCACACCATGAAACTTTTTGAAAGAGTCATTGAGAAGAGGCTACGACATGAAACAAGTGTATCGGAGAATCAGTTTGGTTTCATGCCTGGGAGGTCTACCATGGAAGCTATTTTCTTACTAAGACAATTAGTAGAGAAATATAGGGAGAGGAGAAAAGACCTACACATGGTCTTTATTGACTTAGAGAAGGCTTATGATAGAGTCCCTAGAGAGTTAATATGGAGGGTGTTAGGTGTTAAAGGGGTTTCTCAGGGGTATATAGACATAATTAAAGATATGTATGAGGGAGCAAGAATAAATGTTAAGACCACTAGTGGCGTGACTGGTGATTTTCCTGTCATTGTCGGATTGCACCAAGGATCGGCATTAAGTCCATACCTTTTCACATTAGTTATGGATGAGTTAACAAAACATCTGCATGAGGAGATTCCCTGGTGCATGCTATTTGCAGACGATATAGTCCTACTTGATGAGACAAGGGAGGGTGTCAACATAAAGCTAGAGCTATGGAGAGAAGCGAGAATCGAAAGGATTTAAAATTAGCCGAACTAAGACATTTAATATATGGAATGTAATTTTAGCAAGGAGAGTAGGAGTGGAGCACCGGTCAAGATTGATAACCAAGAGGTCCCCATGAGAGACCACTTCCGATACTTAGGATCATTGATCCATGAGAGTGGAGAGATTGAGAGGGAGGTTACCCAGAGAATCCAAGCGGGTTGGAACAAATGGAGATGTGCATCGGGGGTTTTATGTGATCGGCGGGTGCCACTCAAACTAAAGGGAAAATTCTATAGGATGGCTATAAGGCCGGCCATGCTCTATGGATCGAGTGTTGGGTGGTTAAGGAACATCATACTCATAGGCTGAGTGTTGCAGAAATGAGGATGTTGAGATGGATGAGTGGTAAGACAAGAAAGGATAGAATTAGAAATGAAAATATTAGAAGAAATTTAGGGATAGCACCAATAGGTAACAAGATGAGGGAGATTAGACTTAGATGGTTTGGACATGTTCAAAGGAGGCCAACAACGGCACCAGTTAGAAGGAGTGAGGCAATACAAGTTGAAGGTTCTAAAAGGGCAAGGGGAAGGCCCAAAAGAACGTGGATAGAAGTGGTGAGGAAAGATTTAAAAACTTTGGGACTAAATGAAGCCATGGTATTTAATAGAGTGGAATGGAGGAATAAGATTCATGTGGCCGACCCCTAATTGGGATAAGGTCTTGATGATGATGATGATGATGATATATGTATGTATATGTATATGCTAAATATCACTTTATATTGTTTAAAAGAGTAAAAGAGATTGAAAGAACATACGATTTGTGATATATATTTTTCATATAAAAAATAGTACATTGTTTCAATTTTTCATAGGGACTTGTTGAGAACAAATGGCTCATACAAGGATAGGACTGCAATTTCATATCTATTACAAAATTTCAAGAGAACCCTTTCTAATAAATTTTAGTTTTTAAAAGGGCACTTCTACAGTTTTTGTATTATTCTTGCAAAATTTCATAGGAGCCCTTCTAACAATTTTAGAAGGTCATTTTCATAATTTTGGATTTGGCTATGAGGGATTGATTTGCAAATAAAGATTAATAAAAAGGACCTTTTTGTGACTGGATTAATATATCTTCACTTTAAGAAAGGATTCATACGTTGAGGCACATTTTTTAATTTAGTATATCATATTATTTACATAATTATCTTGACGTCTATTTTTTATTAAATCATGTCATTTGTTTCATGATATTATAACTTGTTAGAAGTACAAGAGTTATTTGGGAGTAAGTCAAAGCATCTCAAGTCATGATTATTGCATGTTGCGTCCTAAAAAAAGGCATTAAAGAAATCACTATTATTACATCAAATTGTAGTTAATTGTGAAAAATAAATATTAGGCCCCATACGGAAATCCGTCATATTTGATAAATTAATTAGATTGGAGGAATAAGTTCTTATGATGGAAAAAAAATTCTTGATGCCCAAAGGTATAAGATTTTCTTATTCTTAAAACTTAGAACTAAATTAGCTCCAATTATGATGATAATTAGTCAAACTATTAGCATGCTATAGCTTCTACCCATGAGGGAGGTTATAATGATGTAGTTTTTTCCTAAAAGTATTGCTAATATAGGTCAACATACTTAATTTAGGTTAATTTATATAATTATTAAGACATAAGATTATTACATTTCTTGAAGTTGGCCTTAATAGTTGGAGTGAAAATCATTAAATGACAGAACTCGAGAAAATATAGGTTATCATACCAACATAAGAGCAAACAATGCATGAGAAACAAGTTGGCATAAGCTGTCATGCAAAAGGCATAATAAGTGGATCTTGTAGAAGACTTAAGAAGGTCATGAAGATCCATATAAACCTTAGTCTCATTGTGATATTGCCATGGATTGAAAGGCTAGTTATAAATGAGTCTATAAAGTAAAAGAGACTCACTTGGCAATGTTGAATGATATAAGTCCAAAATTATGAGTAAAGGATTCACTCAAATGAAGGCATTGACTATCGAGGAACCTCCTATCTAGTATCTCAGAAGGACTCTTTAAGGATTGTAATGCCTTTGGTAGCTCATTTTCATTTAGAGTTACATTAATATGTGTGAAAATAACCTTACTAAATAGTGATTTAAAAGAAGTGTATATGATGCAACCCGAAGACTTATGCTTGATGAATGATGAAGAACTAGTTTGCAAACTAAGAAAACACACACACACACACACACACACACACACACACACACACACACTTAAACTAGCTTTCCACTAATAATTCTTCATTTTCTTTAATGGAGAATGTCATAGATTAATAAGTATACCTTAAAGATTGTAGAAGCAAATCTTTTCTACATGTGGATGACATTATGCTTGTTAAGTGTAGTATATTAGTGCCTGTGTAATAATTCCACTACAAATCATTGTCTAAAAACAATAAAAGTGGGAGGCAAAATAAAAATATAGACAAAGTACTTAAAGTATAAGGGAATGTTTATAATCATCTAGTGTTTGTTACACATAAAAGGACAAAACTCATGATATCAGATCTCATGACATTAGAGCTCATACCTAAACTATTTAGGGAGCATTTGGATCATATGTGATTTCATAAATCTTCATTCTCATTAAAGTTATTACTTGCTCATTTGTACACCATGATTTTTTAATATCACCATGCTATATTCATATGATAATTCTTTAAGCCAACTATTTTCTCATTTTATGACTGTCAATTATGATAGATGAGGCTAAACACCAACTACGAGCATTTGTTGGCTCATTATAAAGAATCATGTAAAATAAAGTATTCAAATAAAAAAAGTAATTGCACAATAATACATGGAAAATTCTTGCCTAATAAGGTAACTAGCACCATGATTCCTACAATAAAGATACTTTATTTTATTTAAATTTTATAACTAGTGGAATAAGGTAGCTCATTTTAAATGTACATTTATAAATCTGTTAAGTCTCATTACTTAAGTCTTGTCAAAAGAAATTTTTCATGTCAATGAGAGCCAAATGGAAGAAAGTTAAATATTTAAAGTCAAACCTATGATGTGACCCACATTACTACAACATGTCTTCTGTATTTACACTTTAGAAGTTTACTCTATTTGTAAAACCTAATGTGATAATGAGACAATAAAGTGATTGAAGTAACCTTATCCTATTGGTCTTAGTTATAATGGTAACATCATGTAGAAGACTTTTCCCAAAAGTTTCTAAAATCTCCAACTATATTGTTAATAAAAAGTTTATCACACCCTTAGATTGCAAAAGCATATATTTCGGGTTATAGATGTGACAGATTCTTATGGTATCAAATCAGTTATAAATATACATATCTCGTAAAGATATAAATAATAAATATCAATACTATATCAATTAAAGGTTCATGCAACTTTTCGGTAAAATTTAAACTTTAATTAATAAAAAGTCCTTCAAAAACTAAATAAGGAACACTATAAAATCTTCTTCATCAATCAATGTTCTTCTTTTTATTGCTTTTTCTCACTTTGCTCTTCTTTTCTTAAGTCCTCTAATCTGATATATTAAATATATCTTAGCAAACTCGCATTTGATAATTATATTATAATTATATGCATATTTTACTTTTATTTATATGATAATTTATTTATTTTAATTTATAGATTTTCAACTATATCTAACATGTGTGCATAAAAAAATACAATATTTTCATATAAAGTAATATGTGATTCAAAGTCAAATATCAAATGGCTTTCAAATTTAGAACATATTCAGATATCAATTATGTCTCAAATCTCAAAACATCCATCCGTGCATCAAACATGATAAACTAAAGTGGTACCAATTGACAAAAAGTCTAGAAAAGTCCCTACTCCATTGATCATATGAGGTTCAGAGTACCTATTGCAGAGGACAACAAATAACTTCCTAAAATCTCATAAAGTGGACCCAAATACCCAATGTTTATTAGACGCTAGTCCAAATAAATTTAGGCCAAAAGTCATGAAACCTCATTGGCATAACATGTCTCAGCAAAGACCTTTGTTAAAGTATATCTCAAACAAGTCATCTACTATGACCACCATTGATTAGACAAAGTCCAAACAAATACTCTCTACTAACATCTCTAGTAAAATAAATAAACCCCTAATAACATCTGACTAGGGTCCAAAATTGGGAACAAATAAACAAAAGGGCTTATGAGACCTAACTAGATGTCACACAAAAATTCAAAAAACTCTTTTCCAATTCCTATCAAATCTTTTCAATTTTGCGTACCTTTATAAATCTTTCTAAATTTTGCTTTGAAGCATCACATATCATTAAATGTCCAATAATAAACTGTTCAAAATCCATTTTCATCAAAACATTTCAAATCCTTTTCTAATTATTTAAATTCTTTACTTAATAAAATTTCTTTTGAAAACTTCATAATATCCTAATTTGAAAATTGTATTTTTACAAATATTTTTGAATAAAATCATTTAATAAAGCCACTTAGATATTTTAAATCCTTAAAATCAACTTTAATAAATAATAATTTTTTTAACAATTTTGGAAACTTTAATAACTTAAACATGATTTTCCTAATATTTTAGAAACACATTGAAAACATGTCTTATTTATAATCCATTCCAATCTTTATACATTGATCACATCTGATGGTTTAGATCAAATTCAACATATGTATTTTTATCCCATCTAAGGACCGATCCATTTGATCACACTCATTTATTTCTAATTTCATTATTTCTCATTTAGATGGGATTGATCTAACATTTTCTTAACTTAGATTTTCTAATATTTATATCATTCATGTATTATAGAGATTGGATTTCACATAATTTAGATCTTATACTAATGTTACATCTTATAGATTGATTTAACACCTAATGTTTACTCTAAATTTTATATGTTTATTTATATGATCTACACATATTATGTAATCTTTTTCTTTAGATCTAGATCTTAACCATTTGGTGTTGTGATCTGGATGATCTAATCTTTACACATTTAGATCTATAGTTTAGTCCACTTGTGTATATTTTACATTCTAGATCTTTATAGATATAATGATTTAACTTCAATTTTCTACATCTAATATCTTGTATAACTCTTGTGTGATCTTAGATTTAAAATAAAATAAAAAATTACGCATCCCAAGATTTTTCCTAAATCTTCAACATTTAATCCTAGGTTTTAGATGACACGCATCTAAGAATTACTCTTCAATCTTACACATCTAAGTTTACACGTCCTAAGAATATATCTAAGAATTTTATTCTATTTCATGTAGATGATTAGGCCATTTAGATCTCACCCACATGGCTCGATTCTAACAATCTCAATTATTAATCAATTTAAGTTATAAACATGCCAATATGTGATTGAAATCTAGACTATAACTTTACCTACAATTTGATAATATAAGTCAAAACCAACTATATGATTCTAGCTACATACATTTAACTAAATTTTATTTGTTCAAAACATCTTTAGATCATGAGAAAAATAGATCTTAACTACTAAATTTATGATCATCAACTATAGATCGATCATCATTATTCAACCATAAAATAGATGAAATCTTAAGATCAATGATTTTTAGCATGTGCATCATCACCAAACTAGTTTCTACATTTAAAATTAAGCATGAAACAAAATTCAAATATCATTTAAATATAGATCTAATGAGCAAAATCATGACATATAGATTATTTAATTTTTAGCCGTATATCCACATTAAAATCTAATTATAAATGAAACTAAATCATGGAATAGTGTTAAGATATAATCATAGTACACTTGCCTGTCTTTGAATCATGATTTTTTCAAGCTTTCAAGTCTATTTAATAGTATGATCCTATCTCACATTAATCACGCTTAAAATCAATGGTTTGATTTTCTAGATTCAGTTGTGAATTTGGAGATTTGCATTTTGTAGAGAGGAAATTCATGTATGATAAGAGTGAGATGTCTAATTGGACATCTCCTCGACATCTCCTCTTGTAGTTCTTTTTTTTTAGATCTCTTTATTTTCCACTTGTGAAGATTAATAATGCAACATCTTAGATTTAATCTCAACAATCTTAACTATTTAGAGATGTTGGATAAGATCCTATAGTTAAATGCTATAGTATTTACTCTCAATTAAGTTATAGATCTGAATTAACTGTAAAACATTTTTAAATCTAAATTTTTGGATGGTCATATCTTCATGATCTAAATTGAACGTCCATGATTAAAAATGTGTTGAATTGCACTAACTACCATATCTGATTTAAAAACAAATTTTACGTATAAATTATTTTTAAATTTAAATTTAAAAATCAATTGATAAGAAGGTTTTTAGATCTAGAATCAATTTCAAAACATACATTTTTTTTTCATTCTCAATCTAATTAATTCTAATCAATTAATACCTAGTTCTAATAGTTCTAAGAGTTAATAGCTATTAACTTAATTTATCTTTATTATATAATTTCATATCTAACTTATAACTAATTTGCAACTTAGTTAAACTATTAATTAATTAATTTAATTTAACTACTTAGTTAAGTAACTTATCAACTAACTTAACTAAATAATCCTCACTAACTTAACTAATCATTATAATAAATGATACATTTTTGCCTAAAAATATGTCATTTAAATATTTTATTTGCAAAGATAATAATTAAGTAAAAAAGACTATTTTACCCTCAATAATTTTTAAAAGTTTAATTTTGAAAATTTAGAATATTAAACATTTGATAGTAGCATTTATAAAGATAACAATCTTTGGTGAAAGCATTAGCCTTGCAAGACAACTAGAATTTACGGTTCCATCATCCCTTCCATAAGGATTTGTTAAAAGGCTGAAAGCTTTTTTTTTTAATAAACATGAAGATTAACGATGCATGTTCGACATTGACATACTACCATGGCAAATGTATGTAATTTATTTAATATTTCATAGATTAACTAAAATAAACAAGTTTTTATAGTAATTTCTCATCATCTCACTGTTAATGGTGCTTGAGATGAGATGGGATGAAAATCATCTCTTCCCAACTCACTCTTAGTGGTGCTAGAGTTGAGATGTGAAATCCCACTCTCATATTAGTTCACTATTAGTGGTTTGCATACCATTTCTATTTCAAGACATCTCATCTCACTACTAGTGTAAAAGAGAATCATTTCTTCTCATCCCAAAATTTTACTACAACCATGTATTTGCTTGAGATGGAAATGAGCTACTTCAAGTCATCTCAACAATTTCCTCCAACTCATCACGATCATCTCCTCTCATGATGTCTCCTCCATAACATTTCTACCTAGCTTAAGGTGATAGTTTTAGTCATATCATTTCATCGCATACCAAATTTGATCATCTTAACCTAGCTCAATTCATCTCAAGCCAGATCACATTTCATGCCATTTATAGTCAGCATATCTCAAGCACCATTAACACCATGGTAGATAGTATGCTTGGTATTCTTTGTTGAAAAAAAAAAAAAAAAGAATAAGAAGGGGGACAGTGTCACTTACCATGTAGTTTACAAGTGAAGAAAACATGTGGCAGGATCATCCAATAGATGAAAATTTGAAGGCAAAGGTCTAACTTATGATCAACATTGTGAATGCTTTGAATCTTTTTTCAAATTGTAGCCTTTCTTGAAATTTACTCTTTTGTGCCATGGAGTATCATCTTGGTTGATGAACTAAATTCTCTGTGCATTCCTATGTTTTTTTTTCTCTATCAGCAAAATGAAGAACTAAGAAAGAAACCACCAACACACTCTCTAGATCTATCCATCCTCTAGTGGGATGGAGGAAGCAGATCTCGAACTTGTGACCTAGCATCAACTAGAGGGGAGCCTCTTTTTACCAACCATTGAGATACTGGGATTTTTTTGCCCAACAGTCTTTAGTTGCCACCCTTACATTGATGCATATTGAATGAATTACCTATTAGATTCCACCTAGAATATGAAAATTTTGTCTTCCATGATAGGGTCTTCAATAGGGTCAATGAAGAGACTTAAGACATAATTGAGTTGTATTGTGAAATTCATCTTTATCAATAGCCCCACAGCCATCCCCATCACATCAAGGCCACCCCCAACACTTATAAGCTCCTAAATCTTTACTATACCTAATATTGTAAAACAGCCAAACTGGTTATCATCTCTGCTACTCTCACCACCTCCACCATGGTGTACAATGCTTAATAAAGATCCATGGTCCCCCTAAGTTTTTAGAACTTTGGTGGGCCATAAGGAATCAAAACCAGTCCTCTCTTTGTTATCTTTGTAAGATATAACAACGGCGCATCTCAATCTTTGCATCAATTACTATCATCCCTACACCAACAAGGACAACTCTACAAGCAAAATTTCAGAAGTATTGTCAAGATGGTAATATATTCCATGCCAACTTGTGTTGCTCATTAGTGTTGATCTCTTATGGCTTACTGGATCCTGGGTTTCCACTTTCTATACTTTTCTCCTTACCACCACCCTAGTGCAAATAATATTGGGCCATGATAGGTAGACACTCACAAGTGTCCGAAGAAGTAGACACTATCTTTTTCATTCATGGTGAGAGTGTTTTGTAGATCAAAGCCATTCATCATGTTCTAAATGGCTTAGATGGGCTATAGAAGAAATTTCCTTCCCATTGAATTCTTTAAGCTTATGTATCTTTGCCAAAAGATCATGACCATCCATTTTTATTTCATTTTTTAGAGGCCCAAAAATAGTAGCTAGGATCATCCAAATCCATTGTTTTTTGCAGTTACATAATTTTTCTATGCCAAACATGATGAACGGCTTAGATCTTCTAGAAAAACTTTTTAGAACAGTGTCGACTTGTTAGGATATTTGATTATGCAATCTGCTAGGGAATGAAGATCCAATTTTTTTTTAAAGAAAATCAAATCAATAATATATTGTTGTCCACATCAAATTTTGCATTATACATGGTAGATATAAGTAATCACTCAAAGAAAAATGGAGGCTGATTTTCCTCGGAGAGATCGGGGGTTTAATTTATATTTCAATAGGTTAAGTGGTTGTGAGTACATTCATTTAACTCTTAAGGTCATTAATACATCTCCTTTGAGTATAATACATAAAGTAAAGGAAAAGAACCTTGATTACAAGTTTATTGAGCATTAATTGAAACAAAAAAATTGTGGCTAGCACAATCTTTCTATGTCATAGTTCCAATTTTGGATTAGAACTTCCTTAAAATAGTGTCACAACATGATTTAGCTATTAATGTAGTTTTATGATATGAATTGGTGGATAATTGACTGGGTCTATCTTTTAAAGTGTTTCTTTGGCTCGATTAAAGTGTGTGGCTTTTACAGCCTCTTTATCTAATAGTTGTTGTAACATTGGCGTGCCCTCTATGTAACCATTTAGGTGTGAGTAGTTTTACCATATCCTTAGGTGTGTAGTGATATTCTTCTTGTACATATAGGAGCTGGATAGCGATATTGGACATAGATCTTGCATTCTTTTAGTTGTTCAATATTGGAGAAGAAAGCATATATAACAATTGCATTTACTTCAAGTGGGCATGAGGGATTAACTGTATTGGATTTGTAGCACATCTTTTATAGACATGGTCCATATAGAGTCCTTACAGTTTAGGGCTCTTTGAGCAGGTAAAAACCCTTTGGCGAGAACTCTCAATACTTAGGGGAATAGGGACTTGTCAAGTTGGTAAGACCCAATTTTTCCTCTAAGGACTTAGTCACGAAAATTTTATCCATCAAGAGACTAAGTTTAGAATCCCAATTGATGTATGACTTTTAGGTCTTGGGATTTATAATCATTTAATGTCTTTATAATTTTAGTTGTTTAAGGACTATTAGATCTTAGGAGTTTTAATCATCCAAGGACTCCAAAGTCTCTAGAATTTTAGTCTTTTAATGACTCTTAGTTCATAGAACTTTTAATCATCTAAGGACTCTAATGTCTTTAGAATTTTCATCAATTAAGGACTCTTAGGTCTCAAGACTTTTAATCATCTAAGGACTTTAATGTCTCTAGAACTATTATCATTTAAGGAATCTTAGATCTTAGGACTTTCATTTGTCTGAGGACTCTAATGTCTTTGAAATTGTAGTTGATTAAGGAGTTTTAGGCCATAGGACTTTGATTAGATTTAGAAGTCTTATGGCAGTAGGACTCTAGTTAATTTTAGGATTCTAAATGATTTTAAGATTATAGTTGTAGTACTTTGGTTGGCTCTAGAAGTCTTGAGTTGTAAGACCCTGGATTACTTCATAAGTCTTGAGCTATAGGACTCTCAATTGCTTTAGAAGTCTTGAGTTGTAAAAGTTTGATTGGCTTTAGAAGTCTTAAGTTGTAAGACTTTGAAAGGATATAAAAGTCTTATGCTATAGGACTCTAACTAACTTTATAAGTCCTAATCTATATAACTTTGAATTGATTTAGATGTCTTAGGATGTAAGACTCTAATTGGCATCAGAATACACAAGTCGTAAGACTCTAAGTCACTTTAGGAGTTCTTAAGATGTATGACTATAAAACATGCAAGGAGTCATAAGGTTATATAACTTTGAATAATTCTAGAAGTCCCATGGCTTTAGAACTCTAATTTGATTTAGGTGTCTTGTAGTTATAAGACATTGACTGGTTTCAAGAGTCTTATAACTTTAGAAGTCTAATTTAAACTTTAGAACTTTGTTTTATTTTTATGTCTTAAAGTTATGGGAATCTTGATCTCTTTAGGAATCCTAGAACTACATAAGTTTCATACCATAGGACTCTAAAATTTAGTGAGAGAAGCATAAGAAAGTGGGTGTCTAGTCTTGTATGTTAGTGTGCCCCATCGTGCAATTTTTTAGGGAGATTTCCATTAGGTGAACTTTTGGGGGCATGTGAGTGCTACCCACAAAAGAAAAGTTTGCTACATCCTAGCCTTAGCAAAAAATTTCCTAGGCATGCCTCGCACTACCGTAGAAGTGCGCTAAAACATAGAAGAAATAAATATCTTCCTCTAACATGGTGATCTCTATCATGAAAGAAAAAGAAACTTGAACAACACAAGAAGTAGAAAAAGAAAAGAAAAGAAAGAAGATCACATTTCTCTGGACTCTTTAAAAATCTCTCAAAATTTTTTTGGCAGGGTTCTCTTTAGTTTTCTCTCCATCTCTATCCAGACTTTTATTTTTGTCTATAGGTATATGTTTCTCTATTTTGAATTTGGGTAGGAAGGGGATATTTATAGGTTTCCTAGGAGTCCTAGCGGTAAGGAGTTACAGGATGATGAAAGACTGGATGATGAGTGGGAAAGAAGGTTAAGGAAAGAAAACACACACACACACACACACAGATATATATATATATATATATATAGAGAGAGAGAGAGAGAGAGAGAGAGAGAGAGAGAGAGAGAGAGAGAGAGAGAGAGAGAGAGAGACTCCTAGTGGGTTAGGACTCTTAGAGAGTCTAGACTCTAAGTGGGTCCAGTTACTTGTTTCTCTCCTTCTTTTTTTTCTTACATAGGAAATCCTGAGAATTTGCTAGTTAGATTTTTTCTAAAACTTAGGGAGTAATTAGGATTTTGTGGGAAACTCTTTAATGAGTGAGGCCCACATTCCTAAGCTATTTTCCTCCTAGAAGGAGTCCAAATCTTTAAAGATACTCATCGTCTCTTTTAGTTCAACAACCTAGACTTTTAGGGGAAAGAGGAAAAGTGTGAAAAAGAGATATACAGAACTCTTTTAGGGTAGGCTCATCTTTCTCCCTATTATTTTAATTTAAAACTAAAGTATGATTTTTTAATTAGCTGTAACTTTAGGATTTCAAATTGATGACTATGATTGAGTAAGAATAAAGAGATCGGACACAAGGTGGGCCTACCTTTTCTTTCCATTCTCTCTCTTTTAGATTCTTTCTTTTTTAATGGGATTTTACAACAAAAATAGGGTGCCCCATTTTGATGACTGAGCAACCTTAAAATTTAGGAAAGAAAGAGGAA
The DNA here is from genome assembly GCA_035236585.1 of Warburgia ugandensis. Taxonomy (NCBI): domain Eukaryota; kingdom Viridiplantae; phylum Streptophyta; class Magnoliopsida; order Canellales; family Canellaceae; genus Warburgia; species Warburgia ugandensis. Next base: position 58,975,815 of record CP141132.1, on the reverse strand, counting down.
AGAATTTGAAGGGAGATGTGCTCTATTGGTTAAAGTGGGCACCACTTCCTTTTTCTCTTTCTACCTTTTTGAATTTAAATAGGAATTGAAGAATGGATGGGGCGCCCCATTAGCAATTGCTCATAGTCCTAAACCCAAGTATTTTAATATAAAAGGAAACTCAAAGAGTCCCAATATGAAAGGCTATTCATGAAAGGAGTTCTAAACACAAGAGACTCTCCTTGAGATTGTTTTCACTCATTTCAAAGATAAAAAAGCCCCTTAGGGGCATTTTTTTATATTTAAAATAGAAAAGAGGAATCTTTTTCTTGAAAACATCCATAAGCAAGCAAAAGACTACACCATATAACACACTACAAAGGATACTTAATTATATACATTACAATTAGGGTTTTCACTAGGTTAGACACTATCATTCTGTATGTATTCCAATGAATTTCATAGATTTGGATATGTACTCATATAGTAGGTTAGATATTCATATCCTATTCTGTATCCATTCCATTTGGTTTGGTTCAGTTGGGGGATTATCTACACCATTAAGTTTTGCTAATATTTTTGGAGAATGTTAGGCCCAAAATAATTACTAAGAATCATAATTATAATGAAAATCCTTTATATATTCAAGTAGAAACATAATATTGAAGATGTTCTTTGGTGGTAAGTCCTACAAGTAGAGTAGCCCAAAGAAAGCAGCTTACATCACTTAATTCTTGGAATCGAGGCCATGAATGTACTTCAATTAGAATATACGCACTCATAAATCAGGAAAAGAATGATAGTTCCTATGGTTGCTAACATTGGTAATCCAAACTATTCATCCTTTTGCCTAATCTTAGATGCTCAATGCCACCGCCTTTAAGTTTGAAGTTTAGGAAATACAATTGAAATGGTGTTCAGACAATAATAAGTGCACAACAAATCAAATGGTTAAAATCTCAAAGATAGAGAAATTTATGCATGAGAGCTAGAGTCGAACATTAGTTCTAAGTTGTCAAGTTTGAATGTCTCAACTTAATCAACCAAATATGGTTAAATATATGCCGTTAAAAAAAGAAAAGAAAGGGTTATCTAGATGATGCATCTATCAAGAAAAAAACCTTAAAAGCCTTCATCACCTGAAGATGAGTTATTGAAAGCAAAAAATCTTATGCTTTATACATTCTAATTGTCAAACACTCACTGTTTTTTCATTTAAATTAGTTTTACATATATATATATATATATATATATAAGGTTCAAAGACTGCATTGAATGATATATATATATATATATATATCAAATCAAAATCTTAGTAGATGTGCATAAGTAAAAGACTTCATTGAGTAAAATAGAACAACTGTCTAAGTAGGAACGTAATTCCTTGCTTGAAAATCATTGCTATTTTCTAGAGCTTCCATATTGAATCAGTTTAACTCAAGCTTCCTTAAGTATATGTATGACATGAAAATTGCATGTGCGTGTGTCACACATACACGCAAACCAAAATATGGTTAGAAATTCTAAATTCTTATTAGAATCTTCACATTTTATGTCATCAATATTTAATATATAAGTTGATTTGTTTACCCCTCACTAAAATTATAGTTTAGTAAATATTTTGGGGTATTTTAGCCCTAAAATATGTATAATTTAGATTAGATAATCACCATACAGCAACTTTCATATCCGATCTATTTAGATCAGTTGTTTAGATAGCAAATAATGAATTATGATTAGCAGCCTAATTATAATGCCATTTGAGTAAATAAAATTATTATTTTAAATTTATTTACTTAATATATTATAATATAATTAAAAAAATACCACATTTGAATTCAATAAAAATAGTCTGAAGAACTAATTACAAGAGAAAAAATGTAAACTCTTACCTCCTAATACAAAATCATATTTTTAGAGCTTAGGTCAAATTTCTAAAACTCAAATACCAAGGGTATTTCTTTCATTTTAAATGCTCAAAAATTTTAAGATGACATATCCTTAAAAACCAAACCTCCAGTAAGAAAACTCCATGTTTAGGACATTTGACAAATTGTTTTGTCAGCTAGTGGCATTTTTATAAATTTTTAAAAAGGTTTAATGCCAAATTGCAAGTATGAATCCCCTTGGTTTCTTCTAAAACTTTGTAATATTGGCTTAATACAATTAGAATTTCGAAACATAATTTCAAAGACCCTTTGAACACTATTGTGTATCCATACACATCAAGAGAATGGTAGAAACTATATGTTTGATTGTCTATCTAAATTGTGAAATGTTGATGCAAAAAAAGAAGAAGTGTCAACCAAGATAGAATACAAGTAGCATTTTATTGGATGACAAGGAATATCCTTCTCTAGCAAATTATATTACAAAAGATCATTAAGACATCTAAAAAATTTAACAAAAAAAAAAAAAGATCTCCCTATTTTTATAAAAAAAAACCACCAAGTCGATGGGAAAACTAATGGATCTTATCACCAACATGTTAGTGTCTCATTGCCCTACAATAATTTGTTGGGTTTGCTATATTATGGGTCACCCATGCAACAAATTTCCACATCCAACAATAGTAAGTGTAGCTTTTAAATGGGGGGTCGAACTAAGCTTCCAAAACCGACTCTATGACCCCTCTATCTAGATCCCATTTTTAGATAATCTAACACATTTATCTTCTTCACTTCATCTAGATAAGCTACTTGCAAAGATACATGCACATTGGTTGCTTCTAATTATTAGTTTCTTGAGTTAAAAAGTTAATTTCTCATGATCAGAAAAAACTTTTCAATCAAGAAAACAAGTAGCTTGAAGCATTCAATGGACATTAAAAATTTCAGGTGGTCTAAATAGAAGAGGACAAAGAACGTGAGTGGGTCAGATAATTCAAAGATGGGGCCTACATAGAGAGGTCATAGTGTCAGTCCCAAATTCATTTCTAAAATGACAAAAAGAAAAAGAAACTATCAAGATTGATTAGCAGAGGCTTCACAAACTAATCAAAGACTTAGAATCATTCAAAAAGGTGAACTTTTATATCTGAGTGTCATAACAGTAGGAAAGGCCTAGCACATCAATGGTTTTGATATATTATGTTTGAGCTCTACTTATATTTCTAGCTACTCATAATTTACTTGAAAATATAGAAAAAATGCATATCCATCATGCATAAAGTTTTACAATAGTATAAAAATAGAGTTATTGGATGATAAATGTGCATATTTTCACTTGAAAAATAGTAGCAAGCAAGACTACCACTAGGGCTAATTCTTTTTCAAGGATCCAAATTGTCTATCTCATTTGTCATGCCTTTGATAAGTCATGCAAACAAAAGTAGGAGACATTTGAATATTGCAAGCCTTCTAGCTTTCAATGTATAACTGGGTGGTCTGAAAATGAGAGCCATGGTGTCTATTCAACAATCCCTCCACTAATCAAAGGCTTAGAATTATCTAATGGATAGTTTTAATTTTATATTCATTTGAAACAAGGTCCACCAAATAAATTGTTTGGAATGTTCAAACAGACATTTCATTTGCATTTTTCATTTTACTATTAATTTTCAAGTGAATATGTGTATGCACCATTTTTATTCACTTAGTTCATCAATTTTTGTATAGACTCCCAAAACCATGCTCATTTGATGATCCTCGCTTATGTTACTTTGGGCAAAAATCATGGTTATTGACTCTAAAAACTGAAAAGGAACTAGTTAGAATTATTCCTTTGGCATGATTTTTTACATTTAGCTTGAGCATCTTAAGGAGTAGAGATTGCCTTTTTTCCATCATGGTCATTATGTTTTATAGATCTAAGCCATTCTTTATGGTTTTCTCAATCATTGTCATTATGTTTCAAAATTGCTTAGATAGGGTAGAAATCAAATTTCATGATCATTGAATGTTTTTACCCTATCAAGACCATTCCTTTTTATATATTTTTTTAACAACTCAAGATAATACGATTGTCCAAATGCAATGATTTCTTGTAGTTTACCTTATTTCTTTACAGTGTACATGATAAACTATTCAGATCTTTCAAAAGAATGCTCTATACAGTGTCTACTTAGGACACTTGGAGCTTCTACTCTTACCATGAATAGAAAAAATCTTCCACAAAAGAGAAAAGTATAGTCAGACCCCCTCAACTATTATATTCTGAACCATTGCACCCCTTTTCTACCTTTCCACTTTAAACTCCCAATTATTCATTAATATGGTAGCTGCTAGTAAGGACATTGACTTCAACTATGATGGCCCTCATTTTATATAGTTTATTATTTTCAGTAGGGACATTGACTTCAACTATGATGGGCCCCACTTTATATAGTTTATTATTTTTCTAACCTTTTTGGGCCCACCCATTTAGTTTCTTTTTTGTTGAAAAAAGAAATAAAATTATTAATGGGAAAATGCACAAGGGTATTTTTAGAATTTGGCATCCCTATTCATTATTAGGGTAGAAGATGATTGAATAAAACAAAAATCCCCAAACCACAAAGCTAGGGCTTTGTCTTCAACCTATGCTTCATGCCAATTCGACAGTCCTTCTCCCAAAATCAACATAGTTTGATAAGATTTTTTTACTTCCATCTAATGATTTACTCCACCAGTATCCATTGCGGTTCTCCTCTGTGACACCGCAGGTTTTTAAAACACTTTTTCAGGTTTATTTTCAAAAGGTGGCATGCCAAAATTTTAAATCCCAAAATAGCATAAAATGTTTTCTTTGAAATTCATTTTTCAAATTCCCAGATGTCACTTTCATGCTCATAGCATACATATATATATATATATATAATAACTACGCATTTCTTGAAAACAAGACCCATCCAGTGGTTCACTTATACAACTCTTACAATCATTATATGAAATGTCTAAAGTTCACAATCCAAATAACTAACAACACAATACAAAAACTTTAATAAAGTGTATACCTAAGTATAAAGTATGGTTGCTAGATCCCCTGCATTGTGTCCATCTTCTCCTATCTATTTGTATATGAGATATTGTAAACATAAAAACATTTACAATATCTCAACAAGCTATGCTTGGTAGGGGATTTAAGAAGCATATGAAATTTAAATATGAATTAATAATTCCACCATAATCAGAATATCCATTTCCATAATACTCATTTTGAATGGAATTAAAACATGATTTGTAATCCAATAATCCATGGAAAATCCAAATGTCCATATTTATCATCTCACATTTAGATGAGATAATGCAATTTCGTGAACCATACTTTCTGTAGTAAGTCTACCCTTTAAGTTACCCATGTGAAAACTTATATGAAAGTATTTATATCATACATATTGAAAATTTTAAAAGTCATACAAAATTATGAAAGTAATCAATAATAGTCTCATAATATCCATTCCTAGACTACACTGGGTCTCATATTCATACCCCTCACCATACGATGACCATAATCCTTCAGCCTTTGTTAGTATATCTCCACATAATATCCATATCCCTCATACCAGGCATCTCATCATGTCACATCACATAAGGCATCTCATCATGCCATCACATCAGCACCATAGTGTACAAAATACAAGGACTACTATGCATTGCAGCCCCATTCAATAACAGCATGCTTAGATGGCTACATAGGTAATCCGCTAATACCATAGTGGAAAATAATGTGTTAGTGTCCATGTGGGGAGACAAGACTTTCATAGTAGGGCCTTCCCATAATTGCCCTACTCGACTTTTAGCCTTGCTATTGTCATGGTATCACACTTATATCATCAGTTTCAGGTGAGCTGGTGGCCAACCCTCATACTCTCCTAGTGTAGCATCCCTAGTCCTATGCCTATCGAAAACAAAACTCTCAGGCCTCCATGCCCGAATGTAAAATAATAATAATAACAAGCAATTTGCCTATTCATATACATATATAAAATTTTCATAACAATAATGACATCCTCACGTAATGGGTGATCATCCACCAAGGATGTAAATTTCAAATCAAAATCACACATCATAGATAATGAAATGGTGCCTTTGTACCATAATTGTAATTTTCACAAACAAACAAGTAAGATCGTACAAGGTTAGATCATGCTTTTCAAATAATGATCATATAATTAGCATGAATTACAAACATGAAATCATTATAGTATCCTAATTAATTCATTGCCTTCATTAACAACTAAAGCATATCCATTTGCACATATTATATATAATGTGCAATTTAAATGATATAATGTTCTTCATATGAAATAAGATCATGTTTAAAACATGAATCGTACAATTTAAAGATGTGTTCTTAAATTTTTACCTACCTCATAATGAATGCTCAATCAATTCCACTAACTTTGATCGTCCTCTTTTCACTATTGACCATGTGTGGTTCAATATATATAGCACATAAAAATTCTATTTTTAATACATTCATATACACATAGATATTTAGGCTTAATTATGATCTAACGATCGAAAGTGGTATGATCCTGCTCCTCATCTATCTTTTAATGATTCTAAAGATAGTATTAAGGTCTTGTTTCATAAATAATTGTCTAGGAAGAGTGTACCATCAAATTAAATGGTTGGATCAACCTTTTAGAGATTATCTGACAGCTAACATTAGTTGAAAGTGGTCAGATCTATCTTTTATAGATAATTCAACAGTTTGAATATGTCAGATAGGTGATGTAAGTTCATGTAAATCTCTGTCCACTAAACATGGACGAGATCGACAGTTGGATCCCACCTGTGGATTGATTCAGGGTTCAGATCATCCATATCTGGTCTCAGATGAGCAATCTAAGCTACTGTCAATCTCTATCCACTAATCATGGACAAGATCAATGGTTGGATCATTTGTGGTTCCGGATTCAGGAGTCAGATCAACCCTGTTCGAGCTCCAATTAGATGATTAGAACCTTAGATAAGTTGATCAATGCTCCTCTTAATCTCTGTCCACTAAACATGGATGAGATCGATGGCTGGATCATCCGTGAATTGGTTCAGAATTTGGATCATCTCTGTCTGAGCTCCAATTGGATGATCAAAACCTCAGACAGGATCATCAAGGGTACTGTTCGGTCTCTATTGTTAAATACAAACAAGATAGACGGTTCTAATCTTGTTTTGGTGTAAATCAGTTAAGCCCTATCTGAAAAACCTAGTTTTTCCTATTCAACAGACAAATCAAACAAAGAAATGGAGAAATCATGCAAGGACTAACCTCTGTGCGAGAAACAGCATCGTTCCTCCTCTAATGGTGGTGGAATCAGAGGGTTTTTGTTCCTTAGCTCATGGAGGCTTGATTGAACAGTTGGATCTCCATTCGGAGCCACCGTTGTCACCGGCGAACTTAATTTTTCGGATGACTATAAATCTCTTCCCTCTTCTCTGATGCAATCTGGGTTTTCAGGTGAGCAGAGCCTTCTTCCCCATTTTCTTTCTTCTTCTATCTTCCGGTTTCTCTCTCCATCGGGTTTTGGAACAGACCATTCGATCTATTCTTTTGGTTTAAGTGAGAGGGGTGCCAGTATCAATTCTAGCCCCTCCTTTAAATGTTTAAATTATTTCTTTTTATTTTATTTAAAATGTTTAATTGTGGTGTTTTTACAATTATGAAGATCATGATTTCAGTAAAAAAGGTGTGACTATTCCTCATTGTGGTTTTTTGATGTCCCTGTATTGTTGGACCTCAATTTCTACAAGTGGAACCTATATGGTGAAATTAAAAAAATACCTTTTGTTAGAAAAGTCACAATTTATTCATTCAGACTCCAATTTAAGCAAACTTAGTGTTGTTGAGATCGTCTTTTCGAGTGCCATCCAAATATCAAGGTTTCAACACTTTATTTGATGTTTATAAGAATTTCATTTTCTAGAACTCCAAATTTTACTTAAATTAAGGCTTAAAATTAGGGTGGTTACATCCTCACCACTATTGCCTATGTTCACGTGAATAGCTTGTGATCTATGATACAGGGATGTTTGCAAACACATGTTGATCTTTCTCCAAATGTCGAAGGTGGAAGCAGGTATGTGAGGTTAGTTCAACCATTTTGTGTTATTTTTTATGTGATTAATAAAATTTTACCTACTTTGTTGTTTGTTATCTAGGCGAAGGATGATTGTGGGAGTTTTTTGTGGGTAGATGAGGTGCTAGTAGAAATCATGGATGATGAAGAAATTTAATGAGAAGAGATGCAAAAGGTATTCATGCATTTGACAAAAAGAAATAGAGAAAGTGATGTCAGAAGATGGTAGGTCGAGGGGAAGTGTTAGGGAGAAGGGGGATTCTGATTTGTTTACCTTCATTTTATTTTGTTGGGGATGATAGTTCTCCTTGTTTTGAGTGCGTAGTTTGGGAGGGATGAAAGGTTTTTGGGGAGAACTTGGCTAAAAGAATTGTAATTTTGTTGTATGATCAAATGTGACAGTGTATGAATTAACAAAAATGAAATGAGACTTGCTTTAGTCTTGTTAAATTTTTATGTTCTTTAATGAATGATACTAGAAATGGTTTTCCTATTCATTTTCTTCTCAAGAAAGCATCCACTTCTGTTTGGCAACAATATAACCTAAGGGTTGTAACTTGCAATTTTAATTTCAATTTTAAAAGGGTTGTATTAAAACAGGGCAAGTGTGGGATAAGGTAGCCCATACTTGATCTTTATCAAAAACCCCACTATAAGTTTCCTTCACTCCTTTTATTTTCTTAGTATAGTTGCATTTGGAATAATTTTGCATTATTTGATAGTGTAATTGGATATAGAAAGCATCTTTGATAATTGCTGCATTTTTAAGATTTTGCATTCGTTTATTATTTTTAATTGCATTCTTAGGGAAAGTTCATTGCTTTAAGGTGATTTATATGTTGATCGAACTGCCATGGAGTGTGAAAATTAATTAGTAACTGCACCCGACCCTACAAGATTAAGGGTACATTTAATCACCATATATTGGCCCACTTAGGATAATCACTACAAGCGCGCAACCTTACCTTTCAAATTAATTTAAAATTAATAAGAAGAAACCTATAGAAGCCATCAAATGCTCGTAGGACCCTCTTAATAAGACGCTATCTATTGTCACTCTAGTGGCTTCTGAGCACTATGGTTATAGTCGGTGTCTTAAAATCCAAGTAATTTTTCCATGCCTTTCGTTGGCATCTGTTGAGATCTAAACACCTTCTGACATGATGATTGTATTAAGCACCTTAGAACAAAACCTAACTGGTAAGTAGTAGTCAAATCTGAAAGAGAGGAGGAGAGTTAGATTAGGCTAATCTTAAAGCATCATTCCACAACTTAAAGAAAATCAAAATATTACTGCTTATTAGCCTCAAGGATAATTTGATTGTGCCTTTTGTTTGTGCATCATTTTAGAAATTTAGTTGCGTCATATAGGTTAGTTTTCCCTCTTTAAAAAAAAACACAAAAAGCCAAAACAGAGAGAGAGAGAGAGAGAGAGAGAGAGAGAGAGAGAGAGAGAGAGAGAGAGAGAGAGAGAGAGAGAGAGAGAGAGAGAGAGAGAGAGATGGTTAGCTACATTCAATGACAAATCCACACACTAATCAAAAGGGTAATCAATACCCAGCATTAATAGAGAAGATATTTTCCCATGAAGAAACAATCCCCTCTTTAATGATGATAAACCACCTTTCATCATGGATAATGATGATGTTTCCTCATGAATGAGCAATTCACTCTTTAATGCTAATGATACTCATACCTCTATTTAATGGTAATATATATTCATAGAGGAATCATTCTCAACCACATGCAAATAGGAGAAGGGACCAACTTAGAACACACGAGGATAATTAGCATAACCAAGATCCTCGAAGGAAAACACTAAGAGACTATTTATAACCTAACTATACCAACACACTTCCACGTATACTTTTACCTCTAAATGCTAGTTTGATCAAATTAAGGGTGGGAGTGATTCAATTACTTCCTAGATTTTATGAGTTGTATAGTAAGAGTCTTTACCTGCATTTAAAAGAATTTGATGAAGTGTGCATGACTCAATATATACAAAACATTGAATTAGACATAATAAGACTCAAACTATTTTCTTTTTCTTTAAAGGAAAAAGCTAAGATGTGGTTTCATTCACTACCAGCAGGTTCCATACGAACATGGCAAGAAATGACTAGGAAGCTCTTGAATAAGTTCTTTCATATACATAAGACAACTGCTCTCTACCAAAATATAATGAATTTTACTCAGACAGATAAAGAAACTTTCTATCAATGATGGAAAAGATTCAAGGAATTATTGTTACCTTATCCACATCATAGTTATGAACTTTGACATATTATTAGCTTCTTTTATGAAGGATTAAATTTGATATGCGCCAATTTGTTGAAATGATGTGCAATGGCAATTTCTTAAAAATACAAACTGAAGAGGCCCAAGAGTATTTAGAATGGCTGGTAGAGAGTGCACAAACTTGGGCTGATTAAAAAAAAGTAGGTTACCCAAACAAGCTTAAGTCTACCACCACATCCATTAGGGGAGGAATACATACTATGACTAAAAGAGATGATATTAAAATAGCATCCCTAGATAGAACAGTTGAGGCTATAGAAAGATGAAAATTTTCCTCTAAGAAAGTCGAACAGGTATGTGATATTTGTGAAAGTAATATACATCTCACTCAGGAATGTCCCATTACTCCTGCATTTCAAGATGCATGTTATAAAACAACACCTTCTTATGAGCAATATTTTTCCCCATCTTCAGAGACATATAATCCCAATTGCAGTAATCATCCTATTGTCAATTAAAGAAATGAATATAATGCTAATGTCTCATATAAGGCCCAATACCAACCCTATCACCAAAAATGAGGACCACTTGTTCTTGGACCTTACCTTCCTCTACCTAAGAGAAAAGTGAAGGATAACTTTCATCAATCCATGCAATGCCAGGAGAAGAAAATTGCTCTAATTAGAGCCCAATTAAAAGAGAACACAGATTCCATGACTGAATTAAAGGACATGATGTCTCAAATGTTGTAGACCATTGATAAAGTGCAATGCCCTATTCCACCAAATGAAAACCTTAATGATATGGATGTGGTAGGTGAGAGTAATTCTTTAGTTGTAAATATGGAACAAATAAAGGCAGTTACCATTCTTCATAGTGATAAAATAATTGAGAAATATGGTCCTAAAAAGGTTGAGATAGTACCGAAACCTATTAGAAAAAGAGATAAATTTATTGATCAAGAAAATGTCCCACCCACTAAGCCATATGACGTCCTTGTTCCATTTCTACAAAGGCTGCATCAAGCTCCCACAATTATCTCTAATTATGAGAAGCAGCTTGAAGATATATTTATCTTGCCTTATGATAAAATTCAAAATTCAAAATTGTAAGATAAATTCATTCACTATTCCTTTTCAGAGGCATGTCAAGCTCATTTTGTATGGAACCCAAGTAAGCTTTGAACTCTATAAATTTTTTTCCTCTAAAATTTTTTCATTTGTAATTATCTACCTTAGTTTTTTTCAAACAAAAAAAAAAAATCTACATCTCCCATTTTTTACATTTCTCAATGCATTATCATCATCCTAATTTTTAAACATTGAGCAGAATGTTTCTTTTAGGTTGGGGATATAGAATTCTAGCAAATTCAAGTTTTTTTTTAGTTTTTCACTTAATTTTAAAAATTGCTAAAAAAATTGTGAAAATTTTTAGGTCAATTCCTACACTATGATGAGAATTGAATTTTCTTAAGTATAATCTATATAATTTTAGCTTATTAATAAAATTAAATATGATTAATTCATCATTTTACACACTTTCTAAAGTATTCCCATATTTGTACACGCAATGGCATATACATAGTCTAGATTGATAATTAGTTATGACTTAGAGATCCTGAAAAAATTTAGTGGAGACCTATAACCTAACTTAGTTTTAGAGTTATTCATTCTTTTTTAGAGGTTATAAATGTTCCTAATTTTCTTTAGCATGCTTAAAGAAAATTTGATCTCATCAATTCTTAAATTTGGCCAATTACTTGAATTATTAGAATATTACCTTTAAAGTTCTAAAAGTTCATTGAATCTAATAGATTATAGGAAACCTAGAAAATAATTTAAGCCATCCTTGTTGTTAACTAGAGAGATAAAGCCTACCCAAAAGTATTTTTTACTACTAGTTACCCAATTTGAGCCTTTTATATAAGCCCTTTCTTTTCTCACCCAAATTACCTTTACCCATATTAACCTAGTATAGTATATCCATTACCCATTTTCTTTGAAAGATAAGATATAGATAAATGAAAAAATACTTCTTAGTTGTAATGAAAGTAGAAAAGTGAATATCAAGAAAATAAATTTTCTTTAAAGAGATTCAAAGGTGTTGAAAAGAAAGTTTGAAGAATGCAAAGAAAAGTGGAAAAAGAAATATTTGCTTCAGTATAAGTAAAGAAGAATTATGAACTTTAGAAGACCTCTACTTATTTTTTGAAGAAATTTTGAATACCCTTTGTATCCTTTCTTTGGTACCCTATCTTAAGCCTACGTTTTGTCCCAATTAAAAAACTATTGATTCTAAGAGAAATATAGTCTTGATGAAGATATGAATGGATAGGATTTAAAGAGTGATATTTCTAAATATTCAGATGTAATGACATTCATTCTAAAGAGATCAAAACTAAATTCTTTAGTAACTCCCATTCTTTCATGAATATATGTAAGATAAATTTGCTTTTATTGACTCTGCTCGCATATTTAAAAGAGATATATGATTTGAACCCTTTAGTTTGAGAGATTTTATTTCTGAGTGTATGTCCATTAGTGAGGATTGAGGTCAAAACATATAGAGTTCAAAAGTTAGAAGTCTACTTAAAGATAAAGATTATTCTATATGTAGACTATACACTCACACACTCACTTTGAGATCTATGCTTAAGTGGAGTTGTTTTAGCATATGGGTAGGGTTTTGAATTCGTCATTCATTTTTATTAGTATGCTAAAGTTGATGGTTTATTGAAGACAATTCTTTGAGAAAAAGTGGAATTGACTTGAAAATAAAATTTTGGAATTCTGTGATTTGGTTTTTTGCATGTTTTGCTAGGGATTAGCAAAATGCTAGTTGCAACGTGTGTTAAGTATTCAATTTTGGCCAAAATACCCCTAATCTAGCATCTAATTAGATTATCTACTATTTAATTTGAGATTTTATATAAAAAAAATTTGAATTTTAGCCCTAATTGACCAACCATTGAATTGCAAAATTTAATGGTCAGATGATCATTAAAGCTAATCAAAGGTGTAATGAACTGTTTAGATTATCCCAATTTGGTCTTGTGTTCCATATCAATCAAATCATAATTGGATGATCCAGATCAACTTAGATGGATTAGATTAAGATGATGAAACTTCTTGGAAAAAGAGAAAATTGCAAATCATTAGGAAACATAGATGGATAAGGAAGAAGAAGAGTTTGAATCAAAATCAAACTCCTCTGAAAGATCTATAAAAAGGGAAGAAATTTGAAGAACAAAGGTTGGAAGGCTGGTGGGCACAACTCTCTCTCTCTCTCTCTCTCTCTCTCTCTCTCTCTCTCTCTCTCTCTCTCTCTCTCTCTCTCTCTCTCTCTCTCCTAGACTAGAAAAAGGGACAAAGCTAATGCCTCTTTTCCCCCTTCTACTTCACATCACATTGCACGGGTCCTCCTCACTTTCTCCTCTCTTCTTCTCGGCTCACCCTCCCGCCCGCCAGATCTGACTTCTTCTTTCCTCTTCCTTAGTCCATTAAGCAACATAGCACCACTCTCCAATCTCTACCACAACTCCTCCTCCCTCTTGTTCCATCTGATCAGCTGCGCAGCACTGCCTAGTGCCAACATCTGTTTCCCCTCTTCTTCTCCTCTCTACAGTTCTGACTAGTAATGGGAACCAACCCCCAAGCACCTCCTCATCACTCTCCCTTCCCAACTCCTATTCTCTCTCTCTCTCTCTCAACTAGCGATTGCATTGCCACACCCGTTCACCCCCTCCATCTCTCTTGAATTCTCATTCTCTCTACATCATCATTAGCATCTGCACAACAGTCAGTCAATCACCCACTTCTCCCTCCTCTCTTTCTTGCTTTGATTTTTCTCTCTCAATTTCTCTTTGGAAACCGGCATTTCCAAACCTGCTAGCCTTTGCTGATCTTCCACCTCTTTCTTTCTCGTGCTTTTCCCCCTTTCACTCTCACTCTGCTCCCCCCTCTGCATCGTCTTCTCCGGCCTCCTTCTCCATTGGTTTCTCTATCTTTCTGTTAAAACTAGAAAAGTAGAGAAGTTTCATTTTTACCTTCTCCTTTTAAATTTAATTACATTTGTGTCTCCAATTTAATTACATATGTGTCATGTTCTTATCCTAGTTCAATTTTATCTTTGTTTTGCCTATCCATGGACTGTGTAATCCAGAGCTATTTATTTAGTTTAATTTTTTATCTTTTTGGAATTGAAAATTCTATAATTTCCATCATTTAAATAAATCTGAAATTTTATTTTATTGTTAGTTTATTTATGTTATGTTCTTTGATTTTTAGACAATTAAATTTTATTTAAACTCTATCTTTTTAAGTCGAGTCCCCGTGGGATCGACCCATCCTTGCATCAGCTATACTACAATAGCTCGTGCACTTGTAGTAAAATAATTAACACATGCCAAGCTGTTGTAGACATTGTCAATTTGGTTATTTTCTAGTAGGAGTTCTTCATAAGATAAGAAAGTGAAAATACAATAAGGAAAGGAATATCTTGTTCAATTTTCTATTCATATATTGTCTTATCCATTTTCTTGATGTTCTGGTAATTAGACTTTCAAAATTTGTTAATATTTGTCACCTCCTATTTATGTAAGTTTCTTAAGTCACTAGTGCTTTAACTCTTTCTTTTATTTGTCAGCTCCTACTTATTTGAACTTTCCCTCTTCACTACTACTTTAACTCTTTCTTTTTGTTGTTGTTTCCTTTATATGGTGTTTACGATATCATTAAATTCAACTTGTTGTTTAAATTCTAATCCATATATCCTTATCTTTGCGACTTTATTCTTGTTTACAAAAAAGAAATAAAAAGAACAAGGCTGAATTTCTATTAGAATTTAAATTTTGGTTATCTGATTAATGGATGATCAATCAATGATGACAAACATAAAGACTTTAGTTTGAAATTGAATTTGATGGTCTCTTTCTACAACATGTTAGGAGAAACAATTTATTCTAGTTCCCTTTTGATTTGGTAGAGATATGGAATGATATTTATTTCTTGTTTCCTAAATTCCTAATGTACTCACCAGTTTGGTTTTTACGTATTCTATTGTATGATTTTATTTGATTCTTCAGTTCATGTAATGTGCTGTCTTAGATGGGTCTCTCTCCTAATCCTTTTCTTGCTTAGTGTTCGCCATTAATAGCTTTCAAGCTAAGCTTGCCTAAAGATGTTGATAAAACATTGTTAAACTATCTTTTCTGCTGTAGGGCAACTTAATTGGTTGAGCTGTTGTTTAGTTTTGCAATGGAGAACCTCTTGTAAGTTTTTTATCTTGTACATCCTTCTTAAGATAGATACTTGCCAGTTTCTGTTTCTGAGGGTTCTTCCTTCTTACCTTGATCTTACTAATTATGTAGCATACAAAGATTGAGCAAGAGATAGTTCTTAAAGGAATAGTTCAATTGTATGCTAAGAGATAAAGCTCCTTAAATGATTGACGGCGGAGCTTCAATATCTAAATATCGATTGTTTCGGAAAGATATTGATTGCAAACAGTTGAACTTCTCATTGAAGGGTCTCTTCTTTCTTTTAGTCCTCTTGTACTAACCCAATTAGAGACCATTATAATGACCACATGGAACATCGAACTGATTTTGAATCACAAGCTTGACACACTTGAATATAATCAAATGCTTTTGGAAACCAGATGGATAGAAACCAAACTGTGTGTTATTGTATCTTACTGTTTTATTATATCAGGAAAAGAATTCCTATAACACTGGATATGCATCACCATATTCATCTGCAAGGTTCAAGTAGAAAACAAGTGGTAATAATCGATTGCCGTATATGCTTTCATTAGGAGACATCCAATGCTCCATTGCAGAAACAGTCAATGAATGCAAAAACAGTATGCTCTTCTATCATGTTGCATTCATTGGTGCATAAAATCAAACACCTAATATACAGAAATTCAAGGAAACCATGAAAGCATCTACACCACGGAGAGAGAGAGAGAGAGAGATTACCTCTTGATAGGAGGACGGAAATGTATTTGGGGCATGTGCTCGCTGGCAAAGGAAGATGGCTGAATAGGAGAAATGGAGGTGGGGGTACGCGTATGACCATAGAAATGGGTTTTAAGGGTGTGTGCTATCTTAGTGTAGTAGATCTCTGGCGAAGGAAGAGGGCCGATCAAGTTGGTCATCGTCGGCCTTGTATCGTCAATCTTCTTCCACGGTGATAGATGTTCTGTACCGTTAAACAAAGCAGAAACTGCAATGGCAATATTGAAATTTTATAATTTTACATGGTAAATCTAGATGAAACTGAAACAGAATGGTAAATTTGCAAAGCCCTCTAAAATGTAATGGTAAATTTGCAAAAATGTAAAAATATTGGATTTTTTTGCAAAAATGTCGTAATAGCATTTTTACAAAAAATCCCCAAAAAAAAAAAAACTAATTAGGTAAGCCTGAACAAATGTTAGAAAACAATTAAGTAAATAAAGTGAGAATGATTATAGCTGAAGTCGACGTCCGACTTCCGAAAGGATTAATGGCTACCGAATTACTGCATAGTTGAGAGATTAAACTGAAAAAATAGAAGTCGGGGAGGCAAATTGTGGGAACATAACGGTTGAGCAGGTCTGACTGTATGTCTCTCAAGATAACATGGCTAGCTTTATATTCTCCCCCTTTTAATAGCGAAGTCTCCTTCTGGAGCTCCTAAAAGAGCCTCACTTTATCGTCTCTCGTGGCGCAGAGTTGGTGTCAGCAGACTCTCTTCATTCCCTCCTCTTTCTCCAGGTTGTGACAAAAGGGAAAAAGGAGTGAAAAGCAAAGAAAAGCGAAAGGGAAAATGTTGCTCGCCGTTCTCTTCTCCAACTCCGAAGGCAACATCCTCGTAGAACGGTACGACAAATTTCTGCACGGTCAATTTCTTTCCATCTTTCCTTTCTGAAAATCCTTTCCCTCCAGGTATCACGATTTCTCAATCGATTTTGCTATCCCAATTCGCTTAAGATCTCATATTGTCTCCGTCTTCTATTCTTGAATTTCCCTCACTTGTTTCCTTTTATTATTTCAAATTTTCTCCTGTCTTTTCTGTTATAAGACCAGCACTTAAGAGTGGATTTCTCTATTATCGGCTGAGTTCCTAATGTACTTTCTTTCACGGTCTTTTTTTCTGCAGATAATGCATTTTGTAGTTTTCGGAGTGTTTGCGAGTAATTTATGTAATCTAAATGATTGAAGTAAATGATGCGCTGTCATATGATCCTCCTAGAGTCAAATGAATCAGTGATTCAAAAGGATTTATGAGTTCTGTAGGATGTGATCTATTCGAATTCCATTTACTAATTTACATTAGGCGGAGATTAGGGGGAGATTCTCTATCTAAATTGTTATAAAAAATCATTTAATGAATACTTTGAATTTAAATCCAACATCAAGTTACAAAAAGATGTTTGGTCTCTGGATCTTTGTAGGATTTCCCAAAATCAACTTCTTGTGGTTATTGATCCTCAAAGGATTCCTTGGGAAACCTGTTACATTTAACTAACATTGTGGACTATTTTAATTGGTTCTTGTTATCTGGTTATATCACGATCATGTAACCCATCTTCTTGTCAATGTAATTTAGTGGAGGCAGGTTTTGTCCCTTACTAGAACTTGTGAGACCTCCTAATTCTTGGAAGGTATGGAAATTAGCTTTCAAGAAGTAGTCGTCGTCGTCGTCATCATCAAGACCTTGTCCTAATTAGGGATCGGCCACATGAATCTTGTTCCTCTATTCGCCTCTATTGAGCACCATGGCTTCATTTAGTCTCAAAGTTTTTAAATCTTTTCTCACTACTTTTATCCATGTTCTTTTGAGCCGTCCCCTTGTCCTTTTAGCACGTTTTACTTGCATTGTCTCACTCCTTTTAACAAGTGCTATTTTTGGTCTTTGTTGGACATGTCCAAACCATTTCAGTCTAATCTCCCTCATCTTATTACTTATTGGTGTTACCCCTAAGTTTCCTTTAATGTTTTCATTCCTAATTCTATCCTTTCTTGTTTTGCCACTCATCCATCTCAACATCCTTTTTTCCGCTACACTCATCCTGTGAACATGATGTTCCTTAGCTGCAATACACTCTGATCCATAGAGCATGGCCGGCCTTGTAGTCATCCTATAGAATTTTCCTTTTAGTTTGAGTGACACCCATCGATCATACAAAACTTCAGATGCGCATCTCAATTTGTTTCATCCCCCTTGGATTTTTTGGGTAACCTCCCTGCCAATCTCTCCACTCTCATAAATCATCGATCCTTAGTACCGAAAGTTGTCTTTTACAGGGACTTCTTGGATATCAATCTTTATTGGTGCTCCTCTCCTGCTTTCCTTTCTAAAATTGCTTTCTATATACTCTATTTTAGTTTGGCTGATTTTAAATCCTTTAGGTTTTAATGCTTCTCTTCATAATTCTAGCTTTATGTTTACGCCCTTCCTTGTCTTATCAATTAAAATTATATCATCTGCAAATAGCATGCACCATAGAATCTCCTCGTGCAGATGTCTTGTTAACTCATCCATAACTAACGTGAAAAAGTATGGGCTCAATGCTGATCCTTAGTACAATCCTACAGTGATAGGAAAATCACTAGTCTTTCCACAAGTGGAGATAACATTTGTTATCGCTCCTTCATACATATCTTTAATTATGTCTATATACCCCTCAAAACCCTTCCTCACCCAACACTCTTCATATTAACTCTCTAGGAATCCTATCATAAGTTTTCTCTTATCAATAAAGACCATGTGGAGGTCTTTCCTCCTCTTCTTATATTTCTTTATCAATTGTCTTAGTAAGAAAATAGTTTTCATGGTAGACCTCTCAAGCATGAAACTAAACTGGTTCTCCAATACACTTGTCTCATGCCATAGCCTCTTCTTAATCACTCTTTCAATAAGTTTCTTAGTGTGGCTTATAGTGCAGTTCTGAATGTCTCTTTTATTCTTATAAATTGGTAGTGTACAACTCTTCCTCCATTCATACGGCATTTTTTTTAATTTTATAATCTTGTTAAACAACTTGGTTAACCAAGCTACTCCAATATCTACCATATGCTTCCAAACCTCTATTGGTATACCATTGGGCCCCAAGGCCTTTCTTGATTTCATCTTTTTCAAGGCCTCTTTCACTTTAGGTATTCTAATCCTATGGTGGTATCTATAATGTCCAATGTTTATGTTATTTAGGTTTGTAGTACTTTCAATCCCTATATTCTCAGGACAATTGTCATTTAGTAATTTTTGAAAGTAACTTTCCCACCTTTGTTTGATGTCATCATCTTTAACTAATACCCTTTGATCATCACTTCTAATGTTCTTAACGTGGCCCAAGTCCTTACCCTTCCGTTCACTTATTTCTGCAAGTTTAAACACATCTTTTTCACCTTCTCTTGATCCTAGTCTATTATAGAGATCATCATATGCCTTGAGTTTAGCCTCACTTACTATTACCTTAACAAATTTTTTAGCATTCTTATACTATTCATAGTTTTTATTATTTCTAGTCTTCTGCCGTGCTTTAAAACACACCCGTTTTTCTTTAATAACTTTTTGCGCAGCTTTCAAGAAGTAGTACAATAATAAAATAACCATGTTCAACCATGAAAATCACCACAGCTATGGGAGGAATCCATCCCCCCATATTTTCATCGTAGATCATATCCATGGTATCTTTTTCACTGCTAAGGAGCATCGCCACTTGGATTCTTTCTGACCTCCTGAAAAATCATGTGTGGTGCCCCTGCAACCACATGAACGTTTTTTAGATTACTTAATGTTTTACGTGTTGGTAAGAATGCTGCAGGAACCACTATTTGACTTCTACTGTGAATACCAGCAATTTCAGTGGATCATTTTTGTCATAAACAATCATGGAAAATCATCAAAATTTCGAATCCTTGCATCAAGCTTGCATTATTTGAAAAGATCTCAAAGCATTTGAGAAGAAGATTACCTACAGACCTTCATATTTCTTTTATTCTCTTTGATCTCTTCTTTTCATCTTCTTCCAATTGCGTAAGTTTGTAGTCATGTTTGTTATGATCACTTCTGATCTGATTAGTATACAACGCTCTCTCAAGGATATAAACTATCATTTGTCAGACACTTCTATTTCTATCTCTAATCCATGTCAAACATGCGTCGACATAACACCTGTTTGACACTTCGGCGGACACTTCCCAACATACTAACAGGCATTCTCGAAAACATGTGGGACTTCAGATTCTCATTGTAACTTTAAAAGGAGCTGCTGCATTTTTCTTGGTGTCTTTTTGAGATTTTGTTTAATTTAGCTTTTCTGTAATGTTTATTATTTTTCTGTCATGTCCAATTTCTGGTTTTTAACAACCTGCCATGTCAGAGACCAGTGTATGTTCACATTGATACAATGATGTCAAGAATACACAATATGATAGACAACCAAGTGTTTCTGGAACTGGTGGAAGTGTAAGTGAGGCCATTACTGTCAAACACATGTACCCACATCACTAATTTGATGGAAGTCCCCAGAGAGGGAATTTTATGTATCTTCTTGGGTACATTGCTATTCTTTACTTCTCACATTCAAGAGAAGTCATTTGCTAAACAAATTTCCTGGCACACTTGATGCAACACGTCTCTTCCTGCATCATGTAGCCTTGTTCTCTTCCTTATGTGCAGGAACTGTAGCATCACTTGCAAAATTAATAATGTTGGAGTTCTTGTTGGGAACCTATTGATTTCATCCCCAAGAATGCAGAAGGTAGCAATTCTTACCATCTCCACCATCCCAAAATCATTGATTTGGAATCCTTTCAGGCAATAGACTCCATGGTGAAGTCCAAGTCTCACAATAGGCATGGAAACACCTACTTCATCAGCAACAAGAATTCATACATTTTGAGCTTTGTATTATGCATCACTTGATACAGCCTGGATTCATCCCATCTAGCACCCGATATAGTCTTAGTTCGGTCCTATGTTTCACCTGATTTAGTCCAAACTCCCTGTCTCATTCCATCTCATTTACTACCCAATAGACACTGTTTCTTGTCCGGTGTGTCACTCTCTTTATTATCTATTGGCTAGCCCATCCCACATGTTGTTGCCTGGCTTTTATACTCCATAAATGCATCCTCTGAAAAGAAGAATAAAGTAATCTCTTCAGACTCTGAAATAACTTTATTTGCATACAAGAGAGGTGTGTTCAAAACTTTGGTAGCATTACTAACATTAGAACCTAGGAAAAACTCAAGATAACTTGGTAGCTAGTCACAACTCACAACCTCTTCTCGATAGCTTTGCTTTTTGGTTTTGTTTTCTAAGTATCCTCATCCTTCTCAAGTTGTTCTAGAAATCCCTTCACACTCGTGTCATAGTTTCATTCCAGTCTAATTTTAAAGCTCCTGAAATTCAGTAACTGATTTTATAACCTTTCTTTAGGGCCTCTGTTTCACATTCATCAAGAACTTCCTAGTTTAGCTCACCTGCTAGAATTTTTGTGGACTATCTTCGTCACCATCGTGGTTGTGTCACATGAATTTATTCCTTCCTAGCAATGTTAGCCACAAATTCTTGAATTCTAATAGAAGATGCTGAGACCGGTAATAAAATCCTAGCCAGAAAACCTTGACCTTCTGTAGCAATGAATGTTTGGCAACATTGAGTAGCTTTGTTCAAGTGACTAAGGAAGTACATATACTTAGTGGGTTCTTGGCTTGAGTGATACGTTACTAAAGCCGTATCTTATGGAGGTAGAAGATGCGATACTACTTGTGGGATGTTTAAGTCCAGATTTGTAATCTGTCATTACCTTTGGGGTATTGAATGTTGGATGGTTAACCTACCAGGACACTCGTTACTCTAGGGAGCATTTTGCTTATTCTGCCAATGGTGGTGGCGACATTAGGAAGTTCATATTAGCAATGCTTCCAACTATCTACCTGAATAGATTCCCTTTACAAGGTTTAGTAAGCTGGTCCCAGATTCCATATAAGATTGTGATCACACGCAGAGAGGTTTACCTGCTTAGTAGTGCTAAATGGAGCCCTACTGTGTTGAATTGATGCTACAAGTATGCAACATCTAGAATTTCTTTATTGCTTTTTTGCCAATGATCATTCCAACAGTATGACCATTGTCTTGATGTACTAACTTGAAGAGAAAGATGAGAGTTGTGCTGTGACCATTATACAGTGTGATCACCATAGCTGTCACTCCTAAGTCAGCACTGAGAAGAGAAGATGACAAGGAATGTGCCAAGAAGAATGTTGACAGCAAAGGGAAAGTTTAATCAAAGATCCTTGCATGGCCCCAAGAATCACAAATTCAGTTCTTCCACGAAGGATACTCCACGAATCCTTGATCGGATGATTAAAAGTGGGAAATTAGAGTTTCTTAAACGCAGAAGCCCTGAGGAATCTGGAAGGAGAACTATACATGGTAATGTCCATAACATCAACACCTAAACCTTAATCTCAAGGTCTTTCCTCAATGATAAAATCCAGTACCTCATCAATCAAGGTACTAGTGGGTGCAGAAGAATACATGACCTTCCTCCTTCTCCGATATGGTAATAGTTCATGACAACATTGATTCATCAAGTGGGCGCCAAACAATGTGTAGTCTGCTTAGTAAGACCTTGCCAATTCATGATTTATCGAAAAATGAAGCAATAGCAAAATAGTAAAACCAAATTGTGCTAAAATAATCATGACCAAGAAACTAAGGGTTGCAATTGGAAACTCTTATTAGAAGTCGTTATGGAACTCATGGTTATGAAAAACTATATTTATAAATGCATCTTATTTTAAGAGGGAATGGTTATAGAGATAATAGCTTATAATATGTCATCATCATAGCATCCCATGATGTAATTTTCGTAAGCAGGAAATTTGAGTATATAAAGGGCAGCCCCGGTGCACGAAGCTCCCGCCTATGCGGGGTCCGGGGAAGGGGCGGACCACAATGGTTATATGAGAATCAATTATTGCTATTTTGCAATACCCTTTTTGGGGAATGCAATGAACCTTCTTTCGAGTTATATTCTGTGGATATGCTAATTTTTTCTTTGGAATAATAAGGTGGCCAAAAGTGCCAGAGTACGAACCTGTATAAGAGAAATTACATCATAGGTTCCTTACCTATTCAAGGCCTAGATTCTAGTGATCAAAACTATGCATCTTCCTATTCTGTCCCACATCTCTACCTTTCCTACTTCTTTTTATTGTAATTTGCCTTGAAAAGAAAATCCTTATCATAAATGTGCCATGACATAAATCTCATCCATTAGATGATCCTAAAAGTCAAAGGAATTCATTTTGTACATATGCATATAAGATCACAATTCTACATGTTAGAAATGAAAACTATCTCTTTTCGTTGGTTAACCAAGGAAATTTCATAGGCCATAATCCTTTGAAGTGTAGGGACCATATTAAGATAAATCTCTTTTTATTATGATCAGGGATACAAAAGTATTATATATTTTAAACGGTCCAAATTATTCAATTGTTACTTTAGGCCTACGGGCTAAACACTCTTAAATGATGGTTCCTACCATAAAAGAGATGGCTGAGATCAGCCTTTAAAGCACAATCAGGTTAAAGTAGTGTAGTTTGTATACATATTGGTCAGAGTTCATGATTAAAAATTTCGATGACCAGGTAAACAGATTTCTGACAGATAAGCAGATGTAGGTTTCCAAACACATTACATTTTAGCAATAGTATTTTAAGCAAACTTTGTGAAACAACTATTGACAGATTGGATGTTATCCCAGGTAATCACAATGCCCAAGATCTACCTTCATAAATGCAACTCTATCAGATCAGGAAAAGAAACACAATATCAATTCTTGTCTGGCAACGGAGATATATTCGCTTGGAACTATCATGAATTATCCTAGTTGAGCCCCATATTGCTGAACATAAGTTTGCAATTGACTCCTTAAGAGATTGCCAATTATAAACAGCCTTTATGTTGTTGTTTCAGACCGAAATAATGTCTTAAACAAAGGAAAGGTGAAGAAACTAATGAATTCAAGATTCAATAGTGATATTATTCTATTACTAGTGTTGGTCTTGTCAAGGAAGAGAATAGGCAAACTTATGTCTATGGTGACTCTAGGATCTTAATCTTGCTTATCTAGTGAATCATTTCTCACTATTAATCATGGAAATCCTCATTAAAGCCACATTTTCAACACCTAGGATATCTACTGTGACCAATGGTAGTTGTCTTTAATGATACCTACCAGTGTCTAATTGAAGTCATCTTGATGGGTTCTAAGTGGTAAACTACAATGTTATGTGCATGACTTCCCATCAGAACTTGTCTCTAGAATCTTCATCTTGTAATAGTGTTCAAAGGACTTCAGAAGCATATTGATGAAGATGAATTCCCTTAAGTATGCTTTTGGGATCACCTAAAAAGAACTTCTAGCTTCTTGATAGACATGGGGGCATCAAAATTGATCTCTTTAAGATCAAAGTCATTCAAAAGATGCCATCGCCAAAGAATCCACTTGAACTCAAAAGCTTGCATGGAAGGCTTAGATACATCAAAGGATCCTCATAATCTGCCTTTAAGATGGTTTCCATTTCTTCTACTGATGAAAAGAATTCCATTCATTTGGGATGGTGCATGTCAAAATCCCTTTGACAATAGCAAGGTATATTTGTTGGAACCTCTCGTTTTGGCAGCACCAACTGCAGATAGAAACTCCATCATCATGTAGCAACTAAAATGAACTTAAAGGAAGTATACTGGCATAATGGATGACTAGGTTAAAGAAACACTAGCAACTCCTGAGGTAGAATACGGTTGGACCCAAAGTCAGACATTTGGCTGTAGAGAAAATTTGTGCTATTTGCCTGCAGAGAATTCTGCTTATCTCTGTTGTTCAGAAGTTGAGACATTTCTCCTTGTAAACTTTATGTTCAAGGCAGTCCCCTTGAAATATCTTATGGGCCCTTTCTTATCTATAACAAAGTTAGGAATGGCTAACACTATAGACTGTAAGAGGGGCAATTCCTTTTTACTGCAGAGCCAGTCCCTGATGATTCATGTTATTAAAGGATCTTTCAGACGAAGTACTCCTGATCAAAGCACCTTGAACATTGAAAATCTTTTTAGACGGTTGGTTTTGTGTTTTGGGGGCAATTTTTGTCATCTCAGGAGGAAACCAGTCTGAACAACAATATAACTTGCTGCAAAACAATTATGTTAAGACCACAAGAATATAACTAATGGCATGGAGCTAGAACTATGGACTCATATTACTTAGTTCATTAAAAAAGAAAAAGAAAAGCAATGAGGATAAAAAATTCTGTTTCCTTGTTTGCATTTGGTTCTAAACATGTACGCCTGGAACAAATTCTTGCTACCCACAACCATAGGGAATGTTAAATTATCTTGATCCGGGTTTATGATAGTTGCAGCTATACCCAGGAGATCAGTGAAGACAAATAAACAGGATATCTCAAAATAAAAGATGCATTTGATTGATAGTTGGGTAGAAAGCTGTAAAGGCAAGTATTGAAGTTTGGGATACACAGAGTAACAGAAGGAAAATGGACCCGTATCTTCGAAGTCATGGAACTTCAAAAGAGAGAGAGATGATCTAACATTTCTCCCTTCTTTCTGCTTCTATGAATGGAGAGTGGACTTGAATCCAGAACCTCTTGCTTGTGAGACAAGAAAGTTAACTAAACTCGGTTAGGTGCTAACCCAACATTGGTCCCTTCATTCAGCAAATGATGATGTAAATGATCTCATAATAAATTTTTGCTGTAACATTAGCCTTTTTACTGTGACAGTTTCTCCAAGCTCGGACATTCTTCAAGTCAAGCTGGGTAAGAAGTGTTTTCAGGTTGGAACTCTTCTGTGAAATACATTTTACATGATCCTTTGGAGAGCAAAGCCAACATGGCCCACAGGAAATACCATAGCTGATTGTTTTCATCTTCCATCTGTCTCAAATTGGTAAACCTCAGAGAACTTCAGAAAGGTCATGGGGCGACTGGTTTGCTTGCTTTGATGACAAAAGGAAGCAAAAGGGCATTGTTGACTGTGGAATGGGGAGGGCACCTTCTAGGCTCCCCTTAGATTATACTTCATACCATTTTGAGTCCATACATCATGTGCTGAATATCAAAACTCTCTCCAAGGCCAATGCATGACCCAAGAGGTTCACCCCCAAGAATTCATCGAAAACCCAAGAGAATATTCAGTCTCAATTAGTATCAAGACTAATGTTGATGCTTCCCTCTTTTTGTCAGTAAATCTGAGCCATCTGAGTGAGACTACCTTACCTACAGGAGTGAAATTTAACAATTTTCTCTAAAAAATGGAGTTCAAGTTTAATGTTCTGTTGATAAGGTAGCCACAATTGCTTTTTGTTGGGAAACTGCTTACTGTTTTTGGTGCCAATCATCACGAAAATGGGGAGAGAAGGAGAACCCTTATAGGTTTCAGTGATAGTGGAAGTGCAGAGCGACTATTTGGTCCAAGATGTATCTTAATAAGAAATATTTATATAAAGTACCTAAATATTGTTTATGCTAAAAAGAAGCACTAATTGCTTTTTTCTCATTATTGCAGCTTTCATGGAGTACCTGCAGAGGAGCGATTGCATTGGCGATCTTTCTTAGTTAAGCTTGGAGCTGATAATCTGAAAGGCGCCAAAAATGAAGAGCTCTTTGTTGCTTCACATAAGTATGTAACATCCATCCCTACTTCATTGCTTTTCTGGTTTATGATTGTCACCAGATTAACTGTAATAAGGATAAGATTTGATCAGTGATAGATCATCTTTTTCTAAAAAACATTCAGCATTCTGTGGGAACTTTGGAAAAGCAGTGCATGTATGACGAATATATGAATAATATTGTGGGGAATTTATATGTTTATCAGTGTCCTCTTTTAGTATGAACTTGATACACCTCAAATACATCACACCTATTTTAGAAGAAGAACACGTGCCACAAGGGGGGGGGAGGGGGGGAAGATGTGACACGTGTCTGTTAAAGATTGGCTTAAGGAACCAGGTTGTTAGGCAGTTAGGAGGGGAGGTTAGAAAGGGAGCAGGAGGAGGATCTGAAAAGGTGGGCGGGACGGGGGGGAAGATACATGGGAGAGGGCTCCAGAGATTGGAGAGTGTAAGAGAACTGGTGAAGGCCCTATGTTCTTGGCCCTTTTGTTTCTATTTTTCTTTTGTAATTGTTTTTTCTGAATTGCACTGTACTGGAATTCCTTACATGAATGAACACTACATTCGAATTCTCCCTTTTACTGGAATTGTAGCAGAAATTTAGATCACTAGATCTATCAATGGTATCAGAGCCTCGTCCGATTCTTGGGGCATGGTAAGAATTAGATCGGAGAGAGCAGAAAACATGGAGAAAGAGGTGGAAAACATGAGAGCAGAATTCAGGAGCATGAAAGATGATATTGGAAGATTACAAACCAACATAACAGCCATCGGGGAATACTTACTGGAAATCCGGACCTGGATGAGGTAGAGGGAGGAAGGCGCTAATGCGTTACCAAATCCGACCGGAGATAGGGAAAGAGCCAGAGCATCGGAGGTAGGGGAAACATCGGGACGGGAAAACCCATTAGTGGAAACTCAAGCCTAAGAACATCAACTTGGGAAGCTTGATCTTCCGATCTTTGATAGAAAAGATCTCTACTGTTGGTTGTGTCAGGTAGAGCGGTACTTCTAGATCAACTGAATAGCTAACGGAGATAGGGTTATGGCAGCGTCGGTCTGCCTGGAAGGTGAAGCCCTCCACTGGTTTCTCTAGACAGACGACCGCACCCCAATCAGATCGTGGCCCACTGTTCGAATCTCCCTTCTCCAATGATTTCGGCCCTCACAGTCCGAAACGACTATGAGGCGTTACTCGCCCTACAACAGGTGATCTCTGTCGCTGAGTACTGCCGGGAGTTCGAATTGCTGTCGAGACCTCAGGTGGATTTGTCCAACCAACTGCTGAAAGGTGCCTTCCTTAACGAGCTCAGGGACGACCTAAAAGCAAAAGTAAAAATGTTCAGGCCGGCGTCATTAATGGTACTAATGGATTTGGCTCAGAAAGTGGAGGAGAAGAACGAGGCCCAGAGATTGGAGAGAGTGTAAGAGAATTGGTGAAGGCCCTATGTTCTTGGCCCTTTTATTTCTATTTTTCTTTTGTAATTGTTTTTTCTGAATTGCACTGTACTGGAATTCCTCACATAAATGAACACTACATTCGAATTCTCCCTTTTATTGGGATTGTAGCAGAAATTCAGACCACTAGATCTATCAATGGTATCAGAGCCTCGTTCGATTCTTGGGGCATGGTAAGAATTAGATCGGAGAGAGCAGAAAACATGGAGAAAGAGGTGGAAAACATGAGAGCAGAATTCGGGAGCATGAAAGATGATATTGGAAGATTACAAACCAACATAACAGCCATCGGGGAATACTTACTGGAAATCCGGACCTGGATGAGGCAGAGGGAGGAAGGCGCTGATGCATTACCAAATCTGGCTGGAGATAGGGAAAGAGCCAAAGCATTGAAGATAGGGGAAACATCGGGACGAGGAAACCCGTTACTGGAAACTCAAGCCTAAGAACATCAACATTGGAAGCTTGATCTTCTGATCTTTGACGGAAAAGATCCCTACAGTTGGCTGTGCCGGGCAGAGTGGTACTTCCAGATCAACCAAATAGTTGACGGAGATAGGGATATGGCAACGTCGGTCTGCCTGGAAGGAGAAGCCCTCCACTGGTTTCTCTAGACAGACGACCACACCCCAATCAGATCATGGCCCACTTTTCGAATCTCCCTTCTCCAATGATTTCGACCCTCACAGTCCGACAACAACTATGAGGCGTTACTCGCCCTGTGACAGGTGATCTCTGTCGCTGAGTACCACCGGGAATGTGAATTGCTGTCGGGACCTCTGGTGGATCTGTCCAACCAACTTCTGAAAGGTGTCTTCCTTAACGGGCTCAGGGACGACCTAAAAGTAGAAGTAAAAATGTTTAGGCCAGCGTCATTAACGGGACTAATGGATTTGGCCCAGAAAGTGGAGGAGAAGAACAAGGCCTTCGACCAGGTCAAGGCCCATGGAAGCAGATTAGGACTTGGGCTCAAGGGCCCAGGAACTAGCAATACTACAGGAAGGAGCCTAGTCCCAAACATAGCCCAACAAGGGCAGTTTCGTAATTCGCTCCAACCCTAATCAGACTGACGGAGTCGTCGAGGGAGACAGGATTTTGGGGCAATCGACCCCCTTGCACAACTGAACAATTGCAGAGCTGACGAGAACCTTATCGGCGACTGTTAGAACACGATCTCCAACACAAATGAGCACTAGAGTTGTGCTTCCGGTGCGACGAGAAGTACTCTTCAGGCCACAAGTGCAAAAATTGCCAGTTGCAAGTGTTAATACTGGCGGAGGAAGAGGAGGAATTAGAGTAGATGGAACCTCTGATCGCCGGCGATGTACCAGCGCACGAAGAAGATGCGGCCCCATTCGAACTGTCAATGCAGGCTATTGTGGGTATCTTTGTTGCGTCGGTCATGAAGATTAAGGGATACCTAGGCTGATGGGAGGTGGCGGTGTTGATCGACATGGGCGCATCACACAACTTCATCGCCCGAGTTGGCCGTCAAGTTGCAATTGCTGGTGACTGACACTAAACCCTTCGGCGTCCAAGTCAGGGATGGATACCATGTCAAAGGGGCTGGGGTCTACAGGGACCTAGTCCTGGGGTCATGATCCAGCACCATTTCCATCTTTTCGACTTGAGTGGAACCGAACTTGTCCTCGGAATGGCATGGTTGCAGACTCTTGGAGACGTTTCCTCCAACTACAATGACCTCACCATGCAGTTCTCAGTATAGGACAAACGAGTCACACTCAGGGGTGACCCTTCCTTGGCACAGTCTTCGCTTTCTCTAAAATCCATACAACATCACATACCTAGTGCTCGTGAGAGTTTCATGATCGAGTACCAAGGACTACAGATCGACACTGCACCGCGAGAGTCCTCGTATCATCCGAGGGTGGCCTCTACCTTGGCACAGTTTTCACGCATTTTTATCAGCCCTTGCAGTTACCGGCAAACCTCACTCATGATCATGCTATCCATATCCAAGAAGGCGCCCAACCACCTAACATCCGACCGTATCGGTATCCCCACTGCTAGAAAAACGAAATTGAAAGGATTATCAAGGAATTGCTGGATGCTGATATTATATGACCTAGTACTAGTCCCTACTTGAGCCTAGTACTATTGGTCAAGAAAAAAGATGGTAACTGGCAATTCTGTGTTGATTATAGGGCCTTAAACAAGATCATTTTACCACTTGACAAGTTTCCCATACCAACGATTGATAAGCTGCTGGACGATTTGGGCGGGGCTATTGTTTTCTCCAAATTAGATCTTCAGTCTGGTTACTACCAAATCCGGATTAGAGAGGCAGACATTGCCAAGGCCGCCTTCAGAACGCATAAAGGTCACTACGAGTTTCTAGTCATGCCTTTTGGCCTGACCAATGTGCTGTCCTCATTCCAGTCTCTCATGAGCAAAATCTTCTGCTCGCACCTCCTTAAGTTTGTTTTGGTTTTCTTTGACGACATATTGGTTTATAGTTTCAATATAGATCTGCATATGGAGCACTTAACCACTGTTCTTCAGATTTTACAAACATATGAGTTGGTTGTCAATAAAAGGAAATGTCTATTTGTGCAACCTGCATTGCAGTACCTCGGCCATGTGATATCTGCATGTGGGATTCCGGTTGACAACTCCAAAGTAGAATGTATGCTAAGCTGGCCAGTTCCATAGGATGTTCGGGCACTTACTCTTTCACGGCAAGCTAGTTATCCCAAAATCATCTCCTCGCGTTTGCACCTTGCTTACAGAATTTCATGCCACCCCAACTGGTGGACACTCTAGATTCTTTCGTACGTTCAAGAGGCCCTCTAACGTTGTCTTTTGGGAGGGGATGAGAAAGGATATACAGCTGTTCGTTGCCACTTGTGATGTCTGCCAAAGAAGCATTGATCACTAAACCTGGGGGACTCCTTCAGCCCTTGCCCATCCCCCATCCCAGACCAAGTGTGGGATGACCTGTCCATGGATTTTATTGGAGGATTACCTAAGTCTCAAGGGGTGGATACCATTCTCGTCGTGGTGGACCATCTCACCAAGTATAGCCACTTCCTTCTCTTAAGGCATCCCTTTACAGCTCAAGACGTTGCTACCCTCTTTGCTAAGGAAATGGTCCACCTACACGGATATCCTCGCTCTATAGTATCAGATTGGAACCGCATCTTTATTAGCCAGTTTTGGACAGAATTGTTTAAGCTAGCGGGAACGGTCCTGAAGATGAGTACTGCCTACCACCCGCAAACCGAGGTTGTTAACCGTTGCTTGGAGACCTACTTACGTTGTTTCACTGCTAACCATCCTAAGCAATGGCCTTTCTTGGGCTGAATTCTGGTTTAATACCACTTATCATAGTGCTGCTGGAATGTCTCCCTTCAAGGCTCTTTATGGGCGTGAGCCACCTGTCTTGCTACGCCTCACTGACAAAGGCTCGGTCGTAGAGGCAGTCAATCAACAACTGATGGTCAGGAATGTTATCTTGCAAGAGTTGAAGGATCACTTGTTATCTGCACAGACCAGAATGAAGTTTCAGGCAGATAAGAAACGCAGAGACGTTTAGTTTGAGGTTGGTGCACTGGTTTTCCTCAAATTACAACCCTTTAAGTTCAAAAAGTGAGGCCAAATGAGAAGTTGAGTCCCAGGTTCTATGGTCCTTTTCCGGTCCTGGAAAAGGTGGGCGAAGTGGCATACCGTCTGGAGTTTCTAGAATCCATCCTGTCTTCCATGTATCCCAACTTAAACAGTCTTTGTCAAACCCTCTCCGAGCTCAACCTCTACCTTCTAGTTTAATAGATGAACTGGAACTTGTGGTTCACCCGGAAGCTATCCGACAGATCAGAGTTTTACAAAATGGCCAAAGGGAGGTTTTGGTTAAATGGCAAGATCTTCCGGAATGTGACAATACGTGGAAACTATATTCTGTTTTAGATGGCCAGTTTCCATCTTTCCACCTTGAGGACAAGGTGAAACTGATAGGGGCGGGTATTGATACACCTCAAATACATCACACGTATTTTAGAAGAAGAACGCATGCCACAGGAGGAGAAGATGTGACACGTGTCTGTGAAAGATTGGCTTAAGGAACCAGGTTGTTAGGCAGTTAGGGTGGGGGGGGAGAGAAGAAGGTACATGGGAGAGGACTCCAGAGATTGGAGAGAGTGTAAGAGAACTGGGGAAGGCCCCATGTTCTTGGCCCTTCTATTTCTATTTTTCTTTTGTAATTGTTGTTTCTGCATTGCATACTGTACTGGAATTCCTCACATAAATGAACACTACATTTGAATTCTCCCTTTTACTGGAATTGTAGCAGAAATTCAGACCAATAGATCTATCACAACTATTCATGGATTACCATGTGTATTGACAAAGGTGAAGTCTCTTATATTTAGTCCATAAAACGTAGTCTGACATGTTAAAACAAATTCTTCAAATGGCAGATTTTATGACACTATATCATTACATGACAAATAGAAGGAATACTTCTAATATGATGAAGTTTCCATTGAGAACTCATAATGTCTGTGGTGGCTGACTCTTTGATGGTCAATTAAGATTTATATTATTCCCAGGTAGTATAATATGGCTATAAATATTCTTGAAAGACCTCTGATGTATGACTAGGGTAAAAGCTGCATGCATCTACAACAGATGTTGTATCTGAATATCATGTAAAGCCATGTTAAAATAAAATAACTTGCCTAATCAAGTAGGACTGCAGCGAAGGATTCACTTTCTTTGCACTAAGTCAAAGCTCTGACCTTCAAGTTCATGCCCATGCCAACCAATTTCCTAGAATCTGAAGGTCAAAATATAGGTGTCCAATTAGAGAGAAATTTGTTTGCAGATTGCATCTAAAATTGCTGTCTTGATGGGGTTTCACATTCTGGATTAGTGAACCAGATCCAGTATAAGTCAATTGTTAGGCAACTGCTGGAGATTTTGATTTAGAAATATCAGACTTTCAAGCTTTCAGGTTTTTCACTTCCTTACACTTGAATGTTTTTAGATGTGTCTGCTATTTAATTCACCATGCAGTGTAGTTGTGGCAATTAAACTGCTTTTCACTTAACTGTATTTCAGGTCAGTGTACATTGTTTATACTGTGCTTGGAGATGTCTGTGTGTATGTTGTTGGCAAGGATGAGTACGATGAACTTGCTTGTAAGTATTTGGAAAATTTTATATAACGATGTTTCACCTATGCATATTTATCTACATTTTTCTGTTGATTGTGCTCAGTGGCGGAGGTAGTCTTTGTTATAACCTCATCAGTGAAGGATGTTTGTGGTAAGCCTCCAACTGAGCGCCTCTTCCTCGACAAGTATGGGAAAATATGCCTGTGTTTGGATGAAATTGTCTGGAAGGTAGTGTCAAAACTTGCATCCAATTTCAACTCTCTAATATTTGATTTGATTTATAGCCGGTTAACTTTTGATCTAGTGGCTTCTGTCTGTTTAAAGTCTAGAAATGCTGACTAGATTATGAGTTTAATTAGCTGAGGCAGTGAATAAATTGTTGGCCTTAAAATTTTAAATTGGACCAGAGTGAGGCTCAGTACTTATAGCCAAGCTACTCGGTCACAATGTAATGAGCCTGCTAAGTTCCAATTTATCCTCAGAGTTTCGGGTTTTTTCTTGACTTCCCTATTTACATCTCTTCATTGTTGCTCTATATTGGTATAGAAAACCTCCTCATCCTAATCGTTTATGTGGTTTTTGTTTTGCTTTTTCCTTGTTTTGTTTTGTGAAGGGGATGCTGGAGAACACTGACAAGGACAGAATCAGAAGACTAATAAGGCTAAAACCTCCTACCGAGGTTTGATCTCAAAACCTCCTTGATATCTCAAAGTTTGAAGATCTTTATCAGGACCACATGGCTCGTTTCTCAGCTTTTTCTCCATTTTCTCCCATTGATTTTGGTTTTACCTTGTCATAAAGATTTTTAAATTACGCACTATTGTTGTGAAATAGGCAAACCAACCGACAACTTCTGTACGAAAATTCAGTATAATGCCTTGAGCTTCTAGGGAAATTTTAGGGATATCCTTTATGCTTTCTTGCAGCCTTGCAAGTTACACTATATTTCATTTATGGTTTGAACTTTGATACTTTGTTCATTAAAGGACTTGATCAAGATGATGCAAATAAGAATTTTGGTAATTATACTGCTGCAAAACCATCGTCAGAGCATCTATGTTTAAGCAGTTGAGGCTTTTGAAACCATCCCTTCTTTTTAAATTGAAATATGATGATGTCTTAGGTTTATGTAAATCCACTCCAATGCGGAATTATATGATTTACAGCCCTATTTCTCCAAACAGGTTTGCTTCAGTCTTGGATCATTTGTTTATTGACGGCTAAAATAATACGAACAATCACTTCCAATTACACCCATGCGTTTGATGAAAACCCTAGAAACTGGCCTTTTTCTAAAATACATGGTTTAGAAAGAGAGGCGGGGGTACATTTGGCATTGGAGGTCAAGATATTTAGAGTGACTTGGGTTTAAAGTTACAGAAATTCTGGTAAAATTTTTAGCAGGGATCGAATTTCTTGTCGTACACTCAAGAGCGAATCCCATTTAATTGTAAAATGACATTCTGAACCACGACTGTTTTATAACTCTCGCTCGCTATATAAAAAATTTATGGAACTGCTATTAATTATCTAAACATCGAAACATTTCAAGCATTTTAGAGCAAAATGTATGGAACCATCCTTTACTACCACCTTCAATGAAAGTCGTACCCTCTACTATGAAAACAGCAGATACACCCATACTACGACCAAATATTGCTCAAGCACACCTTATCTGTCATGATTCTATCAAAATGAATAACTGAAAGCATGGGGAAAAAAACACTCCAATCTGAAAAGAATGAAGGCCGAACTTTTGCTGCGGTTCAAATTTGCAGCGGATGGCAGCAGAGGTGGGATCACAGTTCAACTTAGAGCCATTCTTCTAGGGATATACAGGGCATTCCAGAGCTGGCAACTAGCAATCCCTTCACCATGCAAATAGGGCAAATGAAACATGAAAAATGAAGAAGAGGAAATTAGACAAAACAAACGACATAGGAAGAAGGCAGGAAGCAACGACTGGCATATAATGGCTACCATGCCTTGGCTAATTCACTAGTGATGATGAGTTTCCTTCGATGAAGCATATTTGCCAGGTATAGACCTTCGCCATATTGAGATTTCTGACTCAATAGCTGGGAATCAGCAGCATCCCATTAATGAAACGAAAATGTTTAAATACTATTAACCTTTTAATTTTCTTCTTGCACCAATATCTCAGTCGATGGAATTGCTTTAGATTGCGAATGGGCTAAAGAAATCAAGGCTTTTAATGAATCCAAAACCAGATAAATGATAGCAATGTAGATTCTGCTAGTCATTTTGACAGAATCATGATACAAGGGGAGTGCCTGAGCAATACTTGGTTGTAGGTGAGGTGTATCTGATGTTTTCATAGGAGAGGGCGTCACCTTAATTGAAGGTGGTAGCATGGACAGGCTCCATACATTTTTCCCAACATTTTAAATGGTGACCGTAGTGAGATGTCTCAAAATGATTGCTTGCAATTATACTATAGTGCAATCAGAACAAAAATTTTCTACGGTATGTAGTGATTTGTACATTTTTTCTCTGAAGGGTATTAGGGTGCCTGATGTACATAAATTGTAAGTTTGATATATTAATAGCCTTGCACAAGAGATTTCCTATCAAATAAGATTTGACGAGACTTTATTATATTAAAAATTTTCAATACAGCACATGCATATTTATCAAGATTTTTAAAAAAAATAAAATCTTGTGAAGTTAATAGACAAGTTAAGTGCCTTATTTCAATTATTTTATTAGAGAATGTACACTTTTTTCTGCTCAAAGCTACCAAATATATTTCTCTTTTTAACTGTCATTGTTAATGTGCATTTGCCCTTTGTTTATTCTTAATTTTCCTCCAAACTTTGAGTTTTGGTTCTTTGGTCATTTTAGATTTCACCAGTACATGGCGTTTTCAGTTTAAGTGCTTCAATTCTATAGAAATCCAATAAAAAATTTCAGCCCTGAAACATTGTGGCCATTCTATGCACGCACACGTGTGTGTGTGTGTGTGTGTGTGTGTGTGTGTGTGTGTGTGAGAGAGAGAGAGAGAGAGAGAGAGAGAGAGAGAGAGAGAGAGAGAGAGAGAGAGAGAGAGAGAGAGAGAGAGAGAGAGAGAGAGAGAGAACTCAAATTCAAGGGCTTTTATGTTATAGAGCTTCAGGGGTGCTAAAAAAACTAAGGTTTAGTTACCAGCCCTACCTTATCTCCTATTCCATTTTCATTTTGTTGTAATTTTGTTTCTTCTTACCTACACACAATAGCATTGACCTACTTGCTTTATATTTTCCTATGTTTCCTCTAATATTTCCATTTTCTTCTCAATAATTATGAAGGAATACCATAAATGTAGCTTTATGTTTCCCTATTTTTCCTTTAACCTCACTAATTTTCTTTCCGATAGCCATTGAAAGAATACGAGAGTTGTATGTCTATCACAAGAAGCACAAAAACTTTGAACATCTTTCTCAAAAAAAAAGTCCTAAAACTAGCAAAGAACTTGTCGAAAGCAACCTACAAGTGAAGTTGTTGTTCAAAATTTTAAGCTCAATATATAGTTGGCTCAGTGCATATTTGTATTTGTTTTTTGCTATCTACAATATTAATTTATGTAATATGTGGCCCTTAAGGAAAATTGAAAAGTGTATTATCTTACAAGTTTGTTGAGATTATGAATTTACCACATTGGCCCAAGTGGGGACTAGAGACATTTGTTACCTTGACATAATTATCAAGTTGTCGATCATTAATGTTTCAATCATTTACTATATTTGTGAGTTCTTGCTAGAGTGCTTCTGCAAATGAAACTCTAGCACCTTTAAATGCAAAGAAGTTCACAGCTTGAAATGTTGTTGTCCTGGTAAAGCAATTGCTTGGAGTAAGAGATATAAATTCATCTATATTTTATTATGTATAGGTTTATATATGCTAAGGTTGACTCCCATTAATTGGAGTATTTCTCACTTCACAATTATGGATCTTAATACCCAAAACTTACTAATAGAAATTGTTTCATATAATGGGTGTTTGTTCTTTATTCCTGCAAGTGCATAGTTTATCAGTATAGTATTTTGTAGGGTCGAAGCCAAAGGGAGGATATAATATGAAAACTAAGCACTAAATTATTCTAATATAATAAACATAAAATGATATATGAATGATACTAAATTGAAAGAGTTGTAAATCAAATAAATGAGATGAGAGTGAATTAGTTTAAGAAATATGAATTAGGATTAAAGGCTAAGATTAAAGATCACTTAGGTTAAAATTAAGATCCACCACTTATTATTTCTTTGTGTAACTCAAGATATAAATTGAAACTATGATTATTTTCTCAAAAAGTATTTTTAAATTTAATTATGGAAATCAGTAAACTTTAAAAACCTAGATAGATTATCAAATTCTAAGAATTCTATGAAAAATCTAACTATAATAGAGCAAGGATTAAATCCAAGAATCTAATATGAAAGATAATAATGTAGAAGCAAAATATTATACTAAGTATACTTGTACTTTTTTCAAATTGAGATCAACTTTCAAATTAACTTTTCTAAGACTTTTTAAATCATTAAAAATAATTAGTAGAGTCACCTAATAGTAGGTTAGTATCATTGTAATCCTAATCAAATGAAATTTAGCCTCACATGTTTACTAATTTAATTAAATCAACACAAAATTATATCTAAAATTAACTTAGTAAAACACAAATTCTAAATTAGCCTAAAAATTATGGGAAACAAGCCAAAACCATCTTGAATGAAATTTAAAATATACCTCTAACTGATCTAAGATCAACACGTTTTTTGGCCATGCCTAAGATTCGTGAAAACCATCCTAGGATGGTTATAAAACATTGCTTTAGAAAATGAGTAAAATAAGAAACTAAACATGTGCAGTTATATTAATAGGCTAAAGTTGGATAAAAAAACTAGACTTTGGAAAATACAATTCTTATCATGGTAAATGAATTGGCCTAAAGACTCAAAAAATAAATTTCAAAATTTCCTCCAAAATTTTTTCTTTTTTCTTTTAATTTTTTAAAAAGAAAAATAACTGTAAAAAGAACCAAAATTTTCCAGAATTCTACACCCCCAATATAAACAAAACATTGTCCTTAATGTTTGAAAAATAAGATCATAAAACATTGAGAAATAAATAAATGTGTGATATAGAGAAAGCAAGTTCTAAAAAATATGGTAAAAAAATTACAAAGGGACATGGTCCATTCAATCCTTATAAAAAGGATCTTCCAATGTTATAGACTCAACATTTGGATTATAATATTTTGGAAAAGGCTTAAGTTGTTGACTGTTCACTATAAAAGTGTGGCCAGTTCTAACATCCTCAATCTTGATGGTCTCATATGAAAAAACTTCTTTAATGACATATGTACAAGTTTATCTAGTTATAAGCTTCCTTAGGAAGACATGAAGCTTAGAGTTGTAAAGGATGACTTTTTGGGATAGAATAAAGGATTTTCTCAAAATATTTTTTTATCATGAAAGACTTTTATTTTTTCCTTGTAAATCCAATTGTTCTCATAGGCTTCCTGTTGAATCTCTACCAACTCATTGAGCTGGAGCTTATGATGCAAGCCTCCTTTATCCATGCAAAAATTAAATATTTTAATAGTCCATTAAGCTTTATGTCCTTGATCCATAGTCAAATGGCAAACTTAGTAACAAACAATATGGTAAGGAGACATACCAATCAAGGTTTGGTGTATAGTCTTGTATGCCCAAAGCACATCAAATCAATTGAAGTGACCAATCAGTACAATCTAGGTTAATAGTCTTGTCAAGAATTTGTTTAATTAGACTGATTAGAGACTTCCACTTGCCCACTTGTTTGTGGGTGATAAAACGGTACAACGTTATGTGTTATAGTATACTTTTTCGTAGAAACTGCAAAAGTTATGTTGTAAAAATGGGTACTATATTATCACTCATAATAGCTTAAGGTGTGCTAAATCTTAAAAAGTTGTTTTCTTTTAAAAACTTTAAACGAATTTTTAATCATTGTTCTTACATGGAATAGCCTCAGTGCACTTGAATACATCCTTTGTAGCTATTAATATGTATAGATATCCAAAAAGGGGAGGGAATTACCTCATGAAATCATTCCCTAAGAGTTAAATACCTCAATTATATGAATGGGGTCCAGAGATATTCTATTCCTTTAGGTTATTCCACCTAATTTTTGGTAGTGCTCACAAGCTTTGCAGAAGCCATGTGTGTCTTTAAATAGGGTGGGCCAATAAAAACTACATTTTAGAATTTTTTAACTAGTTTTCTCTTCAAAAAAATGTCCACCACATGTTTTAGAATGATAAAAGGGGATGACACTATTATGTTCAATGTTGAGCACACATCTCCTAGTTACTTGAGCTAAACATTAGTTAAATAAATATGCACTATCCTAGAAATGGTGTTTCACATAAGAGAAATTTTTTTGCTTGTCTTGCTTACTCCAATGTTCTAGTATCCTTCTTATAACTAAATAATTTGCAAGTTAGCAAATCAAAGGGGAAGAGAGATATTAAATAGTTGTTCATATGAGGAAGTGTCCTTGATTGGCAACTCTTCCAAATAATAAGTTGAAACCTGCCAAAAAAGGTGGTCGGTCACTACATTTTCTACTCCTTTCTTATTTTTAATTTCAATATCAAATTCTTGGAGTGGAAGAATCCATCTAAAAACTTGTGGCTTAGCACCCTTCTTGAGAAAAAGGGCCTTGAGTGTTGAATGGTCAGTCCACTGATAATGGTATAAAAAACTTGTTTATTGTTTTTTCCTATAAGTATGTAGTTTATTTGTATAGTATTTTATAGAGTTGAATCCACATGAAGGATATAGTATGAAAACTAAGCACCAAATTATTCTAACCTAATAACCCTAAAATGATGCATGAATGGGAAATCATACAAATGAGTTGAGAGTGAATTAGTTTAGTAAATATAAACTAGGATTAAAGGTCACCTAGGCTAACTTATTTCTTTGTATAACTCTAGAATTAAATTAAAACTATGATTATTTTCTTAAAAAGCATTCCTATTAAAAATTAATTCTAGAAATCATTACACTTTAAAAACTAAGTAGATTATCAAATATTAAGAATTCTATATAATATCTAACTATAATAGAGCAAGGATTAGTTCTTCCCAAGAATCTATTATGAAAGATATAACATAGAAGCAAAAAATTATACTAAGGATAATTCTACCTTTCACATATTGAGATCAATTTTTAAATAGATTTTTCTAAGACTTTTAAAGCATTGCAAATAAGTAGTGGTATCACCTAATAATAGGCTAGGATCACTCTAATCCTAAGCAAATGAATTCTGGCCTAATATATTTACTAATCTAATCAAACTAACATAAAATCTCATCTAAATTAACTGAGTAGAACACGATGTCTAAATTAGTCTAAAACTATAGAGCAAAACAAGTCTAAAAACTATAGCAAAACACATCCAAAAACTATATTGATTAAAATTTAAAACATAGGTCCTAACTTAGCTAAAATTAACACGAGCCAAAATTAACACATTTTCTAGCTATGCCTAGGATTGGTGAAAACTATCCTAGGATGGCTACAAAATATTGCTTGATTCACGCACCAAGTACTCTAGGTTATCCTTCACGCCCAAGCTGAGCAACTCTCTCTTTTGATGTGTTACTCAATAAAGAATATAAAAAAGCCCTAGCAAAGAAAATAGAAAATTTCTCTCAAAAGAACGCATCAAACACTTCAGAAAACCATCCCCCCAAACAAAAATAAAATCGTGTTTTATCTCCTCCAAAGAAAAGAAATTTCTCCTTGAACTGCTTTAAAAATAAAACAAGTTCCTAAGAAAATGCTAGATGTCCTCGTAAGAAACCCATCTAAACCCCTCCCTTCCACAGCCTACCTTTCCTCTCCTTCTTATATATGGATCTCTCCCTTTCCCAAAAGAATAACACACACACACACAGCAGTAATTTTAGTAAGGAGTTGCAAGTGCAAAGAGTCAATGACATTTGATTGGCCGAGAAAAAGTTTCTAAACACTATTTCCTCTTTTTCTCTTTTCTACTCTTCCTTGAGCAATCATATATCACCAACTCATTGCACAAAATGTCTCTTGCCTTCTCCTTGCCCAAACAGGTCTCTTGCTTCTTAAGTTGTACTTCCCAACTAAAGATGTCCTACACTCCTCTTTCCAAGAGAGTAGACATTGTAAAAATCTCTCATGCACTCTCTTATAAAGAAACACATTACGTCCATCTAAAAGAGAATAGCCATGCCCCTTTTTATCTATATGAAAGACGTCTCCTCTTACTAATGTGTAGTCCTCCCTATATATGCCTCTCTCCTTAGGAAGTGTCTTCTTTCCACTTTTACTCCCCTTAGAAAATAGAAACACATCTCCACCACATTTTCTTTATGTAGGCCCCTTGTGTATGTGAAGGTGTGAGAAAGAGAGTAAGATGCAAGTAGGTCTTGGTTAATGGGTTGTTTGAATTAAGACAAGGGATGAAAATGTGTGAAATTTGTTATATTTGCATAGTTTCACTTAGAATCTTACTAAGGTGGTGAATGCATGAAAAATCTACCACCTTTGCATGTGATAGTGGAAGCTCAAAAGGCGTTCTCATGTATGGGATTTTTGACTATACTGAAAATGATATGAGCACCCCCATTGCACTTGAAAACTAACGGAATATAGGCCATTACTCCTTAACTTGATTTAGATTAACCAAAATTCATCATTATTTGATCTGTGACACCTGTTTTTATCTGAACTTGATTGTTGATGTGAAAATATTAATTGGCTCAATCTAATATTCTTCTAACATCTTTTGATCTACAACCTACAAAATGTAGAAAGATTCCAATTACTATTATTTATGTATTTTAATGCATACTTACCTTTGAATGTCTATCTGACCTTGAAAATACATCAATTAGGATTAGATGACAAATAAATAGTTTAGTGCAAATCTATTCTATAAGTATGAAAATAAATAACAAAATGCACTAAAACAATGCAAAAGTTAAGAGTTTTTTTTTTATTTTTTTTTACAAAAATAAACATTCAATAATGACAAAAATCTCAAAACATTAATTGGTTGAATTACATTTCTATAATTCAATATTAGTGATATAAAACAAACTACACTTGAAAATTACAAATACAACTTGATCCATAGGAGAACAAAATGAGTGGCAGGTGAACCATCAAATGCACTATTTGAACATCAATATAACCAATGTCAAAATCAATGGCAAAGGTAATATTATAGACACTAACTGCATCACATTCACCATCAAAATGTTCATCAATCCCCGTAACACCATAGTGGAAGGGCCTTCTACTCGACCAGAAAAGAGATGCCGGAGATGTTCTTCATTTGATTTCCTTGTAGCTAAAATTGAAAGAAACCTGCAATGCAAAGCAATCGAAACCATTGTAAAGGAAAAGGGAAAGGGATTTCTACAATTAGATGCTTCTGGGACTTTAGTTTCATGAATTAGCATCTGCGGTATCTTTCAACATGATCCTCCATGGCTGCAACAAGGAAGAGGGTTTGCAACCTTTCAGGTATTTTGCAAACAGGACAGAGAAAACACGAGACTTTAACGTCTCTGTGCCACGTCAACATAATCAAGTGCGGACGTGTCACAGTCAAAACCTAGATCAGATAGCATGGTGGAAGCTGCTAACGCCCTAGCTTGAATGCAACGGTGGACGATGCTTATGAGACTCGACTTAAAAAACTTGTAAGGGTTTATTTGATACATCAAAAACTTTGGAACTAAGTTGAGAATTTGGCAAAATTTTGGGGTTTTAAACATTGTTTTTACTAGTCAAAAAATAATTTTCTTTTTCTTGAAAAATTTGCAGATTTTTTTTTTTTAACTTTTCAAACTTTAAAAATGTGTATTTTTAGTTAACTTGTGTATTTTTTTTGCTTTTATTATTATTATTTTTTACCATTTACGTGTATAAACACGGGTTTTTTCATGAAATATGCCCATTTATACGGCTGAAGTAAACCAGAAAAACAAACTAAAAAACCCAGTTTTTACGACTTTTCACTTTCCTTTCTCAACCCTAACTTTGTGGGGTTGCTATCTGCTCCTACTCTGATCACCAGCTGATCCGTTGCTTTTGCAAATCAGGTTGTTGGAAATTGGCTGAATTCTCATCTTTCTTCTTATAAAATAACTTCACACCTGCAAATGACATAAAGGGGCAGCCTCGGTGCATGAAGCTCCCGCCTATGAGGGCTCTAGGAAAGAGCAGACCACAAGGGCCTAAAGTACACAGTTTTACCTTATATTTTGCAAGAGGCTGTTTTCACATCTTAAACCCGTGACCTCAAAGGTCATTTAACGTCAAAGTCACACCTGCAAATGACATGAAAGCCTGAAATGATGGTTTCCAAAATTTATGACAAAAAACATTTGATCGCATTTTCTGGTACAAAT
The DNA here is from genome assembly GCA_035236585.1 of Warburgia ugandensis. Taxonomy (NCBI): domain Eukaryota; kingdom Viridiplantae; phylum Streptophyta; class Magnoliopsida; order Canellales; family Canellaceae; genus Warburgia; species Warburgia ugandensis. The sequence goes on along the minus strand of CP141132.1, from coordinate 58,931,856 downwards.
TCAATCTGGTTTGGAGCATGCTATTGTGTCTTTCCATTCAAATCCAAAGTAGTTTGCACTTGATAGAATCCATAATCCTGGAATGTTTCTTCTTGTTAATGAGTTGTACGGTGTCCGAGCACTAAACGAAGCAGTGGATATTTGTAGTCAGAACTCAGAACCGAAGGATTATTGCAAGGGAACATTCAATGTTGTATCAATAGCTGCGGTGACCGTATGACCTATATTCAGCATGGGATACACCAACTCGACATGACAAACCTGGCATTCTCCAACTGACAATGCCAGAATTGGCTGAGCACTCTTGACATATTTGACAATATAAAAATATGACAGAAGTATAACTTGGGAAGGAGAGTTTGGTTCAGCGGTAAAAGTGGTCGTGTGACTTTGAGGTCATAGGTTCAAAGTGTCCAAATAGCCTCTTATAAAAACACAAGATAAGACTACTTATAGACCCTTGTGGTCTATCCCTTTCCCAGACCCTACATAGGCAGGAGCTTCATGCACAGGGCCTACCCTTTTAGATATTGAAATTATTGATGGACCATTGAGACTGAGCAGAGCTATTCCACCGTGTTTGGACCAGGAGAGCCTGGGGCTTTGCCTGCTTTATATCTAAAGTATTACATTGGCACTAATGAACCAAACTGCATTTACTACTGTCTGTCGATTATCATTATCTGCCGTCAATTGAATCAATTTGACATTTTACTTACAGAGATATTTATACCCTCCTTACAAGAATTTGAACACAAGTCACATGTCGTTGGGCTTATATTTAATATTGTCTATATTAGCATAATTATTTGTTTAAAAATTATTGAGTAGGTTGTATATTTTATTTTTACAAATGTAAAAACATTGGCTAATTTTTGTCTTCTATTTCTAGCATTTCCCAACATTTTCCCGAGCCAACTTTTTAAAAGTATTCCTATTCTTTTTCACATTTTTCCATCTCTTCAACGAAATTTTCAAAATTTTCTCATTTCCGTACTTTGTACTATGCTTCCAACATACACGGACAGATATACACGTCCTTGACCAGTCACTATACACCAACTCGACACAAGCTAGTTAGTTTGTTCACACAGGCATTATGGTACTCAACTGCGGAAAACTAGTTAGTATTGTGCCTGCCATCAAATTTGGTGTGTTTTTTTTTTTTGTCTGAGTTTAAACTTGGAGAGGGAAACTATGTACCGTTCATTTGTAGACTATTGAACATTAAAGCTAGATTATCCAATTGATGAGTATATCCTGACCACTAAATGGTCATGAAGATGAATAATTCAATAAACAATATGGAGAATCAAAACCAAAATGATAAAACAACCTAGAGAATGATCCTAGAAAATAAAACATTCCTTTTTATCTTCCACTTAAGTGGTGGGATCATCGAAAGAATGAACTTTTGGGGGTCATGGCCCATCTAATACAGGCGTAGAGGAGAGATAGTTTGGATCACCTGGAATTTGGACAATGTAATTTTGTAATCCAGACTGCCGCATCTTATGAGTATAACATCTTAAAGGTCTTCTCCAGTGGACGATCCTAGCAACTATTATGAAGTGAAATTGGATGTCTTAGGAATTTTTATGAAATGCAGACAAAAGCTTAACCCCTCCGGGGTGTAATCATCTGTATGATGTGGCCCAGAAGATGAACAAGTTAAGTGACCACTCATCGACTGTAAAGAGTATTTGTAGATATGCATGAAGTACAAGCATAAAGGATACTTGTTTATGGCACTCCCTGTCCGAATATCATTTTAAGATTGTTTTTCTTTTATCTTTTAATAGGAAAGGTACACTATAGTGGGGTCTGACTGGGTACTTACTGTAATAGTGAACATTCTAGTGCTTAAAATATACTTATCCAGATGCTAAAATATCCAATTTCGTCTGAATTTTCGGCTACTGCAGACCCAATGAGAGGGAAACTAGATGAACAGTTGAATCAGTCACTAACGGGTGCCGTCATGTAAAAGTAGGGCGGCTTAGGCCAACTAAATGCAAGGACTCCAGGGAGTAGTATGAGAAGCCTAGCATAAAACCGCTTTAGTATCAGTACGATTTAGACCCTTAATTTTTGTTGGTTTTCGAATGACGTCAATATTTCTCATGCATTTTATCGAATGATTCCAATTATTCCATCCATTAATGCTTGCAAATTGATAGTTAAGAAATATTAGTAGCAATCTATGTTGAAGTTCTAAGATTAAGTGGTTTAAGATGTTGGAAGAAAGTGATTTTCTCGTTATTCACTGTCTTTATCTCTTGCTCTATCGTAGAAAGTAAAAGTAGGTTTCTGGTTTATGGGTTTTATATAACATGGTGATATTTGATTGTCATGTTCAATGGAGGTTTTTGAAAAAATTTCAGTAAATTGGAAAGGAGTGGATGTGCAGAGACCAGGGCGATAAGAGATAGTGTCCCTTGTTCTAACCCAATATATAACGAACAGAGTACTGGTGAAAGCCAAAGATATGAAGAAATATGGAGAGGGAGAAAGATGGGGTGAACCAAATCACAACATGTTAATCAACTTTAAGTTCACTCTATCTCGCTCTCGAGTTTCCTTAATCTTGGTTTGACCAAATTTAGTCTGGTATAGCTAGAAATTGAATCCAAACTCTTGGTTTTACCTGATTTTAGCCTATAATGTGCTACTTGCACTACGAAACTTTTGCAAAATATTGGAATGAGCTAAGGTGAGTTTGACTTGAGCTAAGGCAAGTTTTAACCATATATGATTGAAATTTTATATTAATATTTATTATTAAAGTAAGATATATTCATGCCTAATTCTTGTAAAACCAATTTGAGGCTAGATTAACAGTGTCTAACAAGAACACGTTAGTGGACCTAGATTGCGTGTAATAAAGCCTGCTTGTTGGGCCTACAAATAGGCTTCATAATATGAGAGGTGGGCCCACAAACAGGTTCCTTAATTAGTAAAAAGAGCCACCAAATAGGCTTTCATCCATACTATGAAGCCAATTTGAGAGCTCACCATATAAATGGGTTCATATATTAAAATATATGTAAAGTAGCTTTCATTTGAAAATGAGTGTGAATAGCTTTTTCGGGCACACTATGTTAACAGCTTTCTATTTGAAAATGTATTTGAAAAGCTTCTAGGTCTCATTTTAGAATGTGTATGGATAGCTTCTTAGGCCCACCATGTAAATTGCTTGTTATTTGAAATGGGATTGGTATATTCGAGAGCTCACACTCTTAAATAACTTCTTATTTGAAAGTGAGTGTGATTAACTCTTGGGTCATACCATATACATACTTTTATTTAATAATGAGTCAAACTGTGGATATCTTCTAGTGTCTACAGTGGAAATAGCTTCTTATATGAAAATAGCTATAGAGGGTGCATCATGTATATAGCTTCTTACTTGAAAATATGTGGAGATATCAAATCTTGCTTATTTGAAAATGGGTATAGATATCAATTTCTGATATTCAATCACTTTTGCTCAAACTCATGAAGATTAAGGTGAAAAACAACTCTCTCCTTGTTTTTCATTCAAGCTAAAAAGTGTTCAGTTTATACTAGAAATAGACCAAAATCCAAAACTAGCTTCTAATCAAGCTAGCCTAAAATTTCCTCCACTAATAATTACCTAGGCTGAGTTTCATAAAACTCATGCCAACCCAAGTTGGATTTACATGAATTTGCAAGAGCTGGGATGATAATTGCCCTAGCTCATGTTGGACTAACAATGAGCTAATAAGAGTTTCATGAAATCAGCCTAGCTTAGGTTGGACTAACAATGACCTAAATTGATAATGATGAAGCTAGTAAAACTTACCTTAGATTAAGTAAAATCACATGAAATCGAGATTGACTAACTCCATGTAGAAGGTAGTGAGATGAAATGGCAAAAGTAAGTGGTGGGTCCCACTTCATGTCGAGAAGCAAAAAGTAAGACTCCACAAATCTCCTTGGTAGCCCATCACTTAAGGGGTGGCCCTAGGAAGGAATAGAGCTGATTATATCAGCACACTAGTGGAAATAAAGCTTTTTAGTTGAAAATTTTTCCGTACAAAAACTTAGAATTATGGTCACAAAATTCTGTGAATAATTGAAAATCTTTTAAAAAAAGTCCCAACTTTTTAATTCCTTGATTTTTTCTCAAACAAATCATAAATTTTTACATTTTTTAAATTGAAAGCAAATTTCAAGAAATTAACATGAATTCACATTATAAAACTCAAAATTGAAAAATAATTTGTTAAATTCTTAAATAGTATTTATAAATCTACGTGAAATTTTAAACGAAAAGCTTAAACTCATATATGAAAAATAATTATTTGCCCTTTTTATTGAAACTTTCATGAACATTTATCAAACTTTGTGAATATTTGGTTACCGATTTATTTCCAGATCCAAACTTTGTTACTATGCTTAGAAGTGTCAATCCATGTACAAATAGCATTTTTTATGAAGTGGTAAGTCACTCATAAGTGTTTATATATATAATCCTTTTTCATGCGTATCCTCGGGACATCCCCCTCAATGTACAACACCCTTGCTAAATGTATCTTACTGAGAGTATAGTTGGTAAGATTTTTCTTTCCCAGCCAAAAAGTTTGAGTGTTAAGTCTAGAAAATCTGATGGCTAATCTTCCATAACAAAGAAAAACTAAAATGTAACAAAAAAGGAAAAAGGAGGAATGATAAACCGAGTCTCCTTTCTCAATGGTCATGGTATTTTTACCCAAAGTAGCAAAGGCTATGATCATCCTACGGGGGTGGAATTTTGGAGGTAGCGTATCCAAGGATTGGTGAACAAGAAAAATGGCTAGATTTTCAAGAAAACATGACTAGAATCAGGTATCCCGTTGAGACTCCTAAAATGGAAAAATAAAAGGAAAAAATTTTCACTAAAATTTTGCACCTTGTTGCCATGTCAACGGAGCCAAAGCCGTTTCAGCCATGTTTTTGAAACACTTTCTTCATTTATTAGAGGCTCTGATCATTTGAAGGTAGATAAGCCATTCTCTTGTTTATATTTCCTTATGAGACCTGATAATCCGTGCGAATATGTTGCTACTATTTATTCTCGTTTATACAAGTGTAAAAGGCTACCCGGAAGTTCAATTCCTTTGATCGGAGGGTGGAGATGTTCGTTTCCAAGTAACAGTTTTTCTCCGGGCTGATCCAAACGGCAGTCATTTCAATGGTGTTACGAATGATCGGAAATGGAAGGATGGCACTATAGAAATTAAGACTACTTTGGTGCACAAGCGGAAAACATCATCCAGCTTCATTGTAGAAGAGATGCACTCCATGTGGGTCCAAGAATCTTTCCATAGGCAACTGTCTTACCAGATATAATAGGTTCATATGAAAGTTTCAGATTAATTTTCAATGAGTCTGTTTGGTATCCATCGGTTTCCAGCTGATATGGTACTGCTTATACAAAGAATTTGTTGGTGGATGTAAACTGTGGATCATTTTTTGATCATCCGATTCAAGGCTGCAAATCATGGGATTTTCCAGTGCATGACTTTTGTGCATCAGATAATGGTTTTGATCATTTAAACTAGCTGCGTCATTTGTTATTTGGTACGCTCATGTTTTCAAGTGAAAATATGTCACTTTCATTATACAATAACCCTGTTTAATAGCCCACAATTCCAGGAGATTATCTTACTTCAGTTCTCTTATTCATATTCTGGACCTCATGCCAAAGAGATCACCCTGATAGTTTCAAATGAACAAGTGCAAAAGGTTCTCTGGTTAAAATCTTTTATGAGAACCAATTACTGATCCAGTTCACTTTTCTTCTGTGAATTAAAGAAAATATAGAAAGTATTAGGCAGAAGTTATTGAACATGAATTCCTGAACAAGAATTGGCTTCACAGAAGAATATCATCTTACAATTCCCCTTATCACATCTCTGAATTGTATTACTATATACCAACCTTTGCATTCTCCATCCTACCCAAAAGTTTCAAAATATCTTTCAAGCTACAAAACCAATAATAATTTTCCTTTAAACAAAAGTTCAAAATTATGTATACCTTAGCTTCAGATTTTTTCAGCTCGTTTCTTTCACCTAGGGGATCAAGGTTTCTAACTTTGACCTCATCGATGTCTGAAGAGCTGCATAAGGTCCTTCCACAAAACAATGGCAGAGTGGCCTTGCTAAGTGATAATGATTGCAAGTCCTAACTCGATTGAAATTGGTAACCATCTAAATTCTTGGTCATATCTTATCTGCCAGATAATTAGCAAGGAAATCAATTGGCTTGTTAGTTTTGTGCTTCTCTAGGCCTTGACATCTAACCTTTATCCGGACCAAGTAATCAGCAGGAATCCAAGCAAAGCTAAGCCGTATAGGGACACCATCTTGGTCAGGCTCACTCAAATCCAAACATCTCTTCAGCCACCGAGGGTGATATGTCACCTGGTACCATGCAGAAGCCTTCTGTTCATAGACCATGTTCTTCTCGTCATCTGTTAATTGTTCAAAATCTGGCCCAATGGATTCAAAAGCAATTCTAAATTCCTTTGTAAGTGCAGTATAGGCATGTTTGAGCCTCTCTTTCAGGTCCCCTTGCTTCCTGCTATTAGTTTTGGGCATGGACCAAATATGCCCAGTCACTACCTCCTCCTCCTTACTGACCTTATACTGCCCCAAAAGAGCATTCAACTGTCCATCATAAGAGCACTTCTTATTCCAGGCATCGAAGATGAAATCTGAAGATCCAAAGACTTCAAGGTCCACATCGTAAGGCATGTCATCACAAGTTAGCTCATCCAATAGCCTGTCTTCATTCCAAGTGTCTTTGATTCGGCGGTAGAGTCTGCCCAAAATTTTATTTGACTTGTAGGATGGGAAGTCATCCTTTTCCATGAAATCCGGGTATACTTTTGGTTTAAGTTCAGGAGGCATGGTAACATGCTTACCAGTTTTTGGGAAGTCAACAGCTACGGCAGCAAGCTGTGCCAGGTGGATGCATTTCTCATCCAGGGCTCCACAATCACTGAGATCAGCATGAACCACATGGGAATTACAGATAATACCCAGAGTTGCATTAGCCATATTTTTTGTGAAGAAGTCAATTATGTCCTGTAAAAGAAAAACACATAACAGTTGTAAGAGTGCTAAATCATGTACTGAAGCTAATGGAAAAATCATTTAGCATACACTCTTCTGAGAATCATTGTAAGGAACCTGATAGATGTCAGGAACATAAAGCTGAGATTATACTAGTAAAAGGTAATTGGAATGAATTATTTTGAAGATTATAGGATGACTTCAAAGTCAAGTCAGATTGAACCATAGCAAGTCAAATCATAACATCTGATATTCACTTGTAAGATTTCTCAGAATATGAGTGTGAATCATAACATCTGACATTCACTTGTAAGATTTCTCAGAATATAAGTGAGTGTGTGTGTGGGAGGCGGGGGGCAGCCTAGTGCAGGAAGCTCCTGCGTATAAGGCGTCTGGGAAAAAGGTCAATAGTACGCAGCCTTACCTTGCATTTTGCAACAGGCTGTTTTTATGCCTTGAATGCGTGACCTCAAGGTCGCATGATGACAACTTTACCATTGCGCCAAGGCTCCCCTTCATTGTAAGATTTCTCAGAATATTTATGAAATTATATATTATAAAGGAAGTTAATAAGAATTGGAAACAACAAGATAGTAGTGCAAAATCAAAGTGAACATATGCTTTTATTGTTGAATTTTAGTCGGCTTCAACAATCCATGACACGTCTATATAAGAAGTTATGTAAAAGTACCCAAACAAAACAGATATCCAGAGTTAGAAGTTGCTGTCATATTCTATCTTCCTTCAAGCTATTGACTTTGAAACAAATAAAAATTAACAATCATACTGCATTTACTTCTAACCAAAGTACAGGAAGATGTTGGTTAGTGTACTTTGATACAAACATGAAGACAGAATCTGTGTACCAATGTCCAAAAGACAAAGGAACATGTAGAGGAAAGCTCTTCCTTGTGGGGGAGTCATGGAAGCCCTTCCTTGATAGATTAAACATTTAAAGCAGTAGCTGCTGAGGCTTGGTGGTCCTTGGAAGGCAAAGCAAGGAAGAAGGGAAGGACCACCAACAGCAGAAGCCACTATGAAGAAACCAAGTTAATCCATGCCTGAGGTAATACAGAGACAGAAATTTGGCAGAGTTGGCTACCAGACCATAATGAATGCAGGAGAAGCAGCACAACAGGTGGCTGGTCCAGGTCGTAGCTACAGCCATGAGGACATTTGTCCTAGGAACTTTCCTACATGTCACATTAAAGAGAGCACACAATTAGGGATGGTGGTTTGGCTGAACCACTCAGCTAAAAGGGCAGCCCCAGTGCACGAAGCTCCCACCTATGCGGGGAAGGGGCTGAACCACTCAGCTAAAAACAATAATTCTCTATCCAGTTTAATTGAAGAGAAATACCAACTTACGAACAATTACTACAGAGTCTTCATGAATGTATACCACCAATGTGCTCTCTTAGTGCAGATTACGTAGTGCCAGCTATAAGACTAACGAGCATGAATTATTTTCAATCCCAAAACTAGAAAATTAACCATCTGCTTGAGCAAGCATCCAAGTTGGAAGGTGCTTTGGCAACCACTGGCTTATGGAATTGTGAGAGAAGAAAAATTAGAATCATCGAACTTGAGTTCATAACTTCCCTGGTTTGACAGTTCTACCATATGAATCATTGGTCTTGTTCAGTGTGGAGCTGATTCTGACAACAAACTAGAAGAACGCCATATTACCATTTTATTACTTTATGCTGATGGCATCATTACCCATAGGAATTCTTGTTACATTATGTAGCGCATAAAACAACTCCTGTTTTATACATTCCAGGTGAAAGATCTAGGAACAGTTTGGTATTTCCTAGGAAGTGGAGTAGATTGGGGCAATGACTATATGCCACCATCTACTCAAATTGCTCTTAGCAAACAAATGGGGACAGTAAGGATTTTGGTTAATGTACTTTGATAATGTATCAGAATATTCGATCACTCAAGATGCCTCACAGGGTCTTCAGCCCATAAGTATGAAGCAGTTAAATCCATCCTTCAATACATCAAGAAGACTATTAATGACCGAGTCATGTGTATCATGAACGTATTACTTGTAGTTGCATCCTAATGCAGACTGCAAACGGGATCTCTCCAGCCGGAGGCCAACAACTGGATCTTGCATTGTTACTGCAAGACTTACAAATCATGGAGCAGCCAGAAACAGAAGACCATGGCAGGGTCTAGTCATGAGGCAGAATATAAGAAAATGGCAGCCAATTACACCAGCAAGTCTCATGAATATGGAACATAAAATTGCATTGGGACAATCATAAGTTCCACCATTCTCTTTTGCCACAACAAGAGTGCATTAGCCATACCCTCCAATCTGGTCCTCCATGACCGACAAAAGTAAAATTCAGACGGATCTTCATGAAGAGAGAAGATTCGAGATAGAACCTGAAGGGGCTATTGGACATCCCTGACATTTTCTAGAGTTGTTATGAAAGAGAGAAGATTTTTGAAAAGCAAGCTCTCTGTAATCAGTGACATCTCTGTCGTATGGCATAAACATGGGATTCCAATGTATTTGTATGATATATAGAACACACCTAGATACATTTTGATCAAAGCAAGGCCTCAATCATCTCCTAGTCTGTGAATCAAGACCCTAATTCTCTATCACATTTATTTCCTGTCCTCCATCTTTCTTTCCGGTCCAGTCCATTTTATATCATCAATTTGATAAACCACCAATACGATACTATTTCATGCTTTCCCGTGAGGTTATGGACACAGATAGAATGCAGGACTTGTGAATAAAATAACATTCTGAAGCATAAATCTAAACCAACATACTCCTGTGGCCCTGTCTCAGTACTCTTATTCCTGTCAACTCCAAATTCATTAGGTGTAAGAGCACGGAAGAAAGAGTACCTAAAGAAAATGTCCGTCAAATTCAAGTATCTGAAAGTAGAGCTGTTGCCCGGTCATAAGATGTAGATGAAGCAATTATATATGACTGAAAACCTGATCTGTCATCTAGATCAATAAGCTTTGAAATTCCAAAAGCAAAAATAAGAAGAAAAACATGGCATTTGGAACTAAAGCTATGAAGTGGCAAATTAAATTGGCTATGAGAACAGGAAAGTATATGTAAGAAGGAAAACAGATTACCCGTGTAGTAACTTGCTTTGGCAGTTCTTTAGCTTCTGCAGGAGTGTAATCCATTGGTGGTTGGCTCTTCTTGCCTGGCGGTATAAGATCCTTATCCCATGTCACAAAGTACAAATCTCCATCCAGGTCACTCCCAGATGCCTCATTAGTGTGTGGTCTGTCACCTTTTTGAGGAAAAACCAGACAATCCACAAGATGATGCAATCCAGGCACATCAACTGCTTCCAAGATCCGAACATCTCCTGGGTGAAGACATGGGTTCTTAGCTACTACCACCAACCCCGTGATTACTTTTGCATTCTTCATCCAGGGAAAACTCAATCCATGCTTAGAGAAGCAATTTTGCAATGAAGGGGAAGATGCTTGGATAAAGCACTGTCCACTTTCAAGTACCCCAAGTTCATCCAAACAGCCCATCAGCCACCTGCCTTGGGGAACAAAGATTCTGGCCTTTGTCAAAAGGTCTCTTAACTGTGCAGACCTAATGCAAGATAGCATTCCTCTCAGATGGGGCTCCATTTGTGGGTTGAAACCAGCACTCAGCATCATTGCCGCATTATTCCCTTGCTCAGCACATGACGTTGTAAGAACCTCAAATGCCAAATCGGTGTCCTCAATAATCTGACTTAACTTGCTGACCATTGAATCCTGCATTCTTGAAAATATTTCATCAGGAACGTCCAAGGCTGAAAGTAATGTCACTATCTGCCGGTTTAAAAAACCTGGCTGGAATCGGGTCCATGAACATACTTCAAATGTTGTGTGGGTAGATAGAAACTTCCTCATGCTTCGTCTAAGTGACAGCCGGATCATGTCATCATCTCCAGGCCAACAAGCTACAACCCCCTTGTAGCCGGCATACCTGATTTGATAGGCACAGGGGGGGTTTAGTGTCAGTTGCAATTTCTTTGCAACTTCCATTGCTAGCTCAGGTGTGATCTTTCCAATCCCATCAGAGAATACATAGCCATTTCTCTCAATATCTGAAAGTTTTTCATTCAACTCCTTAGATGGCACGTTCACTGTCGCATATGTTGATGAGAAACATTGCCCCATCCTAGCAGCACATCTTGCAACATTTTTGTTATAGAACTTTCCCATCCAACTCTTAATGGATGCCACACTTGTGGTCTTATCATCAGCAAAAAACCAAGCAGAACGATCCTTCAACTGATTTGTCGAGAAGGCTAAAAAGGAATACTTTCGCCCACATAGATAAAATCCATCAGTAAGAATGCTTTTCACTCTTTTATAGACAGTAGTTTTTTGCTGGAAAGATTGGGAAGTAATATCCTTAACAATTGGTGCAACATAAAAGTCAAGCACAAATGAATTCAGCTGCTCCATGCCTTCATCCATGAAAGTCACCCTTAAGAACCTATCAGCACTGTGTCTATAGTGTCTAAGGACTCTATTGGAAAGCTCTACCTCTGGAGGGAGACAGTAAGCTTTGGTGGGAGTTATAACCAACCTCCTCACCTCAACATTATCATCAGGTATCCTAGCCCGATCAAGAAGCTTAGGGTTCTTCAGCAGCCAATTCTGGACGCTCTTTAGCTTCCCCAGAGCATCAAACACTGGGTGCTTATTTGAGCAGATGTGTCTCAACACCATGATATTCACTGTTGATGTCTTGCTTCTCAACAACCCATAGAATTCCTCAGACAGCTGGTATTGATTAATGATCCCTTTGTGCAGTAAAGCATTCAATAAGAACATTATCTCAAAATTTAAACCTGCCTGAGGAGGTGTGCAGAAGAAAGCTTCTGACACGGTTGCTTCATTCTGAGGCTCAGTTTGCACTGTCAGCTGCTTGGACTGGAATTTAGTGATCCTCTGTGCTTCAAGATAATCAATTGCTTTCTTTAACTTAGTTCTAAAACGAGGCGAGAAAGAAATTCTGTAAGAAGTGCACCTACCAATTGCCCCATTTGAGGTGAAATCTGTTGTCCTGATCCAGGGGTCCTCATCGTCTAAGAGAGTATATGGAACAGAAACGTTGATGTCATCATAGGCAGTCCTGTAATTAACCCATGGAGATGATCTGAGATGAAAGAGCAATACAAGAGATGCAGCATCCTTATACTCCCTAAACTCACTGATCTCTCTTACCCGAAACTCGACCTTGAAATCACATTTAACAACAGCACGACTGTTTGTGGACTTGAATAAGAATGCAACCTCTTTGGTAAATAAGATTTTGCAAGTACCGTCAAAGGGATCTAGGACAAAATCAACTCCAGAAGCTGGCCCCTTCCAAGCAGCCCAAAACTCATGCCTACTGACTTGTGTCCCAATCTCAACCCCAACATCAGAAAATCTATGAGGGACTGTTGAATGCCTATGATTAAACCGGAAAGAGCTTTCAATACCCAAATTCACCTTCAAAGGACAACCATCGAAGAAAAGCTCAGAACGACCTGCCGCATTGTAAGCCCTTTCTGCGGCCTCAGAGGTGGCAAAGTGAACAAAGGCGTGAGGCTGTACCTTCTCATAACTGTCATTTATCAGTACTTGTGAGGTATCCAATATATCAAAGTCCGGGTATGAGTCGGGTGGAGTCCAAGAAGTCTTTAGCCTACATCTCCAAACCAACCCAATTTCCCTTTCTAAGAACTCCGAAAGCTGTTGTGCCGAAACCCCTCTGCTGAATCCACCAATACTAGCCTGAGTAAAAATCAACTTCTTTACATCTGCAGCAGTGCCCTCTGATCCCATTTTTCCTTAAAAGATCACGAACCCACTGCCAAATGCGGAAGATAATCCACTCCTTATCCTGGAGAGTGAGCTTCTCTATTGCAAATATCAACAAGGAGAAGCTGTACAGCGGTTGAAATGGTGAAGAAAAAAGAATAAAATGATGAATGAGAACTGAAAAATGTAAATCATAATCCTAACATCCAAAAAAACCAAGAATTAAAATAAAATCAGAACTTTTAGCACTTCAAATTCAACGAAGAGTAACAAATGTTCATTATAGAAGAGGCAATGCCAACCACATCCATTCAATTATTCCGAAATAGCCAGTGAAACATTTCAAAGCAATAGATTGATCCAAGATAATGTCCCCCTCCAAGTCATGCGTACACACCAATAAAGTTCACAGAAGAATTATAGAAGGCTCAAAATATCCAACTAGAAACCTTAAAAGCTATGGCCATTAGAGAAATACGAACAAACATTGTGTAGACAGAGAAGAACCCATCAAATTCAACGACATTAATATAACAAGGGAGAAAAGAAGAGATTACGTGGGCAGACAGCATAAACAACCCGCAGGAAACAAAATGAAGCCGGAAATTCTCAATCGACATTTTCCATTTGAAACAGAATAATAGCAGATATTGGGAGGAAAAACCAGATTACCTGCTCGAGAAGAAGAAACTTTCGATCGAAGCGAACGAGGTTTGGATTCTTTTTCAGAAGGCACAAGGAAAAGGAATTGACTGTGCTAGACTAGACTCCACTACCAGCCCAGACAGGCCCGGTAGACAAGGCCAAGCAATATTTTGGGCTAGCCTTTGGAAAATACTATGGTGACGCGGCAGTGCGACCTCAAAACAGAACCCATTGAATTTGTGAAACCGAACGTAATTCCCGTTTTTTATCGGTCTTATGGACATAAGAGGTGGTCTCGCCTTTGGCTGATCGAGAATGTTAGCTGATGCCTCCCAATTAGTACCTCTGAAATCCTAAAAACCAAGCTGGTTGATTGGACTATTAGTAGCGTATGATTCACTGGACTTTAGATCGTTGAATATGGACGGCTAAAAGCTTTGTATGAGCAGGAACAAATTTTTTGAGGTGGTAGCCATCATATTTAGATACCCAATCTTCAAGAAATTGGCTGGACGCTCAGGATCAACCAGTTAGGAGGAGGCCCATTTTGTAGTAGATATGGAAAGTTGGGTCCTCCATGGTAGCATATTATGAGAGTTGGCACCTTAGCATTCCTAGTTTTGAAAAGAGGGAGCTTTTACTTTTGTTTTGCCAGAAAAATGAGAAGCTAAAATGCCAAAGCTGATGAAGAATCTCAGCCAATTTTATACTTGATTTTGTTTTTTTTGTCTTCGATTATAAAACTATCATTTTACGGGCAAAGGAAAGAGAAAGGAAAATGGGTTTGCTTAGGAGACAAGTTTTGCACCAGTGCTTCTGTACGGACCACGCATGCAAAGCGTACCTATTTGCACGTGGCTAACATGCGCCTTGTGTGCAGTATCCTTAACCTGGAAATAGTTGTGACATCCAGAAAATTAATTTAGGAGCCGGAAGGAGAGTTGACATCTCTACGGTCCACTTTTTAATAGGTGCATTCCCATCTCCACCCTTCGTCGATCTATAACTCCAAGTGGCCTCGTTGAAGATAAAAGCATTCCCAACCTTGCTCACTTTCGGACCTGACATGCACCAAAAATCTCATCCACTACTGGAGAGCTCTATGCTTATTTAAGTTAGAAAATGGATAATGAAATAGTTTATCGTTAACTTCAAAACTCAAAGAAACAGGCTAGAATAGTCCAATAGACATAACTTCAGTGCTTAGTCCATCTAATGTATCGACAAGATTGTCAACGGTTGGGATCTTTCAAAAGATGGGCCCAATTAGAGTTATAGCTTGTCTAAGAGTAGGATGGCAGTGCGCCTATTAAAAAGAAAGTACACATATCAAGTGCCAAAACTTAGAAGTCTTATAGGGTGTAAATGGTTTTTGAAATGACTTAAGTTGGCTTGAGATGAGTGAATTTGGTATGAGATGACTCAAAATTCATCTTAACTGTTAATTAAAATAAGATTACTTTCATTTCAACTCATCTCAAGTGCCTCTAATAGTGAGACGAGATATTATTTTATCTCATCTCAGCTCAAACGCCACTAATAATGATATTGTCCACCACTCATATCAAGTCAAATAATCTATCTTCAGAACCACTGACACCAACACAGAAGACTAGAGTACAGGTGTCAAACGAGCGGGTTGCAAATCAAAATGGGTGTGGGTGGAATTATTCGAATATCAAACGGTTGATAAAATGGCTACTCGCACCCACCCATCTATGATCGGCAAGTTCGCAGGTCAATGGGCAATTTACCTTGATCTGGGAACGAAGAAAGCAATAAGCACTGCAATCCATTGAGCAGTTTGATCGGGCAGGTATGTGCATCAACACCATTGATCATAATAAGCACACATTGTTCTGGTCCTGAATAATTAACACCATATCCGTTACATTAAAAGGTGAGAAAGATGCAAAGGGAGAGGGACACTAATACTTTATCAGAGATGGATTTCGTTGGTATAAAAGAACTAAAGAGCCGAAAGAAGAAAGTAGGTCCAATAATCATGGTCTATAGTAGCTAAATTTTGTGTCATACACTGATTGTAGCTCTAACAATCTTTGTGTCAGGGACACTTACACCTGCATGATTCTATTTCCCCTGGTTTCTTCATCGTTTTTTGTTATTCCAATCTTTCGTCACATTTGAGACCCACATTTGCAATTCCTATAATCAGGAAGTCATGTAGCACTTCTTGGCTCTTTGGTTAGGCATATCTAAGAACATATAAACATCCAGTTCACATCCTTCTAAACTATCATTTTAGGACAATTTATTGATAAAATCACCTACCATATATCATCTACTCTTGTCTTGGAAAATCTGGACAAATAATGCCACGAATATTGATAGTTAATTCCTAACCTGAAATGGGCACTTGAAAGAATATAAATGAACAACAAAGTTTATTTCAGTAAGGATCATAGCAAGTGAATTATACTGCTACTAACTGACATTCCATGAGCGAACAAATTCCATGAATGCCTAAAACCCGTTAATTATAGCCTCTGAGTTACCATGGCTTCCACTAACTTTTTGGCTCCCTCTATTAGTATAGCTTTAAAGTTACTCGTAAACGTACAAATCAATATAGTAATTATACACGAGTGAGGTCGATCCCACCGATTTTTTTGTGTGTAATTGAATCTTGCTTAGATTTATTATCCTAGCCAAAAGAGATAGAATGCGACTTAATCTAGGAATTAAAACAACTTAAATTTTAAACATGCATAAAATTAACTTAACTCAATGAAAACTATCTAAAACTAAGGTGCATTCAAGATCCTAACTAGAACTTAAAAACTTCTTAATTACGATCTAACCTAAGATGTAACCATACTTAATCATGAATAATGAAAATCTAACATGACTCAAACGTAATCAAAGAACAACTAAATTCATCATTCAACCAAACCAAATCATAACAAGCATTAAAGGGAGAATGTGTTGGGAACATGAAAAGAAGAGTACACATGGAATCAAATCTCATTCATTGAATGTAAAGAGTTACAAGCATGGTATGCATGAAACATAAACAACTAAACACAAATTCTTGGTTTCAATCTCAAGTTGAATACTATCTAACAAAGACCTTGCATGTGAACCAAAGGAGAGAATTGCATTAGAGAATGAAAGCAAGATGGAGAACCAAAGTCCTAAGAGCTAAAGGAAGAATAAAGAACAAATAACTTGATCCTAAGGTTACCAGCTCTTGGTTGTCACTACAAGAGATTGATGACCTTAGGATTCAAGAATCTAGAGCTCAAAACTAAAAGCAAAATAATAAGGAAAAAGCAAAAGGAAAGGTGCCCATAAAACCAAGGAACAAACATGCCAAAAAGAAAAGAACCATGCATGGAGTACTTAGCTTGGAACACCATGGAAAGAAGGCGTGGAAAGATATTGAAGATGTTGTGCAAAACCTCAAAAGAAGATGCATTGAAAAGCTCATAGTGAGGCATGGTGATCTTTTGGCTTGAAGGGAAGATGACGTTGGGATTTGAAGAAGAAAGGTGTGGAGGATTGGTGGGGATGTAGCATGGAGAACCAGCCCTAAGGAGGGGGCATTGAGCTCCCTTTCATGGATGTGGAGGATTGCTAGAATTCTTTCCTGAGAGATATGAAAGAGGGAATAAGGAAGTGGGGAAAGGTAGTTGTATATGATAGGTAACTTCAGAAGCAAAATGGAAGTAGAACTCTATGAAGGTGCTAGGAAAGTCGGAAACTAGGGAGCGGGAGGTAGAGGACCTTAGAAGATGAAGAAAATCATGGAAGGGAGATTAGAAGGAAGAAAATGTGATTCCCCTTCTAAGTGAACAACTTTGGAGAAAGAGAAAGAGATGGAGAGAAAGTGGGAAAGATGGAAATGGAAAACCTTTCTCTTATTGGTCCACATGTGCATGCTATCTCCTATTGGTCTACATCTGCGCGCTATCTTCTTGTTGCTAACATCCCTTATTTTCTTTCTAATAATCCTCATGGAAAATCACATTTTCTTCAAATTGGATAATTGTGTTTTTAGCTTCAAATGCGTGGTCCAAAATTGACATGGCTTAAATGACTTCATGGCTTAATCCATTAGCATTATGGCTCACATAACTTACATCTTTAGCTTCATGGCTTGGCTTCTTCTAACTCCTAGTTGATAACTCATGTGGCTCAAGTGGCTTGCAGGGCTCTAAATCACATGCAAAAGTGGTGGAATTGCATGGCTTTTGCATGGGCCTATTTTAGTCACATTTGATTCTTCCAATTGCTTTCTTATACTCAATTGCTTGCCTTAGAATGATCTTGACCCTTGCTTGACTTGTAGAATGATAAAAAAAAATGGGTCCTAGTTCTCTAAATTGATCTAGATCATGGATCTTTATCTAAAGTGATATTGCCCATTGGATCTTTCTTTCAACACCTATAAAAGATGAAAATTTCTAATTAATTCCTAAAAAATTATGACAATTCATATACTTACTTTGGATTAGCTCATGAACCTTCAAAATATCCAACTTTTGAATCATTAGTTCAGAAATGCATGTGTCATGATTTTGAAAAAATCCTAGCATAATGCCTTATAATTTATAACACATTGACTACTAATTGGGTACTTTTTTATGCAAAATTGAATACTTATCATACCCTCAACCATGATTTTACTAGTCTTAAGCAAAATATCTAAAAAACCATTGAAACAAAAAATGATTGTCATTTTCGTAGGTACTCATTATTGCATTTATCATATGCAATAAGCCTTATACCCCTAAGTTACTCTTAGTGGATGAGTTAGGCCTCGTGAGGGTTTCTAGTGAAAACAACTACAAAATTCAATAAGGCTGAGTTTCTTAGTTTCAGTTAGAGAATTCTCATCCATTAGCACTCTACTGGGTTTAACAACTTAATAAAGATGAATGAGAAATTCTACAAGTCACCCACATACCAAAGCCATTTTATTACAATTATATCTTGAAGTGTAGTGCACTACACATGAGGGTTCTAAAGTTGGCATAAAGAAGTTGCTTATTTTACTGCCAACTTTGTAAATATTTTACAAGTTGGCTAGAAATAAATGCCTTTAAAAATATAGACTTAAGAAGTCATTTAATTGTAAATGACTTTAAAAAATTGGCACCAAGAGGGAATTTTTTGTAGGAAGGACTTTTAAAGTTGCGTACAATTAAACGACTTTCTAAGTTGATAACTTTTAAAGTCGTTTCAACTTAAGCGACTTTAAAGTGAACAACTTTTGAAGTTATTTATTGTAAGCGACTTAAAAAGTACGCCAATAAATTTGGCAGAAAAATTATATTAGGTGGGAATGGACTTTTAAAGTCATTTGTCTTTAAACAACTTCAAATGTTGATTTAAAATTGAACAACTTTGAAGTTGTTTACTATAAGCGACTGCAAAAGTATGATAATAAATTTGGCAATAAAATTATATTAAGCGGGAATGGACTTTTTAAAGTCATTTGTCTCTAAATGACTTCAAATGTTGATTACTTTTAAAGTTGTTTATACCTAAATGACTTTAAAAGTCAACAACTTTTGAAGCCATTTATTGTAAGCGACTTCAGAAGTATTGGTGGGAAGATTATATTATGTGGGAATGGACTTTTAAAATCATTTGATTGTAAACAATTTCAAATGCCAATAACTTTTGAAGTCATTTAGTTATAAATGACATTAAAAGTTAGTCACTTTTGAATGGAGTTGTTTAGTACTAAACGACTTCTAAAGTCCTTGTTCATTTATAAATAGCCGATTACATATCATTTTTTCCTATATCCTCTCCTTCTCTCAGGTGGCATGATGGCTTCCTCCTTGTTCCTTGTGCTTGTCTTGTTTTCCCTTTTTGCTTTCCATTTTGGATATTTTGACTATTTGTGTCATGAAAAAAAACTATAAGTAAACTATAATTCCTTTTGATCATGAATTGCTTTCTTGTTACTAACACTATTTTCATTTTGCAGATCATGTGGCTTTTCTCATTACAAATGATGGGGTTAAGAAGTCTATTAGATCATCCTAATTTCATGAAAATTATATGATTTCATTGCAAATGACAACCACTTCTATCTTTAACCCTTAATATTGAAGAGAGGGGGAACATTACAATATGTGATGCTCACCCAAAATTAGGGTTTGATGAAGAGTGGTGGTTATACCATCAACTTTTTGGCCGAGAAAAGTGAAGCGCATGCGCGCGCGCGCACACACACACACACACACACACACACACACACACACTCTCTCTCTCTCTCTCTCTCTCTCTCTCTCTCTCTCTCTCTCTCTCCATAGAATGGGTGTTAACTGAATATGAGGACAAATTTTGATGAAGAAGAGTAGATTCACTATTTGATCTTATATTAATAAGATCTAATAATATGTAATATTTGATATATGTAACATTGGATGTACTCAAATAAAAATTTGATTTCATTGTTGAGGTATTTGTTTGTGTATATATATTATATATCTTTATGTTTGTAAAATGAGTTTCCTTGTGTATTTATCTAAGGTATTATAATGGACAAAAAGTAAATAAATATATTTAATATGAAAATATAAAGATTTTTGAAGTCATTTTTTGTAAAGTTGTTTATAGCAAACGGCTTCAATTGTACGTCTATTTTAATAATTATTTCATTGAGTTATGCCATTCCTTTCTAGTCTGTGTTTATTATCTATGAACAAAAACTAAGCCAGATTTCTATTTCACTACTCTAAACACCAAATCCTACCTGTGATTTGGAACTACATTCACAAATTCAGGTTCGATGTCAATTTTTGAGTGTTGGTTAGTATCTCTTTGTTTGTCTCATATGTATTATGCATATTTGAAGAATTTTTACAAGGTTATGGGTTAGAAATTTTCCTTTTTAAAGTTAATTTTCTTCTTGAATGTGTCTATCATATTTTTCTTTCTTTTCATTATTAATTGAAAATTTTCATGAAATGTAGTTATTTTAAAGACTCCTAATTCTTGTATACCTAGTGTATGGTAAAATGCCTAACCTAATTTTTTCATATCTAATAAGTCTCCCCACATATTTGCTTCAATTTCTTGTGATAATGAAAAAATATGCTTGAATGACTACAATAAGAACATCAAAAGAATATGAGGGGGAATAAAAAATTTCATAGAGTTCTCACTTAGGGTAGGTATTGATCGTAATTGCATGTGTTGTCCATGCTCAAAATATGAAAACTTGAAAAAAGTAATTGTAGGGGTGTTAAGAGAACACTTGTGCTTCAATGGAATTGATGAAAGCTGCCAC
Source organism: Warburgia ugandensis (assembly GCA_035236585.1). Classification (NCBI taxonomy): domain Eukaryota; kingdom Viridiplantae; phylum Streptophyta; class Magnoliopsida; order Canellales; family Canellaceae; genus Warburgia; species Warburgia ugandensis. The sequence goes on along the minus strand of CP141132.1, from coordinate 58,911,045 downwards.
AAATGGATTTGGTGTGGAGAACAACTTCCGTGTAAGCCCTTGACAAGGCCTAAAAGATATGACATTATAGGAAGTGTTGGAGATAGTACAGCTATATCAATGTTTTGAGATGCATTTGATGACTTCCAAGATAACCCTGAACAATTTCATACTATGTTAGAGGAAGCCAATGAGCCATTGTACCCTGAGTGTACAGATTATATCAAGTTGTTGGCGGTGGTAGAACTCTATAATGTGAGATCAAGATTTGATTTTTTAGATCAAGGTTTTATAGAAGTCTTGAAAGTAGTGGGTAAGATGCTACCAAAGGATGATAAATTGGCGAGGTTTACATGGGAGGCAAAGAAAACCCTGGTTGCACTAGGGTTGAAGTATGAGAAAATATATGCATGCCCCAGTGATTGCACCTTGTGTAGAAAGGAGCACAAGGATAAAACTACATACCCAACTTGTGGATAGCCAAGATGGAAGTTAAAAAAGAATTCAATTGAGTCAGTTACAAGCATTCCTACAAAGGTTGTATGGTACTTTTCCCCTATTCCTAGGTTCAAAAGAATGTTCCATATAACAGAAACATCAAAGAAATTAGTGTGGCATGCCAAGGATAGAGTAGTTGATAACTTCTCATGCCATCCAGTAGATAGCCCTGCATGGAAGCTCATAGACTTAATGAGGCCTAATTTTGGTGTAGAACGTAGAAACCTACAACTTGCATTATCTGCATATGGGATTAATATCCTCATGGTTCTATAAGCAGCAAGTATAGTTGTTGGTCCGTTATATTAGTTTGTTACAACTTCCCACCATCTCTATGGATAAAGAGGAAGTTCATGATGCTAACTATGTTGATATCGGGTCCAAAGCAGCTAGGGAATGACATTGACATGTACTTATCTCCCTTGATTGATGATCTTGAGACATTATGGGATGTAGGTGTTGAAGCATATGACGCATACAAGAAAGAGTCATTTACCCTAAAGGCTATACTATTGTAGATAATAAGCGACTTCTCTGCGTGTGATAATTTGTCTGGATGCACATGAATGGATACAATGCTTATGTTACCTTTAGTGATCAAACATGTGCTATACGACTTAAACATGGTAGAAAAATAGCATTCCTCGAGCACAGAAGATGGTTGTGCAAAGACCATCTATATCATTTTAAGAAGGGAGAATTTAATAGGAGTGTAGAGACAAGGACACCTCCAAAGATTTTGATAGGACGACAAGTATTGGAGCAAGTTGAAAACATTAATGTTTTGTGGGGAAAGAATAAATCAAGTAAAAGTGTAGGTGAAAGTAATTGTAGAAGTTGTTGGAAGAAAAAATCAATATTTGTTCATCTGGCATACTAGAAATCACTACATCTACGTTATGGGCTTGATGTCATTCACATTGAGAAGAATGTGTGTGAAAGCTTGACCGGTGCCTTGCTTAATATCTAAAAAAAAAACAAAGGATGGACTTGCAGCTTGAATGGATCTTATGAACATGGGTTTGAATAGGAGGTTGCACCCATAAGATAGGGTTAGTGGAGGAACATACCTGCTTAAGGTAAATTATACACTCGATAGGGGGGGAGAGGAGAATAATGTGTAAAACCTTATTTGAGCTCAAACTCCTAGACGACTAATCTTCAAACTTTAAAAACATTGTCTCAATGGAAGAGCTGAAATTGTTGAGGATGAAGTCCCACTATTGCCCTGCATTGATGCAACAACTATTGACCATAGCAATACGTTCAGTATTATCAAATAAAGTTAGGGGACCTATTACAAAATTCTACTACTTCTTTAATGCTTTGTGCAAGAAGGTGGTGGATGTTTCAAAATTATAAGAAATTCAAGGTCATCTAGTGACAACTTTATATGAGCATGAGACAATCTTCCTCCCATCCCTCTTTAACATCATGGTACACTTAAGAGTGTACCTTATTGATGACGTTGGACTCTGTAGGCCAGTTTACTTGCGATGGATGTACTTGTTTAAGAGGTACATAAAAATTTTAAAAGGGTATGTACTGGCCAGAGGGGTGTCTAACCGAATGTTATATTGTAGAGGAAGACATAAAGTTTTGCCCAGAGTACTTAGTAGGAGTGAATGCAATTGGAATCTTGCATCTCATAATCCCAAGGTTGGCGAACTTCTATCGAGTGGTTGTGTATTGACATTGACTATAAAGAACAGGACCAGGCCCATCTTTGTGCTACGAAATGTTAATGAACTCCAACCATACATTGAGTAAGTTGATCGTGCATGCACTTATGTAAATTTAATTGTTGATGGTTACATTTTCTTAGATTACTCTATTAATTTGTGTGCGTGTGTATGTAGTGAACAAATGGATGTACTCAAGGCAAAGAATCCAAGTTACGCAAGAAACAGAAGTGGCTATAATTTGAGCATTATTGCACTTTCAATAATTGGTTGTGTAAGAAGGTAAAATGAAAGAATTCTCACTTAATATTAATTAAAAAAGTACATTTTGTATATATATAATCTTGCTTAAGCTTAATTAATATGAATACAAACAGATTCAAGATCAGGGAGAAGTGCTGGCAATAGTATATCAGAAAACTTGGGCTGGATGGTGATGAGACCTGATAAGTGTTTAATTTTGCATAAAAACCACCCAATTAGTACCCATGTGTTACAACTTATAGCATTAAATTAAGACTTTTAGACCAAAATTCATAACACATGTATTTTTGACCTACTAAAGCAAAAGTTTGTTATTTTGTATGTCTAGAATCTAATTCAAGGTAAGTATGTGATTAATCAAGTTTTTCTAGGATTTAATTAGGATTTTCACTTTTTGTAGGAAGTAAGATGTTGATCCAACAGCCTAGATCAATTGGGGATGAAATTGAGGATCAAGATCAAAAGATCAAGTCAAAACCTCAAATTTATCACTTCAATGTAAACCAAAGGCCAATATCATCTAATGGACTAGAAATGGATGAGATTAAATTAGCTAAAGATGGCCAAAGTAGGCCCATGAAGTAAGCCATGTATTCTCACCATCTTTGCATAGAAGCCACTTAAGCCACCTTAGCCATATTAGCCATGAAAGAAGGTGGCAAGCTAAGGAATTCAAGCCAAATCATACAAGCCAAGGGTGAAGCCAAGAAAACAAGCCAAGGAAGCATCCTAAGCTAGCCATGAAGCTTAGCCAATGAAGCTTTCAAAGTGAGCCATCTAAGCCATCAAGCTAAGCTATATGGAAGGCTAGGATTGGAGGAGATTAAAGAGAAATAACTATAAGATTTTAAGGGATATTTTGAAGATAAATAAGAAAAATCTATTAGGATAAGTTAGCATATGGACCAACAAGATGAGAGCCTTCAAATTTTGATGTTTTCCCTACCTTTTTCCACCTTTTTATCACTTTTCACCTCATCACCAAAGACCACAACGAGTTTGACTTTCTATTTAAGAGTCCTACTATTCCATAACACTTTCACCTTCTTAAACTCCCTTCCTAACCATCCATCTAACTGCCACTTCCTAGAAAACCACATAATCAACCAAATGTCCCCATGTCACCCCATTTTCCTTCTAAAAGAAAAGACACCTATATCCTTTTCAAAATTAGAAACCAGCCAGCCCATACTGCTTATCTCTCTCTTATGTTATGTTTATGACATCATCTTGCTAATTTATCTTTCACCTAATCTTCCTAATTCAATACCTTATCCCTAGGGCCACTTTCCTTATGTTTTCTCCCCTTTCTAAGTTAGGAAACCACCCATCTACATGTAGCCCCATAGTCCATATGAATTTTCTAAGTAGAGGTGGGTGACACACCTCAAAATCAAGCTTTCCTTTGGTTTTATTTGCTATTGGACTTTGGAATATTGTTGGTTCTTTTCTTCCTTTGGTCTTCTTCTTATTATCTTGATTATTTGCTCTCCAATTCAAGTTAGTAACTTAGATGTTTTACTTTAGTTCCATTGCTTTGAGTTTTCATTGTTTTGCTCCTTAGAATTCATGCTACTTTTCAGCCCTTAATCTCTTTCTTCTCCACTCCATTCCAAAAGTTTTTCTTTATTGTTCCATCAAGATTTAAGTTAGTTATTCTCTGGTAGTGACAACCAAGAGAAGAGCTAGCTTAAATCCTTGATTTTCCCACCTTGAATTCCATGTTTTCTACCCTCTTTTTCTCTTAGTTTTAGGCTATTTCCCCTTAGTTAGTTCAGCCACTTAGCCTCTGTTTTTCTCAAATTTCTTTTTGGATTTTCTTCAAACGTCATTATACTTTGGAGTGTGATACTTAGATTGGAATTTTCTTGTTGTCTAGATAGGATTTTAGGCTTTAGAAAAGTGCACAAATTCTAGAAATTTTGGACAGTTTAATGCTCATAAATTTGATGTAAATTGATATGATTCAATAAAGTTCTTTAAGAATTCTTGTCATGGATTTTTATTTCATCAAAGTACTTGAGATATAGGTTATTTTCTTGTATAAAATTTATGGTTTCAGTAGCTTTCTAATGCAATATGTATTGACTATTTTTAGGTACCGAAATCTGAAAATTGGTTTTTCCTTAACTTTGTGCTTTAATTCTAACCATAAAAATATGTTATTTTCCTGAATCCTTAGATACTCATTTAGATTTTCATGTTGTTTATTAGATCCCATAGTTAGTTTGCATAGTAACTCACTATAGGCGCATTAAGATTTACCATCTTTAGGGCTTCAGAATCATGCACATAGTCCATAAACCATGTGCAATGGTCCAAATCCCATTCCTTTTAGATTCTTGTTAATTTGGTTACTTCATTTAGTTTTAGCAGTAGTTAATTCCTTTTTTGTATCTTATTTTAGGTTTGGAAAGTTTCTTTTTTGAATTTTAGAAAGTTCCATCTTTAGGAAGTTTTAGGATTTAAGAAGTGAAAATCTCTTTAATTTTAGTTTTCATTCACATGCATGTTTCTAATTTCTTATTAAAGTTAGTTAGATCTCATTTTTTTTTTTTTTTGCATGTTATTTTAGTGTTAGAAAGTTTCCTAAATTGGTTTTAGAAAGTTCCAACTTTAGAAAGTTTCTAATTCTAGTTTAGAAAAGTTTCCATTTTATTGTTTCCTTAGTTTATGTTTCCTAGATTAATTCAATTCTGTTTTGCATTTTATTTCCCTTTAGTTAAATGCATGTTAGTTTAGGAAAGTTGCTAAATTGCATTTTATGAAAGTTTCACTTTAGGAAAGTTATTAATTAGGAAAGTCATAAAATTAGAAGTTATTAATTTAGGTAAGTTTTAATTTTAGAAAGTGCATGTTTTAGGAAAGTTTTTCATTTTACATGTTTCTTGTTTTTGTTTAGTCTCCACTTCTTATTTTTCTTTAGTTTCTATTTCTTATTTTGACTTAGTTTATAATTCCATGTTTTAATTTCCATTCTTAATTTAGTTATAAAAAAATGGCTTGAATTTTGGCAAGGTTAGATAGCTTAAAGTAGAAACCACTAGCATCACAATAGTTCACTTCTCGTAGGATTGACCTCGCTTGCGTGAGAATACTACATTGATTTGTGCACTTGATAGTTTTAATTAAAACAACAACAAGTTTTTAGCACAGTTGCCAGGGATTAGGCTACATGAGATTGGGGTTTTTTGTTTTGCACAATTTTCTTGCATTTTTTTTCTTCTTCTATTTTCCTCATATTGACCATATTTCTTTGATTTTCTGTGTGAGGAAATTGGCAAAGGAGAGGCGGATATCTTGCGGGCCATGACTTCATCATCTTAGATTAGATTTTATTGCTTTCCTAGATTAGAATTAAGTGAAACTTATAGCGAGGCCATTACAAGTTGCAATTTCTTTATTATTTAATTTTAAATAGGCTGTAATAATACGGGGCAAGTGTAGGATAAAGTGGCCCACACTTAATCTTCATCAGAAACACACTGTAAGTATCCCTCACTCCTTTTATTTCATAGATTAGGGTTTGATTTTAAAATAGTCTTGCATTGTTTGGTAGTGTAATTGCATATGGAAAGCATATTTGATAATTGTTACATTTTTAGGGTTTTGCATTAATTTACTGTTTTAATTTCATTCTTAGGGCACGTTTATTGCTTTAAGGTGATATATATGTTGATCGAACTGCCATAGAGTGTGAAAATTAATTAGTAAGGGCACCCAACCCACAAGATCAAGGGTGGATTTTATCACCACTCCTTGGCCCACCTAGGATAATCACCACAAGCGCGTAACCCTACATTTCAAATTAATCTAAAATCAATTAGAAGAGACCTATAAGGACATCACATGCTTGTAGGACCCTCTTACTAAGATGCGATTTATTGTCACTCTAGTGGCTTTTGAGCACTATGGTTATAATGGGTGTCTTAAAATCCAAGTAATTTTCCCATGTCTTATGTTGATTTTTGTTGAGGTCTAAACGGCTCCTTATATGAGGATTGTATTAACCACCTTGCACAGAACCTAACTGGTAAGCAATAGTCAAATCTGATAGAGAGGAGCGTTAGATTAGGCTAATCTAAAAGCATTATCCTCACACAAATTCAAGAAAATCAAAATATTATTGCTTATTAGCTTCAATGATTATATTTGATTTTGCCTTTTATTTGTGCATCATTCTAGGAAGTTAGGTTGTATCATGTAGGTTAGTTTTTCCTTTCCATAAAAAAAAAAACCCCTCATTTGTTGTATACAATGATTTGTTTCATTGTATGCAAAGTTGAGGACAATGGCCTATAGAAAAGTGGATAGATTTCATAGATTAGATGCACCGATGGATAGGTTACATATTATGGAAAGTCATTTGCTTAGGATAATAACTTCTAAGCAAGCTGTGCTACGACCTCAATACCATAATGACTATACCTATTCGAGCATCCCTATTTGACTCCTTCATGTTCCCCATCAAGCTCTACATATAATGGTTGTTATTAGGAGTCAGTGGATGCACCCAATGCATTCACAAACCATATCAATTTTTATCCTGAGATAAATTACCAAAACTATAATGGATGGGCTAGGCATCAAGAACATCCATGGTCTCAGGATTACCAATATTAGGAAGAACCACAATGGTCCCACCTTGGTCAACACTACAATGATTCTTCAGATTATTAGGAACAACCATCATGGGTTTAAGCTACTTAGCCCTTCTGCAATACACCCATCCCACAGTAATACCAACCCTATAAGTCGTTTCCTCCGTAGTATGAAGAACAACCATTAAAAGAGGATATCCAACAACTTTTTGAGGGAATAAAACAAACCATGGCTGCCATGAAAAGATGCACGAGGAAATGGAATGTGAGAGGGAGGAATGGATTGTAGAAATAAAACCAAGATGGGAAAATATTGATATAAACATTGTTGAAACAGATAAGATTATAAAACAGATTAGGGATACTAAAGAGCCATTTATTACTGATAATAGGATGTGAAATTGGTGTCAAGTTAACTTTAATTTAAGAACTACACACACACACACACACACACACACACACACACACACACACACACACACACACACACACACACTTCCACCTCATAATTTAATCATCTTATTTTTCTTAAAGTTATTTTATTACTGCATTTTTTTGTATTTCTTTGGTTATCAAATTTCTTTAGTTCTATAGGAGTGTTTCTACAATATTTTGTGACGCAAGTAAAATATGGAATCTTGGTGTCAATCAAATACATGTAGTCATTTGAAATTAAGAAGGTCAACCCTTAAGAAATCTTATGAATGACCATTAGCAACTTAGCTATGTGATTAGACTCAGTGTGGGATGCATCTTTACCATCGGCCACTGCTAATCAAGCCCAACCACTAGCCACTTGCGTCTTTGTTTTAATAAGAAAGTTGATATTTACTATTCCTCACATAAGACTCCATTTGAATGGTTGTTTTGGATTGGATCTATGATCTAATCTTATATGTGCTTTATATTATGTTTGTTATCTCTTCAATTTGTGTGAATAGTTGAGATTTAGCATGATTAGCCCGATTTTTGTAAATATGCATACTTCCATTGATTTTTGCTAGTTGTAAGCTTTGACAATGTTGGAAATCATGTGAATTTAGTAACTTGTGATTTTTGCATGCTTCATATATTTGGAAAGTTAGTATACTTTGTTTTAATTATAAGAATCTATGATGACATCTTGCACAATTGGAAGTATTTGATTTAATGAATTGATATGATAAATTAGCAAATTGAGTTACCTACTAAATATAGATTTTTTGGAAAGTTTCTAAGAATAGAATACTGCTATTCTGAAATTGCATTTTTTAAAACTTTTTTATGCTTAATAAAATGGATAGGTTATGAAAAAGAATTTTTTGATAACTTAAATATCATTAAGTTGAAATCATGCTGTTGCTTTAGTTTTAAATCAAGAATATGGTAAGCCATCTTTCAAGAGGTAAAACACATGCAAATGAGCATAAATTGCCACAAATAAAATTGGAATTTGATGCCTAGGATCATGCCCCAATTAGGTGGTGTTTGGCCATGAGAAAAATGCAAACAATGGTGATATGACCTAGCTAACTAAGCAATACAAATCCTAAGGAAAAGTGACCCAAAGTGTAAGAATCCTAAAATTTTAAATTCCATTTTAGATGATTATGAATTACTTTTGATAAGTGCAAACTAGGAAATGTTCATATTTAGGTTCCACATAAGTTTACCTTTAGAAAGATGCTTAATTGATCCCCAAAACCTTAAAATTTGAATTGTATTTGGAAAAACAAATCCAACAACATAAAGAACACTAAAATCGAAGTTCAAATGAAGAAGTTATGAAACTTTAAGGACAAAGGTATTTTTGTAAAATTAAGATAAAAAAAACAAAACAAATTAGTAAACGAGTGGGTGGCTAAATTGATATTGGCATCCCTCCCTACTTAAGCTAAACAAAATGGATCGTACAGTTTGTTAAGCTAAGCATGAGAAACACAGACACACATGCATAGAGAAAATTGAGGGAGAAGAAAGAAGAGGGGAAGAAGGAGAGAGAGAGAGCATAAAGGGATTTAAGAGTTGGAGCTTGTCGAAGATGATGATAGCTTCAATGGTGGGGCATTTTCATTATGGGTTTTTGGAGAAATTGACGACGCCGATGATTGTGGACTTCCCTACATATAAAAAAAAACCTCATCAAATCATCAACTTTGATAACTCTTTGAACGGGAAAAACCCTATTTCAAGTGAGTAATCCAATGTTTCCCTGCCTGTACTTTGGATTCCATCATTTTAGAGATTTACATGCTAGATCTATGTAGATGGAGAATGTGTAGAAACTAAAAAGTTGTATTCAAGAAAGAAACAATGTGACTGTTGATAGTTTTTATGGTTCTGGTCACATGGTATACGTACAACACATCATCAAGCTATAGCACATAAAATGCAGTTTTTTTCTTTCTTTTTTACTTTCACCTTTCATTTATTGCAAAAATGTAAAGGCTTAATAGATCAAGGGGTTAGTATCTTCTAATCAAATGTCGTTTAATGCAAGATATGGGCCATATTTTTTCCTCCCTGACAAACCAATTCACTTCTAATTATGTTGACGAGGTTCACATGGGGCCCAGGATGGATGTTACTAAGAAGCCTATAGGCAACCTTTTAGCTTCTTCTGATATCTTAATCTTGAAGAAAATTGAAGATTTAAATAATTAGTTTCTTATTGTTAGATTATGAATACTTTATTGATCAATCAAGGGATCTAAGTTTGTAATAGTTCTAAGGGTTCCATAAAGAAAATGGAACTTTTGTGGCATTTGAACTGAGCAAGATGATGCCTGCAACAACAAAGGAATAGTTTGTGAGTTGATTAAGGAAGAAAATACAACTAGCTGCTTTTCCAGACACCTTAAGATATTGAACAATAATCATAATATTGATATTCTTTCGGATGCTAGTTTCTAAGTGATCTAAGGAATTCATCATTTAGGTCCACTGATAATTTCCAGACACCCACATGTGCACTTGAACACTGGTCACCCAGGTGAGAGACTCTTTGCTCCACTGCATTTTGATGTTCCAAACTATCTATTAATTAGATCAAGCTATAATAAGCCATCTTTATAGCTTTAAAATGAACACTTTATTGAAAAAAATCAAAATGCAATGATGTCGTATTTCACAAGAAATACTCAAGAAATCAAAGGCTTAGAATCATCAACTGAGAATGATTTTCTTGCTTTAGTCAATCATATGATATACCTTTATTAGAAAAATGCACATTCACCATGTAAGAATTCTATTAAATGATCCCTGGAATAATTTTGTTTAGGGTTAACTTGACACTTGGGAGCTTATAAAGTTCCCTAATATATATATATATATATATATATATATATGAGTATCTTTTCCAAAAGTGACTTTTTTGTAATATTCTCATACTCATGATGTCATTTCAGACTCATGAGAGCCAAAGTGCTATATCATTTTGTGCTACCATTGTTATCATTCTAATGCCATTTGAGCATGTAAAAATTCTATCAATAATGAATCCCAACTTTTTAATGTCCCATTTACACTTCAAAAAAGTATCAAATTGCTCTAAAATATTTCATTAATGTAGATTTACAAAATTAAATTTGAATTTCACAAATTATTCATTAAGTTCTCATGTAATGTCTTTTCTTTTTCCTTAGAAAAGGGTAGTAATATCAATATGAAGGGAAAAGCCTTCTCCATGCATTACTACACACTAGGGTTTTAAAGTCGGCATAAAGAACTTGCTTAGTTCAACTACCGACTTTGTAAGTATGCATGTACCATGGGAAGTGCATGAATCAAGCATGAAAGCATGCATGAACTAAGATATAAACTAACCAAACATGGAATGCATGAAATTAATTGACTAATGCATAGAAACGTAAACCAAACAAACAAAATAAAGTATTAAGAGCCAACTAATATGCACTCATCTAAAGTGGAATGTGAATGATTCATTACATTGATAATGCATGAATTATAACCAAGAATGGAAAGCATGGTGCACATAATTATAAGATCTAAAAGCATGGAATAAGCTGCAAACTAACCTAGATAGAATACATGAATGGAATGCAAGACAACTAACCAAAATAGACTAAAATTTTAAGGAGAAACACTTCAAAACTACATTCATGAACTATAGGTTTGTGCACTTGGTTCAAGTGTCTCCTTTGTATGAGATTCAATTGTAGCTAACCTAGGATAAAACACAAGTAATTAAGCATGAAAAGAACAACTAATAGCCATGAAAAACTAATTACAAGGGTAATGCACACCCTCCAAGGGGTGTGTGCACCCTACTTAGAACTAATTACAATCACCAAAATCAACTTCTAATTTATCTTCAATCATCCAAATATTAAGCAACAATGAACATGCATATGAAATGGACAAGGAAATTTATGGAGAAAGATGGCAATGTACTTAATTTAAGAACTACACTCTCACACCTCATAATTTAATCATCTTATTTTGCTTAAAGTTCTTTTATTACTATATTTTTTGTACTTCCTTGGTTATCACATTTCTTTAGTTCTATAGGAGTGTTTATACATTATTTTTTGGCACAAGTAAACTTTGGAAGCTTGGTGTCTATCAAATACATATTGTCATTTAGAATTAAGAAATTCAACCCTTAAGAAATCTTATGAATGATCATTAGCAAGCTATGTTCACAGACTTAGTGTGGGAAAAATCTTTCCCACTAAGAGATGTGAACTCAAAGCAGTGGAGTTAAATACTATTGAAAGGTCTATGGGATTTGTAGCCCTTTTACAATTATTTATACTAAGCAGGCTTATATTTTCATGCATCCTTTATCTGTTTTGCTTGAGGTTTATTTGTCTCATTTGTTAAATGTTATATGTTTATGTGAATGGATGGAGTCAAAGTCTCCTTTAATTATTTTTTTACTTAAACTATGCTTATTAGGGACATTGCATTAGCATGCATAAAATGCGTAAGTCCAAAAAACAAAGGAAACTGCGAAATTTTTATGGAAAGGTAGGGATAATTTCTCTGAAAATATTGATTTTTAGAAAAGAAACATGAAACTCATGATTTTTAAATGCCAATTCACCTAACCATTTTTAAGAACAAAAGATGGATGTGTGTATGTGCTTGAGGACAAGTGTTAACTAAATTCTTAAGAATATAGATAGAGTAGAAGGGACTAAAATTGAAGCAAATACACGCTTGTTTCCCATAACTAATCAATAAGTCGTCCTAGTAGACGCTTGATTATTTTGATAAGAATGAATTATAAAGCAATTTTAGAAATGGAAATGAATAAAACACAACAAGACATACATGCAAGCTTACTAGTAAATGCTTTAAGATGTATCTATCGATTGTTGAATAGTAGTAGTTGCATACATAAAGCTAAATTGTTTTAGTAATGTTTATACGAGTGCACATGAATGTTATATAGATGTGCTATGTGATGGCTAGAATCATGCAAGTTAACATTTCTTTACTTATATCCCGATTTACTTAGAATCATATAAGTTAACATTGCTTTACTTATAATCATGCAAATTAGTTTTTAGGTTTAGTTTTAGGAAAGTTTAATTTTAGAAATATCTATTCTTTAGAGAGTTTCTATTTTCATGCATGTTTTATCTATTTGGGTTTTGGTTTGTTTGCCACTTATGTCATATTGGTTTGGTTTCTTTAAGTGAATTACATTGCCTTTTTTTTATGCTATTGTTCTAATATCATTGTGTTCTTCTTTGTAGTAATGATGGAATGAGAAGAACATCAAACTAAATATTATGGCAACATTGAAGAGCATGAATAAGAGTCCAACATGAGCACTACTACCAAAAGGAAGGGAAGAGAAAACAACAATGAAAAATTTTATCAAGAGAAAGTCTACAGAAACTAAAGAAACTGGCAAATACAATAGTAGAGGGCAAGAGATTGGTGAGAGTGCACCTGCTTATAGTAGTTTTCTCTGCTCTATGAAGCATGGTTCCTATCACATTTGAGGATTGGAGACATGTGCTATCCTCGACAAAAGATTCAATATGGGAAATGGCGAAGGTATGTAAACATTAAGTACATGTACTATTTACATTATAACTTAACTTATTTTTCAAATATAATAATTTGATGTGTATAATTTGTAGACTAGTTTTAATGTGCCAGATGAGAAGAATATGTGTGCTTTACAAAGGGTTGGTGAGCAATTGAGAAAATGGAAGAACTACCTTGTTCACAATTACATAGCTCTAAATGTCAATGATTTGTTAAGGTTATACACGGTTCCTTCCTTTTACTATGACATCATTGACCAGGAGATTTGGAATGCATTTGTACAAAATTGCACCTCTGCTAAGTTTGAGGTATGTGTAGATCTGATGTTTCATTTAATTAATTACATGTAACATATGATTATTACACTTGATCACGCATGTACAAATGTGCAGCCGAAAAGTGCAAGGGGAAGAAAGGTGCATGAAATAAATATGCAGCACCACCTGTCTAGGTTGGCTACCCTTGTTTAGAAGAGCGCGAAGGAAGCATTTGTGACAATTTATCCCTTTCAATTTAATGCTACTATAGTGATATACTTGTTCTCCAACTATAGTGTCTTTTCTTGACAGCAAAAAAATTGCTCCATCCTCTGGAAGATGGCACATTTGGTGGGTCCTATTGGCAACAAGTTGTTAGATGAAAGTATTATGCAAATTGCTTCTCACATAGTAAGTGGTTCCACCTATCTATAAAATTTATATAATTAATTAAATGATATGATCGTGTCTTTCTAATTAAATTTTGTAGGGCATTCTTACCTAAGAAACACTACTATAGTAACTCTATGTAGCACTACTACCAATGAGGACATCTTGTACAGCCTTATAGGTAATAAGAAGGATCACCCTAATCAAGTTAGGGGCATGGGTTGCAGTGTTCTTCCTTCTAAATTTTTTTGGTAATGGATGTTTAGATAAAGTTCAAGATGATGAGGAGGCCTACAATGAGCTCTTTGAGAAAATAAAGACTGATATATTTAGTCAGTTGCATGAGGGAAGTTTGATGATTGTTACTCTATCCCCTGCTCATAATTCTCTCACTACCCCTGTACCTCCATCAAATGTGAGCTGTAATTCCCCAACTGAAGAAGATAATGAAGGACATCCAGGTCCCCTTAAAAAGGAAATTCCTGTCCAGGAGGTATATATATATATATATATATAACTGGAAATTTTCATTGTCCTTTTGTAATAATTCTCTATCTCAACCTCTCTATTGCATATTTGATTTGTAGGTGGGTCAATGCCTATTGGCCTTGGATTCTTGACAAAATATTGTGGCAGTTGGTTCATGCTATGAGCATGAATTAAACATTTTGCATGGAATTAGTATGCCACCCCATTCTAAGTGGGTGTCCATTACCATGGCTTTGAATGCTATTGCTTGCCTACCACTTCCAGTAGAAATGGAATATATTATAACCATTAGGCAAGCAGTTGTATATTATGTCACTTGGCCTAGGGATTCTCATAGAGTCCACAGTATGTATCTTATCATACTACCTTCCTTGTCATTTTTTTTAGCTAGAGACCTCACTTAGTTGTTTAATACTTATATATGGTTAATCAATAACAACATGTGGCATTGAGATCGGCTGTCTTTCCAGTGTCACTTATTGCTGTTGTACCAAAGGAATAGGTATTTGTATATATCTTTGGTTTTTTTTTTTTTTTTTTCCATCATAAATTAGGTCCTCTTCATTAATTAATATTATTTAGCTAAATTTGTTTACATATTTTATAGCAGCCATCCAAGGAGCATGTGGAAGTCCCACCTACACATCTCGATCCCTAAGGTTAATCTATGCTCTCTTCAACGATGATATGATAATCAATCCTGTTCAAATCAAGCAAGGAGAGCTTGTTGAGGATGTTGTTGAAGTGCCACTTATGGTAGAGGACCTACTACGAGTTTGCCTATGGGATCAACTCGAGCACCCTCGCGTTGTCTCCTACATGGGGTATGTGCACATATTTGCTTATAAAAATATTTAAAATTTACACATTATATTTTCATGGTATAGATAATAATTATTTATTTTATGCAGCTTCTTGAATGATGTGACTAGCTTTTTTGAGGGTGAGTGTACACTTTATCAATTCTTTGACCTTAGCATCATTTCTAGGGTAGCGGAGCAATGGGCGATGGGGAGGTGTATTCAGGATATTTTACCAAGCTTCTTTCCTTGCTCTCATGGACAGAGCTTAATAATTTCTTACAATAGCGGGTAAGTTTTAATTTTCTTATTTTCTTGCCAACTTATTATATACTTAGGGATTGTCAACTTCTATTACAATTCATATGATTGTCTATGTAGGTCTCATTGGATGCTGCTCATTTTGGATGTGCACGGTGGGGATTCTTTCTTTTTTATTCTTGTGGATCACACATTTGCCCTGTGCTCACAGAAATTATAAATGAGTAAGCATTTATTTTTTTCATTTGATAAGTAATATATTATTTATCTATAATGCATTTGAAATTTAAATTTGTAGGGTTTGGTTTGAATGGGCTGATATCACTGAGACTGTACAACCACCAAAACTCACTTGGAAGAATGTCAAGGTATATGAAACAGTTAATTGCTTTAAGTTACTACTAATTAAACCTACATTATTATAAACGATATTTATGGGTTCTTTTTTTGTCCTTGTTGCACAGTTCCCTAAACAACAGTCTAATTAGGAGTGTGGGTATTATATTCTGAGATACATGAGGACCCTTGTATTCGATAGTACTCCTGCCTCCCATTTAAGAAAGATAGAACACCTTTTTACTTTTCATAATCTTATATTTTTCTACAGCTTTTATGGATCTAGCTAAAAAGTTTGAGCTTAATTAAATCTGTTGCATTTCAGGTTGTTGTGCTTTCTAAGTGAGCAAATAAGAAGAGTTACTCTAGAGTAAATATCAATGAAATACGAATTGAATGTGCTAAGTATGTATTGAGTTTCAATTAGATCACTTGAAGTAACTACATGAACCTGAAATACATAATAAAATTTTTTTTCCATTGATTTGTGTGTGTTCCTTTAGATTTTATTATTTTCTTTAATGTATGTATGTATGTATGTATGTATGTATGTATGTATGTATGTATGTATGTATGTATGTATGTATGTATGTATGTATGTATGTATGTATGTATGTATGTATGTATTTTAAGCGATGAATGAGTGGAATTTGGAGTGTGAGAATAAATGAGTATGGATGAAGTGAATTTGGAGCTTGTACATGAAGTGAATATGTGGTGGTTGGTTTTCAATATATTCATTGAATTATATAAATTTTTTAAGATGACGAATGAGAGGGTTACTTAAGAGTGTGAAAGTAAATGCGAATGTGTATGGATTTACAAATGAAGTGAATGTGTATATTATAGAGAATGCATATATTGTAGTTTTTTTTTTCATAAATTATTTTTAAGATAGATGTGGATGGATAATGATGAGTTTGGAAGTTTTGTACCCATTAGGGATGTTTACCTAAAGAACTTTAAAAGTTGTCAACTTTCCAAGTCGACTCCATAGAAGTCGCTTAGTAAACGACTTTGATTATCCTTTTTAACCGACTTTAAAAGCCCCTATCTAGTAGTGGTGTATGTACAGGCTACATAAGTCTAGACTTCTATACAAAAATGCTTATACTTGTGGGAAAAAATTTCTTGACCTTAATTCTCACTAGTATATTCGCAGAAATGAAATGTTCAGAGAAAAGTGTCAAACAAAATTCTCTCACTCTATAATTGAATCCAACAGTATTGATGGTTCGCACAATCTTATGAGCATAAATGAGCTAAAAAAATTGTGATCCCTAAGAATGGGCACCATTACCAATACTAGTAAGAATAGTTTACCTTAATTTCTTCATATTTATATCCTCATTAAGGCTATCTTCTACCTTGAGATCAATAGGTCATTGGATAGGTTGAAACATAAGCTTGAGATAGGTTCTGAAGAAAGGGTACAAGGTTTCAAAGTTTCAAATCTGAGTAGATGTCTTCAATGAATGTTAGACAACTTCTCTTTTAAGTTCACTGAAGTAAATATCTTCTCTAATTTTCCTTTCACTCAACTTTTTCTTTTCTTTTTCTAATATATATATATATGTATTTGTGTGTTCCTTTGTAGGAAAAGCTTTTTCCATGTAAACACTTTTGATATTTTTCACTTAGACTTTTTTTATTTTCCTACAATCTCTACTCATTTTTGAATGGTAGGTAATGAATATTTTACTTAGTTTCTAGGTTAAGGTTAGTAGTTTTTGAAAAGAAAAGGCTTGCTGTAACACCCCGGATTTTTAAGACAAATTTTTTTTTTTTTTCAATTTAAATAAGAGCATTTGGGATCCCATGAGAAAAGATTTATTTAACATTTTACTAAACCTATCTTAAAACTCCGGGTGTTAATTTTTCCTTTCTCAAAATGGCGTACATGTAATTTAAACATAAATAAATAATTCGCGTATAAATCAACGTCAAATAAATAGGCGCCTTTATTTTAAATCAAATAAACATCCAAAAGACAATAATAATATGGCCCAGGGTCTATCCATCATAACATCCCATATAAATGTCCAATATATATCCAAAGATCTAAATCACATCCAAATATAAGGTATGCAGTCCATAATAAAATTCAAATGATAATCCACTCTAATGACTCACATTACTTTCTAAAACTATAGAAAAATGGTCTTCAGCAGCTCTCAAGGTTTATCAACCGCTTTTCCTTTCCTGGTGTCGCGCTCGAGATCTAAGGCATTGCAAAACAAAGCAATGCCTCAAAGAAGCTATCGCTTGTGTAGGTACATAGACAATTAATGTAATAAATGCAGAAATAATGAACAGCATTGATGAAAAGTCTAACATTTATGGAAATAGTGATATCATAATGCCATGTTCAAAATAAATGCCAATTTATTCCATATGCTAAAACATGAAATTTACGGAGTTAAAACATGACATGAATCAATAAATGGAGCATACAACAAGAATAAGGGCACCCTAAGGTAATGGGTCCCACCACATCGCACTAACATCCTCGATCGGAGTACACATAGTCAACCTCTGAGTGTCGTCACACCCAGGCATACCATCTATAACCATGCTCATCATACATGCACACATAACAAGAATATGGGCCATCATGCTGCAGTGGCAACCCTCCATGGGTATCAACCACCGCCGCTCCCCGTCGACACCATAACGGGAGACTTAACGTCTGTCCCCATGGAAAGGCTCAGACCGGTAGTGTGGACTATCCATGTTACCAAACCCCTACAGAATGCCATCTATGGGCAGGTGTCTATCATATCACAAACTCATCACATCATAATCTCTAAGGTGGGTGGCCGGCCCTATCCCTCCTAAAGATGACGCCCACCCAAGCGAGAGCACCCGTCATCAAATATAAAACACTAAATCATATGTATATGCTAAAACTCAAGAGCACTTATAGCTTGCAATCCCCAAGACATGCCCCTCATCCTGGGGTTAGCCTATCAAAGGACCAGCTAATAAGCCTCTATTCTCATTTCCATGTAAATCCATGCATTTTCTATATATATAATAAGAAATAAATCTCTAATTAAGCATAACTAATTAACATCATGCTTGTAAAAGCGCTTAAATAAGTTTATTCAGTAAAAGAATTCAATTTGGAATAACCATCCTGTACGCAATGTCGCATGAAATCCATGGTAAATAAAAATCGCAATTTAAAACACAATCACATATGATGCTAAGTTTAAACATGGTTTAAAATCAAGTCAAAACATTAGTTGTCGTCACCTACCTCAGTGTGAGATCACTAGCTTGCTAATAACTCCCTTTAATTGGTATATTCAAGTGCACCTGTAAATGTCACATCACTATTTTAAAATTTTTCTAAATAAAAAGTGGTCATTTCTAAGTTTTTAAGTTAAAACTAGGTCCGTGTCGTCAATACGGTCACAACGCCTCTTTCCTGGACGTGATTTGGACCTCTCTAGCTCCCAAAAATCAAGTTTTAGTGAAAACTACGCTAAAGGGGCTCGGGACCACCATAAGGTGGTTTAAACCGGCGGCGCCCTTTCTCCGCCGGTTTACACCGACGTACACGGGCGCACGAAGACGCACGGGCGTCGCAGTACGCCGCACGGAACGCGTGCCGCGCGTCGGCACCGTGACGCACGCGCGTGCGTCACGGCCGCCAGACGCGCCGCGTCCCAGCCCCACCGCGATGCCCAACGGCGCAGGGCGTCCGCACGCGCGCTGCCGGCCGCGCACGCGTGACGCCGACGTCATCCGACGCCGTCCTGCTGTGCGTCCCGCCAGGTGTCATGGCGTCGCGCTGGGCGGCGCCGACGCGTTGACAACGCCGGAGAAGACGACCGATTCCGGCTGCCCGCCTGAGCTGCTACAGTAGGCCCGTTTGCGCGCGATTTTTGCGCCATTTTCTTCAGAATTCTCTCTAGAATCCATTTATGCCCTCCTTTGCACTAATTTTCTCAAAACCATGGTTTTTAAATGATTTTTTCAAGTTCCTAAAAACTTTCCTAGGTAATCGGTTTTTGAGTTTTCTCGGGGCAATTCCACCGTTGGATCACTCCCAAATTTAAAGGGTTTGCTCTGGGTGTCTTGTGCACTAGTTGGACGGTGCGATTTCCAAACGGGACAACGTTTGTCTATGAAATCACGCTCCAACAAAGAGCGTGCACAAAACCCCAAAAATCCAATTTTTTCCTAATTTTTAAATGGTTTTCTAATTAATTTTCTAATTAATAAATACATAAAAACATAGGTTTTGAGGCTTACCTTGCACCTGGTCGGAGTTGCTCGTGTTGCCGGGCTCCACTCGCCGGAAAATTCAAGTTTTACTGTGCTAGGGTTTTGCGTAAATATGCAGAGAAAACGTCCAAAGTGGAGCGCTTTGGCAACCCGGGAGGGTAGATATAGGGCCTAGAGTCCCGTGGGAAGAGAACCTCTTCCATTCACGCTCTTTCCACGTCTCTCCGGCGATTTTTCCGGCACTGGTAGAGACGCAGGGAAGACGGGGGTGCCGTATCAATTTGGGCCCCTGTGTTACACGTTTCGTCAAAAGACTATTTTGCCCTTACAACTTTGACTACCATAACTCCCTCGTTTGAGCTCCGTTTCTCGCGTTCTTGGTGGCGTTGGATTCGTATCGACGAGCACTTTCTAATTATTATGTTTTTCAGGAAATAATTTCATCCATAAATTTTTATTTTAATTTATTTAATAATTTCTTATTTTTATCTTAAAAATTAAGGATATTACACTTGCCAAGAAGCTCAAAGGGTTTATCTAGTGGTATAATATACTAGGTAGGCTTTATGTCTCTAGTCTAAAACAATGATGACCTATATCATTTCTTAAGTTTCATAAAGCCTATTAGATTCAATAAATGTTTAGGAAAGAAAGTTAGTATTATTATTTCTTTGCAATTAACCAAAACAAAGATACTGGGATCTTTCAAAGTTGATGTTCACTGAAAATAGGAAATTACATATAACCCTTAGAAACATGATCGTCTCTAACACTCATTGGTAATAAGTCTCCACTGATTTTTTGTAGGGTCTTTAAGTCATAATCATCTATCTATCTAGGCTACACATTGTGTATGTGTTCTAAGATTTAACTTTCATAAACACTTTAGAGCAATAATAAAATGCAGAATAAACCATATGCATCTCCTTTAAGAAGTTAAATTAGAAGAAATACTAAGATTCTAAAAATTTAATTCTCATCATAGTAAAAGAACTTTGACCTTGAAAAAAATATATTTTTTAAAAAAACTTAGAAATCTCATGCATATCTACACCCCCAACCTGAACTAAACATTGTCCCCAATGTCTGAAAACATAGGACTCCTATGTAATGAATGGGTAATATTGAATAATGAGACTCTAAAAACCCAAGGTTGCCTCTCAGTGAGTGCTAAGTTTAACATTTTTAGCCAAAGGTACAATGTGGTGATGAATGTAGATCTTATGATGGATGTAGGTGTCATGGAACATGCTAATGTTGGTCTTAATGGATTGGTTCCTCTAGCAAGATTTCTTCTACTTTAGAGTTTACTAACTTTAGATAAGGTTTCAACCTTTGCCCATTTACTTGGAAAATCTCCCCATCCTTTTCAATCTCGACAACCCCATGAGGGAAAACATGACTTACAATGTAGGGTCTAGTCCACAGAGAATGAAGTTTTCTAGGAAATAGATGCAATCTAAAATTATACAAAATGACATTTTGTCCTAGGGTAAAGGACTTTAGCAAAATATTTTTATCATGATGACTTTTCATGTCTTTATATAGCTTAGCAGACTTATATGCATCTTTCTTAAGTTCATCTAACTCATTGAGCTGGATCTTTTGGTGGGTCTCAGCACTATTTAAGTCAAAATTGAGCTTTTTACTAATTCAATATGCTTTACCTCAAGTTTTAGTAGGAGATGGCAGGCCTTTCCATTGACTAGGTGGTAGGGTGACATGCCTATAGGAGTCTTGTATGCAATACAGTAGGCCAATAAAGCATCATTAAGTTTTAAAGACCAGTCTTTTCAATTAGAATTAACAGTCTTTTCTAATATCTGTTTTAACTCCCTATTTGACACTTGTACCTATCCACTAGTTTAAGGATGGTAGGTATCAATTCTATGGGTAACACCAAATATTTTTTTCATTAAGTTCTCAAACACTATTAAAGTATTTTCTTGATCACTAATTATGGCATGTGGAGTACTAAAGCGTATAAAAATATTTTCTTATAAAAACTTGACCACAACCTTGTGGTCATTGGTTTACATGCTATGGCTTTCCCCCATTTGGATACATAGTCCCCTCCCACAAGGATGTACAAATAACCAAAGGAGTTGGGAAAAGGTCCCGTAAAATCAATGCCCCAAATATCTAAAGGCTCAATGATCATAATGGGATTCAAGGGCATCATATTTCTCTTTTCTATACTCCTTAACTATTAACATCTAGCACATGTTGCGTAATATGCATTTGAATCTCTAAAAATGGTGGGCCAATAAAAACCACATTGTAAAATCTTTACAACTATATTTATAGAACTGTTATGGCCCTCGCACAAATGGTCATGACAAAAGAAAATAATTTTATGATGTTCACTATTTGGTATGCATTTTCTAATGACTTGGTTAGGATAGTACCTGGACAAGTACGTATCATTCCATGTAAAGTGCTAGACCTCGGCAATGAATATTTTTCTATCTTGTTTATACTAGCGGTTTGTTATTTGACCCTTGACAAGATAATTGACTCTATTTGTGTACCAAGGCAACTGGGAAATGTATAAGAGATGTTTAGCTGGGAGTATTTCTATTATAGACACATTCTCACTAGTAGACTCGACAACTAAGCTGGATAAGTGGTCAACTACAACATTTTCAAAAACTTTCTTATTTGAAAATTTCAAATCAATCTCCTGTAACAATAGTATCCATCAGATTAGCCTAGGTTTGGCATCCTTTTTGGAAAGAAGGTATTTCAATGATACATGATCCAAATAGACAATGACCTTAAATTCTAGTAAATAAGATCTAAATTTGTCCAAAGCAAATATAATAGCAAAAAACTCTTTTTCTGTAGTGGAATCATTTAAGTTGGGCATCATTGAGTATCTTGCTAGTATAATATATTACATGGGGGAATTTATTAATATGCTACCCCAACATAGCCCTAATCATGTAGTCTAAAGCATCACACATCATTTCAAATGGTGTACTCCAATCTCGCAGTTGACTAATAGATGCAGAAGTGAGTTTAGCCTTTAGGCAATCAAATTATTTCATACAATTATCATCAAAGTCAAAAGTTGGCTCCTTTGTAAGTAAATTATATAAGGGCTTAGAAATTTTACTAAAATCTTTGATGAATCTCCTATAGAAACCAGCATGACCTAAAAATGAGTAGATTTCTTTCACCATTCTCAAAGGAGGAAGGTTAGAGATTAAATCCACTTTGGCATTATCAACTTTTATGTCATTATGTGATATAATGTGGCCTAAAACAATGCTACGTAAATTCTTTTCCTAACACCTAGCAAAGACAAGTTTTAAATGGTGGAAGCATTCATCAAATGAGGACCCAAATACTAAAAAATCATCCAAAAATACCTCCAAAAAAGTCTCCACCATATTAGAAAAATAGCTCAACATACACCTTTAAAAAGTAGCTAGTGCATTACAAAGTCCAAATGCATATGACGGTAGGCGAAGGTCCCACAATGGCAAATGAAGGTAGTCTTCTCTTGGTCTTCAGGTGCTATGGGGATTTGGTTATAGCCAGTGTTTCCATCAAGAAAGCAATAATATCTATGACCAGCTAACCTTTCCAGCACTTGGTTAATGAAGGGAAGAGGAAAATGGTCACTTCTCATGACCAAATTTAGTTTTCAGTAATCTATACAAACCTCCACCCAGTGGTCATGTGAGTGGGAACTAACTCATTATCCTCATTACAGATTGTCATGACTCTAGACTTCTTGGGGACAACTTGAACTGGGTTGACCCAAATGCTATAAAAAACAAGGTAGATACACCAACATCAATGAGTTTTAGTAATTCGTGTCTCACTACTTGTTTCATATTAAGGTTTAGTACCCTCCGTCTTTCCTTAGATGATTTAACATTTTCTTCTAGGTGAATTCTATGCATCCAATGTGGGTGGTTTTTCAACTGAAGGTATATGAACATAATTGGAAGCAGGAAGAGGTTCCACTTGAGGTCTCGATTTAGAGGAATCCACAATTAATGTAGGATCTAAAAGATTATTTGCCTCTTCTATGGACTTGTCTATATCAAGATCATAATTAAAGTGCATTAGACATGCCTCAAGTGGGTCTAGCATAGACAATGGTGGATTCGCATATTGAATTAGACCTTCAATTAAATTAATGACACATAAATCATTTATGTCTAAATGCTAATGGTCATCATTAAAAACATTAACCTTCACTTTTATATTACCGAAGGATAATTTCATCACACTATTTCTATAGTTGATAATGGCATTAGACATTGCTAAGAATGGATGTCTAAGAATTATAGGGATCTAACTACCGGGTCTGATATAGGCTGTGCATCCAAGACAATAAAATCTATAGGAAAGTAAAACTGGCCCACTGTATTAACATATGTTCAACCATATCATGTGAAATTTTTACTAATCTATTTGCTAATTGCAAAGTGGTATTGGTTGGCTTAAGGTCATCGAGCCCAAGTTGTTCATAGCTAAAGTATGACAACAAGTTTACACTAGCCCATAAATCTAGTAATGCCATATCTATGACATGGTTTCCAATAATACAAGAGATATTAGAATAACCTGGATCTCTAAACTTTAGAGGAGTTTGTGTACTAGATCAAAGAGCTCACCTACTCAGTGAGGAAGGCTTTCTTTTTCACATTTAGCTTGCACTTTTGTGTGAGAGATCTTTGAGAAATTTGGCATAAGTGGGAATGTCTTTAATAGCATTGAGTAATGGGACATTGATTTGCACATATTTAAACACATCCATTATCTTATGGAAATTAGTTCATTTCTTTGCCTCGTTTAATAGCTCAGGGAATGGAGCTTTAGGCACATAAGGTGCTTCTACTATAAGCTCAAATGGAGTTGGAGATTTTTGTCTTTTCTCTTTCTCCTTGATTCTAGCTTGTTCATTCTCATGTGTTTTCCTTAGCCTAACCTACTTTATTATGAACCTAACAGCCACTCCTAAGGGCAATTACTGACTTTCCTTACTCATGTGGTCTATTTGAATTTAAACTAGACCCTATTTTAAACTGTCCCTTAGGGTTTGGAATTAGTTGACTAGGAAATTGTTCCTTTTCTCTATCACTAAGTGTAGTGGATAACTGGCTCACTTGCATGTCAAGTTTGACAATAGCTTAAGATTTGACATTGGTACCTTGTCTACTCTTGTTCTAGTAGTTGTATAGGGCTTATTTAGTCTCCTCATTTTGTTTTATGAGTACATGTATATCGTCCTTCAATGATGGTTTTTTTGTTTTGTTTTTGTAATGTTGTTATTATGGAAGCTAAAAACCAAGTGGCTATTAGGGAACTGAAGTTCTAGGAAAGTTCTGCACAGGGAATTCATATATAGACCCCCCAGTAATTGTTTTTAGACCATGAAAAGTTAGGATGCCTAGCCCATCCTGTATGATGGGTCTCAAAATACAAATTATTGCAAGGGTTGCAATATGCATTCATTACATTTGCTTGTTCTAAAAGATATTTTGTGTAAACCCTACTAGATGAACAAATTGAGGTTAATTATGCTAGGTTAAAACAAATGGAACAAACCTCCTTTGGAGGTTTCGTGGATGCATTACTAGCCATGTAGGCTTCAATCCTCTAGAATATATGTTCAAACTTGTCCATTCATCCCTCTAAACAGTTAAGCCTATAAGACACATATGTGGTTATTCCAATTTCACAAAGGCTTCCCCTCTTTTGAGGCTAAGAGTTTGATCTCTTTTATTTAAATAGTGCCATTGCTAGGAATTTTCTACCAATGTCTCAAAAAATTCCCAAGCCTCTATCTTCATTTTTCATCATGAGGACCCCTCCATTAGCTACATCTATCATTTGTCTATTTTGAAGTGCAAGTGCCACATAAAAGTATTGGACTTGCTGTCATTTTTCAAAACTATGATGGGAGCACTTTTATAGCAATGTATTCCACCATTTTTAGCACTCATTGTATTGTTCATCTTCCCTCTACAAGTTCATAATCTCCATACGAAGGGCATTAGTTTCATGTATGGGGAAAAGTTTGCTTAGAATTTTTTTAGAAAACTGGTCCCATATGGTAATGGAATCAACCTCTAAAGAATTCAACCATGATTTGGCCTTATCTTTCAACAAGAAGAGAAGCAGCCTAAGTCTAATAAAATCATCCAACACATTTTAGAACTTAAATGTAGTGCAAATATTAAGGAATTCCTTGATATGTAGGTATGGATCCTCTCTCTCTCTCTCTCTCTCTCTCTCTCTCTCTCTCTCTCTCTCTCTCTCTCTCTAGGTTTAAGCTCAAAATGGTCTGCATTAGTAGGTGGTAATGTGATGCATGATGGAGTATTCAATTGAAGTGACACATAGAGGTCTCTAATGGCCTTGTGCTCCACTATTGCTGGTGGGTCTTCCATAAGGCTAGGAATTTGATTTCTCATCCCTTATCTATGGGTACATTCAATCTCAGGATCAAATGTACTAATTCCATGTTCTAAGATTGATGACCTTGTATGCATTAGGATGAACTCCTATCTATATGGTGCAACCTAAATATATGCTACTTCTAACTCTAAATGATGCACAATAAATCCTAATGATATGCTAATGAGTTGTTTGATAATCTTCACTAATGTGTAGGGTGGTAACTTTTAGACCTAGATCTAGACAGCTCCTCTTAACCAGAGTGGCACATAGAAATATCTAATAGCCTTGTTCTCAACTATAGATGGTGGGTTTGTCATGTGGTTAGGAATTTGATTTCTTACCCCTTGCACATGGGTTCGTTTAATCTCAAGATCAAATGGTACTAATTCTATGTTCTAAGATCGATGACGTTGCATGCACTAAGATGATGTAACCTAACTATATGTTACTCCTAACTCTAAATGGAGCATAATCAATTGTTAAATTATTTTGGTAATGAGTTGATTTGATAATCTTTGATAATGTGTAGTATGATAGCTTTTAGACCTAGATCTAGACAGCTCCTCCTTTTATCCAGGCTTGACTACTGCTTAATGATTAGGTTCTGTTCTTAAGTAGCTAATACGATCTTATGTAAGGAGGTGTTTAGAACTTAACAAATGTCAACAAAAAACACAGGAAAATCACTTGGATTTTGCATGCTCACTATAACCATGATACTCAAAAGCCACCAGAGTGATAATAGATCTCCTCCTTTTAAAAGGGTCCTATGAGCTTGAAACCCTAAGTTTCTTGCTACTTTTAAGTTAAGATTCAAGGTTCAAGATCATGAACATACAAGGAATTAATTTCATTATCTATGTGGGCCAAGGATCTAGTGATGAAATCTAGTACTTATCTGTGAACATCCACCATAAAGCAATAAATGTTCAATGGAATATAAGGAAAAATAAACTAACTCCTACCTATATGCTATCTTGCAAAGGGTCCACACTTTAATAGACAAGTGTGGGCCACCATATCTCACACTTGCCTATATTATTACAACTCATTTAAAATAAATACTTAAAATTAAGATTACAATGGGGCATCACTATAGGTGCTCTAAAAAATGGAAAACCCTAATATAGGAAAGCAAAAAAAACGTAACTAATCTGATAAAGCTTTGGCTCATAGGATTGACACCACTTCTTTTTGTGACATTCCCCTCACATAAAAATAAAGAAATATGCCAATTTTTGAGAAATTAGCAAAAGTATGCAAGAATGATGTAAAGTAATCTAATGCAACCTAAACTACGACTATAGATGAACAATCTAAATAAACATCCAACCACAATTCCATTACAATTCCCTAGAACCAGCACCAAAAACTTGGTGTAGCTTTAAAATTACTTGCAAGCACACTAATCATTGTAGTAATTGTACATTGATGAGGTCTATCCCACGAGGAATCTCACAATTTTTTTATGTAATTGGATCTTTCTTAGATTTATTATCCTAGACAAAACAGATAGAATGAGACTTAAATTCAGAATTAAAACAACTTG
Source organism: Warburgia ugandensis (assembly GCA_035236585.1). Classification (NCBI taxonomy): domain Eukaryota; kingdom Viridiplantae; phylum Streptophyta; class Magnoliopsida; order Canellales; family Canellaceae; genus Warburgia; species Warburgia ugandensis. The sequence continues at coordinate 58,883,274 of CP141132.1, read as the reverse complement.
AAAATTTAAACATGCATGAAATTAACTTAACTCAATGGAAATGATCTAAAACTAACATGCATTCAAGGTCCAAACTAAAAACACGAAATCAAAACTAGAACTTAGAAACATGCAACCAAACTTAAGCATGAATAATGAAATCTAACATGACTTAAACTTAATCAAAGAACAACTAAATTGAACATTCAACCAAACCAAATCAAAACAAGCATTAAAGGGTGAATGCCATGGGAACATGGAAAGAAGAGTACGAATGGAATCAAATCTCATTCATTGAATGTAAAGAGTTACAAGCATGGTTCGCATGAAACATAAACAACTTACCACTAAGCTTGATTTTAATCTCAAGTTGAATACTATCTAACAAGGGCCATTCATGTGAACTAAGGGAGGAATTATGTTAAAGAATGAAAGCAAGATGAAGAACCAAAGTCCTAAAAGCTAAAGGAAGAACAAAGAACAAATAATTTGATCCTAAGGTGTCCATCTCTTGGCTATCACTAGAAGATATTGATGGCCTTAGGATTCAAGGATCTAGAGCTCAAAACTAAAACCAAAACAATAAGGAAAAAGCGAAAGGAAAGGTGTGCATAAAACCAAGGAACAAACATGCTAAATAGAAAAGAACCATGCATGGAGAACTTAGCTTGATGTGTGGAACACCATGGAAAGAAGATGGGGAAAGATATTGAAAATGGCATGTAATACCTCAAAGGAAGAGGCATTGAGAAGCGTAGAGTGAGGCGTGGTGATCCTTTGGCTTGAAGGGAAGATGACATTGGGAGGTACAAGGAGAAAGGCGTGGAGGACTGATGGGGATGTGACATGGAGAACCAGCCCCAAGGAGGAGGCATTGAACATCCCATCATGGATATGTGGGATGCCTTGGCTTGTTTTATAGATGGTTTCACTTGCTACCTTTCTAGAATTCTATCCTAAGAGATAGGAAAGAGGGGATAAGTATGGAAAGGTAGTTGTATAGTATAGGTAACTTAGGAAGGGAATTAGAAGTATGACTCTAGAAAGGTGCTAGGAAAGTGGAAAACTAGGGAGTTGGAAGTATAGGACCTTAGAAGATGGAGAAAATTGTGAAAAGGAGATTAGAAGGGAGAAAAACTTGATTCCCCTTCTATATGAACAATGTTGGAGAAAGAGATAGAGATGGAAAGAGTGGGAAAGATGAAAATGGAAAACCTTTCTCATATTGGTCCACATAAGCATGCTATCTCCTATTGGTCCACATATGTGTGCTCTCTTATTGTTGCCAACATCCCTTATTTTCTTTCTAATAATCCTCATGGAAAATCACATTTTCTTCAAATTGGATAATTCATTTTTAGCTTTGAATGTGTGGTCCCAAATTGACATCGCTTAGATGATTGAATGGCTCAATCCCTTAGCTTTATGGCTCACATGGCTTGCATCTTTGTCGTCATGGCTTGGCTTCTCCTAACTTCTAGTTGATAGCTTATGTGGCTTGCATGGCTTCAAATTAAGTGCAAAGGTAGTGGAGTTGCATGGCTTTTGCATAGGCCCATTTTAGTTACCATTGATTCTTCCAATTGCTTTCTTGTTCCCATTTGCTTGTCTTACAATGATCTTGACCCTTGCTTGATCTCTGGAATGATAAAAAATGGGTCCTAGCTCTCTGAGTTGATATGGATCATTAATCCTTATATAAAGCAATCTCAGCATTGGATCTTCCTTTCAACACCTACAAAAGATCAAAATTCTAATCAATAGTTAGAAAATCATGAAAATTCACATAGTTACTATGGATTAGCTCATCAATTTACAAATATATCAAACTTTTTAATCATTAGGTCATAAATGCATGTGCCATGAATTTTCAAAAAATACTAGAATAATGCCCTATAATTTATAACACATGAACTACTAATTAGGTACTTTTTTGATCAAAATTGAATACTTATCATCCATCACATATGCCCTCGCCTGCAAGCAAATAGATGAAGAAAAGAAAAAAGACTACAAAGTACAAAACTGAAAGTACATCAAATTTGATAATGCTTAGAATTTGTACATTAGAATCTCTTGGAAGATTATAGGTTTTCTCTAAATTGAGAAGAAAGCCCTTTCCTAGTAGCTACCTAACAATGCTTTCCCATGTATTTCTAGTAGCTTCAGCCACAGAAACTTTCTTCTTCAAAATTGCATTTACTTAAGATGTCAATAATTTGATTATGCTATTTCCTACTAATGATTGACGAGAATCAAAGGAGAAGAGTTGAAGAGGAATGTGTTTAGGATGTTTGATAAAGGGAATGGCAAAGATAAATGCGAAATAGGTTTATGACATTTTGATTTTCTTCATATCTTTATGAGTGTGATTCGTTACATTAGGTTAGGTGACATGCATCGACAAATCCATGTGATGGCCAAAAGCATGATGAAAATATTACAAAATTTTACCTTGGATGGGGTTTTTATTGATCAAGCTAAAGTGAGTATACATCTCTTAAGCCTTTAGGTTGTTAATTATAAGTCAACAGTAAAAGACAAAATCTTTGGCTATTTATCACATTCCTTAATAAAGACATATAGGTCACATGCTAGAATGAGCCATAAGTTAGGTTTATGGGAGCCATAGAGTGATTAAAGGGAATGAGAGGTCAAGACATGGCTAGCTATAGAAAGGTCCAAGTGATATTATGTTTTATTGCCCCTAAAAATGGAAAAAGTCCATAAGCTTACATGGTATGGACCACTATTGAGTGATCATTTTTAACTAAAATACCCCTAAATTTGCAACTTGATAGACCATCTAATCCATCAATTTTAAAATTTTAGATTAAATATGCAATTTAGTTCCAATTGATCATCTAACTATTGATTTGCAAAATTTAAAGGTTAAATAATCATCAAAGCAGATCAGATGATTATAGCATGATTATGATTATTGTAATTGAGTTTTCTATTTTAGAGATTAAGCAAAATAAATTGAACAAATCAAATCAAATTAAATAAATCAAACAATGCAAGATGCAAGGAAACTACTTAGAAAAAGGAAATTGGAAACAATCAAGAAATAATTTCTAAATTTGGGTAAGGAACAGAGAGGTTGATTTAGACTTAAAAACAACTTCTAAGAAGATATATATATATATATATATATATATATATATATATATATATATATAAGAAAGAGGGGGGTGGATGATGGAGGAGAATACTAAGAAGACATAGAATAGAAATTTGAGTAAAGAAGGAACCATAACAGAAAAAAGGGTAGAGGAGAAAGAAGGCACCAAAGAAAGATTTCCACTGTTCTTAGCCATTGTTCCCTCTCATCCCTATTCCCAACTTCTTCGTTGTTCATTGTCGTACTCAATCCCCTATTTTCAATAGTGATTTTTCACGGCTTTCTCACCTAGTTTCCCCCCAAAATTCCTTCCTTTTACAAGTTCATAGTGTTCCTCTTTCAAATTATGTTTTAATTCTTTCAAAGTTTTATTTTGTCTTATTCCTATTTTGTCTTATCTGTACTCCAGTTCAATGTTATCCAAGCTTTGACTTGTTCTTAGTTAATCTAGGAATTACTCAATCCAAGTCCTTGTTTGATTAAAGCCTAATTGAATTAATGGTTTAGCTTTAGTTAATAGTACCAAGTTAATTCTTGATCCTATTCTTTTTTTATTTCCAACCAATTTTCAAACCTTTTATCTTAGTACAATTCTTAGTTAATCTAGCAATTTTGATCTTAAATATGAAGTCCAAAAAAGTTTGTCTAAGTCGTTGAATCTTGAGGTTTTTACATCAATTTAGATCATTAGATTTTTGGAAGGCCTGCATAATTCAACCACTAAATTGTTGATCAGAGACCTAAAGGATGGAGTGATGAAGGTTGATTGACTCAGATATAACCAAAATTGAAGAATCTTGCTATGATCAAGCTAGGGAAGTGCATTTTAATTGATATTTTGTTTAATTTTCTATCATTTTTATTATTTATATTAATTTGTGGAAATTTAGATTTTATTTAAACTCCATCATTTTAAAGTTGAGTCCCCATGGGATTGACTCATACTTGCACAAGCAATACTACAATAGCCCGCGCACTTGCGAAAAATAATAAACAACCACCACATCTTAAGCAAGGTGACTTGTGAACATAACTTATGCCTTCCAAGATAGAAGTTTGCTTTGGCATAAGGTTTGAGTCCTAGGCTTAGTTAACAGATAGTATGTCTACATGAATCATGGCCTAGTGTTAATCTGATGGTCAATTCATACCTAATTGGTCTAAGCCTGACTAGTGAAACTCTTATGTAACAACACCATGGATAGGCCTAGGGTGGTCCAAGATGCATGATGGTTAGCCATAGTGATCACCATATATAAATGGACACGGACTAAGATAGCCCAAGCCAACACCTTGGGAAGCATAGACATAAAAATAGTAATACTTGTATCCACAAGAGTAGAAACTAAGTTAAAACTTCATAATTAGAGAGTATAGACACAAAATAGATTATAGCTTGATCTTCTAGGAAGCAAATATGGGGTTAGATCAAGGCTCATTTCTCTTTAGGACACCTAAAACTAATGAGAGAACGTGTAGAGTTTGTCACCTTGAGAGTAAAAGGGGATTAGACTTGAAATCTTCAAGTTTTGCATTTTTAGTCCTTTTGAAGAGGAACTTGATGCCTTAGAGCGAGGGGAGAACCTCTATTTTATAGTTTTGAGTGCAAGGTAGTTACTTTACTCTGCCAATGATGTCTAGACACCGCAATAACTACAACCTCAACTAATGCTTAGTGAAAAATATTCTTATAATGGATCGACATAGGTTGGTCTAAACGAGATACCAGTGCCATGATTCGTAGAACTATCTAGTACTAGTCAAGGATAATTCTATAAATGTTGATATGTTTAGTCATGCAGCCCCAACCAAGTGGGAGTGGCATAGAACACTCTAGTTTGTTTGGTTTCAATTTTACTTGAAGCAAACACACTAATGCCACTCTTGAGGCAAATGAGAGTGATTGATTTCATTCCAGATGATAAGTATTTAATATTGTCTAAAATTATCCAATTAGTACCCCATGTATTATAAATATAGATTTATTCTAGGTTTATTTTTTGAAATTTTTTAACACATGCATTTATGACCTAATAATTCAAAAGTTCTATATTTTATAGGTTCAAGAATTAATTTAGAGTAATTTTGTGAATGATTTTTTGGAATTAATTAAGAATGTTCATCTTTTATAGGTGTTAAAGAAGGAAATTCAAAGGCTGAGCTTGATCAAGATAAGAATTGAAGCCATTCATGAAGTTTTCTAGTTAGACTAGGAAACCTAAGAAAGCCAAAGCCTAAATCTAATCATTCCAAGGTGTGATGAAGGTTCAAAACTATCCTAAGGCAAGTAAAGAAGCAATTGGAGAAGCAAAAATGTGATTAGAACTAGACCCAAGCCCAAACCATGCATTTCCACCACCTTTGCATAGGAGCCATCCAAGCCACTTAGCCATTCAATCCACAAAAAAGGTTGATAAGTCACATGATCTACCCAAGCCTTGAAACTAAGTATTGAAACCACCTAAACCACTAAGGTATGAGCCATCAAAGTGAGCCATCAAGCCATAGAGGAGTGCCACATGGAGCCACACGATTGAAGTATCAATTCATACAACTTTCCTATGTTAAAAGTGTGATTTTTAGGGGATTTTAGAGATAATTGTAAAAGGTAAGATGATCATGCATTAAAGAACCTATCAAGAGAGAAAACTCCACTATCCTAATCTACCATTCACCCTAGGATTCCTCATTCTTAAGACAAAGAGAGAGCCACTTTCCAACATTTTTTTCCAAGTAGAGGTTGGGTGAGACGACCATAAAACATTGCATTCTTTGCTTGGGTATCTTTGGAGATGGACTTTGATTTTCTTTGATGCTATTCTACCTTTGGGTTTCTAGTTATTTCTTTGGTTGTTTGCTCCACAATTTAGGTTAAAAGTTTGCTTTCATTGATTTATTCATTGCCTTAGTTTTTATTGTTTTGAATTGTAGTTATACACTCATCTTTCCTTTTTTTCTTTGCTTCACTTTCATTAGTTTTTCTTATTCATTCCCACAATATTCAAATTATTTCTTCTCTAGTAGTGATAGCCAAGAGAAGAAATAGCTTACAGCCTTGCTTCCCCCTATTAGATTTTCATGTTTTTATCCTTCAATTCCACTTAGTTTTAGGTAGTTTTTCCATAGTTAGTTCATCCGTCTAGTCATTTTTTCTCTTGAATTCCTTGCTGGGTTTGTTTGCATGTTAGCTTACTTTAGTTTGTGATTGTCAGATTGGATTCTTCTGTTATTTAGAATAGGTTTTAGTCATTCGAATCTTGCTAATTTCTAGGTTATAAACATGTATTATGCACATGAAATTTGTTGTAATTTGGTGATGATTTAATTGGTGAGGATGCCTCCCTTGCTTAGTTGGCAATTCCAAGTGGTTTTCTAAATAGGAAACCCTTAGATATAAGTTCAGTCAAAGCATATCAAACCTCAGGTTTTCTTCTGAATTTTTTGTCTTTGCTTTCTTTCTTATTCCCTCACCTTTCCCACCATCCAAAACCACCTTAAGAGTGGGGTTGGAGGCCCACACTTCCTCATTAAGAAAAAGATGCCTCCCCCCTTCTAAATTAGGAAACCAACCAGCCAGCCCATCTCTCTTTCTTACATCACCTCCCACCTAACTTTCCTCCCTTATTCTCCATCTCAGCCCTAGATCTATATCTCCTTCCCTTGCCAAGATTGAATACTCCTCAAATTAGAAGCCAAATCATTTGTAAATACCTCAAGCTTCCAACATTTTTTTTCCAAGTAGAGGTTAGGTGAGACAACCTTGAAACATTGCCCTCTTTGCTTGGGTATCTCGGGGAAGGACTTTGGTTTTCTTTGAAGCTTTTATTCCTTTAAATTTCTAGTTATTTATTTGGTTGTTTACTATACAATTCATGTTTGTAGTTTCCTTTCATAGATTTAGTTCCATTGCCTTAGTTTCCATTGTTTTGCTTTCTAGTTCTACACTCATCTTTCCACTTAGCTTTCCTTCTTTTAATTGCTTCACTTTTGTTAGTTTTTCTTAATCATTCTCTCAAGATTCAGCTTAGTCCTTCTTGGAAGTGATATCCAAGAGAAGAAAAGCTTGCAACCTTGCTTTCCCTCTTAGGAATTTCATGTTTTTCTCCTTCAATTCCACATAGTTTTAGGCATTTTTTTTCCACAGTTAGTTCACCCATCTAACCATCTTTTTCTCTTGAATTTCTTTCTGGTTTTTATTACATGTTAGCTTACTTTAGTTTGTGATCATTATATTTTCCTGTTTAGATTAAGTTTTAGTCAATTGAATCCTTCACAGTTTCTAGATTATAAATATGTATTATGCAAATAAAATTTGTTGTAATTTGGTGATGATTCAATAAAGTTTGTTGAGATTTCTTATTATGCATTGTTTCTATGATCAAAGTACTTTAAATCTGAATTGTTTTCTTACATAAAAATTATTGTTTTAGTTGGTTTATATGCTTGATTTGATTTGAAGTTCTAAGTGCTTAAAATCTGAAAATTTCTCCCTTTAATCTTTATGCTTTGTTTTCAGCCATCAGAACATCTTAATTTCTTGAATCCTCAGAAACCCATTTTGATTTTTAGGTTCTTTGTTGAGTTCAACCTATGAACCATGCGCACAATCTATGAATCATGTACATTGTACTAGGTTACTTTCCTCTTTCATCTTTGGTTAATTTAATTCCTTAATCTTGTTTTAATAGTTGTTAATTGGGTGCTTGTATCTTAGTTTAGGTTTAGAAAGTTTTCTTTTTGAGTTTAGAAAGTTTCTTGTTTAGGAAGTTTTAAATTAGACTTTTTTTATTTTTGTAGTTTTCTTAAGTTAGTTGCTTAGTTTAATCATATTTTTTTGTATTAGTTTCTTTAATTGATTGCATATTAATTAGGTTATTTTCTAATTTCATTTCTTAGTTTTAATTTTAGCAATTTTCTTTTAATGGAAATTTTTTATCTCATGCATTTACTTTCTTAGTTTGAATTTAATTCCAAATTAATCTCTCTCTTTGGCTGAAGTTAAGTACTTTAAATAAGATTCGTCCAATATACAAATTTGTGAATTCCTCATGGGTTGGGCCTCTCTCGCATACAATACTACTTTGATTCATGCACTTGTGAGTAATTTTAAAGCTACATCAACTTTTTGGGGCCATTGCCAGGGAATGGCAATGGATTTGTTGGTGGATCTTTATTTAATTATTTATCTTTAATCATAGTCTTATGTTGCATTAGATTAGGATTTTTGCATTAAATTAGATAGCTTGCTAATTCCTAATAAATTGACCCATCTTACTCGTTTTGTTCAAGGAGAATTTGGCAAAAGGAGTGGCAGTTATCCTATTGATAAGTGGTCAATTTTGTATAAAAGTACCCAATAAGTTATGCATGTGTTATAACTTATAGCTTTAAATTAGGGTTTTTGGTTGAAATTTGTTAACACATGCATTTCTGACCCAATTATTCAAAAATGTAATATTTTGTAGGTTCAAAGGCTAATCTAGAGTATGTGAATGATCATAATTTTCTAAAATTTTATTAAGATTTTTCTTCATTTGTAGGTGTTGGAGAGATGATCCAACAGTAGAGATTCATCAGGATAAGAATTGAAGATCAAGATTAAGAGATGAAGCCCAAAGGCCAACTGTCATCATCCAAAGCTTAATCAAGGATCAAATGAAACAATTGGAAGAGCTAAGGGTGGCTAAAATGGACCCATGAACCCATGCATTTCCTCCACCTTGTATGAGAGTCATTTAAGCCACCTTAGTCATATAAGCGATGAAAGAAAGTGACAAGCTAAGGATTTCAAGTCAAGCCATTCTAGCCATTTAAGGTGTGAGCTATGAAGCCAAGCCAAATATGACATGGAGTCATAAAATTGGAGGAGAATTCAAGCAATGACCTATTTTCTCAATTTGGACTTTCAAGTTTTAATTAGAAGTTTTGAGAGAATTATGTAAAAAGTAAGATGATTATGCATTAGTGGACCCATCAAGAAAGAAACCCTACTTTTCAAATCCATCTCCCACTCTTTTTCATAGGGTTATAAGTTAAAGGAGGGAGGCAACTCATTATGAAAAAGACACCTCCCACTTTCATATTTGGTGATCAAGGGTTTCCTAAATAGGAAATCCTAGATCTACTTTAATCCAAACAACTTTAAAATCCTAGATCTTTTCACATCTTTACTAAACTCCATTCCTTACCACTTCCATGAATTTATATAAACTAAACATCATAATATTTCAAAGGAAAAATCCCACTCTCCTTCCATGAAAAGGATGCCTACCCCTTGTTTATCTATAGAAACCATCCATCATGTTTCTCTTATTTTATGTCATCTTTCAACTTCTCTTTCTTATATCATCTTGATAATGCGTCTGCTACCTAACCTTCCTTATTCAATACTGTAATCTAGGGCTACTTTTCTCATATTTTCACCCGTTCCTAAGTTAGGAAATGAGTCATTTTATATATAGCCCCATGTTCTATACAAATTTTCCAAGTAGAGGTTGAGTGAAAAAAACTTGAAAGGAGCAATTTAGCTTGTTGAAGCTTGGATCTTGGACTATCTTTGGTGTTTTCTTACTTTGGTTTTATAATTATTCTCTTGGTTAATTGCCCTCCAATTCCAGGTTAGTAATTTACTTTCATAACTTTCATAGTTGTTTCATGTTGTTTTTACTTCTTTGAATTCCATGCCTAGTTCTACCCTTGTTCCTCTTATTTCTTACTTCCAAATCTCTAGTTTTCTTTGCCCATTCCATCAAGATCTAAGCTAACTTCCCTCTGGTACTGACAACCAAGAGAAGAGACAACTTCGAGACTTGGGTTTCCACTTAGTTCTACACATTTTTCTCCTTGTTTTGCATCTTAGTTTGGGTTAGTTTTTTCTTAGCTAGTTCACCCACTTAACCTTTATTTGTCTCAAATTCCTTTATGGATTTTGTTTACATGTCATTCTACTTAATTTTGGGAGCTTTATAATGAAGTTTTATTGTAGTATAGATTCACTTTTTCAAGCAAAAATAGTGTGTACTTTACATGTATTGTAGATAGCTTTATGCGTCTAATTTTTTGTGTAATTTGGTAATGATTCAATAAAGTTTTATGAGAATTCTTGTTATGGATTGATTATTTTTATCAAGTACTTGAGATCTAGGTTTTTTTCTTGATTAAAGATTATTGTTTCAATAGCTTTTTAATGTGAGATTTGTTCAGTATTCTTAAGTACCAAAATCTAAAAACTATTTTTCCCTTAACTTTGTGTTTTAATTCCAACCATCTAAACATTGTTTATGCTTGAATTCTTATGTACCCAATTAGATTCACTTGTTGTTTATTAGATTCCATAGTTAGTTTGCATGTTAGTTTACTGTTAATGCATGAAAAATTATCATCTTTTTGGCCATAGGACCATGTGCACAGTCCATGGAGCATGCATATGCTACTAGACGACCCGCCTATTTGAGTTTTGGACAAGTTAGTTGTGTGATCTTATTTTAGAAATTGTTAATCAGCTGTTTGCATATTTTTTTAGGTTTATAAAGTTTCCTTTTTGCATTCTTGAAAGTTTCCTTTTTAGTAGGTTTTAGGCTAGGTAAGTTTTAATTTAATAGTTTCCTTAAGTTTCATTGCTTAGTTTGAATCTTAATAAAGTGTTCTAGTTTCCTAATTAATTGCATATTAGTTAGGAAATTTCCATTTCCTTTGTTTATTTTTAATTTAGGCAAGTTTCCTTTTTAGTTTTAGTTTATAATTCTATGCTTGTTTCTAATTTGAGCACTTTAATCTCCTATTCCAATCCAAACCGTTCTCTTTTGGATGAAGCTACATAATTAAAATCCATTTCATTACAAATCTGTGAGATTCCTTATGGGATCGACCTCGCTTGCATAAAAATACTACATTGATTCGCGCACTTGCGAGTAATTTTAAAGCTACATCACCTATGGGCCAAAGCTTCATAAAATTTGATTGCTTTCTTAGATTAGTTTTTTTTCCTTTTGAGTGAACTTGTAGTGAGGCCCCATTATAACTTGCAATTTCTATATTGAATTTTAAATGGGTTGTATTAATACAAGGCAAGTGTAGGGTATGGAGGCTGTAATAGCCTGAGGGCCCACACCCTACAGTGATATTGTCCGTGCCGGAGTGCTCATACACCCTGCACGGTTTTGTTCTTCCCCAGTTGCCCAGGGAAAAGGCCTCGTTGCAAGGGAAGTCCTCATCACTCTTTTCAAGAGCCCAGTAACTTTCCCCCTAGCGATGTGGGACTAACTCTCAGTCTCTCACCTTGCCTAGGAGCCTGCCAGCCCTCATCGACCAAGGCTTCACAACCTCTCCCCCTTAGGGGACACGCGTCCCCGCATGTCTTACCACACGCGAGCGCCCACGTGCGGCTAGTCACCCACACCGGGTCGGGGTCTGGCTCTGATACCATTGTAACACCCCACATGGGCCCACATAGTTAGAATATTGTCCGCTTTGGGCCAGGCCCACATGGCTTTAAAATGCGTTCTAACTGTTAAGGTCTACCTGGACCCTTATCAACGTCCAGGAACTTTCCCCCTAGCCGATGTGGGACTAAACTCTTAAGCCTCACCTTGCCTAGAAACCTGCCAGCCGCCCAGGCCCGCCCTCATCAGTCAAAGCTAGCCCTCTCCCCTCCTTAGGGCCCACATGACCTCACGTGGGGTTAGCCTGCCACCCTCGGGGTCGGGGTCTGGCTCTGATACCACTTGTAACAGCCCGAGGGTTGTTGTGAAGCCTTGGCCGATGAGGGCGGGCCAAGAGGGTTGGCAGGCTTCTAGGCAAGATGAGAGACTGAGAGTTAGTCCCACATCGCTAGGGGCAAAGTTACTGGGCTCTTGAAAAGATTGATGAGGACTTCCCTTGCAATGAGGCCTTTTCCCTGGGCAACTGGGGAAGAACAAAACTGTGCGGGGTGTATGGGCACTCCGGCATGGACAATATCGTTGCAGGGTGTGGGCCCTCGGGCTGTTACAATGGTATCAGAGCCAGACCTCGACCCCGAGGGTGGTAGGCTAACCCCACGTGAGGTCGCGTGGCCCCTAAGGAGGGGAGAGGGCTAGCCTTGGCCGATGAGGGCAGGCCCGGGCGGCTGGCAGGCTTCTAGGCAAGGTGAGGCTTGAGAGTTTAGTCCCACATTAGCTAGGGGGAAAGTTCCTGGATGTTGATAAGGGTCCAGGTAGACCTTAACAGTTAGAACGCGTTTTAAAGCCGTGCGGGCCTGGCCCAAAGTGAACAATATTCTAACTGTGTGGGCCCATGTGGGGCCTTACAGAGGCCCACACTTGATCTTCATCAAAAACCCCATGACAACCTTCTTCACTCTCTTTTACTTTCTTAGTGTAGTTGCATTTAGTATAATTTGAATATTTGTTGGTAGATTAATTCATATAGCATAGGGCCATTCATCTTATTTGTTGTATCTTATTTAGGGTTGTCACATTAGATTGCATCTAACCCTTAGTTGGATAGTATATAGGTTGCATTATTTTGCTTTCTTGTATTTGATTGCATTTTTACTTCCTCATGGTGGATGGTTCATAATGTTAGTAAGGGCCCCATAGAAATCCTCATAAGATAAGGATTGAATTTCATCACCAGATCCCTATCCCACCTAGGAAATCAAATCAATTCCTTGTATGCTTACCATCTCAATCATTAATCTTAACATAAAATCAAGTAGTAAGAGACATAGGGTTTTGAGCTCATAGGACCCTTGTTGAAAGAGGCAATCTATTATCACCCCAGTGGCTCTTGAACTTTGTGGTTATAGTGGTATCCAAAATCTAAGTGCTTTTTTCACACCTTTTCTTAATGGTTGTTGAGGTTTAAATGCCCCCTTCCATGAGAATTGTATTAGCCACCTTGGGCAAGACTTACCTAGTAAGTAATAGTCAAGTCTAGATTAAAAGAGGATATGTCTAGCTTTAGTTTAAAAGATATAACCTCACAAATTAACAAAGATCAACCAAGCCTTAACAAAAGGAGGAGCTATCTAGATTTAAGTGTAAAAGTTACTACCCTACACATTATCAAAGATCAATAATTTAGCTCGTCAGTGGACTATTAGGATTTGATTATACATAAGTTAGAGTTAAGAGTCACATTTAGTTAGGATGCATCACTTAGTTAGGGTTTTTCATTAAAAAGAAAAAGAAAAAGAAGGTACTCATTCATTGTATACATTAATTTATTTTGTTGTATGTAAAGTTGAGTGCAATAGCCTACCATGTAGGGGATAATCTACCAGCAATGTCATATTATTTCACTCTTAAGCCATTACATTATAAGGATATGTATGAGACAAAGATAAGAGATACTCTTGATCTGTCCAATACATTTGATAGAATGGCCACTACGACGGAGAGGGTGAAATGTTTGATGAATAGGATCAATACTCTTAGGCAATATACTAAGTCATATCCACAGCCTCAGTAAGACAATTCCTACACCTATTCTAAAACACAATATCCCACCACTTCACAGCCATCAATCGCTACCTAAAATGGATACTATTAGGAGCAAGTGATGTATCCAGTGTATTCACACACCTTAATAATTATTATCCTAAGACAGACTATAATGGATGGGCTAAGCATCATGAACAACCATGTTCACAGAATTATCAGGAATAACCATCATGGTCTCACCCTACTCAATCCTACCATGATTTTCAAGAATATGAGGGACAACCATCATTTTTTCAACCCAATCAATCCTTTCTTAGTACCCCAATGCCATAGCATATGGGCCATAGGAGTTTGAACAATCATTAGCAGAGACCCAAATTCTCGAAAAAATTGGAGTTCATATCATTTGAAATGGATCAAATGTATGATGACATTATACAGTGGGCTGAGGAGACAAAATAAATTAAGGAGTAGAGTGAGAAAACCCTTAAAAGAATTACTAGGATGGAAATACCATATGTTTCTCCTAAGCTACAAGATCCTCTAACTCGTATCCACTTTAGTCATGTCCTGCTCCTTTTTATGATTACTATAATGAGACAATCATTGATGAAGAAAATGAATTTTTAGACACTAAGCCTTTAATGGACACTTCTCAATGGCAATATTGAGTAAATCCCCTTATAGAGCATAGAAAACAAATTGAGTATAGTAGAAGTACCCAAATGGGAACTACAAACCTTATTTGATCAAACCCAAGATAGTACTATATGACAAACCTTAACCGTGCTAGTAGAACAAGAAGAAGAAGAGTTAATTGATGTACTAACCCTACATCATACAACTCTAGGATGCACATTAGAAGACACTAAGGGTTTAAGCCCCACTGTATCCTTGCCTCCATTAGATCAATAACAACCTTTTAGGAAAGTACAAAGTTAGCTTATACCCTCATTTTAGGAAAATATAAAGGAGAAGGAGAAAAAACATGTACTAATTGCCATAGGCCCAATTATCCCTCAATTTGTTGAAAAAGTGGATCATTCATTTCAATATGGTGCAACAAACTTGACAGTGGTCTTTCATGCTATTAAGTTACCACTACCTCATATTTCAAGGTGGAGGATATTTATTGACTATTGTGAAATTCTAAAAATGGGGGATTATCAATTTCAATGTGGTCCCACCAATTCCAAATTTATGGTGGTCTATTGTGTACCAATGTTATCACCAAGGTGGAGAATATATATAGACTACTGTAAGATTCTGAACTGGCATGAAAATTTTTCCCATTTCATTATTAAAGTTAAGAAAAATTAGGTTAATTAGTTAGGCCTAGGGTAGAGTGGAGTACTTATAGGATATGTCTGGATGAAGACATAAAACTTAGCGCTTACTTAGAGGCAACCTAGGATTTTAGAGTCTCATCATTCTATATTACCCATTCATCATTTAAGGTCCTATGTTTTCAAAATATTGAGGACAATGTTTTGTTTAGGTTGGGGGTTGTTGACATGCATGACATTTTTGAGTTTTTCTTTGAGTTCTTGTTATAAAAGAATTAAAATTTTCTAAGATTTCAAAGTTTTTGGGTCAAAGTTCTTTTATTGTGATGAGAATTAGATTGTCTAAAGTTTAGTATTTTCACTACTTTAATTTCTTAATAGAAATGTATATGGTTAATTCTGCATCTTATTTATGTCTTTAATTATTTTATGAAAATTAAATCTCAGAAAACACTTATACTTGTTTCATAATCTAGGATTGATAGATGGTTATGATTTAGAGACCTTGAAGAAAATCAGTGGAGGCATATATACCCAAGTGAGTTTTAGAAACTATCATCTTTCTGAGGATTATAAATAATTCCCTATTTTCTCCTACGTACATAACTTTGAGAGATCCCAATGTTCTTTATTTTGGTCAAAAAGCCAAGAAGTAAAAAAGGAATACTAACTTTCTTTCCTAAACATTTATTGAATGAGATAGGTTTTAAGAAACCTAGGAAATGATATAAGACATCCTTGTTATAACTCAGATACATAAAGCCTACCTAGTACATTATACCACTAATTAGACCCTTGAGCCTTTTTGAAAAGCCTTTTCTTTCTTAGACCCCATTTACTTTAAACCAAAGAATCCTAGTAAGAATATCTATTACCTACCTTTTAAAACAGACTAGGGATGATAGCAACAGTTCAGACAAAGAAAAGTGTGCCTTCTAAGAAATCCAAAGAAAAGTATAAAAAGGTATAAAAAAAGTAAAAGAAAAGAAAAAGTTATGAAGAAAAGAGAAAGGAAAATTCAGAAGAAGATATTCATTTCAAAAGTACAACCAAAAGAAAAGTTATCCAAACAAAAATATATTGAAAATCTCTACTCATAATTGAAACTTTGAATACTTATACCCTTCTTTTCAAAACACTACCCAAGCCTACATTTTGTCTTATCTAAAGACTTATTGATCTTAGGTAGAACATAGCCTTGATGAGCATATAAATAGGAAGGAATTAAGGTAAACTACTATTTATGCCCTTAGTAGTGGCATCAATTCTAAGGGATCATTACATTTCTTTATATTATATGTCCTTAAAAAGATTACATGAACCATTAGTATTTTTGGATTCGGTCACATAGTAAGAGAAATTTGTTTGATCCCTTTTCTCTTAGAGCTTTATTTTTGAGTGCATATCAAGGATAATTTGAGGTCAAGACATCTTTCCAATGGAGCAATAAGCATATCTATTTAGAAGCCCTAACTTATGTAGCCTGCACACACTATACTCTAAGATAAAACTTGAATGAAATGGCTTTGGTATATGGGTAATTTCTAAAAAAATTTGTCATTTTTATTAAGTTGTTTAAGCTAGTAGAATGCTAATGGATAAGAATTCTCTGAGATAAAATAAGGGACTTATCCTTATGAAATTTTGTGAGTATATTAGCTGTAAACCCTCATAATGCAAACTCTTCCACTAAGAGTGACTTAGAGGTTTAAGGGCTTGTTACATATACTAAATATAATAGTGAGTACCTACAAAAATGATAGCTATTTTGCTTTCGTGATTTTTCACATGTTTTACTTGGGACTAGCAAATTGCTCATTGGGGGTATGATAAGTGTTTAATTTTGTATAAAAGGTGCCCAAGTAGTAGCCCATGTGTTATAAAATATAACATTATTCTAGGGTTTTTCCAAAATTTTGTAACACATGCATTTCTAACCTAATAATTTAAAAGTTTGATATTTTGCAAGTTTAGGATCTAACTTAGAGTAGTTATGTGAATGATCATAATCTGCTAGGACTTAATTAAGGTTTTTCATCTTTTGTAAGTGTTGAGAAGGGAATTCAAAGGCCAAGCTTGATCAAGATAAGAATTGAAGCCATTCATGAGGCTTCCTTGTCTAACTAGGAAACCTAACTAGGTCGAAGCCTAAATGTAATCAATCCAAGGGGTCATGAAGGTTCAAAACTATCCTAAGGAAAATAAAGAAGCAATGGGAGAAGCAAAAGCTGAATAGAAATGGACCCAAGCCCAAACCATGCATTTCCACCACCTTTGCATGGGAGCCATTCGAGCCAATTAACCATTCAATCCATGAAAAAGGTTGATAAATCACATGAACTACCCAAGCCTTGAAGCTAAGCATTGAAACCACCTAAACACTAAATAATGAGCCATCAAAGTGAGCCATCAAGCTACATAGGAATGCCACATGGAGTCATACGATTGGAGCATCAATTCATACAACTTTCCCATGTTAAAAGTGTGATTTTAAAGGAATTTTAGAGATAATTGTAAAAGGTAAGATGATCATGCATTGAGGGACCCATCAAGAGAGAAAACTCAACTTTTCTAATCTATTTCCCAACCCTAATCTACCATTCACCCTAGGATTCATCATTTTTAACTCAAGGAGGGAGCCACTTTCCTAGAAGAGGATGTCCTCCTTACTTAGTTGGCAATTTTAAGTGGTTTCATAATTAGGAAACCACTAGATCTAAGTCTATTCAAAGCAAATCAAACCTTAGAATTTCTTCCAAATTTTCTATCTTTACCTTCTTTCTTACTCCCTCACCCTTTCCACGATTCAAAACCACCTTAAGAGGGGGGGGTGGAGGCCCATACTTCCTCATTATGAAAAAGATGCCTCCCCCTTCTAAATTAGGAAACCAAATGGCTGGTCCATCTCTCTTTCTTACATCTCCTTATTTACCTCACCTCTCACCTAACTTTCCTCCCTTATTCTCCACCTTATCCCTGTATAAAGATCTCCTTCCTTTTCCTAGGTTGAATATTCATCAAATTAGAATCCAAACCGTCTATAAATACCTCAAGGCTTCCAACATTTTTTTCGAAGTAGAGGTTGGGTAAGACAACCATGAAACATTGCATTCTTTGCTTGGGTGTCTTTGGAGATGGACTTTGATTTTCTTTGGTGCTATTATTCCTTTGGGTTTCTAGTTATTTCTTTGGTTGTTTGCTCTCCAATTCAAGTTAGTAATTTGCTTCCCTTGATTTAGTTTCATTGCCTTAGTTTTCATTGTTTTGGTTTGTAGTTCTACACTCATCTTTCCTTATTTTCTTTGCTTCACTTCCATTAGTTTTTCTTGTTCATCCCCACAAGATTCAAATTAGTTCTTCTCTAGTAGCGACAACCAAGAGAAGAAATAGCTTGCAACTTTGCTTCCCACTATTAGAATTTCATGTTTTTCTTCTTCAATTCCACTTAGTTTTAGGCATTTTTTCCATGGTTAGTTCATCCATCTAGCCTTTAATAGATTGAATATTCATCAAATTAGAAGCCAAATCATCTATAAATACCCCAGGCTTCTAACAATTTTTTCCAAGTAGAGGTTGGGTGAGACAACCTTGAAACATTGTACTCTTCGCTTGGGTATCTTTGGGGAAGGACTTTGGTTTACTTTGGTGCCATTCTTCTTTTAAAATTTTAGTTATTTATTTAGTTATTTGCTATATAATTCATATTAGTAGTTTTTTTTCATTGATTTAGTTTTCATTGTTTTGCTTTCTAGTTCTACACTCATCTTTCCACTTAGCTTTCCTTCTTTTCTTTGCTTCATTTTCATTATTTTTTCTTGGTCATTCTCTCAAGATTTAGCATATTTCTTCTTTGGTAGTGATAGACAAGAGAAGTAAAACTTGTAACCTTGCTTTTCCACTTAAGAATTCCATGTTTTTCTCCTTCAATTCCACTTAATTTTAGGCATTTTTTTTCCTTAGTTAGTTCGCCCATCTAACCATCTTTTCTCTTGAATGCATTTCTGGGTATCTTTGCATTTTAGATTACTTTAGTTTGTGATCATTACATTGGATTTCTTTCTTTTTTCTTTTTTGTTTTTGTTTAGATAAGGTTTTAATCATTTGAATCCTACACAATTTCCAAATTATAAACACATGTTATGAGCATGAAATTTGTTATATTTGGTGATGATTGAACAAAGTTTGTTTAGATTTCTTGTTATGGATTATTGCTATTATCATAGCACTTTAGTTCTAGGTTGTTTTTTTAAATAGAAGTTATTGTTTTGGTTGCTTTATATGCTTGATTTGATTTGAAGTTCTATGTACTTAAAATATGAAAATTTCTCCCTTTAATCTTTATGCTTTGTTTCCATCCATCAAAACATCTTAATTGCTTGAATCTCTTAGGAACTAATTTATATTTTAAGGTTTTTTATTGAGTTCATTAGTTATCTTGCATGTTAGTTTGAATTTAAAATTTTCAAATCTAGTCATTTTTCAACCTATGAACCATGCGCACAATCCATGGATTATGTGCATGGTACTAGGTTACTTTCTTCTTTGGTCTTTGTTTAATTTAATTTCTTAATCTAATTTTAGTAGTTATTAATTCGTTGTTTGCATCTTAGTTTGGTTTAGAAAG
This sequence comes from Warburgia ugandensis, assembly GCA_035236585.1. Classification (NCBI taxonomy): domain Eukaryota; kingdom Viridiplantae; phylum Streptophyta; class Magnoliopsida; order Canellales; family Canellaceae; genus Warburgia; species Warburgia ugandensis. The sequence goes on along the minus strand of CP141132.1, from coordinate 58,863,837 downwards.
TTTCATTTTTAGAAAGTTTCTTGTTTAGGAAGGTATTAAATTAGGAAAGTTTCCTTTTTAGTAGTTTTCTTAAGTTAGTTGCTTAGTTTAATTCATATTTGTTTTGCCCTAGTTTCTTTAGTTGATTGCATATTATTTAAGTTAGTGTCTAATTCCATTGCTTAGTTTTAATTTTAGCAAGTTTCTTTTAATTGTAGTTTCTCATTTCATGCATTTACTTTCTTAGTTTGATTTCAATTCTAAATCAATCTCTCTTTGGCTGAAGTTAAGCACTTTAAATAAGATCCATTCAATGTACAATTTTGTGAGATTCCTCATGGGTTTAACCTATCTTGTGTGCAATACTACTTTGATTCATGCGCTTGTGAGTAATTTTAAAGCCACACCACCACATATGGCATATAGACGCTATTGTTGACTAAGAGTGATGAACAACACCCCTTGTCCTAGTCCAAAGGTGTCCAAGTCCATCGATACCACTTTGGATCATCGGTACCACTTTGGACTCAAACTCTTGCAACCAACACCACTTTGTTTCTGCTGACTATTGATCTTTGGGATCCACACTTTTTATATAAATAGCTACTTTGGGATTCATATGCCATCTTGAGTCCTATGGAAGTTGAATCTTTGTAACTTACTCCAGAACTCTTTTCCTACCTACATATGATAATAAGAAAGAAGGTATAATGCAGGATTCAGTACCTCATCCTTGTAATGTCTTTCCCTAAAGTATTCATTCATTACATACTTGTGCTTAAAAGAAAGGGATAGAGTGTTACCCTTGTAAATATTAAAAAAAAAATTCATTTCATATTTATGTTGCAATTAGATTACAATTGTAAAGCAACTAAAAAGTAAGATTCCCATTATTTTTAAACCATTTTCAGGGAGACATTTATTGCACTTGTTTGATTCTCAAATGAGCTATGAATTGCTTCATTATCAGTATCACATAGAGACATGCACATTGAGAGATATAGAGAGGATGAGATTCTCAAATGAATCACAAATTGCTTAATTGTCAACAACATAGAGAATAAATGTGCGTATATACAAACAAAAAAGAAGTCTAGATATCATGTCAACATCATAGAGAACTCTATATCTAAAATCTTTAATTTTTATCCATCCTAGTTGAATTGAATGTTGCTCATATCATTTATCATTGCATACTTACCTATTCTATATGAATATGTGTGTTTTTTAGTGCTTATGTGAGTGAGATAATGAGAGAAAGAGGGAGTGGAAAACAACCTTTTTATTACCACTAGGAAACACAGGATTAGATAAAATTTCTTTTTCTTTTTCTTTGAATAGTGAAATAAACTTTATAGAGACAATTTGAATAAATTTAGTTCATAGGAAAAGCTATAGGATATTACTTTTCATAAGTCCTATATAGATACTTTAGTAGACAAAATATATAGCTACAATCCTCTTACTAGACAAACTATCAGTCTATCGTTCATGAAGGGAATAACAATTCTCAAGTCAGTTTACATGTTGGAGAAATATGCTTTAAGAGGATTGAGAAAACCATGAAAATCCCATCTATAGAAAGATGATTTATAAGTGGTGAATCAACATGTAGTATTGGCTGAGTTCCTCTTTCTAGTTGTGTAGAGACATGACGTGCTTCAAGAAACATATTTGAGACAATCCTTTCCTTTTTCAGCTTCACTTGAACTCTGACTAGTTACTAATTTTTGCAGTATGATATCAAATCTATAGATATTGTAGTTATTACTTGCCTTTAGAATATATGCAAGTTTTGATAAGAGTATAAACAACAATATCAATATTAATTACACATTCCCTACTACTAAAAGGCATATATTACATATTGAGAGCAAAATCAAACGTTTTAGAGCCTGAAACTGGCATTTCTTGTGTCCACACAAGTAGAAGAATCTCTACACAAAGACAAAGTTTGCCAACTAAATAACTAACAAAGAACTTAATAACACCAATATTTATGAATAGTTATTTCTAAATTCAGAAAAGAGAAAAACATAAAGTGCAATAAGTTCCAAATTTCTCACTCATGCAAGTGTATTTTTCATATTACAATTAAATTCCAAGGTTGGCCATATTAAAAAAAGTGATAAACCTAATTTTCAACATCAAAACATCTTAATATTGCACTAATGGAATGAATAAAACTAGGATTTTTTGCAAGATTGCCATTACTTTACGGCATTTTTGCAAGAAAATCCATCATTTTCAACATTTTGCAAATTTGCCATTACATTTTCAAAAACTTTGCAAATTTGCCATTCTGTTATCTTTTTTTATTAATTTTTATTAAGTTCCAATATTACCCTTATTTATCTCTGGCAGAGGGGATGAGGAAAGGCGAAAGAGGGGGAGCGGGGTACTCAGGAGGGGAAAGAGGGGAAGGGGAAGTTGTTACGGTGGGGTGGGGAGGGGTGGGTGGGATTTTGGGGCAAGGAGCTAGTACAAGGGTACTTGGGTGGGGGAAGAGGGGGTGGTGGGGGCGAGCTAGTATCTGGCACCGGGGGAGGGGAAGAGGGGTGTGGGTGGTGGGTTCGGGGGCCAGGCGGGAGGCTGGTATAGGGGTACCGAGGAGGAGGAGGAAGAGGGGTAGGTAGGGGGCGGCGCAAGCGATACGGGAGGGGTGTGGCATGGGTGTTGGGTGGGGAGCTAGTACGGTGGGGGCGGGGGAGGGGGAGTGGGGATGGGCAGGCGGGGGGTGCGGGGAGGAGGTAGCGTTGGTACGGTGGAGGGTAGGGAGGGGAGAGTGGGAGTGAGCGGTTGGGGGAGTCGGGGCGGGCGGGGAGGAGGTGGAGAGTTGGTGGTCGGGTACCAAGGGGGAAGGGAAGAGGCGGGGGCTGGTGGTTGGGTATTGGAGGGGCGGGTGGGGAGGGGGGGCAGGGAGGAGGAAGTGCTAGTGCAGAGTGGCTAGGGGAGTTGGGGTGGGGCAGGGAGCTACTGGGAGGGAAGGGAGGAGGCTGGGAGCTTCTGGTCAGGTATCGGAGAGGGAGGGTGAGAGGGGCTGCCAGAGCTGGAAAATATGGTGGAAAGATAAACGGCCAAAAGATGATAAGGGTAATATTGAAATTTACTAAATTTTAACAGAAAAGTGGATGAAAACCTAACATAATGGCAAATTCACAAAGTTTATGAAAATGTAATGGAAAATTTGCAAAATGTTAAAAATGTTGGGTTTTCTTGCAAAAATGCCATAAAGTAATGGCAATCTTGCAAAAAAAACCATAAAACTAATAGTGAATTTATTGCAAAAACATTTTTTTATAATATGTTAATTTGTGTTAAATTAAAAATTCTCTCAGTTTCTGACTTTCATATAATTGATTTTTCATTTGACATGAGTTTACAGCTATGTATCCAAATCCAACATAAAAAACTGGAAATATTGAGCTGTTTCTTGATATGTGGGTATGATTCAAGATTTGACTTTTGTTAGTTGCTTAAATCTATTTGAGAACCTACCAAAAAATCTTTGATTCCATTTTAGTTCGTTCACCAAGAACTAGAAGAAAATTGACCTCGATCTTCTAAAATGCAATTTTCTGCAGCATAGCTAGCAGCCATTACTGCAAAATGCCCCGCAAAGCTTGCGATAGCGCTATATTCAAACAGAACTCCAGTTTGAAAATAGGAAACAGCAGTTTTTGCTGCAGTCAATAATTAGATATTGAACATATCAGTGGGATACTGTCAAATTCAAAATTCCAAGCTGAAGGAAAATTAAGATATTTATATGAAGCAAATGGCACTGTTAACAATTACTACCTTTGATCAATTGCATTAGGAGATTGGTTCAATTTAGCAAGTAGATAGCACTTTGCTGCATGCGTTGCTCAAAGTTGATATTTTCTTAAGGGGCAGTTATGATCTAACTTCCCTCTTCATTCTATTCCATCAATCGAGTGCTTGTGAGGCACATTTTGTAGCACAAGGCAATTTATGTATTCTCTATCCAACATGCATCTAAAGTGACATTTTTCACTTGAGAGATGTGATCCTCTTACATTAGTCGAACAAAGAGACCCGGTTTCCCATCCTTGGAGTTAATTCAAACAAGTATTATCTAGTGGCTTAAATGGGGCTTTTTATCTTCTATCCTAGCAAACTATCTCCTGGTTCCAACTAGTGAGTGAATCAAGGTTCCAAGCAACCCAAGAAAAGGTCAAAATGTCAACCATGCTGATAGCTGACACTACATGATCTCTGTGGGATCAGCATTAGGAAGAAGGTTGTTATTAAGAGTTTGGGAGAGAGATAGGGTGACCCCCCCAGTCTCCCATGACAATCTTACTGGTTTCCATGAACCATAAGCCAATCGATATGTTTGGCTAGGCAGATGTAGCCTGCAGGACTGATTTACAAGAAGGCGAATTGATAGATAAGCTGAAGATCAACTAAACTTTTGTCAAATTCTCTTTTTTGCTAGGTCCAATTATGGTTATTTGTTTGTTATTGGTTAGGATCATTTGGTAGCAGAGTTAAAGGAGAAGATTTGGTTCACAAGGCAATACAAATTCACCGCAGCTGCACCAAGTATAATGAATCTATATCGTACTGACCCATACATATCACAAAATGCAAAACCAGAACCACCCAACATCCAAAACCAGAAAAAGAAAACCAACGACCAATAATCCATGTCTCTCATCACTATAGACCTCTTCTTGTGCGTATTAGGTCACAATCCCCAAAACCTAGCAGAACCGTAACAGAACAAACGAATTAATTGGATTCATGATAGCATATTGTATCAACAACAGAAAATCCAAAAATTTCCAGGCTATACTTAGAGCACACTTTTGAGGTGTAATGGCAATTCAAGTTGGGGATATATCTCACATGCCCCATTTCCATCAAGAATATCACTCAGAAGAAGACAATTAGACAACGATTAAGTTCTATGAGCGCATTCACCATAAGGAACTATATATCACTGAAGGCCTAGTCTGTAATCTATATCTATAAATATCACCAATGCAGATTAATAATTACATGCTCACTCTTGTAGCCATTTTAAGAGAACTGATAAGTAGATTGAAAACCAACTTATAAATCTACTTCTTCTTGGGCCTTTTTATTCACGATTCAAGTAATTAGTTATATTTTATACTTAATTAAAACTAGAAATTGTTTACAAAAAATGACTCCGGATTTTTGCAGAATCTCCGCACTAAAAAGGAACACGACAAATTGCAATAGTGCAAATAGATTTGTCTGTCGAGAATGGATGGATGATCGAATCGAAGTAGCAGTGCGGAGATCTTACAGACCATCGAAGTGACAAGAGGAGCTGTGTGGAAAGTGCAAAAACAGTGAAGAGACAGACTGATAACTTTTTCCAAAGACAAGGGCAAAATCATCAATTAAAACATTGGCACTATCCATAAGTAGGTTGCCGAAGACCTTCGTGCTTTACCAATGGAAACCCAATTCTGTCGGCCAATATACTTTCCAGTAAGCCCAAGCCCGGCAGTCCACTTTGCTGCTGGCAAGCCCCAGCTCAATCAAGATAAACTAGTTCCTAGCAGACCCAAACCACTTGTGAAGGTATCATTAGGCCTGATGAAATCCAGATCCATCTATATTTATATTGACCTATCTGCTCCTTTCTTATTTTTCTGTTCTTTTTAAAGAGTATTAGGAAAAAACTTTGGTAAGTTGTGCTTTATTTGTTCCAAGGTGATATTGTTACTAGTTATTGGTTTTGAATGTTTGACTAGGAAACACTAATAGAGTCGAAGAGTCCTTTGCGACTGTTCTACTTCTATTTACTTACTAAAGCTAAGTGAAAAACTTTTGGATTGCCAGCTAAATTTCTGCAAATTCTTCCTTTCGATTCAGACTAAAGAGGTTCCTTGGAGTATTTTCCTTGGGTGTGAGAGATTCTGCCTGCTGAATGATCCCTATCCAAGTTATTTCATTCTTTCTTGTATGCTTCAGTTTGGTATTAGAGCAAGTTGCTGCTAAGAATTGATGACTATTAGTTTGCTGATTTCTGCAAGTTATATATATATATATATATATATATATATATATATATATATATATATATATAATATATTTTTATGTGTGTGTGCATACATACAAGTGCGAGTTGTTTGAATTTGGTCAAAAGTACATCAAAAGAAAGAAACTTAAGTCTATCTGCAATACAACCAACCGATTGTCAATCCGCTTCTTCTTTTGCGGAATGATATCATCAGAATGTGAAAGATACCATAGCATTCAGCAACATCTCAATTTCATGGAAACCTCGTTCTTTACCTATGCAGCATAAATGTAAGATAGGTGAGAAGTCCTTGGAGTATGATGCCAGTTCTATCTATCATGTGTACATTGAAGAAGATTCCTTGGTGGAAATGTTGCGTGAGGGTACAAGCAACATATTGTTTAGTCAAGAGAGAAGACTTGACTTAGATATTCAACCGATTTATGATGAATACATTGAGAAAGATGGTATTCGAGGCAAAGATTTGGTTGCCATGAACTGCAAATAGTGAAAGACAATGGAGTTGTATCCATAATGGACCTTGAGGTGCTAGAAGGCGTGATCTTGAATATAGATTTTTCTATAGCAGTCCCCATTGTTCTCTAGACTCTTCTGGAGCCGTATGTTCTTGTTTAAAGAACAAAATTTCCAAGATCACCAATTCCAGTTAGTCAACTATTTTGGCAAAATGACAAGAACCAATTATTTTAGTTGATTGAGCCTAGACAATTAGTCAACTATTTTGGATAAAATTTACTGTCTTGCAAAACTTAGTCAACTATTTTGGAAAATAGTTAGCCATCCTGGACATTAAGATTGAAAACTTTGCAAAATTCATGACAAGATTCAGCTAAACAAGTCATTCAGCTATTCCAGAAGTTCACAACTGTTTTTGTTGACCTTGGGAAAAGCAGTAAATTGTTTTCAAATTTTATTTGTTGTTGAAACCTGTGAATTTGAAGTGAATGCAAAAAATTCATGGAATATTTCAGCCAAAAAGAAAGGTCGACTATTTCTTGTGACTTCAACTATTTTGAAAATACAGCTGACTGTCTTAAGAATTACAATCATCCATTTTGAAGCAACTTGCAATACTTTGTAGAGAAGCTACTGGATTGTAGCAATTAATGGATCAAACCAACTATTTTTGGATTCCGCAAAAAGATAGCTTGAAGCTACTCTTGAGGTTTGAGGGAATCCAGTTGACTATTTCAGGATTAGGTCCCTTGGGTAACGGTGGTGAAACTATCAATAATATCTGACTATGATACTAGTTTTTCTCCCATCTCCCAGAGGCCGGGCAGATTTTGGAGTGTGCGAAGCAGATTATAGATTGATATTAAGAATATTTTACTATATTTAGAATGTAGCTGACTGTCTAGTAAAATAGTAAACTGTTTTAGCAGACAAGTCATTGAGATGTCATTTTCAAATTTAAAATCCATCCCCTTCTAAGCTGTATCCGTTTCCAACAGTTAGAATTTTATCTCCAAGGGTCAATTTGCTACAACACTTAAATTGGACACCTTACAAGCCTTAGAACAACTTTTGGAAGAAATTGACGTACACTCAAGCAAGTAGCTCCAAGTTTATTTTATATCATTCATATTCATCTTTTATATTGGGAAACCTTCTCTCTCAAATCTTTGTCACTGCATTTTGTGTTATGAGAGGGAAAGCATCTTCTTCAAAATTTCTTGTATTTGAGAGAGTGGTATAGAAGGCTATGCTTGTTGCAAGTGCTCAAGTCCTATGTTTGTGAGACAGTGTAGTATCAATTAGTGATGTAAAATCTTGCAGGAATTGAGTGGAACACAAGGCTAGTGTTAGCTTGAGAGAGTAGAAAAGGTGACTTAGTTAGCAAGCCAAACCACTATAAAAATATTAGGGAAAAGTTTAATTAGACCCCCTAATGCTACCAGTTTTGGAATAGCCTCCCCCAACAAAAATTTGGTGTAACTACAGGACCCCAACTACTAAGTGGATTCAATTTCATCCCTTTGTCCATTTTTTCATCAATTTTGAAGACAAACTAACACACGGGTCCAAAGTGGGGCCACCTTCTTCATATTCTCTTGAATAGTAAAAGTACCCTATATTAGTATCCAATTTTTAGAATGAAAACATTAGTCTCTAACACCAAAATCTCTTCCTTTATGGTGATTATTATAGTATCAGTGCATTAGGTAGCTCTATCCAATAACATTTTATTGCAACTTTGTCTTCAAAATGCTGGAAATAAAATTAAAAATGCTCTTAAACATGAATTAGGAGAGGGAAAATGATCATGGATTCATGTAGCCTTTGGACAAAGGTAAATAAATAATGGGTTAGCTATGTAGATGAGCTTTTGTACTACTATTGGGGTTTTAGGATAGAGATTCCATTTGGTTTGTAGTAAGATTATGATGTAAGTTCTCAGCATTGTGGCATGAAATAGGCTCATGGTAGTTTCCTCCAACATGCAACTTTTGGTAGGGTATATGTGAACTATCATGAATCAATGAGTGGCTAGATCTTGGCCTTGGTTAGTGCCCTTAAAAAAATCCCAAGAGACTGAGCAATGAGTGAACATATGGAATGAGAAAAACCTACTTGGATTAGGTTTAGATCTTTGTGACACAAGGTGGATGTTGATTGTTTTCCACAAGTGCACGAGCTATTGTATCATAACTTGTGCAAATACGGGTCAATCCCACGAGGACTCGACTTAAAAAGAATAGAGTTTAAACAAAATTTAATTTGCCATAATCAACAATATTACAGGAATTGAATAACAATAAACTAGAAACTTGAACCTATTAAATTAATGAAAAATACAAAATCTTGAATTCAAAAGACAGAAAATTAGACAAAATATTAACTAAAATCCACTTCCTTAGCTTAATCATAGCAAAATTCTTCAATTCTAGCTACATCCAAGTTGATCAACCTTTGTCAATCCATCCCTCAGGTCTCTGATTAAATATTCAATTGCTGAAAGTTCTTCCAAAATTTTGATGATCTCGACTAAGGAAAGAATTTGAGATTTGGACGGCTTACATTAATTTTTTTTAGCCACCCATAACATTCTCTGATGTGTCATACATCATCTCCTATTCATGAATTTTCTTAATTTTTTTCAAATTAAAATACCAGAGCAACACCTCTTAATAAATTTGTAAATGATAGTGTTATTAGAAAAGCAATGGATAACTAAGATAGTCATGGGAGATCGTGGGCGCGTGACATTAGCTAGCCAGTTATCTTTTCCTTGTTCATAATCCATGATTAGTCCAGTCTCTATTGACAATCCACGAATAGTCAAAATCTCTGAAGATATCACTAACTTTGGCCATTGATTTCTTCTATTGTCTGATGGAATTTTTCAATGAAACTCAGTACTTAGAACAATTTGATATCAATAAATTCAATTGTAGGGTTGGCTTTCAAATTAAGATAAAAAAAATTAAGATATTTAATCATAAACATAGGTTGTTCATCGACCTACACAACAGTAACTTTCAAGATTATGTTATAAAATTAAACAAACCCGACCAAATTTCAAAAATATTTATATGAAACTCTTTTTAACTCAAATAAAAATATAAGTAAAGGATTTTATAATTAAAAAACTAATGAAATATACCAAATTAAAGGTGCAAAACTTTAAGTAACTATTATTGGTCATGCAAATAATGGCAAGTAGATAATTTTAATCAAGTCAAGCTACAAAATTTGAAATGAAAATTGAAAATCAAACCCCTAGTTCTTCTTCTTCTTAATGTCTTCTATCCAATGAACTAAATTTCAAAGATTTTTCTTAAGCATCCAAGTAGGAGCATTCACCAACCTATGCATGCACTTTTCATCTTCCTCAACCTTCGTTTTTCTCCAAATTTTTAAGCATTTACTTCATCTTTTCTTTGGTTTTCATAGATGATGGGAAGTCAGTTTGAATTCAATTTTTAGTAATTTTCTTATCTATTCTCCTTCCTTTTCTCCAAAGAATTCTAAATCAAACTAAATTTCCTAATTTTGACTTAGTTTCCTATTAGGAAACAATTTCCTCTCTCTTCATCCTTTTCGCTTTCCATCATTAAACATGGTCGGCATCACACTCACTTGTCATTCCCAATTCTCTTATGCTCATGGTTTGGACTTTATGCTTGAAGATTGAACTAGAGTTCTTGCTTCTTGATTTTAATCTAGATAATCTAGATTGATCTAGGTTATCAATTTCAATCTAAGCTTGATTGGAGATCTAGGATGTTGATTGGCTTGATCTAGCGCATGGATCTTGATTTACTACCTGCAAAATAAAAAAAACAACCTAATTAGCTCTATACAAGATTCAATTTTACACATACTTACCTCGAATTATCATCTAACCTTGAAAATTTACCAAACTATGATTAGATTATAAAAACTTCAAATGATATAATTTTCATGTAAATTTCTAAATAATATCTTAAAATTATATCAAAAGCCATGCTAAATGAGGGTAATTTATACAATAATGGACTCTCAATATACCCCCAACCAACTTTTTACTAGTCTCGAGCAAAATATGTGAAAAACCAAATTACAAAATGGGTATAAATTTCCACTTTCTTAGGTACTCACAATTGCATTTAGCATATGCAACAAGCCCTTAAACCTATAGTTACCCCTAGTTGACGAGTTAAGCATTGTGAAGGTTTGCAATGAATATACCCACAAAATTTCAAAAAATATTTTCATGTCAATTTTCACTTTTTTCTCAAAGAATTATCTTCAATAAATCTATCAACTTTAGCATACTAATAAAAATAAATAAAACATTCAAAACATACCCATATGCTAAATATATTTCAATTAAGCTCAAATCTTAAGGTGTGTATGTTTTATAGTCTACATATACAATAATATTTATCTCTAAGTAGACTCTAACTTTTGAACTCTATCATCACTAATAGACATACACTCAAAAATAAAACTCTCAAATAAAGGGTTTAAATCATATCTCTCTTTTAAATATGTTAGTAGGGTTAATAAAAGCAAATTTATATCACATGTATTCATGAAAGAATGGGGATTACTAAGGAATTTTGTTTTTGATCCCTTTAGAATAAATGTCATTATATTTGAATACCTAAACATATTACACTTTAAATTCTATCCATTCATATCCTTATCTAGGCTATATGCTTCATAGAATTAGTGGTCTTATATTAGGACTAAACGTAGGCTTAGGACATAGTTATTAAAAGCAAGGGCATAAGGGATATTTAAAAATTTTCAAAGAAGTAGAGTTCTTCTACTAAAGTTAACAATTTTTCTTTAATTTGTACCAAAGAATATTCTTTTGCATTCTTCATTTCAGAATTTTGAAATCTCTTTGAAGAACTTTTCAATTCTTACTATTCGCTTATGTACTTTTATTACAACTCAAAGTATACCTTCAATCATCTCCAACTTATCTTTTGAAGAGTATGTAATGGATACTTCATATTGGGTTACTATGGGTAAAGGTTATTTGGGTAAGAAAAGAAAGGCTTTAATAAAAGGGCTTAATTTGGCTAATTAGTGTAAAAATGTTATGAGATAGGCTAATTAGCCAAATTTAAGAGTTGATGAGATCAAATTTAATTTAAACATGCTAAAGAAAAATTTGGAATACATTTATTACCTCTTAAAACAATAAATGACTCTAAAACTCACTTAAGTTATAAGTCTCAAATATTTTTCTTCAAGACCTCTAAGTTATAACTACTTATTAGTTTAGACTATATACATACAATTGTGTGTACAAATGTGATCTAAGATTTAACTTTTATGGAATACTTTAGAAAATGAGTAAAATCATGAATTAATCATATGCAATTCCATTAATAAGCTAAATATGAAAATCAATATTAGACTTTAGAAAATCCAATTCTCATCATTGTATAGGAACCAACCTAAAAACTCAAAAAGATTTTCAAAATAGCTCAAAAAAATTTCTTTTCAAAATTTTTTTTTTTAATTTCATCATTTTTTAATAAGAAAAACAACTACAAAAAGACCAAAGTTCACGAAAATTCTACACCTCCCAACCTAAGTGAAACATTGTACACAATGTTTAAAAAAATGGGATGATGATAATGCATTGAGAAAGAAAGAAATGGGAGATGTGGAAAAGGAAAGTTCTAAAAAATAATGGCACATATTCATTACAGATGAATTTTTTTTAGAAAAATCATAGGGTTTGAAACTTCCCTGGGTCTCATACAAAAGGATGTTGTACAAATTTATCTTGCAATTTAAAAAAATTTCATTTTAGCACTTTGCAAGGTATCAAATATATCTACAAGATACTTGACATAATTAGAGACTACCTTGGGAGCTTGATGTACCTTTTGCAAATACAAAGGAGGACTATGGTATGGCCTAGTGGGTGAGATGTTTTCCTTATTAACAAATTTATCATTTTTACTATCAGATTTCATTACCATTTCAGCCTTTTTAGGATTAGATTTCTTAATTATTTTACCACTATGAAGAATGGTAATTGCTTTTGTTTGTTTTATATTTGCAATTGAAGAATTAATCTCACCTACCATCTACACATCATCAAGGTTTACATCTTGTGGGGTAGGAAAATGCCTTTTTTCAAAGGTCTGTAGCATTTGGGACATCATGTCCTTCAATTCAATCATGGATTGTGTGTTCTCTCTTAATAGGGCTTCTAATCAAGTAATTTTCTCTCCTAGTATTGCATGAATTGATGAAACTTATCCTCCACTTAACTCTTAGGTGGGGGTACATAGGGTCCAAGAGTAAGTGGTCCTTGTGGTGGTTGGAAAGGGAAAGGACGGTATTGGGCCTTATGTGAGACATTAGTATTATAATCATTTCTCCAACTGAAAGTAGGATGATTACTCCAGTTAGAATTATATGTCTCTAAAGATGGGGAAAAAGCTCTCTCATAAGAATGTGCCTATTCCTGAAGCACATCCTAGAATGTAGGAATAGTGGGACATTCCTAAGTGGGGTGTGTATTACTTTCACAAATATCACACACCTGTTCGATTTTCTTAGAGGAAATTTTTTCCATTTCGATGACCTCAACTATTATAGCTAGGGATGCTATTTTAGTATTCATATAATCTTTTTTAGTCATGTCATATATTCCTCCCCTAGCAGATGTAGTGGTAGACTTGGGCTTGTTTAGGTAACCTATTTTTTATAAATCAGCCTAAGTTTGTGCACTCTTAGCCAATCATTCTAAATATTCCTATGCCCCATTTGGTTGTTTAATTAAGAAATTGCCATTGCACATCATTTTAACAAATTGACACAGATCAGAATTAAGTCTTTAATCAAAGAAGCTAATGATACACCAAGGTTCGTATCCATGATGTGGACAAATTAACAATAATTCTTTGAATCTTTCCTTGCATTGATAGAAATGTTCTCTATCTTTTAGGGTAAAATTCATTATATTTCAATAGGGAGTATTTGTCTTATATATAAGAAAAAACTTTTTTAAGAACTTCCCAGTCATTTCTTACTATATTCGTATGGAACCTGATGGCAGTGAATGAAACCATATATTAGCTTTTTCCTTTAAAGAAAAAGGAAATAGTTTGAGTCTTAACATGTCTAATTCGATATTTTATGTATGATAGATTATGCACACTTTATCTAATTCTTTTAAATGCAGGTAATGACTCTCACTATTCAACCCATACAATTTAGGAAGTAATTGAATTATTCCTATCTTTATAACAATCATAATAACATTTTGAGGTAAAATTATATATAAAGGTGTGCTAGTATATTTAGGTTGTAAATAGTCTTTTAATGTTCTCCCATGGGGATTTTGGATATCCTAATTATCCTCATGTGCTCTGTTTCGATCTCATTCCTTATTATAGTTCCTTCTCATTTTTTAGGTGGCGGAGAATGATTCCTCCATGAATGTATGTTATCATTAAATAAAGGTGGAGGATCATCAGCATCAAAATGAGGATTATTCATCCATGGGGGAATACGATATCTATTAATGCTGAGGTGTGGATTATCCCTTTGATCAGTGTTTAAATTATTTATTGAATGCAATTGACCATTTTTTTTTCCCGAAGAAAACTAAACTAAATGATGTAACCAAATGTTTAGAAAATGCACAAACAAAGGACACAATCAAATAATCCTTATGGCTAACAAGGTGAAATATTTTTTATTTTCTTAAATTTGTATGGGGGAGAAGGTTTTATATTAACCTAATCTAATACTCCTTTTCTCTTTTAGACTTGTCCCAGCACTTACTGTTAAATCCTAGCCTAACCAACTCACACCTTCCTCAGCTAGCCATAGGTAATCTGAGTCAAAGAAGGTGTTGGCAGAGCTAGTTGTTTAAATATTAGTGCGGTCAATTAGATAGGGGCCACTAAAGTGGTAATGGGTGGCCTCCTTCCAACAGAGTCCTTCGAGCATGCGATGGCCTCTATAGGTCTCTTCTAATTTATTTTAAATTAATTTGGAAGGTTAGGTTATGTGCTTATGGTGATTATCCTAGGTGAGAGAGATGATAAAATCCACCCTTGATCTTGTGGGGTCAAGTTTCCTTACTAATTAATGTTTACTCTCCATGGTAGTTTGATCAACATATAAATCACCTCAATTCAATAAATGTGCCCTAAAATGCAATTAAAAATAATAAACTAATACAAACCCTAAAATACAATAATTATAAAGTATGCTGTCTATATGTAATTATATTGCTAAACAATGCAAAGTTATTTTAAACATGAAAACCTAATTTAGGAATTATAGGAGTTAGGACTATACACAGCAGGGTCCTAGATAAGGTCTTCTTATACAAGGGTGGGATCATTTACCTTCCACCTCTAATTCCAGGTTACAATGGTCCACCTATGACCTGTATTATTACAACCCTTTTAAATGAGTTGAAATTAAAAAATACATTCTGTCCTCACTACAATTCACTTAAAATAAAATTTTGGCTATCCCAATTGAGTTCCTTCTTAAATTGTTCTTTTTTCAATTTTATGCAAAGTCAAAAAATAGCAATAAGTACCAAATTTCAAGAAATGGAGTGAATACATACTAAGAAAAATTGAAAAATGCACCTAAAAATTGTTAGAATACTAAATTGATGCAATTCCTAAAATTTTTAATTTTTTAATTTTTTATTAAAATTTATGAAAACTCTATTGAAGGTTCCTAATAATAGCTCCAAAAACTTGTTGATTATTTTTCACAAGTGCAAGAGCTATTGCAGTATGATGGGTAGATCCCACGGGGACAACTTAAAAAGAATGGAGTTTAAATAAAATTTAATTTGTGATAATTAACAAAAATTATAGGAATTGAATAAAAATAAACTAGAAACTCATATCTATTGAATTAATGAAAAATACAAAAGCCTAAATTTAAAAGACAAAAGATTAAACAAAATATCAATTAAAATTCACTTCCCTATCTTCAATTGTAGCCACTTTAAGTTGATCAATCTTCATCTATCCATCTCTTAGATCTTTGATAAAGATTCAATGGTTGGATTCTACAGGATCTTCCAAAAATCTGATGATCTCAACTAACAAAAGAATTTGAGACTTGGATAGCTTTAATTTTTACTTTTTTTATATCACCCACAACGTTCTCTAATGTGTCACACATCAGATCTTATTCATGATTTTTTTAATTTTTTTCAGACTAAAATACCAAAGCAACACCTCTTACTATGTCTACAAGTGAGAGAGTGTTCTAGAAAAGCAATGAATAACTAAGACAATCATGCGTGGTGACACGCATGTGACACTAGCTAACTAATTATCTTATCTATATTCACAATCCATGATTATTCTAGTCTTTGTTTACAATCCATGAACAGTCAAAATCTACAAAGATTTCACTAATTTTGGCCACTGATTTCTTTTACTTTCTTATAGAATTTTTCAATGAAACTTGATACCTACAATAATTTGATATCAATAAATTCAATTGAATAATTAGATTTCAAATCAAGATAACATAAATTAATATATATTTAATCACAAACATAGGTTGTTTGACAACATGCACAATAGTACCTTTTAATATTATGTCATAAAATTAAACAAATTTGACCATTAAATTTTAAAAAAAATTATATTAAACTCTTTTTAACTTAAATAAAAATATAAGCAAAGGATTAGATCATTCAAAAACTCATCAGATAAACCAAAATCTTCTCCTTGATGTCTTCTATCCAATAAACTAAATTTTAGGGAACTTTGTCAAGCATCGAAATAGAAACTGGCATGCAAAGTATCCCTATTCAACAGCCTATGCGTGCACTATTTATCTTCTTCAACCTCCATTTTTCTCCAAATTTTCAAGCTTTTCTTTACTCCATCTTCAATCTAGTTTTTATAGATAATGGGAAGTTGTTTTGAATTCTTTTTTTAGTAATTTACTCATCCATTCTCTTTCCTTTTCTTTAAAGAATTCTAAATCAAACTAAATTTCCTAATTTTAACTTAGCTTCCTATTAGGAAACTATTTCCCCTCTCTCCATCCTTTCCACTTTCCATCATTAAGGATGGCCAGTACCACTTAAAAAATTCCTTAGCATTCTCAATTTTCTTGTGCTAATGGTTTGGACTTGATGATTGAGGATTGAACTGGAGTCCTTGCTTCTTGATTTTGATCTAGATAATCTAGATTGCTCTAAGCCGTCCATTTCAATATAAGCTTGATTGGAGATCTACGATGTTGATCGGCTTGATGTAAATGAATGGATCTTGATCTACCACTTACAAAAAAAGAATACAACCTAATTACTATTATACAACATTCAATTTTACACATACTTTATGGTTAGATTATATATATTTCAAATGATATATTTTTCACGTAAATTTTTAAATACAATCTTAAAAATATATCAAAAGTCATGCTAAATGAGGGTAATTTATACAATAATGGAATCTTAAATGTGGAATTTAAGGTTTCAATCTAAACCAGTTCTAGAAATCTAAAGAGATAGAAAGCATGTAAAATGAAACTCCTTAATAGTACCCTCTTTATATGCTTATGCGTAAGTTCTGGAAGTTGAAGGTGGCTATATCATATTTATAGTTTCATCTTCAATAAGAACAATTTGACTAGCCAATTGTGAGAACTCACTACTACACATGAGGGTTTTAATATCGGTATAAAGAAGTCACTTATTTGACTACCGACTTCATAAATATTTTACTAGTTGGTTTAAAATAAATGACTTTAAATATATACACTTAAGAAGTCATTTAATTGTAAGTGACTTTAAAAAATTGGAGTGAAGAGGGAATTTTTCATGGGAAGAACTTTTGATGTCATTTAACATTAAACAACTTCAAAAGTTATAGACTTTTAAAGTCATTTAGTAGAAAATGACTTATAAAAACTAATAACTTTTGAAGTCGTTTTACGTAAGCAACTTTGAAAGTATCATGAAAAATTTAGTGGGAATGCACTTTTAAAGTCGTTTCATAAAAAACAACTTTAGAAGTGAAAAGCTTTTAAACTCATTTAATACAAAATGACTTTAAGAGTGACCCTTTTTTAAAGTCATTTATTCTAAGCGACTTTAAAAGTATGAGAAGAAATTTGGCGCGATGATTAATATTATGTGGGAATGGACTTTTAAGTTGTTTTACAATAAGCAACTTCAAAAGTCTATAACTTTTGAAGTCGTTTCATTATAAGCGACTTTAAAGTTCTCTCACTTTTGAAGTCGCTTAGAACCAAATGACTTCTAAAGTTCTTATTCATTTATAAGTAGCTCACAACATATCTCATTTTTTCCTGTATCCGCTTCTTCTCACAGGTGTCATGACAGCTTCCTCCTTGGACCTTGTGCTTCTCTCTTTTTTCCTTCTTGTTTTCTATTTTTATATTTTGACCATTTCTGTCATGAAAAAAACTATAAGTAAACCATAACATCTTTTAAATCACAAATTCCTTTCTTGTTACTAGCTAACTCTCTCTGTTTTCATTTTGTAGATCATGTGGGTTTTCTCACTACAGATGATGGGGTTAAGGAGTCTGTTAGATTGTCCTGATTTCCAAAAATCATATGATTTCATTCAAAATGATAATTGCTTCTCTCTCCAACCCTCATTATTGAAGAAATGGACAACATTACGATTTGTGGTTCTCACCCAAACTTAGGGTTTGATAAAGAGTGGTGGTAATACCATTAATTTTTTGTTGAAAAAATTGAAGCTCTCTCTCTCTCTCTCTCTCTCTCTCTCTCTCTCTCTCTCTCTCTCTCTCTCTCTCTCTCTCTCTCTCTCTCTCTCTCTCTCTCTCTCGGTGTCACCTAAATACTGGGCCAGATTTTGATGAAAAAGAGCAGATTCGCTTTTTGATATGGTATTAATAAGATCTATTAATATGTAACATTTGATATTTAATCAAAAAAGTAATTTGATTTTCTTGTTGATGTTTTTGTTTGTGTATATATATCGTATTTGTTTGTGTTTGCAAGATTAGTTTCATTGTGTAAAGGTTGCAACGTACAAAAAGAAAATAAATATATATTTAATGTGAAAATTTAAATATCCACACTTTTAAAGTCGTTTACAAAAAAAAAAATGACTTTAGAAGTTTAAACTTTTAAAGTCATTTTCTTGTAAGCGACTGTAAAAGTTCATACTTTTAAAGTCATTTTTTGTAAATGACTTTAGAAGTATGGACTCCTAAAGTTTTTTTTTTTTCAAAAAATGACTTTAATAATTTTTAAAAAATTTCATTAAAAATATATTTATTTTCTATTTGTACATTACAACCTTACATAAATACACAATGAAACTGATCTTACAAACACAAACAAATATGATACATATACACAAACAAAATCTAAATCCTACTTGTGAATTCTAACTACATTCATAAATTCGGGGTCAATATCAATTTTTGAGTGTTGGTTAGTATCTCTTTGTTTGGCTCATATGTATTATGTATATATATTTGAAGAATTTTTACAAGGTTTTGGGTTAGAAATTTTTCTTTTGAAATTTAATTTCATTCATGACTGTGTCTGTCATATTTTACTTTTTTTTTCATTGTTAATTGAAAATTTCCATGCATTGGTTATGTTTAAGTGCGATTGGGTGAAACACAACAAAGATAGTATCAAAACTGATGCCCTTAGATTGACATTGGTTGACCTCAATAGGATCAGCTATAAATATGATAAATTTATTTTAGCATCTCAAGCAAAACAAGTATTTTACGTACAAGATGAATGTGATAAGAGATAGTCAACTATTTTATCATCTTGTCCGAGGGATTTATATGATGAAGATGATCTAGGAGATACTAAAATCAATTACCCTTCTATTACCCAAACAAGCCCATCAATCGAAGCATTACTTGGTGAGAATGAGGATTATGTGTGTGACAATGGTGAGGAAGGTGCTTGGGTTTGAAAACAATATATATTTTGGGGTATGTGGAATATGTATATTAGTTAGTTGCAATATATATATATATTAATTCTATATTTATAATTTTTAGGTCTTTTGTCATGAGCTACATGGATTGATAAGTGAGCTATATATATGTATATATATATATATATATATATATGTATATACATGTGTGTGTGCGCGCACGTGTACAAAGAATGCATGAATCAATGTTGACTAAAAAAAAGAAATATATTTCATTGTGTATTAATTATTATATATTGTAAATTACTAACATAAAAGGTGAATATATTTTAAACAAAGTTTTTTATAAAGTGCCTTACAAGTTATTGCTTTGGAAGTCGTTTTAAAAAAAAAAACTTCAAAAGTAATAATTTTTAAAGTCATTTTGAAAAAAATTACTTTAAAAGAATAATATAATATCATAATTATTTATTCATCTTATTTTTCTTTATGTTAATCTATTAGTACATTTTGTACTTCTTTGGCTATCACATATTTTTAGTTCTTTAGGGTTGTTTCTACAATATTTTGTGGCACAAGTAAACTTTGGAAGCTTAGTGTCAATCAAATACATATATTTATTTAAATTTAATTAAATTTAGAAGTCCATCGAGTGAGCTTTAAAAGTCCATTATATGAAAACTACTTCTAAAGTTACCATCTTTAGAAGTTGTTTTTATATAAACAACTTCAAAAGTTCATCAAAATGTTATACTTCTAAAGTTGCTTATAGAAAAATGACTTCTAAAGTTACTAACTTTAGAAGTCGTTTTTGTGTAAGCGACTTCAAAAGTTCATCAAAGTGTTATTACTTTTGAAGTCGCTTATATAAAAACAAGTTCTAAAGTCACAAACTTTAGAAGTTGTTTTTTTGTAAACGAATTTAAAAGTCAATCAAAATTTGGTGCTTTTGAAGTTGTTTATATGAAAATGACTTCTAAAGTTGGTGACTTTAGAAGTCATTTTTTGTAAGTGACTTCAAAAGTTTTTTTTTTTTGAAGTCGCTTACAAAAAAACAAATTTAAAAGTTTGTGAACTGTAAAGTCATTTATGTAAATGACTTTAAAAGTTGATGACTTTCCAAGTTGGCTTGGTCAAAGTTGCTTATTAAGCAAATTCTATTATCACTTTTAACCGAATTTAAAAGCTCCTTGTGTAGTAGTGGCTTAACAAGTTTAAAAGTTAATTGGTAGATGTTTGATGAAGTGCTTATAAGAAAAATAACTAGAGGAGCCTAGGATCCCCTGCTAATAATCAACCTTGAAGAATTTCTCGTTGTCTTCCTGTCTTCTCTTCCTCTTTGCAAATATATCAAACATTACTATTACATGAAGCAAAATTGACATGAACATGGTGTCTTGCATAATCTTCATCATTGAAAAGGGCCCTAAGCTGGCTCTGGCCTATCACTCCAACCTCCAGGCACTAGCAAAGACTGCCACGATAATTGTTGACCCTTGGACAACCTGATGGTGCCTGAAGGCTGGTCTTAAGAACCTCACTAGTATTTAGGAAAAATTAGTGCACAAGATGCCTAGTACTACTACATCAAGGTTCAATTTCCTATCTCATGTCTATCAATTGTGATTTGATCAAGTGAAGTTCAATGTTGGGTGGATGGATGGTTAGTTTTAGTAGTAGGGATGTCTAACTTAAATAAAACAAATGAGGCCATGTTCTTAGAGTTACAATGTGGTCATGCAGTTTCTCTTTAGTCATGTAATCTCAAACTTCATTATTAATGGATGGAATTAAATAAGTGCTTTTGGTTTTCAAAGACTTAATGGAAAAGGTGTAGAAATGTAGAAGAGGATGGATATCACTTAGAACTCACGTGTCAGTTCTATATTCAAATTTGATAGAAAATGGTTAGAAAGATAAGATTAAAACCCCCTTTGTAGTTGGGGCCCACTAATTGCACCAATGTTTTGTTAGGGGAAGCTATTCCAAAACTAGTGATAGTTAGGGGATCTAACCATACTTTTCTCTAAATCTTGTGTTTAGCTTCATGAGCACCTTAATTTTTTACTTTTGAAAATTTTCTTGTTGGTGAGTACATTGTAAAAAGGTTTGCAAAAAAAGTTGTAGGGCCATATTTATCCTCCCCATTCCCACTTCTTAGGACCCCACAATTGGCATCAAAGAGGTACTCTTTCTAAAGAGTCAAAGATAAAATTTTTGTTTTCTAAAATGGCACAACAAGTTGTAGGTGCTCTCTTACAATCAATATTCTAGTTCATGAGTATCATTTATTTCCTATGAAGACTAATGAGTCCATCATAGAGATGTTCACAAGGTTCACCAATATCATTAACACCAAAGTTTGTATACAAATGGTGAACTAGTTAGCAAGACTCTTAAGGCCTTACTAAGATTATAGAATCCCAAAGTAATACCATTCAAGATGCTAAGGACCTTAAGAATCAAAGTTGGATGAGCTTATGGTTTCACTGATGAGTTATGAAATTAGTGAAAATAGCAAAGATTAGGGATATTATAAGAGGAAGAAAGATAAAGACATTGTTCTCATAGTTGATGATAAAGAGAGTGAAACTTTTGTTGATGATAGTAATGAGGTGGTTGCACTTCTAGCCAGTGGAAATAGAAAGAAATTTTTTGAGAAGGCTAGAACAAAGATGATCCTATAATCAAATATTTGTCTACTCTTGAAAAATAAAAAGAAGAAGAAGGTGTGGTCAAGATTTGTTTCAAGGCCATTGAAGAAGAAGTTCAAAAAGAAGAGCAAACTAAGATAAATGATCTTACTTGTGATGAATTGAAAGAAGAGTTTGTTGTACTTGCTTATGAATTTAATAGCTTGGAGTGAAAATTAAGGTTTGTAGAATTCTTTTTAAAACTTTCTAATAAGCATGAAAATTTTATTTTGGAAAGAGATTAATTGGCAATTGGGTATGAGATTGCAAAATCTAAGACAGAGAGCCTTTCAAAATAAAATCTTTTATTGCATGAGGAATGTGAGAATTTAAAAAACAAGCATAAAGTTTTGAATGTCTCATTGGGAAACATTACTACTTTGAAGAATGAATTGGAGAAAATTTGTTTGGTATGCAAAAATAAATTTCTTCTCAATCATACTTCTTATTCTTATGCATCATACTCCTATGGAAGAAAGCTAATTTCAATGAGGTCATGAGAGAGGGCTGAATTGGGCCTAAAAGAAGTTTTTAGAAACTTCTACACAAAGTGCTCAAAAGCAAGAACAATTTTAGAAATAAAAAATAGAGTATTTAAAAAATGAAGAGGATGATCTTGGCACACACAAGAATTTATAGTAGCTTGGCCAACCAATCTTGGCACCTACATCAACTTTATCAAAGTAATACCTACTTTAAGTTCCATTAGAACCCAATAAAATTTTGCAAACAGTAGTTGACACTATATTGGCCATAAGCAAGGAGCACTTTTAGAAGATCTTCCTTTTACAATCCCATGAAATACACACCAAGAATAAGAGAGCAATACTACTCTATCTGTCATGCCCCAACCTCAGAAGCTGTGGTTAAGAACCATGATACTCATGTTTAGCTCAGATGAAGCCAAAATGGCTCTTTTTCTTTTTGAAAGGCAACAGGAATCACAACAAAGTGAGATGCTTGTCCTTCCCAAAGCAAGGCTTTATCGGTGAAATGAACCCTTCATTTCTACCAAAAATCCAAAAGTCCCATCTGCTTTTTGGACTTATGCATTTAATGCTTGCAATGCAATTCACTTGATAAAGTTCCTAAATATCAATGGAGACTTAGTCTCTCTATCATTCAAACATAAATATTTCTTACCTCTTATTTACAAAACCTAGAGTTCATCCATGCAATATATCACTAATTCAAAATAGTAAACAAGAGAATTATAGGCATGGACTTTCTTATCAAAATAAAGATTTATACATCTCAAGTTTGTCAATATATAAGTATAAAAAGAATCATGAATGGATAACAAAATGTGTTATAACATCCAGTCAAGTCTCATTTGCTACCCATTGGTGTTTTTCCCTTATTCCCTCGACTTGTACATGTAAAATGATAGGACAAGCAATGAAGCTTAATATGAAAAACTGAACCTCAAGGTATATTCCATGGTTCTTGTTGAGCCTAGGTCAACTCCATTTTGTTGTTTTAACAAGGGAACATATCCTTTCATTTCATAAGTAATCACTATAAGCTATAAACATATTTCATCAAATTTAACAAAGATCCATTCATCTAGAAATATCATTTATTCTACACTTTCCATAGTGATACAATAAGTATTGCATTTAAATACAATAAACATGCATACTTCCATAGAATTAGCATTCTGATCTAAATTTTTTTTCCATGAAGTTACCATCTTGGTAGTTGTATATCATCATACTACAAACCTATTAGTCCTCTCTCTTAAGGCTACTATCTTAGGTTACTCCACCATTGTTATGGTCCACCTGGTAGTCCTTTCCCTCAAGATTACTATCTTGGGTGGCTCCACCATGGTAATGGTCCATTAGGCAGCCCCTTCCGTCAAGTTTACCATCTTGGGTGACTCCATCATGGTTATGGTCCACCAGGCAGACCTTTCAATCAAGATTACCATTTTGGTCGACTCATCCATTGTTATGAACCATCAAGTAGCCCTTTCCCTTAAGTTTACCATCCTGGGCACCTCCACCATAGTTATGACCCACTGGTAGCCCCCTCCCTTAGGCTCCCATCTTAGGCAGCTCCACCACGATTATGTTCTACTAGGCATCCCTTTCCCTCAGGGCTCCCGTCTTGGGCAGCTCTACCATAGTTATGATATACAACTATTTTTGAAGGTTCCACTTGTCTCACAGTAGAATAAATAGTCTCCTTGCAAAGTTACCATCAATTTCACTTGATGGAAATCATATAATATCCATGATGAACCTCTAATAAATTTAGTAAGCACTCCACCATGATGAACCTCTAATAAATTCAATAAGCACTCCACTAATGCAAACATAAATTGAGGCCTTACAACCACTACATTTAGTTATATTGGCAGTTATACACATTATTTCTTTAAAACTAAATGAAATGATGCTTTGAAGAAATTAGAATTTATCCATGGAAAATCTCAAATTTTAATTCAAATACATACATGTTTATGAGTATAAGAAATTGATGAGTGAACCACTACTAATGTTTTTTGAAATATTAAGTCATCATGATATCAAGCTAAAACCCAGACCCTCATTATAAAGTTACAACAAATAGATGCATTCTTTGGTCAAGCAAGAATCAATTAAAAGGATACATACTCATTGGAATCAATACACGTTAGCATTCTTACATTCAAACTCTTATGTCTCTCAAGCCTATTAGAAATTCGTCTACATCAATAGGGAAACCAAAGGGAAATAAATAAAAAAAGATTAACCATGGAGGTAGCCCAACTAGATGATTATTGTAGTTAAATGAAGGCTAAGTAAAATCCTGTAACCAATTAACCATCAACTCACAAGGCTTGAAACCAAACATGAAGTTTAGTGATCAAAGATCACTAGTGTATCTACAGTTAGTCCAAAACTTAGTACTAGAATGAGTATATCTAGCATAAACCTTCATAGAAAATGTGTATACATGACTCTCCTTGTTGCTAACTAAATTATACCCTACAATTTCAAGGGTAAAACATAACTAGCATAGGAAATTTTTTCTCGCTTAAATGCGTGCATGCGTGACTCCCATCAAAACATCAATACATGTGAGTAGGAACTAGACATGTGTGGGATCTTTTCTCACCCATTGCAGAATTAGAAATTCATCTCAAGGAAGTGGACTTGCCAATAGTCCAAAACTAAGAGAAATAGACACGCAAGAGTTTGCTTCTTGTAATCGAATTGTAACCTATAATTAAAATATCAAAACCATGAATGCATAACCAACCTCTAACATCATCACACCTTAACATTTTACACTAAAATTGAAGTAAAGACAATGAAATCTATGATGGAATTCCTAAGCTAACCATCACTAAATCTCATTTGATGAAAACGTCATTTCATGGAGGACAAGAATTCCTCACATATCATATTAGAACCATTTTCATTCATCTGCTATACTCAAAACCCATTATAAATTGAAATCCAGTTAAGAAACTCACATTGAGATCTATTAAAAATTGAACCATATAACCCTAGATCAAAAGCCATCTAAAATCAGATCCAATCCCACAGGAACTTCACAAAATCGACAGGAAATGGAGGCAAAGTAGGGTTTTTTATAAGGATTCTTTTGTGCTTTCCTCATTTTTCTTAAAAGAGAAATGGGTTTTTTGCCAAAGACCCTCTTCGGCTTTTCTTAATCACTGTAAGGGAGTTGGGTCTTGGGGCGTTGGTTGGTCATTGCTGGATAATAGGATTACATTTGCCATCCATCCATATCTAGGAAAAAATTAATATGTCGTGCACAATAAGAGAGAGAGAGAGAGAGAGAGAGAGAGAGAGAGAGAGAGAGAGAGAGAGAGAGAGAGAGAGAGAGAGAGAGAGAGAGAGAGAGAGAGAGAGAGAGAGAGACAAATTCATCTCGTGTTTCCCTCTATCTATCTCAGATGCATGAGAGTTGAGCACCACATGGTAACTCGACTCCCATATGTTGAGCTCCTCGTTTATTAGTTATCATTTTGAGTTGCTTAAGGGAAGGAGGTGCCAATATCAATTTTGCTCCCTATTCATTTGGGAAATTTTGAGTTTTAAGTTCTCGGTTTCTATTTTGTTTGTTCGTTGAGTCATTGGAAAGCTCTTGTTGGGCAAAATATGATATTTGACCTTTCATTATCCATATTTGGAAAATTTTAAACTTCTTTTGTAATTACTTGAATTTTGATAAAATTTTCAATTTGGAGTGAAATCACTCAGTCTTTTTCATGAAAGCAGAATTGAAATTAAGTCATTTCATTCAAATCATAACATTTTATTTGATAGGTTTTGAAGATTTAGAATTCCCAAATTTGAGTTTGATTGATGGCAGAACTCATACTAGGCCACCTATTCAACTCGACCTCGATTGTCCTATTTCCCAAATTTGAAAAGGTTAGGGAGTTAATCAAGTCTTTATTCTAATCCTAGAACATGGGTGTGACACTATCAAATATACAATTCTATGAAGAAGAAAAGAGTCACTCTCTTTTGAAGCCAAAATCACATAACAATGATAGAGATGCAAGCCTTGTCAAATATAAAAGATGGAAAAAGTTTTCACAAGTAAGTTTAGAACTTTTGCTTGCTTGATGTTCATTGTTGCTTCTTTGCACCTAGAATCTTCAAACAAAACTTCATTTTATAGTTTTTAATCCTTGGCATCTATTGGAATCAAAATAGATTGATTAAGAATTTTAAACAACAAAGTTGATAGACCATTGGAAATAATGTTGACAGAAAGACTGGCTAGTTAAACAAGTCAGTCAGTTGGTAATCATTTTTCCTTCAAGAAGCTCCATCTTAACAGTTCAGTTGGTGGGGATCAACTAAGCTAATTGGTTCTAGAAGAAGAGTTTTATCCACAAGGCTCTTGTTCATAAGTCGGTTAGTTAAAGCCCAAATCAAAAGCGTTTTTGACTTTCTTCAACAATTGATTGGCAAGCTATATGAGTTGATTGGAAGTAATAGAAATTCTTGACACTAAATTTCTTTTTCTCATGAGTTGGTTGATGAACTATGTGAGTTGGTTAGTTTGTGCCTTGAGGTGTTTCTTCATGAAAGTCTTTAGCACCAACGAACTGGAAATCTTGTGTGAGTAGGTTGGAAAATCCAATGACGTCTTAGAACTTTATTTCAACTCATTAAAAAATTTCTCCAATTAACATGTTTTTATCATTCGATTGAAACATCTTCAACAACTAATTGGCATTAACAAAAATGAGTTTGAGCCCTGGAGTTCTACTCAACAACTGATTGGCACGTCATATGAGCCACTTGACAAGCCTTGGAACTTCACATTTTCTCTTGAATTTCTAGTTTCAATTGGTTGGAACTATAATGAACCAGACGAAAGACTTTTAAGTACTCGAGAAATTCATTCACTGTAGGTGGTTGTTCTCCATCATTCGGTTAATAACCCAATCCATATCTTCCTACTATCTTGCTATCATCTGAAAATTCTTAGATTTTAATTCTCTTTTTTTCAAGTGGCATCTCTAGAAGATATTTCATACCATAGAACGTTTTTGATATAGCGACATTAATAGTGCAAGGTATAGGTATCTTTTGATCCAAATAGTTAGTTACCATTATCAAAGAAGGATCTAAAGAAAATCCATTAAACTGACATGAGACGGCATATCCTGAGGAAGTACTGTAGATGCCTCTGTTGATGTGACATAACTTGGGTTCTCAGCTATAACTATAGTAATGTGACCTTGACAAGGGAACGCCACAACTTTATGAGCATGAAGCCACAACCTTTCCACCAATAATGTTAAAGAGGCAGCAATATCTAAAATTTGAATGGGTATCCAAAAAAATGTAGGGCCAATGGTTATCTCCAAATTCATTACTCGAAGAATATTCCTTCTTGTAGAATCACATGCCATAATAGATTGATTAATAAATGTGAGGTTAAAACCCAATGCTTGTGATGTTTTCAACTTGCCAATGTTTAGGGTTGAACCGTTACTACAAGAACACTGTTAATTTCTTTGTCATGACAAGACAGAGTAATGTGAACCACCTCATTGTGACTAAACCCTTTTAGCGGTAAATCTTTATCTACAAACCTTATGATTGATGTAACATGAATAGTACTCACTAGGACAATAAATATATATCAGAATGGTGATTATATTGACTATACTATCAATTGGTTGTGATGATGGGAAAATAGGTTTGAATTGATTGTAGGGTTGGGAGGTAGATTTTTGATGACCTGAGGTGGTGGGAGAGGATGATATTGGGCATGATTTGGTAAGGGGTTTCTTTGAATATTTGGCTAATTAACATTAAATTTTCTACAGATGAGGTCACCATTATCAATGTAGTCATGAAAAATCATTTTGAATATGAAAAATTCATCAATGGTATGCCCGACACCTTGGTGATATTCAAAATAAAACTTCTTTTGAAAAAGTTTAAGGCTTGGTGGTTCAGGTATGAAGGTTGGTTTGCTGAGAAATATTTGTTATTCCAACAAAGTTACGAAAAGGTCTAGATAAGGGATCGGGGTGGGTGGAAATTGGATAAATTTTCTTTTAGAAGCAAGAGTTGAAATATTTGCTGGCCTAAATGAAGTTGCAACATCTACAACTACTCTCCCTTGGGGTGTAGAGACGTAGAGACGTAATCAACTAAGGTTTAACTGTAGAAATATTTTTTCTCCTAGAAGGAAGTATAAACCCATTTTGTATTTCTGATCACTACTTGTGTTCCCACTTCCATCAACTCTGTAAATGATTTGAACCAATGACTGAACATCTGCACTTGGTAATCAGGGTGTAGATTAACAAATGGTTCTTCAATAACATTCCAAGTTGTTAGCTTATAATTATCTTCTGACAACAGGCATGTGAATGCGTTACCCATATTGGTCATTTACAATATATGAGCCAACTGATTAGGTGTAAACCCAAATCTAGCAAGATGGGCTACAAAGATTCCAATGTGAGCATTCGGACACCCAATTCCATCATACATTGGCATATTTGTAGGCAGTTTAAACTCTTCTGGAATTCCAAGATCTAATGAACCACCATCAAAATTAATTTTGTATCATTTTTCCTTAGACTACTTCATAGCTTGTTCACCTAAACTTTGTGTAGCACCAATCTTCTCTTCTATTAATTGCAACTTGTCTCTTAATGTGTTCAATTCCTACTCTCCAAGATCTCCTTCATAGTGTTCAACACGGTAATCTTGATGTAGATGATGGTTGTGATAGTATGGGATAGCTTGAAGAATGCTTGTGTCGTGTTGTGATAGTATGGGCTAACTTGAAGAATGCTTGTGTTGTGCACGGGGCAAATGGGTTGATTGGATAAGGTCATTGGGTGGAACATAGATGGTTACTCGAAGTCGTGAACTCGAGATTAGATAAGGATATTTTTTAGAACGGCAAAAATATGATCAATCTTTTGGAATAAATGGATCATATGAGCAGATTTCTTAATGAGATCAATAAGTTGGTGGTTTAAGAAAGCAAATCTTTCGTCAAGGTTTTGACCTATTTGATTGATGGAGTTAGGTTGTTGGGTGATGCTAATGTTGGCACTAGCATGATAAGCTACTTCTAAGGGGTTTTGTGTGGAAAGCTAGATGATAAATGGGATTATTTGGCAACCGAGCAAAGGGTAATTCAATGTCATTGAGATTAGATTGAGCACAATCCATTTCAAAACTTGAACTAGAGTGAATGGGTTCAACTTAGACCAACCTAGGTTTTTTTGAGAGTTAAAGGACTAATTGTCTTCCAAATGATTGGAGTAATGATAATACCTGGTACACAATAAATATCTTCTTAATGTTTTCTATGACCACAAAATACAGCAACACAAATTATAGTAGGATAATACTACTCGTTTGTGAATTTGATCATACATCAAAATGTATTGGAAATCTTCACTAGGGACAAAAGATCTTATTTTAACATATATTCCATGGAGGATAACAAAGAATAAGATCATAATGGAAAGTTTTATTGTCCATATATGCTATGCTTGGGTGCCTGGGGATTGCTATAAGGTTCTTATTAAGTGAAGCATCTCTATCCTCTTAATAGGACCATGTTAGTAATACATTTGTGAGGTATAAACTAGTGTCCCATTTAACGTATCTCAAGGTAATGAGGCAATAAACGAATGTTATTTCCAAAGGATCACATTGCCCCCACAGGTTTGCTACCACAAGATAATAAAGCCTTCATGTTTCAAATTAGTAATTGATGGATGCAAATACACAAGGAATGCATAAAGAAAAATATTCCTTACTATCCTCCATGGAAAACTGATCCACCAAATTCAAATCCATCCCATTCATTCTTTCCAACTATCCATTATATTCATCTATCATACAATTTAAAAGAGAAAACTCAAAAGATACTAAAACAAAATAAACTCCATAGGAGCAAAACATTAAAAACAAAAAAAAAGGAAAAAGATAAAAGGACCATATACTACAAATAGTGTAATGCTAGATGAGATAGTGTAGCACTATATTTTATTAGCAGTACAAGATTTTCAAATCTTATCCCTACTTTCCATAAAGAATGTCTCCCTAGATAGTCACCAATCATAGCCTTTTGGTATGTGTACCAATATAATAGGGGAGGCTATGGTCATTAATTTGTCTAGATATTAGGTTATGTTTGTGAGGAATGTTAGGTGTTTTCAATCAAGTCTGGGCACTGATATTAAGTGGAAAACATTCAAATATTGTATTGGAAACAATTACCAGGTTATCAATTGTGAGGAACTTTAGGTGTTTTCAACCAATAGTCTGAGCACTGATATTTGGTGAAAAACCTTCAACTATTGTGTTAGAAATCATGACTAAGAAGTCACCTTTAGTTTTAGCTACAAGACCTAGCTTTCCTAAGGCCAAATAACTAAAGACATAAGTTCTTAATGTCTTAGAAATTGGGAAATTAAGTCCACCTATTAAGCCACTAAACAAGGTTTGAAAAATCTATAACTACTATAAAAGGGAAGAGGTGGGCAGATCGAATTTTCAGTGTTGCATAATGCAAACAAAACTTCTACCACTTTACCATTCCCTTTAGTTATATTTATGTCTATAACCCTCTATTAAAACCATTTTTGCTAAAGTTTTGGTGCTGCTTAATGCATACAAAATTTTAACTACTATACCCTTTCCTTTAGTTATTTGCATATAGTACACTCTGTTAAAACCTACAAGAAAAAAAAATATTAAATTACTTATGAGTTCTTCTGCTCTAACATTGAAAAAGACACAACCATGAAACACCAAAAATTTTATGATTTCAACTACTTGGCTGTCTCTATTTAGGCTACGTAACAAAATTAGGCCCATCAAAGGCTTTTAGATATTAACTTTTCTATTTAAAGAGTTTAATGGACATAATTTAAAATTAAGAAAAGAATGGATAGAGTCATCCAAAGGTTATGAAATTATATAGGTAGCCAATCTAAGGCATGAGGAACTTGATGAATAGATCTAATCACCCAAAGGAGGGCCCCCATGTAGGTAGCATCTTTTCTTTGTCCGGCAAAATTTATGTCATATCTTGATAAAGACAAAAAAGTATAAAGTAACTGTCTTACCTTATTATTTTTAAGTGTTCTAATAAAGATAGCAAGTGATAGCCCTTAGTAGTCTATTTGTAGAGACACTTATTCTTTCGTTCCTATCTTTCTCGCATGGTTTTCATAAAGTGACATAAATACCTTTAAGATTTTACCCTTCATAATATTGACACTCTTAAAGGCTACATAAGAGTGACCTTAATACTTGATCCATCTTTACTTCCTATATGGTGCAAGTAAGTAGGACTTAGTATTTTAGTGAATTAAACTAATAAAGGAGTGTGGTATGAATGAGAGAAATTTTCATATAAAAGACATCTATACTCAAGAGAAATCAAATAGCTCTAATCAACAAAAGGTAGGGCCCACCTACCTTACTGATGTATTATTAAATAACATTTCGTGTTTATTATTACTATTAGAAAATTTTCTCTTAACTTATAAAATGGCTTTCCATATAATGGGATTCATTGGTCAAAAATATTGTTTAATTGCTTTCTTAGATGACATCTAACCTTTAGATGATCTTACTAGTTCATCTTATTGATGAGTCATTAAGATGTCTTAACACAAAAAGTAGAATACTGGAGAATTTAGGATCCTAACACCTGTGTTTTAGGAAGTTAAATTGGACTATTCTTGCACAAAGTTTTTTAATTTTTTATTTCATGTGTGAAAAATACAAGCTTTTAGACACTAGAATCATCCATTGCAAATCGAAAACAAGTTAGATCATCAAAATGTGGTCCTCTTCATTTGTACTTCTCTCTTTATTTTGCAATTTGCAGTAGCTTTTATTAGAATATTTAAACCCTAAATAATAATACAAAACTACACAACAATTATAAAAGTTAATAATTTTTTATAAATGATAATAATAATGTTATTTCTATTTCAAAGATAAATCATCATCATCATCATTAAAATGAAGCTTTATGTGTGCTTAGCAGACAACTAGTAAAGATAAAATTTGAAAAGTTTCTTAATAAGAAGTTGTTTTTAGAGAAACCATATACATTAGTGCAATGCTAATTCCCTCATTTAGGAATTTTGCACAGCTAATATTAGCCTAATAAGGAACAACTAAAGTTAAACTAAACTAAATTGTACTAAAGTAACTAATCCAAACTCAAAAATAAAATATAAATAAACTAAATTTAAAAAAAGAAAAAGTATAAATTCCCAAACTATTGAAACTATTAACTACCTTTAGAAAATTTATTAAAAACTTAAAACTTAAAAGAATAACTCAAAAGTTGCTTATGACCCTTAGTTGGAGATGATTTCAACCTTTTTCAAACTCCATAATAATTTGATCAACCAATTAAAACTTGACACAAGAGGTAGCTACCTCCCATGAAATAATTTAACTTCAGTTTTGAATTAAGAGTACTTTCCACCAAGTACATTGTCTTGTCATTTAATGTTATACTTATTTCATTTGGTAATTTCCCTTTATATCACTGAAATTTAGAAAATTTGAGTTATGGGGTTGATATGGATTAAATTTGAGTCATGCTAATGTCATCAAGTTATGGTATAGCACAGGCTAAGAATAAGGCAATAAAAGTGTTGTGCCTAAGAAATCATTCCAAAAATATGGAGTTAAGTAAAGTTATTTGAAATGATTTTGATTAAGCATTAAACTACTTTTTCAAGCTTTTCATTGGCTGATGGTACTTAAAGTGTATTTATCATTGGGTAAATAGTTCTAAAAGACTTAAAAAGTTGTAGCCATTATAACAAAATGAAATAAGATTGGCCCTCATTTGGTTATTTCTTAGACAAATTTAGGTATTTATATGTGATGACCTATATCTACCTGAATTTTTAAATCCTATTTTATTATGAAAAATTGGGTTGAATAGAAAGATGAATGTTTTATAAATTTTGATTTTGAGAAGTGAGATCTTATAGAATTCAAATTTGTTGGAAATACCCTCATAATTAGATTCTACTCAAAAAATAGAATTCAATGACATAAACAACACTGAAAATGGAGTTTTGATGAGAAAGTTACGAAACTTTTAAGTATAAGGGCATTTTAGTAATTTAAAGAATACAAAGTCAGACTTAGAGGGGATGTTTTTTATAATGACACCCCCCCTCTGTCTTTGTCTTCTATGGTAGGGAAAGTGGTAGGCGATCATGCTGCCCCTCCTCCCGTCTCCTTCTAAGCACTGAGAAAAAGGTTAGCTACGGCACCGCCCGCACCAAACCCTCCTCCATCGCACTCTTCTCTCTCCCCCCAGACTTCTCTCCCTATCAATCTTCTTCACCATCCCCTCCGACTACCATTGTCTCCACCATTCACCGAAAATAAGGGTTTTAGCAGGCACAAGCAAACCCACACCCACTAGAAAAACCCCTCCTCTGATTACCCAGGTAGATTCCCTGCCCTCTCTCCTTTTCCTTCTCCGGCGTTCTCCCCTTAAATCCACACTGGATCTGGTCTCACAGACAAGAAAATCACTGGTAAAACCAGAACTAGTGGATCAAGAATGGAACCCGCTCAAGGATAGTTTAGATGGGAGATCTGAGCTATCCAATGAGATTGTGGGACAACAAAACCCTAAAATCCCCAAAAATAGTGAAATTATGAGATCTAGGACTTTAATCGGAGACCGGAATGATCAGAGGATCCAAATTGGACCATCTCATCCCAATCGACTTGAGCAGGAGACCAAGACACCTCCCTGTGACATGCAATAAAGACGCAGCTATTCAACGTGTCCCCATGCGAGCACGCATGTGCGGGGGGCGATCACGGACCAACCAGAATGCATAGGTCACACCAACAGTCTGCCCCAAACACCATTGCATCCTAGTAACCTCGTTTTGCTTTGTTTTGGATCTAGAATTTTAATCTAGACTGTTAAATAGATTTGAAACAAAAAATCTCTAATTCAAAAGGCTATACAAGTCTAATTTATGATAAAAAAAAGGTCCATTGGATTCATCTTGATGAGACGGACCTAATTATTCAATAAATTTTAGGATCAAAGAACAATTTTAACTATTTATGGCCTAAAAACTATAAGAATCTCATAGATCTATAAAATCAAAGATGATCTGACCCAAAGGAGTGATCAATTGGATAATTTAGCAGATTAATGTACCTAGATCAGCCTTGAATTAAGGATATCAACCCTTAGATTGTAGATTTGACCATTGATAGATAGGATTAGAGTTTAGATCGATGATCTAGATTGTTGATTTGTGAATTTGACTGATGATCAAGAGAGAATGGGAAATAATACTTAGATTCTTACTCTTAAATTATATCCAGGACCCCACAAAGACCTTGAAGGAGATCCAGGATTCAAACTGAAGAAAAAGGAGAACTAAGTGACATCCTTGAGGTAGGTAGTCTAATGCTACTAACTTTTCGACTTGAAACTATTTTTTTGTTTAGTGTGTTTTTGAAATGATATTGGGATATGATATTCTTATAATGAGCATGCAAATTATTCTCATGATTCATGATCTTGATTGAAAATGCTATTGCTTATATCTTTCATGAATAGTTTTATATATGCCTTAATTGCATGTTTTAAAACAAGTTGCATAAATTGCATGATCTATGATAATTGAGTTTTGGAATATATGTATACACATATATCTCTTTTTCAGGCTAGTGAGCCTAGTGGGCACTATACTAAGAAGTTGTTTGTACGAGGGTTGGCTTCCTAACCTCTAACCACTAAAGGTGGTAGGTATCTATGCCCAAAGTGACACCTATTTTTCTCAATTGCTATGGTAGGGAAACAACCATTAGAGGTGCTCACGACACCCTTTTCAAGACATATCCATAGTCGTTGTGAAGGCTGTGGTGGTTGGTCTCTAGATATCGAAGACACGATTCAGATGAGCTAGTCATGAGCATAGTGGTCCCTATGATTTCTATTTTGTATTGCCATGCATAGTGCATTGAGATGGTCTTAGATGAGTACTGACCAGTCGACTGCTGTGTTCATGGAGATACCCACATGCATGATCACTACCGTAAGGTTGGGATATCTAGCATCTAGTTTGATTGATTACTATTTTAAGAACTTAGTAACGTTTATACTATTGCTTGATTGATTTTGTTGGAAATCCTATTACTTGAGTATATAAATGATTTATGCACGTATACTCATGTTTACATAAGATGGTTGCTTGATTTTATTACCTAAAAAATCCTTCTCAAAATTATGTATGTTATAAGCCATGTTTTCATATTAGTAGTATCAGATCACCTACTGGGTATGATAAATACTCAATCAAATATATATTTTTTCAAATCATTTCAAGCAAGATTAGAATAAGCATAAAAAAAATTTAGTGCTACGATCAAGTGAGTGAAGGTAAAGATAAGTATAAATGTAAGTATATGACTTATCCTTTTTGAACATGTATATGTAATTATTATAGTTAGACTGTGAGTTGTGGCGAGCTAGATCTAGGATGCATATATTTCATCTTAGTTTTAAAAAAAATTCTTGGAAGTAAATGACACCCAGGGTTTTCAAAATGACTTTAAAATAAAAGATTCTTCTATTGCATTGCATTGTTTTTATAAAAGTATTTTTTAAATAGGGATCGATCCCTCATTAGAAATTAGTTTTGCATTTAAAAAATCATTTGAAAACCAAGGTCATCACATGACTTGAGTTTTCATATGCATTTGTAAATTTAAAACTAATTCCTAATGCAGGATCAATCCCTATTTGTAAACAATTTTATAAAAACAATGCAATGAAGAATCTTTTTCTTATAAATTCATTTAAAATCCCTGAGTGTCATTTTACTTCTGAAAAAATGAAATAACTAGAATTTTTTATTTATAAAACTAAGAAAAAAAACATGCATCCCAAATCTAGCTTGTCATAACTCATAGTCTAACTATAATAATTATATAAACATGTCTAAAAGGGATAAGTCATATACTTACATTGAGTATAGTTTATTACGTTATTGTTTTTATCCAAATTTGTATCCACCTCGATTTTCTTTGCCTTAAGTCAAATTCTTCAAAGATATAAGATATTCTAAACAATTTACAAATTCTCATCAAGCTTGCACTTGTGTAGGTAGTTTTACATCTATTATAGCAATTTTCAAAATTCAATTCTAAACAATATTTCAAATAATTTTTCATGTAGTTTTTAAGAATATGATGATCAAATCAGAGATAGGAAACATAATCTAAAATCACATGTCAATCTTAGTATATAGTTTCATGCTAAAACATTTTATATAATATCAACAGAAAACATGCACGACTTTAAATGTATGTTTTTCGAATGATTGAATCCCCATGGTAATCTCACACAAATTATAATATATAATATATCATAAAATCACATGTGTACATAACTTATAAACTATGTGAAAGATCCATAATCTAACTTGATAAATCAAATACCATATGATCCTCAAAATATTAAAGTAGTAATTGGTTAAACCAACAACATCATCATGTGTGTATCTGCAGCTCGGCAAACACATCAGTTGGTTAGTCATGAGTACTCATCTAAAGACCATCAACAATCTCATCATATATAGTATCACAAAATAGAAATCTCATGGAATACTATGCTCATGACCAGCTAACTAAATTGTGTGTCTTCAGTATTTAGTGATCGACCACCACAGCCTCCACAGTGACTATGGATATGTCTTGAAAAGGGTGCCATGAATACCTCAAGTGGTTGTTTTCCTACCACAATAGTTGAGAAAAATAGTTACCTCTTTCAAAACAAAATACTTACCACCTTTGGTGGTTAGAGGCTCGGAGGCCAAACCTATGCAACCTGAACAAACATATATCTCAATTTTGAGTGTAATCATTTCTTTCAAAACATATAACTGCATGCAAGAGAATGAGCAACATCATTTTCATTTTCAATATAAAAGTATGCATCATGGTTATAAAGGTACATATATATAACTCACATGCTCATTTACAAATATTGCATTCTTTAAAAGCTAAAATAATACAACATGATAAAATATAAGTTTTATGATATTCAAGTAGTCTCAAATTGAAAGCA
The DNA here is from genome assembly GCA_035236585.1 of Warburgia ugandensis. Classification (NCBI taxonomy): domain Eukaryota; kingdom Viridiplantae; phylum Streptophyta; class Magnoliopsida; order Canellales; family Canellaceae; genus Warburgia; species Warburgia ugandensis. The sequence goes on along the minus strand of CP141132.1, from coordinate 58,826,140 downwards.
TGATAATCAAATGATTTGATTATTTAAAATCTATATATCTTAGTAAAGCTCATAACATGCTCAAAATCCTAAGAGCAAATAGATGTTAAAACTACCTTCCCTACCTCAAACACAGTTATCACAATAATTGAAATGTTCAATAGGCTCAATTCATACCAATCAACATCTATCAACATATATTTACATTACAATGTCATTATCTTATATATGATTTCCTGATTGTGACTTATTTGACCTTTGATCCGCATTAACATGGTAATCCTACCTTTATTGTTTTCTGATGATAAGTATTCCTCTCTATTTTTGCCATAATATTAAATCTTGACTGTTGATTAAAGCAATGGCCCAAATCATCTAATTGTCCTCAATTCCTATTAATCTATGAGTTATAAATAGTTTATTTCATATCTCAATGTTTGATCCATTGATCTGGCTACTAGATTGAATTTTGATCAGTCAGATCCATAGTTTCCAATCATTTTTGGGTCCTATTTTCTAATACAAGGCTAGTAGAGGGATCAAACCATTAGATTCACACTAATTAATAGTTCAAATAGCCTAATTGCTCTTCTTAGGGTCCAATCCATCTTAATCACGCATATTTTCCAAGTTCTCTATAATTTACTAGGTATAATATAAGTACAAATTAAATTCAATTAATTTAAATAAGTTTTAGTAGCGATCTTACCCCTAATTGTAAAAATCTAAGTATGATGTAGTGTCTTAGTTGGTCTAATAGATTTTGATTGTCTTTGATCAAGTTGATCAAGGTTGTACTACATCTCTACAGTTACATTGGTGCCTAATCTTACAATTTAAGCACCTGACCATTAATCAATGGTCAAATTATGCAAAAGGGGCCATATATGTCATTTTTTTAGGTTTTGGTGATGGATCTATAGTTAGATTAGTGTGAATATTCAAATAAATCATGAATTGTTGGGTTATATCACTAATCTATGGTCGAATCAATGTGTGGGGTCAAATCAATCACAAATTAGATGCTCTGATATTCAATCTATGTTCAGATCTACTTGGAAGCTCCAATTGATCACATATCTAGGTCCAAGCAGCTGATCAAAGGTTGGATTATCTCGAAGGGGTAGATTGATCATAGATCTACACATCCATTGGCCGATCAACAATTGGATCATGATAAAAAATAAAAATAAAAAGAAAGTTAAATTAGTTGTAGATGTAGGTTTTAATGATTGATTAACAATTGGATCATTGGGTGGGGGGGTGGATTTCATGGATTTGATGGCAGATCCAATATCTGGTGTTATGTCAAGGGCTAAACGAAAATGGATTGTCAGATCAGTCATAGATCAATATAATCTTGAGCGTACATTGCGATCAGGTTTAGATTACCATTATATATGCATTGATCATCAAATTGCTTGATGGGTTTTGTTCCTCACATTGTGAGGATCGCGAGGAACGATGTGGATCTTACAGATCACACATCACACTCTCATATTGCAATTAGACCTAATTTAGATTATCAATTGATCCCTGATCAAAGATCTAACATTTACATCGAGTAGATCGAGTTGAAAAAGCATAGAATCATTTTTTTTAGCTAAAAATTCCAAGCTGTTGGAGGTGACCGACAATTGGCAGCGACGATAACTGGCATGGTCATTGCTTGTGTCAATTTTTTCTTTAAATCATAATTTTTTTAAAGAGTTTGTAGATCTGGAACTTGTCTATATTCTTGTCAAGTTTGGAGCAGTTTCATAGTCATTTGATGTGAAAAAAAGAGAGAGAAGAAGTGAATTTTTCCCTAAACTATCATTAAAAAATCTAGAGTCACCAAATCTAGAATCTTTTTCTAATCATCAATAAAAGCTACTCTGATCAAGGAATAACTAGAGGGGTTTTGATCCTCTTTTAAGAAGAAATCCAAAGGTGGTGTCCAATCTCCAATCCACCATCGTTTGGTCTTCGTGTATTGAAAACCCATTGTAGCCAAAGGTTATTGTCACTAGAGTTCATGGGGGGGAGAGGGGAGAGTAGGTGGAAAAGAGAAAAATGAAAAATGGAGAAAAGGAGAGAGAGAGAGAGAGAGAGAGAGAGAGAGAGAGAGAGAGAGAGAGAGAGAGAGAGAGAGAGAGAGAGAGAGAGAGAGAGGGGGGGGGGGGGGTGGGCTGGGGGGGTAGCTGATGCAAGCAACCTACTTGGGCTAGCGCATCATGTTGCGCTGCCAACAAGGAGTAGGGGAAGAGGGGAGAGAGAGTTGGTGTGGCATGGCCTGCTCCATTGTCCCACAAGTTGGTAGAGGAGAGGGAAGCAGGGAATAGGTGAGGAAGGGAGAGATAGTGCGGGTACGGGCAGCTCAACACCAGCATCAGGCGTGACTGTGGTGTCACCGCCTATAACATCGACAAGAATGATGACGTGTGGGAGGCATGACGTGGGGGGTCTCATTATCTAAAACAATCCCTCTGATTTAGATACTTTTCTGTTTTAAAACATATTAATGGGAGTTATTTATAAAATTACTAAAAACCCCTACTATTAAAAAGCATGCAACTTCCTTGATTGAACTCTGTTTTCAGCATTCTTAGTGTTCTTGGATTCTATTTTTTATTATAATCCAATTATTAAGGTTTCAATACTTTATTTGGATTTTATAAAAATTTCATATATTGGAATTTCAAAACTAAAATTTTTATTTTATCCTATCCCATACTAAGCAATCATACACTCAAAGTATCAGTCTATGACCTAAAATTAAATTTTAACTCTTGATACATTAAAAATGAATACAGGGATGACTTTAAGATATTGACTTTTCAATTCTATGGGAACAAGTCATTATGCTATGATATGTTCATCCAATCATATCTACTAAATGTTCTGACAAGTCAAGATAATGTCTTTTATATAGATACACTTCTTTGCACTATTATATATGCCTTGAATATCTAGCCAAATGAACAAGTCATTATGCTATGATATGTTCATCCAATCATATCTACTAAATGTTCTGACAAGTCAAGATAATGTCTTTTATATAGATACACTTCTTTGCACCATCATATATGCCTTGAATATCTAGCCAAATGATTTGATCTCCAATTTTATCGGCAGCATAACATTTTGCATGTATTTTAGGATGTGACTTCTCAATCTCATTCTCACTTGAGGATAATGTTAGGTTTTCAAGGATCTAGAATTTCATTTCTCTTCATCTGTCATCTCCATCACCATGACATGAAATTCCTATAATATTTTCAAAGAATCCAGTTGCCATCTTCTTACTAACCAATAAGTGTAACATTAAAATATGACTATAAAGTAGTTCAAATAACATAGAATTGTCATACTAAGAAATCTTATTCATTATGCAAATATACAATAAATTAACTATTGGCTTATGAAGGCATACACTCTAAACAAAAAAAAATTTGATGTCTTGTTGCAATGGTGATAGTTGGTTATGGCATAGAAGACTTGCTCACACAAGCATGTATTACCTGCAAAATTTTATTAGGAAGGTCATATCAATGGTTTGCCAAGACAAAATTTGAAAAATACAAACTTTGCAATGCTAAGAAATTTGAAAAAAGAAAGAAAGAAGCAAACACTTTGTTTAAATGGAAAGTAGTTTCAATTGAAAGACCTTTACAAATATTGCAACTTATTTGTTTGGACCCATAAAGGCCACAACATAATGAGGAGAGTTCAAAACAAGAACTTTAAAAATATTAGTGAAAAACATGGAATTGATTATAACTTCTCAACTCCAAGGACTCCACAACATAATGAGGTACTTTACAGGAAGAACAGATTTCTAGAAGAATTGTCAAGAACGATGCTACATGAGCATAACTTGATGAAATATTTTCAAGCAAAAGCTATAAATATAGCTTATTTTGTTTTGAGTAGATGATGGATTGGGCCTATCTTGTAAAAGTTTCCATATGATCTTTGGAAAGGTAAAATCCAAATATTTCATACTTTTATATTTTTGGAAGCCAATGCTTTATCTTGAACAATGACAAGGATACTTTAAGAAAGTTTGATGGAAAATCTAATGAAGACACTTTTCCGTGGTTATTATATGAGTAGCAAAGCATGTAGCATATTCAATTTGAGAAATCTTGTTGTACAATATTATTCATGTAATTACTTATGAATTAACTCCTCTTTGCAGAAGTAATCTAGCATAGATGATGAGGTAGATCTTATAGATCAAATGGAGAAGATCAATACAAAAGAGGGCAAATAACAACAAGAAAAAAATAGATAAACCTCTTCAACAAGAAGATCAACCTTAGGCATTGCAAAAGGATTATATTCCTATGGTTGTCCAAGAGATCAAATCATAGGTGATCCTTCCACTGGGGTAAGAACAAGGTCTAACTTGAGAAATATTTGCCAATATGCTTTATTTTTATCTCAAGTAGAGCCTAAAAATTCTCAAGACACAGTTGTTGATCTAGATTTGACTATGACTATGCTAGAGGAACTTAACTAGTTTCAAAGATATGGTGTTTAGACTATAGTTCCTAGACCAAAAGACCATCTAGTTATTGGTAATAAATGGATATCTAAAAATAAATTGGATGAACTTGGTTTGGTCATTAGAAACAAATCTAGGTTGGTAGCCAAAGGTTACTCTTAACCAGAGGACATTCATTTTGATGAAACTTTTATCTTTGCTGGATTTTAGCAATTAGAGTGCTTCTTATATTTTTACTTCTTACATTTGTATGTTTCAAAGGTTTCAAAGTTTACCACATGGATATGAAAATTGCATTTTTAGGTGGTGTTATAAACTAGAGGACATGACAATTTTTTGAAAATATATTGATTTCATGGTTTTCAAAGAAACAAAAATCTATAGAACTTCTTGATGATATTTAATTGATCTTGTCCATGGCTATTCCATTTAACAATGTTTCCTATTGGTTAGGGCCTTAGCCCATTGGACTTCCTTTGGTAACCCACTTGCCACAGAAAGGGTGTTGGTGGCTTTGACAATGAATGCTAGGATTGTCACAAGCTTTATATGTGAAGCTAAGTGGAACTCTCTCTCTCTCTCTCTCTCTCTCTCTCTCTCTCTCTCTCTCTCTCTCTCTCTCTCTCTCTCTCTCTCTCTCTCTCTCTCTCTCTCTCTCTCTCTCTCTCTCTCTCTCTCTCTCTCTCTCTCTCTCCAAATTTGGCAGGCGATAGAGGTTTGGCCCTACTAGTATGTTGCAGAGTTTTTGTTCCATATCCTTTGTCTTGATGTTGGCACTCTTCATGATATTTACAACTTATTTGATTTTTTTTTCTCAACATCAAATTACCAAAAAGACTTTTAAAACCATTAATATATATTAGGTGGCCTTAAAAAAGATTCCCATTAGTCAAATTGGATGAAATCTTCATGGGAAGAACCCATTATGTGGGTGTGATGAAAGTTTGGTACCACCATTTACCAAGTAGGAGGGATCAATATGTAAAAGTGTGGTAGTTCAATGGGGCTCCATACATATATCCCTAATATATATATAATTTCCACACTTTATACATAAATGAAGGCTAGGTAAGTTGGGTAGATGTGTTGTTGTTGTGCTCGAAATCATGGACATCTAAACTATTTAACATCATGCAATTTCTGTTGAAATAAATTTCTTTTATCTAATTATTTATTTATTTATTTTTATTTTGCTCATTTACGCTTTCAATATGTAGATAATGTGGTAGGTAGCTTTCAAAGGCACTTGGATCTAAACGCTTTTTCACCATAAAATTTTTCATGAAATAAATTTCTTTTCTTCAAATGTTTTGATTTTTTGGAAAATGATATTTGCACCTCTTGCAATTATAATGCTCCATGCCTGTCTGTATGGGATTTTGGGCGTTTAATAGTTATAAGCTTTGATTTTTATAAAACTGAAAAGTAAACCTTAAATGCCCAGAAAACCACTTACGGGTAGGGATATGTCAGTTGGAGGGAGTGGGATTATCCTCTCTCTCTCTCTCTCTCTCTCTCTCTCTCTCTCTCTCTCTCTCTCTTTATTTTTTCTCATTATGCTTTCGACATGTAACACTGAGCTTTGGTCAACTCGACGAGTTCCTTGTTCCGTAGTTCGGGTTTTAGAGCTTCCAGTGAAACACACACTACAGATTATAGCTTTCATAAAATCTCATCCACCAAGCAAACAACCAGCTCGGTCGCTGTCTTTCTCATACACACAATTGCAACATCGCCAGTCAATCCCATAACTACGAGAAAATTTAGTTGAGTCTGAGAGAGTATAAGAAGGTGAGCATGGCATAAAGTTAGAGTATCCAAAGAAGCACAAAGGTACAAAGTTAGAATATACTATGTCGTGCCTTCTCCATTCATATGTACTATACAGACACATTACAATTATTGCTTTCAGAAATATTATATAATAATTATAGTATCTTGGCATGTGGAATTTTGGATAAGGTAGTGACAGCTTTACCAGTTTTAATAAGAAAAGCAATATATTCATCATCCTCGAGCATAGTTGGCACTCATGATTTACAGAAGAAAACGGTAAGCATGCTTATCCTGTGATTCTCTTCCTACCAACAACAAATAGCATCACTTTTTGGTTCCTTAATTTATAATAAGCTACAGTTGCTTTTCCTTTGAATAACAGATGAGGAAAGAGCGCAATTCCATGGGTTGTTAAATTCGCAGCTAGCAAGCACATTTCCATGGAGAGCCCCACTTTTCCTTGATCAAACCATTCATCTCATTTCTCCGTATCCGCATGTCAAGCTAGCACAAAAACTAATTGGATGATTCTATCATCGAAAAAAATGCTCTTTTGACTGTTATACAGTGCGGACCCAAACGCATTTCTCGAGGTGCTAAAATCATCCAATCCTTGTCGTTTTTAGTTACAAGATACCTGAGACCAGACAAATGAGATGCACAGGCCTGATTAAGCAGAAGTGAAGGCCTTCATGGAACGCGGATGGTGCATGGTAATCACTAGCGGAATGGTCACGCTATGATAGCATTCGTCATAAATGGCATGGTATTGGCTTGACCTTAATGCGCCAGATGAGTGCATGGCTGTCAATGTACGGCCAGATTTGTTCTGCTAGGTCGATGATGCTTATAATATAAACAGTATCACAATTACTTCAAGGGAAAATTATGAAGAATGCCCCGATTTGTACACTTTGTCTAGAAAAACTAAACAAATATAATATTAAAAAAGAAAATAATTTTAAGAATAAATATTTGGAAGGCTTGAGAAATGCTGGCATCCAAGTGCTAAAATTTCTTTTAGATATATACTCAATTACTTTCTGGTCATTATTTCCCACACAAATATATAAAGAGAAACATGATAGGGGAAAATTATTTCAAACAGTCTTATATGACATATGAATAACGGTTGTCATTTTATGCAGTGATCAATCACAGATATCAACAACCAAATTGATAAATAACAAAAGTGAGCAATATAATTAAATGGCTAGAGAGAGTTAATAAAATTAACTCCACATTGTGTCACCATTCTCTATTAAAGCTTCTAATAGTTCCTTAGATAAATTACACTACTACATAGGAGGCTTTTAAAGTTGGTATAAAGAAATCGTTATTTTGACTACCTACTTTGTAAATATTTTACAAGTTGTTTAAAAAAAAAAAGGGACTTTAAAAGTAAAGACTTAAGAAGTCGTTTAATAAGAAATGACTTCTTTAGTCTAGCGGGATGAGATTTTTTTTGTTGAAATGGACTTTTAAAGTTGTTTGACTCAAATGACTTCAAAGGTGTATATTTTTAAAGTCATTTATAAATAAACAACTTTAAAAGAGATTAAATTTTAAAGTCATTCAATCCTAAACAACTTTAAAAGTATAAACTTTTGAAGTCATTTAAGTCAAACAACTTTAAAAGTATAAACGACTTCAAAAGTCCATTCTTGAGTAAAATCCTCTCTTTTTGCCAACTAAAGTGTATACTTTTAAAATTGTTTGGATCAAACGACTACAGAAGTATATAGCTTCAAAGTCGTTTAAAACTAAATGACTTCAAAAGTACTTGTTTGTCCATAAAATGTTGCAGCCACCTCATTTTTTACTATATCCTCTCTTCATGTTCTTCTTCTCCCGGGTGGCATGATAGCCTTCTCCTCTGTCTATGTTCTTTTTCCCTTCTTGCTTTCCATTTTGGATATTTTGATTTTTTGTTGTATGATAAACATAGTAAGTAAACCATAACCTCTTTTTATCACGCATTGCTTTCTTGTTACCAACTATTTCTATTTGCATTTTGTAGATCAAGTGGGTTTTGTCACTATAGATGATGGGGTTCAAATGTGTGTTACTTCGTCGTGTTTTCCACCAAAATTGTGTGATTTCATTTCTAATAACAACAACTTGTGTCTCTAATCCTTACTATTGGAGAAAGGGACAACATTATGATTTGTAGTTTTCATCCAAAATTAAGGTTTGATGAAGAAAAATGATACCACAAAGTTGACTGAGGAAGTTGCATGTACCTTTAAGGTGTCAAGTGAATACTAGAAGGCCAAATTTTGATGAAATTATTTCAAATTAGTTCTTTGATCATGATATTGTATTAATAAGATCTAATAATATGTAACATCTTATATATGTAATAAAAGGATAATAAATGAGGAGTTACTCAAAAAAATACATTGATTTCCTTGTTGTCATTATGTGTGTGTGTGTGTGTGTGTGTGTGTATAAAGAATACATGAATCAACAATGAGTATCATGCATAAGAAATTAGTTTCATTATGTATTTATGTAAGATATTATAAAGAACTAATATCAAATATATATATATATAGTGAAAATTTATTAGTTTTTAAAGTCATTTGTTGTAAATAACTTTAAAAGTGTTGACTTTTAAAGTCATTTGTTGTAAATGTCTTTAAAAGTCAGCACTTTTAAAGTTGTTTATAGCAAACAACTTCAAAGTTACTATATTTTAAGAGTTATTTCATCGTCTTTTGGCTTTGCTTTTTGCAACTATCTTCATCTATACACAAAATGTAAGCTGGATTTCGATCAGTGTGGGTATTCTCAACCAAATCCCAACTATGATCATATGTTACCAATAAATTCCTAGACTCAAAATTGATATACAAGGGATCAAAAATTTATAATTCAATAATGAAGTAGATTAGACTATCTTCATGGTCCCCACTGTCATAGTTAAAACAATAACCTTGGATGGAAAGAAAAGTATGGATTTGACCATCAAGAACGATCAACTAACATTATACTAATGGTAGTGTAACATATCATTTGGTTTGTTCGCAACCTGAGAGAGAGAGAGAGAGAGAGAGAGAGAGAGAGAGAGAGAGAGAGAGAGAGAGAGAAGATGCATGAGAGACCGCGCACCAGACCAAAAGCCTATCATGTTAGCGTGGAAGGAAAAAGACCGAGGGTTAGGGTGTTTAGCGAAGTTGGAGCTTGCAGAAAATGAAGATGGCTTGCATCATTGATTTGAGCCGTTCATCTTCAATGGCACATCCATAAGAGTAAAAGCCCTTGGAGATTTTTCACTCTAGGCATCCTCACTAGGGTTTTGGGGATATTTACAACAATCAACGACTGTGGACCATTTGGCATTGAAAATCACCTCCTCTTGCAACATTAGTGGCCGAAAAATTACAAATTAGGTACAACATATTAAACTCAACTCATGATTTGAAATTTTTGAGCTAGATCCATTCAATCGATGCTAGAACTAGGTTTTTATGATAATCCAACCATTGAATTCCTAATAGTGAGTAGAAATAGGTAAATACATACCTAATATGGCTTGGATTTGACTGAAATTGCCAATCTAGGCTAAGAAAATGATTGGACAATCTCTCCCACCCTATCAGTTACTATGGAAACAATATTTAACAAATGAGTTTTGGAACACTGAATGGGCAAGTCATATATATTTTGTCTTTAAATTTTTCTCTCCTTTGTTGTTGAATACCGATATGAATTGTTGTCGAACAATATGTTTTGTCTTTTTCCCTCTTGTTTTCCTCAACATTTCATAATATTTTGTAATCGTTTATTGCATTTTTCTATTCCAGGTTCCCAACTACCTAAATATTGCTTGCTTCCCACTACCACTTCCCACTCTAACAACTACAGACTAGAAAATCCCTAGTTTAGGCCAAAGCACTTCCATATAATACTATAATATGGAAATTTAAGGTGGGCCTGTTGGATAGGTAGTCTAGATAAAGCAAAGAGGATAGCACATAAAAATGCAGTACTCGACCAAATATACTAAATACTCTTCAGCCATAATAGTCACCACTTGTCAAACACTCGTCCGGATTTGGCTACCATCTTAGGAATTATAAATTTTTTCTTACTAAAAGACATCGTGCATACTCCTGCACATCCTTAGATTCCCAAGAACCTTGAATAACCTTCAGCCTTGTGTGACAACTCTGTTTTTATGAAACTTTTTAAATACAAACGACATTTACATAATGAGATCGATCTTTATTGAAAACCATTTATGAAAATCAAATAACATCAGAAGAATCTTTTTCTTTTTAAAATCACTTTGAAAAACCCAAAGTGTCATTTTTCTTTTCTCAAAAAGGATCATCAATGAAATGAACGCTACATTTCTACAAAAAAATCAGTAGAGTTTTCTCTATTTTTTGAACATATGACATTTAATGCATGTCATTGTGAAGTACCTGATAAACATTCATTTAAATTAAACATGATTGGAGACTTTGTCTCCTTTTCAAAAAGCATTTAACATGCAACATACCTAAGACTTATCAAACATAGCCCAATTACAAAATAAACCACATATAAGATTAAAATATCACTTAACAGTCAACATAACTTGAGTTTCTCAATGAAACTCTAGATTACCTTACTTTTTATCTTCTTGAAATCTTCAAGTGATTTTCTTAGAATCTTAATCACCTTTCTAATTCTTTCCGAGCTGACCTATGGTAAAAATGGTAGGGTGAGTATACAACATACTCAGTAGATACTCCAAGTACTACAAAAACAAAATCACGGCATACATATAATGATTTGAAGAAAGGTTTTTCTAATAAATAATCACTTGGCCACAAGCCATCACATGGAATGCATTATAAGTATATCTATGCATGTATACATATATATATATATATATATATACATATGTATATATTCCAAAAAATCTGCATCATACTTGGCAAACCAAGTAACATGTAATTACTTTAACATTCATAGTAGTAATTGGTTAATCTGCAAGTCGTCCATTTCAAACTGATAATAACATCATTATTATGCACATATTTGTTCTAAGGAACATTATTCAGTCATACAATCTTAGAGCATATGATGATATTCATATCATATGCATCACAATTCATTTCAAGTAATCTCATATCATATCATTACATTAGATATCAACTCATTATATAGGCAAATCTATATCAAATCATATCAAACTCTAACAGCTAATAATTTACTTAGAGCCTATTATAAATATATGCAATGCAAATAGCTAAATAGAAATCCCATCAAGGATTTAATCTCTCCATATACAACATCAGTACATGTAAAAATCACAAGATATCCTTTCAAGGGATAATGCATTCTCTCAGTATGCATAATTCCATGATAAAACAATTGAATTACTTTCACATTCATGCATAAGCCAATCAATGTCACATCAAAATCAAAACATATCAACTTACGACAAGCAAATCCATGCCAAATATACCTTTGAGCATATTAGCTCGCCACAGGCAAATCCATGCTAAAACCAAATCAAATCATGCATGTAAAAACATTTTTACTACTTATAAAATTACAAAATATCCATAGTCTTACAACTTGTATAGTCATTTCATATTACCGAAGTACTAGTCTTCAACTCTTACAAGTCGTTTCACATTACCTGGTACCAATCTTCAACTCTTAAGAGTCATTTCACATTACCAGGTACCAGTCTTCAACTCTTATGAGTGATTTCACATTACCTAATACTAGTCTTCAACTCTTACGAGTCATTTCACATTACCTAGTACTAATCTTCAACTCTTATGAGTCATTTCACATTACCTGATACCAGTCTTCAACTCTTACGGGTCGTTTCACATTATCTGGTACCAGTTTTCAACTCTTACGAGTCATTTCACATTACTTGATATTAGTCATCAACTCTTACAAGTCATTTCACAGTACCTTGTACCACTCTTCCAATTTCACATTACCTGGTACCAGTCTTCAACTCTTACGAGTCATTTTACATTATCTGATACTAGTCTTCAACTCTTACGAGTCATTTTACATTACCTGATACTAGTCTTTGACTCTTACGAGTCATTTCAAATTACTTAGTACTAATATTCAACTCTTATGAGCCATTTCACATTACCTGGTGCCAGTCTTGAACTCTTACGAGTCGTTTCTCATTACTTAGTACTAGTTTTCAACTCTTATGAGTCATTTCACATTACCCAATACAAGTCTTCAACTCTTACGAGTAGTTTCACATTACCTAATACTAGTCTTCAACTCTTACAAGTCATTTCACATTACCTGATACTAGTCTTCAACTCTTACGAGTTGTTTCACATTACCGGCACCAATTTTCAACTCTTATGAGTCATTTCACATTACTAAATACCAGTCTTCAACTCTTACTAGTTGTTTCATATTACCCAGTACTAGTCTTCAACTCTTACAAGTTTTTTCACATTACCTGGTACCAATCTTCAACTCTTACGAGTCACTTTACATTACTTAGTACTAGCCTTCAATTCTTACAAGTCATTTCACTTTACTTGATACCAATTTTCAACTCTTAAATCTCTACTTCAATACAAATATACATTAATATTTCATAATTCATACAAAGCTATGTATCTCAAGTGTTTATTTCAAAGCATGACTCAATAGTCAAATCAATTTGTATTCATATTCATACATCTCAATTTGTATCATAAGACATACATACCTTATGCAAAACCATGCATTTTCAAGCATTTCTTTCAAGGCATGGAATATGGATTTAAAATCATATTTCAATTTGCATGCATCATTTATCAAAATGTCAAACATGGAACAATGATATCAATCATGGATCTACATGGAAATCATATACACCCAAATAACACTCATATGTATCAAATCATTGCTAAAATCAAACTATTCAAATCCGATAACAGTTCACCAACTATTTCCTCATTTTAAATTTCATTTGAAACTTGGTAGTATCAGATTGCTTGCCTCTTATGACGGTTTATCTTTTCTCATAGCTTTTACGATCCTCTCTCCATGGTCAATCAACTTGCATGTTAATCTATGTTGTGCATAAAGTTGATGTTTATAACATCAGTTCTAATTTTCATACTATTTTAAATCCATAACTTAGATTTTTACTCATCTCATGGTCTAATTGTTTAGATCATCTCAAAATCATATAACTGTTAGACTTGGGATCTTTCTTTGATCCATGGTTAATCATTTTAATCAATTTATCATCTAATAGCCACATTTGTCTAGTCCAATATGTTACAATTACTATTCTTAGATTAGACACGGAGATGTGATTACAACATTATCTTATATGCCCTTCATTCTCCAGATCATTGATCCAACAGATGGAAGAGGTTAGGTTATGTTTCTAGTTGACAATTAATAATTCTCAAAAGATTAAGGTATGATTTATTACATCTTTGCCCTGGATGAGAATACACATCATCTAATCACTATAAGAATCATACAGGCATAATTTTCACTGATCAGAGGGGTGGATTTGAAATCAAGGAATGATTCATGCATTTCCCTTATGTAGATCATGAATTCCCTACAATCTACTCATTGATTAAGACTATCAATTCTAATCAGTGTGATATCTCAAGGATCCAATGGTTGGAGTTCCAATCAATTGACCGGGGCTCTAATAAACTTTGGATCTACATATTTTTCCAAAATTATAAACCTTTTATCATAATTTTAAGAATTAGAGAGAATTCAAAGCTTGGATCATAAATATCAGATCTTTATATGGAAAATCAAAACTCATGTGGGTTGATCAAAGCTTTGGTCGATCTCTGCTCTTAAATTTGGGATGAGATCGACGGGTGGATCTATGTGGACATCAAAATTCAGTGTTTTCCATTAGATTATATGGTCAGATAAACCTTTTAGAGATGATCCAACAGCTAAGATTGGTTGAAAGTGGTCGAATTTGCCTTTTACAGATGATCTGATAGTCAAGATTTACTAAGAGCAGTTGGATCTACCTTCCACAGATGATTCGATGGCTAAGGTCTATTGTAAAGGGTTGGATCATCATTATCCAAGCCCCAATTTGATGATTGAGATTTTAAACAAGACTATCAGAGTTCCTACCGATCTTTTTTTGTTAAACACAAATAAGATCAACGGTTAGATCTTGTTTTAGTGATGGATTAGTCAAACCCTAACCCAAAAACCTAGATCTATATGCATCGACAATGAATCAAAAGAAAAACATAGTTGGGTTTGCAGAAAACCTACCTCCGTAGTGCTTACCATCTCTAGTTGTCAAGGGAGAAGACGGGTTTCATTCAAATTTTCCTGGGATTGTTCCTGTTCGCAGCTTTACCCATTCAATTCCGCATCAATCCTCCTTTGATCATCGTGGAAGCAAAGGGGTTTTGTTCCTCCCTTTGTGCAGAGTAAGGTGGATGGCTCAAATCCCAAATTCAAGCAACCATTATCGCCAACAAGCTCCACTTTATGGGCGACATAAAAACCCCACCCAAATCCTTTTTCCACGATGTGATCTGAGTTATTCGGCGCACACAACCTCCTCTCCTTCTCTCCCTTCTCCTTTTCTCCTTATCCCTCTTCTTCTTCTCCTTTCTTCTTCCTCCTCTCTCTCTCTCCTCCTCTTCATCAAGTTTCCTGTGTCGGGTTCGGATTTTGGTAACATACCTAATGGTTTGTTCTTCAGTTTAAGTGGGAGGGGTACCCATATCAAGTACAGCCCCCTTCTATTAAGCTTTTCATTTTTTTTAACTTATTTTTACAAAAATGCCCCTCATATTTAAATCCTCATATCTCCTGCATTTGAACTCTGATTTCAGCAAACTTAATGCCATTGGAATCGTCTTTTCATGTACAATCCAATTATAGAAGTCTTAATGCTTAATTTGATGTCTATTAAATTTTTCGCTTATAAAACTTCACATTTTACTTAAATTATAACTTAAAAATCAGGGATATTACATTCTTCCCTCCTTAGAGGAATTTCGTCCTTGAAATTCTTTTCATGATATCTTTCAAACAACTTTGGAAATATTCTCATCTCTTCGTAAACTTAAATTCTCAAAATTCTTCATTGAGACAAAAGTCCTCGAAATGTAACTGATTTTTAACTTAAATTCTAAATATCAAGTCACTTATTAGTGTAGCTTTTCTATCTACTTTAACCAATAAAGATCCACTTTCACTACACACTTGATACTCGACCTTTACTTACTAACCCATCAACATTATTATGTAATTTTAGTTCATCTAATTATTGTCTTCAAATCTTTGATGTTCCCAAATTCTAATTTACTGAAATGATATATATGGCCTTTAAATTCATACAGTCAAAAATAATAACCTCTGACTTAAGTCCAGGTGAGAACATTCAAGTGCAAATACTAAGGATAACATTTATACAAATTAGAAGTTTATAACTAAACGTACACCCTTTGGTGTATTCAAATTCAAATACAGAAATAACACTTTCAGTGTCTCTCAAAAGCAACATGAAACTAAAACTGAAATCGCCCTAACTGTGCAACCATATTCAATTATCAAAATAACACCATTGGTGTTTTCAAATACAGATATTGTACCATCATATTTTCAAATATTGATACTGAAATGTTTCTATCAGTACATACAAATACAAATAGTTGGAATGATCCCCATTGGCATACAATCCAAATGAGTTCATCCACCTTATTGAACAGATAAGGTTCAAAATACAAAACTACAGCAGGTACATAAATTCTCCTATCCAAGGAGTCCAAACATCATAAATCTAAGATTGATGAATAGTTGGCTAGAAGATTTAAAGAGCTGGTTCAAAAGTGATGCTATTGATATACGGTCCAACAAGTACACTACCCAATTGATCAGATGAGGTTTAGATCACCTAGCCACAAGGGTATAAACAAATATTCCTCATTAGAAGAGTCAAATCATAGCATTGATCAAACATCAGTCAAATAAACCAGAAGTCTGGCAACTTAAATAACCGGTGGAACATGTGTCAATTTCATATACAAATTCAAATATCAAAATTGATTTTTTTAATATAGATAATTCAAGAATCTTTCTTGAAATAAAACACAATTCTGAATCACTTGTTTTCTTAAAGTATGCCAACCATCATAGGTAGTGTCTGTTCCTCATTAGTCAACATTACATATATGAGTTATCTCTGTAACTCATAACTTATCAACCAACATTCATTGGTTGATCGCATTCTTTTGGACATGTTGAACTGGCAGTGAGAGGATTTATTGAGCTCTAAACTAAAGATCTTAGATACTCCACATCTCTGTCATTATCACTCATGTGTTAAAGTATCATCCATATATCATTATAATTCATAGTCACACAAGTTACGCATCTGATACTTTCATCACCAAAGGAAGACATTATTCCATCTTATTTAATCCGTGTTCCAAATTCATACTTTCTTTCTTGTTGTCTTTCAAAATTTACTTGTTCAATTGTTCCCCACTAAGGGAAACTTTTCCTGTCAAGATAAAGGTAGCCATTACTACCTTTCTACTCTCTGAAATTTTTGTCATCACTTCCATGACCTTGCTCTATTCCAAAACTTCACTTCTCTGCCAAGTAAGATTCACTCTCTCTAGAGAATGATGGGACCAATTTCGTAAATCCATTCAATTGAACGTTTGCTCTTTCATCAGTATTATCTGATGCCAGAGTTCTAATTGTTATTTCTCCTTATGGCTGGTTCTAGAAAAATTGATCTATGTGCTACATGAATGTCTGAACAGTCTCAATTGATGGAGCTTCTTACTCGAGGGAGTTTATAGAATTACTATTACTCCTAGGGTCAAACTTCTATTCTGCTTATGTGGCATCTCTAAATTTCACATTTACACAACCATAAGTGAGTACATATACTCTAGTTAACCCTATCTTCAATGTGACATCTTCTTTTAGATTTCCTAATCCTATGTAAGTCATCATCATCATCATCAAGACCTTATAAGTGTTTTCTCTAATTACTTACACTAGGACATAAATTTATCTTAATACTGTTGACTATTCATGCTTTTTCATTTGTAATTGGCTATGAATGACATGAATCTGAGCTCTGATACCAAATGTGATGACCTGAGTTTTTATGATACTTTTTTAAATACAAAAGACATTTACATAGCAAGATTGATCTCTATTGAAAACCATTTTTGAAAATCAAATAACAGCAGAAGAATCTTTTTCATTCTAAACTCACTTTGAAAAACCCCAAGTGTCATTTTTCTTTTCTCAAAATGATCTTTAGTAAAATAAGGACTACATTTCTATTAAAAATCAGGTGGAGTTTTCTCTGTTTTTCAGACATATGACATTTAATGCATATCATTGCCAATTACCTAATAAACATTCTTTTAAATTAAACATGATTGGAGACTCCGTCTCCTTTTCAAAAAGCATTTAACATGTAGCATACCCAAAACTTATCAAACATAGCCCAATTACAAAATAAACCACATATAAGATTAAAATATTACTTAATAGTCAACATAACTCAAGTTTCTCAATGAAACTCTAGATTACCTTACTTTTTATCTTCTTGAAATCTTCAATTGGTTTTCTTAGAATCTTAATCTCCTTTCTAATTCTTTTCAACATGACCTATGGTAAAAATGGTAGGGTGAGTATACAACATACTCAGTAGATAAACCAAGTACTACAAAACTGAAATCATGGCATACATATAATGATTTGAAGAAAGTTCTTTCTAATAAATAATCACTTGGCCACAAGCCATCACATGGAATGCATTACAATCATACCTATGCATGTATACAGATATGTATGTATATTGTCCACAAAATTTGCATCATACTTGACAAACCAAGTAACATGTAATTACTTTAACATTCATAGTAGTAATTGGTCAATCTACAAGTCAGCCATTTTAAAAGGATAATAACAACATTACTATGCATATATCTGTTCTAAGGAACATTATTCAGTCATACAGTCTTAAGCATATGATGATATTCATATCATATACATCACAATTCATTTCAAGCAATCTCATATCATAACATAACATTAGATATCAACTCATTATACAGGCAGATCTACATCAAATCATATCAAATTCTAACAGCTCATAATTTACTTAGAGCCTATTACAAACATATGCAATGCAATTAGCCTAATAGGAATCCCATCAAGGATTTAATCTATCTATAAATAACATCAGTACACGTAAAAATCATAAGATATCCTTTTGAGGGATAAGGCATGCTGTCAGTACGTACAGTTCCATGATAAAACAACAAAATAATTGAATCACTTTCACATTCACTCATAAGCAAATCAATGCCACATCAAAATCAGAGCATAGTAGCTCACCACAGGAAAATCCATACCAAATATACCTCTGAGCATATCAGATCACCACAGGCAAATCCATGCTAAAACCAAATCAAATCATGCATGTAAAAACATTCTTACAACATATAAAATTATAAAATATCCATAGTCTTACAACTCTTACAAGTTGTTTCACATTACTTGAGTTCCAGTCTTCACCTCTTACAAGTCGTTTCGCATTACGTAATACTAGTCTTCAACTCTTACGAGTCGTTTCACATTACTTGGCATTAGTCTTCAACTCTTACTAGTTGTTTCACATTACCTGGTACTAGTCTTTAACTTTTACGAGTCATTTCACATTACCTAGTGCCAGTCTTCAACTCTTACAAGTCGTTTGACATTACCTGATACTACTCTTCAACTCTTACAAGTAGTTTCACATTACTTGGTACCAGTCTTCAACTCTTATGAGTCATTTCACTAAGTCACCAATCTTCAACTCTTACAAGTCATTTCATATTATCTGATACTAGTCTTCAACTCTTACAAGTCTTTTCACATTATCTAGTATCAGTCTTCAACTCTTACAAGTCATTTCACCTTACCTAATACCAGTCTTCAACTCTTAAATCTTTACTTTAATACTAATATACATTAATATTTCATAATTCATACAAAGTTATGTATCTCAATTGTTTATGTCAAAGCATGACTCAATAATCAAATTAATTTGTATTCATATTCATATTTCAATTTGCATGCATCATTTATTAGAATTTCAATTATGGAACTAATATGTAGCACCACTTGTCCAGGTTGGGCTACGCTCATTTAGAAGAGCACAAAGTAAGCATCTGTGATAATTTATCCCTTTCAAATTAATGCTATTATAGTTATATACATTTTGTTCTCTAACCGTAGTATCTTGCTTGACAGCAAAAGAAATCTAGGACTACGAAAACCATTGAGCACTCCATCCCCTAAAAGATGGCACATTTGGTGGGTCGTGCTAGCCAAATATTCTCAAATGAAACTATTACATAAATTTCTTCTTGCATTGTAAGTGGTTCCACCTGTCTAATAGTTTTATACAATTAATTAGATGACATGATTATGTCTTTTTCACTAAATTTTCCATAACCCTCTTACCCAAGAAAACACAAGTATAGGAACTCTAAGCAGCACGGCTACCAATGAGGACATCCTGTATAGGGCTATGAGCAATAAGAAAGATGTAACGACCCTCATTTTTAAATCATAATTTGAGTAAATTTTGGAAAATGTTAAATTCGGATGAAAAGAATATATTGAATTTCTTATTTTTTGGAGTTTTATAAGTGAAAAACTTGATAGACATCTAATCAAGTATTGATACATCCATAATTGGATTGTTGAAAAGATGATTCCAACAACACCAAGTTAGCTGAAATCGGAGTTTGAATGGAGGAGATAGGAGGGTTTAAATGTGAAGGGCATTTTTGTAAAAAAAGCAAAACAAAACAAAACGAAATGCCTTAATAGAGGGGACCATATTTGATACAAGAACCCCTCCCCACTTAAGTGAAATGAGACTAACGGTCTGTTCTCGAACCCAACATACACATACAGAGGAAATAGGTGGGGAGAAAGAAGAAGAAAGGGAAGAAGAGGAGGAGGAAGAAGGAAAAGGAGAGGAGAAGAGGGAGAGAGCCAAGTACACTAGAAAATAGGTCACACCAACGAGCAAGAAAAATAGGGAAAACAGGGGTTTCTAGGTTTACCGATTTACGGTCATCGCTGGAGAAGACGATGGCTCGAATCAATGATACGAGTTGATCATTCTACTCTTCACGACAAGGTGAATCAAAACCCTAAGTTTATTGGGTGATTCGAGATATTCTTACCAGTCAACTGGAGAAGGGATCGATGCATGACAGACTCGGAGATCATCACCAAAAAACGATGATCAATCTGACAAATCCATTCAAGGAAGAAGGCTAAAGACCCAATGTGAGGTAGGAATTCCAAAACCCAACTTGTGAATTCCACGTTCTAGTTAGATACGTACCATTTCATGTTAGATCTGAGGTTTTGAGATGATCCAACCATTCATTCATTAATCCAAGTTTCGAAATAGGTAAATATATACTAGGTATAGGTCAGATTTGACTGAGATTGTCGATCTAGGCTAAAATTAATTAGACAATCTCAATCATCTGATCTGTCACTATTTAAATAATGACTTATTGATGTCTAGTCAATGATCAAACACCATGAATGAATTCTAAAACATTAAATTAACTAGTATATGGCAGAAATTGAAAGATCTAAATTAAAATTGATCCAATAATCTCAATCATCTGATCAGACAGTAGAGGAATAAGGACCTAGTAATGTATGATTGGTGATTAGATGTCACCATTGTGTACCCTAACCTTTATTAAGTTAAGCTCTCTAAAAATTTTAAGATCAGGGCACTGATTTTCAAGAAACTGATGGCTTAAATAAGGACTATTTATTTGTTGATGTACACATTGTTCTATAAGTGATTAGAACTTTAGTAACCTTTCCAAGGTTCAAATTAATGGCTTAAACCCTTAATAACCAATCCAATTAGCCAAAGAACATAGGATAAACCTGGAAACACTAAGTTAGATCACCATGACTCATTAGACTATACTTTTAGATTTGAATCATTCATCAATGGGGTTATTTGAAGTGTAAATGCAAACCTAAACCATTAGACCATTAATTGGTAAATGGATGGTGGATATGGGATTGAATTGACGAGGTCTTCTCTTATGTAATCTATTATCAGTGGAAAATTTGATGGTTTATGATGATATAAACCTTAGGCTTTAATTAAAAATAGATCTCTTATATACTTATTAATATATAATTCAACATTAACAAGAACTCTGTAATATCAACAGAGAAGGTTGATCGACAAGTGAGTGGAAGAAGGGATATAACTAAACCAAGGAGCATGTCAAAGGAGGTAGGTAGTTTTAACATCAATATACTTTTGTAAAACATGAAAAACTATTGATAACTACTAGTCATATTTGAAAATGTTTAAGATTTTGTATTTTGATATTTCTAATTTATACAGTTAACACATTTGTATTTCATGCAACTTATTGGTTTGGAATGCCATGTTGTTTTACTATCAAATTAGAAACTTATGCATGAAAACATATTTGAAATTACATGGACTTCATGAATTATGAAATGATGAGGAATACAAAATCCTCAAACTCAACCCTTGTGAGGGTGGCTTTTATATGGCTATATCATATCATGATATTTAAATTGCATGATTACAATAATGCAGGGATTTCTATGGTTTTATCAGTTATATCAGCATGTGATGATGCCTACTATTATTATGTTATGACAGACATATTGGGGCTAACAGGTGCTATGCTAGGAAGATTGAGGACTAATCGTCCTCCTTCTGAAATTGTTTATATGCCTTAAATACTTGGCCGACAGGGCTGAATTCAAGTTGATCACATTATGGGCAGGTCATGGCTTGCATACTGTGTTTCCCATGATCACGGTGCAGGGAGTCTATCCTCTTAGTATGGCATGATAGCTACAAACTTGATCAGTTCTTGTCCGTTGCATGGAGGGTCCATTATTTTCAAATTCATATGTATATTGCACAATAGTGTAGGTGCGTGGCACCTTGGTATTTTAAGTCTACAATGAGTACTCATGACCAATGGCAGGTAGCCGATTATGAGCGTTCTTACACTCATGAGACCTCGAGGAGGTTCTACTATGTGTGTGTGTGTGTGTGTGTGTGTGTGTGTGTAAATGTGATGGGATGGAGACAAAGTCTGCCTTATTATTATTTTTTATTATATTGTGTCTATCAAGAACCCCGCATCGCATGTGAAAAATGTGGGAAGTCCAAAATACAGAGGAAACTCTACTGAATTTTTGGTAAAAATGTAGAGCTCATTTCTCTAAAAATCCTTATTTTTATAAAAGGAAAAATGATACTCGAGATTTTTAAAAGTTTTCTCTTGAAAAATGTTTTCACTATTTATTTTCTAAATAGTTTTCCAAACTTGGGTCCCCACAAATTCAAAAGACTTTATGAAAAAGGTAGAAAAACCCGGGATGTCACAGTTGGTATCAAAGCCCAGTTAATCCTCTCACAACCAATCCAACATGTCCAAAAGTCATATAAAGTTAAGTAGTAAACATCGGTTGGTTAGGTATGGGTTATAAGGATAACTTATCTAAACAATGTTGATGTATGTGGAAAGTGATGCCACTTACGAGAGTTGGCATGTTCTAAGAAACTAATAGATTTTTAGCCCCAGTATGAATCAGAGGAATGCTCTTGCAAATTAAGTGTAATTCTTAGAGTAAGGAGTAAGATCATTAGAGTTTGAAATTAGTATATCCAAATGAAAACGTTGTCAGAAATAGAGACATTTACATGGACAATGCGTTCTAAGTGGAGCTAGTTGTGTTTGGTGGGCGGGCCAAGGTGGTTGTCAGGCTACAGGTAGCCTAGATGTCCAGGGGTGCTGATGTCCACTAGGAAACAAAACCTTGAGGGCCCATGGTGTGGCCCAAAGAGAACAATATTGTGATAGTGTAAATGGAAACAATGCATTTTGAGGGTGCCAGGCCTATTGATTTTGATTGGAAGTAGACCAATGTCCATGGGTGTTGATGTCCCGATAGAAATAAAGCCTTGAGGGTTCTGATTGAAAGTAGACTGATGCCTAAAGAGGACAATATTGACACTTTTGGCTACCTTTGGGGATTCAAGTTTTAATTTTAATGATATGTATAAACCTTCAAAGATTATGATAACTATTATGCAATAATATTATGATAAAAATGAAAGGAGAGCAGAAAATAATCACAATGGAAGAGAACTCAGGGAAATTAAGAGGATTATAACATTAGTCTATACATGTAGCGGATATATCCAATTGATAAAATTTTGTTATTATGAAAGTCAGTGGCAATTGACCTACTTATGTAAATGAATTATTGATCAAAGGAGCAAAAATGAGTTATTCATTATATATACAGAAATATTGACAATGAGTTATCATTGAGAAGTAAATACCTATTTAATGATCCTGGAGAGTTCTAGTTATGAATTAGAGGTGCACAATGCTTAGAGGATATAACAACAATTTTATAAGGATGACTACTAAATGATAAGAAGATTAGAAGATGAGTGGAGAATTGAAAGCATGGATACTAGAAGGTTCTAATGCCAATCTATATGAGAACGATTTATTCATGGTGATAATTTAAGCATAATTTTAGATATGATTATGAATGAATTCTTAAAGTAGAGAATTATTTGAAGAGGTCAAAATCTATAAAACATGAGATATTGCTATGAGTTTGTATAAGAATCAAAATACCCTAGCATAAGGCTACTAGCATTGAGAAAAGATGCGACTTGGTCCTTTAGGGAATTTTAGCTCAAATCTTAATATGAATCTGATATGATGACACCAAAAATATAATTATAAAGATTCTAGTGATAGTCATTTAAGAGGGCTTGTTCCTCCATTACTGAGACTTTATCTAAAAGGCCATTGGGAAGGTAAGCAACTGATGATATAAAGAAAGTTGGCTACTTTGGACTAGAGGAATCAAATAGCTCAATAGCATTTGAACCAGTTAACTAGTTGACGAGGGTTGCTCCTATCGCCATTATCATAGACTAGGAAGGGGCAAATAGATTGTTGATGAGTTGACACCTGGATTGAGAACTCAGGTGATTTTAATGCATTCTACATTGATGGTAGAGGTAACATACATGGCCTCTATATTTGAGAGAGTTTCCTTTATGTAGGGATGCAAACAAGAGGTGTGTTACTTGCAAGGACAAGTACCTAGACAATTACATCCTAGAATTGGTAGACTCCCACAATAGCTGCAATAGTATCAACAGCTACCATTTCAATGACAATCCTTTATATGGTTTGATTGTTGAGGGTTAGGGAATTTCTTTAGAGACTATCCCAGAGGATAGGGAGTTAGACATACTAACATTGGAGGCAGGGCAGAGATGGCCTCACATTAGTAGTGATGAGTTTCTGCTATTACTTCGAGGCAAGCACATGCCTCGAGCCAGGCAATGGAAGGTATTATCTTGATTACTGAAGGCATGTTATGATCCTCTTTGATCCAGGATCTAGTATTTCTTTCATTCACATGTTTTTGCATCCTACTTGGACATGGCTATATATTTGTTATCCTTTTTGGTTGGATATTATGACTCTGGTGGGAGCGTTATCTAAGGTTAGTGAATACCTTTTGGGGACATTTGTCGACATAGTGAGGGAGATGATGAATGATGATGGCATCCTACTTAATATGGTTGATTATGAAGTCACCATTGAAATGAATAGGCTAGCTACTTACTGAGCAATAATTGATTTTGTTAGAAGAAGGTTACTGACCTCGTGCCAAGTCTCACTTGTTTGAGTGATAATGGAGGACATCAAGAGGTCATAGATTGAGCACATAGATGATGATTTGTGAGAATTCGAAGACGTCTTTGTTGAGATGCTTTTAACAATTCCATCACAGTAGATTGATTTAATATTGATTTGGCATCAAGTACAATGTTATTTTCCAAAATGCCATATGGGATGGCCCCAACTAAGCTGGCAAAGCTCCAACCATATGAGCTTTTAATAAGGGTTTTAACGAACCTAGTGGGTCTTCATAGAGTGTTCTAGTCTTCTTCTTGAGGAAGAAGGACAAATCTTTACTGCTATGCATAGATTAGCTCTGAGAAGTACATGGTAGTTTTGGAGATTGATGTGAGGTCTAGTTGATATGATGGATTGGGTTTTCAAGTGTTATTTGGATGAGTCAGGATGTGTTAGTAGATAGTATTCTCGTATACTTCACAAACAAAGAGGAGCACAAGGAATCCTTGTGCATTATTTGGAGTGTCCAAAGACTCATTACTTGTTGCAAATATTTGCAGCATGAGTTATGGTGAGAGGAAACAAATTTCCTTAACCATGATACCTCGAGTGATAGAGAGATAGTTTCTTGAGACTATGATGGGTTGAGATTAGCCCAAATTGGTGATTAAGGTTGATAATTTCCTTAGTTTGGTGAGCTGCTATCACTCGGTTATTGGGTTTTCAAGGTTAGCAGTGATATGGAAGTTGTTTTTATATTACATATGTATATATACTTGATTTCTCACTAGATGAGAGGTACGACAATAATGTGTGTTTTGGACGAGGATGTTTTCTTATAAAATCATGAATTGATTTATGATCTATAATTGTGAGTAGCCAAAGAGGGCGGCCTAAGAGGGTGGTCGATGAGGGCGGGTGTGAGGAGCACTGGCAGGCTTCTAGGTGGCAAGCTTTTAGGTGTTTGCAGTATGATTTCCTATTGGTGAGCTATTATGCTCTAATTTTGATTGGCATATGATTGCTTGTTGATGAGCTGCTATGCTCTAGTTTTGGCTGGCATAAAGTGCCTATTGGTGAGCTGATATTCTATGGTTTTGACTGACATATGATTGCCTATTGGTGAGTTGTATGCTCTAGTTTTGAAGCGTCTTAACTCACCACTAGATTCAACATAGATGTACCTAGTGGTGAGTTAAGACGCTTCAATTTTTATTGACTCGTTGATTTTACCTGTACAAAAGTTGCACACAGATAACTAACTCCTTAATGAGAGTTTGGTTCATGTTAATTGCATTATTTGTGGTTATACGCGTTCGAATTAAATTATGAGTTATTTGATAAAAAATGGTTTGACATGTATAGGTTTATATTTGAGTTGGTATATGAGGAGATGACATGGTGTGAAATTGTTTGTTTATTGATGCTGACTCTGGAATTATTAGCACGATTAGTTATCTTGTGATATGGGGATACTTCTAGAAGTGTCTGAATAATAATGTGGAAAGAATTTCAGGGACAAAATTCCTATAAGGAGGGAAGAATGTAATATCCCTCATTTTTAAATTCCAATTTGAGTAAATTTTGAAAAATGTTAAATTGGGATGAAAAGAAAATATTGAATTTCCTATTTTTTTAGTTTTATAAGTGAAAAACTTAATAGACATTTAATCAAGTATTGACACCTCCATAATTAGATTGTACTTGAAAAGAAAATTCCAACGACATTAAGTTTATTAAAATCGGAGTTCGGATGGAGGAGATGGGAGAATTTAAATGTGAAGGGCATTTTTATAAAAATATTACAAAAAAGAAATGAAATGTGTTAATAGAGGGGGCCATATTTGATATGGGCTCCCCTCCCCACTTAAGTGAAATAAGACCAGACTTAAGAGTCTGTTCCAGAACCCGACACACACACACACACACACACACACACACACACAAAGAAAACAAAGAAGAGGAGAAGGAAGAAGAAGAAGAGGGAGAAAGGAGAAAGAAGGAAAGAGAGCTAGGCACGTTGGAAAATCTGTCACGCTAGCAAGCAAGAAAAATAAGGAAAAGAAGGGTTTTTAGGTTTGCCACATTTATAGTCGTCGCCAAACATGAGGTGAACCGGAACCCTAAGTTTATTGGGTGATCTGAGCTATTCTTGTCAACCAACTGGAGAAGGGACTGACGCATGAGAGACTAGGAGATCATCAATAGAAAACGATGATCAATCCAATAAATCCATTCAAGGAAGAAGGCCAGAGACCCACTGTGAGGTAGCAATTCTAAAACCCAACTTGTGAATTCCACGTTCTAGCTAGATCCATACCATTTCATGTTAGATCTAAGGTTTTGAGATGATCCATCCATTCATTCGTTAATCCAAGTTTAGAAATAGGTAACTATATACCATATATAAGTCGGATCATACTGAGATTGTTGACCTAGGCTGAAATTGATCAGACAATCTCAATCATCCAATCAGCCAATGTTTAAACATTAACTTATTTATGTTTAATCAATGATCAGACACCACAGATGAGTTCTGGAACATTAAATTAACTAGTATATGGCAGAAATTGAAAGATCTAGATTAAAATTGATCTAATAATCTCAATAGTCCGATCGAATAGTAGAGGAATAAGGACCTAACAATGTTTGATTGGTGATTAGATGCTACCATTGTGTACCCTAACCTTTATTAAATTAAGATAATCTAAAAATGTTATGATCGGGGCACTGATTTTCTAGAAATTGATGGATTAAATAAGGATTGCTTATTGTTGATGTACACATTGTTCTATCAGTGATTAGAACTTTAGTAACCTTTCCAATGGTTTAATTAATGGTTAAATCCTTAATAACCAATCCAATCAGTCAAAGAACATGGGATCAGACCTAGAAACACTAAGTCAAATCACCATGGCTTATTAGACTACAATTTTATATTTGAATCATTCATCAATGGGGTTATTTGAAGTGCAAATGCAAACCTAAACCATTGGACAATCAATTGGTGATGGTGGATTTGGGACTAAATTGACAATACCTTCTCTTGCGTAATCTATGATCAGTGGAAAATTTGATGGTTTATGATGATCTAAACCATTAGGCTTTAATTAAAAACATATCTTTTTTGTACTTATTAATCTATGATTCAACAT
The DNA here is from genome assembly GCA_035236585.1 of Warburgia ugandensis. Taxonomy (NCBI): domain Eukaryota; kingdom Viridiplantae; phylum Streptophyta; class Magnoliopsida; order Canellales; family Canellaceae; genus Warburgia; species Warburgia ugandensis. Next base: position 58,798,004 of record CP141132.1, on the reverse strand, counting down.
TAATAAGAGCTCTCGAATATCAACAAAGAAGGTTGATCGATAAGTGAGTGGAAGAAGGAATATAACTAAACTAAGGAGCACATCAAAGAAGGTATGCAGTTTTAACATCGATATGCTTTTGTGAAACATGAAAAACTATTGATAAATACTCGGTCATATTTGAAAATGCTTAAGATTTAGATTTTTGATATTTCTGATTTATGTAGTTAACACATTTGTATTTCATGCAGCTTATTGGTTTGAAATGCCATGTTGTTTTACTATCACATTGAAAACTTATGCATGAAAACATATTTGAAATTACATGGACTTCATGAATTATGAAATGATAAGGAATACAGAATCCTAAAACTCAACTCTTGTAAGGGTGGCTTTTACATGGCTATATCGTATCATGAGATTTTATTACATGATTTCAATAATGCATGGACTTCTATGGTTTTATCGGTTATATCGACATGTGATGAGGCCTACTATTATTATCTTATGATGGATATATTGGGGCCGATGGACACTATGTTAGGAAGATTGAGGACTAATCATCATCCTTCTTCTAAAATTGTTTATATGCATAAGATACCTAGCTAAAAGGGCCAAATTCGAGTCTGTGACATTGTGGGTAGGTCATGGCTTGCATACCATGTTTTCCATGTTCATGGTGCAGGGAGTCTATCTACTTGGTATCAGCATAATAGCCACGGACTTGATTGGTTCCTGTTCATCACACAGAGGATCCATTATGTTTAGATTCATATGTATATTGCGCGATAGCCCAGGTGCATGGCACCCTGGTATTTCAAGTCTATAATAAGTACTCATAAGCAATGGCAAGTGGCCAGATTCTGAGTATTCATACACTCATGAGACCTCGAGGAGGTTCTAATGGTTGTGTGTGTGTGTGTGTGTGTGTGTGTGTGTGTGTGTGTGTGTGTGTGTGTGTGTGTGTGTGTGTGTGTGTGTGTGTGTGTGTGTGTGTGTGTGTGTGTGTGTGTGTGTGTGTTTATTGAGACATGTTGATTATATTGAATGCATTATATGATTTAAATGCTTTCCATCTATTGATTTTTGACAATGGTTCACTATTCAGTTTAGATGAGTATATTTATGAGATGATGCATGATATGAGTGGTGGTGGTCTTTCATTTTTTGTAAAATATTATACAATGGATATTGAAACCAATAAATTGATTTGGTTTGGTTTGGCATGGTATTGATTTGTAAATCGTGATTGAGATTTTATAGTTCATTTATTACTCATTATGCATCATATTCTACTAAACTACATAACATGTGATTTGTGTCTCTTTTATATTTAAAACTACATAGACTTATATTTCAATAATAAAACTACCTACATAAGCACAAGCTTACTAAATAAAATAGGAAAAATAGAGCAGAAGACTGTGCTAGAGATCTCAAGAGAAAGACATAAAAGGTATATTTAACATATTTGCACATATTTGATGATCTTTGCTAAATGATGAAATACTTTGATTTAATATAACTTTACTTTGTGGACATGTGGATGTGTAAACTAAAGTTGTAGTATGGCTGTGATTGGATTGATCATGGTCATGAACTTTTCTTTTGATTTTTAAATTTTTGAATTTCAAAACAAAAATGGTCATGTATGTAAATGTGATGAGATGGAGGCAAAGTCTCCCTTATTATTTTGTTATTATATTATGTCTATCAGGAACCAGCATCGCATGCAAAAAATATGCGAGGTCCAAAATACAAAGAAAACTTTAGCGATTTTTTGGTAAAAATGTAGTGCTCATTTCTCTGAAAATCCTTATTTTTATAAAAGAAAAAATTACATTCTGGATTTTTAAAAGTTTTCTCTTGAAAAATGTTTTTGCTATTTTCTTTCTAAATAGTTTTCCAAACTTAGGGCCCCAAATATGCAAAAGATTTTGTGAACAAGTATTAGAAAAACCCGGGATGTCACAAAGGACCACCTTAGTCAAGTTAGGGGTATGGGGTGCGGTATTGTTCATTTTAAATTCTTTGGTAAAGGTTTACATACAACTAAAGATCAAGAGGCCTACAATGATATGGTTGAGAAATTAAAAATGGATATATTTAAATAGTTGCATGAAGGAGGTTTGATGATAGTTTCTCAATCCCTTGCACATAATTCTCGCAACACCCCTACACCTCTATCAAATGCTAGCTGCAATTCTCCAGTTGAAGAAGGTCAACCGGCACCCCTTGCAATAGAAATTCCAGCTAAGGAGGTGTGTATGTGTGTGTCTATATATATATATATATATATACAGAGAGAGAGAGAGAGAGAGAGAGAGAGAGAGAGAGAGAGAGAGAGAGAGAGAGAGAGAGAGAGAGAGAGAGAGAGAGAGAGAGAGAGAGAGAGAGAGAGAGAGAGAGAGAGAGAACTAAAATTTTTTATTGTTCTTCTGTAATATATCTCTATCTCAACCTCTCTATTGTATATTTGATTTGTAGGTGGGTCAGTGCCTATCAGCCCTAGATTCTCGTCAAAACATCGTAACAGTTGGTTCATGCTATGAGCATGAATCAACCATTTTGCACGAAATTAGTATGCCTCCACATACTAAGCAAGTGTCCATTACCACGGCTTTGGATGCTAATGCCATCCTACCATTCCCTTTAGAAATGGAAAGTATTATAACCATGGGCAGGCAATTACATATCACATCACTTAGCCAGAGGCACTAGTCATTTCCATGGAGTACACGATATATATCTTATCATACTACCTTCTTCATCAATAATTTTTAGCTAAAGACCTTTATTTAATTATTTATTAACTTTATATGGTTAATCAGCAACAAGATGCACCATTGAGGTCGCCCGCTATTGTAACATCACCTAATGTTGTACCAATGGAACAAATACTTATATATATACTATCATCATTGATTAATATTTTTTACATCTTTTACAACAGTCGTCTAATGATCATGTGGAAGTACCACTTAACACTCCTCAATCCCTAAGGTTAATCTACAATCTTGTTAAGTGTTTAATTTTGGCCAAAAGACCCCTAGTTTAGCATTTAATTAGACCATCTAACTCATCAATTTAATGATTATTAGATAAAATATAAAAATTAGCTTAAATTGCTCATCTAACCGTAAATTGTCAAAATTAACAGTCAAATGATCATCTAAGCTAATTAGATGCTTAATGTATGGTTAGATGACTCTAATCTAATCTTTTGTTTTACATATCAACCCAATCATGGCTTAGATGGTTCAAATTGAAATTCAACGGTGCAGATGAGTCAAGAGAGCAATAAATGGACCAGATCTCTAACAAAGCAAAATTCGAAGGTTTCTTAATAGAAGAAGAGTCCTAATAAAGAGAGGACTACGGATAGGAATTGGAATGAAGAGGAAGTTTCCTAATAGGAAACTAACTCTTAAACGATAAGGAAAGAGGAGAGATGAGATAAGAAAGTGGCAAAAGCTTTATAAGGAAGCCCATGGGAGTCTTGGGGGAGTTTCTTTGAGTTGGTTTTGTTTCCCTTTGGCTAGCCTTTCCTTTTCCTTGTCAAATTTTCAATTTCATAGTTATTCATTCCAGACCTTCATTAGTGCCGCAACAACCCCCCTTTGCGTCTATTCTGTTTTCTTGTTTACTTCATTGTTGTTGTTTTTTTCCTTTTTCTTTTTTTTTCTTCTGGGTTTCTCAAGCACAGCTAGCCCTCTTCCATTGTCGCACCACCCATCTTCCAAGGCATCATTTCCACAAGCCCAGCCTTTTGCTTCACACCTGCACTGTCCAGTTTTTTTCCCACATCAATTTCCAACAGGAAACCGAATCCAGTCTTGCATCCCTTGTTTACCACCTTCCACGCTCCCCCTCTCCCCTTGTTCTTCCTCACATCACTCTCCATCTCTCAGTTCCTCACCTTTTTGCTTCTTCACCCTTCCTTGGCTGGATCGTGGGTGGCAGACCCATCTCTCTCTCTCTCTCTCTCTCTCTCTCTCTCTCTCTCTCTCTCTCTCTCTCTCTCTCTCTCTCTCTCTCTCTCTCTCTCTCTCTCTCTCTCTCTCTCTCTCTCTCTCTCTCTCTCTCCTGCTATGCTCCTCTGCCGCTTCTCCCCCTTTCTCTTCCCTTTGCTTATGTTTCCTTCACCAGCCCCTGTTTTCAACTCCTCTCTTATCTTCCATGCACTAGTATCGACAAGCAGCCCAAACCAGCTTCACTTCCACCAGCAATTCTCCCCTGCCCTTTACTCCGTCCGCACAACCCAGGCCATCTTCCTTCCTTTCCCACCGGTCATGCTAGATCCCGCATGCTGGCAAGTTTCTTTTTCCCTATTTCTACCATCTCTTGATCACACGCACACCAGCTGGCCTCGCACACTGCACCTCCTTCCCTCACTGCGGTCTCTCCTTTTTGCTTCACAGCTAGTCACCGGCCAGTACCCCTCTCTGCTTCACCGGTAGCTTCACCCACACCATATCCCCTTTCACTCTCTTTCTCCTTCTCCCTCCTTTCTGCTTCTCTTTCTCATACACCCTCTCTGCCCACCCAACTCCTTTGCTCCCTCTATACCCGCTCCTAACCTCTCTTCTTCATCAACCACACCAGCTGGCAACGCCCATCTTTGCTAGTCGACATCCTCCATCAGCCACACCTAGCTTGGTTAACCAGCCCTGTTCACTGGCATCTGCACCTTATCTTCTCCAGTAGCACATCCTCTTCTTCCTTTGTTTTACGAGAAATTTAAGGAACATTTAGGAAAAATTCCTCTTTTTCCTTTAGTAGAATAATTTTTATTACATTTCAATCCTATTACTGCTCTTATCCATGTTCTACATTATTCCCATTCTGTTATCTACATTTTGTGTCATTCTCAATTAATCTAGGAACTGTTTTATCTATCCATGTTTAACTAAATCAACGATTCTAATTTAATTTTAAGATATCTTCAAATTTTCATCTGCTTCAATTCTGATTTTCAATTAACTTTCAAATCTAGGTTACAGGACATTTTAAAGCATGTTTATCATTACTGATATTCAATATGAGAATCTAAACTCATATCTGAGCCGTTAAACCTCAAAATCCTTATTTCACCCAAATCTCTCAAAATTTTTAGAATCTACCTAATCCATTTGGGTGATCATTAATTAGAAGCACCATCAACATGGTGATGAAGGGTGATTGTGATTTAGGAGACTAGAATTTGAAGATAAGCAATCTAGGAGAGTGAAATTTTCTTATTTTTTATTTAAATTTCCATTTCTATTGTATTAGACCTCTTTAATTTCATTGATTAAACATATTTGAAGTCTAATTGCACTTTTTGTTAATTTCTGTCATTTAATTTTAATTTTTAAATAATTAAATTTTATTAAAACACCAAATTCTTAAAGCGAGTCCCTGAGGGATCGACCCATACTTGCATTAGTTATACAACAATAACTTGTTCACTTGTAGAAAACACAACAAATCTAATCAACAAAGATAGGGCAATCAACCTCGTACAAATCAAAGAGGGAGTGTTTGCCAATGACATTGTTGAAGTGACACTTATGATAGAGGACCTATTAATAGTTTGCCTATGAGATCAACTAGAACACCCTCACATTGTCTCCTACATGAGGTATATGCGCATATTTACTTATAAAATATTTGACATCACATGTTATATTTTCATGGTATAGGTAATAATTATTTATTTTATGCAGCTTCTTGAATGACGCAACTAGCCTTTTTGAGGGTGAGGGTATACTTTACCAATTCCTCGACCCCAACATCATTTATGGAGAGGTGAAGCAATGGGCAATAGAGAGGCATGTTAATAATATTTTACCTAGATTCTTTTGGTGCTCTATAGGATATGGCTTAATGATTTCCTACAATAGCTGGTAAGTTTTAATTTTCTTATTTTCTTGTCAACTTATTCTATACTTAGGGATTGTCAAATTTAATTACAATTTATATGACTATCTATATAGGGGACATTGGATACTACTTGTTTTGGATGTACACAACGGGCAGGCTTTCCTTTTTTATTCTTGTAGATCGCACTTCTGTCTCACCCTCGTAGAAATTATAAATAAGTAAGCTTTTATTCTTTTCAGTATTATGTGTAGATAAATAATTTGTTATTCATTTATAATGCATTTGAAATTTAAATTTTTAGAGCATGGTATGAATGAGCTAATATGACCAAGATTGTATCATCATCGAAACTCACTTGGAAGAATTTCAAGGTATAGAAATTAGGTAATTACTCTATGTTACTACTAATTAAACCTACAATATTACAAATGATATTTATGGATTCTTTTTGTTGTCTTTCTTGCATAGTGTCATAGATAACATTCTGATTGAAAGTGCAGGTACTATGTGTTGAGATACATGAGGATCCTGATATTCGATAGTATTGCAGTCTCCCAATTAAGAAAGTAAGACACTTTTTACTTTTCATAATCTTATATTTCTTCACAGTTTTTTATGGTTACAACTAAATGAATGTGACCTAAATTAAATATGTTGTATTATAGGCTGCTGTACTTTCTTAGTGGGTAAACAAGAAGAGTTACTCTAAAGTAAAACTCAACAAAATATGAAGCGAATGGGCTGAGTATGTACTAATGTAACACCCCAGGTCTGGGCTCCCCAATAACAATATTGTCCGCTTTGAGCCCTGGGCCTGCATGGCTTTGTTCTTACCTACGACGGGGTAAAACGCATTGTTACTGGTTAAAGCCCTCCCAGACCCTTATCTTTGCCTAAGAACCTTTTCCCTAGCCGATGTGGGACTAACTCTCAGCGCCTCACCTTGCCTAGAAGCCTACCAACCCTCTTGGCCCGCCCTCATAGGCCAAGGCTAGCCCTCTCCCCTCCTTAGGGGCCACACGACCTCGCGTGGGGTTAGCTTGCCACCCTTGGGGTCGAGGTCCCGTTCTGATACCATTGTAACACCCCGGGTCTGGGCTCCTCAGTAACAATATTGTCTGCTTTGGGCCCTGGCCCCGCACGGCTTTGCTTTTACCCACGACGGGGTAAAGCGTTACAACTAAGTTTCAATTAGAACACTTGGAGTAACTACATGTGTAAAATACATAAACAAGTATTCTTTTCATTCACTTGTATGTGTTCTTTTATTTTTCATTATTTTCTTTGGAATATATATATATATATATCTTAAGCAATGAATGAGTGGAGAGTGTGGGCGTAAATGAGTATAGATGAAGTGAATTTGGAGCTAGTAGTGATTGCATGTATAGTGGTTACTTTTATGAAGTATTTTTAAGATAGATGTAGATGAAAATTGATGAATTTGGATGTTTTGGATCCAAATGTGCAAGTGAATGTGGATGTTGTAGTGGATGCATGTGTTGTGATTTCTTTTATGGAGTATTTTCAAGATAGATGTGGATGGATAGTAATGAATTTTAATGTTTTGTACTCAATGTGGAAGTGAATGTGTATTTGTTTTTCATGTGAATAAAGATTGTAAGAAATGTGTTACATATAACAGGTGGTAGTGATATTGAATGTATATAGGAGGTGTTATATGTAACAGGTAATAGTGATATTGAATGTATACAAGAGGTATTATATGTAATAGGTGGTAGTGTTATAGAATGAATACAAAAGGAGTTATATGTATGTAGGTGTTAGTGATCGAAATGTGAAAAAAAAAAAAAGAGGATACTTTTTGAAGTCATTTACCCTAAGTAGAAAATATTCTATTTAGATTTTATGAAGTCCACTTTTAAAGGTTATTAAGTGTTCATCTCACTTCTTAAATAATGTATTTGCAATGGCCAAGTTATTTGATAAAGGAAAATCAAGGATAGTTTTCCCCATCTCATTTTGTTCTCCTATATCGTACCCCCTGTATTCTATCATATCCTTCCTTTTTTGTTCCTACATGGCTATTTAAGTATGTTCCTATAAATATTTCCAGAGTGTTAGGAATTTCTCTTAGAACAAGTTTTATTATTATAATTCTGTCATTGATTTTTTTAACATTAACAACTTTATCCTTTAATTCTTTATCCATTATTATTCATACAAAATTTATATTATTATCATTTCTTATGTATCAGAGTTTATACCCATAGATTTCTCTAGTTTTAGCCCCTTTTCACTTAGTTTCTTAGATACATGCTATCTTGACTCTCCTACATTTCATCGTATCCACTAACTCCAAACTCTTACCTATCAATGTTCCTATATCCCATGTGGTGATACGAATCTTATGCTCTTGAAATAACCTATTTACCTGCACACTTCTCGACCTCCATGGCATGAACTCATGTCCACTTTTCACTGCACCTGGGTTCTGATGTAGTGCGTCCCTTCCAAGGGGATGCTCTAGTAGCTCTTGCCCATTTTCCATTATACCTAAGATCCAATGTAACACGTCGCTTCTGGGGGACCAACCTAGCAACCTTTGCTCATTTTTCACTGCATTTGGGATCCAATGAGTGCGTCACATATGGGGAACACTCTAGCTTGAGGGAATGTTAGTTTTTAATTCATGTTATGTTAGGGTTGCCATACATTTAAGAAGATGGAGATGATTTTCATTTCTTACTTACAAACTAATATACAAATGCATATTCATTTGCAAGTAGGAAAGAAATAAGAAAATCATCTTCGACTTCTTCCTTGCCAGCTGGCACCTGAATTAAGACCCTCCTCCTTTTTCATTAAAGTATACATATTTTACAGGATGAATGAGGAAACTTGGAGTGGGAAAGTAAATGAGTATATGGACTTATAAATGAAATGAATGTGGCAGTTGTACAAAATGTGTTGTGGTTTCTTTTATCAAGTATTTTAAAGATATATGTAGACGGATGATCAATTTAGATGTTTTATACCTAATGTGTAAGTGATTGTATATTTTTTTTCTTATGTTTTAAATATTGTAAGAATAATGTAGTAGGTGGTACATTAAATGTATGTAGAAATGCTAGCAGTGATTGCAATGTAAACAAAAGAAAAAAGAAATAGTAACTTTTAAAGTTGAATTCTAAAAGTTCGACTTAAAAAGTTTTTGAAATTTTTACTATAAAAATTTCTAAATGCTTTTGGAATTTTTAACTTTTGAAGTAGGAATTTGGAAATTGGACTTCAAAAGTGACTTTTAAAGTTAGAATTTCAAATTCAACTTTAACAATTCAGACTTTTAAAATCAGTTATTAAATTCCAACTTGAAATGGTATCCACAATTAAAGACTTTTCAAGTCAAAAACTATAAACTAACTTCAAAAGTCTCGAAATTTAAAGCCAATTTGCATTAACCGACTACTATTAGTGTTTTTAACAGACTTTAAAATCCTTATGTACAATAGTGTTCAATGTCTCTAAGTCTCTATGTCAACACATGCAATGTAATAACCTCAATTTTTAACCTTAAATTAGTAACAAAATAAAATAAAATAATTAAAATTTTATGCATAGAATTTGATTTTGAAATCACTAAATTTAGAAAGTACACATCAATAAAAATTGAACAATATAAAAAACGTGGAAAACGGAGTTTGGATGAGTGAGATATGATCATTTTAAGTTACAAGGGTAAATTGGTAAATTATCAGGGATGTGAATTAGAGGGGGTCGTTTTGATAAGGACACCCCTTTCCATTCCCATTCTAGCTCTAATGGAGGAAGGTGGTGATCTGCCTTTCTATGCAAGGAGATCAGATCTAACCATACAAAAACGAGTTTCCCCTTCTATTCCAATGCCAAACAACCAGAGAAAACCCCCTCTTTTCCCTTTGCATGCTGCTAAAATGAACAAAACTTTGCACGCATAAGAGGACCTTGATCTCCACTCTCTAGCTCTAATCAAGTAAGTTATACACTCTAACTTGTTTTTCACATCATTTTCCAACTTTCCCCTCTCAGATCTGGGCTAAATTTGGGCTGAACGGTCGTTGGATGGCCTAGAAAGTCAAAACCGTGTAACATGGTTAGACCCACATTAAGGACACCTCAAATAGTAGATCTGAGCCATTCATTGTGATCTTTGGACCCAAAAATCCTAGAAACGGCAAAAACAGATAAAAAATTGGAGCATATGGGGCTCTGATCAAGTCAAAAGAAGGTGGACAACTCGGGTTCATCGTCCCCGATAGATGGTACTCCCAAGACATCCACCGGGACGCATAAGGGTTGACAGCGCACGTCGGAGCCCCGTCGAGTGCACGCGCGGTGCATGCGCAAGGGGGAGTGCTCACACGCGCTATCCTAGATGACCAAAACGCACTGTGGGGTCTAGCGTCTGTGCGCTCTGGGATGTCAGGTTACGCCAGCGTAAACTGGGGTAACCTCCTTTCTGCTAGTGTAAGCCAGTGCAAAACCCTTTTTTCGCTGGTGTAAGTCGGGGTAAATGCCTTTCTGCCAGTGCAAATTGGTGTAAAAGTAGTTTTTTTTATCTAATTTTCGATTTGAAATGGTTTTTCTGAGATTCTAAAGGCTATAGAAGCCCTGTCTTTGATCCGAAAGGTCCATTGGAACTGTCTCAACGATGTAGACATGATTTTAGCATTAGAATCTTGATCTAATCACATCTAGTTGGGCCAAATTCATAAAATAATACCAAATCACTTAGATACGACCGATCAAAGGGTGATCATGCCCTAAGACTTGAATAACTAGATAATATATGGTACTAATTAAGGGTCCTAAGGATCAGATTAGGTTTATTTACTCTAGTATTTGATCCAGACCATTGATCTGACCTAGATCTTAGAAATTTGTTGATATAAGGATGATCTAATTGTCAGATCAAGGTGTAAACTTTAGATACACACAAAAATGAGCAGTTGAACATGAGATAGGACTGATTAATAACAAGTGACATTGGGATTAAGGACCAAATCATAAATAGAGATCTTAGAGAACGATCCAATAGTTGAATCTCCATAGATTCAATTGAGATGAAATAAATAAAATAAAATTGTACCATGATACTGATAGGTACATCAGAGCGTGCGAGCTAAAAGGATTACACGCTTGATTTGGGTTATCTCTCATTGAGGTAGGTGACGACATTTAATGTTATGCTTTGATTTCAAAAACCTTGCATTATCATAATATCATGGTTGATTGTGATTGATTGGCACTTGTTTATTTAGTTTGTGATTTTATGAGATTCAAAGTTTTATGATATGATTGATATGAAATTTTGATAGTGTATTGAATGGGTTTTCATGATCGATTGTTTTATAATATTGATACCACGTATCTATTGTATGATTAGTAATTTATCTTTCTTTATTGCATAACTGAGATTGGTGGTTTTCATAAAATTGATGGTGGAGGCTAGTCTTTTGAGAGGCTAACCCCGGGATGAGGGGCATGCCTTGGGGATTATGAGCCACGAGTGCTCCTAGTTTTACGAGATATGCAATTTTCTATGTTTTATGATTTATGACGGGTGCTCTCACCTGGTGGATGTCATGCTAGGAGGGAGAGGACTGGCCACCCACCCTCCAAAATTGTGATGTGATTTATGATGTGATAGACACCTGCCCACAGATGGCTTTTGGTAGGGGTTTGGTAATATGGATAATCCACACTGCCAATCCGGGCCTTTCCATGGGGATGGACGTTAAGTCTCTCATTATGGTGTTGATGGAGAGCGGCGATGGTTAAAACCCTAGAGGGGTTGCCACTGTGACATGACGATTTATACTCTTGTTCTGTATGCTTGCATGATGAGCATGGATATGTTATTATATGCCTGGGTGTGATGACACTCAGAAGATTGATATGAGTACTCATGATCTGTTATACAAGTGTATGGGACACTCGTGGGACCCACGGACCATGGGGTACCCTGGTTGTAATTGCATGCTTATTTACATTGGATCATATTTGTTTTACAAGCCTAAGATCACCATGTTTTAAATTCACGAGATGCATGTTTCATTACATATAATGTTTTAGGACTATATTTGCATTGTTTATGATACTTATATTTTCATGAAAAATTGACCTACACATTATATCAACATTGTTATTTGATTTTGTTTCCCTTGTTATTACATTAAATGTCCATGTATTACACAAGCAATAGCTTGCTGAGGCATTGCTTTGTTTTGCAATGCCTCAGATACCGAGCACAACAGCAAGAAGGGTAAGGCCGTGGAGGGACAGTGATAGCAGTGGTAACCACTTTGACTTGGTTGATAGATAGCTCGACGTGAGTGATTAGATAGACTACAATTTGAACCTATTTTATGGACTGTATATTTTTATTAGATGGATTTGATTATGACATTGTATATATTATAGACATCTCTTTAAGTATGGTAAAATATTATGATGGATAAACTCTATGTCACATTATTATGCCTTTTGGATATTTATTGTTTTGAAAATAAAGGCATCGTTGATTTTGACGTTGGATTTTATACTAGTATTGTCTTAAATTTATTGCTGCATACTTATATTTTTCTTTTAATTGTGGTCGTGATGTTTTTGGGAAAAAGAGATAACACCTAGAGGTTTTTCAGTAAATGTTCTAATAAAATAATTAATAGAATCTTTTAATTTTGGGATCCTGACTATTATTACTATTATTATTATTATAAAAAAAAAAATTTTGTTATAAAAACCCAGGGTGTTACATGCACACATTTTGATTTGGCTTAGGGGTCCTACCCCAATTATGACCTTTACACATTTTTAGCTATGGACTTTGGATGTCTCCCCTTAAAGCTAAAATTAAAGAGAACACGCCCACTCTCCCTTATGGATCTCAATTCATATGGGCTAGTTAACTTGGACTTCTCCTCAGCCCAAAACATTCATAAACTCTTCCTTTAATTGTCTTTAAGTCTTATGGTGTGTTATGTGCCACAGTTCCTCCACCTAGGCCCCCTAGCACCTAGCCATCCTAACTAGGCTTCTTTCCTACTTTAAAACAACAACACCCTTGCATTCTTGGCTTAGTATAGGTATACTATTTAGTCATTTAAATAGTACAAAGCTTACTTTTATAATGCCTAACATGATTCTCATTTATGAAAAGAAAAGCATCATTCATTCATGACTTATTAAGTACTAAAATTTAGAGGTGAAACTGTTTAATCTTGTATCTTGTTGATGGATCTTACTTCTAGCAAGACCAACGTTTAATAGTCTATAAATTCATTGGTCTTAATCATATACATCTTTGCACGTGGGCTTGAAAAGTTAATATCAATCATATCTTAATGATATCCTACATGATCCATATCTTAATCCTATATTTAAACTTATATTATGATCTCATGGTAGTTTTGTTGGAAAAACACAATCTAAGAAATCTAAATAAATGTATAAAGTGTCCGAAAAACTTGCTCCAAGACCTAATATGCATGTAACACCTCTTTTCTAACCGTCCATCATTAGGCCTCAACTTTAAGATGATTCAGAGAATGTCTAATTATTGTTGAACATATACGATGCATTAAAAAGTGTAAACACAAAATTCTAATGTTCTGTAATTGTGGCAAGCACCAACACTCACTGTCCTTCTAAATTACCTGTTTACCCATAAATCAAACCATGGATGCAGGATGCAGGTAATTCTATCGGTCCTGCATCACGCGCATTCCTGGATGACTCGCCCGCCAGCTACCCGCTGCCCGCTTGACACCTTGGACAAAACCTATCTATATAGCAGGCGTCAACCCAAGCAAACGTTCTAATTATCTCCCACATCTTCCGTCGGCGCCCTACACTCTGATTAGATAACACCTACAAATCACATCCCTTCAACAGAGCCAAGCGGCCCAAGCCACATGGGAACGCTCCTCTGAAGCCAGAGACCGAAGCGAAAAAGTCGTACGATCTTGCAAACGTGTTAGTTCCTAGTGGCGCTGCCCGAGGCAACGCAGAAAGAAGAAAAGTAATGAAACCCCATATATCCCTCCTTACCCGCCCGCCTATTCGAATATTCTCACCCCCAACCGATTTATGACGCTCCTCCCTTCCGCCCTTCTCCTCCCCACTTTGCCCATTGTCTGTCAGATCGGCTTTTCACAGGAGCGATGAAGTTCGGGAAGAGTTTGAGTAATCAGATCGAGGAAACGTTGCCGGAATGGAGAGATAAGTTTCTGTCGTATAAAGATCTGAAGCAGCAGTTGAAGTTGATCGATAGCAAGGGTGGAGAGAGGAATAAACGGCCCAGATTGGGTTGTGATTCTGCGGAGAAGGAGACGGTTGTTATGATCAAGGAGGAGGCCGATTTCATTCGGCTTCTGGAGGCGGAGCTTGAGAAGTTTAATGGATTTTTCGTTGACAAGGAAGAAGAATATATCATCCGACAGAAGGTATTTCTCTTTACGAATTCTCAGTCTTCTTCATCTTCCTGGTTTTTAACAGAATTTGCTGAACATTCTCCCCCTTACTGAAGTTTTCAAGAAATCCAGATTTTCAAATTTCCTGAGAAAAATGGAATTTGAGTTTTCCTTTGATTTTTGTGCGCCTAGACAAGACAGCTATCTGTCGTACAGTTTTCGTCGTCATCTCTTCGTCTTCTTCTGTCTCCAATTTCAGCTAGCGTGCGCCGGTACGTCTTGGATTTCCCGTTTGTACACGTATTCGATGCATCTAGCAGCTGTCAAAGATGGAAACGCCGATTCTCATACCTGGGGATCTCTTCCGTCCTCTTTTGTCATGCCGCTAAATAAAAATGCGCCGGCTCTGCCGTTGAAACGTCTTCGGGTTCTACTAGTTTACTATTGAGGGTTTGGCTAAAATGCGCTGAGTCGAGGATGGCGCACGACGCTGGGTCCAGTTTCTCTGAAACTACTTGCTTCCTTGATAAGCCTCTTCATCATCAATTTATGGTCCTTCTCTTTCCAGGTTATTTGTTTGATTACCCCACTATACAATCCTGAGAGAAGCCTTTGGTTTCTACTTTCAGTTGGATGGTCGAATATGAACAAAACATGAACATAGAAGCCTTCTAATATCAACCGTTTAGAATCGTTAAACCCCAGAAATTTAAGGTCGTAATGGTTCTTCGGCCCGTGGTTTTTTTTGGGTGCAGGAGCTGCAAGATCGAGTTGCCAAGGCGGCTAAGGAGTCGAGCGAGGAGCTGATGAAAGTACAAAGAGAGATTGTTGATTTCCATGGAGAGATGGTTCTGTTGGAAAATTACAGTGCTCTTAATTACACCGGTATTTCTATCTTCCCCTGCCTTCCCTCTGTTTTTAGCCCATTTTGATCTATTCATTCGGTTTCCCTATCTTGTTCATAGCCTTTTACGAGTTCTCATTTTGAAAATTGTCACCAGGCAGCAATGTTAGCCATCTTACCCAAATGCCCCAATTTTCATATTTTGTTCCTTGTTGTTCGAATCATTTTCCCATCTATACATTACAGGCAGGTGAACGGGCTCGTTCAGTTTCTATGGTTCCATTTCAGTATTCATGACCCATTTACTATCAACAGGACTGGTGAAAATATTGAAGAAATATGACAAGAGAACAGGAGCTCTCATTCGCTTGCCCTTCATCCAAAGAGTGTTACAGCAGCCCTTCTTCACCACAGATTTGCTTTACAAGCTCGTAAAAGACTGTGAAGTAATGCTTGACAGCATTTTTCCTGTAAGTAAGCCATCAGTTTCAAGGAGCAGTAATGAGGAGCATGGGCTGGAACCTGCAACAGGAAAGGATGGTTTGCTCAATGGCACCAAAGAGTTGGCAGAGATTGAATACATGGAGGGTCTATACATGAAGAGCACAATGGCAGCATTGCGAGTTCTTAAGGAAATAAGGAGCGGGAGCTCGACCGTTAGTGTCTTCTCATTGCCACCATTACAGAGTAATGGCATGGAAGAGATCTGGAGTAAAATACCTGTGCTGGAACAAGCAGCTACTAAGTAGTAAAGCTGCTTCTACGTCTCTTTTTGTTTAGTTTTTCGGGTTACTTCTGCTAAAGGGTGCCAGGGATCTCCATGTCATGCTTGATTCCTTCCTTTTTACACGTTTTCACTTGATATTAATCTAACAGGGGATGTACATGGTTAAATTGAAATGTAGTCTAATAACACTTACGTTGACCTTTGTCAATGGCACTTCAACTATTGTGGCTTGTTATATGTATCTGCAACCGGTTGGAGCAATGGTAGTTGTTCTGTAGATAGTTTATGTTAAATCTATGGCAATCGTTGTTAGCTAAACAGAGAGGGTATGAATCATGTTCTGCAAAGATCAACAGTTCAATATAGTTTGAATCTTGAAAATTGAACAAGTGATAATTTCTGTTACGCCAATTACGGAATGCATGAATCGATGTTTTACAACATGTTACTATGGTTTGAGAACCGAATTAGTAATTGGCTTCTATGTCTTGTTTAATTGATGCATTTGCAATTCATGCTTTAAACGTCCTATCATTTTTGTCTTTAACGCTAAAAGGAGACTCTGTATCATTAACTTTGCTAGCATTAATTATGGCATTTATCTTTTCTAATGGCTCTCTCTTCTCTCTCTCTCTCTCTCTCTCTCTCTCTCTCTCTCTCTCTCTCTCTCTCAAACTTGTTCGACACTCAAACTGGCAAAAATTATTCTACGAGTTTTCTCTTCTAATAATAAGATTCTTGTCTTTGGCCTTTTACTGCAACTGCCTCTCTCATGCTCATATGACTTAAAAATCCTATATTATGATAAGATCCTTCTAAGAAAATGAATATTTTAGAATCTTAAGAGCTATATATACTATATATAACAGCTCAACGTACAAGTAGTCTCCAAATTTTATGTGAAAATACTACTACGACTAATTGTAGATCATGAGTAAGGTACTTTTGTTAGCATATATTCAAATGCCTAGAAGGGTGTGCTGCTACTTTTTTGTTTTGCATTAGTATCCTAGAATCTTTTTCAAAGCATCACAATAAATAACAAATCTTCCATTTTAATTGAGATTTTTTACTGACATTTAGAGTCAACTTCGTTAGATGACTAATGTAGGGTTCCATGAGTAGAACAACATGTCATCAATGATAAACTTGTCTAAAAACAACTTGAAGATTCTATTCATTAAATCCATAAAACCTATTGGAGCATTTATTAACCCAAAAAGGCATTGTTAGGAATTCATAGTAGCCATAACACGTCCTAAACACAGTCTTAGTAATATCCTCATCCTTGACTTGAAGCTGATGATAGCCTGATTTAAGTTTGATCTTTGAGAATACTCGTCCTCCTGGTAACTAATCTAATAGATCATCAATTCTAGACAGTGGATACTTGTTCCTTATTGTCACATCATTTAGTTGCCTATAATCAATGCATATTTCCATTAAACCATCTTTCTTCTTTACAAATAACACCAATGCACCAATACTTGGTCAAATGAAACCTAGGTTTAACAACTCTTCTAGTTGTTCCTCAAGGTCTTTCAACTCTGCCGGTGTCATTCCATATGGAGCCTTTGAAATGAGACTAGTCTAAGAATTAATTTGATACAATATACAACTTTCCTTTTTGGAGTTAATCTTAACTCCTTAGGAAAAACATGGTATACTTATTGACTATAGAATGATATTTATATTAGGTTTCTCTTTTGAATTGTCCATCACATGTACAATAAACCTTGGCACTCTTTTCTCAACTAGTCTGCTTTAATTGTAGAAATCATACTTATAAGTGAAACTCTCCTAACCCTTTCCAATTGAGATATTGATTCATGGGGAATGTTAGAGGTTACTACCATATTGCAACAGTCAACACTCACACATGTTGACAGACAACCATGCCAATAATCATGTCAAAGTTTTGTATACTCAAGAAAACTAAATATGTCAATAGTTCTTTGCTCCCTATTTGGATCATACAATATTGTATACTCTATCTGTGACAAATGCACCTCCAGTCGATGCAGTTATTGTAAATTTATATTCTAATAGTTCTAATTATTTCTCTAAGTAGTATGCAAAACTTGGAGAAATAAATGAATATGTAGATCAATCAAAATTTTAGTAACATTGCTGGAGATGAGAAGGTTACCCACCAATGATAGATGTAAAAGGCTATGTATCTTGGTGTATAATGGCATAAACACATCCTTGCACCTTAGGCTTAAGTGGTGGTTGTGGTTGTTCACACCTAGTCAAACAATCCTTGATCATGATGTTGACCTTGCTACATCCAAAGCATGCTCCTATTTTCCACACCTTGGGCATTGTTCAGTCATTTTCTTCTCTCCATTTTTCTCAAACTTCTTTTTATTGATCAGGTTTCTTTTGAATCCTAGTAGTATTCTTGGCCCAAAGTCTTTTATCTTTTGGAACTCTTCACAATCTCTCTAGATAATTTGAGCTGGGTCAACAATATGATCGTACTTGTATAATTTTAGAGCCTAAGTCCTGCTCCTAATGTTGGGTCAAAGGCCTTTCTCACCTCATCCTCAACGAAATGAGGAGCGAACCTGGATAACTCAATGAATTTGTTTTCATAATCTGCCACCATCTTATTCCCTTGAATCAGCTCCATGAATTCAATTTCTTTCCCGTCCTTAATAGTCTCTGGAAAATATTTATCGCAAAATACATCTAGAAATTTTATCCTGTCCATGTTGCTACCTTTCTAAACTACTATCCCCTTAATCATCCTCCACTAGTGTTCTACCTCTTCCTCCAACACGAATACCACCAAAGTCACCCTATCTTCATTGCCTCAAAAATCTTCTCCTTTCACATAACTCATTTCTTTGCTTCAATTCGGGTTGGAGCACCACGAAATGAAGGAGGACTTAGTCTCTTAAACTCTTTGAACTCTAGTTATTGTGGCTATTTTCCTATCTTTTCTATTGTTTATGGGACTATTGTGGTATGCCCCTTCCCTGGGCCTTGCAAATGCAAGAGCTTTGTGCATGGGGGCTGCCTTTTTGGGACTATTGTTGTAAAGCAGCGGTTATACCCTCAGAGCTCTACTCTCTCCATCCAAGTTTGAGTTGGATTATCTAGAGGTTGCCATATCTACAGAATTCCTATAATATGACAAAGTTATTTGTTGGAGATACTAATTTGTATAATTTTGTACTCTAGTTCTTTACCCTAAGAATCCAAATTTAGTTTGGTTCTGGACTCACTATTCTAAACATGTGCTTTGATACCACACCCCATGATATGCAAAACATTTATTGTAGGGTTAGATACATGACAAATTGTTAGGCTATTCAATCGATATTCTATTTATTTGGTCTCACATGACGCAAAATATACAATGTCACTTTTAACTAAAAGACCAGAACAATCAAGGTTCTAAAATTAGACCCATAAAATTCAACTTACATAAATTGTATAGTGTTTCCTTTTCTTACAATGTTATACTTGTAATCAACAAACTGAGGAACACTAAAACTGAAAGTCTTCTAATTGAATTCTCTTCTTCTGTCCTTTTCTTTCTTTCAATCTTCTTAATTCTTTTTAACTTCTCTTATCTAAGATATTTAAACAAATATCTCAGCAAACTTGCATTCGATCAGTATACTATCTATAACATGTATTATAGTTACCATGATTTGGAATAATTTACTATTATCCTCTAGTGAGTTATTCAACATAATAATAAGCATGTGAAGTACAACCTTAATAGTTGAATTTCAATGAAAAGAAGCATTTACAATTCAAATCAAAGTTAGATAATATGAATATGTTTCTAGATTTTGAAAACATTAGTTCTTGTATTCAAACACAATCAACATAAGTGATACCTGCTGACATAAATTTTAGACAAGTTCACTACCTCATTCATTAAATAAGGTTCAGAATATCATTTATGAAGGCCAAACATATACTCCTTGAAATCTCATCATGTGAGTCCAAATGCCTAACATTGATCAACTATTGGTTTAGATAGATCTAAGCATGAAGTCCAACAAAACCTCATTGATGTACATCTCAATTGACGCCCTCATTGAAGTATGTCTTTGACGAGTCATCCATTATAATCACTATGGATTGGATTGAGTCCAAACAACAAACTCTCCGCTGTCATCTTGTATGGAGAGAAACAAATCCTTGATAACATTTTACTAGGGTCTAGAAGTGGGAAATAAAGTGTGAATGGGGACTTTCACGTGGCCAAATTTCACATAGAAATCCATATTTTGATTTCAAATTTCTTTTCAAATATTGTTTGAACTTTGCTTCAAAGCATCGTATAATAGTGAATGCTCAATTTCAATCTTTTTAGAATAATAATTTCTTTAGATATTTTCATTCACTATTTCTAATTATTATATTTTAATTAAATTAAATGGAATAAATACTCCATTTAAAAACTCTATAATTTTTTATAATTAAAAATTACATTTATACATATATATTTTGTTGAACTCCGTCATTATCGGTCCTAAGCTTGGACAAAGGAGGAGTGTTAACAAGTAAAACCCATGGCAAACCCCATGCATGAATCAAATTTTGGCTAAGGCATTCTCCACAAGTGACTTGCTGCATCAGATCTCGAGCATAGTGAAAAATGGACAAGGACTACTAGAATGTTCCCTTGTAAGTGACACACTACATTAGATCTCAGGTGTAGTGAAAAATAAGCAAGGGCTACTAGAGAGTTTCTTTAGAAGTGACACGCTGCATAAGAACCCGAGTGTAGTGGAAAGTATGCATGGGTTCCCACACCATTCGAGAAGTGCACAGATAAATATACTATATTAGGGGACTGAGATTCATTATGCTACATGGAATATGGATACATTAACATATAAGAGTCTAGAGTTAGTGCATACGTGTATGAGAGTCAACATCACTTATATCCAAGAAATCAAGTAGAAAGGGTCTAAAACTAGAGAAATAGATGGTATAAGCTCTAGTACGTATGAAAGGCAAATAATATAAATGACATTGGGATAGTGGTAGATAAAGAATTAAAGGATAAAGTTGTAGACATTAAAAGAACCACTGATAGAATTATACTAGTAAACCTTTTTCTAGGAGAGAACATCATAAATGTTATAAGTACATACTCACCACAAGTAGGGTTAGAAGATAGAATTAAATGATAGTTTTGAGAAGAGGTAGAGAGAGTCATGCAAGACATTCTCACCATAGAGAGGATGTTTATAAGAGCATATTTTAATGGTCATGTAGGAAAAGAAAAAGAAGGATATGATAGGATACATGGAGGGGTGGTACTGAAGAAAGAAATGAGATGGGAGAAGCTATACTTGATTTTGCCCTAGCATATAACCTAGCTATAGCAAAAACATACTTAAAAAAAAAGAAAAGAAATGAACATTTAATAACCTTTAAAAATAGACCATATAAAAGCCAAATAAACTTTTTTCTACTTAGAAATACCAAAAGATCAACGTATAATGATTGTAAGGTGATAATAGGTGAGAGTCTAACCTCACAACATAGATTAATGGTTATAAATATCTAAATTAAGTATGAAAGAAAGGAAATGAACTTAATAGATGTTCAAAAAATAAGTTATGGAAGAAAGGAAATAAACTTAATAGATGCCCAAAAACTAAGTTATGGAAGAAAGGAAACAAACTTAATAGATGTTCAAAAACTAAGTAGTGGAACTTAAAAGGAGAGAAAATATCATTATTTATAAACAAGTTGATAGTAGAAAGAAACTGAAACAATGAAATAGAAGTAAACACTATGTGGACTAATGTGTCCGTGCCCATTAAGAAAGATGCAAAAGATGTCCTAAGAGTATCTAAAGATAAAAGGAAACCAACAAAGGAAACTTGGTGGTGGAGTGAAAAAGTGTAAAAAGTCATTAAAGAGAAATGATCATGTTTTAAAGAATAGAGGAGGACTAAAAATAGGGAAAACTTTGAGTAAAATAAGGATGTTAAAAAGGTTGCTAAGAGAGCAATAAGTGTGGCTAAAATCAAGGCATATGGTGATCTGTATAATAGATTAGGATTAAGAGAAGGTGATAATAATGTGTCTAAATTTG
Source organism: Warburgia ugandensis (assembly GCA_035236585.1). NCBI lineage: Eukaryota > Viridiplantae > Streptophyta > Magnoliopsida > Canellales > Canellaceae > Warburgia > Warburgia ugandensis. Next base: position 58,776,096 of record CP141132.1, on the reverse strand, counting down.
CAACAAAAAAAAAAAAGGAGAAAAGAAGAGTAAGGACTAAGACAACATTAAGTGTATTACAAGTAGTGACCAAAGGGTACTACTCAAAGATGAAGAGATCAAACGAAGATGAGAAAGTTACTTTCAAAAATTGTTAAATGACAATTACCCTGAGAATATAGAGATTTAAAGTACTGTAAACCCAAATAGCATTGGGCATTATAGATATGATTATAGGATTAGAATACCTGAAGTGAAAGAGGCCTTGAAAAAAATGAAATCAGGAAAGCCTTTGGGGTTTGATGGTACACTAGTAGATGTTTGGAATTATATGGGAGATATTTGGGTAGTTTGATTGACAAAAATGTGAAATTGAAGAAAAATGTCAGATGAATTCAGGAAGAGCTCTATTGTACCAATTTACAAGAATAAAAGGAGATATACAAAGCTGTACTAATTATGGGGGAACTAGTTTGGTGTCATACTTGACAGGTTTATCACGAAAGCTATTTTCTTGCTTAGACAATTGGTATAGAAATATAGGGAGATGAAGAAGGACCTTCACATGGTCTTTATTGACTTAGAAAAAACTTATGATAGGGTTCCTAGAGAGTTAATATGATGGATGTTGGGCGAGAAAAGGGTTTTAGAGGGGTATATAAACATAATTAAGGATATCTATGAGTAACAAATGCTAGGACATGAAGGATTGGCATTGAGCCCATACCTTTTCACCTTGGTTATAGATGAGTTAACAAAACATCTACATGAGGAGATTCCATGGTGCATGTTATTTGCAGATGATATTACTTTGATTAATGAGATAAGGGAGGGCGTAAACACAAAGCTAGAGTTATGGAGAGATGCATTAGAATCTAGATGATTTAAATTAGTCAAACTAAGACATGGTATATGGAATGCAATTTTAACAAGGACAGAAGCAGGGGTGGAGCACTAGTAAAGATTGATAACCAAGAAGCCCTCGTAAAAGAACACTTCCGATACTTGAGATCGATAATTAATGAGCGTGGAGACATTGAAAGGGAAGCTACGCAAAGAATCCAAGCAGGTTGGAACAAATGGAGATGTGCCTTTGGAGGTGCCACTCAAACTAAAAGAAAAATTCTATAGAATGACTATAAGGCCAGCTATGCTCTATGGATTAGAGTGATGGATGGTTAAGGAACAACATGTGCATAGGATAAGCATGGCCGAAATGTAAATGTTGAGATGGATGAGTGGAAACACAAGAAAGAATAGAAGTAAAAATGAAAATATTAGAGGAAACTTAGGAGTAGCACTAATAAGTAATAAGACGAAGGAGATTAGACTTGGATGGTTTGGACATGCCTAATAAAGACAAAAAACAGCACTATTTAGAAGGAGTAAGGTGATCCAAATTGAAGGTTCTAAAAGAAAAAGTGGAAGGCCCAAAAAAATGTGGATATAAGTGGTGAGAAAAGATTTAAGAACTTTGGGACTAAATGAAGCCATGATACTTAATAGAGGGGAATGAAGGAATAAGATTCATGTGAACAATCCCTAATCAGGATAAGGTCTGGATGATGACGATCATGGTGACAATGACATATATATATATATATATATATTTGATCATATCATACATCTTTAAAAGTGTAGATAAAAGACTATTAATTGAAAAATCCCATAAAATACTATTATAATTTATCCCTTCATATTATAATATAAATAGTTAATATTCTAATTCTCCTAATTCTAAATCATCCAAATATGTGATCATTATCTTATGCATACATTTTTCTCTAGATATTATGGACGAATTGTTTATATCATCCACTGTAGTTTGTATTCATATAATACAGTTGAATCAATTAAAGATACAATAGTGTTGCAAATTCATACTTAGGATTTATGCAACTACTCATGGCATGTTGTTTATCATATATAGATCAAACGAATGTTAATTACACCAATATATACATATAGATTAATGGAGCATACTTCACTTGAAAATTTAAACATGAAGTGATATAGATCTTATGTTTAGATCATGCACCAATGTCATTTCTTTTAGATCATATGCATCTACACAATCTACACATATACATTCAAATAAGCTTATCTACATGGTTTGATAGGCTAGATCATGCCCTTGATTTAAATCTTTTGCATGGCTTCATCAACTAGGTCATGCACTGGCATTAGACATTATTCATGATTTGATCTGTTGATTATGTATATGTAACAACATAGATAAGATTTTTATGCATAGAATTAGATCAAGCACATCTATTGATATAGATTGGATTTGTGCATTGGTCTAGATCTTATGCATACATTGACATAGCCTAGATCTTGCTCATAGATCTAGATTAAACACTTAGATTAGATCATTTTTTATCATGCACACGCTCATTTTATTTACTAGATAATATGTTTTTCATATAATCTATATCAAGCACATAGATTTATTCTGTTAGATCATGTGTATCTATTTATATACTAAGATTTTTACATTTGCATGCCTAGATTTGTGTAATCTAATTGTTAAACATGCAATAATACAAGATCAAATCATGAACATAGGTCTATCAAATGAATTGATTGTTTATGATTACTTGAATCATGTAAATTTAAATAATTAATCAAACATAATCTTGCACCTAAACAATTCCAATAATTGATCTTAATCGACTCATGAATTTACATATTGAACATGCCTAATCATGCCTCCAAACAATTTTAATAATTGATCTTAAAATGAACTAATCATAGATCTAACTCTATAATTCTAACTAAGATTAGATCTAGCATGGATTTTAGATCTAAAGTATTAGTACTATACTTACCTATTGACAGATCAATTTCTCCCTTAAGCTTTCATGCCAACTTCTTGCCATTTGATCTTCCTATGATCTCATTTTCTCCTTTAGATCTAACCATTGATAACACTCTCTAACTTGGAATTTTGAGAGATCAAGAGATTAGGGGGATGGGAAATTCATGTGAGTGAGACATCTGAAAATGGATGGCATCTCTTCACTTGTAGAAGTTTCCTAATCTTTTCATCTTTCTTTTGGAATGTTTTAGATCTAACATTTCCAATTTGATCTCATCTAATTAATCATTTTGGATCGTTGGAGGATATCTACACATTTTATTGGATTTTATTAATTGGTAATAGTATTACATATTTGAATTAAAACTCTAAACATTTTTAGATTTGGATTGATTGTCTTTTTGACAATTAGATCTACTGGATTCAAATTGGATGTCCTAGATTAAAAACATATGGATCTAAATTAATTTAGATTTGGATTAAATGCCTTTTTCATATCTAAATTCATTCATGATTAATTGTGTTTTGAATTGAGGAAGACGTTTTCAAATATGGAATTCATTCCCAAATTAAAACATTTTTCTCCTTCTAATTTTATTTATTTCTAGTTATACAACACTTAGTTTAACTACTATTAAGTATTAACAAGCTAGTTTATCAATTTTTTGACTTAATAAACTCTAGTTCTTAATTCATATCTCACTTATAATTAGTTTCTCATTTAATTAACCTACTAACAAATTTAGCTAGTTTAACTAACCAACTTAACCAACTATTTTAACTAATTAGTTTAACTAACTAATTTAAATAACTTATTAATTATTAACATGTTTATTGTTAAAAAACACGTGATGTATTTTTGTTTTATTTTTTCAGGAATAATTTTCAGTCAATTAACTTTTTTACCCTTAACTTTTTATATAATTCCATACGTAAAAATTCAGGTAATACCTAAAAACCCTTTATGTAAGATTATCTACTTCACTAAGAAATCTCCAATTTCTTTCCTTTCCTTCCCATTCACTTCATCTTACACTTCTTATAAATTCTTTTAAAGTAGTCTCTTCAAAACTCACCTTAAGAAATCCCTAATTATCAAATCATATATAAAAGGCAATCCTAGAACGACAATGGCAAACTTAGTTCTAAGAGATCCATTTTCCACTATCATTATTTTGTGGACAGTTCCATGGATATGAGATTGTTGGTTGACTTGTAAGGCTACCCCAACTGATGAACACCGGAGTAAATATAGGATAAAGCTCAATCCAAATTCTAGTATTTGCTCTTCCATTTCTTATTTATAATCATTTGTAAATAATTTCCTACATTTACTACTATTAGCTAGAAAAGAAAGAGGCTTCGGCTTTTCTTTTTTAAAATTTTACTCTCTAAAAAATTATAAAAATAAGAAAAAAGAAACTATAAAATACAATAGGTGGGGCCTAAAACTGACATAGGTGATCACAAGGACTAACGGCTGAAAAAAATTTCAATAGTCAAGAGACTAAACTGCAAAAACTTTATTTTATGGACTAGAGTGTTTGAAAGTAGTAGTTTAGGGGACGTCATTGTACTTTTTCCTAGTAAATAGAAACTAAGAGAAAACCCATATCTGAAGATAACAAATAACAAAAAAATAACCGATTTTAAGTTTTGGGTCTCATGGAAGAAATACAAGAACAAGTGTAGATTAATCAATTTGTAGACACCAGTATTGGTGTTAGGAGATATTGGATCCCAGAGAGTAGGAATTCCGCCAAAAAACCCACCTTAAGCAAACCATCTACATCCAGTTTGTAGTGCCAATGGCGACAGTTGGTAGGGTCGATGGGAAAGGATTGTGGTTTTCAATTTGGATGATGATGTTTCTTCCAACAAATTGAAGGAGATTTTTTAGGCTTCTGGTAGGAAAACGAAATTCCTAGGTTTATGTCATATTAGATGGGTTGCTGGAATGAAATGGTGGTGCTCCATTCTCCCATTACGTTTCAAGATACCATGCATATTGTGTTTTCTATTTGGGTATAAAGTAGTATCCATTCATGTTAAAACACTTGGAGCCTCTAATTTGTAATTTAAACTTCTACTCTGCAATTTCTAAAATTTTTGAACCAAAATATAGAAAGTTTCGTTAGATAAAATCCTTCAATAATATTTTGAGATGAGAAGTATGAAATTATATGAGGTTTGCAAATTCTAATTCCATGGCTTATAATTTCGTAAGGCTTTTAGTTCTTCTTTCAGAATTCAGAGTATTTTGATAAAGAAAACCAAAGAATTGATATTAAAAGAGATTAACTCAGAGACAATAAAAGGGTATAAGTTGGAAATATATTTTCTTAAAATTTCAACTATTCTTTTATAAAATGGCACTTGAATGGCACCTGACCATTTTTTGTGAGCTGTTCTAACAGCTCGTTGGTTTTTGGACTACAGAGGGATAACTCGAAAACTTCATGCCCTTGTGTGCTAGGTTGATAAATACAAGTTCTTTGAAAAGAATTCGTGAAAACTACAAGATACCAATATAAAATTTGTCCAACAATTATTTTAGGACTCATTCCGGTTTGAAAACACAGTTCTTCGAGCCACCTACGGCTCAATTGGTGTCAACTGAACTCAACAAATGCCCAATTCTGGCTCGAGTCAATTACCGTATGTTTAGAACTATGATCGAAAGGCTCTAATCTAACTCACTTATCAACTACCCTATCAAACCAAGCTAGTGCAGCCATCATTCAGGTTTGCCCTTCTGATGTATCGGTCTATGCATTTGGAGCATTTGATTCATGTAGCTTTCACATAAGGCTGTCGATAAAGGGGAAGCGGTGTACACGACTTTCTTCCATTTAATAGTATAACTGAGTGTTAGCTCTCTTAGTCCCGATATTTTTTTAGCTTACTCTGTTCTCATTACTTCATTTAGTCTATCTGTGTTCTTCCTGTTGTGTCCTCTACATTTTGGGGCATATAAATTTCCTAACATGTTGTTTGTACTAATTTTGGTGGGGCATAGGACAGTAACACTTTAAGTGGACCATATTCTTTAAAATCTGAATAGTTTACAATGTTGTTCTTGACTTAGATAGTTCATGCTCTAAAATTCTCAGTCATGAATGATCTTAGCTATCATTTTCTTGAGTTTTAGAATGAATTGTAAAATAGTTTCTTTGTCCATCTTACAAGAAAAGTAACAGTTGCTAGGGTGATCCTATACATGAGAATTTGAAACATGACAAGTCAAAGGCAGCAATTTGAACAATTGGGTTCTTTAAAAATCTGGGCCTACATGGAACTGTATCTACTTGTTTCATTTAGTGGGGGCTTATGATGAAAACCAACATGTGCATATATCATTACCCTTTGGGTATTTATGTAAATTTGAAGTAGTGAAAAACCTAAGAACTTGACATTTGGAGTTTCATCTAGAAAGGGGTGTTGACGTTCTTAAGCATCCTAAGGAGTAGAAGTTGTCCCTAGAGCATTATTTTGAAAGATCTGATCCATCCATCATATAAAGCAAACAAAAAATAGGCAACACACAAGAAATCATCGTATTTGGATAATTCTTGCCACATGTTTTGAGTTGTATGAAAAATGAAATAAATGAACGGTCTTGATTATTGACCTAAACAAACATAGGCTAAAATCATTTAATAATCATGAAATTTGATTTCTAGCCTATCTAAGTCATTCCAAAAATGAATGACTTAGATTTACAAAACATAATGATTATGACTAAGAAAAGGCAATATCTACTTCTTAGAATACTTAAGAGCATCTGCACCTACTAGAACTCGTATAAGCAAACTGGTACAAATCGGACCTACTATCTCAATGACCCAAACCTTAGTCTAGTGTGATGTGCAATTGTGAGCAAGATGCAAAAATTATCAACCGTGTGATGGTTATAAGCCTTTGACATATAATGCATGGCTCATCATAGCATATAGATGGTTTGGATCATTGAAAGGATTAGGCCTAATTGTCTTTAGGCCACTGATATTTTCCAAATGAAAATGTGCACTTCCTCAATATAACTTTCTACAAACACGTGGTTATACCGCTATGTTTGAAATTTGAAGACATATCGTTCTAGTCTTGTCCGGTGCTCTATAGTGGTTCAGTGACAGTGGAAGACCGACCCCAAGCATAAGTCAGCTTAACCGGATCCTTGAGCCATTCATTAATAAAAGAGATGAAATGATTTGGTCTGGCTCACCATAATTCTCGTAAATCTACAATCAAAAGTGCATCCCAAACGATACAAGATGTTGATTGAGCCATATTATGGAAAATAAATTTAAGCCCAAAAGTGAAAATGTTCCTTTAATTAGCGGTTCAGTCCAAACTGCCAACTTAATACATAAGTGATGCCTGGATGTGAACTTAGTGAGGAAACTATAGATCACGTAAATCTTCATTGTTCGAAAATTCAAGAGACATGGAAAATTTGCCCATACAGAGGTAGGTGTTCTGTTTCGAGAGTTCAACACGCTTGCCCACACCATATGAGATTGGGTCAAAATCAATACAAGAAAATTGAGAGCGAACCTCCTGAGACAGATCGCTTGCACTTATCTTCCGTGGTTACCCGGCAGAAGAAACCAAGCTCCAAATCATTGATCATTCGGTAGAAAAGCGTTGGTGCCTGAAACTGTCAAAATAATCAAACACCTCAACAAATTCAATCAGGAAGATCTTGACACACTTCTTAGGAGAGACCAAAGAAATCATACACTAAACCAACCATCTATTAGATTGGTGACATGAAAAATGGCAAAAAGGCCGAATGAACGCTGCATCATGCTCAACTTCGATAAGGCCTCAAGGGGTAGTCCAGGGTAAGCTGGGGCGGGTCCGATTCCTCCGGATAGCCAAGGAAGATTCATAGCAGCAGCTAGCATCTACTTGGGCAAATCAAATGAACAATTACGCCGAGTGGGCAGGTCATAAACAAAGGATTGACATTGATCACTGATTTACACCTCTGTCATGTGCAAATTATCAGGGATTCACTGGTGGTTATTACCCTTCATACCACCCACTAACACTTGAGTCTGGTCCTTTTTCTGTCGGTTAGAATAAATAAATAAAAGAAAAAGAAGCAAAAACTAACAGTCCTGGCACAGCCGTGGCATTTGCATCTGAGTCTAAAAGTTCTTTGCAATAATTGGCCGATCGTTGATCCAAGTCATGTCTTCCTTAATATCAATGGCTCAATTTGCAAAAGCGTACACCACACGATTCCTTTCTCTAAATACGTGGCTTATCTTCAGGTTCCTCCAGTTCCTTATCAGTTTCCAGAAGTCCTCCCTCATCATCTGATTCACTGACCCAATGATTGTTCCCTCGTAATGATATTCACTACCGTCTCTGAGTCTCCCTGCACCAAAAGATTTGGAAATAATAGAAGTTTTTTTTTTTGGCAAGCATTAGACCCTCAATCAAGGCTGTCCATTCAACTAAATAGTTTGTCTGCTCATATAGATGGACACAATACGTAGCTATGGATTTGCTCTGGTGATCTCTGATAACTCCCCCAACCCGAGCTTCTCCCATATAATCTTCGGCAGCTCCATCAAAGTTGAGAATAAAATAGTTTTCCATTGCAGGTGTCCATTTAACCAGATGTCTTTAGATGTACAAACATTTGTATTATTGTGTTTTCATCTTTGAATAAGATCTTGCCTATTTCATCATGTTAATTTACTTGGGTTAATGTGATTTGTGGAATCAAAGTAAACGCCATAAGATTAGCCCGAGTTCTCTTTTGGTTTGGTCACTTTTGACTATGGTCCTCTCATTTGAGTGTTTCCACATGCATTGTCTTTGAATCTTTTCACATTTAATGATGGTCTTTTTGGGCAGATAGAAAGCATCCACAGAAAAGTGTGGTAGTCCAACAATGACAATCTACGTAAGATACATCCTTCCAGCTCAAGAAATTATTATTTTTTTGCTTCCAAGGAAGTTTATCATTAAATTTTGATATGAGGAAATTAAAAAAATTTATTTAGGTTTGCCTCTTAAACATGGAAAGCCAAGGTACTATTCCTTACAAAGATGGTTTTTCATAGTAAGTATTCTTTGAATTTTCTTGATAAGCTGTTTGTGAGTTTTGTATAGACGTCAAGAGCTGACTTATTTGGACTAATAGTAAGTCCAGCCTCTTGACTAAATTGATAAAGTAGTTTTCTAATGGTGAGGCAGCTTCCAAAAGTAGCTTTTTCATAGATGATTAAATAAATCATCATCAAAGAAAAGGTGTGAGACTGCAGATTGTTCTTAAATAGTCTAAGTGATTCATATTCCTTCTCTTCAATGGTTTTGTCAATAGTTGATGAGAGGACTTGAGAACATTGAACAAAAACGTAAGGAGATAGGGAATCTCCTTGTCTAATACCTCTTTTTAAACTGAACGATTTAGATGGATACCCATTAACAGCATTGTTAATGTGCTTTAAATAATTATTGCAAGTATACGACTTTAATTGGAGTACAGAAGTGGCAAATGTGGGTCAATCCCATAAGGACCCTTTAATAAATGGAGTTAATTAATACCTAAATTACTTTTACATTAACCTAACCAATCAAAGATTAAGAAAAGGAAAGATTCTAAGCAAATAAACTAGAACAATGAAATAAAACAAAGCAAGGAAACTAAGGAAATAAAGAAACTAAAAGAAACTTTCATTACTAAACTTGATTACAATGAACTTGAGAACAAGAAAGCAAGGGAAACAAACAAACAAATAAAGTAAAGAAACTTCCTTTTGAAATGTCCATTATTGGAGTCCTTAATTGTATCACCCAAATAGGATCTTTACATGTCCCATTCTTTTTGCGGGCTTGAATTCTGCTTTATGGCTCTCTTTGTTGTATCACTCAACAAGTGCCTATACACTTCTATTCAATCCATAATATAGTACTTTACAACCAAGCTTTTCTCATTTTTACCACCCCAATATGCCACTAACTCAAAGTTCAAGTCCCAAATCCAAAAAGTACTACCCTTAAGAGAAGAAAAGAAGAAGAGATGGAATGGAAGGATAAAAGAAATTTGTGCACCTCCTTACCCAAATACTCTATAAAGAGTGTAGCTTTTAAGGAGAGAGGCAAAGAGGAGATAAGTAGTTGTTCAACTTAAGCTAGGGCTAGCCATAGAGAAAGGTTTCTTAACTCAAAGAAAAACTAGATAAAAGAAAAAGAAAAGTGTAGAAAATGACCCTTGGCTCAGGACTCACTAATTCCAGCCTTAGGAGATGATGAAGGGACTAGGCACTTGGAAGTTTTCCTATTCTCTAGCATGATGCCTTTAGCTCGGAACTTGGTTGGCTTCTTGAATGGACTTGATATCCTCAACCATACTTTAGGAATTGAAGGAATCCTTGGCTGCCATAGGGGTGGCACAAGGCTTCTTACTTTTCCTTAGATTTCCAAATCCCCAAAAGTGAAACGAAGATAGAAGGTGGAAGGAACTAGGTGTGGAAGAGAGTGAAAGGTGATGGAATGGTGGAGTGTGTGTAAACATTAAGGTGGAAAGGCATGGAAGAGAGTGGGGGAAGAGTGGCATGTAAGAAAGAGGAGATGGATGAGGGTTAATGCTTGAAATGAAAAGGTAAGAGAGGGGGGTAAATGGGAGATGGTGCAAGATAAATGGATGGGGGACTAGTGTGTGTAAGGAAATGGAACAAGGAATGGAAGATACATGCAAGATAGAAGAGTCGAGGGTGTGCAATGCGGAGCGTGCTTGGGCTAGAGTGGAGACCAAATGCAATCTAAGGTGGACACATGCAATCAAGGGAAGGCTAGAGAATAGAGTGCGTGTAGAAATAAGGTAAGGGAGTAGAATGCTAATGCATGCAATCTAAGGTACATGCAAGGGTGTATATGTGCCAGGAGAGTGTAATGCAATAAAAAGAAAGGAAAGAAAGAAGGAAAAATGAGAAGAAGATGGGGGAAAGTGGGGATGGATGAGAACCTTACCCCTTCTCCAATGGATGTGAGCATGTGGATTTGGGTCGAGCTTTGGCAAGAGTGATCTCACTCCCTCCATTTCTCTTGAGTTTAGCTATGAAGGTCTAGGGAAAGGTAAGAGATCCTTTTTTCTCCTTGTTCTTACCTCTATTTATAGGTTTTTGAAGTAGAAGCCCTAAGGATTTGATATCTAGGATCATGTTTGAATGAATGGTTGAGATGAAAGGGAAGTGGAAGAAGGAAATAAGGATTTAGAAGGAGGACGGGGCATGGAGTCCTTTAGTGAATGAATGGTGATGAATAAGGAAGGATATCAGTTGGAATGGAAGGGGATGTGGGAGGATGGGAAGGAAGATAGGCTAGGTTGGGAAAGAGATAGGAAGGCAAGTGAGAAAATAAAGGGAAAATGGAAACAATAAGGGAGGGGGCATGGAGGCTTATTGGCGTATGTGTTTGAAGTCCAGAAAGTCTAAAAATAATGTGAGCCATGGATTAAATTGGATGGCAGAGATCTTTCCTCCTTAACCTTAACCTTGAATTCTCATGGAGTGGGTGGTGGTTATGGTTTGTGGCTTTTCTCTACTTTATTAGTGGCCTTTGAATGATCTTTACCCTAACTTGAGTGCATGAGATTTTGTAAACTCTTCTTATCCAAAAAGATCTTCTTTAAGGGTTCGTTTTCTCTCCACCATTGAATTGAAATGCCTTAGAGTGGATGGCCTAGATTCCTTCAAGGTTTCCTTTTCTACTCATGGTTTCTCCTCAATTTTCTCCCATCCCATGATTACTCTCTAGAAAATGGGCTTAAAGCAAGGTGGGTTGTCTTTCCCCTTGAAAAGCACATTTTCTTCCTATTTTGTTGGTGGACAGCTCATTGAAAATATCTCCACCAATGGGGCTTGGTTATGGTATTCCTTGCAATCTATCTTCTCATTAGTCTATCATTGTTTGATTAAATTCTCATTGTTTGCTTATGATATGCTTCAACAAGGATAGAGCTTGGCCTTTTAATGCTTAAAAAGTAATATGATTTCCAACCGTAGATTTTCCATATATTGTCTCTCTCTTTAGTCATTTATATTCTCCACTTATATTCCTTATTTTTTTCATGTAAAAACATGTGATTTAGTGTAACTCACCACCTTCCATGGCAGAAATTGTGTAACTCCTTAGGTGGTCTTTTCTTTTAGTTGAGTAGGACAAAGTGTAAGGAATATATCTCATGCGGGCCCTAATCTTTTGACTTATTTTATTTTAGAAAAGCTATCATTGCATGTGACTTAAGCTTCTCTTAGAAGCTTTCCAAGGTGGTGGATAGCTTGCATGCATGCATGGGAAGTTCTATCGTCTTACTTTGATACAAATACCCTTTTAGTACATTTAAGGTTAATGATCCACTTAGGGTTTGTGACTGCTCTGAATTTGATAAGGGCAACCAATTTTTATTTTGTGACTACTTTTTTAGGGTTAGAATTGCCAAAAATGCCCTTTTTTCTCATTTTGTAGTACACTTGCAAAATATATAATTGACCTTAATTAGTGATTTTTATGAAAAGTTAAAGGCTAAACCTGCTAAATATAGAGTTATGTGTGTTACATATATATGTATATATCAAACACCTCAGACTTAGATTTTATTAGTCCTCGAGTAAAACTACAAAACTGCAAAATAAGAAATCTAAAAAATTCTAACCACTTTCATAGGTGCCATCATCTTCATTTAGCATATGCAGAAAGCCTTTAAAACCCTAAGTTACCCTTAGTGGATGAGTTGTAGTCTCAAAGAGTTTCTAGAAATATTACCTATGAACATTTCAAAACTTAAATATGAAAGTCCTTTATTCATCTGAGAAAATTTTCTTTTATTTAGCATTCATTAAACTCCTAACTTTAGCATGTTAATAGAAATGACCAACAATTCAAAGTCCTACCCTTATACTAAAGATGTTCTATTTCAATTAATCTCAGAATGTGAGTGTGTGAAAATAGCCAATATACATAATTGTCAGTCTTCAAGTAAATTATAACCTAAATTAGCATAAAAAAGTATGCTTTGACTTCAATTTTCACATGATATTCTTGCCACATGAAAACAAGTCAATCAGATATGTGTTTAATCTCTCGCCAATAAGTGAGTAGAATAATGTTTATCAAGGCCAAATTCTCACATATTTCATACCAAAGAATGATAACGTAGAAAGAAAAAAAATCTAATAATGGTCTCATGAAAGATATCAATTCTTAGGAATGTTACACTCTATTAAAATTCATATTCATTTATAACCACATCCAAATCATACTACTTCTAAGATCCATCAAGACTTCTAATAAAACGGAACATGGGCTTAAGACAGGTTATCAAAGAAATGGTATAAGGATAAACAAAGGTTGTTTTGAAAAATATGTATCGATCTTCTACTAATGTATTCACAATTTTCTTTTCTACTCATAAGAGTGAACATTTTCTTTTTAATTAGCTATCCTTTTCATTTTCCTCTTTAACTTTTGGGTATAACCTTTCTTTGAATTTTTCTCTTTCCAGCCCTTGTTATGTTCATCTCTTAATTCTTAGGATACTTATTTAACCATCTCTAAATAATTCCAAAAAAAAATGAGTAATGGATATATTATATGGTTAAATATTGGCATTGGTCAATGGGTTCACAAAGAAAAGGCTCATTAAAAAGGCTTAAGGGGTTAACTTGTGAAAAAATAATAACTTAGAGAAGGCTAAATGCTCTGGGTTGACCAAGGATGGTCTTTGTTATTTCCTAGGTTTCATATGGCTTTAAAAATGATGATAAACTTAAGAGATAAATGGTTTAGTCTTTTAGATATTTTCTCAATAGCTGACCATGGCCAGAATAATGAGACTAACTAGGAATTTAAGTTCGTTGAAGAAAAAATTGAAATATGTATATATATATATATATAACCGTAAAAAAAGAAAGATTGGCTCTAAATTTACATGGGTTATAAGTCTCTACAAATTTTCTTTAGGATCTCTAAGTTATATATATTTTTCAACTTAAACTATGTATATAATGCTATTTTGTGCAATGATTATTTTGAGTTTAATTTTCATGAAAAACTTTAAAAAAAGATAAAATAGTAGACTAGTTGTATACAAATCTATTAATAAGCCAAAATTCAAAAGATATGCTAAATATTTGAAAATTCCAAATTCTCCTCCTTGTAAAGGAACTTTTCATTATTTTTATTTTTTAAAAATAAATTCAAAAAATGATTAAAAAATAACTAAGTAAAACTTTGGACACATCAAAATTGAAATACCCTATCCTTAGACTTAAATTAAACATTATCCCTAATGTTTTAAAATAAAAGTATGGATAAATAAAATCACTAAGTAAAGAGAGAAGGGTTAGAATGATAGAACCTATGCTCTAGAGATTGTGCCTTGATCTATTGATGTGAATATACAATGCATATGCACAATGAAAATCTATGATACTTAAGTAGACTAACTAAGCTATGAAACCTAAATATAACTAACTATGAAGGAGTTTATAAAAAGTCACTCAATTTCAGAATCTCATAGTAATCAATTTACATTCTCCAGCCAGAGTTGTATGGTGGTGATGACAATATAGCATGATGTACCATTGTGAATTTTAATTTTGTGGGACCAAGTTGAGGTAACTTGGCCCAAGAATTGTCAAATTAGGAATATGTAATGCCAACATCAAAAAGAAAAAAATGTTCCACTTCTCTTACATCTTCCTAAAAGTTAGGGCTAAGCTTGTTATGTGTCCCTCTAAAGGGTTTTTCATTTTTATCTTAAGGTAGAGAAATGGTGGGCCTTAAACCCTCAATATCATCTTCAGTACACCCTAAAGGGTGTTAATGTATGGCCATAACATCAATGGACTCTTCTTCATGTTCTATATCAGAATCTGGGGGTAATAGGCAAGGTATAAAATGAATTGAAACTCTCAAAAAGTGCACTATTTGGGACAACTGTTGGGTTCAAATAGGGTGTGTCCTTAATTAATGACTCAAATAGGAATTTAGGAACTGTAATGGGTCCTGCTCAGGCTTTCCATTTAGAAGTATCCATTAATGGCGCCATATCAAGCAAACCATTCACTATGTCAAAATCCAAACCAAAATGAGCTAGATATGCCTTGAAAGGATTAGTCCTGAAGGATGATAGGGATGGTAGACTCTATATCATATTGTTCAAAAGGGGCTTCATAGTCTGGTTGTCCTGCAACAAAGACATTAAGCTTAATGTCCATGTTCCTAAATGACAACTTCATTGAACCATCTCTATAATTAATGATTGTACTTGATGTGGCCAAGAATAGCTGTCCCAAGATGACTAGAATTTGACTACTTAGGTTTGATGCAGGCTATGTATCTAAGACTAAAATGTCTATCGGAAATAAAAACTTATCTACCTAAATTAGTACATCCTCTACCACATAATGAGGAACTTTAACTAACCTATCTGCTAATTGTAGTGTGGTAGTAGTTGATGTGCTTTAATAATTACTACAATTGAAGTATAAAATTAACAAATACGAGTTGATCCCTTGAGGAATATTAGGAAAGATTTAGTTAAAAATTCAGTCTTTTTACTTTAACCTGGCCAAAAGTTAAGGAAACTAATTAGATTTAAAAACTAAATTAGAACAAATAAACCTAAACTATGAAATCATCATCATCATCATCATCATCAAGACCTTATCCTCGAATAGGGGTTCCCCACATGAATCTTGCTCCTATATTCCCCTTGATCAAGTATCATGGCTTCATTTAGTCCTAAAGTTTTTAAATCTTTTCTCTCCATTTCTATCCATGTTCTTTTGGCCCTTGCCCTTTTAGAACTTTCAACTTGCATTGCCTCACTCCTTCTTATCGGTGCTGCTCTTTATCTTTGTTGGATCTATTCAAACCATTTAAGTTTAATCTTCCTCATCTTGTTACCTATTAGTGCCACTTCTAAGTTTCTTTTAATGTTTTCATTCCTAATTATATCCTTTCTTGTCTTACTCCTTATCCATCTCAACATCCTCATTTGGCAACATTCATCCTATGTGCATGATGTTCTTTAATTACCCAACACTTTGTTCCATAGAGCATAGCCGGCCTTGTAGCTATCCTATAGTATTTTCCTTTCAGTTTGAGTGGCACCCGCTGATTACATAGAACTCCAGAGCTGCATCTCCATTTGCTCCAACCTTCTTGGATTCTCAAGGTAACCTCCCTCTCAATCTCTCCACTCTCGTGAATCCTAGATCATAAGAATTGAAAGTGGTCTTTTATGAGGACTTCTTTGTTATCAATCTTTACTGGTGCTCTACTCCTACTCTTCTTCATGCTACAATTGCACTCCATATACTCTATCTTATTTTGCTCATTTTAAATCCTTTAAATTCTAATGCTTCTCTCCATAACTCTAGCTTTATGTTTACACCCTCCCTTGTCTCATCAATTAAAACTATATCATTTACAAATAATATGCACCATGGAATCTCCTTGTGCAAATGTTTTGTTAATTCATCCATAACCAATGTGAAAAGATATAGGCTCAATGCCATTCCTTGGTACAATCTACATTGATAGGAAAATCATTGGTCTCTCTATTAGTGGTTCTAACATTTGTTACTGCTTCCTCATACATATCTTTGATTATGTCTATATACCCCCATAAAACCCCTTTCTTGCTCCTCCATATTAACTCTATAGGGACCTTATAGTCAAATTTTACTAAGTCAGAAAAGATCATGTGGAGGTCCTTCCTCCTTATATTTCTTTATCAATTCTTTAAGTAGGAAAATAGCTTCCATGGTAGAGGTCCCAGGCATGAAACCAAACTGGTTCTTTGAAACACTCATCTTCTACCTTAGCCTCTTCTTAATCACTCTTTCAAAAGGTTTCATAGTGTGACATTTACAATTTTTAGAATTTTAGGAAAAAATTAAATTGAGAAAATTATGAGACAGAATCTCTAGTTAAAACCTCAATATTTGAGATGTGCTCGAAAAATGGAGTCCAACGCCACTAAAAATGTTAGAATTGGAGATTGGAGTAAAAATGCAGAATTATTTTAATTTTAGTATTTAAATGAAAATAAAATAAAAATAAAAATAAATAAAACATAATAATAAATGTATATAAGGGTAAACAAGAGGGAGGATGCCCAAAACTCTCTCTCTCTCTCTCTCTATCGACTGGGCGAGGGAGCGCCACACTCAGGCACGTGGTGTGACTAGCGTGTGCCACGTGGTGCGGTAGGAACGCGTGGTGCTACGTCTCCAAACGTGCGAGCTGGTTCCAGACGCGTGCTGCTTCCACAGACGTGTGTCATGCGCACAGCGCATGCGTGTGTGGGCGGCATGTGCCACACATGCGACGGGCCATTTTTCTTATTTTTGAGGATTTTTGACCCTTTATTCATAAAAAACATGATTTGAGGAGCTACAGAGTCCAAATCACAATTCGAAAGAGGCATTGTGATCGTCTCAACAAGGCAGACTAGATTTAAGACAAAAATCTAGTTTGGAGCATCTTTTTAATAGCCAAACTACTAAGCACTATTCAATGACTTAGATTAAGCCGATGAATGGATGATTAGGCTTTAGATTTTGGTTGTATACGTTAAACATGAAATGATTATGAGATTAGAAGAACAGGCCCTATTGAATTGTCAAGAAACAATGATCCTGATGATTGATCTGAGCAGTCCCTTGAGAGGTGTTGATCAAAGAATGATTAGACCGTCACATTGCCGTGAGTGTACTTGAGACACTCATAGGGCTTAACTATATATGATGTTCGATACTTTTGACATGCATTCATGTGTTTCTAGATTTTGTTGGATTGTGCATGTCCTGATATCATGATTGATGATACTTCATTTATTTCATGGACTTGGTGTGTCCTTCATCGTGTAATTTAAGGCTTTATATATGTTTGATCATCTTACGATCTTTATGCCTTGCGCCATGTGATTTTTTATTTTTTATTGAGTTTACTTTGAATTTATATCACCTACACAAGCATGGCTTGCTGAGGCATTGCTTTGTTTTGCAATGCTTCAGAATCAGAGCGTGACAGTCAGAAAGAGAAGTAGGCGGACTAGAGTGGAGCTGGACAGGGGCTTGAGGACCAGATACTGTCAGATTTAGAGACAGAGTAGTGTACATTTGTTGGACTAGTATTGGATATTTAGAATTCTACTTAGTCGTTGTATATATTAATAGATTAGACCCCTTCACTGTATAGTATTCATATGCTTATACATGGATGACGTGGTGATCTTAGATAGACCCTGGAGCTTTGGAACTTTCATTATCATGTATCTTTACATTTGTAAAATTTCACCTTGGTTTTAAATTGTGAGTATGCTGAGAAGGTTTACTTTTGGTTCTGTTTCTTCAGTGTAGTTTTTGAGGTGAAATGACCCTCGGGGTTTTCTTCATTGGTATTTTTCTTGATGCTGTGAAAAATTTTAAATTATGAGTTTTAAGTTCTGGGATTGCATCTATTTTCTATCAATAAACTATTATTATTTTCGTATACATATGGAAAAGGATTTGGAAAACCCGGGGTGTCACAGTTTGGTATTAGAGCTCAGGTTTATTCCATCATCACCACTTTAAGGGTCTAATTAGCTTGATAGCCAATTAGTTGTTGGCTTAGACTGAGAAAGGAGAAATGCTTATACCATGGGTTATGGGTTGTTAACAAATGGCTTCTCGACGAAGGACCAGGTCTACCCCTGCTCCACTAATTGCCACCCCTGCACTACACCAGAGCAAGGGGGCAGGAGGCAGACATTGTGGCTTGCATAGTTGAGAGCCTCTTACCATGTCTCACAGAGCATATTACCAGGTAGGTTCGGGCAGAGGTGTAGGCCTTGCACCCTGTCCACTCGGCGACGATTGCAGTAGTCCTAGAGGACTCAGCAGCATAGTCGTCCCATCTAGCACCGATGGTGCCCACACATGGAGTTGCAGAGGGAGAATCCTTGAGCACGCGTGTTCTACCAGCTAAGCAGCTAGGGAGGTTCCGGAGGATGGTGCTTAGCTTCCATGGGGAAGGAGATCCAGCAACAACAGAGAGATGGCTGTTTAAGGTGGAAAAGGGCCTTGAGGGGATGGAGATTCCACCCTAGGATCAGGTTAAATTAGCTTCATACTTATTGGTTGGAGAAGCAAGGTTTTGGTGGAAGACCTAGCAGCAGATATGTCCCCCATCTTCAGCGCCACTATCATGGCAGGATTTTCAGAGGATATTTGATGAGCAGTATTTCCCTCCTCATGCTCTGCATGCCATGAAGAGGGAGTTCACCACATTGTCACAGGGGAGCCTTACAGTTCAGCAGTACTTGAACTGATTTATTAGGCTATGTAGATTTGCAGCTACTCCTTTTACCTCAAATCAGGAGGCAGCAGATAGATTCATTGACGGGTTGGTGCCACAGTTGAGGCACGAAGTACTTGCAGCACACCCGACTACTATGAGGTAGGCTGCAAACAGGGCTTCAGTGCTTGAGAGGGATTCACAACAAAGCAAAGGAGAGATGAGTCAGCCCTTCAAGGGCAAGAGGCCCTTCGCATCCACACAGTCTCACGGGGGACATGATCAGCAGTACCCTCCTAGGTAGAGGGGAGGTTAGGGTAGGAGAGTGTGCCTTGTTGTAAGGGCCAACACTTGGGGCAATTGTGCCCAGGATAGGGCCGTTAGCGTCAGGGCCCACATCAACTCCACCAGTATCAACAGCAGCGACAGTAGCCATTCTAGCCAAGCGAGCCATTTAGGTGCTATGGCTATGGCGAGATAGGGCACGTGATGAGAAATTGCCCGAGAGGTCCGGGAGATAGACCACCGAGGATTGATGTCACCGTGGAGGTAGCGCCACACAGTCAGGGTCGTGTCTTCACCATCACTTTGGGGCAGGCACATGCCTCAAACTAGGTGGTGGAAGGTACTTTTCTGGTAGCTGATAGACATGCCAAAGTTCTTTTTGATTCAGGGTCTACCCACTCATTTATTGCGTGTACATTTGCATCATGCCTTGACTTGCCTACGTGCAAGCTAGCATTCAGGTTAGATGTGTTGATGCCATCAGGAGAGACGGTGGAGGCTACTGAGTACCTTGAGAGGGTATCAGTGGAGATATCAGGTATGAGGATGGATGCCGACCTCATTTTATTAGACATGTTGGATTTTGATGTCATCTTGGGGATGGATTGGCTAGCGATGTTCTGGGTTACTATAGATTGCTACAAGAAGCAGATTATGTGTAGTGTACCAGGTCGACCAGTGGCTGTAGTTCAGGGCAGGAGGAGTGTTAGTGGCCCTTGTATTATTTTTTCCATGAGAGCAGCTCGATGTTATGCTTGAGGTTGTCGAGTGTTTTTGGCTTGCGTCACGATGGCTGACAGGGAGCAGCCATGGATTGAGGATATTGATGTGGTATGAGATTTTGCTGATGTATTCCCAGACGAGCTGCCATGACTACCTCCACGTAGGGAGATTGATTTTACCATAGACTTGGTGCCGAGTACAGCGCCTATATCTAAGGTGCCTTATAGGATGACCCCTGCAGAGTTGAGAGAGCTCCAGATGTAGTTGCAGGAACTTCTGGATAAGGGTTTCATTAGGTCGAGTAGGTCTCCTTGGGGAGCACCAGCCCTCTTTGTTAAGAAGAAGGATGGATCATTGAGGCTGCGCATATACTACCGGTTACTGAACAGTGTTACTGTGAAGAACCAATATCCCTTACCGCGTTTTGACAACTTGTTTGATCAGTTACAGTTGGCACAGGTGTACTCTAAGATTAACCTGTGATCAGGCTATCATCAGTTGAGGATTAGGGAGGAGGATATCCTTAAGACTGCATTCAGAAGTCAGTATGGCCATTATGAGTTTTTGGTAATGCCCTTTGGGTTAACGAATGCACTGGCAGTGTTCATGGGTTTGATGAATAGGGTATTCCGAGCTTATTTAGATAAGTTCATGATAATTTTTGTGGATGATATCCTGATCTATTCTCCTAACCATAGGGCCCACATGGAGCATCTTCGCACTGTGTTGGATACACTTCACCGTCATTGCTTGTATGCGAAGCTCAGTAAGTGTGAATTTTGGTTAGGACATGTACATTTTTTGGGGCACGTAGTGTCCAAGGATGGTGTGGCCGTAGATCCGGCTAAGGTGGAGGCAGTTTTGCATTGGGAGAGGCCTACAATGGTGACAGAGGTTCGTAGTTTCCTCGGTTTAGTTGGTTACTATCGGCGATTCATTGAGGGGTTCTCGAAGATTGCCTTGCCCATGACTAGCTTGACTAGGAAGGACACTAGGTTCGTTTAGACTGATGCTTGTGAGGAGAGCTTCTAGGAGCTCAAGAGGAGGTTAGCTACTACACCAGTACTTGCCCTATCTTTAGGATCGGGTGGTTACATAGTGTTTTGTGATGCATCAGACAGAGGTCTAGGAGCGGTGCTGATGTAGCATGGGAAGGTCATCGCTTATGCGTCATGATAGTTGAAGACGCACAAGGTGAATTATTCGACACATGATCTTGAGTTGGCCGCAGTGGTATTTGCGTTGAAGTTCTGGAGACACTATTTATATGGCGAGAATTTTGAGGTATACACTGACCATAAGAGCCTCAAATATTTTTTCACGCAGAGTAATTTGAACATGAGCCAACGGAGATGGATGGAGTACCTCAAGGACTTTGACTTTATGATACACTACCACACCAGTCCCCATATTCTATTCATTATGGAGGTACGAAGATGTACCAGGACCTTAGACGACACTTTTGGTCGAATGGGATGAAGAGGGATATTGGTAAGTGCATAGCACGATGTTTGACCTGTCATTAGGTCAAGGCAGAGCATCAGCGACTAGCTAGGTTATTACATACTTTAGACCTTCCAGAGTGGAAGTGGGACCACCTCACTATGGATTTTATCATGGGCTTGCCGAGGAATGTCAGTGGGCATGACATGATATGGGTCATAGTTGACAGATTGACAAAGTCAGCCCATTTCCACCCTATTAGACAGACTCAGACCGTGGATAGCTTGGGGAAGCTGTATGTCAGGGAGATTGTGAACCTTCATGGAGTATCATTGACGATTATCTCAGACCGAGACACACGGTTTACCTCAAAGTACTAGCAGAGTGTATAGGAGGCTCTGGGGTCGAGGTTGAGATTCAGTATGACTTTCCACCCCCAGACAGATGGCCAGACTGAGAGGAGCATCCAGACCATGGAGGATATGTTGAGGGCTTGTGTCATGGATTGGAGAGGTAGTTGGAATAAGCATTTGCCACTCGTGGAGTTTGCATATAATAATAGCTATCATGCGAGCATTGGCATGGCGCCTTATGAGGCTCTGTATGGCAGACCATGTCGGTCTCCTTTGTGTTGGAGTGACGTAGGAAAGAGATAGATCATGAGGTCAGAGTTGGTTGAGTAATGTGTAGAGAAAGTTCGACTCATTCGAAAACAATTACTTGCAGCCCATAGTCGCAAGAAGTGCTGTGCGGATAGGAGACAGAAGGACTTGGAGTTCGAGGTCAGAGAGCATGCATTTTTGAGAGTTTCCCCTATGAAAGGCGTGATGAGGTTTGGTGTAAAGGGAAAACTCAGTCCTAGATACATTGGTCCTTTTGAGATCTTGCGCAGAGTCGGACCAGTCGCATACCAATTAGCCCTACCCCCACAGCTAGCTGGAGTACATGACGTTTTTCATATCTCCATGCTGAGGAAGTACATACCAGACCCATCCCACGTGCTAGAGCAGATACCATAGGAGGTACGGCCTGACTTGACATTCGAGGAGCGCCCTATACAGATCTTGGATAGTAAGATCCAGGATTTGAGGACTAAGACCATTCCCCTGGTTAAAGTCCTTTGGCAGCATCACTCGGCACATGAGGCTACTTGGGAGTTGGAGGATGAGATGAGGCGTACTCATCCAGAGCTCTTCCCGTGAGGCATGCATGTTTTAAATTTTGAGGACGAAATTTTCTATAAGGTGGGTAGAATGTGACATTTACAATTTTTAGAATATTAGGGAAAAATTAAATTGAGAAAATTAGAGATAGAATCTCTAGTTAAAACCTCAATATTTGAGATGTGCTAAAAAAATGGAGTCCAACGCCACTAAAAATGCTAGAATCGGAGATCGGAGTAAAAATGTTGAATTATTTTAATTTTAGTATTTAAATGAAAATAAAATAAAAAGACAAATAAATAAAACATAATAATAAATATATATAAGGGTAAGCAAGAGGGAGGGTGCTCAAAACACACTCTCCTCCCCCTTCACTCTCTCTCTCTCTCTCTCTCTCTCTCTCTCTCTCTCTCTCTCTCTCTCTCGCTCTCTCTCTCTCTCTCTCTCTCTCTCTCTCTCTCTCTCTCTCTCTCTCTCTCTCTCTCTCTCTCTCTCTCTCTCTCTCTCTCTCTCGCTCTGTGAACAGTCATGCACCTCGGCAAGACGCCCAGGTGACGGATTTCTCCTCCTTTGGAGCAGCTGGGCTAAGGTAAGACAGTCCCCACCTCTCTCTTCCCATCTTCTAAAGGCATATCAACTTGTAAACGCCGAAAAACGGCATCAACTTGTCGTTTTCCAGTAAAGTTTAGGCACAAATGTGTTTTCATAGAATAACTTGAGAAAATGGTGTTAGATGAGGATCTGGACCATTCATCTTGAGCGTGATGATGTAAGGAATGGACCTATGAATTTCATGGTGATCGGACAGCTAGGGACGCCGAAAAATCCCAAAAACAGTATGATGGGAGTTTTAAAAAACGCAATAAAAATCATGAAAAAAATGATAGATTTTGGAGGGATTTGTGAAAATGGAGGGTGAAAATGAGATGCACGCGAAAAGCTGGACACATAGGTGTGAAAATTGCAAAAAATGGAGCACCTAGGGTCGCCGGCGACAGCAAACTAGTCCGATTGTCGTTCGTGGCAACGGCGACCCGCACCTAGCTGAGGACGAACGCACGCGCGTCACAGCCAGGCATGACACACAGTGATTGGCGGGCCACACAGTGCAATAGATGCGCGCCACGTGGGAGACGCGTGGCGCAACAGGCACGCACCATGCGGGAAGAAAACGAGCGGGTGAGGGAGCACCACGTGACGCGACGAGCTTGTGCCACGCGCAGGGCACGTGGTGCGACTCATGCATGCCACGCGCGGTGCTACGAACGCGTGCCACGTATGGTGCTACAAACGTGAGCCATGCGCGCTATTTTCCCCCACGCACAGAGAGCGTCTACAGATGCGCGAGCTACACGCGCTAGTTCCAGATGCAAGCAGCGCACGCGCATGCGGATGGCACACGTCGCACGTGCGGCAGGCCTTTTCTTATTTTTGAGGGTTTTTGACCCTTTATTCATAAAAAAACATGATTTTAGGATTATGAGATTAGAAGAACAGGCCCTATTGAATTGTCAAGAAACAATGATCCTGATGATTGATCTGAGCTGTCCCTTAAGAGGTGTTGATCAAAGAATGATTAGACCGTCAGATCGACACACGATCACAAAGATAACTGTGGTTTACTAAACGGAATAGCAAATTTAGGGATCATGGAGAAAATGAGAGGCCTAACAATTAATAATGATTATGTCGTGACAGGTACATCAGGGCATACACCTTGATATTGTTTACACGTTTGTTTGGGATATTGCGATATCGAGGTAGGTGATTTCATTCACAATTTTTCCATGATTCTCAAATGATGACTTGGTGATTTGAATTTTGAGGCATATGATTTATGCCTTACTGTATGCATGAGATTAATTTTAGCATGTAGTTTCTCATGTGCGTGCTATCTTTCGGGTGGTTATTGCATGCACTGTTTCTGATATATTTTGAGATATTCACTTGATTATTGGTATTTTTGACATGTGGGAGTCTCTCTGTCTTGATGTTTGAGACTATTGATCTTGTGGTAGGATGCATTTCTTCACCCTGTGAGTGCCTAAGTGCCCGTGAGAGTGAAAGGGTGAAAGCGGGTGTGCAACGTGACTTTTCATGAGGGCCTGAGTGCTTAAGTGCTTGTGAGGGTGCAAGGGTGAAAGCAAAAGTGGAACGCGTCATTTTTGTTAGTGCTTGTGAGGGTGAAAGGGTGAAAGCGAAAGTGGAACACGTCATTTCCGTGAGTGCCTGAGTGCCCGTGAGGGTGCAAGGGTGAAAGCAGATGGTACAGAGAGCTAACCCCACGTTGCTATGAGTGTACTTGAGACACTCATAGGGCTTGACTATATATGATGTTTGATACTTTTGACATGCATTCATGTGTTTCTAAATTTTCTTGGATTGTGCATGTCTTGATATCGTGATTGATGATACTTCATTTATTTCATGGACTTGGTGTGTCCTTCATCGTGTGATTTAAGGATTTATATATATATGTTTGATCATCTTACGATCTTTATGCCTTTTGCCATGTGATTTTTTTTTTTTTTTTTTTTTTATTCAGTTTACTTTGAATGTATATTACCTACACAAGCATGGCTTGTTGAGGCATTGCATTGTTTTGCAATGCTTCAGAATCAGAGTGCGATAGTCAGAAAGGGAAGCAGGCAGACTAGAGTGGAGCTGGACAGGGGCTTGAGGACCAGATACTGTCAGATTCAGAGACAGAGTAGTGTACATTTGTTGGACTAGTATTGGATATTTGGAATTCTACTTAGTCATTGTATATATTGATAGATTAGACCCCCTTCACTATATAGTATTCATATGCTTATACATGGATGACGTGGTGATCTTAGATAGACCCTGGAGCTTTGGAACTTTCATTATCATGTATCTTTACATTTGTAAAATTTCACCTTGGTTTTAAATTGTGAGCATGCTCAGAAGGTTAACTTTTGGTTCTGTTTCTTCAATGTAGTTTTTGAGGTGAAATGACCCTCGGGATTTTCTTCATTGGTATTTTTCTTGACACTGTGAAAAATTTTAAATTATGAGTTTTAAGTTCTGGGATCCCATCTATTTTCTATCAATAAATTATTATTATTTTCGTATAAATATGGAAAAGGATTTTGAAAACTCGGGGTGTCACACATAGTGTGGCTCATAAGTTTGATCCCCGATAATTAGTGTGACTCTGCATGTCTCCTTTATTCTTATAAATTGGTATAGTAGAGCTCTTTCTCTATTCATCTGACATTTTCTTTGATTTTACAATCTTATTAAATAACTTTGTCAACCAAACTACTTGAGTACCTCCCATATGCTTCCAAACCTTTATTGGTATACCATCAGATCCCAGGGCCTTTCTTAGTTTCATCTTTTTTAAGGCCTCTTTCTCTTCAAGTATTCTAATCCAATGGTTGTATTTATAATGTACATTGTTATTTAGGTTTATAGTGCTTTCAATCTCTATATTCTCATGGCAATTGTTATTTAAACATTTTTGAAAGTAACTTTCCCACCTTTGTTTGATATTGTCATGTTTGACTGATACCCTTTGATCATCACTTCTAATGCATTTAACATGATCTAAGTATTTACCCTTCTTTTTTTCCCTTATTTTTATAAGTTTAAACACATCTTCCTCACCTTATCTTAATCCTAATCTATTATAGAGATCATCATATGCCTTGAGTTTAGCCTCACTTACTATTCTCTTAGCAACCCTTGTAGCATTCTTATATTGCTCAAATTTTTCATTATTTCTAGTCCTTTGCTATGCTTTAAGACACACTCATTTTTCTTTAATAACATTTTGCACTTTTCATTCCACCACCAAGTTTCCTATATTGATTGCCTCTTACCTTAGATACTCCAGGGACATCTTTCACTACTTTTTTAATGGACTCAACCATATTAATCCACATTGCATTTATTTGTATTTCATTATTCCAATTTCCTTCCACTGTCAACTTATTCATGAGTGATGTTGTTATCACCCCTTTTAAGTTCCATCACTTAGTTTTTGGACACCTATTAAGTTTATTTCCTTTCTTCAATATTTTAATGTAGATATAATATGTTGTAAGGTTAAACTCTCACCAGATATCACCTTACAATCTTTACACATTGATCTTTTGGTATTCCTAAGTATAAAAAAGACTATTTAGCTTTTATAGAGTTCATTTTTAAAGGTTATTAAGTGTTTATTCCTATTCTTAAAGAATGTGTTTGCCAGGGCTAGGTTATCTGCCAAAGAAAAATTGAGGATAGCTTTCTCCTTCTCATTTCATTCTTTGATATCATACCCTTCATGTACCCTATCATATCCTTCCATTTCTTTTCCTACATGACCATTTAAGTCTGCTCCTATAAATATCTCCTATATGTTGGAAATTTCTTGCATGACTCCCTCCATATCTTCCCATAAGTGTCTCTTGATTATCTTCTAACCCTACTTATGGTGCATATGAATTTATAACATTTACGATCTTCTCTCCTAGAACAAGCTTTATTATTATTCTATCACTAGTTCTTTTAACATATACAACTTTATCCTTTATTTCTTTATCCACCACTATCCCTACACCATTCTATTATTGTCCTTTCCTATGTACTAGAGCTTATACCCATTAATTTCTCTAGTTTTATCTCCTTTCCATTTGGTTTCTTGGATGCAAGTGATGTTGACTCTCCTATGTTTGATTGTGTTTACTAACTCTAGACTCTTACTTGTCAATGTGCTCATATTCCATGTGGAGATACGAATCTTATTTTTCTGAGCTGGCCTATTTACACATGCATTTCTTCACCCCCATGACATGAACCCATGCCTATTATTCACTGCACCTCGGTTTTGATGCAATGTCATTTTTGAGGGAATGCTCTGGTAGCCTTTGACTATTTTTCATTGCCCTCGAGATTCAATGTAGTGCATCATTTTCAAGGGAATGCTCACACTACACCTGAGATCCGATGTAGCATGTGACTTATGGGAGACACCCTACCTTGAGGGAATGTTAATGATCAATTCATATCATGCTAGGTTTGTTGTAAGTGAAGAAGTTGAAGACAATTTTCATTATTTTCTCTTCTTACTTACAAATGATATGCATATGTATATTCATTTGTAACTAAGAAGAGAAAATAATGAAATTATCTTCAACTTCTTCAAAATGTTTTACTTGTCAGCTAGCACTTGATGCAAAACCCTCCTCCTTTTAAAAGGTGAAGTAAGTAAATAAATTTAAAACTATCTGAGGAATGGAAAGACCATCACCTTCAATATATTTGATTACAAGGAAAGCCTTTAAACCCCTTGGTTACTCATAGTGGATGAATTGTAGTTTGGTAAGGGTTTCTAGAAATGATACCGATAAATATTTTTCAAAACTTTTATAAAATTCCTTTATTTACCTGAGAAAATTTTCTTCCATTCAACTTCCAATTAATTATTAATTTTAGTATGCTAATAAAAATGAACAATAGCTTAAAATCCTACCCATATGCTAAACATATTCCATTATATCATTAAACCTTAGAATGTGAGTGTGTGAATATGGCCAATATATATGTGTATAATGATCAGTCTCCAAGAAAATTATAACCTAAACTATTGTCCAAAAGTATGTTATGACTTCAAATCTCATAGGAATTGTTGACACTTAGAAAGGGATTAATCTCTCATTAATATGTGAGCAGAATAATGTTCATCAAGACTAAATTCTCACATATTTCATACAAGATAATAATAACTTAGAAAAAATCTAATATAGTCTCATGAGAAGGATATCAACTTTCAAATAATGTGTTACTCTACCAAAATTCCTACTCATCTATAACTATATCCAAGTCATACTTCTCCTAAGATCAAGTTAGGACTTCTAATAGGATGAAACATGGGCTCAAGATAGGGCTATCAAAAGAAGGGGTATAAGGGTACACAAAGGTGTTTTGAAAGATATGTAAAGGTTTTCTACAAAGTATTCTCAATTTTCTTTTCTACCCATAAGAGTGAACATTTTTCTTTTCTTTGGCTACCTTCTTTTTCCATTTTTCAATTGACATTTGAATATAGCTCCTTTTCCTGAATTTTTCTCTTTTATAGTCATCCATTGGACTTGTATTGTTTGTACTTTTCTCCAAGATTTTTATCCAATCATCTCTACATATTTTCAACAATGTTGGGTAATGGATATATTATATGAGTTAATATGGGTACTTGTCAAAATGATTTTCACAAAGAAAAAGCTCATTACAATGGCTCATGGTGGCTAACTAGTAGGAAAATAATAACTTAGAGAAGGCTAAAGGCTTTGGGATTGCCAATGATGGTCTTTATCATTTCTTAGGTTTCATATGGCTTAAAAATGACCATAAACTCAAGAAATATATGGTATAGTCTTTTGTATAATCTCCCAATAGTTGACCAAAATGAAGAATAATGAGACCAACTAGCAAATTATATTCACTAAAGAAAAATTTAGAATTTATATATAACCCTTAAAAAGGAAGATTGGCTTTGAACTCACATGGGTTATAAGTCTCTACATATCTTCTTCAAGATCTCTACATTATAATTTTTCTTCAACTTAAACTATATATATACTGCTAGTTTGTGGAATGAATATTTTAAATTTAATTTTCAATGGAATACTTTAGAAAAAGGATAAAATAATGAACTAATTGTATACAAATATATTAATAAACTAAAATACAAAAGATAATGAATATTTAGAAAATCTAAATTCTTATCCTTATATATGAACTTATCACAAAATTTTCAAAATTTTTAAAAAATATAAGACTAAAACAACTTTGAACATATCAAAATTTAAATACCCTACCCCCATACTTAAATTAAACATTGTCCTGAATATTTTGAAAAAATGAATGGATAAGTGAAGTAACTAAGTGGAGAGAGGGGATAAAAAGACATTACCTGCACTCTTGAGATAGTGCATGGATCTTTTAATGTGGACAATGAGATGCAAGATAAATGAATATGCAAAATGCAATTAGATTAACCAACTGCCTGACTAACTAATCTATGAAACTCTAAATTTACACTAACTATAAAGGAATTTTTAGAAAATTCACTCCATTTTAGGAACTCATGGTAATTTATGTACATTTTCCACCCAGAATTGTATGGTGGTAACAAGATAAGGACATGATAGACAACCATGAAAAAGAATTTCTTTGGACAAACTTAAGGCAACTTGGACCAAGAACTATCAAATTGGGTATATGGGATGCTAACATCAAAGAACAGAAAATGTTCCTCTTCTCTTATGTCTTCCTAAAAGCTAGGTCTAAGCTTACTCTGCATCTCCCTTAAAGGATGTTTATTATGGGGCTTATACCCTCTTCATCATCTTCTATACAACCTTAAGTTAGTTGATGTTCTCTAGAAACATCAATGGACTCTCTTTCCTATTCTTTATCAGGATCTAGGGCACAGATAACAAGTAAGGGGTTAGATGAACTGATATTGCCACAGTATGCGCATTCTAGGAGAGGTGGTAGGTTCAAATTAGGTGTGTCATCAATTAATGGTTGGAAAGCTAAGAAATGTGATGGGTCCTATATTGGCATTCCATTTCAAAGTGTCTATTAATGGCATTGTATCGAGTAAACCATTCACTTTGTTAATGAAGCTGTTTATGACAAAATCATCAAAACCAAATAAGCTAGATAGGCCTTGAGTGGATCAGTGTTGGAGGATCATAGGGATGATAGACTATATAAATTGCAGTGTGGTGGTGGTCTTCTTCATCTCGCCAAAACCTGATTCCTTATATACAAAATAACATAATAGGTTAACACTTGACTACAAATCGAGTCATGCCTTATCAATTGTGTGGTCCCCAATCACACATGATATAATGGGGCATCCTGGATCACTATACTTCGATGTGGTTTTGTATGCAAGATTAAGCCTGCTTGCTCACAAGAAATGTTTTATTTTGCACTTGATGTTTTCTCTTATGTGTGCAGAGGTTTCTCAAGAATTTGGCATATGAAGTTATGTCCTTGATCATATTAAGTAATGGAATATTGATATTCATTCGTTTAAATACTTTCATTAACTTATTAAAATTATTCTCCTTCTTAGCCATTTTCAAATGCTATGGAAATGGAGTCTTTAGAATATAAAGCACTTCAAAACTAGGGTAAGGAGAAGTGGGAGGTGGCTATTGCTTCTGTTTTCTCTTTCATTTCTTTATAGCACTTTGATTATTTTTAACTTGCTTAATTTCTATAGTTAAACCTGTCTGATCATTTATTTTCATTCCACTCCTAAGGGTAGTTATGGATTGGGTTTGTCATGAAAGGTCTGCTCACTAAAAGTTGTACCAATCTCATGATGGCCCTTAGGGTTGGGCACAGGTTGACTAAGGAATTATCTCTTTTCCCTTTTAGAGAGTGTAATAGCTAGCTAACCCTTTTGGTACTCCAACTGCACAATAGATTACGAGTGGGTCTGCATTGTTTGTTTAATATTATTTTGGAATTCTAATGAACTTTGCATAAATAAAACTTAGGGTCTCTTCTAAATATTGTTTCTTTTATTGAGGAAACCTCTCCTATGGTATTGGTTGATGTTGACCTGATGCGCTAGGGAAATGTTGATTAGGAGGGATACCAGATGGTCCTCCCTTATTGTTATTTTAAGACCATGAAAAATTGGGATGCTTAGCCCATCCAAGATTGTATGTCTCATAATAGGGATTGCTGCTAGGATATCTAAATGGATTTAATACATCCACTTGCTCCAAAAATTTTCAAGAATGTGGAGCTAAAGGGGCATTCAGTGGTAGGGTGAGTTCTACTAAAACAAATTAACCAAACCTTAGGTAGAGGTTCCATAGTGGATTCTTTAGCCAACACAACTTTCCCTAATTTATTAAGAAGACCTCCAAACTTGTCCATCCTATTTGTTAATATGTCTATTTTGTTATAGAGGTCAGGAGTGGCCTCTATCTCATGTATACCACCTTTCCTTTGAGGCTGTAGAAATCTTTCTATTTTAATCGAATGATCCCATTGCTGAAGTTTTAAAGAAGTTCCATGTCTCCACATCACTCTAGGTCATAAGTGCCCCACCACTAGTGGCATCAATTGTACATCAGTTCTATGGGGTAAGAACTTCATAGAAATATTGTATTTGGTACTATTTCTTAAAACTATGTTGTCAACATTTAACCAGTAGGTCTTTCCACCTTTCCCATCATTTATAAAAATGCTCATCCGCTTTTTGCTGGAAATTTATGATTTCTCTAAGGAGGGCATTGGTTTTATGGACAGGAAAAAATTTGTTTAGGAATTTCCTAAGCAATTGCTCCCAAGTAGTGATAGACCCTACT
This sequence comes from Warburgia ugandensis, assembly GCA_035236585.1. Classification (NCBI taxonomy): domain Eukaryota; kingdom Viridiplantae; phylum Streptophyta; class Magnoliopsida; order Canellales; family Canellaceae; genus Warburgia; species Warburgia ugandensis. The sequence continues at coordinate 58,744,015 of CP141132.1, read as the reverse complement.
TTTAATGAATTTAGCCATGCCTTTGCTTTATCCTTTAAAGAGAAGGGGAATAGCCTCAACCTAATAGAGTTATGAGAAAAGTTTTAGTATTTAAATGCAGAGAATATGTCAAGGAATTCCTTAACATGATGGTAGGGATCCTTTTTATCGAGATCATAAAAAGTTGGCAGAAGTTGGATGAAACCCAATTTTAATTTAAAATGCTTTGCATTAGTGGTAGGTAACTTTATACATAATGGGTAGTTAAACTATACCAGCATTGAATAGTCTCCTAAGGGCTTAACCTTTGCTGCTTCATTGGTCGTAGGTATGACAAGGGTTTCTAAATTTGCTTAATTCCTAAGTCCTTACCTTCTGGTCCTTTTAATCTCTGGATCAAAGAACACTAAGTTTGGGTTCAATGATTGATGGCCCAGCATACATGGATGGTTGGTGTACCAGACTTGACTTTACATACAACGAAAACAAGTCGTTGTATACAACGAAAGAGTACTTTTTTTTTTCTTTTTTTTTTTTTCTGGCTAGTCTAGGGAAACCTAAACTATATATGCAACTTATATGATGTATGATGCATAACCAAACAAATAATGACGCACAATAAAAGTTAACCTTATGGAAAATAAGCTAAAAGTTTGATTTGATTTGATTTGATTTTTTATTTGGAGGAGTGGCTTTTAGGTTACATCTAACCTAGGTTGTTCCTCTTCTCTTTCAAACTTGTCCAACTGCTTACTAGTTAGATCCTTATTATAATCAACCACTTCACACCCTCCTTAATCATCTGTAGGTGATTTAAGTCATTGAATGTGTTGGTAGAGCTAGTCATTTAAATACCAATGGAGTTGATTAGATAGGGGTTACTATAGTGATAATAGGTTGCCTCCTTCTAAGAGGGTCCTATGAGCTCGTTAGCTACTATTGTTCTCTTCTAAGTTGGTGTTAATTTAATTATTGAGGCTAAGGTTGTGTGTAAGGTGATGTTTAACCCAGGTGGACCAAGGGATGGTGGCCAAATCCACCATTGATCTTGTAGGAGTAAGTGCCCTTGCCAATTCATTTAAGCATTTTCACACAATTCGATCAACATGTCATATAAACATGCCCTAATATGCAAGGAAAGTAGTAAATCTAATGCAACCCTAGAATGCAATAAGAAATGCTTTCTATATGCTCTATACTACCATCCACAATGCAAATATATTAATGCAACCCTAATCAAGGAAATTGAAATAAGTTAGAGTAGCTGACAGTGGCTCCTCAAATAGTCTTCTTGTATAAGAATGAGTCCATGTACATGCCACCCTTGACCTATATTATTACAACCTTTTTTTAAATCAATGAATTGTATATATAAAAAATTACAAATTCGATCTTACTATAATCCGCTCAAATAAATTTCTTTTATGAAACTATCCTAAGTCTTCCTCCAAATCTTTATTCTTCTTCAAATTCCTACCCAAATAAAAAGCAAATTATTAAATTCTTTCAGGAATGAGGTATGCAAATTTTAAACTATTCCTTTTCCAACCCTAAGACTATGACTAGGGATAAAGTAAGGAAAATTTAGATCTCAATCAAACTCCACTGCAAGTCCCCACCAATGAGCCTAAAAACTTGATATGCTTTAACAATTATCACAAATGCACAATTCTATTAAAGTATAGAATAGACAAATATGGGTCAATCCCATGAGATCTCTTAAGAATGAATCAATTAAAATTTTAGTCTTTTACTTTAACCTAGCCCAAAGTTAAGGAAATTGATTAGATCTAAGCATTAAATCAAAGCAAATAAACCTAAGCTATGAAATAAATAAGTAAATAAATTTAAAAAAATCTAAGGAATGGAAAGACAACTTCATTAATATACTTGATTAGAAAGAAACGATTAGAAAGAATAAAGGAAAGTAAATAACATAAAGCAAATATCACTTCCTTGACATATCTGCTGTAGGAGTCATTAGTTGTGGCTCTTTACACATTCCTTCTTTTCCTAGCTTGAATTTTGATGGAGGGCTCTCTTATTGTGTCACTCAACAAGAGCTTATAAACTTCTTTTCAACCCATGTTACTCTAAGTTACCGTCAAGCTTTTCTCCTCAACCTAGCATGCCACAACCAAAAGTTCAAGTACTTTTTCAATAATCCTTAACAATGAAGTGCAAGGGAAGCTAAGAAAAGAAGGGCCTAACACCTTTCCTAGTAGACCACCACCTTTATAAGAAGAAAAGAGGAAGATGAAATACAAGTATCAAGAGAAATTTTTGCATCTCTTTAGCTTTATACTCTTAGAAAAGAGGGCGGCTTCAGTTAGGAGAGAGGTACAGAGGAGATTAGAGATCATTTATCTTTAAGGAAGGGTTAATCATAGAGGAGGATTCCTACCTTAAGAATGATCTAGAAGAAAATAAAAAGAAAAGGGAGACAATGGCCTTTGGCTTAGGACTCACTTATTCTAGCCTTAGGAGATGTGGAGGAGACATGCATTCACCTTTGAAGGTTCTCCTACTCTTCAATATGAAGACTTTAGTTAGGAATTTGGATGGCTTTATGGAAGGACTTGATACTTTCCTAAAGCATACTCTAAGAATGGAAGGACTCCTTAGCTACCATAGGAGGGCACAAGACTTCTCTTCCTTTCCTTATATTCCCAAAAATCCCAAAAGAAGAAAATACAACAAAAGAAGAAAAGAATAAGATGAGTGGAAGAGAAAGGAATGAAGGATGTATTTTGTGCTATTCTTAAGTGTGCAAAGAGATGCTAAGGCCAAGATGGAAAAGTGTGCTAATGCAAGGGAGAGGAGTCCTATGCATGCAATGCAAGAGTGTGAAGGGCGTGCTAGTATAAGGTGGTGAGGACATATAAAACCTAAAAGGTGAAGGAGGAAAGAATGCATGCTAGGTTAAGTGGAATGTTCACACAAGGATGTAAGATATGCAAGATCTAGAAGCGGGATGTGTGCAATTCTATGCAAGGATGAGAGAATAGAAGGTGTGGAAGGCAAGGATGAGGGAGATGTGCATAATTTATCGAAATACGTTTGTAGTGCATGCAAGACATGCAATGGTAGAGCTACACAGAAGATCTAAAGTGATGCATGTAAGACATAAGATGATGAATGTAATACATGAAAAGAAGAAAGAATGAGGAGAGAGAAAGAAAAAGGAAAAGAAGGGAAGTGGGGATGGATGAGACCTTTACCCCTTCTCCAATATATGTGAACTTGTAGACCTTGGGGAGGAGGGAGATCCTTTCCCTCTATTTCACCTAGGTTTAGCTTTTAGTTCTAAGGAAAGGTAAGAGATAGATCTCCTTATACTTCAGCCCCTATTTTTAGGCTTTTGGAGTGGAAGCCCTATGGAATGGATGGTGGATATCATAAGGGTGAAAGAAGAAAGAGGTTAGAAAGATGGGCTAGATGGGGGGGGGGCATTGGGGCTTAAGCATGGCAATATGGATTGAGATGGGAAGGAAGGAGATAAGGGTGGAATGGAAGGAGATATAAGAACGGGAAAGAGGATAGGAAGGAAGAGAGAAAATCTAGGAAAATAAGTGGATTTAGAAAGGGAAAGGGGTGGGAGGCATGGAATGCATCTTGGGTGTGTTGGAGTTTAGAAAATTTGAGATGAATGTTAGTCATTGGATGATAATGTATGGTGAAGACCCTTCCTTCCTTAGGGTTTTTATTTGACTTTTTAATAAGGGTAAGGTGGCTAGGATTTGTAACTTTTCTTTGCTTCATTTCTAGCCCTTAGATCATTATTGCTCTAGCTTGAGTGGTTGAGATTTGGTTAGAGTCCTCTTACCCTTAAAGATCTTCTTTACTCTCCATAGTTATATTAGGATGTCTTAGAGTGGATGGCCAAGATTTTATTGAGATTTCCTTGTTTGGTCCTAGTTTTCCTTTTATTTTTCTCTCAGTCCACTATAATTTTCTCTAGCCAGTGAGGTGTAAGGAGGGTGGGATGTCTACCCCCTTGAGAAACACGTTTTTAGTCCTTAAAAACATGTGGGCAACCCATAAAAAAATTCTCGACCAATGGGGCTGGATTTTGGCCTTCATTTTAGTCTATGTTCTCATTGGTTCATCCTTGTTTGATTAAGTATCCATTAGTTGCTTAGAATGTTCATGGACATGGATTAGATCTTGCCCTTTAAGTGCTTGAAAAGTAAGATGATTTTCAATTTTAGATTTCCCATAAATTGTCTTTCTCTTCACTCCCTTATTTTCTCTACTTATATTCATTAATTTTCTAATATAATCACATGGGATTGAGTGTGACTCATGACTTTGCATGAAAAAAAATTATGTGGCTCATTAGGTAGTCTAATTTTGGTTGAGTAGGAGAGAGTGTAAGGAATATATCTCATGCAAGCCCTTGTCTTTTGAGTTGTTATACTTCATAGAGTTTTCATTGTATGTGATCCCAATGTTTATGATTTAAGATTCTCTTAGAAGCTTCCTAAGATGGTGGATAGCTTGCATGTATGCATGGGAAGTTTTGTCACCTTACTTTCGATATGAACACCCTTCTTAGTATGAATGAGGTTCGGTCTTTCAGTTAAGAGTTCTTGACTGCTCTCACTTTGATAATGGTGCCCAATTTTCATTCTAATCCTCTGAATATATTTAGCATGTGTGGGTGCAAGATGTAGCTTCAACTTTAAACTTGCTCTTTTGGGGTAAAATTGTCAAATTTGTGAATTTTTTCATTTGTACCATGGACCTACAAAATATAGAATTAACGCTAAGTAGTGTTGTTTAGGTTATTTATCGGGCTAAAACCTACTAAATATAGAGGTATGTATGTAATATATATATATATATATATATATAGACACACACACATATATATAGTAGTCTTCTTCATCTCACCTAAACTTAATTTCTTATATATAGAATGAGGTAATAGGTTAACATTATACCCCAAATCAAGTAAAGACCTATCAATTTTTTAATCCTTGTCACATATGATATCATGGGACATCCTGGATCTCTATATTTTGGTGGGGTTTTGTGTTTTAGGATAAAGCTTGCTTGCTCAGTGAAAAGTGCTTTCTTTTGCACTTGATTTTTTTTGTTATAGGTACAGAGATTTTTTATAAATTTGGCATAAGGGGGTATGTTGTTGAATGCATTAAGTAATGGAATATTTATATTCACTATTTAACCACATCCATTAACTTATCAAAATGATTATCCTTTTTAGTCATATGGAGACGGAGAGGATATAGAGCCATTGAGATATAATGCACCTTAGGAGTAGGGTTAGGTGAAGTAGAAGGTGAGTATTTCTTTTCTTTTCCCTTCCAAGTCTTTTTAGGCTTCTCATTGTCCTCAACTTGCTTATTTTCCTTAGTCAAACTTACTTGATTATCTATTATCTTTCCACTCCTAAGGGTAGTTATGGATTGGTTTACTCATGTAAGGGCTTCTCATTAGAAGTTGTGCCAATCTCAATTGGCCCTCAGGGCGAGGCACAAGCGAACTAGGAAAATTTTCTTTTTCTCTCTAAGTAAGCATATAAGCAATTTGACCCATTTGATGCTCCAACTACGCAATAGATTGTGAGTGGTTTTGCATTATTTTTTTAACATTATTTTGAAAATCTAATGAGCTTTGCAGGGCCTTTTCTAAAGATTGTTTCCTCTATTGTGGGGGAAACGACTATTGTGGTACAGGTTGTTGTTGTGGAACTATTGTTTTAGGAAAAGGTCACTAAAGGGGGCTCCCAAATGGTCCTCCCTAATTGTTATTTTGAGACCATAAAAAATTAGGATGTCTAGCCTATCCATGATTATAAGTCTCAGAATATGGACTATTTATTGCTACAAATTTGGATGCATTTAATGCATTCAGTTGCTCCAAATTTTTTTATGATAAGCGGAGCTAGATTAATATGATGGAGCAGAATGGTTAGGACTAGAACAAATTGAGCACACCTCAGACTAAGGTTGCATAAAAGATCTGCACATCATGAAAGCATCTAACTATTGTGTTAAATCAACTATTTTGTCCATTTTGTGGGCCAACATATCAATTTTGTTGTATAAATCTTAGTGACCCCTATCGCTTATAAATTGCCTTTCTTTTAAGGTTGTGGAGTTCTCTCCATCCTAGATGAGTAATCCCATTGCTGGGAATTTTTTTATAGGCTCTTAAAGAAATTCCAAGCCTCCACATCGCTTTTAGTCATAAATGCCCCTCCATTAGTGGTGTCAATCGTACATCAGTTCTGTGGGTCATGCCTTCATAGAAATATTGGACCTCTCATCACTTCTCAAAGTCAAGGTACATGCACTTAAACAATAAGTCCTTCCAATGTTCCCAACATTCATAGAAATGCTCTCCCTCTTTTTGTTGAAAATTGATGATTTATCTCCTGTGGGCATTAGTTTTATGGACTGGGAAAACCTTATTCAGGAATTTCCTAAGTATTTGATCCCATGCAGTGATGAACCCTACTTCTAGAGAGTTGAGACATGCCTTAGCTTTTTCCCTTAATGAAAATGGAAAAAATCTCAATTTAATAGAGTCATCAGAGAAATTGTGTACTTGAAACTAGAACAAATGTCAAGGAGTCCCTTAACATGGTAATATGGGTGCTCCTTGTCTAGACCATAAAAAGTTGGAAGGAGTTAAATAACCCTTAGCTTTAACTCAAAATAATATGCAATAGTAGTAGGTATAGCTTTACAAGATGGTGAGTTATATTGGACTAGTATAGAGTAATCCTTCAACAGCTTAATCTCCCCTACTTTGTTGGCCATTTCTACAACAAGGATTTCTTGAGCTTCTTGATACCTTGGGTCTTGCCTAATGGTTCATATGATCTCCTCATTTAAACATGCTAGATCTAGATTAGAGGATCTATGGTCGTGTGCACACCAATGTATGGTGTAGTAGACTCTAATTTATATATAATGAGAACACATTGTATACAATGAAAGAGCCTCCTTTTCTTTCTAAACCTAAACTAGAAAATGCAACCTATGTACTACATGCTGCACAACTAAACAAACAAGGACAACCAATATTTCTAACCCTATGGCAGACAAGCTGAAAGGCTTTTTATCTTGAATTTCTTCAAAGGAGAGGCTTTTAGATTATTTTTAATCCTAGGTAGCTCCTCCTCTCTTTTAGGCTGATTAGACTGCTTACCTACTTAGATCCTAATAGTAATCAAGTGCTTTCACTGCCTCCTTAGTTGGTCATAGGTGATCTGAGTCATTGGATGTGTTGATAGAGCTAATCATTTGAATACCAACATAGCTGCTCACATAGGGGCAATTGGAGTGGTAGTAATTGACCTCCTTCCAAGAGGGTCCTCTGAGCTCCTACACTGCTATAGGTCTCTTCTAAGTTATTTTAAAGTAATTTATGGAGGCTAGGGTTTTGTGTGAGAAAATGTTTAACCTAGGTAGGCCAAGGGATGATGATCAAATCCACACTTGATCTTATAGGGGTAAGTTCCCTTACTAATGTTTGAAGCAGTCATATTTAATTCGATCAATGTATAAGCACCTTAAAGCTTGTAAATGTGTCCTATTATCCAAGAAAAGTAGTAAATACAATGCTGCTACCTATATTCTACTTAACAAAGGGTCATAATAGACTAAACACTCTAACCTTGATAGCCTATGTCCTTGTGTTAGGCTATCATTGTTAAGCGGTTGCTTTTTAATGCAACAACTCTGAATAGTATCCGATAAGTACATAATGGAATGCTTATATGCTTTTACACTACCATCTACAATGCTGAATTACACTACTAATGTAACCGTAATATAAAAAATGGAAAGAAGAACATGTCACATTGGGGTCTTGGAATTAGACTTCTAATATAAGGGTGGGTTCATTTACATGCTACATTCTCTTCCAAGTTAGGATGGCCCACCCATGACCTGTATTATTACAACCCTTTTTAAATAAATTGTGGTTTACATAAAAATTACAATTTCGATCTCACTACAATCCACTCCAGTAAAAAAATAAAAACTATCCTAAGGTCTTCCTCCAAGTCCTTGTCCTTGTCCAGATTACTTCACAAATAAAATAAAAGTGAGTATCCAATATCTTTCAGTAAAAAGAAAGTATGCAAATATGCAACTACTCTATATGCAGCCCTAAAAATTACAAATTAACCTCTATTGTGTCTCCCCAACAACGGTGCTAAAAACATGATGTGCTTTGAAGAATTACCACAAGTGCACAACTTTGTTGGAGTATAGAAGTGGAAAATATAGGTCGATTCCACAAGGACTCTCTAATAAATGAAGTTAATTAAAACCTAAATTACTTTTACATTAACCTAGTCAATCAAAGATTAAGAAAAGTAAAGATTCTAGGCAAACAAACTAGAGCAAGGAAATAAAACAAAGCAACAAAACTAGCTAACAAAATAAAGCAACTAAAAGAAACTTTCATTACTAATCTTGACTATAATGAACTTGAGAATAAGAAAGCAAGGGAAATAAACAAACAAATAAACGAAAGAAAATTCCTTTTGAAATGTCTGCTATAGGAGTCCTTAATTGTGTCACCCATGTAGGCTCTTTACGCGTCCTCTTCTTTTCGCGGGCTTGAATTTTGCTTTATGCCTCTCGTTGTTGTATCGCTCAACAAGAGCCTATGAACTTTTGTTCAATCCATAATACACTACTTTACCATCAAGATTATTTAGATTTACCCCAAGATTCCAAAAACCCAAAGTTCAAGTACCAAATCCAAAAAGTAATACCCTTAAAAGAAGAAAAGAAGAAAGGATGGAATGGAAAAATAAAAGAAATTTGTGCATCTCCTTAGCTAGCTACTCTATAAAGAGGGTAGCTTTTAATGACAGAGGCAAAGAGGAGACAAGGAGTTCTTCAACTTAAGCTAGGGTTAGCCATAAATAAAGGTTTCCTAACTCAAAGAAAAACTAGATAAAAGAAAAAGAAAAGTGGAGACAATGGCCCTTGGATTAGAACTCACCAATTCCAACCTTAGGAGATGATGAAGGAACTAGGTACTTACTTGGAAGTCTTCTAACCATACTTTATGAAATAAATGAATCATTGGCTGCCATGGAAGTGGCATAAGGCTTCTTCCTTATATTCCCATATCCCAGAAAATGACAAGAAGATAGAAGGTGAAAGGTACTAGGCATGGAAAAGAGTGAAAGGTCATGGAATCGTGAACTGCATGTAATCCTTAAGGTGGAAAGACATGGAAAGGAGTGGGGGAAGGGTGGCATGTAAGAAAGAGAGGATGATTGAGGGTTATTGTATGGAATGCAAAGGTAATAAATGTAGTAAAAGGGAGATGCTTGCAAGATAAACGGATGAGGGATTGGTGTGTGTAAGAAAATGGAATGAGGAGTGGAAGATATGTGTAAGATGGAAGAGTGGAGGGTGTGCAAGGCATGTAATGGTGGAGCGTGCTTAGGCTAAAGTGGAAGATACATGCAAATTTAAGGCGGATGCATGATATCAAGGGATGGTAGAGAATAGAGCTCATTTAGAACTATGGTAAGGGAGTAGAATGTTAATGCATGCAACCTAAAGTGGTTAAGGGTGTACTAATCTAAGGGTGAAAGGTATGTACAAGGGTGTATACATTCATTCTAGGTGAGTGTAATGCAACAAAAAAAAGAAAAGAAAGAAGGGAAAATGAGAAAGAAGAACGGGAGAAGCGGGGATGGATGATAGGTTTACCTATTCTTAACAGATGTATTAATGTGGATCTTGGGTAAGCTTTGCAAGAGTGATCTCTCTCCCTCCATTTCTCCAAATTTTAGCTATCAAGGTCCAGGGAATGGTAAGAGAACATTTTCTCTTTGTTCTTACCTCTATTTATAGGTTTTTGGAGTGGAAGCCCTAAGGATTGGATGGTTAGGATCATACTTGAATGAATGGTTGAGATAAAAAGGGAAGTGGAATAAGGAAATAAGGATTTAGAAGGAGGAGGCATGGAGTCCTTTAGTGAATGGATGGAGGTGAATACCGAATGCGATAAGGTTGAATGGAAGGGGATATGGGAGGATGGGTAGGAAGATATGCTAAGTTCGGAAAGAGATAGGAAGGAAAGTGGGAAAATAAAGTGAAAACAAGGAGGAGGGATGGAGGCTTATGGGTGTATGTGTTTGAAGTTTAGAAAGAGTGAAAGTAATGTGAGCCGTTGAATTGAATTGGATGGTGGAGATCTTTCTCTTTAGGGTTTTTCCTCGAAATCTCATGGAGTGGGCAGTGGCTAGGGTTTGTGGCTATTCTTTATTTCATTCTTGGCCTTTAGATGATCTTTACCCTAATTTGAGTGGATGAGATTTTGTTAGACTCTTCTTATCCAAAAAGATCTTCTTTGAGGGCTTGTTTTCTCTACAACATTGGATTGAAATGTCTTAGAATGGATGGCCTAGATTCCTTTAAGATTTTCTTATCTACTCTTGGTTTCTCCTCATTTTTCTCCAGCCAATGGGCTTAAAGTAAGGCGGGACATCTCCACCAATGGGGCTTTGTTCTGTTCTTCCTTGTAGCATATCTTCGCATTGGTCTATCCTTGTATGATTAAATTCTCATTGTTTTCTTATGATATGCTTCAACAAGGATATATCATGGCCTTTCAATGCTTGAAAAGTAAGAAGATTTCTAACAATAGATTTCCCATAAATTATCTTTCTCTTCACTCCTTTATATTCTCCACTTGCATTCCTTATTTTTATCATGTAAAAAATATTGGATTGAATGTGACTCATTGCCTTGCATTGTATAAATGATATGGCTCTTAAGGTGGTCCCCTCTTTTGTGGGCCTCAGTCTTCTGGCTTGTTTTATTTTAGAAAAGCTCTAATTGTTTGTGATTCTAATGTAAGTGATTTGAGCTTCTCTTAGAAGCTTCCTAAGGTGGTGGATAGCTTGCATGCATGCATGGAAAGTTCTGTCATCTTTTAATATGGACACCCATTTTAGCTGGATGAGGTTAATATTCCACTTTGGGTTTTTTGTTGTTCTAACTTTGATAATGGCATCCGATTTTGAGTATGAACTTCTAAACTTCATTTTTGGCATGTGTGGGTTCATGATGTAGCTTGAACTCTAAACTCGCTATTTTTAGGGTTACAACTGCCAAAAATACTCTTTTTTTTTATCATTTGTACCCTAGACCTGTAAATTGTATAACTAACCTAATTGGTGATATTTATGAAATGTTCAAGGCTAAAACATGGTAAATATAGAGGTAATTAAAAGAATGAAGCATCATTTCTGCACATACCTCAAACTCGACAGAGGTGCAATTCTGTACAAATGCATTCCAAGCCTCCTAGTAAATGACGTCATAGTAAATGGAAGGCACCGTGTACATCCTTGACGGCTCGTTGACATTTGGAGCTATGTAATTATGAACAAGTGTGACGACCCGGGTTTTCTCATACATTTTTAAATGCAATATCTAATTCCTAAGGCGGGATGCATCCCTATTTGAAAACCATTTTATGAAAACCATGCAATGCAGCGGAAAATCTTTGGTTTTAAACTTATTTTGAAAACCCCGAGTGTCATTTGCTTTCACAACAATCAAAGTAGTTTTTGAAAAACTTTAGAAATCATAAGTGTTTTCCCAGGTCTATCCAGTCACAACACACAACCCAATTGTAAATAAATACAAATACATGTCCAAAGGGTAGAGAGTTTACTTACATGTATAATTGTCTCCTATCTGATTCACTTGCTCGTAGCACTAATATCTCTTGAGGCGTCTTCTATTTGTGAGTGGAACTATCCTGAACAATGTTAAGGATAGGGTGAGTATATACTATACTCAGTAGGAGTCTATCACTACTAGTTTTGCAATGCATGGTATGTTTAAAATCTTACGCTCTTTGAAACATGTGCATGTTCGAACAACCATGTTCAATATCAATATTAAAACCATTATCGAATCGGAATACTGACGACTAAAGAATCACATAATCCAAGTCGAAAGTATCATATACATATATCATAAACATAATGATATGCATAATATGCTCAACTGAATCCAACTCATGGATATCTGGTATGGTCATCAAACCTCATGTCATGCCATATGCAATGCAAGTAAATCCTCAAACCATAGGGTCCAACTATGCCCACGACCTCGCCGCCGTGTGGTCCTTGGGTACCTAGGAACACAAGGTCATATGCCTCCATGGGACATATCACACTTCGACCCAGTGCTGTGACACCAGTTGTAGCCCCCTGTACCACATGTAGTCGAAGTAGGGACATGCCCTTTTTGGGCGTAGTACCCATCCAACTAATAGTGGTAGAGGCTGGAGGCTAACCCAAACCTCCCAGCATAGTGCCCACGAGCTCACCAGCCCAAATCATATACGATCAAATAAGCAAAAACCTCCTTTTCAAAACCTGTCTTCTTTGGGTCCCTCACAACTACCTGGCCCTCACAACTGCCTACCCAGCATCTTTTGGGCACTCCAGCGTCTTTTGGTAACCCTCAAGGACATGCAATTTTTCAAGAACTCAATGCTCACAAATCATGCAATATATGCAATTGTTTGCAAAACATGTCTATGCATAATGTATTTAATCATATGCATGCTGAATTCATTTATATGCTAAACAAGTCATATAATTTATACTTAAAACATGCATTCAAAACAATCATGGCTCGTGGAGTCGCGTCCTTTATCACTTCAACCCGTCCTTGGGTCTCATTTATAAACTCCTGGGTATGAATGGATACAAGGAGTCCTTATTAATTTCATTCTATTTAGACATTAGATCGCTAGATTTGCCTTTTAGGGTCCATGGTCCTTGCTTAATTTATTGTCAGGTTAGATCCTGTGATATGGATCTGCTATTCCTTGGTTAACTCTGTAAATTGTCCTCTAATCCTATCCTTATAGTCTCGTAAGGTCTGCGTGTCCCAGTTCCCAGGACACCCGTGCATCTTTGTTGAACCGCGACCGCCTTACGTGCGTGCACCCAAAGGCCGTGCCAGGGATTGTGTTTTGCACGTGCACATGCATGCTCAAGTGACACGCTGTGACGCGCATCATTGCACGGACGCACCTTGTAGCATGTCGCGTCTCAGCTCCCAGGGCACCCCGTGCATCTTGGTCGAGCCAGGACCCGTGCCCCATGTCAAGTGCGCACTCGAAGGCCGCACCTGGGACAGTGTACGCACTGTTGTACGCCCAGAACTCATCCCAGGGACCCTGTCCCAGGCGTACGTGGAGCATGGCGTCCCTAGGACGCCTTGTTCATGCAGGGCTGGCCCAAGCCGGCTTGGAGCTTTTTTCGGCCAGGAAACCCGGCTGGAAAATGGTTGGGAAAAGACCAGATTTGGCATGGATCTGGCCTGAGGGGAGTGAAACAGAGAGAAAGAAGGTAAGGAGGGGCTTACTTGTAGCCTGGGGACGCCCATCGCCGATGGTGGAACCCCATTTCACTCTGAACCTCCTGCTTGTCGAAAAACTTGAAGAAAGGGGAAGACCCCATTGCCAAGACCGGAAAAAGAGGGGCATGGGGAAAATGGCAATGGCCGGCCTGACTTTGGCCTGGCCGTTGCCAGAAAATGCAGAGGGAAGTCGGGCTTGAGACAGGTTTTCAATTTTGCCGGAAACCCCAGTCTCAAAATGATCGAAAAATCACGTTTTTTGGAGAGGGGAGATGGGGCTTTTTATAGTCCTACTATGGCAGTGGCAGATCTCTCTGGAAAAATTGGGAGAGGAGGGTTTCTGGAGAAGTCTAGAGGTGGAAGATGACAAGGGGTGCCGTTATCAAAACGGCCCCTTGCGTTTTTCATTTTTTTTGTTTTTTTTGTTTAAATTATAGAACTGCCCCTGATCTTTAAACGGCTGTAACTTCTTCATACGAACTCTATTTTAGGTGATTTTTAAGGCGTTGGATTCCATTTTTCAAGTAGAATCTAATGGTACTAAGTTTCCTTACAAATTCCTTCATTTACTATTTCAAATAAAGTGAAACATTTAACTCAGTTCATTTCCTATAGAATGTCCAATTTTTGTTAAAATAGAGTAAATTGCTTGGGCATTACATTATTACCCCCTTAAATGAATTTTGTCCTCAAAATTCCATAAATTATCATCTTCAAGGTATTTTGTCTCTTAGATAACTTTTTGGTGAATGTATTTTCCCCTTAGGAATGAAATCTAAGCTCAACCTCAATTTATCATTTTTATTGTTCCTTCTACAAGGCCTTACCTATAAGGGCCGCTTTCGCTGCGTACTCTGATGTATAGTCTCATACGTGCCAGTTTAACAATACCGGTTTCTAGCGGTTATTCATCTATCTCGAAATCCTTAGATGCCTATACTTAGGATAGTCTTCTCGTAGGATCATGATTCTTTATTCATGTATAAATTACTCCATACTTATTTCAAGATCATATCATCTTATTTCTCATAGTCCTTTTTGAATATCATAGGACGATCCCTTTTTCTTCTTGTCTTTCATCTAGTGATCTCTTCATCATCCATAAGTCCAAAAAAGTTACCTTCTTTCTATTGTGTCTAACTTTGCTTCTTACCTTTTATATTTGTCCCCAAGATACTTCAATAACTGACATGGTATCATGTGCTCTACAGCTAAACCCTTTATTAACTTCGAATTGCAACTGTCTATCGTTTTCCATATGTGACTTGATTCCTCGACCAAAGTTACATTCAAAATAAAATCATGAAAGCCAATTAGTAGCATCTTTCATCGAGGACCTTATATACTGAAAGTAAAATGTCCTAACTCTATATCCAGTTTCATAATTATTCAATTCATTAAATGCTTTTCTCCGTGAAGATTTTATCCAAACTCATGTCAAATGTTAATGGTCGATTCATCATCATGGGTCAATTGTTCTGGTCTAGAGACCTATCTCACTATTCACATCAATTTGTCACTAGGATTTTCAATAATGTTTCCATTTATGCAAAGCAAAAACTCTCTTATTCATAACCAAGTACCCTTACTAGGTCATGGTTGAATCCTTTGTCATCATCCTCTTTGTCCTTTCTTTGCTTGATGGTTTTCTTCGTAACCTTTCAGTCCAAAAGTTCTATACTCAATCCGGTAGGGTTAGTCCTTAGGAAATTCCTTCAATTGATTTTTTGTACTTTGTATATGCTCATAACAACTAACTATTTGTCTAAAGGCAACGTAACATTAAATCTTCACCTTATAGTGTGCTAGCCATCTCACCTTTTCTCCTTTCATCCCCTTGTCAATATGTTGTTCAATCTTTTATTAAGGCTTTATCGTCAATCATGCAGTCCGTATCATAAGTAGTGATTTTCTCAATTCCTCAAATTTTATACTTCAAGTGCCTCCTCATACTTAGCTTATAATAGCAGTTCTTGTTCAATAGCTACCACATCAAGTTATGCTGAAGCTGTTAAATCATTAAAGTTGAAAAATACTCAGGTAAGTATGGAACATTTTCGTAGACATATAGAAAGACTTTATTTGATTACCTATTGGTCTCTTTCCAGATATATCTTTGTCATAAACTCAAGGGTCTCTAAAGTGATCGGTACTTATCTACCTTTCTTTTCAATCCAAGTCAGCAGCACCTTTCAGACCCATAGTGATTTCTATGGTTTGTCATGGTATCTATTCAGGTTTGGAAAAATCTGTCTCACTGGTGGAGATCGCTCTTTATTTTTGCTTCTGTCTCAGTTGTTATTGTATTTATTGTACTTGTAGCTCTTCCATGAAGTAGTTTAATTAACTAACCTCAGACTCTCAAATATCTCAGTCTAACAAATAACTTCTTTCAGGGAAAACTCATGTCTAAATACTTATAATATTCCTCTGAGTATATAACTTCGACTACTAACTCATAGATACTAACATACTTGATTAATTAGGGTGGGATACCTTTATTTAGCCAACAGTACTCTAAAGGTAATGACTAAATAATGGTCTTAGGATTTTCTGGTCTTCCAATCTATGATAGTAAGATCTCAATTTGATCCTTGATGGTACCCTTCTTGCTAAATGGACAAGTCACTGTCCCAGCTTAATTCCTTTTTCAATATATTTTATTGGCAAGGTGAGATATCACCAAAATTTCCTTTTTTATGGTCTATATCCATTGGTGTTCCTCATAAGCTAATGGATCCGATAAGAATCTAATTGTAATAATTGATACCAAACCATTTGTAGAATTAAATTTCTAGTTGGTCACCATTCCTCTTCGAAAATTTCTTGTCGCATAATCTCCTGAAATTCGATACTCTACTCAAAGTCTTAAACCCCATATGCTTTCTCTCTTCTATACTCTTTTACAATAATATCACCAACTCATCTAGTATTATTCCTTTGCATTTGATTGGTTTATCTTCCCACTCGATTCAAGATGAAAGATTTGTATGTATCGTCATAAAGTCATGATCTCTTTCTTTTGAATATTCAATATTCATCAAATACTTATAGTTGCATCTCTATCTCTCTCTCTTTTCAAAATCCTCATTTTTGTCTACCTAGATCAATGTCTTCATGTGCGTTGTTGCATATAATCGATACTACATCTACTCCTTTACTTAACAGATATGATAAACTGAATGCTTATCAGAAATGCTAAACTGTATTAATATCATTGAAATCCTTAATTGCCTATAGCCTCAATAAAATTCATACAATGTCTTAATAATGGAATTGATGTTTTGATCATGCTATACTTCTCTTACAAGTTCATGTTAGGATCGATCTATTATCATCCTTAGTATTATCATCAAAATCTTTTGATAACTCGGTCAAATTCATTTCCCTATCATATTCGTGTTATGTTTCTCTTAATCACATAATATGTCACTTGTATACATCTTCTGATTTGCTCCATAATACTCTGGTAGTTATTATTAGATAGCACTTCACTCTTCATAAGACTCCAATGAAGTTATTAAAACTCAAGCTAAGTCCTTCAGGATCCATACCTTTGTGATCTAGCACGAGTCACAGTTATCTCCTAATATCATCTTGCATTTTCATCCCTCTTAGCCTATCATCAACATCTTCTCAAAGTCTGTCTTTTACATCCCCTATCATACTCATATCATATCCTTGTGATAGTGTACTCATATTCTGATATTCTTTATGATGGTAAGATAGCCACTTAGGTTCTTTGATTTTCTCACCTTTGATAAGATTACTTTATTGCAGGTCAGCACTATCTACTAACAAGTCCACTAACATCTTCCTTCATCATCATCATAATATGATCCATATATGAGTTTTCATATTTGCACCACACAACAATCCTTAATCCTTAAGTCGTCTTAGACTAGATTTTGGATAAGGGTTGCACTATCCTCTGCCTAATTATTTGTTAAACCAAGCTGTGTTTCACCTATTTATTTATGGTGAACTGCCTTGTGCATTAATATTGTAATCCTCAAATAGAAGTAGTTATCTCCACTACTTCTATTTATACTACTTCATCTTAATTTTCTCAATTGTCTAGTACCCTTGGACATGCTGGACTGGCTGTGAAAGGATAGAACCCGGGCTCTGATACCAACTGTGACGACCCGGGTTTTCTCATGCATTTTTAAATGCAATATCTAATTCCTAAGGCAAGATGCATCCCTATTTGAAAACCATGCAATGCAACGAAAAATCTTTGGTTTTAAACTTATTTTGAAAACCCCGAGTGTCATTTGCTTTCACAACAATCAAAGTAGTTTTTGAAAAACTTTAGAAATCATAAGTGTTTTCCCAGGTCTATCCAAATACAAAGACACAGCCCAACTGTAAATAAATACAAATACATGTCCAAAGGGTAGAGAGTTTACTTACATGTATAATTGTCTCCTATCTGACTCACTTGCTCGTAGCACTAATATCTCCTGAGGCATCTTCTATTTGTGAGTGGAACTATCTTGAAAAATGTTAAGGATAGGGTGAGTATATACTATACTCAGTAGGAGTCTATCACTGCTAGTTTTGCAATGCATGCTATGTTTAAAATCTTACGCTCTTTGAAACATGTCTGATTCACTTGCTCGTAGCACTAATATCTCCTGAGGCGTCTTCTATTTGTGAGTGGAACTATCCTGAAAAATGTTAAGGATAGGGTGAGTATATACTATACTCAGTAGGAGTCTATCACTGCTAGTTTTGCAATGCATGCTATGTTTAAAATCTTACGCTCTTTGAAACATGTGCATGTTCGAACAACCATGTTCAATATCGACATTAAAACCATTGTCAAATTGGAATACTGACGACTAAAGAATTGCATAATGCAAGTCGAAAGTATCATATATATATCATAAACATAATGATATGCATAATATGCTCAACTGAATCCAACTCATGGATATCTGGTATGGTCGACCAACCTCATGTCATGCCATATGCAATGCATGTAAATCCTCAAACCATAGGGTCCAACTATGCCCACGACCTCGCTGCCGTGTGGTCCTCGGGTACCTAGGGACATAGGGTCATATGCCTGCATGGGACATATGACACTTCGACCCAGTGCCGTGACACTAGTGGTAGCCCCCTGTACCACATGCAGTTGAAGTAGGGACATGCCCTTTTTGGGCATGGTACCCATCCACCTAATAGTGGTAGAGGCTGGAGGCCAACCCAAACAAGTAAAAACCTCTTTTTCAAAACCTGTCCTCTTTGGGTCCCTCACAACTGCTTGGCTCTCACAACTGCCTACCCAGCATCTTTTGGGCACACCAGCGTCTTTTGGTAACCCTCAAGGACATGCAATTTTTCAAGAACTCAATGCTCACAAATCATGCAATATATGAAATTGTTTGCAAAACATGTCTATGCATAATGTATTTAATCGTATGCATGCTGAATTCATTTATATGCTAAACAAGCCATAAAATAAGTCATGCTAAACAAGTCATATAATTTATACTTAAAACATGCATTCAAAACAATCATGGCTCTTTTTAAAAGTCTAGTAGCGATAGAGCACCTACCTCAAAGTCTCTTGGAGTCGCATCCTTTATCACTTCAACCCGTCCCTGGGTCTCATTTATAAACTTCTGGGTATGAATGGATACAAGGAGTCCTTATTAATTTCATTCTATTTAGACATTAGATCGCTAAATCTGCCTTTTAGGGTCCATGGTCCTTGCCTAATTTATTGTCAGGCTAGATCTTGTGATGTGGATCTACTATTCCTTGGTTAACTCTGTAAATTGTCCTCTAATCTTATCCTTATAGTCTCGTTAGGTCTGCGTGTCCCAGTTCCCAAGACACCCGTGCATCTTGGTTGAACCGCGACCGCCTTACGTGCGTGCGCCCAAAGGCCGTGCCAGGGACCACGTTTTGCACGCGCACATGCATGCTCAAGTGACGAGCTGTGATGTGCATCATCGCATAGATGCACCTTGTAGCATGTCGTATTTGAGCTCCCAGGGCACTCCGTGCATCCTGGTTGAGCCAGGACCCGTGCCCCATGTCACGTGCACACCCGAAGGTCGCACCTGGGACAGTGTACGCATTGTCGTATGCCTGGAACTCATCCCAGGGACCCTGTCCCAGGCGTACGTGGAGCATGGTGTCCCTGGGACGCCTTGCTCGTGTAGGGCCGGCCCAAGCCGGCTTGGAACGTTTTTCGGCCAGGAAACCCAGCTGGAAAATGGCTGGGAAAAGACCAAATTCGGCATGGATCTAGCTTGAGGGGAGTGAAACAGAGAGAAAGAAGGTAAGGAGGGGCTTACCTGTAGCCTGGGGACGCCCATCGCCGGTGGTGGAACCCCATTTCACTATGAACCTCCTGCTCGCTGGAAAACTCGAAGAAAGGGGAAGACCCCATTGCCAAGACCGAAAAAAGAGAGGGGCATGGGGAAAATGGCAATGGCCGGCCTGACTTTGGCCTGGCTGTTGCCGAAAAATGCAGATGGAAGTCGGGCTTGAGACGGGTTTCCGATTTTGCCGGAAACCCCAGTCTCAAAACGACCGAAAAATCACGTTTTTTGGAGAGGGGAGATGGGGCTTTTTATAGTCCTGCTATGGCAGTGCTGCCAATGGCGGTGTCGCCCTTGGCGGTGGCAGATCTCTTTGGAAAAATTGGGAGAGGAAGGTTTCTGGAAAAGGGTGGAGGTGGAAGACGACAGGGGGTGCCGTTATCAAAACGGCCCCCTGCGTTTTTCATTTTTTTTTGTTTTTTGTTTAAATTACAGAACTGCCCCTAATCTTTAAATGACTGTAACGTCTTCATACGAACTCCGTTTTGGGTGATTTTTGAGGCGTTGGATTCCATTTTTTGAGTAGAATCTAATGGTACTAAGTTTCCTTACAAATTCCTTCATTTACTATTTCAAATAAAGTGAAATATTTAACTCAGTTCATTTCCTATAGAATGTCCAATTTTGGTTAAAATAGAGTAAATTGCTCGGGCATTACAACAAGATAGTTCTTCCATTTTCTCCATTGCTCACCTACCCCTTGTAAAGCAAGTGTCTTCTTGTCATCTGACACATCAAAGGCAAACTACAAATTGAACACATCAATTATTATATTTGAAAAATAAGGAAAGTTATAATGTAAATAATACATGTACTTAATGTTTACATGCCTTCACCATTTCTCATATTAAATATTTTGTCGAGGATGGAACATGTCTCCAATCCTCAATTGTGATAGGAACCATGATTCTTATTGTCGAGCAAAGGAAACTACTATAAGTAAGGGCACTGTCACCAATCTCTTGCTCTCTACTATTCTATTGGACAGTTTCTTTAAATCCCTTCAAATCTCTCTTTTTAACCTTTTCCATTGTTGTTCACCCTCTGCTTTTTGTTTTAGGAGTAGTGCTCATGTTGGCCTCTTGTTCATGCTCTTCAATGTGGTCGTAATCTTCAGTTTGATATTCTTCTCGTTCCATCGTTACTCAAAGAAACACTCAATGATATTAGAACAAAAAAGGCTATGTAATGAATTTAAAGAAACCAAATTCCATCCAATAATTGAATTGCTGAGTACATACGGCCTATGGATATGGATCATTAAGTACTATAGAGAGAACGAGTATATGGCTTAGGAAAATGACACTTGACATAGTACTTAAATAAAGAGAAATGCCATAAGATGATGTGCATACACTATAAATGCAATGAGTATACCATGGAAATTGACATGTGATAAGCTATGGAAATGCTATCAAAGAAACACATAACAATTAATGAGAAAATCCATGGCATGATGTGATAATACTTAGGTTCTAAATTAGTGACCAAAGTATTAAACATGAAACATTGTGACAGTGATTATCAAAGTGGAAGCTAAATGAACATGGCTGGTTGAACAATTATCATAAGACATGAACTTGAACTAGTAAGAAAACACATTCATGAAGTACCTAACATGACTAGCTAGGATTGATAGATCCATGATATGGAAACTAAATTGAATCTATACTTCCAAGTAGTTTGGTTATGTTATACATGCCTTTGAAAAGAATTACATGAAACAATATAGAAAATCAAATCTATAAAAGGTAAATGCTTATAAAAACATTGAAAAGTTGTAACAACCCTCAATTGTGGGTTATTTTTTATATATTAAATCATAAATTTGATGGAAAGAAAAATCAGAATTTAAATTCAGGAAAATTAGAATTTTCAAAAATAACCTCCTTGTAAACTCAAAATTTGGACTAGGGATTCTCAAATTTGGAATGTATGGATGACACTAATTTTGGCCAAAATAGAGATCGTGGCGAAAAATCTCCAAAATTTTACTAATTTAAGGGGGGTCCAAATTGATAACAACACCCCCACCTTCATTGGTTGGTAACGCTGTAGGACGACACAACACACATGGAGTGGAGCTCGACACGCGGCGGCCGCATTATCACGTATCACTGCTTTATCCCACATCAAGTGGTGACAAAAATGAAGCATAAATAGGGGGAACACCAACAAGAGGGAAAGCCTGGCATCCACCCCCTCCATTCAGCCCCTACTGGTTGAAGTCCCTCTAGTCTGATCCCCATCGGTGAGCTCCCTTGGTTCTCCCCCCTTCCTCTGGCCACAACCCTTGCTTTTCCCCGCTTTTACTGATGTTGACAAGAAAACCCAAAATGGCTTTCACTAGTACGTAACCCTCCTTGATCAGGTTTTCTCGGCACTGATTTCCTCTCCCTTGAAACCCTTTCCCTCTGATGATAATGGAACCCAGATTGGGTGTTCTTCAGGAGTCGCACAGAACCCTGGCCACTGCATAGACCCTTTTGTCCTCCCCTACTAGATTTCCTCTCCCTGGAATCCTACTCCCATCGGCAATAATGGGAAAATTGGATTTTCCCCTAAACGACTGGCTGGACTCACCACTCTTCCCTCTCCTCTTCCCCATTTCAACATTGCAGTGTGGCTACCCTTGCATGCCCGTGCGCACAGGCCTACCATGAGCTAGCACCTGATTCCTCCTTTTCCCCCTTTGCTCTTCTCAGTCACTCGCTCAGCCATCCATGGGTAGGCCAACAAGCTAGGACCCCATTCCCACCATTTTCCCTTTTAGCATGGATCGGTGGTGTCCGGATAGAAACTCACCACTAGCCACCATCCTCCTCTCCCCCCTAGTTTTCTCTATTCTAACGGGTTAGGACAGGGTTGACTTGTTGAGTCAACCCGTTCCTGACTTGTTTGGAAGGGGCTAAGTTGACCCTGTGAACTTTAAACCTCTACTCTGGACAAACTAAGAGGAATCTTGGAGATCTAAGAGTACCCTTGTAATCCTGGCAATGTGGGGAACAAAACACATATTCCCATTTCTCGATCAAGGAAGATCCAACCGTTGATTTACTAGACATTTGATTGGAGGTTAGATTGTCTAATCTGTAATGATCTGACTTTGTTTTTTTTATCCAAGTAGTCTGTAGTGATCCTCATGAAATATAGATCATGGATTTATACAAGAATATTGGGTCAAAAGCTTTTATGGAGATGATTTAGCTGATCTGGATCAATGGCTAAGATCAATTGAAGATCTAGGTATGAAATTGGATCCAATTTGATGATCTGAATTGTTTAGAATTCTTATGTAGATTAATTGGTTATAATTACTAAATTTTCATGTGATCTAGGGTAGTCAAGTGAATAAAATTGATGAGATCAACATGGATATCTGATGATCAAGTATAATTGATGCGATTGGTGGACGATTAGACCAAGTAGATAGTTGGAGGTTATTCAAATTGACTTGTTCAAGTTAAGAGCAATGTATTAATCATTTGACAGATTGATTTGATTTCAACTATATAAGATTGAGAATGATAGTTGTATAATAATGCCTGATTAATTGATTTGAATGATAAATTAACCGAGATTAATATGGTTTGAGTCTAGTGACTCTGAAATGTGTAATGATATGATTAAGAAGAAGGACCAGATGGTTATGAGTGGGCCCGATCAAGTATGAATTGAATTATTAGCCAATTAGGGTGGGCCCCGCCTTGAGATTCTAGGGTTGGGAATCATTAAACTATCTTGAATGCGATGTAATGAATACAAAAGTGTAATGTCATGTAATTAAGAATCCAATTGGATTTTGAGTATGACTGGATGTGATATATATCCAGGTGAATGGAACTGTGGTGGATGGCGCTAAAGATGGGTCAGATTGAACTAGGAGGTACAGATGAGTAGTACGTTGTTTGAGGTAGGTGATTACATTTGGATTTTTTCTATGATTTCTTAAATCATGACGTATTATCTGAAACTTTAAGGCATGGGTTTTATGCTCTGCTATGTTTGCAAGAAATTATTTTTTAGCATGTATTGCCGATATGCTTGCTACTACTTCTGTGCATGACTTATGCACTATTTCTAGTACATTTTAGTTTGCATCGATTTAATTATTGATGATTTTTTACACTAATTTTTGACGCATGATGTTGATATATTGAATTACTCTCTCAATTTCCTTTTATCGAGAATGATTATGCATGGATTTTTGATACTTGCTTAATGGCTGTTGATTTATGATGGGTGCTTCTACTCAGTGAGTACTATGCTAGGAGGGTTGTAGGGTTGACCACCCACCCTCTAACTTTGTGATGATGATAATTAGATACCCGCCCTGAGAGGGCCAGGTACGTAGGTGGTGGTATCATGGGTAGTCCCCACTGGAGGTTCGTTCTCCCCCATGTGGGATGGAGGAAGTCTCCTGTTATGGTGTCGATAAGGTGCAGCAGTTGATGAGATCCTGGTGTGGTTGCCACTGTAGCATAGTAGCCCATACTCTTATTCTATATGCTCATGTGACATGGTTATATAGGGATCACGGGGTAAGCTGGGCCTAAGGGCTTATGCGGGCTGCATATGAGGGACCCAGGTTTGGAATGAGTACTCACTGCCAATGCCATGAGTGTAGTTGAGACACTCTTAAGGCTAGATTGTACATGGTGCACTGTTCATCATGACATGCGTTTATATTATGTTGTGGACACGAATTCTTATTGCTTTTAATAGACACATATCCATGTGTTGCTGACATAGATTCTTATTGCTTTTGATGGATGCTTATCCTTGTATTGTTCATGCCTTGCATGTCATGATGGTTAGATTTGATATCGATTTGTTCAGACTTATGATTTTCATGTGTTATTCATTATGGACGTCTGATGATTGGCATGCCTTGTACATGTTTTATCTTATGAGATTTGCCATGACATTGATATTTCGTGTGACATAATTTCATTGTATTTATTTATTGAATGTGATCACCTACACAAGCATAGCTTGTTGAGGTATTGCTTTTTTTTGCAATGCCTCATATATAGAGAGTTTCCATAGGTTGATGCTTTGATAGAGCAAACAAAAGTGATGACAGTTTCCAATGAAGTGTTGAGGATATTTTAGAGATGACAAGTTTTGTTCAGGACCTCACTTTGGGTTATTATTTATGGACTATACATTATTATATTAGCAATGTGACCTGGATGTGAGGATATGAATTCATGTTGGATGTGATGGCTGCATGGACAGACCCTGGGTATTTTGTCATGACTTGATTTTCTTATCTACTGTTGGAGTATACATTTTCATTGAAAATAGTATTTGAGTTAGATGGATGGCTGTGAAGATTGAGTCTCCCATGTGTCATGTCTTATATTGTGTTTATCAAGTGATTTTGTATTGCACGTGTTGTGTGCAATGGTCCAAAATACAAAGGAGACTGCTAGATTTTTTATAGAAATGAGATTTCATTTCACTATTAAATCCATGATTTTGTGGTTGTATGACTCTCGAGACTTTGAAATGAATGCTTTTATTTGAGTTTTGTTTTTGGTCACTTTAAAAATCAAAGTTTTTAAAGTAGAGATCCCGACTCATTTTATATATTGTTATTTTATTGTTGGTAAAACTCCGGGCATCACAGTTTGGTATTAGAGCCCAGGTTTACTCTATCATAGCCGTTCCAACAAACTAAAGGTCACATACAATCCATGAAGTGAGGTGATTTCCTAAATAAGAGTTATAAGGATAATTCATGTGAAGGATGTTGATGATTGTGAAATAGATAATGCCATGAAGTTGGTAGATTTTCTTAGAGTAATTAAGACTTTCAATCCTTGTATGAGTACAAGCAAGTACACTTTTATGAAAAGTGTATGATTCCTAGAGTAAATAATTGGAATAAAAATTTTGAAGTAGTTTCTCTCAATGAGAACTTTAATATATGATAAAAGATATATTCATGTGGAATTTTTCTGATAGTCCAAATTTCTAACTTGGATTGTGTGTATGAACTCTTAGAAAAATCCTAACAATTATTACAATAACAATAGTATGATAAGATTGATGGAGGATCAGAAATGATTACAACTAATGAGAACGCGAGAACATTGAGAGAAGTATTATATTAATTTAAGCTTGAAGCAAATTTATTTGATGAATAAAGAGTAATATGGTGAAAATCATTGAAAATTTGATGAAGTAAGATCCTAATGTTTTTATGGATGAATTACTTGAACTATGAGATGAAAATTTATGGGTTTTTCTGCATATAGAAATATTGATAGCCTATCAATGAGAAGTGGATCCTTATGAATTTCTGAGGGCTCTATTTATGATTTTGAGGTGTGTAGTGCCTAGAGGATATGATAACTATTTTATGAGAATAGTTATTAAATAGTGATGATGATGTGGTCTCCAATAGCTAAGAAAGTCATTATGAAAGATCAATTACTTGGGTGTGAGATTGACAAGTGTAAATGATTTTGATTGATATGATCTGAAATAATTCATTTGTTAAAGGAAATGAAATGATGGAGGTGAGAACACCGAAAATGAAATTACGAGGATTCTAAGGATGGTTATTTGAGAAAACATGTTCTTCTATATCATTGTGACTTTAATCTAAATGGGCCTTGGGAAGTCTTGTGATAATTAGTATTTTTGGAAACTAAGGGAGTTTGACACTTAAAGTGAAGAAATAGACGGTTCAACAATATTGACCCACTATACTCAATTGAAGAGACTTGCCCAAATTCCTTCACCATGAACAAGGAGACTGTGGATAGATTGTGATATTTTGACACCTGTATTGAGGGATCAGCCGGTTATGTCGCGTTCTACATTGGTAGTGAGGTTACAAACATAACCTTTATGTAAAGAGGGATCCTCTTAGGACCAAGGCTAACCGCAGAAACTCAGACATGGGTAGTTTGAGTCAGCCTAGTAAGGGCAAGAGACCTTTCACTGACACAGCTACAGAGGGCATTGAGCTAACGACATTTGATCAAGTGGTGTACGGATACGGATGAGAGAAGGTGTACTAGTTGTAAGGACAGACACCTAGCCAATTATGTCCTAGAGTTAGTAGATCACTGCAGCAGTAGTAATATCAGCAGTTGTTGCCATCACAGTGGCAATCCTTTAAATGTTTTGACTGTGGAGAGACAGGATATTCCTTTAGAGACTGTCCCATTAGACAATGAGTCAGATTGATTGACATTAGAGACAGGGTAGAGATGGCCCCACATTATCAGTGATAAAATTTTCCATTACTTGGAGGTAAGTATAGGCCTTGAACCAAATAGTGGAAAATATGTTCTAATTGCTGGTAACTATGTTAGAATCCTCCTTGATCTAAGATTCAGTTATTTTTCTGCTTTATTTATTTGCACCTTGAGGAATACTCTTGTATATATGACAGTCTCTGAGTTGGATGTCATGATGCTGATGATGAGTGAGAGGATGGATATTGAGCTAATCTTACTTGATATGATTGATCATGATACCATCCTTGGGATGGATTTTATTTATTTGGGGATAGTTGATTGTTGTGAGGAATAGATCACTTTTAGTGTGCTTGGACAATCAGTGACCTAGTTCTTGATGGGAAGAGCATCATTGAGGTTGTGTTTTTTTTTTTCCTTGAAGGCAATGCCATTCCCATCTGATGTACTGAGTTCTGGTTAGAGCAGCCACAAATTGAGTGCACATATGGTGTGCGAGAATTCCTAATCTTTCTTGAAGAGGTTTCAGGATTTTTTTCCACCAGAGGTTGATTTATTGATATTGATTTGGCATCAGATATAGTGCCATTTTCTAAGGTGCAATACAGGTTAGCCCCAATTGAGCTGGAAGGGTTCTAGCTATAGTAGTTATTTGATGAGGTTTATCAGACCTAGTGAGTCTTCATTGGGTGCATTAAACCTCTTTATGAGAAGAGAGATAGATTCTTATTGTCAAAAACTTGTTGATGTTTTCTACAAGTGCACGGGCTATTATAATAGAGCATGTGCAAGTACGGGTGGATCCCCCAGGGATGCACTTTAAGAATTTGGAGATTTAATAAACTTTAATTCTTCAAAAATTGAAATTAAATAAAAAATTTAATAGAAAAAGAAATCAGACATCAAATGTGTTTAGTCAATGAAATTACAGAGGTCTAATCCAAAGAAAACAAAAATTTTAACTAAAAAAATAAGAAAATTTCACTTCCCTAGACTGCTTATCTTCAAATTCTGTAAATTTGGTCTCCTAAATCATGATCGGCCTTATCAACATGATTATGGTACTTTTAATTAATGATCATCCAAATGGATTAGGCAGATTCCAAAAATTCTGAGATATCTGAGCTAAATAAGAATTTTGAGATTTAATACCTCAGATCTGGGTTTAGATTCTTCGATTGAAGACCAGGAAGAATAAAAGTGCTTTAAATTGTCTTATAACTCAGATCTGAAAGTTAATTGAAAGTTAGAATTGAAATGGATGAGCAATTAAAGATATCCTAAAATTAAACCAGAACTGTTGATTCAACTAAACACAGTTAGATAAAACAGTTCCTGGATTAATTGAGAGCAACATAGAATGCAGATAATAGAATGGGAATAACACAAAACATGGACAAGAATAGTAACAAGACAAAAAATGTAAATAGAATTTTTCTACCAAAGGCAAAATAGGAATTTTTCCTGAAAGTTCCTTAAACTTCCCGTAAAACGGAAAAGAAAATATTTTACTGAGAAGATGGTGATGGGCATGGTCAACTAGTGCTATGCAATGGAATGGAGAACAAGGGCTACTTGTGGTGATCTAGGCTATCCAGTCATGACAAGTAGAGGAGCCTAGGGCATCAACTGGCCATGCGATGGAGGAGATCTAAGCGTCGGGTCGCTGGTGCTGTAGGTGGAAGAGCTAGGTTCATGCTTAGCTAGTGAAGATGACCCCATGGAGTAGAGGGGAACAAAGGAGATGGTGTGGGTGAAGCTGCCAGTGAAGTAGAAAGAGGAAAGAGTGTGGTGAAGGAGGTAGATGATAAGGCTTGGTCGGTGACTGGAAGGGAAGTTGCCTGGAGTAGTGACAAATAGAGGAGAAATGGATTCCGATGTCTGATAGTAAAGCAAAGGATGACGATGGGATGGAAGGGAGGAGAAGCTGGTGCTGCATCAGGCTAGATAATATGAGAAGCTAGGGCATTGATCGGTCTAGTTGATGCCTCGATGAATAGAGGAATAAGGAGATGGAGATGGAGGCTTGGTGATGGCAAGGGAAAGAGGAGACAGTGACGGGTTTGATGATGTTGGGATGGGCTGAGTAGAGAAGAAGAGATGCAGACAAAGGGGTTGTTGCAGTGAGGAAATAGAGTAGGGAAGTGGAGAGATTATGGGGAGATGGCGAACTCGATTTCCTATTGGAAACCAGGAAGGAAAGAAAAAAAAATAGAGTTGATGCATGGAGGAGGTTTGGGCGATATGATGAAGCAAAGAAGGGACACACAGTGAGAAAGAAGGATAGAAGATAGAATTGGAAAGTGGGGGTGATAGGTCTGGTGTGTTGATTTTGGGTGAGATGGGAAGGAGAGAAACAAAAAAAAAGTGTGGTGAAGAAGGTAGCTCAAAAAAACTGATAGAAGGGGCTGTGACAGAGCATGAGATAGAGATAGGAGAAGGAGATAGTAGAGGAGAATATTAGAGATGGAGGAAAAAAAACAATGATGAAACTAAAAGAATGCGATGAGAGAACAATGACTAGCAGACAAAGGAAAGCAAACCAAAACTCCTAAAAACTTAAACTCCCTCCTTTTAGAATCCCACAGTTCCTCTTCTTATAGATTTTCCCCCTTCTAATTCCCTCTTTCCTTATTTTTAGGAGTTAGTTTCCTATTAGGAAACTTCCTCCTAATTTCCATTCTGATCCATAGTTTCCTCTCCTTATTAGAACTCCTCTTCCTTTAGGAAACCTTCCACTCTTGCCTGAATGATCTTTAAGATGATTTGCAGCATTGAAATTCAATTTGATCCATCCATGCCACTTTTGATCTATCTGCACCATTGAATATTGATCTGAGCCATCCAACCTCCTTTAGTTGATCTGCAAGACCAAAGACTAGATTAGAGTCATCTAAACCATACATTAAGTATCTGATTAGCTCAATTGATCATCTGACTGTTAATTTTGACAATTTAAGGTTGGATGGTCAATTTGAGCTAAATTTCATATTTTATCTGAAAATCATCAAATTGATGAGTTAGATGATCCAATTAAATGCTAAACTAGGAGTCTTTTATCCAAAATTAAACTCTTAACACACACCCCAACCAGCATTTTGCTAGTCCCAAGAAAAATATGCAGAAAACTATTTTACAAAAATTGGTACAAGGTGCCAGTTTCGTAGGTACTCACAATTGCACTTAGCACATGCAACAAGCCCTTGAACTCCTAGGTTATCCCTAGTGGTTGAGTTATGCCTCATGAGGGTTTGTAGTGAATATATCTACAAAATTCAATAAGGGTGAGTCCCCTATTTTATCTCAGAGAATCCTCATTCATTAGCAATCTACTAGTTTTTCACAACTTAATGGAGAGGATTTGACAATTTTACACATCATACACATATTAAAGACAGTTTATTTGAGTTAGTTCTCGGCATGCATATGTGTGTGTACAGTAACATAAATCTCAACTTCTAACCAGAGATGCTTAAATTCTATTGGAAATATGTCTTGACCTCAAATCTTCACAGGTATCCGTTCAGAAATGAAACTCTCAGATAAAGGGTTTAAACATATTTCTCTCATTATGTGACTGAATCCAATAAGCTAATGGTTCACATAAATCTTTTGAATGATCATGAGACAAAGGAAAGTGATCCCTAAGAGTGGATGTTATCACCAAGAATATTAGGGGTCTTTTACTTTAATTCCTTCTTTTTATCTCCTCTTAAGGCTATGTTCCACCTAAAATTAATAGGTCTTTAACTAGGACGAAATGTAGGCTTAGGATAGGTTTAGTAAACAATGGTATGAGTGTTTCAAAGGTTCAAAATTGAGTAGAGGTCTTCACTAAATATTTGTTAGGACAACTTTTCTTTTGGGTTTGTACTTGAAGTGAATATATCTCTCATATTTTTGTCTTTCACTTTCATTTTTTTATTTTTGGCTTCTTTTGAAGAAAAACTACTCTTTTTTCTCACTTCTTTGAATTTTTGTCCTACTTTGAACTTTTTCTACTAACTCTACTCAT
Source organism: Warburgia ugandensis (assembly GCA_035236585.1). Lineage (NCBI taxonomy): Eukaryota > Viridiplantae > Streptophyta > Magnoliopsida > Canellales > Canellaceae > Warburgia > Warburgia ugandensis. The sequence continues at coordinate 58,713,066 of CP141132.1, read as the reverse complement.
TTTGAATATGGGTAGTGGTTATTTAATATACTAGCTTATTTCAGGTTAAGGTGAGTGGGATTAGGAAAGAAAAGGCTTAATAATAGGCTTAAATGGGCTAACTAGTGGTATCATATATGGGTAGGCTTTATATCTCTGGCTGAGCAGGGATGACCTACATCATTTCCTATGTTTACTAAAGCCAATCAAATCCAATAAATTTCCTAGAATCAAAGCTATTACTCCTATTTATTCTTGATGTTTAACCAAAACAAGGATAATAGGATCACACTAATGTATATACTCTGAAGAAATTGTGAAATTACTTATAACTCTCTGATAGAAGATAGTCTATAAACTCTCTGGGTTATAGGTCTCTACTGATTTTCCTTAGGGTCTCTAAGTCATACCTCTCTATTAGTCATGATTATGTGTTGTGTGTAAATAGTTTTCGAGAACTAACTTCCATAAAATGCTTCAACATATGCATAATATGCAAAACTAATCATATGCATTCCCATTAAGAGGTGAAAACAGTAGAAGTACTAAATTCTGAACATCCAGTTCTCATCACAGTAAAGGAACTCTACCTTAAAAACTTTGTTTTTTCAAAAGAAAACTCAACAAAATCCCTATATGCATCTACTCCTCCCAACTTGAATGAAACATTATCCTCAATGTTTGGAAAACATAGGATCCTATATGATAATTGAAGGATGTAGAAGATGGAAATTTGAAAAACAGTTGGGTTGCCTCCCAGGAAGCGCTAAGTTTTATGTCTTCAGCTAGATATAATGATGAATGCTATGATATTGAAAGGATCTTAGAGTGGTAATCTAAGGTGGGTTATGATATTGAGGTGCCTCTAAAAGTGCCTCTTCAATTTCAAGGTCAAACAGTTCTAGGAAAGGTTTTAATCTTTGACCATTGACCTTTTGGATTTGTCCATCCTTTTCAATCTCAATGGCCCCATGAGGATAGATTGTGTGTACTATATAAGGTCCAGTCCATCTAGATCTTAGTTTTTCTAGAAATAGATGCAGTCTAAAGTTATACAATAAGACCTTTTGAGTGGGTGTGAAGGATTTTCTTAAAATATGTCTATCATGTATAGCCTTCTGTTGATATTTTTCACAAGTGCACGGGCTATTGTAGTATAGCTATGCAAATACGGGTCGAATCCATAGGGACTCGCTTTAATTGGAGTTTTTAATAGAATTTAATTATTTAAAACTAAAAGAAAATAACAAAACTAGCCTAACTATTGAGCTTTATTCAAATGATGCAATTTATATAACTTTCAAGTCCAGAAAACATAAAATAAAACCAATTAAACATCCTTGAATTATACTGTCTGTGGATAGCATTGTCCTTGGATAACATTGTCAAAAGATGGATAAAATAAAGCTTAAATGGAACGGGGATACAGATGTAAATAAAAAGAGGATGCAGATGTAATTAACTAAAAAGTCTAGAAATGTAATTGCATTTAAAGATGAAGAGCAAAAATGGGACTTTATTAAAAATCTGGTTTTTAACAAAAACTAGACAAAACCCCACGAAGAAGAACACTAGTGGAGAAGGAGATGGAGCTGGAGGAGAAAAGAAAAGGAAAGGAATGAGCGAGGAAAACCCGCTTCGGGTTTCCTTCTCCGGACCGTCCAGTGAAGAGAAAAATGTCGGATCCTATGGTAATCAATGCCAAAACTGGAGGAAATCGACTTTTTTGGACTGTTCAAATTGGCCAGACGGCAATGTAGATGGGTGTCGCACGGTTAGGCTGGAATCGCCTCGTCTTGCTCCTAGATAGTGGAAGATCTTCGTACTCTAGGCATTGTCCAATGATTCTGATCTAGGCTTGGATGCTTGTCTGAAGAGGAAAAATGATGCCTTTTCTGGGCATCATCTAAGTCCTGGTGTAGCTAACGCCGGCTACCTAGGTTTATGTGGGCAGAACAGATGAGGGGAAAAGGTGGTGCGATGGATTGGGAGTCAGGCAAACAAGGGAAAGTGGGTGATGGGGATGGATCTAGGTTCTGGGTCAATGTGGTGAAGTAGATGGATTGAAACAGAGATGGGTGTGGTGGAAACGGGAAGCTTGAGACTGAGAAGAGTTGAATGTGGAGCTTACAAGAGAGGTGGAAAGATGCACATGATGGGGAAAGATAGACGGTAACAATAGAGAATTGCTAAGAGACTAAATGAATGTTGTCAAAGGAGAAAAAAAAAAAACGATGCAAACAACCTAATTTAGAAATATAGAAAAGCAAGCAATGTAAAACAAATCAGAACTTCCAACTCCCAAACTCTTAAAGAAGAAAATGTGAATGAGAAACAACACAAGGACAAAACTTGTTTGATGTTTTTCGCAAGTGCATAGGCTATTGTAGTATAGCTATGCAAATATGGGTCGATCCCACAGGGACTAGCTTTAGAATTTTGAAGTTTTTAATAAAATTTAATTATTTAAACTTCAATTCAATTGAAAAAAAAAATTAATAGAAAAAATTCAGACTTCAAATATAATTTATCAATGAGAATTACAAAAGTTCAACACAAGAATAAAGGAAATTAACTAAAGAAACAAGAAAATTCCACTTCCCTAGACTAGTTATTGTTAATTTCTTCATATTTGAGCATATAAACTTTGATCAAACTCCATCAGAATATTTCTAGTACTCCTGATTGATGATCCACTGGATGGATTAGGCAGATTTCATAAATTCTAAGAGATCTGGCCTAAATAAGAATTTTGGGCATTGGATGGTTTAGATCACTTTCTAGGGTTCAGATTAAAGATCAGAGACATTAATCATGACAATGGATGTACTCAAAATGAATAGGTAAAATTAATTTCAAATCAGAAGAGAAAAAGATGAGGAATTGAAGATTTTGATTGGTTAAGGCTAACCTGTTGATTGGGTTAGACCTTAATTGATCTGTCTTGATTAATCTATTCCTGGATAAGCAGAATAAGGATAAACCAGGATTGGAATAGTTAGGGATAGATATGAAAATAAATAGATATGAAAATAAAGCGAGGACTCAGATGGAATTAAAATGAGGACACAGATGGTATTAACAGAAAGGACAGAATTGAGATTTCTTTAAATAATGAAGGGCAGAACTAGAATCTCGTAAAAAAAACCTGGTTTTTAAGAAAATACCAAACGAAGGAGAGATGGGGAAGAAGAAGGAGAATGGGGAAAAGAGAGAAAGGGAGAAGAAAGGAGAGGGAGAGAGGGAAGAAGGATGGAAAGGAGCGAAGGAGGAAAACCCAGCTCGATTTTCCCTCTCCGGGACATCCATAGGCAGGAAATTTCCGGATTCAATGTGATGGGCATGCGATCTAGCTGGTGAAGGCTACAATCTGAAGTCGACAACGCAAAGATGTCGGAGAATAAGATGGATGGCAGAGAAGATGGAGATGCTTGCTGGAAACGATCTGTAGTAGAGGTTGACCTGGGCACCTCGTCTATGCCGTACGGAGTAGATGAGGCATCACATGAGTCCTTGGAGCAGAGTCCTTTGGGTGGTGAAGATGGATGAAAGGGGAGAGGTGGGTTGCGACTAGAGATTGAGAGAGAGGATTGTGGGTGTGACTAGAAAGTCCCGTGAAAGCAGATAAAGGATCGAGATTGGTGGCCTAAGCAGAGCAATGTTGCTTGCTCAGGTGATTTGGGGGTTGAAAGAGAGAAAATTACATATGGAGAGGTCAGAGGGAAAAGGGTTGCGCTGTACTAGCCGGTAGTGATGATGGGGGCAGGGCTAATGTGGTGGTGTGATGGATGGTGCTGGGTTCTGGGTGACGGTGAAAGCAATGCACGAGAAGGGAATCTAGGTTGATGTGTAAAAAATTGATGAAAAGATGATGCTAAGAAGAAGAAGTAATGTGGAATAATTAAGGAAGATGCTGTGAATGTAACTGGATGAATGAAGATTAAGAGAAAAGTGTAACTAAAGAACTTAGGCAAGCAAGAAAATTGAACAAAGAAGACAACGGAAAACCCAACTCTCCAAAAACAACTCCCTCTCCCCCATAGGGATCCCCTCTTTATAGCCTTTTCCCCTTCCTTGTTTTTCTCCAACTCTTTCCTTATCTTCCTCCAACTCCTTCCTTGAAGAGATAACTTCCTTTGAGGAAACTTTATCCTCTCCCAAATTAGGATTCTTCTCATTAGTAATTCTTTTCCAATTTGGACTCATCTCATTCTAATTAAGACTTTTGCCTTCTTGATCTACACCGTTGATCATAGATCTTGAGCCATCCACCCCTCCTTTAGTTGATATGTAGAATAAAAGACTAAATTAGAATCATCAAAACCATACATTAATCATCTAATAAGCTCTAATGATCATCTAACCGTTGATTTTGAGAAATTAAGATTTGGACAGTCAATTTGAGCTAACTTTTAAATCAAGCTAAATTTTGAAATTTTGAACGTTTAGATGATCTAAGTGAATGCTAAACTAAGGGTCTTTTAGCCAAAAATGAACACTTAACACCTTCATTCGGTCTTTGTATAATAGTGCAGAGTCATATGCATCTTTCCTCAATTCTTCCAACTCATTGAGTTGGAGTTTTCTATAGGTCCTAATAGAATCGAAGTCTAAATTGAGGTTTTTGATAGCCCAATATGCCTTGTGTTCTAACTCTACTGGTAAGTGGCAGGCCTTTCCATAGACCAAGCAGTAGGGTGACAGTCCTATAGGGGTTTTATATGCTGTACAATAAGCCCATAAAGCGTCATTAAGTCTCAGAGACTAGTCTTTCCTACTTGGATTGACTGTCTTTTCTAAAATTTACTTTATCTCCCTATTAGATGCCTCTACTTGACCATTGGTTTGAGGGTGATATGGGGTAGCTATCCTATGATTGACACCATACTTTTTCATTAAATTTTCAAACACTTTATTATAAAAGTGTTTTCCCCCATCACTTATTATTGCTCTAAGAGTACCAAACTGTGTAAAAAATATTTTCTTTTAAAAATTTTACCACAACCTTGTGGTCCTTGATTTTGCAGGGTATAGCCTCCACCCACTTGAACATGTAGTCCACTCCCATTAGGATGTACAAATTTTTGAAAGAAGTAGGAAAAGCAAACATCAAAAGGTTCTATGACAAGGATTGAGTTTAAGGGCATCATATGTCTCTTTCCTAAACTTCCTAACCGTTGGTACCTTACACATGCTTTTTAGTAAGCATGTTCATCCTTAAATATGGTAGGCCAATAAAATTCACATTTGCAAAAAATTTATAGCGATCTTTTTAGAGTTGAAATGGCCCCTACGTGCATGATCATGACAAAAGGAGATGATTTAATTATTTTCACTATCTGGTACGCATCTCCTAATTACTTGGTCAGGATAGTACTTGAATAAGTACAAATCATCCCAAGTAAAATATCTAACCTCAGTTAAAAATCTCTTTTTATCTTGTTTAGTCCAATGATTAGGCATTTGTCCTATAATAAGATAATTAACAATATCTCCATACTAAGGTAAATGGGAAATATGCAACAGCTGTTCATTTGGGAATGACTTAGCTATAAGTCCATGATCACTAGCGTACTCCACCACTAATCTAGATAAGTGATTTGCTACTACATTTTTTGAACCTTTCTTGTCCCTAATTTCTAAGTCAAACTCTTGTAACAGTAGTATCCAATAGATCAACCTAGGTTTTGCATCCTTTTTAGAAATGAGTTACATCAAGGCTTGTGATCCAAGTAGACTATAACTTTAGACCCCTAACAGGTAAGATCTAAATTTATCGAAAGCAAACACTACAGCTAACAACTCTTTCTCAGTGATTGAATAGTTGAGTTGCACATCAGTTAGTGTTTTACTAACATAATATATCACATGGGGAAGTTTATTAATGCGCTACCCCAAAACAGCTCCAATGGCATAATCAGACACATCACACATTACCTCGAATGGTGCATTCCAATCTAGTGCTCAAATAATAGGTGTAGAAGTGAACTCGATCTTGAGTCGCTCAAATGCTTTATTACAATCTTCATCAAAGTTAAAAGTGGCCTCCTTTGTAAGTAATTTACAGATGGTCTTTGAAATTTTGCTAAAATCTTTGATGAATCGTCTATAAAAGCCTACATGTCCTAAAAAGGAACAAATTTCTTTCATCGTCCTTAGTGGAGGAAGGTTGGCTATTAAATCCACTTTTGCCTTATCGACTTCTATCCCATTGGGTGATACTATGTGGCCTAATATTATCCCACTCCTTATCATAAAATGAAACTTTTCCCAGTTTAAGACAAGATTCTTTTCTTGACACCTTGCAAGGACTAACTTCAAGTGGCGCAGGCACTCATCAAATGATGACCCAAATACTGAGAAGTCATCCATAAACACCTCGAGAAACCTTTCTACCATATTAGAGAAAATGATCAACATACACCTTTGAAATGTAGCTAGATCATTACAAAGCCCAAAAAGCATGTGTCTATAGGCGAAGGTTCCAAATAGGCAGGCGAAGGTGGTCTTCTCCTGATCCTATAGTGCTATAAGAATTTGGTTGTAACCGAAATATTCATCCAAAAAACAATAATAGCTATGTTCGGCCAACCTCTTTAGCATTTGGTCAATGAAGGGTAGAGGAAAATGATCTTTCCTTGTGACCGCGTTCAACTTTCAATAATCAATACAAACTCTCCACTCAGTGGTCATGTAGGTGGGTACTAACTCGTTATCCTCATTTTTGACTAATGTGACCCCAGATTTCTTAGGTACAACTTGAACAAGCTAACCCAAGTACTATCAGAGATGGAGTATATGACACCAAAATTTAAGAGCTTTAGGCCTTCATCTTTGACCATGTCCTTCATGTGGGGGTTCAGTCATCTTTGGGTTTCCCTCGAAGGCTTTGCATTTTCTTCTTTATGTATCCTATGCATGCATACGGCTGGACTATTCCCTTTTATATCTGCTATCATCCTCCCTAAAGCAGTTCTATGTTCCTTAGGAGCATCTAAAAGCTTACCCTCCTGTTCTATCTAAGTTTGATGTTATTATTAAAGGTAAGGCTTCATCTGGGCCTAGGTATGAATATTTCAAGTTATTAGGCAAGGGTTTTAGGTCCAAAGATGGTGGTTGCTCTATTGAGGGTATGGGGATAGATTTAGATGGTGAGAGTGGTTCCACATAAGGACACCACTTGGAGGTATCCATGATTGGTGCAACATCTAAAAGATTGTTTACCTCCTCAATAGACTTGTCTATATTAAATTCTCCATTATAGTGCATGAGACAAGCCTCTAGTAGGTTAGAGATGGACAATGGTAAATGAATCTCATTAATTAGGCTCTCGATTAAATTGACACAACATGAATCATCAAGGTCTAAATGTTGTTGATTAGCATTAAAGACATTAAGCTTAACCTTCATGTTGCTGAATGATAGTTTTAATACACCATTCCTACAGTTAATAATGGCATTGGACATTGCTAAGAATGGATGTCCAAGAATGACTAGGATTTGACTATCGGGATCGAATACAGGCTGGGTGTCTAGTACATTGAAATCAATAGGATATTGAAACTTGTCCACCTATAGAGGACATCCTAGGTAGTGGTTGGTTTTAACTTACCAAGTTTTAATTGCTCATAGATAGAGTATGGCAACAAGTTAACACTAGTCCCTAAGTCAAAAAGTGCCCTATCTATGACATGATCTCCAATAATGCAAGTAATTATAGGACATCTTGGGCCTCTAAACTTTGGTGGGGTCTTGTGTTGAATCAAAGAGCTCACTTGCTGAGTGAGGAAAGCTTTCTTTTGCATATTAAGCTTTTGAATGTTGTGCAGAGCTCTTTTAAGAATTTGGCATAAGCAGGGATGTCTTTAATTGCATTGTATATTGATTTGTACATGTTTAAATACCTCCATTAACTCATTGAAGTTTGTTCCCTTCCTAGCTTTATTCAGTAATTAGGGAAAAGGGGCTTTAAGTAGATAGGGTGCCTCCACTATAGGTTCTAAAGGGTTTTTCTGTCTTTTCCCTTTTTCCAATGTGTTTTAGTTGCCTCTTTTTCCTCTGCAGTTTCCTTAGCCTACCCTTCTGCGTTGTCGATCTAATGACTGCTCCTAGGGGTGGTTATAGACTTGGCATGTGCATGAGGGTTAAGGTTTTGAGAACATGACCTTATCTCAAATTGACCCTTAGGGTTGCGGATGGGTTGAGTAGGGAACTGACCCTTTCCTCTATTATGTAGTTCAACAGACAATTGGCTTATTTACATCTCTAACTTAGATATGGCTTGAGAGTTGACATTATGGTATTGGTTTATAGTCCTTTTTGTTTCTTCATTCTATTTTTCCATCATGCTCTCAATTCTTTCCTCTAAAGATGGTTTCTTCAGTTGTTGAGTTTATTGGAAGCCAAGCTATTGAGGAAGTACAGGCCTACGAGGAAAACTTTGGGTAGGGTTGTTTAGTAGTGGTCCCCTTTGATGATTATTCTTTGACCAGGAAAGATTAGGATGCCTAGCCCATCCAGGATTGTAGGTCTTAAAATACGAGTTGTTGCTAGGTTAGCAATACGCATTCAATGCATTCATGTGGTCTACAAGATATTCAGGGAATACTTTATTGGATGGACAAGTTGAGGTTAAATGAGTTGGACTAAAACAAGTAGCACATACCTCTTGTGGAGGTTTATGGATAATGTAGAAACCATGAAAGATTAAAACATAGTTTCAAGCTTGTCCATTCTTCCACCTAATTTTCTAGTGATAAAATTAAGCTTATGGGATAGATCAGTATGCACTCCTATCTCATAGAGACCTCCTTTGTTAGTGGGCTAGTTAGTTCTTTCTCTCCTATTTGAATAATCCCATTGTTGAGAATTATCGACCATTGTCTGAAAGAATTCCCATGCCTCACTTTCATCCTTTAACATGAGGGTCCCTCCACTCGCTACATCTATCATTTGTTTATTTTGAGGTATCAATTCCTCATAGAAGTATTGGATCTACTGCCATTTCTCAAATCCATGATGAGGTCATTTCTGTAGCAATTCATTTCACCATTCCCAAAATTCATAATATTGTTCATCATCCCTTTGTTGGAAATTTATAATTTCACGACATAGGACATTTGTTTTGTGAATAAGGAAGAACTTGTTCCAAAACTTCTTAAACAATTAGTCCCATGTATGCATGGAACCTACCTCCAAGGAGTTAAGCCATGACTTGGTTTTGTCCTTAAGTGAGAACGAAAATAGCCTAAGCTTAATCAAATCATCCAAAAAAATTTGGAACCTAAATGTGGCACAAATATCAAGGAACTCCTTAATATGTAGGTAGGGGTCTTCTTGGTCACGACCATAAAAAGTGGGGAATAATTGAATGACTCCTAACTTTAACTTGAAGTGGTCTGCATTTGTGGGAGCTAAAGCTATGCAGGATGGGGTATTGAGTTGGAGAGACCTATAGAAATCTCTAATTGTTTTTCTCTCAATCTCTGCTAGTGGTTCAGCCATGGGGTTAGGAACTAGGTTTCTTTCCCCTTGGTGTTGAATGCGTTGAATCTCAGGGTCTAACGGTAATAGCTCTGGGTTTTGAGATTGACGCCCTTGCATGTAAAATGACCTATTCTAAATGCTGACTCTAACTCTACATGATGCAAACAAAAAGCATAGTCAAACAATCCTTAGGGTAATAAGCAACAATCATTTGATTTTCTTGAATTTGTGTGGGGACAATGCTTTTAGATTAACCTAATCTAGCGCTCCTCCTCTCTTTCAAACTTGACTACTGCTTATCAGTTAGGTTCTGCCCAAGATGGTTAATACAATCCTCATGTAAGGAGGTGTTTAGACCTCAACAAACATCAATAGAAGGCGTGGAAAAATCACTTGGATTTTAAGACACCCACTATAACCACAATGCTCAAAAGCCATTGAAGTGACAATAGATCGCGTCTTAGTAAGAGGGTCCTACGAGCATGTGATGGCCTTATTGGTCTCTTCTAATTGATTTTAGATGAATTTGAAAGATAGGATTGCACACTTGTGGTGATTATCCTAGGTAGGCCAAGAAGTGGCGATGAAATCCACCCTTGATCTTATGGGGGTTGGGTGCCCTTACTAATTAATTTCCACTCTCCATAGAAATTCAATCAACATATATATTACCTTAAAGCAATAAATGTGCCCTAAGAATGCAATTAAAAGAACAAACTAATGCAAAATCCTAAAAATGCAATAATTATCAAATATGCAATTAAACTACCAAACAATGTAAATGCAAACCCTAATCAAAGAATTAAAAAGGAATGAGGGAAACTTATAGTGGGGTCTCTAATAAAGATCAAGGGTGTGCCACCTTATCCCACACTTGCCCTGTATTATATAACCCTTGAAAAATTGAAATGAAAATTGCAAATTACATAAGGGCCTTACAATAATATTCACTAAAAATAAAAGAAAATTCTTAATCTAGGAAAGTAGGGAAATTTCTATTTTGGTGAAGATCCACCTACCAAATTCCTCCACTTTCTAATTTTCCTAAAGAAGAAAAATAGTAATAAGTACCAAATTCAGGAAACAAGGTGAATATGCACTAAAAAAATGAAAAAAATTCACCTAAAAATGCTTAAAATGCTAAAAGTATGCAATTCCTATTTTTTTATATTTTTCTTTAAAAAATTATTTTTATGAATTTTTAATTAAATTTTATAAAAACTCCTTTGCAAGTCCCTAGCAGTGGGATCAAAAACTTGTTAATGTTTTTCACAAGTGCACGAGCTATTTTAGTATAGCATGCACAAGTACGAGTCGATCTCATAAGGATGTGTTTTAAGAATTTGGAGTTCTACTAAATTTTAATAAAAATTTAACAAAAAATGAAATTAGACTTTAGATGTGTTTAATCAATGAAATTACAAAGGTCTAATCCAAAGAAAACAAAAATTTTAACTAAAAATATAAGAAAATTTCACTTCCCTATACTCCTTATCTTCAAATTCTATAGATCTGGTCTCCTAAATCATGATCAACCTTCATCAACATGTTTATGGTACTTCTGATTAATGATCACCCAAATGGATTAGGCAGATTCCAAAAATTTTGAGTGAGCTAGGCTAAATAAGGATTTTGAGATCTCATATATGAGTTTGGATTGAAGATTGAAGATCATGAATAGTAAAAGTGCTTTAAATTGTCCTATAACCCAAATCTAAAAGTTAATTGAAAATTAGAATTGAAATGGATGAGCAATTGAAGATATCCTAAAATTAAACTAGAACCGTTGATTCAGCTAAACACAGATAAATAAAACAATTCCTAGATTAATTGAGAATAACATAGAATGCAGATAACATAATGAGAATAACACAGATTATGGATAAGAATAGTAATAGGACAAAAAATGTAAATAGAATTTTTCTATCAAGGGCAAAACATGAATTTTTCTAAAAAGTTCCTTAAACTTCTCGTAAAACAAAAAAGAAAAGATTTTCTGAAGAAGATGGTGATGGGCATGGATGGCTAGTGTTGTGCAATGTAGTGGAGAGTAGGGGGCAGCTTGTGCTGATCTAGGCTGTTTGATTGTGACAAGCAGGGGAGCTTGGGGTGTCAACTAGCCATGTGATGGAGGAGATCTAGGGGTCGAGTCACCGGTGCTATGGGTGGAAGAGCTAGGTTCATGCCTGGTTGGTGAAGACAATGCCATGGAGTAGAGGCGAATAGAGGAGATGGTGCGAGTGAAGTTGCCAGTGAAGCAGAAAGAGGAAAGAGTGTGCTAAAGGAGGCATATGACAAGGCCTAGTCGGTGATTAGAAAGGAAGCTGCCTAGAGTTGTGACAGGCAGAGGAGAACAGGGTATGGATTCCAATGTCTGACAGTAAAGCAAAGGATGATGACAGGATGGAAGGGAGGAGAAGCTGGTGGTGCATTGGGTTGGAGAATAGGAGAAGCTAGGGCGTTGATTGGTCTAGTCAATGCCCCAGTGAATAGAGGAATAAGGAGATGGAGATGGGGGCTTGGTGATGGCAAGGGAAAGAGGAGACAGTGACAGGTTTGGTGGTGTTGGGCTGGGCTGAGTAGAGAAGAAGAGATGTGAGCAAAGGGATTGGTGCAGTGAAGAAGTAGAGCAGGGAAGTGGAGAGATGATGGGGAGATGGGGAACTCGATTTCATATTGGAAACCAAGAAGGAAAGAAAAAAAAAAATGAAGTCGATGTGTGGTGGAGGTTTGGGTGGTATGATGAAGCAGAGAAGGGATGCACGTTGAGAAAGAAGGATAGAAGAGAGAATTGGAAAGTGGGTGTGATGGGTCTAGTGTGTTGATGTTGGGTGAGTTGGGAAGAAGAGAAAACAAAAAAAAAAGTGCGGTGAAGAAGGTAGCTGAAAAATAATTGGTAGAAGGGGCTATGATGGAGCATGAGATAGAGATGGGAGAAGGAGATAGCAGAGTAGAGTATTAGAGATTGAGGGGAAAAAATGATGATGAAACTAAAAGAATGCGATGAGAGAACAATGACTAGTTGACTAAGGAAAGCAAATCAAAACTCCCAAAAACTCAAACTCCCTCCTTTTAGAATCCCACGGTTCCTCTTCTTATAGGTTTCCCCTTCTAATTCCCTCTTTCCTTATCTTTAGGAGTTAGTTTTGTACTAGGAAACTTCCTCCTAATTTCCATTCTGATCCATAGTTTCCTATCCTTAATAGAACTCCTCTTCCTTTATGAAACTTTCTACTCTTTCCTGATTGACCTTCAAGATGATTTGTATTGTTGAAATTCAATCTGATCCATCCATGCCTCTTTTGATCAATCTGCTCCATTGAATATTGATCTGAGCCATCCAACCCTCCTTTAGTTGATCTGCAAGACCAAAGACTAGATTAGAGTCTTCTAAACAATACATTAAGCATCTAATTAGCTCAATTGATCATTTGACTGTTCATTTTGACAATTTAAGGTTGGATGGTCAATTTGAGCTAAATTTCATATTTTATTTGAAAATCATCAATTTGATGAGTTAGATGATCCAATTAAAAGCTAAACTAAGGGTCTTTAGGCCAAAATTAAACTCTTAACACCGCATAGATTATTGATTGTTTGATAGCACCATAAGGGAGAATTGATTTTCTTTAGCATCTATTTATGATCTATATGATCAACTTTGGATGGGTGCATGGTGTTGGTTGATATGGATTTGAGGTCTGGTTATTACAAGTTGAAGATTATGACTAAGATGTCTTTGAGACAATTTTTAGAAGTTGTTATACATATTACAAGTTCTGGTTAAAACTAATTATTGAAATTAGTCACTAGCAATATGTATGGATATGATGGGCTGAATTTCTAAAGGTTACTTGGATGAGTCCTGATTATGTAGTGAATGATGTTTTTTGTATACTCAATGGCATGGAGGAGCACAAGAAACCCTTATGCATTATTTTGTGTATCTAAAAGACTCATCTTTTGCTATAAATGTATGGAGTATGAATTATGGTCAAAGAGGATGAATTCCCTTGACTGCGATATCTCTATTGATGGAGAGACTGTGACAAACTGGGATTAGCCCAAATTAATGACTAAGGTTGATAGTCTCCTTAGTCTAATGGACTTTTATCATTGGATCATTGAGTTCTCTAGGATAGTAGTGGCATGAATAATATGCTATATTACATATATGAGCCTAATTTCTCATGAAGGTGAGAAGTGTGACAATAAAGTACATTAGAATGAAAGCATTTTCTCATGTGTAACTTGGTTCTGGATTAGGGCATATACTTGTGAGTAGTCGATGAGGGTGGCCTAAGAGGGTGGCCAATGAGGGCGGGTGCGATAGGCATTAGCAGGCTTCTAGGTGGTGAACTTCTAGGTGGCAGGCTTCTAAGTACTCGCAGTATGATCGTGCTATGGATCTGATTCTGATTGGCATATGATTGTCTGATATTGAACTGCTATGCTCTGATTCTAATTGGCATATGATTGATTATTATTGAGCTGGTATGCTCAGATTCTGATTTGCATATGATTGCCTGTTATTGAGCCGGTATGCTTTGATTCTGATTGACATATGATTGCCTATTATTGAGCTGGTATGCTCAGATTCTGATTAGCATATGATTTCCTGTTATTGAGCTGGTAAGCTCAAATTCTGATTGGCATAAGATTGCCTATTATTGAGCTGGTATGCTTTGATTCTGATTGGCTTATGATAGCCTGTTATTGAGCTAGTATGCTCTGATTTTGATTGTATTATGGTTGCCAGTTATTGAGATGGTATGCTCTAATTCTGATTGGCATATGATTGCCTGTTACTGAGCTAGTATACTCTAATTTTGTTTAAGCTGGATTGCTTGTAGAGGAGCAGCTATGCTCTGATTTGATTGGCATGTATTGCATGTTTAGGATTTGATATGATATGGTGTGATTGATATACATTGCCTAATAATAAGGTACTATGCGCTAGAATAGATTTGGCATAAATTGCCTATATGTGAGTTGTGGTACTTCAAATTTTGTTGATATGGTGATTCACTTATGCTAAATTGTAAACAAATGATTAACTCTTGGATTAGAGTATGGTTTCTACTTATGAGTTGCTATGTGAGGGGATGATATGGGATGGAAATTGCTATTGACATTGCCTCTGGGAATTTTTTGTATGATTTGTAGATCTTGTGATATGGGTATACTTTTAAATTGTTGAAGAATCACATGGAAAGAATTTCAAGGATGAAATTCCTATAAGGAGGGAAGAATGTAACGACCCTCAATTTTGGGTCATTTTTTATATATTAAATCATAAATTTGATTGAAAGAAAAATAAGAATTTAAATTCATGAAAATTAAATTGTTTTGAAAATAACCTCCTTGTAAACTCAAAATTTGGACTTAGGATTATCAACGTTGGAATGTACACGTCGATACAAATTTGATGACACTAATTTTATGAGAAATGGAGATTGTGGTGAAAAATCCTTGAAATTTTACTAATTTAAGTGGGGCTCCAAATTGATAATGGCACCCCCACCTTCATTGGTTGCTAACACTGCCGGACGACACGACACATGTGGAGTGGAGTTCAACACGTGGCGACTATACTATCATGTGTCGCTGCTCTATCCCACGTCGAGCAGAACAGAAATGAAGCAAAAATAGGGGGAACGCCGGTAAGAGGAAAAGCCCTGCGTCCACCCCCTCCATTTGACCCCTACCGGTGGAAGTCCCTCCAATCTAATCCCCACCGGTGAGCTCCCTTGGTTCTCCCCCCTCCCTCCGACGCATAACCCTCACTTTTTTGCCTTTTTACCGACATTGACAATAAAACCCAAAATGGTTTTCACTAGTGCATAGCCCTCCTAGATCGGGCTTTCTCAGCACTGATTTCCTCTCCCCTAAAAACCTTTCCCTCTAACGATAATGTAACATAGATTAGATGTTCTTTAGGAGTCGCATGGAACCCCGGCCACCACATAGACCCTTTTTCCCTCCCCTGCTAGATTTCCTCTCCCCAGAACCCTACTCCCACCAGTGATAATGGGAAAACCCAGATCAGGTTTTCCCTTGGGCGAACAGCCTAACTTACCACTCTTCCCTCTCCTCTTCCCCTTTTTCAATCAAGCAGCATTGCAGTGTAGCCAGCCTGGTATGCTGGTGTACACAGGCCTGCCATGAGCCAGCACCCGATTCCTCCTTTTTTCCCTTTGCTCTTCTCTGTCACTGGCTCAGTCAGGCCATGGGTAGGCCAACTAGCTAGGACCCCATTCCCTCCATTTTCCCTTTTAGCATGGATCGGTGGTGTCCAGACAGAAAATCACCATGGCCACCATCCTCCTCTCACCCCAACTTTTCTCTATTCTAAGGGGTTAGGGCAGGGTTAACTCACTGAGTCAAATTGCTCCTGACTCTTTTGGAAGGGGCTAGGTTGACCCAGTGACCCTTTTTACCCCTTGAACTTTGAACCTCTGTTTTGGACAATCCAAGAGGAATCTTGGAGATCCAAGAGTATCCTCGCGATCCTACCAACGCAGGGAACAAAATTCGATCATTGATTATACCAAACCTTTGATTGGAGGTCAGATCGTTTGATTTGTGATGATCTGTCTATAGTAGTCCTCATGAAATATAGATCATGGATCTATACAAGAATGTTGGGTTTGAATCCTTCGTGGAAATGATTTAGCTGATCTAGATCAACGGCTGAGATCAACTGAAGATTCAGGTATGAAATTGGATACAATTTGATGATCTAAATCGTTCATAATTCTTATTTGGATTAATTGGTTATAATTACTAAATTTTTATATTATTTGGGGTAGTTAGGTGAAGAAAATTGATGAGATTAGCATGGATATTTGATGATCGGGCACAATTAGGGCGATCAGTGGATGATCCGACCAAGCAGACAGCTGGAGGTTATTCATAGGCTTATTCAAGGTAAGATCACTGTCTTAATTATTTGACGAATTGATTTGATTTTGATTAGATACGATTGAGCATGATGGTCATATAATAATGTCCGATTAATTGATTTGAATGATAAATTCACTAAGATTAATATGATCTGAGCCTAGTGACTTTGAAATGTGTAATGATATGATTAAGAAGAAGAACTAGATGATTATGAGTGGGATCGATTAAGTATGAATTGAATTATTAACTAATTAGAGCGGGCCCCCGCCTTGAGATTCCAAGACTGGGAATCATTAGGCTATCTTGAACACGATGTAATGAATACGAAAGTGTAATGTCATGCAATTGAGAATCCAAATTACATAAATTGGATTTTGAGTATTACTGGATGTGATATGTATCTAGGTGAATGGAATTGTGGTGGACAACACTAAAGATGGGTCCAACTGAACTAGAAGGTACATACATGTAGTATATCGTTTGAGGTAAGTGATTACATTTGGGATTTTTCCATAATTTCTTAAATCATGACGTATTATTTGAAACTTTGAGGCATGGGTTTTATGCTCTACCATGTTTACATGAGATTATTTTTCAGCATGTATTGTCGATATGCTTGCTACTCCTTTTGTGCATGATTCCTTTTGTGCATGATTTATGCACTATTTCTAATATATTTCAGTTTGCATTGATTTGATTATTGAGGATGTTATACATTGATTTTTGATGCATGGTGTTATTATATTGAATAACTCTCTTGATTTATTTTTATCGAGAATGATTATGCATGGATTTTTTATACTTGCTTAATGGTTATTGATTTATGATGGGTGCTTCTGCCCAGTGGGTACTATGCTAAGAGGGTTGTAGGTTGGCCACCCGTCCTCTGACTTTGTGATGATGATAATAAGACACCCGCCCTGAGAGAGTCAGGTATGTAGGTGGTGGTATCATGGGTAGTCCCCCTTACGGGTCCATTCCCCCCTCATGTGGGATGGAGGAAATCTCTTGTTATGGTGTCGACGGAGAGTGGTAGTGGTTGAGATCCTAGTGTGGTTGCCACTGCAGCATAATAGCCCATACTCTTATTCTGTATGCTCATGTGACATGGTTATATAGGGATCAAGGGGTAAGCCGGGCCTGAGGGCTAAAGCAGACTACACGCAAGGGATCACGGGGTAAGCTAGGCTTGAGGGATGAAGCAAGTTACACATGAGGGATCACGAGGTAAGCTGGGCTTGAGGGCTGATGTGGGCTGCATGTGAGGGACCTAGGTTTGGAATGAGTACTCATTTCCATTGCCATGAATGTAGTTGAGACACTCATAGGGCTTGATTTTACACGATGCACTATTCATCATGACATGTAGTTATATTATGTTGTGGACACATTCTTATTTCTTTTGATGGATGCATATCCATGTGTTGCGGACAAAAATTATTATTGCTTTTGATGGATGCTTATCCATTTATTGCTCATGTCTTGCATGTCATGCTGGTTAGATTTGATATCAATTTGTTCAGACTTATGATTTTCATGTGTTATTCATTATGGATGTCTGATGATTGACGTGCCTTGTACATGTTTTATTTTATGAGATTTGCCATGACATTGATATTTCACACCACATGATTTCATTGTATTTACTTATTGAATGTGATCACCTAGACAAGCATAGCTTCTCGAGGCATTGCTTTGTTTGCAATGCCTCAAATACAAAGAGTTGCCATAGGTTAACACTCTGATAGAGTAAACAAAAGTGATGACAGTTTCTAGTGGAGTGTTGAGGATATTTCAGAGATGACAAGGTTTGTTCAGGACCTCACTTTGGGTTGTTGTTTATAGACTATACGTTATTATATTTGCAGTGTAACCTGGATGTGAGGATATGAATTCATGTTGGATGTAATGGCTGTATGGACAGACCCTAGGTATTTGGTCATGACTTGATTTTCTTATCCACTATTGGAGTATACATTTTCATTGAAAACAGTATTTGAGTCTGATGGATGGGCATGGAGATAGAGTCTCCCATGTGCCATGTCTTGTATTGTGTTTATCAGGTGATTTGGTATTGCACATGTTGTGTGTAATGGTCCAAAATACAGAGGAGACTCTGTTGAATTTTTGTTAGAAATGAGATTTTATTTCACTATTAAATCCTTAGTTTTATGGTTGTATGACTCCCAGGACTTTAAAATTAATGCTTTTATTTGAGTTTTGTTTTTTGTCACTTTAAAAATCAAAGTTTTTAAAGCAAGGATCCCTACTCATTTTATAAATTTTTATTATATTGTTGGTAAAACTCGGGGCATCACAAAAGCAATGCATGGAAAATTCAAGGAAATGGGAGGATCTATAATGCACCAATTTTGGGATAAAAGGAAATATGAAAGGCAATATGATATGTATTGGCCTAGTGTTGGCACGAACATGTTAACCAAGTAAATGGATATATATTAGTGCCTTTTTAAGCTTTAAAACCTTAAAATGGAATATATTGTGTCATTAACCACTTCATAAACTCTAAAAATATGAAGCATACAACTGTTGTTGATTAATTCAGTCACACATTTGATAAGGTTCAAGTAGAATCACAAGGATTGGTAGTTAATGCCATTGTTGAACTTTATAAATTCTTATATGTGATGATTTGCATGTTTCATGCTTTTGGTTATGAATACTTTAGAAATGGAATTGCCATGCCAAGCACCATGTTTACCATTTATGTATGACACTGCACTTTTTCTTTTTGCCCAAAGCTAGGCCATGTGTTTCATATTATGAAATAAATAAGAATCTCTTTCATGGTTATGAATTGCCTATAGGTTGTCCCAGAATTCTTTGGCCGATGTGTAGGTTGACATTGGATTGAATTCATTAACATCTAAAGCACAAACTAATGGTTTTGGTATTGAGAGTAATTTTAAAGCTACACCACCTATCCTAAGAGAGATTGGTCTTGATTTAACTAGGAAAGCAAATTAGAATAAAATGGAAACATGCATTGGAGTTACTAGATGTTATTGTTAGAAATGTTAACAAAAGAAAAGAGGTAGCAATCAAGCACACATGTAAGATCGCGATTGTCAGCTTTGATTTGTTTGAGTGAATACCTCCAAAGCTAGGATTTGCAGATGAATCACTTAATTCTCTACAGAAAAACGATGAAAATTAATCATTAAGAATAAATCAATCAACAACAGTAAATGGAGATACCCCCCCCCCCACACCCACTACACGGATCCCCCTTCACCACACCTCTCCCCCCTCTTCGGTACCCCATCCGAACCCCCCCTGACCCCCACCTCCCCCTCGTCGGTCCCCGAACCCCCTCCCAGCCCCCCACGTCCCCCTCTCCGGTATACCCCACCCTACCCCCACATCCTCCCTCTCTCGGTCTCCACCCTGCCCCCCACCTCCCTGCTCTTTGCTACCCCACCCCACGTCCCCCTCTTTGGTCCCTAACCGAACCCCCTCCCCGCCTCCACCCCCTCTCTCGATCCCCACCCGAACCCCCACCTCCCACCTCTTCGGTATACCCCACCCTGCCCCCCACCTCCCCCTCTCCAATCCCCCTGTCCTCCACCTCCCCCTCTCCGGTCCCCACCCAAACCCCCACCTCACCCCTCTCTCGGTACCCCACCCGAATCCCCACCACACCCCTAATCGGTACCCCACCACAGCCCCTCTTCGGTACCCCACCCAGCCCCCTCTTTGGTACCCACTCGAACACACTCCCCTCCCTCATCGAAACCCATCCTCCCCCCATAACCAGCAAAGTACGTACTGCCTTCTCCCTCCATCTTCTTCTTCTCTTCTTTCTTCTCCCTCATTTTTTGTCTAGGGTAGAAGTCTATTAATTCATGGTTTTAAATATGGGTGAATAAAGAAGTCGTTTATATATATATATATATATATATATATATATATAACAACTTTAAAAGTTTAGAGAAAAATGACTTTAAAAGTATACACTTTTTTATAGATTTTTTATTTATAATTTTTCTTCAAAATATATTCACTTTTTATGTTAGTACTTCACACATGTTAATTAATTTTAAATGAAATAAATATATATGTTAGTTAATTTTAATTTCAAAATAGATGTTAGTTAATTTTAAAAGAAAAAATATATATATTTGATTGACACTATAAGCTTCCAAAGTTTACTTTCGCTACAGAATAAGGTGATAACCAAAGTTAAGAAATAAAAATATGTGATAACCAAAGAAGTACAAAAACTATAGTAATAAAAGAACACAAGCAAAATAAGATGGTAAATTAATTTTGAGGTGGGAATGCGAGTGTGTTAGCTTAAATTTTCCTGTCCATTTCATGAGCTATATATAAGCATATGTGTGTGTGTCAGAGAGAGACCGTGGTTCTTATATATATATTGTAGAAAAACTCCTAAAGAAATAAAAATATGTGATAACTAAAGAAGTACAAAAACTGTAGTAATAAAAGAACATAAGCAAAATAAGATGGTAAATTAATTCTGATTTGGTAATGTGGGTGTGTTGTTAGATTAAATTTCCTTGTCCATTTCATGACCTATATATATGCATGTGAGAGAGACCGTGGTTCTTATATATATATATATATATATTAAAATTTTCTTGACACTAAATTCACATAAGTTAAACTTTTATAAATTGTTATTTGATGTGCATACTTTAAAAGTGTACACTTTTGAAGTCAACATATATATATAGCAGTTTTGTGCATATATTCTTTGTATGCACATACAAATATGGAATTATGGTTCAAGGTTAGGGTTTGGGGTTAAACATGTACGTATTTGATTGACACTAAGCTTCCAAAGTTTACTTGCATCACAAAATATTGTAGAAAGAATATGTGATAACCAAAGAAGTACAAAAACTGTAGTAATAAAAGAACATTAAGCAAAAAAAGATGAACATTTAATTATGAGGTGTGTTATATTTTTAAAGTCGTTTTTAAAAAAATGACTTTAAAAGTCTTAACTTCTAAAGTCAAATTCAAATGTCTTAGCTTTTAAAGTCGTTTTGAGTAAAATGACTTTAACTTTTAAAGTTGTTTTATTGAAAATGACTTTAAAAGTATACAATATTTTATACTTTTTTAATTCAAAATATATACACCTGTTGTGCTAGTACTTCACAATATCTAACAAGTAATATACAATGAAATGGCCTTTTTATGATAGTCAACATTGATTCATACATTCTTTTTATGCAGATAAATATATAGCTCACTATTAATATTGATCCATATAGCTCATGACAAAAGCAGAGCTAAAAGTTATAAACATGAAATTATATATATTACAATTGACTAATATACATATTCCATGTACCCCAAAATATATATTGTTTTCAAACCTAAGTACCTTCCTCGCCATTGTCACGTACATAATCATCATTCTTACCAAGTGGTGCTTCGATTGATGGGATTGTTTTGGTAATAGAAGGGTAATTGATTTCACCATCTCCTAGATCATCTTCCTCATAAAAATCCATCGGACTAGATGATAAAACTATTAACCATCTCTTATCAGGTTCATCTTGTACATAAAATACTTGCTTTGCTTTAGATACTAAAATAAGTTGATCATTTTTATAGCCAATCCTATTGAGGTCAACCAATGTAAATCCAAGGGCATTAGTTTTGATGTTGTTGTGTTTCACCCAATCGCACTCAAACACAACCATAGTTTTGAAAGTATAATCTAAGGCCCATATCTCTCTTATAACCCCATAATAAATATCATCCTCACCTATTGACCTATTATCCTTTGAACTTGAAAAGAATGTAGCATTGGCAACTAAGCTAACTCCACTATTCTATTGCACTCTTGAGTTTTCACAGTCTTTTGTGCAAAAGCAATAACCATTGATGGCATATCTGGCATATTTTATTACTTATGGTCGTGGTCCCATTACCATCCATCCTAAGGTTTCTGATATACCATTGCCTGCTACTTCTCGTTGATCTTGAATCTGTGTATATTAAGTAGGCTTAAGTACATAAGATTAATATATACATACATACATATATATATATATATATATATACAGAATGTAGTTTTTTAACTTAAGTGAGCTTTCTTTCATTTTACCTTCTTACGCAACTAATTATTGAAAGTGCAACAATACTCATATTGTAGCCACTTTTGTTTCATTACGTAACTTGGATTCTTTGCCTTGAGTACATCCATGTGTTCACTGCATACACACACACATACTAATTAATAGAGTAATCATGAAAAATGTAATTAACCATCAGCAATTAAATTTTACATAAGTGCATGCATGCATGATCAACTTACTCAATGTAGGGTTGGACTTCATCAACATTTTGCAACACATAAAGATGTGCCTGGTTTCGTTCTTTATAGTGAATAGTTAATACATAACCAATTAATAGAAGTTTGTCAATTATTGGACTATGAAATGCAACTGATTGTTTACTTCTTGGGATTCCAATGGGATCCACTCATGCTAAGTACTCTGTACAAAACTCCACCACTTCCTCTACAAGACAACATTTAGCTATACACCCCTCTACCTAGTTGTGATTACATACATACCCTTTAAAAATTTTCATGTATCTCTCAAACGTATACATCCAAAGCATTAAAGAAGTAGCATAATGTTGTAGTATCCCCTAACTTTATCTGGTAACATAGAATGTATTGCTATAGGTAGTAGTTGTTGTATCAATGCATGGCATTTGTGGGATTTCATCCACAAAAATTTTAGCTCTTCCATGGCTACAATGTTTTTAAAGTTAGAAGAGTAGCTATCTAAGACTTTGAGCTTGAACAAGTTTTACGCATTATTCTCCTCTCCTCTCTATCAAGAGTGTCATTTGCCTTAAGCAAGTATGTTTCTCAACTACCCCTATCCTCAGGGTGCAACCTCCTCTTCAAACCCATGTTCATAAGATCCATTCCAGCTGCAAGTCCATCCTTTGTTTTTCTTGGAATATTAAGCAAAGTACTGGTCAAGCTTTCATGCACATTCTTCTCAATGTGCATGACATCAAGCACATGGAGCATATGTAGTGATTTCCAGTATGGTAGATGAAAAAATATTGATTTCTTCTACCAACAACTTCTACAATTACTTTCACCTGCACATGTACTTGATGCCTTTGTATTCTTTCCCCACAAGACATTAATATTTTCAACCTGCTCTAATACTTAACGTCTTGTCAACATCTTTAGAGGTGTCATTGTCTCTACACTCCTGTTAAATTCTCTTTTCTTAGAATGATATGGATGGTCTCTATGTAACCATTTTCTGTGCCCAAGGAATGCCATTTTCCTACCATGTTTAAGTTGTATAGCACATGTTTGATCACTACAAATAAGACAAGCATTGTATCCATTCACAATGTATCAAGACAAATTCTCGTATACAGGGTCGCTTATTGTCCACAATAATATATCCTTTAGGGTGAATGACTCTGTCTTGTATGCATCTTATGCTTCAATGCTAATGTCCCATAATGTCTTAAGATCATCTATCAAGGGAGACAAGTACACGTCAATGTCATTCCCTGGCTGCTTTGGACCCAATATCAACATAGTTAGCATCATGAACTTCCTCTTCATACATAAAGACGATGGAAGGTTGAAACAAACTAATATAATGGGCCAACAACTATACCTACTACTCATAAAACCATTAGGATTAATCCCATCTGTAAATAATACTAGACACAGGTTTCTAGGTTCTTCACCAAAATTAAGCCACATGAAGTCTACGAGTTTCCATGCTAGGCTATTTGTTGGATGGCATGAAAAGTTATTAGCTACTCTGTCATTGGCGTGCCACACTAATTTCTTCACTATTTTTGTTATATGAAACATCTTTTGAACCTTAGGATAGGGGAAGTACCATAGAACCTTTGTAGGAACACCTATAAGTATCTCAGTTGAATTCTTCTTTAAATTCCATCTTGATTGTCCACAAGTTGGGCAAGTAGTTTTATCCTTGTACTCCTTCCTATACAAGATGCAATCATTGGGGCATGCATGTATCTTCTCAAAATTCAACCTTAGTGTAGCCATGGTTTTCTTTGCCTCCCATGTGGACCTTGCAAATTTATTATCCTTTAGTAGCAGCTTACCCACTACTTTCAAGACTTCTGCAAAACCTTGATTTGAAAAACCAAATCTTGATTTCATGTTGTAAAGTTCTACCACTACGGACAACTTAGTATAATCTTTACACTCATGCTATAATAGCTAATTGGCTTCCTCTAATGTAGCATGAAATTGTTTAGGGTCATCCTAGAAGTCATTGTGTGCATCTCAAAATATTGGTACAGTTGTACTACTGTCTCTAACACTTCCTACAATGTCTTGATCAGGCCTTGTCAAGGGGCTATGTGGAAGTTCTTCTCCATACCAAATCCATGGGGGGTAGCTTTCATTGATTCCATTAAAGCACAAGTGTTCTCTCAACATCACTATAGTTACTGTTTTCAAATTTCCACATTTTGAGCATGAACGACAAATGCGATTACGATCAACACCTACCCTAAGTGCAAACTCTATGAAATTTTCTGTACCCTCCTCATATTCTTTCAATGTCCTTATGGCAGGCATCCAAGCATATTTGTCCATTATCACAAGAAATCAAAGAAAATTTGCATGGAGACTTGTAAGACATGAAAAGATTAGGTTAGGCATTTTAACAAATATTACATATACATGAATTAGAAGTATTCAAAATAACAACATTTCATGGAAATTTTCAATTAACAATGAAAAAAGGCAAATTATGACAAACACATTCATGAATAAAATCAACTTTCAAAAGAAAATTTTCCAACCCCACCTTGTAAAAATTCTTCAAATAAGCATAATACTTATTAGACAAACATAGGGATACTAACCAACACTCAAAAATTAATGTTGACCTCGAATTTGTTAATGTAATTCCAATTCACATAGGTAGGATTTGGTTTGGAGTAGGGAAACAGAAGTCTAGTTTAGTTTTTGTGCACAAATAATAAATAGAGAGCACAAGGTGGAAGTCAACAAAATAATTCTTAAAACAGGAGAACAATTGAAGTCGTTCTCAAAAAAACGACTTTAAAAGTCTACATTTTTAAAGTCATTTTTCTTAAAATTACTTTGAAAGTATATACTTTTAAAGTCATTTTATTGGAAATGACTTTAATAATTTTTAAATTTTCAATTGAAAATTTTATTTATTTACCTTTTGTACATTACAAATTTCCATAAATACACAATGAAACTAATTTTACAACATAATCATATGTATATATATAAACAAACACAACAACAAGGAAATCAAATTATTTTTTTTATTACATCCAATGTTACATATATATATCAAAATGTTACATATTATTAGATCTTGGCAACCAAGATCAAATAGCGAATTTGTTCCTTTTCATCAAAATTTGGCCTAATATTTTGGTGACACCACCCTTTTTCTTCAAAATAGGCCAAAAGTTGATGTTACAACCACCCTCTTCATCAAACCCTAATTTTGGGTGAGAACCACAAATTGTATTGTTCTCCCTTTCTTCAACAGTGGCTTGAGAGAGAAGTAGTTATCATTTTCAATGAAATCATATGATTTTGGCAAAACCAAGATGATCAAATAGATTCTATAACCACATGATATGTAGTGTGAAAACCCACCTGCGCTACAAAATAAAAACACAGAAAGTTAGTAATAAGAAAAGAAATATTTGTGTGATTTAAAAGAAGTTGGTTTGCTTAGAGTTTTTTCCATGATACAAATAGTCAAAATATAAAAATGGAAAGTAAGAAGGTAAAAAGAGAGCATCATAAAGTCCAAAGACGAAGCCGTCATGCCAAAACTGTGAGAAGAAGAAGATATAGGAAAAAACATACTTTTAAAGCTATTTATAAATCATTGAAGACTTTAGAAGTCGTTTGGTGATAAACGACTTTGAAAATATTTAACTGTTGAAGTCGCTTAACACTAAAAAACTTTAAAAGTGAGGCACTTTTAAAGTCATTTATATACAAACAACTTTAAAAGTCCATTCCACTAAATAAAATATTTTTGCCAACTTTATTGCAATACTTTTCAAGTCGCTTCCTTAAAATGACTTCAAAAGTTATGCATTTTTAAAGTTGTTTTTATGAAAACGACTTCAAACAATTTTTAAATTTTCAAATGAAAAATATATCTATTTAGCTTTTGTACATTGCAAATTTACATAATATACACAATGAAAATGCAATCATGTGTGTGTGTGTGTGTGTGTAAACAAACACATCAACAAGGAAATAAAATTATTTTTTTATTACATCCAATGTTACATATTATTAAATCTTGTCAACCAAGATCAAATAGAGAATTTTCTCTTTTCATCAAAATCTAGCCTAGTGTTTAGCTGACACCACTCATTTTCATCAAAATAGGCCAAAAGTTGATGTTATAACCACCACTCTTCATCAAACCCTAATTTTGGGCGAGAACCACAAATCATATTGTTCTCCCTTTCTTCAATAGTGAGGCTTAAGAGTAAAGTAGTTGTCATTTTCAATGAAATCATACAATTTTTTAAAAATCAGGATGATCAAACAGATTCTTTAACCCCATGATTTGAAGTGTGAAAACCCACATGATTTATAAAATAGAAACACATAAAAGTTAGAAATAAGAAAAGAAATATTCATGTGATTTAAAATGAGTTATGGTTTGCTTACAGTTTTTTCCATGACACAAATAGTCAAAATATAAAAATGAAAATTAAGAAGGGAAAAAGAGAGCAGCTTAAGGCCCAAAAATGAAGTTGTCATGCCAAAACTGTGAGAAGAAGAAGATAAAGGAAAAAACATACTTTGATAGCTTATTTATAAACCATCGAAGACTTTAGAAGTCATTTAGTGCTAAACGACTTTGAAAATATACAACTTTTGGAGTCCCTTAGCACTAAATGATTTTAAAAGTCCATTCCACCAAATAAAATATTCCCACCAAATTTATTATGATGCTTTTCAAGTCGTTGTCATAAAAAACAACTTTAAAAGTTCTTCTGCGAAAAATTCCCTCCTCATGCCAATTTTTAAAGTCGCTTAGGCTTAAACAACTTTTGAAGTATATATATTTAAAGTCGTTTATTTTCAAACAACTTCTATAGTATTTATAAAGTCAGCAATCACATAAGCAACTTCTTTATGCCAACTTTAAAACTCTCCTATGGAGTAGTGTATGTAAAATAAAAAGGGATGGTGATGAGCTGCAATTCTAGGTAAAAGAGATAGTTTTGAGTTGTCAAACTTTCAACTCACTCTTTATTAACCCTTTTATTGAGTCTTTCAAGAATGAGTTCATATCCGCACTTACAATTTCACCATATAAATCAACTATCACTAAATTTTACCTCATATAGTTTGGCTAATCTTCAATTTGAAGGGGATTGGGCCTAGAATTTTTCATCATTATTCATGATACAGTTAAATTCTCCTAAACTAATCCAAGAATAACAACAATGTGAGTAAAATTCTATAAGATTGTTCCATAAAATTTATGAAATTAAGGATTAGGTTTAGCATTAGAAGGAATGACTGGAGTATGGTTACATTCTCCACATTCCACTACCTTAGGAAAGGGAATAGTTGACTATTTTATTGGCAAGTGAAGCAATAGAAATAGTACTTAAACAAGATATTTTAGATGCTTAGGTGCCAAGACTAGGTTAGTTTGAAATGAATTTTTTTTTTTAAAAAAGACCTCAAATGAAAATTGTTTTAAAAAAAAGACCTCAGTCTACTAAAATGTCAACATATGAGAACTAAAACAATTAATGAGGTCACTTTCTATCATGTCACAAGTGATTAGTATTCAATTTTGTAGAAAAAGCATCCAAGTAGTAGTTTATGTGCTATAAATTAGAGTATAAAGTCTAGATTTTTGGCCAAAATTTATAACGCATGCCTTTTTATATAATAATTCCAAAGTTTGATATTTTGTAGGTTAAGAGGCTAATAGAGAGTAAGTATATGAATTGTCATAATTTTATAGGATTTAATTAGGGTTTTAGTCTTTTGTAGGAAGAAGATGATCCAATGGCCTATGTAGTGCTTTGTAGAGTTTTTTGTAGGTCAAGCTCTGCAATTAGCTCGTAGGGGGAGCAAAAGGTGGTGTGCCCCTACCAAGGGCTTGTGTCAAAGCCCCAGAAAGGTCCACAAAAAATCATGTCCTATGGTGTTGCAGTAGTTCCAAAAATTATCCTAGGGTAAGCAAGGAAGCAATTGAAAGAAGTTAAAGGTGACTAAAATGGGCTCGTGCACAAACCATGCATTTTCACTACCATTGCATGGAACCCATGGAAGCCACCTTAGCCATTTAATCCTTGCAAAAGGGTCACAAGTTAAACAAGTTATTCAAGCCATTAAGCCACTTAGAGCCATGCCAGTTGGAGTCATATGATTGGAGAAATATTTCAAAGAATTATTCATGGAAAAAAACATGATTTCCATGTGATAATTAGAAGGTTTTGAGGGGAATTTGTAATTGGTAAGATGATCACACACAGGTGGACCAATCAAGAGAGAAAACAACATTCTAAATTCATTTCCCATCCTTTTTCATCAACCAACCTAGGTATTCCATAATTTTTACTTAAGGAGGGAGGCACTTCCTAAAAACGTGGTGCCTCCCACCTTGCTTAGTTGCCTTGATTAGTTGAAAATCCTAGTCAGCAACTTCTAATTCTACTCACACTCAACCACCTCAAAATTCTAACTAATTTCCCATATTTCCTAACTTTTTATTTTCCCTTTTCTCTCTCTTTCCTAACCATAAAACACCACGCAATTAGAAGGAGAGGAGCTCCATGCCACCTTCTTAAAAAAGTGGGGCCTTCCTCCCTTCTAATTACACCATGCCACCTCATCCACCTCACTTACTAAAATTCTATCCCCACATAACTTTCTTACCTTGAAGTCCTATTTTTAAGTGTATCTTTCACTCCTAGGATAGCTTCCCATCAAATTGGAACCAAAAAGTCTATATAACCAGCAAGGTTTTCCACGTGAAATTCAAGTAGAGGGTTTGCTTAAAATTCTTGAAAGAGACAAAATACATTGGACACTTGTGGAGCTTTGGACTTTGGCTTTCTTTTGCCTATTCTTCTTTACATTCTTCAAGTAATTTTCCTTTGCTTTTGCAATTCAATTCCAAGCTAGTTTCTTGCTTTCATTGTTAAGTTGTTATTGTTTTGTTTCTTTAATTCCATTCATATAGAACTAGATTGCTTTTCCCTTGAATCTTTGATTCCATCTCTTTAGTTTTCCTTACTCAATCTTTTAAAAATCAAAGTTACTTCTTCTGTGATAGTGATATTCAATGGAAAAAGAAGCTTGAATATCTTGTTTCCTTTTCATGTTTTAGTCATTTTTTTGGATCTAGTATTAGTTTGGAACGCCTTTTCCATTGATCAGTTTATATCCTTGGACTCTCTCTTCTTTTGATTTCTAGTTAGGTTTCACTTGCATGTTATTTAAGTTTAGTTTAAGGTTATTGGAGTGTGCTTAATATATCATTTGAAACAAGTTACAAGCATTGAAAAAGTGCACAATTTTCAAATTTTGTATATATGTTCATGCGCACCATTATTTGATGTATTTTTTCATTTAATTAATAAAGTTGTTTAAAGATCCTTGTTGCTGCTTGATTCTTGTAGTAAAGTACTTCAAATCTTGCATAAAAATATCTTCTTAAGTTGCTTTTCATACTTTGCTAGAATTGAGTTTCTTTAGCCCCTATATTTAGGAATTTTTGCATTCAATATTTATGTTTAAATTTTAGTAATTTATACATCTTATTGCTTGATTTCTTAGGAACCCAATTAGCTTTTTAGGTTTCTTAGTTAGTTCCTTGATTATATTGCATGTTGGTAATCTTTTGACTTAAGAATTTCATCCATTTTCCCACCCATGAACCATGCGCATGACTCGTAGGTTCATGCACATGGTGATTGGGTGAATTCTCTTTTAAGATTTCTTATTTGATTTTTAATCTTACTTTTTAATTTTAGCTTAGTTTTAGAATATTTCCTCATTTGGTTTTAGAAAGCTCTATTTTAGAAAGTTTTAGGATTAGGAAAGTGTTACATTGGAAAAGTTATTTCTTTGCAAGTTTCCTTAGTTTCAATTTTCTAGATTCATTCATTCTAGTTGTGCACTATTTTCTTTTATTAAATGCATTTTAGTTAGGAAAGTTTCTAATTCCATTGAAAATATTTATTTTTAGAAATTTTTCTTTAGTTCATGTTTCTAATTTTATGCATGTTTCCAATTCCATGTTGTTTAAATTCCTAATTTAATCAAAACCCATCTCTCTTTGAATAGGCTAAGTAATCTAATTAAAATCCAATTAAAATCCAAATCTGTGGGATTCCTCATGGGATTGACCTCTCTCACTTGTAAATTACTACCTTGATTTATGTGCTTGTAAGTAATTAAGAAAGTCTTGTGATGATTACTAGTGAAGGATCACATTTCCCTAGTTTTGGGATTTAGAACAAACCAATGCTGATCATTCTAAAGATTGCTTAATTGTGAAGGATATCAAAATCATGAATTAAAAGATCAAAGGAATAGAGGATGATGAATGTATTGATCAGTCAAGAAGTTTAGTTGCATGCCTCTATGCCAATCGATTGGGTTATAGTAACAATTAGAAGATGATTAGGGACAAGGCATACTATCTTGCTCATGCAGACATACCTAAAGAGTCTATGAAATTTAGGATAACTATTTTATCTTATTTTTTTAAAAGGAAATAGGATGACAATTTTTTTATAGTTTTTTTGGAAATATATATCAAAGATTGGAGGGAAATAAGATAGGATACACATTGAGAGAGATTTGTTAGTAAGTACATATATATATATATATATATTTGTTTGTTTATAAAGGGATCTCAAATGACACATATGTCCTTCAAAGGTAGAAGGAGAGAGAGATATCATAACATTTTGTCTTTTGAATTTACAATATTGACCACCACATTTCCTTGGTATGTTAGTAAACAAGATCTTTCTTTGTTTAATTTCTTATATTTTTGCTACCCTAATCTTCACTTAGTATATAGTATGATGTAAGTCATTTCGCAATTCTCTTAAACAATGTCAAAGATTTAAACTGGGGCTGCTTTATAATGGGAATATGGAAAGCTACGAACACAAGTGTAGCCTATTTGAAAAGTAATTAAAACCATTTATTTGCTAGACACTCCTAGGAGAGGGCCTATTAAGAACATTGTAAAGTATTAGTTTATGAAGTCAATGGATTGGTACATTTTCATTTCCTAAGATTGGTTGAGAATTCCCAAATAAGATAGATTTTTTGGGAATACCTCATCTCCCTCCCTCTCTACATTTTGGTGAAGGATTCTAGTCTTAGTTCCATATCCTAGCTATCAAGTTAGTCATTTTGCTTTGGCTACTAGAATGAAATGCTCCTGGATTTTGCGTGCTTTAGCATTTCATTTTAATAATAGATGAATTTTTTTTTAGAAAATCTAAAAAATTCTAAAAAGTAAGACATATATGGAAAAACATTAAGATAACTAAAATAACAAGATATGTGCACATTTTAATATTAAAAGTATAAGATGTTCTCAACCAAATTTTTTTAAGCATGCTCTTTTTACCTTTCCAAAAATGAAGTTCTCAACCAAAGTCACCTCAAGGAAGTATAATAAGAACCACTTAGATGAGCCAAGTTCCAAATCAGCATTGCTTCTTCAAAAGGGAAAACAAGGAAGTCAAACAAATTAGCTTGACTTATATAATTCAATTTATGATGCAATTATGCCAATCATTTATAAAATAATTTGGCATTAAGGCATAATAAACGAGATTATGTAATCTTATTAATTGGGCAATAAATCAACTGGGGCTTATAAATGCATGAAACTTTTGTTAAAACATTCTTAGATTAGATAATATTTCTTTAATAAATTTTAATTATCCCATGTTTTATTAAGATAATGTAAGTTGTCAAATATGAATCCAACTACTTTCCTAGCAATGCCAAATATGTCTAATTAATCCAAACTATAATGAAGGGTTGTTGAGGGCAGTAGGTTACCGAAAGAACTAACTTCTTGCATGGCCTGGGTATAGGGATTAGTCCTGTACTAGTAGGTTATGGTCTTTAGCATGTGTTGTATAATATACTCATCATGATGTAACTCTATAAAACTTATAATAGTCTAGGACTAGGTATGTAGTTACATCACGCAAGATTAGTCCTCTTTGACTGTGAATCCAATTAACTTATATCAGATTATCTATCCTGGTTTTAAACAAGGTAGTTATTTACTTTGATCTCCTATGGATTCAAAGTGGCTCATCACCTCCTATGGTTAGCCTCATCCTAAACATCTACTCATATTTGGGTGGTCATCAAAGTGGGAGTAGCTGACCCACCTGTTGACAATTAATTAATCTCATCGTTAGTTAATAGATATAGTCTATTAAACATATATCGATACAAACATAATATAAAGTATAAATATGCAATCTCTAAATAACTAAGAATAACCATCATAATATATCTAACATGAGTATCCACGTAAAATAAATTTAAATAAAATAAAAAACTAAAAGGTCACAACAATGTCTATCAAATAACATGTCTAATTTTCCTTTTAGCAGCCTCGTAGGCTAAAGTTTATATCAATATGCTAATCTATGGTGAATACAACATGTTTTGAAATATGAGTATAGCTTACAATATTCACCATGAAATCCACAACTATAAAATATGTACCTCTTTGTAAGTTCACTATTCTATTTCCTCCATTGTTCACTGGTTCCTCACAGAGCATTCTTCTTGTACTCATTAGTAAAGTCAAAGGTAGACTACAAATTAAAAAAAAAGCATGTTACTCTATTTGAAAATAACATGATAAGGTACATAGTCTGTTATATGTAGAAAGAATTTATAGACCTTTACCATCTCTTGTATTACATCTTCAATTGATGGTGACACGGCTCCAATCATTAGTTGAGACTAACACCATGCTTCTTACAATGTAGAAAATGAAACTGGTATAGGCTAATGCAAGGTCACTTATCACTTCCCCTCTATCATTGAACTGTTTAGTATCTTTTATTTCCTTTAACTTTTTCTTAATAATATACTCCATTTTAGTTAATCCTCTGTCCTTTCTCTTAAGAGGGTACTTGGGCTGAATTGTTCTTCATGTTGTGGATTTTCTTCACCTTGCATGTTTCCTACATAGGTGAAAACATTATATTTAAAACAAATGCATCACAAGAATAGAGATCACTAATCAAGAGGACTAATCTTTCTAATAGTGAGATAACATCAATGAGTGTGAGTGTCTAATCATGAGTCATATCGAGTGGAGAGGTCTCTCTTTTCAACATTCTATAATTAAGCATGATTAAGCATTGACTCTTGGCATACATTGTAGGGTACAATGTCATAGAAATTCAAGATCAAAACAATAACTTTCCATGCTTAATTGTTAAGTGTTCAATTTTGGTCAAAATACCCCTAAATTAGCATTCAATTAGATCATCTAACCATTCATATTTGTAAAATTAAGGTTTGGATGGTCAATTGGAGCTAAATTCAAAATCAAGCTAAATTTTACAAATATGAACGGGTAGATGATTTAATTGAATGCTAATTTAGTGGTATTTTGACCAAAATTGAACACTTAACATTAATCTTCATCAAATCACACTCAACAACATGTTGAAACATTAAGGCAAAACATTGTTGAAAGCAAGCTATAAAGTACAACTATATCTAGTTTTATTAATAAAGTTTTGTTGCTATTTTTTTATGTTATTGTGCATTAAAATGATAATGGGACATGCAATGCAAACAACATGTAACGGGACATGGAATGCAAACAACTTGATAAGTGAAACACAACCAGGCATCTTACTAGAACACAAAAGTTGTTTGACATTTGAAACAACTTAAATAGTAATGCTCACAACCACTAAATCATTACATTGCATCTTCTAACACATAGATTATCTACTCAATGAAACTAGTTTAACTAGTTGATTAACTTTAACTAAATTAAAACTGTAAATTTTTAGACCTAAGTGCTAAAAAACAAAAGCATAAAACAAATTTAGTAATGAGCTAACCTATTTCCAAATCAATCCAAGAAGATCTCAATCTTGAAGCAATATAAACTCCCAGTATTTGAGAAATTGAATATGAGAAATTCAATTGGTAAAATGCATTAACAGTTCCCAGTATTTGAGAAATTGAATATGATAATGATTATAATTTAATACACTCTATTATTATGTTATTCATGTCTTAAAAACTATATCTTGGCAGTCATCTAATTAGTGACAAAAATCAAACATAAACAATGATCAATTTCTCACTATTATAGGTCCCAAAGTTTAAATGTGCCTAAATTTTTCAATTTTAAAATAACATATTTACATGGATTTTAACTTCATAAAAACAGGCCATGAAATCAAAGATAGAAACCTCTCAAAAATAGCTCATAACAATCCTCTAAAATCATGAAATTAATTCCCTAAAACATGGGACAAACAATCTAAATGTTGAGACCTTCTTATGGTTGCTTTTGCATAAAAATAACTAAGAAGAGCCAACACAAATTGGCAAGTCTGTTTTGCTTAGGAGAACTAAAAATGGTAGAGCATGCCATAATCTACTTTTTAGAATATCATTTAAGGTCCAAAGGTTCTAGAGATCTTAAGACATTAGAGCATCAAAGCACAAGAAAAAGATCTAAGGAAAAGTATAGAACAATGGCCAAATAAGTTCAACTTTGAAAAACCTATATACTGGTTCCTGCAGTGAGTGTTTTTGTTGTCATTGAGCATTTTTCTTGATTCCTTATCCGTTTTGGGTGAAACTTGTGGTAACTACTCTTTGACTATTAGGAGTAGGTATTATTTAAGTTTACTAAGCATTCCAGCAGCCTAAGTAGAGCAAAAACAGTCTAAATTATTGGGGAATTACATGGCCATTTTTCTACTATAGTGAGCACAGAGTTGGACCTAAAACTCTACCCCTTTTGGCCCTTAAAAAATTACTAAATTTCCCACAAAAATAAGACCTTTTTTTAACATAATAGTGAGCTATAGAGTGGCCTTGAATTCAAATAAAAAATTTGGCTTAAATTGGTGTAGAATGGAATTTTTTCTAAGATGGAGAACACATTGTGTTCCTTCGCCAATTAGAGTTTAAAGTTGGCAGTGCTTCTTCCTTCATTCTACATGATATATTCCAATGTATTTATAGCTTTTTTTTTAATGTTTCTCATTCTAGACTATTGATATATCCAAGCCACAACATGTTAGAAAAATTAGAGATCAAAAGGATAATTGAATAACCTCCAAAATCACCATCAAGGCATATGCATGCAACATAGAGAGCTCATGTGAACATGCTCAACCTCATCAACGGTTTCATGGATTATTTTTCCAAAAAAAAATGACTCAAGTTCACTATCATGAATTGAGATAAACCATCCAAAAGTTTAGAGGTTGGAAGAGAACTAGAACATGCACCATTTCACTACTTGATCAAAACTCATGGTGAAAGAAAAAGGCAGCTAGATTTATCCAACATGTATAGCACCCATATCTCAACATGAAATAACTTTAATTATCCTAATAAGTGCTAAACAAGTAAGATGATCAAAGGTTTTAAAAAGTACAGCCAAAACAAGACCCATCCCACTCCAAATCATAATGCATGGCTATGGAGAGTCATGAAGAAAACCATCAAAGTCCCTATGAAATCTTTATGATTTTGGAAATCCATGACCATGGATATCATTAGGAACTCTTCTATATGCCCTATCTGGTAAAAGCCCTCTAGATAATATGTCTTGGTGCTGGAATTCCTCTACTCCTTACAACTATACGCTCCTTTCTTTATGCTAGGTGTTCACCTCCACTTAAGGTTTGCTTTCCTCTCCTTCTTACCCTTTTCCTTTTAGAATAGTAGATTGTGTGTGTGTGTGTGTGTGTGTGTGTGTGTGTGTGTGTGTGTGTGTGAGAGAGAGAGAGAGAGAGAGAGAGAGAGAGAGAGAGAGAGAGAGAGAGAGAGAGAGAGAGAGAGAGAGAGAGAGAGAGAGAGAGAGAGAGAGAGAGAGAGAGAGAGAGATGGCAAACTTATGAGACAAAGCTGGGATTTTCAATCTTCCTGCCTTCTCCTTCACCTAACTGTGGATGAATCGTTGTAGCTGCTGGGTGCATCAAAATAGTTTACAAGCAGGTCTAGTTGAGGAAGATCCACTCTCCAATGGGGTAAGCGAGCAGCGATGTGACTAAGGAAGCAAACAAGTGAACAAGTGGGAAAACAAGAGGAAGAGACAAAGAGAGAACAAGGATAACTTGTTCGAAATTTCACTAGGTCTATATTATATAATATAATCGAGAATATATGATGGTTTTTGAAAAATCATCGTATATATTGGAACAAAAATAAGTTGGTTTCCCCAAATTGTCTTATTTTTATTTCAATATATTATACAGTTTCATATAAAATAAATCATCTCATATTTCTTTAAATACAAGATCCTTTTTAGAAATCATCCTATATTCTCTGCTATTATATCATATAAACTCAAGAAAATTTTGAATCGGCTACCCTGCTCTCTCTCTCTCTCTCTCTCTCTCTCTCTCTCTCTCTCTCTCTCTCTCTCTCTCTCTCTCTCTCTCTCTCTCTCTCTCTCTTCATCCCTCTATTTGTTTAAATAAAATAAGACAATATCCTTTAACCATCTTATTCTTTTGACATTAAATCTACTACATTACTCTATTCCACATAAGCTTACAAATCTTAATAAGTCGTGAAGGCAAAGAGCACCCATTGCCATCCCTAATTTTCCTGGCCATGACATAAAATCTTCCAAGACAAGAAAGACATTCTATTCGAGCATGACACATGATGCATAACCTAAATTATTATTAAACTCTATCAATTACATACATCAAATATTACATGCATTTTAATTTGTCCTCTTATATTAATTGTTTTTCACCCAAATACCCTCCTCACCAGCATCACGCACATAATCCATCTCATTCTCAACAATTAGATCAATTGATGGCATTGTTGTAGTGATACAAAGGTAATCAATTATAGTGTCACCTAGTTGTCTTCATTGTAAATGTCCATCATGGATGCTTATAAAGGAGTTGTCCATCTCGTATCATGCCTGTCTCGAACATAAAATGCATGTTGCGCTTAATATGCAAAATTAAACTGATCATTTTAATAGTAGATCTTGTTGAGGTCAACCAATATCAATTTGAGGGCATTAATTTTGATGTTATTTCTATTGCGTTCCACTCAATCTAACTTAAACACAACCATAATTCTACAAGTAGAATTTAGCACCCATATCTCAAGTATAAGTTAGTAATAAGTAACATTTTATACAATTGGGTTATTGTCCTTTGAACGAGAAAAGAAAGTAGCATTAGCAACTAAGCTGACACCACTATTTTTTGTGCTCTTGTGCTATCTCAATCTTTTTTGTGAAAGTGCTAACCATTGATCACATGGTCTAATCACCATCTAGCCCAAGGATTTATAAATACTATGACCTAGAACATCTCACTAATCTAAAACTTGTGTATAGTATTATTACTTAACTGAGATGATTGATGTGTACAAGGATATGCAATTTAATAACAATAAGTGAATGAAGCATTAATTCATTCTAGTTACCTTCTAACCAAGCCAAGAAGTGAAGGAGCGACAATGCTCATATTGGAGCCACTTCTATTACTTTGCATCTCTTAGATACCTCACTTTTAGGAAGTTCATGTGCGCGTTATAATAAAGAGATGAAAATTATATACAACATGCATGTAATATATTACCCTTAAGTTTTAGATGTAAAACATATATAGGAAAATGTGAAACAAACCTCTGAGAGAGAGAGAAAGAGAGTGTTATGAACTTAGTCAACATTAATATTTTGCATGATATAAAGTTGTTCCTATTCCCGTTCTTTACAATCAACAGTCAATACAAGAATATTGAAGAGAAGTTCACCAAATTTTGGATAATTTGAACCACTTGATCATTTCTTTCTCGAAATTCCAATGGCATCCACTTCTAATAAGTACTCAATACAAAACTCCATCGCTTCTTCTACAATGTAACATTTGGCAATGCACCCCTCCATGCGGTTATGATTTCATACATACCCTTTTAACACTTTCATGTACCTCTCAAAAGGGTACATCCATCACAAATAAATCAGTCCATAGAGCCTCACCTCATCAATGAGGTGCACTGTTAAGTATTCCATGATATCAAAGACAAATGGTGGGAAGATTATCTTGAGCATGCACAAGGTTGTCACTAGATGCTCTTGAATTTGTTATAATTTTGAAGTGCCCACCACCTTCTTGCATAAAGCATTAAAGAAGTAGTATAACTTTTAATAGATCCTCCAACTTTATCGAGTGGCACTGAAGGTATTGCTACAAGCAGAGTTGTTACATCAATACATGGTAATCACTCAACTTAATTCCTAACAATTTTAGCTCTTCTACGGAGAATGCTTTTAAACCTTGAAGAGTACCCATTTAGGACTTTGATCTCTGATAGGATTTTATGCACTATTATTTTCTCCTCTCTACCAAGCGTATAATTTGCTTTAGGCAAGTATGTTCCTGAGCTGCACCTATCTTGATGCAACCTTCTCTTTAAACCATTCTCATAAGATACATTTGAATAAGAAGTACATTCCTTATTTTTTCCAGGCATGTTAAGAAAGGTATTAGTCAAGCTTTCACAGACCTTCTTCTCACTGTGCATTACATGAAGCATATGTTGCACTTATAGGGATTTTTAATACATAAGTTCAAAGAATCTTAACTTCTGCTTCCAATAACTTTTAGAGTTTCTGTCATATGTATGCTTAGTTGCCTTCTTCTTCCCCCATGAGACATTTAGATTTTTAACCTGTTCCAATACTTGTCATCCATTTAACCTTTTGGAGGTGTCCCAGTCACTACACCACCATTAAATATCTCCTTTTTAAAACAGTGTGGATGGTTTCTGTGCAACCATCTTCTTTGGCCTTGGAAGCCGTATGACACACATTTGGTTACTACAAATAGGATTGCATCCCTTCATTGTCATCTCGCTAAATTATCATATGCAAAGAAATCATTTATTGACCACAATAGTAAAACCTTAAGTGTGAATGTCTCTTTCTTGTAAGCATCATAAGTTTCAATCTCTACCTCTCACAATGTCCTAAGATCATCAATCTATGAGGCCAAGTATATGTTGATGGCATTCCTAGGTTGCTTGGGACATCATATTAACATAATTAACATCATGAACTTCTTCTTCACTCATAATAACATCTGAAGGTTGTAATGAACCATTATAATAAGCCAACAACTATAGCTACTGCTCATAAAACCATGAGGAATAATCTCATATGTAAATGTTGAAAGTAGTAGGTTTCTCGATTCTTCTCCAAAATTGGGCCACATAAAGTCTACAAGCATTCACACCTAGCTATCTATTAGATAGCGAAAGTAGTTATCACCAAGTCTCTCCTTAGCAAGCCATACTAGTTTCTTTAATGTTTATGTAATATGAAACATTCTTTTCAACCTTGGAATATGGAGAAAGTACCATAAGACCTTCATAGGAACTTCTTTAACTTATCATTCAGTTGATATCTTCTATAGTTTTCATCTTAAATGTCCATAAGTTGGGCATGGGATTTTATAGGTGTGCTACTTTCTATATAAGATGCAATCATTGGGATAAGCATGTATCTTTACATACTTCAACCCTAGTGTGGCCTTTTTTTTGTATAAGATCCTTAATTTTAAGTTCCTTTTCATGCATTGATATTACATTCTTTAAATTGAAATGGTATTAGGACTTGGATTCCCTCAAAATTGACTTTCATGGAAGTAATCTCTTTATAAACTCAATTTGAACTTGAAACTATTGAAAATGGAATGTACTCGTAGATGGACGTGCCATGCAAGGAATAGGCATGACAAGCAAACGATCACTCACCATGCATATGCTCAGATCCCCCGCATCAGGCAGTGACCAAAATGAAGAAAATGGGAGATGAAGGAGAAAAAGGGAAAAACCTTAGCATTCGCCACCCTCTCTACTTGGATCTTCCTCTATTCTCTCAGACATTAGCAATGCTAATGACATCCAACAACTGAGATCATGGCCAGCCCAAAAAGGGTGGTGCATTTTCCCTCCTTCCCCCTTCGTTATACTTTGGCACCAGCAAAAAAATCAAAACCATGTTTTCTTCTCTCTGACCTTCTTCCACTGATGTGGTGCCTTACCAAAAATACCTAGCAAGCCATGCTCGAGGCCCATTTTCCACTATCATCTTCCTCCACTGGTGTAGTACAACTCGGCCACCTAAGCAAGCTGGCCACACCACCACTTCCTTGTTTTTCTCCCTCTTTAGGTACAGCTTGACCAGCCCAATAGGCCAGCATGCCTAGTCCCCATTCCCCCTCTACTTATCTCTCTATGGTGCTTTGGGTGGTAACAATGCTAGAGCCACCGATAGCCACCGCTACCCCCACTCTTTCACTCTCTCTAGTGCTGAGTTGGCACCGAGAGGGGGGGGTGCATTACCAACTCCCACCCTAGATCTTTGATCTCTTCATGTGCTAAACCTATGAAGGTCCATGTAGGTCTGAGCTAACTATTATGATCCTTGCAATGCGAGGAACAAAACCCATCATTCTATTAGTTGATCAGAGAAGATTTAACACTTGGTCATAATAAAACTGTTAATCGAATGCCAGGTCATCTAATATATGATTGATTTGACCATCTATCATATTTCAACCATTCATTGTGATCCTTGTGAAGTACAAATTGAGACCATATCATAGATCTTTGATCTGGAGCATTGTAGTAGTGATCTAGTCAATCTTGATCACTGACTAAGATCAACCAAGGATACAAGTATGAAATTGGATACAATTTGATGATCCACACCATTTAAATGATTCTTTAAGATTATTTGATCAGGTTTACTAACATATTCTTTGATCTAAGATGATTAGGAGGTGAATTATGGTTAGATCACTATGGATATTCTAGATTAGGCACCTTCGTGATGATAAGTCAATGATCCAATGACTCAGACAGCTAGATGTCATTCAAATTGACCTATGAGACGTAGGATTACCATCCTAACCATTCAGTTTCATTAATTTGGTTATGAATAGCTAGAATTAAGTATGATTTGCATATTAGCATGCCCAATTAGTTTATTAAATGATGAATTACCTGAAATTAACCTAGCATGAGCATGATGATTTTAGAATACATTGTAACATGAGTAAGAAATGAATTTAATAGTTATTGGTATGGTTTAGCGTGATCTAGATTATAGGGGGCAGCTTGAGATCCCATGGCTGTGAACCATTGGATTATATTGAAACATAGTAAATTGAAAACTAAAAATATAATCTTTGCTTTATAGCCAAGAATCTAACTTAGATGAATAGCTTGGATTCAAAATTTGACCTGGATGTGATGTGTATTCAAGTAGCAAGACTTCGGGGACTGATCCTAGTGTTGTGTCTGATTGGTGACTTGGGAGGTACAGATGAGTGGTTCTTCATCAAAGGAAGGTGATGGCATTTAATATGAGCATATTTTCTATTGAAATTACATATTTTCATTGCCCTAGTTCCATGTTTATGAATGAGTATTATGTACATGTTATTACACTATAACCCTATTGAGACATCTATCCAATCTATACACAATACAAATATGCACACTTGCATTGATCCCATATTTTCACAGAATGCATGATTATCTTGTATAATTAGTCACATTTCATAAGCGATGGAGAAAGTATATGATTTTGAATATAATTTCTTGACTCATAGAAGACATTGATTAGTTACAATATTGTTATCACATATTAAGATGCTTGGATGTTCTGTTTTAATGCTTATGTTTCTCTATGGACCTATTGAGAAGGCTTGGTGGCTAGTCCTTCAGAGGCTAACCCTGAGAGAGGGATAGTGCTCTGAAATGGCAAGCCACAGGTGCTCTGGGATTTTTGTGCATCAGGTATTTTATCTTCATCTCTTGACTTCAAGATATTGTGTGATTTCCACTATCTAGAAATTTTTTGACAGGTGTTTCTACTTGATGGATGCTATGCTAGGAGCGATTTTAGGGTTGGCCACTCATACATTAACTTTATGAGATGATAGACACTTGCCCCATAGAAGGGCAAACTTCATAGGGAGTGGTATCACAGGTAGTTCACATTATGAGTCTGATATCCCTCATGCAATATCATTTAGTTTCTCATTCTAGTGTTGACGAAGAGCAGTAGTTGATAGACTTGAGAGTTGGTTATCACTATAGCATGGTGATCCATATGGTTCGGTTTTTATTTTCATGCGGCGTTATAAGCACACCAGGATGGACATATTTCCATTTACCCATGGCATGACAATACATAGAGGAGTGGTATGAGTACTCATAACCATATTCGAATGTGTGGGGGTGCCCTTTTTAATGAAGTGCATTTTCATTTGAGACATTCTTTGAACTTTTAATGCTCTACACTAATGTGGTTTTGGCAGCCTTAGAAACTCAGTCTACTTAGCATGTTTATGAGAACACACAGATTGCGTGGTTGCATCACACAAATTTGGCAGTTCTATTAGCTTTAATGTCTTGGTTTATTGCATGTCAATCTAGTTGATTTCACATGCTATTCATACCTTACTTCATCATTATTTATCCTTATTATAATTATCATGTTAGAGTAGTTTTCTATGATAAAGCTATTTATTGCGTGCCCTTGAGACTTGATGCTTAAACTATTCATTGCTTATTAAATATTAATGATTTAGTATTATTATTATTATTGTTGCCTACACAAGCATAGCTTGATGAGGCATTGCGATGTTTTGCAATGCCT
Organism: Warburgia ugandensis; assembly: GCA_035236585.1. Classification (NCBI taxonomy): domain Eukaryota; kingdom Viridiplantae; phylum Streptophyta; class Magnoliopsida; order Canellales; family Canellaceae; genus Warburgia; species Warburgia ugandensis. The sequence continues at coordinate 58,669,708 of CP141132.1, read as the reverse complement.
TAGATAATGAGAGGGATAGCAAGAAAGGCAAACAAGCTTGAAAGCAAGTGAGGGGATAAGTAGCTTCCATCAGTATATAGAGGAGATCTCTACGATGTATGTGGTTTGCTAGAACTTTGTTTTTGGATATTGTAAATGAACTCTCTCTCTCTCTCTCTCTCTCTCTCTCTCTCTGGGTGGGTGTCGGATGTGATGCCTGTGTATGGACAAACCCTAGGCTATGGTGTTGTTTTTGGATTTGTATGTCACCATTGATCTATACATTTTGGTTGAAACCTACAAATGATTAGGATGGATGAGTACAGAGATTGAGTCTCCTAGTTATGTATTTATGTTTTATTATGTTTACCAGGTACTTGTCCATTGCATGCATTAAATGCATTGGTTCAAATTACAAAGGAGACTTTATCAAATTTTTGATAAAAATAGGAAGATCATTTCACCATTAAATTCGTGGTTTTATGAGCCACATGACTCTTGGGTTTTTGAAATGAGCGGCTTTCATTCAAAGTTTTTTATTTTTAATAAATTTAAAATTTTAACCAAGGATCTCGATTTTTGAAAATTTTGTGTTTATATGATGTGTAAAACCCAAGGTGTCACAATTTGATATTAGAGCCTATTGTACTCCACAACAACTACTCCAACAAGTCCAAAAGTCGTACACAATCCAATAAGTGAGTTGATTACATAAATATGAGTTATAGAGATAACTTAATATGCAGCCTATGAAGGTCAGCAGATTTTAAGAAAAGAGGAGACTTTGATCCTTATATAAGTACAAGAAAGTGTACCTTCATGGAAAGTGTGTGATTCTTAGAGTAAAGAATCAAAATAAAGAGTATAAATTAGTATCTCTAAGTGAGAATCATGTTATATGATAGAAGATCTAATCACATGTGCTACCTTATAAAGGTTCAAGTTTTAACTTGGATAGTGTGTATAAATCTTTGGAAATCATAACAACTGTTGTACAATAATATTATGATAACAATGAAAATAAATGAGAAAATAATCACAATCAAAGAGAACTTGGGGAAGTTAAGAGAATTACAGCATTAGTCAGTACATGTGGTGGATATATTCAACGGATAAAATTTGCAGTATAATGAAAACCAATAAAATTTTGATATGGTAAGACCTTAATGATTCTGTAGATGAATTATTGTATCTATGAGGTGAAAATGAGTCAATCCTTATATTCAGAGAAATACTGACAACCAATCATCATTGAGAAGTAACTCCTTATTTAATTATTCTTGGAGTTCTAATTATGATTTGGATGTGCATAGCACTTGAAGGATATATAACTATTTTATTAGAATAGTTATTAAATAGTAATGAGGATTAGCAGATGAGCAGGGAATTAAAGCAAGAATACAAAAAAAAGTTAGTGAATAAATTCAAATAATTTCTTAGGTTATTGGAAAGAATTATAGAAAGATTTATTCAAATGTTACACTATATGAGAGTATCTATATTATTGTTTATTTGACTGTAGAGCAAAAGTGTATATTATATGTTGCAAATCAAGTAGAGAAAGACTAATTGAAGTGGATAAGGAGAAAGGATTATATTGTGAGAATAATGTAAGCTAAAAATGACTATAATTGATTGGCATTGAATAGCTAAGGTGGCAATTATGCGATTTTCAATAACTAAGGAGAGATTAATTCTAAAAGATCAATTTTATTGGAGTGAGTTTGTCAAAGTTGTAATTATTTTTTGATAGATGTGACCACTAAATAAATCATTAGTTAAAGGAAACTTATGAAGTTAGAAGATAACATCTATTCTTGAGTAAGACCTTCTCATGCGTCGAGTGGAACAAAAGGAGAGATTAATTTGAAAGCTAACAATTTTGAAAGGGTCATGAGTTCTAATTTCATAAATTTTGTTCTATGTAAATCCATAGTATTGATGATGTATATTCTTCAAGATAAATAGTTTATAGTTAATAAAAGTAAACCAAATATAGTTACTAGATTTATCCTTTAGAATAAGGTTCAAAAATCAAGATCCAAATATTGTATCATTTCTTTTTAGGTTTTTTTTACTCTCTTTCCAGTTTAATATTCCTAAGGAGCTACTAGATGTTGAGATGACTTAAGTAACTAGTAGATCTACTCTTAGATAAATTTGAAACAAATTTAATGACTGAAATGAATTAGTTACAACTATTCCATAAAAGAACATCTTTATTTGTGTCATGATTGATCTTTCCATTTCACAACTAAATGCTTCAGAATTAAGAATTCTAATGACAAACCTTAATAAAAGCCTCCATCCTATGGAGCTTATGCAACATTTACCACTATTGCTTATTCTTGATTTTCTTCAAAAGAATGGTTTACTACTCATATGGGAAACAGAATCTAATGTAGAATAATTACGAAATCAAATCCATCATATATCTTAAAGTTCGGTTAGTATGGAAATTTTCTAAATGTCAATCTATTAGCATAGGAATCTAATCTAATTCCTAAATATTTTAATTTTGACTAGTGTATGGTTTCAAATTTGTCTCAGAATTAATGATCCTTTTCAGAAAATAATTTACTAACATAATGAATACAAATTTTCAAATGTAAAGTAATTATGATATCAAGTTATAGCATAGCATATAGATCAAATTTATCAGGGTTTTTTTTTATGCACAAAACTACATATGTCAACTACAATTTACTGATTATAGTTATTGACCATATCGAAAATCAAATCACAAAAAAGAAAATTTTAAAATAATCAAAGTCACTATTACTATTTGAAAGCTCTAAAGCTACAGATTTCTAAATATACAAAATATGATTCATAAATTTAAAATAAATTCTATACTACATGACTATTGCTAATAAAATTCTAGAATAACAGGATTTTGCCACACAAATTTACATATGTTATACTAAAATTGACTGACTAATAGTTACTGACTATATTAGGAATCAAATCACAAGAAATAAACTTTTGGAATAACCAAGTTATGGTTACTTCTAGAAATTTTTAACACTACAAATTTACTAACATATAAACATGTTTTCAGAAGTTGAGGCTAATTATTCATGTAAAAACAAAATTTTTATTTTAACTATATAGCTACTATTTGAAAGTTTAAGTTAGTGGATTGTTAATTCTAAATTAGAAACCAAATCATAGGAAAATTTATATGTAACTTGTCCACGGTTACTGTTAAAAATTCTTGTATAAAAAATTTCAATATAAATCACGATTATGACAAATTAAGCTACTATTTTCCAGCAAAAATTGAAGTTATTTACCACTATAAGGTTACTAATTCTAATAAAAGGAAAAGATTAAATCTTAACATGTAAAAACTCAAAATTTCCCTTACCTGTAAATGTTATTTCTCTTTTTATATCTAATCTTGAATTGAATGTGAGAACAGGAACATAAATTTTCATTTTTTTGTGAATCACTCACCAAAACCATGCGCACTCCTCTGGTTTTCACAAAGAAAACCTAAAAATCTCACTTCTATTTTTCTCATGCAAAAACCCAAAAATTTTCCTTCTTCCCTGCATTTTTCAGCAAAACTCTCCTCAATCCTCTTTGGTTTCCTCTTCTAGGGCTTCCACACAAAAGCCCTAAATTTCTTCTTCTTCTTCTTCTCCTCTTCAATTATTCTACATTTTCCCTCTTTCTCTTGGTGCTTTGCTTAGAAATGAAATAAGAAACATTCCTCATTTCATTTTGGTTATATTCTCCTTCAATTTCTTATATTTTTAACATAGTTTATTACTTCACTTAGTTTTTGGGGTGGGTTTTTAAAAATAAAATCTTGATAGTTAGATCTTCATCTAAGGGTCCTTATTTGTAATGGTCCTTCCTAATTCATTGTCTTCTCTCATTCCCTCATATGGAATTTTATTACATCCTGTGGATTTCCATATTTTGATGTCCACATGGAAAAAATTTATAATAAATAAATAATTAACTAAAATAAAAAAGTGATTTTCTTCTTAAAAATTGTCAAGGAGGTGACTTGAAGTCTAGACCCTTGACAAGTTGTACATGGGATGCTTAGCTACACTTAGCTTAAGTCATCAAGCCTTGCCAGATAAAAGTTTTATTAGCACTTATATCGTAATTGAACACAATTTATTTAATGGGTTATAATTGGAAAATTTGTCTAGGTTTTATTTTAACTCACTTTTACACTATAATAGTCAACATTTGACTTAAATTATTATTATTATTTGTAAATATAACATTTTTTTATTTCTCAAAATTATGGGCCATTACAATATTCCCTCCGATAAGGAAAACTACTTATCATATCTTCCTCGATTTCCCAAGTAGCTTTCTCAGTAGAATGATGTTGCCGTAGAACTTTGACCAAATGAATTGTCTTATTCCTTAGAGTCTTTTCCTAATAATCCAAAATCCTTAGAGGTCTCATCTTATACGTCAAGTCTGGCTATAGTTCCATAGGTATTTGATCAAGAATATGCATCATTCAGGAATATACTTCCTCAGCATCGACACATGGAATACATTATGTATGTTTGACAACTAAGGTGGTAATGCTAAACGATATGCAACCTTCCCAATCCTCTCTAATATCTGAAATGGTCCAACAAACCTTGGACTCAACTTCCCTTTCACTCCAAATCTCATGAATCATTTCATTGGTGAGACTTTACGGAATACATGATCTCCAACCTTGAACTCGAGATTGCAGTGTCTCTGATCAGCATAACTCTTCTATCTACTATGTGTTGTCAATAATCTCTTTTTGACTAGCCTAGCCTTTTCAACACACTACTCAATCAATTTAGTCTTCACAAACTATCTCTCTCCAGCATCACTCCAACAGGTAGGCATCTTGCATGGTTGTCAACACAATGCTTTATATAGGGCCATGCTTATACTAGAATGATAATTATTATTATAAGCAAACTCAATCAAAGGAAAGTGTTCATCCTAGTTACCATTCTAATCTACAACACAAGCTTGTAACATGTCCTCAAGTGTTTGAATCGTCCTCTTTGGCTATCCATTAGTTTGTGGATGGAATGTTGTACTAAATCTCATAGTTGTGTCGAGTCCCTCCTATACACTACAAAAAGTGAGATGTGAAATGACTATCTTTATTAGATACCATGTAGACTCACTATCTCCTTAATGTAAAGCCTAGTAAATCTCACTGTAGGAAGTGTGCTAATTTGGTCAATCTATCCACAATGACTCAAATCATATCATGTCCACTAGAGGTTCTAAGTAGTCCAATTAAAAAGTCCATCGTGATGTGATCCCACTTCCACTCTAAAAGTTCCAGAGTCTGTAGAAGTCTTGCTGATCTCTAATGCTCTACCTTTACCTATTGACAAGTAAGACATCTAACAACATAATATCTGATTTTCTTCTCCATTCCATCCCACCAAAGACTCCATTTCATATCCTAATACATCTTAATACCACCAAGATGAATGGCATACTTAGATGCATGTGCTTCCTTCAATAATTTTTGTCTGAGACCTTCTATAGGAGGTACTACTAAGCTACCCTAAAATCTTATGCTTCCATCAACTTCTTTACTGAAGCCTTTACTACCCATCAATGCTTATCTCCTCACAATCCTTTTGTGCTTGGAGAATTTGGTCTATAAACAATGATCTCACCAATACGTTCATCAACACTCCATGAGATTTTTTACTCAAAACATTCACGATAACATTCAACCTCCCAGGAAGATATAGAATCAAAAAGTCAAAGTCTTTCAAGTATTCTAACCACTATCATTTTCTCATGTTAACGTCACTCTATGTGAATATATTTCAGACTTTTGTGATCTATGTACACCCTAAACTTTTTTTCGTAGAGATAGTGTCACTAAATCTTAAGTGCAAACACTACCACTGTCAACTCCAAATAATGTGTCGAATAATTTACTTCATGAGTCTTTAGTTGTTTGGATGCATACACTATTGCTCTCCCATCTTACATGAGTATATACCCTAAGCCTTTTCTTGAAGCATTACTATATAATACAAAGCCTCTCGTACCCAAGGGTAATGACAAAATAGGAGCCAATGTGACCTCTTCGTCAACCCCTAAAAGATTTGTTCACACTGACTTGTCCACTCAAACTTAGTGTTCTTCCAAGTTAATTTGGTCATTAGCTGAGCTATTCTAGAAAATCCTTCAATGACAAGCCGATAAAACCCAGCTAATCCCAATCAACTTCTAATCTTCATAATAGTCTTCGGTCTCTTCCACCTCATAATGGCTTCCATTTTTATAGTATCAATTGAAACTCCTTCCTTTGAAATAATATGGCTAAGGAATTGCATTTTGTCTAGCCAGAATGCACACTTGTTGAATTTTGCATATAATTGATACTCATGTAATGTGCTAAGTACAATCTTGAGATGCTCAAAAGGAGATGACACTATGTTGCTCTAAGTCAGGTGCACATCTCCTAATGATTTGATCTAGGTAGTACTTAAACAAGTACGAATAGTCCTAGAAATAGTGCTTAACATTGGAAAAGAATTTTTTCTTTTCTTGTTTATTTCAATGTTCAAGAATTTTCCCTGTGACTAAATAATTTGCAATATCAACAAACTAAGGAGGATGGGAAACATGAAAAAGTTGCTCATCAAGGCAAGTGTCTTTAATTGGCAACTCATCTAAAGGCTCTATTAGGACTAAGCTAGACAAATGGTCAACCACAACATTCTCTACTCCTTTCTTATCTTTTATTTTAATGTCAAATTCTTGAAGTAAAAGAATCCATCTAATTAGTCTAAGCTTAGCATCTTTCTTAAAAAGAATATACTTAAGGGCTGAATGGTCGATGAATATGACTATTTAGATCCAACAAAGTACCTGAACTTATTCAACATGAAGGCAACTGCTAAGAGCTCTTTCTCCATAGTGGAATAGTTCATTTAGGTGCTATTTAGGGTTCTACTGGCATAGTAGATGATATATAGCTTTTTCTCTCTTCTCTACCTTAATCAGCTCCTACAGCATAGTCACTAGCATCACACATGATTTCAAAGGGTAGACTCTAGTCGGGTGGTCACATGATAGGTGTAGTGGTCAACTTGTCTTTCAGCTTTATAAAAGCTTCTTGAAAATCATTAGTCCACTCAAAAGGAGTATCACTTGTGAGGAGGTGACACAATGGTCTGGAAATTGCACTAAAATCTTTAATAAACCTTCTATAGAATCCTACATGACATAGGAAGGAGCGAATGTCCCTAATAGATTTTGGGATGGGTAGATTGGCAATTGGGTCAACTTTGACTCTATCTATCTCTATAACTTTGGATGACACTATGTGGCCTAGGGCAATTCCCTTAGGAACCATAAAATGGCATTTTTTCCAATTAAGCACTAGGTTCTTTTCTTTACAACGACTTAAGACTTTTCTTAAATTTTCAACACATGTTTCAAATGAATTACCAAAAATAGAAAAGTTGTCCATGAAAACCTCTAAAATTCTCTCCACTATATCACAAAAGATACTCAATATGTAGAGTTGAAATGTGGCGGGAATTTTACATGATCCAAATGGCATTCTTTTGTAAGCAAAAGTGCTAAAAGGACATGGTCTTTTCCTAATCTTTGGGTACAATTTCTATCTAGTTACACCCTGAATAACTATATAAGAAATAATAGTACTGATGTCCTACAACCCTTTCCAACATTTGATCAACAAAGGGCAAAGGAAAATGGTCCTTCCTTGTGACAGCATTCAATTTTGTTTAGTAAATGCATATATGCCAACTAATGGTAATTCTAGAGGGGATTAATTCATTGTTGGCATTAGTTATTACTTTCACTTTAGACTTCTTTAGAATCACCTGAGTTGGACTTACCCATTTGCAATCACTTATGTGATAGATGATTCCCACATCAAGCAACTTAAGAACTTTTTCTCTAACCACATCCTTCATAGTAGTATTTAACCATCTTTGCATTTGACGACATGGTTTAGCTTCATTCTCTAAATATATCTTATGGGTACATATTAAAGGGTTAATGCCCTTTATATCATCAATGATCCATTTTATAGCACCTTTTGTTCTTTTAAAGTGTCTATTAACTTTTCCTCCTAAGATATTTCTAATTGGAAGGAAATTATCACAAGAAAAGTCTATTTTTCTCCTAAACAGGCATATTTTAAATCTAATGGTAGAGATTCAAGTTTAGGAGGTTCTACTAATGATGGAACGGGAGTGGATTAGCTCAATAGAAGTTCCTCTAAATGAGGTTTTCATTTTTCTGTATCCATGACAAGAACAGAATCAAGGATGGCATTAAATTCCTCTATTAATGCATCCTCATTAAATTCATTAAAGTGGGCCAAACAGGCCTCAAGTGGGTCTAACAAGGAAGATGATTGAGAATGATCATGCACAACTGAATTTATCATGTTGACACTATGCAACTAATTAGTGGGTTCACCCGATTGATTACAAATGTTAAAGATGTTTAGCTTTAATGTCATATTACCAAAAGACTATTTCATGACACCATTTCTATAGATAATTAAGGCATTGGACATAGCCAAAAAAGGTAGTCTCAAGATGACTAGTATTTCATTCTTCTCATTCACCACCAGATGTGTATTCAAAACTAGAAAATCAATAAGAAAGTAAAATTATTCTACCTAGACAAGCACATATTGTATTACCCCTCTCAGTTTCTTCATAGAATGATCAGCTAGCTAAAGTGTAGCAGAAGTAGGTTTCAATTCACCGAGACGTAATTTTTTGTATACTAAGTATGGTAGTGGGTTCACACTAGATCAACAATCAAGTAAAGCTTGATTAATCTTATTGTAATATCTACTATTTTTAAATTTTGAAAAAAGAGAGCATAAATTGTGAAATTTTGGAATTTTGCAAAAATTGAAGTAATTATGAAATTGAGAATTTTAGATATTTAATCACGAGTTAAAACCTCAATAATTAGAATATACTCAAAAAATAGAATACAAACGCCACTAAGAACTCTAAAATCGAAGATTAGAGTAAAAATGGCTAATTATTTTAATTTTTATATTTAATTAAAATTATTTGGAAGGGCGAAACCATCTTTTCACAAGTAGGACCCACAAAATCATCACAACCGTCTATGTTAGTAGGGTGATGATTACTAGCATTAAATGCTGGCAATCATATAAAAATAAATAAATAAATAATCACAATAAAATAATATATGTGCATTTAAGAGGGGGGTTGCCTTGAATGCACTTTTCGTTTCGTGTTTTATTTGTTGTTTAACGCCAAAAAATGGCATGGACTGCCGTTTTTTGGTGAGTTATATAAGTTACTATTGTTCTCAAAATAAGTTGATGAAATGGTGTCAGATGATAATCTAAACTATTCATCTTGTACATGATGATGCAAAGAACAAACCCATGAAATTTCATGGTGATCAAAATCATGTAAAAATGGCAGATAATGAAGGAATTTGTTGAAATGGAGTTTGAAAATGAAATGTACATGAAAAATTGAACAAAATGGTGTAAAAATAGCAAGAAATAGGGCACCTGGGGTCGTCGGCGACTGGACTCTAGCGGTCGTCTCCATCGACGGTGGACCAGTTCAGTCACCATCCCCGGCAGTTACAAGTGGTGATGGTTGGAGGGGCGACATTTGACGACGAGTGCGTCAGGCTGCTAGCGCACTTGCGATACCCCCGCGACACGCGGTGAGGCATGTGGCGTGACCACAACACGATAAGTGACACAATGACTGTGCACCACGCATCGACACGCGGCATGACCAGGTGTGACACGCAGCATGACTAGGTGCGACGTTTGAAAATAAACTGATGCAGGCTGAACGTGACGTACCTAGGGTCGGAATAAGTACTCATTGCCATCGTCGTAAGTGTAGTTGAGGCACTCACAAGACTTATTTGTACACGGCTTTCTGTGATCATGACATGCATTATTTGTTCTGTGGGTACGAACTTTCGGTTATAGTGATTTATGAGTATCCATGAGTTTCATGCTTTGCATGCCATGATATTCAGATTTGATGATGATTCGCTTAGCACATGATTTCTCAATTTATCCTTCATGCATGGTTGATGTTTCACATGCCTTGTATACATTTATTTTATGAGATTTCATCATGATTATGATTCTTCATATCGCATGATTTTATTATATTTATTACCAAATGTGAATCACCTACACAAGCATGGCTTGCTGAGGCATTGCTTTGTTTGCAATGCCTCAGATATAGAGAGTGACAATAGGTTGATGCACTGACAAAGTAGGTAAAAGTGATGGCAATGTTTTAGTAAAGCATTGAGGATGTTCAAAGATGCAAAGTTTATTCAAGACCTCACTTTGGGTTTTGAGTATGGACTATACTTTAACTAAAATTGCAATGTGACATAGATGTAAGACTATGGATTCATGTTGGATGTGATGGCTGTATGGAGGGACCCTGGTATTTTGTCATGACTTGATTTTCTTGTTCATTGGAGTATATATTTTATGGAAAATAGTATTTGATTTTGTGGATGGGTGTGGAGATTGAGTTTCCCATATGTCCAATCTTATGTTATGTTATGTTTATCAAGCTATTTGGTATTGTACTAGTCATGTGCAATGGTCCAAAATACAAAGGAGTATGACTCCCCAGAATTTGAAAGAATTGCTTCCGTTTAAGTTTTGTTTTTAGTCATTTTAAAAATCAAAGTTTTAAAACAGGGATCCCAACTATTTTTATAAATTGTTATTATATTGTTGTGAAAAACCTGGGGTGTCACAGTTTGGTATCAGGGCTAGGTTTACTCCATCACAACCATTCCAATAAATTCAAGGACACATACAGTCCATGAAGTGAGGTGGTTCCCTAAATATGAGTTACAAAGATAATTCATGTAGGGAATGTTAATGATTGTGAAATTGATAATGCCATGAAGATTGACAGAATTTCTTAGAGATATTGCGACTCTTAGTCATTGTATGAACACAAGGGGGTACACCTTTATGGGAAGTGCATGATTCTTAGAATCATGAATCAGAATAAAGATTATAAATTAGTTTCTCTTAATGAGAACCTTATTTCATAATAGCAGATATATCCATACGATTGCTTTTGAGAATTCAAGTTCTAACTTGAAGCAGATTTATTTGATGAATAAATTGTAATATGAGGAAAATCATTGAAAATTGATGAAATAAGATCCTAGTGCCCTATGGGTGAAATATCTGATTTTGAGACAAAAACTTGTGAGTTTAGTGTATAAAGAGGGTTGAAAGCTAGTCATTAATGAAAACTAAATGCCTATAAATCATTATGAGGGTTTTCAATTACGATTGGAGACACATAGCCCTTGAAGGAGATAACAACCCTTGTATGATAATCATTAGTAGTAATGATATCAGACATTAGTGGGGAGTGAATACTTACAAATTGTTTTGAGGTTTTAATTATGATTTGAAGTGCATATTACCTATAGGACATGATGACTAAATTGTCAGAATAATTCTTGAATAGAAATGATTTTGTAATAAAGCAACTAGAAAGAAAAACACACGAAGTGAATGAGGTGAGACGAAATTAATTATGATTGATTTACATCCAACATTGACAGGGATGATAGTGTGGTTTCTGATGATTAGGCAAGTGTTATAAAAGTAATTTCCTTGGCTGTGAAATAAATCGAGTTGTAGATTATTTTGATTTATATGACCATGAAATAATCCATTAGTTCAAGAAAGTAAAATAGCATAAGTGAGGGCATTGAAAATATAATTACGAAGATTTTAAGAATGGTTATTTGAGAAGATGTGTTCCTCTATCTTTGAAACTTTTATCTAAAAGGCCCTTGGGAAGGCCTGTGATAATTAGTATTTTTAAAAACTAAGGGAGTTTGCCACTTGAAGAGAAGAATTAGATGGTTCAACGGCACTAAACCAATATACTCAGTTGAAGAGACTTGCCCTAACTCCTTCGTCATGAAGAAGAAAACCATGGATAGATTGTTATATGGTGACAACTATATTAAGGGATCAGATGATTATGTCGCGTTCTACACTGGTTGCGAGCTTGCAAACATAACCTCTATGTAAAGAGGAATTCTTCTAAGTCAAGACTGATGGCAACAACTCAAACATGGGTAGTTTGAGTCAGGCCAGTAAGGGCAAGAGACCTTTCATTGACATGACTACAAAGGCCATTGAGCCAATGACATTTGATCAGGCGGTGTTGGGATATGGAGAGACATAATGTGTACTAGTAATAAGGATAGACACTTGGACAATTACATCCTAGAGTTAGTGGACCACTGCAGCAGTGGTAATGGCATTAGTAACTCCATCAAGGTGGCAACCCTTTAAATGTTTGATTGTGGAGAGTTATGACATTCTTTTGAGACTGTCTCGGTGGACAATGAGTCTGACTTACTGACATTGGAGACAGGGCAGAGATGACCTCACATTAGTAATGATGATCCGTTATGATATCTTTACATTTACATGCAGATCATGCTTTTGACTGTCATTATCATTACTTGAAGCAAGTATCAACCTCAACCCAAGTTAAGGAAGACACCTTCTTGATTGTTGATAGGAATACCAAGATCCTCCTTGATTAGGATCCAATCACCTTGTAGTTTGATCATTGGCACCTTGATGAATGTGCCTTTATATGTATTTAAAGATCCTTGGGTGGGAGGTCATGACATTAAGTGGCAAGTTATTGAAACTTGTAAGTACCTCTAATGAGTACTGGTGGAAATGATGACAAGTGAGAGGATAGATGTTGACTTTATCATCCTCGATTTGAGGGATTATGATATCATCCTTGGGAGAAGAAAGGTACGTTTCATATACCAGATAATTATTGATTTGACTCTTGAGTAAGAATGGGCATCACTGATATTTGCGTTAACCTTGCCTTGAAGGCAAAATAGTACTCATCTAATATATCGAGTCCTCTTGGTCTTGTGATTGTGGATGACAGAGAACGGCTATAAATTGAGCACACATAGGGTGTGTGAAGATTCAAGATCTTCCTGAGGAGGTTTTTGGATTTTTCGCCATGAGAGATTGATTTTTTATACTGATTTGACATCAGATATAGTGTCATTTTCTAAAGTGCCATATAGGATGGCCCTAGCTAAGCTGAAAGGGTTTCAGCTATGGTAGTTAATTGACAAGAGATTACCAGACCTAGTGGGTCTTCATGGGATTCATTAATCCTCTTGGTGAGAAGAAAGATAGATTCTTCTTGCTAAGTACGGATTGCTGATTGTTTAACAGCTCTACGGTAGAGAATTGATATTCCTTATCATATATTGATGATCTTTATGATCAGCCTTGAATTGTGCATAATATTGGTGGATATTGATTTGAGGTCTAGTTATCACCAGCTGATGATTGTGACTGAAATGTCTTTAAGACAATTATTGCTACAAGCTTTGGATCATATAAATTGATGAAATTAGTACTCTGATAGTACGTATGGATATGATGGGCTAAAATTTTAAAGGTTGCTGAGATGAGTTATGATTAACTGGTGAATGATGTTTTCTATGTATCGTGACTTTGCAAACTACAAGGAGTTCTTGTGTATTATTCTGAGTATCTAGAGGACTCATCCTTTACTATAAATGTATGTGAGTAGGAATTATGGTCAAAGAAGATTAATTTTCTTGACCGTGATACCTCTTTTGATAGAGATACGATTATAGGGACTGTGATAACTTGGGACTAGTTAAACTAATGACTAAGGTTGATAGTCTTCTTAGTCTGGTGAACAGTTATTGCTGGATGATTGAGTTCTCCAAGATAGCAATGACATGAATACTACTTATATTACGCATATGAGCTTAATTTCTCATGTAGGTGAGATGTGTGATAGTAAAGTAAGTTTAGTATGAGAGCATTTTCTTATGTGTAATCAACTCAAAATTTTGGCTTATATCTGTGATTAGCCGATGAGGGCAGGTGTGCGAGGCACCGACAGGCTTCTAGGTGGCAGGCTTCTAGATACTCATAATATGATTGTGTTGTGGACTGAATTTTGATTGGCATGTGATTACCTATTACTGAGCTAGCATGCTCTAATTTTGATTGGCATGTGATTGCCTATTACTGAGCTAGCATGCACTAATTTGGATTAGCATATGATTTCCTATTGATGAGCAGATATGTGTTGATTTTGATTTTCATGTATTGCCTGTTCAGGAGTTGATGTGATATGGATTGATGAGTATACACTACCTAATGATGAGGTAGTATGGGCTAGAATGGATTTGATGTGGAATTGCTTATATGTGAGTTGTGGCACTTTAATTTTGCTGACATGGTGATTTATTTATACTAAAGATGTAAAGAAATGATTAACTCTTGGATGAGAGTATGATTTATGTAAATTGCATTATATGTGGTTATTTTGTGTTCTAACCACAATATAAGTGTCTGATTCAAGACAGTTTGAAACATACATTGGTCTATATGTATGAACTATCATTTGAGGAGATAACATGATACAAAATTGTTTATTGACATTGAGCCTGAAATGATGATACTATAGGTGGGTCTTGTGATACCATATGATGATACCATATGGGGATGTTTCAAGAATTGTTAAGGAATAGCATGAAAAGAATTTATAGGATGAAATTTTCTATAAGGTGGGTAGGATGTAATATGCACTATTTTTAAATTTTGAAAGAAAAAAAAAGAGCATAAATTGTGAAATTTTGGAATTTTGCAAAAATTGAGGTAATTGTGAAATTGAGGATTTTAGAGATTTAATCATGAGTTAAAACCTCAATAATTGGAATGTACTTAAAAAATGGAATCCAAAGTCACTAAGAACACTAAAATCGGAGATCAGAGTAAAAATGTCTAATTATTTTAATTTATATATTTAATTGAAATTATTTGGAAGGGTAGAATCGTCTTTTCATAAGCAGGACCCATAAAATCATTACAGCCATCTATATTAGTAGGGTGATGATTACTAGCATTAAATGCTGGTAATCATATAAAAAATAAAAAATAAAATAATATATAAGCATTTTAGAGGGGGGTGACTTGAATGCACCTTCCCCCTCTCGTTTCCCCGTAAATCGGCGATCGTGCAAGCCACTGGAAAAAATTCATCCCTGGTGACAAATTCATGGTGAGGACGCCATTGATTTCCTCCTTCCACGCGTGACAAAAGGCCAACTTGACTGAGGTAGGCCAACCTCCATGCTCTCCCCGTGCCTTTCTATTTCTTGTTTTATTCGTTGTTTTGCCGTTTTTCGGTGAGTGATACAAGTTACTGCTGTTCTCAAAATAAGTCAATGAAACAGTGTTAGATGATAATCTGAACCATTCATCTTGTACATGATGATGTAAAGAACAAACCCATGAATTTTCATGGTGATCGGATGGCTAGGGCGCCAAACAACTAAGAAAACAATAAGTTGAGGGTTTTTAGGAGCATGGTAAAAATAATTTAAAATGGAAAATAATGAAGAAATTTGTTGAAATGGAGTTTGAAAATGGAATGTACGTGAAAAACTGAACAAAATGGTGTAAAATTTGCAAGAAATGGGGCACTTAGGGTTGCCGGCGACCAGATTCTGGCGGCTGTCTCCGGTGACGGCGAACTAGTCCGATCACCATTCCCGGCAATAGCAAGCGGTGACGGTAGGACAAGCGACATCGAGCAGCAAGTGCATTGGGTGTCTAGTGCACGCGCGATACTTGCATGACAAGCAGTGGGGCACGTGGCTCGATTGCAGCAGTATGCACGGCACAAAGACTGTGCAGCACGCATTGACACACGGCACGACCAGGCGCACCGCGTAGCATGATAGTGCGCAAAAGCATGGTGCGTCACCCACATGCCACGCGATTTTCCACACAAGCTGCACTCGTGCAGTGCACATGTGCGTGCATGTGCAACGGGCCCTTTGCCCTGATTTTGAGTTTTTTCTGACCGTTCATTCACAAAAAATGTGATTCTAAGAGCTACAGAGGTCCAAATTGCAATCCGAAAGAGGTGTTGCGATCGTCTTGATGACGCGAACCTAAATTTAAGATAAAATCCTAAATTTGAGCACTTTTTAAATGGTTAAACCACTAAATACTATTAGATTACCTAGATCAGGCCAATCAATGTATGATCAGGCCTTAGACCTAGATTGTATACAATAGATATGAGATGATCTAGGAGATTAGAAGAGTGGATCTCATTGAATTTCCAAGAAAAGTGATCTTGACCATTGATCTGAGCAGGTGCCTTAGGATGTGTTGATCAGAGAGCGATCTGACAGTTAGATCAACACGTAATCATAAAGATACATGTGAATTTCTAAACGAAATAGAAATTTAATAGATCATGATGAAATGCGTAGAATTGAAATTAAAAAAAAAATGACATATGACAATCTAGATGTTAGGAAGACAAACATCTAGGTAAGGATTGCCCTGATGGAGGGTTAATCAGATGATTTGGGCTATTAATCTAGGTTGACTACCAGATTAGAGAGGTTATCACTTTGGACATGTTATTTGAGATGTGAGAACACCAAGTGATCAATGACTTATGATGTGACAGGTACGTCAAGGCGCGCGATGTGATAAAGCTTACACTCCTGATTGGAGTATCGCAATTGTCGAGGTAGGTGATCACATTTAGGATTTCCTTCTTGATTTCATCGACTGTGACTTATCTACGATTCTTGAGACATGTCTTATGCACTATCGTGTTTTGTTGTATGTGCTTAATACTTCATATTTGTTATCATGATATTTGATTTCATGATTATCCATGATTTTTATATGTGATGGATTATGCCTTAGCATGGACCTAGATTGAGACCATCGGGTGAAGCCGGGTAAGGCGGGTCTTGTACTGATTTGAGGGCGGGCCAGTAGTTTGGGCTGATAGGCTTCCATTAGGAAATAGACTGATGCAACTACATGTGAGGGACCCAAGGTCAGATTTTACTAGGTGAAGTGGGGTAAGCCAGGTCTTGTACTGATTTGAGGGCAGGCTAGTAGTTTGGGCTGATAGGCTTCCGTCCAGAAATAGACTGATGTGGACTGCATGTGAGGGACCCAAGGTCAAATTGTATTGGGTGAAGTGAGGTAAGCCAAGTCTTGCACCGATTTGAGGACCGGCCAGTAGTTTTGGCTGAAAGGCTTCCGTCAAGAGGTAGACTGATGCAGGCTGCACGTGAGGTACTAGGGTTGGAATGAGTACTCATTGCCATCTCCGTGAGTGCAGTTGAGGCACTCACAGGACTTATTTGTGCATGACTTTCTGTGATCACGACATGCATTATGTGTTCTATGGGTACGGACTTTTGGTTATAGTGATTTATGAGTATCCATGAGTTTCATGCTTTACATGCCATGATATTCAAATTGGATGACAATTTGCTTAGTGCATGATTTCTCGATTTATCCATCATGCATGGTTGATGTTTCACATGCCTTGTATACATTTATCTTATGAGATTTCATCATGATTATGATTCTTCATGTCATATGATTTTATTATATTTATTACCAAATGTGAATTACCTACATAAGCATAGCTTGTTGAGGCATTGCTTTATTTGCAATGCCTTAGATACAGAGAGTGACAATAGGTTGATGCACTGACAGAGCAGGTAAAGGTGATGGTAGTGTTCTAGTGAAGCATTGAGGATATTTAGAGATGACAAGCTTTGTTCAAGATCTCACTTTGGGTTTTGAGTATAGACTGTACTTTAACTAAAATTGCTATGTGACCTAGATGTAAAAATATGGATTCATGTTGGATGTGATGGCTGTATGGAGGGACCTTGGGTATTTTGTCATGACTTGATTTTCTTGGTCATTGGAGTATATATTTTATGAAAAATAGTATTTGATTTTGTGGATGGGTATGGAGACTAAGTCTCCCATATGTCCGATCTTATGTTATGTTTATCAGGCTATTTGGTATTGTAATAGTCATGTACAATGGTCCAAAATATAGAGGAGTATGACTCCCTGGATTTTGAAAGAATTACTTCCGTTTAAGTTTTGTTTTTGGTCATTTTAAAAATCAAAGTTTTAAAATAAGGATCCAGACTGTTTTTATAAATTGTTATTATATTGATGTGAAAAACCCGGGGGGTCACACTTATGGTTGCCAATAATGCAAGTAAGAGTGGGGCAACTTGGATCCTTGTATTTTGGTAGTGTATGATGTTGAAGAATACAACTAAATCCTTATGTTTTTGGTATGCTGATCATGACTTGCTTGAAAATCTCTAAAATCTCATCATTAGGGGCAGACTATGGAGCTTGATGCAACCTCTAAGGAAATGGAGCTGGGATAGGACATGGGTCAATAGGTGAAGCGGGGTCCTTCTATTTAGAATTTTCTCTAACTTTAGTGGATATTTCTACTTGTTCAGTCTTTTTTGGCTCATCCTTCTCAATTCTTTTACCACTCTTAAGAATGGTGACAACCTTGGTCTATTCCATGATAGACTTAGATGATGCATTGTGGTTGAGCTGAAAATTTTTCTTTTTTCATATTTTGCATCTATTGATTCATCATATTTTTTATTTCACTAATAGACTGATTAGTTTGTTTCATTTGAACTTCTAATTGAGGAATTTTCCTCTCCTGGTTTTGAATGAGTTGATTGTTATTATCCTCTATAGGCCTTTTGGGTGGGGGCAAGTAAAGCCTAAAAGAAGGAGGTTGATGAGTTGAGTATGGTAGGGTAAGAAGTCCTAAGTTTTGTTGGTGTGGTTGATATGGTCCTCATTGTGAGACATTGGCAATAGGCCCATTTTTCCAACTAAAATTTGGATGATTTTTCTAGTTGGGTTATAAGTCTATGAACATGTGGAGAAAGGTTTTTTATAAGTGCTAAGTGAATTAGCCTGATCATAAAGTACCTCTTAGAACATTGGAGTGGTAAGAAAATCCTGAGTAAGATAGGTACTTTCACATATGCTACACACTTATTCTTCTTTATTTGAGTTTTTCTTTCCCATTTCTATGGCTTTTGCTTTTCTAGCTAGGGATGCTGCTTTGGCATTAATTTCATCTTTGTCAAACATGGCACACATGCCTCCTCTAGCATAGGTGATAGTGGGTTTGGTTATATATCTATATGTTCTATTCTTTCTATGTCAGCCTAGGTCTATACAATTTTAGCTAGCCATTCCAAATACTCTTCCGCCTAATATGGTTTTTTGTTCAAAAAGTTACCATTGCACATCATATCTACAAACTGGCACATGTTAGAATTAAGTCCTTCATAAAAGAAGTTGATGATGCACCATGGTTCATGGCCATGATGTGGGCAAGTGAGTACAAGATCCTTAAACCTTTCCCACCATTGATAGAATGACTCTTTATCTTTCTGAGTAAAGTTCATTATCTTATGGCAATGTGTATTTGTTTTATGTGTAGGAAAAACTTTTTCAAGAATTCCATAGTCATTTCATTCTAAGTTCTTATGGAACTTACTAGCAGTGCATTAAACAACATTTTAGCTTTTTTAAGAAAGGAAAAAGTATAAGCCTAGCAATATCTAGACCAATGTTTTGTGTTCTTTGAGTACTACATACCTCATCAAATTCTTTAAGGTGAAAGTAAGGACTTTCACTGTCTAAATCATGGAATTTGAGAAGTAATTAGATTACTCTCATTTTTAATTCTAAAGTACCAGCATTCTGAGGAAGAATTACACAGGATGGAATGCTAGTCCATATAAGCTGAAGGTAGTCTTTTAGAGTTCTACCACTAAAGTTTTGATAACCATCATTATTATCCCCATGTTCACTCTATTGGTCTCACTCCTTATTGTTATTTCTTCTCTAGTCTCTATTTGGTAGATGACTATTCCTCCTTGGTGGAGGTTGATATTCATTATCCATTAGAGGTGGTGGGTCCTCATGCATGATGAGTGGAGGCCTTTGATTACCATGGGGTGAGTTACCCCTTGATCGTTGATCTATCATTGATGTAGATTGATCTGGTTGTATGTCATTTTTGTCGTACTTGATTAACCTTTTGGTTTTGTTGTGTCTCCAAAAGTGCATACAACGAAAGCTTCTTTTTTATGTGTTTTTTTATTTATTTTTTGTTAGAAAAATTAACCTAAATTATGCAACCTAACTTCTAAGAATGATGCATAAACAAAGGGCACAATCAAATAATCCTTGAAGCTGTTAACCAATAATATTTTGATTTTCTTGAATTTGTATGGGGACGATGCTTTTAGATTAGCCTAATCTAGCATTCCTCCTCTCTTTCAAATTTGACTACTACTTATCAGTTAGGTTCTACTCTAAGGTAGTTAATACAATTCTCATGTCAAGAGGCATTTAGACCTCAACTGACGTCAATGGAAAGCATGGGAAAATCATTTGGATTTTAAGACACCCACTATAACCACAATGCTCAGAAGCTAGTGGAGTGACAATAGATCACGTCCTATTAAGAGAGTCCTACGAGCATATGATGAACTCTATAGGTCTCCTTTAATTAATTTGAGATGTTGAGTTGCGCGCTTGTTGTGATTATCTTAGGTTGGCCAAGAAGTGGTGATTAAAACCACCATTGATCTTGTAGGGTCGGGTGCCCTCACCAATTATTTCCACACTCCATGGCAGTTTGATCAACATATAAATCACCTTAAAGCAATAAATGTGCCCTAAGAATGCAATTAAAAATAATAAACTAGTGCAAATCCTAAAAATGTAACAATTATCAAATATGCTTTCTATATGCAATTACACTACCAAATAATACAACATTATTCTCAATGCAACTATACTAAGAAAATAAAGAGAGTGAGGAAAACTTACAGTGGGGTTTTTTATGAAGATCAAGTGTGAGCCACCTTATCTCACACTTACCCTGTTTTAATACAACCCTTTTAAAATTCAAATGGAAATTGCAAGTTACAATGTGCCTCACTACAGATTCACTATAAAAAAAAAGGAAATTTCCTTTTTTAGGAAAGTAAGAAAATTCTATTTATTTGATGAAGCTCTACTTGCCACTTTCATGAAAAATAAAAAATAGAAATAGAAATAAGTACTAAATTCAAGAAATAGAGTGATTATGCACTAAGAAAATTAAAAAATGCACCTGAAAATTCCTAGAATGCTAAAATAATACAATTCCTAAAAAAAAATTATTTTTTGAATTTAAAAAATATAAATAAATCTTATGAAAACTCTATTGCTAGTCCTCAACAATGATGCCAAAAACTTGTTGATTGTTTTATCACAAGTGCACGACCTACTATAATGTAGCTGATGCAAGTACAAGTCGATCCCACGGAGACTCAACTTAAAAAGATAAAGTTTAAATAAAATTTAACTATCCAAAAATTAGCTAAGAGTGAAATAAAAATTCAAATATATTTAACTAATTTGAATTCTAACAACAAATAGATTAGGGAGTAGAGAGATCCTATTTGTTAATGCTAATTGTTGATTGGGGTAAACCTTAATCAAATAGGATATGGATTATACAATTCTTGTATAAGCAAAACAAGGATAAAGAAAGACTGGAATAAGCTGAAAGGGATGAAATTAGAATTTTAATTAAAGATCAAAGAACAAATGTGGAATTTTTTGGGAAAAATCTGATTTAAAAAAAAAAACAGGAAACTTGCCTGACGAAGAAGACAATGCCGAGAAGATGAAGATGCCAGGAGGAAGGAAAAAGCAAGGAAATCTAATGAAAACCCAAAGTGGGTTTTCTCTTGGGAATAGTAGCAAAGGTTTCCTGGCGTTGGTAAGGGAGACAGAGGTGGAGATGAGAGCTAACCGGTTGGCTCGATGTGAGGTGCAAATAGCTTGTATCGACTAGTGCAGTGAAAGAAAGTGAGAAAGAGCCAAAGATGGGGTAGACAGAGAGAAGAGTCAGTGACAGAAGGAAGCAGAGAGGTCGGTGCTAGCTGAGGCTTGCATTGCTTTGATGTGGTAGTGAGAGAGCGAGAAGCAGGCAACTAAGAGATAGCAGAGATAGGAAGGGTGCAGTGGAAAGAGAAGAGGGGTGTAGACAGGGAAATGAGAATAGAGGAGGTGAGGAGGACAGTAAGGCGACGCTTGGGAGGAGAATGAGAGATATAGCACAGGGACAGTGCGTTGATGTGTTAGCTATGGTTCTATTGGAAGCAGAGAGAGAATGAGAGAACGAGAGGGTTGTGTGGACCATAAAAGAAATAGAGGAAGGGAGAAGTCTGTGGGAGCAGTGAAAGAAGTGAAAATAGAGGGAAGAAGGAGGCCTGGGGATGAGAGAGATGCTAGTCTCTCCTAGCATCTCGTAGGAGGTGGGAAGAGAGAAGAGCAAAGGGTACTACCAGAAGAGAATACTGAGGGGGGATTTTCTATAGAGGGAGAGGAAAAGTGTAGGGAGAGTGATAGGGATAAGGGGGAGGAGATGAGGTGGTGTGGTGAAGGGTAGCTAGTGTGACAGAGGTGGGTATGGGAAAAACTAGGTGGTGCTGGTAAGTTGGAAAGAGAGGTGTGAGGGAGAAGGGAAGGGACAGAGAGAGAGAGGAGGAGTTGGGCAGAGCAGTGGTGAAAGAATAGGCTGGAGCTTTGTTGGGTGTCTTACGAGTGCAGTGAAGAAAAGAGGAGGAATAAGAGAGAGGAGCTATCAGCTGATGCAAGGGAGAGAGAGAGACAGAGACAAAGACAAAGACAGAGAGGATCAATGAAGGGAGAAGAAGGTGTGTTAAAGAGGAGGGGAAAAGAGAGGGAATAGAGAGAGAGATGGGGAAAAAGTGGGAGAAGGGAAGGATGTGTGGTCAGTTTCTCTGGCTGCCTCCTACAATCAAGAGGGCTCCTTTCTTCAACTTGGTGAACATCTTTTGTTCCCACCTTTCCTTCTTTGGTCCTCCTTTCCTTACTTAGAAGTAGATTTTCTTTCCAAATTCCCTCACTTTTCTAACTTCCAATTTCTTTGCTTGGTTTCTTCTTTAATTTGTTTCCCAATTCTCTTATTATCCATCTTACTTCGTGATGTTCTTTAAGATGATCTGCCACCGTTGATTTTGATCTTAGCTATCCAAGCCTCAATTTGGTTGATTTACAAAACAAAAGACCATATTAGAGTCGTCTAAACCATACATTGCACCTTTGATTAGCTTTGATGATCATATAACTATTAAATTTCACAAATCAATGGTAGGATGGTCATTTGGAGCTAAAATTCATATTTTGTCTAAAAATTTCAAAATTGATTGATTAGATTATCTAATTAAATGCTAAATTCTAAGTATTTTGATCAAAATTAAACACTTAACATTGTGCTAGATAGAGGACATTATGAATAAGAAGACCTCAATCTCGTATTTTCAATTGTCATTCAAAAAGGCATCCAAAGTAGAGCTTAAGTCCGCTATTTGTTGTTTGTATGAAAAATAATAATATTTTGCTTAAGTCCAAGAGCAATTTGTGCATGATTTCTTACATCATTAATCAATGAAAATCTATAAAATTGATTGTGCTAATAGAGGACATTGAGAATAAGAAGGCCTAAGTCTTAGATTTTCAATTTTCATTCAAAAAGGCATTCAAATTAGAGCTTAAAGTGTGCATGATTTTTTGCTTCGTTAATTAATGAAAATTTGTAAAATTGATTAAGCTAAATAGAGGACATTAAGAATAAGAAGACCCAAGTCTTATATTTTCAATTTTCATTCAAAAGGCATCCAACATGGAGCTTAAAGTTTGCTACTTGTTGTCGTTTGTGTGAACAATAACAGTATTTTGCTTATACCTAAGGGCATTTTGTGCATGATTTCTCGCTTTGTTAATCAATAAAAATATGTAAAATTGATTGTGCTAAATAGAGGACATTGAGAATAAGAAGGCCCAAGTATTATATTTTTAATTTTCATTCAAAAAGGCGCTCAACGTAGAACTTAAAGTCTGCTACTTGTTGTAGTTAGCATGAATAAAATAATATTTTTCTTATGTGCAAGAGCACTTTATGCATGATTTTCTGTATCATTAATTAATAAAAAAAAATTAAATTGATTATGCTAAATAGAGGACATTGACAATAAGAAGTCCTAAGTTTTATATTTTCAATTTTCATTCAAAAAGGCATCCAAGAGAAAGCTTAAAGTCTGCTACATGTTGTTGTTTGTGTGAATAGTAACAGTATTTTACTTATATCTAAGAGCATTTTATGCATGATTTCTCTCGTTGTTGTTTGTGTGAATAGGCACAACTTTATTAGATGTCTTTTCAAAAATCGTCTTATAATACTTATAATATAAGATGGTTTTAACAACATCTTATATTAGTAGTATTATAAGATGGTTTTAAAACTTCGTTACATTTTTATTTTTATTTTATAAGATGGCCTAGTATAAGATGGCTTTTGAACCATCTTGTATGTACATTTTTAACTATCTTAAAAACAACTTGCTGTAATAGTGTCTAGAACTCAATGACAAATTCAAGCGAGTTAACTTTGACCCCTAATTTGCTATCTAATTGACTTGACAAATTCACCAAATCTTGAGCATACAACCTCCCAAATAGGTGAAGCCACTTAACCAACTTGTTAGAAATTTAAATTTGTAGAGTTGTGAAATATGTAGTATAAGTAGTCACTAAAACTTTATTAAGCGAGTGATAAATGATTAATTGAAGGCAATTCGACTTAATTAAATTTAAGTAGATCGGAGTTTTTGAACTATGCAACATATGCTTTCCATTTTCTTGTGTTGAACACGTCTAAGAGAGCAACACTTAGCACTAAAGCCCAACTGAGCACACATTGTAATCAACCTAGTGTGAAACAGTTTTAAGAGAACTTATAAGACAAAGAAAAGACACGGACTCTTACACTTAAGGAATAATGTAAGGAACCATAGACAAGCCAATGCATCTTCCAATATCATATCCACTAACATCTTAAGCCCAGTGAGATTCACTTCCAAGCCCCCAATAACTGTATACACCATCAATTTTCTAGGAAAAAGAACTAGAAGATTTTGGTATAGTTAAAAGCTTTACGTGAAGAGGCACACGCTTCAATGCTCCACAAACACAATCGGGGGTGGTCGTAGAGAACCAAAAGAGCACTACTAAATGAAAGTGGAACCTATGTGTTTATTTGTTATATGAATTATCTAGATTAGTTTCTTGGCCAATGCCCAAGGAGGCCTGCAAACTGGGTTTTATACTTCAACATGTCCTAAAGCTAAGACTATGCTTAGATCTACAGTTGAAGCTCACTTCGAGAAGGATCCTAGCACTGCAACTAGCTTACTTAGGTTGGAAATACTATTTTCTTAAGATTTCTTCTTCTTCCTTTTCAGTTTACTACTATTACTATGACTACCTTTTCTTTGTTTCTTTCATTTTTAATTGTAACATCCCTAATTTCTAAATCTTCATTTTAGTAAATTTTGGAAAATATTAAATTGAGATGAAAAGAACATATTAAATTCATATTTTTGGAGTTTTGTAAGTGAAAGACTGGATAGACATCTAATCTAACATTGAGACCTCTATAATTGTATAGTACTTGAAAAGATGATTCAAACGACACCAAGTTTACAAAAATTGGAGTTGGGATGGGGGAGATATGAGTATTTGAATATGAGGGGCAATTATGTAAAAATAAGATAAAAAATGAAATGCCTAAACATAAGGGGGCCAGATTTGATATTGGCACCCCCCACCCACTTAATCGAACAAACAGACTATTCAGTCTATTCTCAAAACCATATAGAAATCCTATAAAGAGGAGAAGGAAGGAGAGAGGAGAGGAGAGGAGAGAAGGGAGGAGGAAAGAGAGTAGAGGAGAGAGAAACTCAGTGCCAGAAAAACCTGGCACACCGGTAGGATCAAGAAGAAAGAAAAAATGAGGGTTTTGGGTGCCAAATTTCCAGGCCGTTGCTGGGGACAATGCCGACTCAGATCACTGATCCGAGCCAATCTTGTTGTCAAGCACAACTAAATGAAGAAAACCCTAAGTTTATGGGGAGATCCGAGATGATTTGGACCATAGCTCAAAAAGTAGTGCATGTGACATTGCTTAGAGGGTTTCACTTGAAATTGGAGCCAATCTGGCTCATCCAAGGATAGCAAACGAATGGAAATGCATCCAACAAGTAAGATCTACGGAACCCAACTTTTGATTTGATGAATTTTGTTAAATCCATGCATTTTTATGTTAGATCTAGATTTAGGGATGTTCTAACCATCCATTTCTTAATCCAAACCTACGATTAGGTAAGTACTTAAAAAAACCTAAAATCGACCGAGATCATCAATCTAGGCTAAAACCGATCGGACAATCTTAGTTGTTCGATTGGGTATTGTTTAGACAATAACTTTGCAATGTCTGATCGACAATCAAACACCACAGATAAGTCTAGAGCATTAAAATTGCTAGGATACGGCATAAATTGAAGAATTTAGATTGAAATTGAGTGAAAAAAAAAACTTAAACTGCTAGATCGGACAATAGAGTAATAAGGACCCGACATTTCTGATTGGTGATTAGACATATACACTAACCTTTATTAAGTCAAGATACGTGGAAAATTTAAAGCCATTGAACAATGAAAAGTAACTTGTAATTACTTAAGATGAATGATGGATAGTCAATCCAGGGCCAATGGCTTGGATGAGAAATCCAGTAATCATTGGTCATTCAATTAGCTATCAACCAATAACTGTTGATTGTTTTACCGCAAGTGCACGGGCTATTGTAGAGTAGCTTATGCAAGTACGGGTTGATCCCACGAGGACTTGATTTAAAATGATGGAGTTTCAATAAAATATAATTATTTAAAAATAAAAATAAATCACTCAAAATTACTGGAATTATTAAATGAGAATCAATGTTCAGATCTAATAAACTTCTCAAAAATACAGAATTTCCAATTCTTAAAGAAAACAAATAAAATCAAATAATGAGAAAAAACTACTTCCCTAGATCAACTTTCATCAAAATCTTCACTTCTAGTCTTCTAAAAGCTAATCCGCCTTTACAAATATCTTCAACACGTTCTTGATTAGTGATCCACTGGTCGGATTTGACAGATTCTTCAAAATGGTCAAGATCTGGGCTAAATTGTGATTTCAAGATTTGGATGGCTTAGATTGATTTTTGAATTTCAGATCTAAGATTAGAAGCATTGGTTATGTCTAGGGATGTCCTAAGAATGAACCTGTAAAATTAATTTGAAATCAGATGAGAAAAGAAGGAGAAATTGAAGATTTGGTTTTGATTAAGGCTAACCCGTTGATTGGGTTAAGCCTTAAATGATCTAGTAGAGATTAGGCAGTTCCTGGATAAGAAAAACGCAGATAAAACAAAACCAGAATAACTGGGACACAAATGTAAATAAAATGGGGACACAGATGGAATTAACCAGAAAGAATAGAGTTGTAATTGCTTTTAAAGAGGAGGGCAAAACCTGAATTTCATTAAAATCTGGTTTTTAAGAGAAAAACCAAGAAACCTGACGGAGAAGGAGAGAAATGAAGGAGGAGAAGGGAAAAAGGGAGAAGAGAGGAGGAAGGAGAGGAGAAAGAGGGAAGAAGGAGATGGGCAGGGGAGACAAAACCCGTTTCGGGTTTCCGTCTCTAGCAACGTCTGGTGAAGAAGAAACCTGGGGCAGACGGGTAGTGCGATGGAGGAAGGAGTAGAGATGCGGTCGGTGAGGGAGAGAAGGAGATGGATTGTGACAAAGGGAAGGAAGAAGCTGATAAGATGATCACAGCCGGTGAACAAAGGAGGTGAAGGGAGCAAAGTGGGAGGAAGGAAAGACTCTTGAGTTGGGCTGCAAGCCAAGTGTAGGAGATGGGGTTGCAGGCGGAGGTGAGGGAGAGGGAAGAAGGAGGGCTAGTCGGTGTGTGTCAGGCAGTGATGAGGAAGAATTCAACAGCCGGTGAAAGAGGGCTATTGGACGGTGTGTCTCGGGTAGGAAGAGAGAGAGAGAGAGAGAGAGAGAGAGAGAGAGAGAGAGAGAGAGAGAGAGAGAGAGAGAGAGAGAGAGAGAGAGAGAGAGAGAGAGAGAGAGAGGGAAACGGGTGTGGCGCAGGTTGGTCTGGGCTGTGACGCCTTGGAAAGAGAGGGAGAAGGAATGAGAGGGAGAGAATGAAAGCAAAGAGAATGAGGGAAGAGAATGCGGGAGAGAATAGATGGGCCGACTAGCTGATCTGGGAGGTGATGCCGACCGCAAAGAGGGTTTCAGGCAGAGGTGGTGGAGGGGGAACTCTGCTGGGTGTTGTGCGGGAAGAAGAAGAGAAAGAGGCAAAGATGGTGGGGGTGAAAGGGTGCAGTGATACGGTCACCGGTTGATGGCTGCCGTGTAGAAGCAGAGAGGTGAGGAGCAGGCAAGAGTGAGGGAGAGATGGGTAAAGAGGAAGATAAGAGATGATGGATTGAAAGAGAGGTTAGGTGCGTCTAATTGAAGAGAGAGAGCTTCGGGAGGTGTAGCAGAGAGAGGCTAAAACGAGAGAGAGGGGGAAAGGAAGAGGAAGAGGAATAGGACGTGAGAGAGAAAAAAGAGAGC
Source organism: Warburgia ugandensis (assembly GCA_035236585.1). Taxonomy (NCBI): domain Eukaryota; kingdom Viridiplantae; phylum Streptophyta; class Magnoliopsida; order Canellales; family Canellaceae; genus Warburgia; species Warburgia ugandensis. The sequence continues at coordinate 58,641,202 of CP141132.1, read as the reverse complement.
TTGGGATGAGAAGAAGAAAAGAGGAGGAGCAAGGAAAGTGGGTACGTGAGAGTGAGGAAGGGAAAAAGAAAAGGAAAGAAAGAAGGAAAAGGAAGGAAAGAAGGAAAAAGAAAGAAAGAAAAGACTAAATTAGAATAATCTAAACCATACATTACTCATCTAATGAGCTCTAATGATCATCTGACCGTTGATTTTGACAAATTAAGATTTGGATGGTCAATTGGATTTAAATTCAAAATAAAGCTAAGTTTTGTAAAATTGAACGGTTAGATGATCTAATTGAATGCTAAATTAGAGGTATTTTAACCAAAATTAAACACTTAACACACTAATGAAACGCCCTTGGCACACTAATAAGCATTGTTACTTTGCCTTGTGCCAAATAGTGCCAGGGGCTAACTTTGAGGAAACTTCCATGCTAGGGAAGCTAACATAAGTCCTAGAATTGTATATCTAAATGTGCATTTGTATCATTACAAATGTGTGACTGATCGGGAGCGCGTACACAAACTAAATGAATTATTGCTTCAAAGAAACTAAAGATCTCCATTGAGGTAGGTGGAATTAAGATTGCTAAGATTTTCACTATATATGGATTTGCATATGAATTTCAAGCATTGAAACAAGTCTTTGAGTTTATACAAAAGATAAGATGAATGTATATGCTAAAATTGAATCATGATTAAACTATTCATGCATAAGCTATGTATTATTGTGAACCATGTGAGAAATATAAGGTTGATAGTAGGAACTAATCCTTGATGTGTGTCTTTGGGTTTAACCCACTTCGCCGACTCACTGCGCTAATAGGATGATATTGTGTCTACTGTGTACTTTGGTCATGGAATAGATCCTTGAGGTGTGTCTTTAGGTTTGGTGTGTCTTTAGATTTAACCCACTATGTTGACTCACTGCGCCAAAAGAGGAAAATCATGAATAATGCCTTGAGGTGTCTTTGGGTTTGGTGTGTCTTTAGGTTTAACTCATTGTACCGACTCACTGCACCAAAAGAGGATAATCAAGAACAATCCCTTGAGGTGTGTCTTTGGGTTTAACCTACTACGCTAAAAGAGGCTAATCAAGAATAATACCTTGAGGTGTGTCTTTGGGTTTAACCCACTGCACCTACTCACTACGCCAAGAGGATAAAATTTGTTTGCTGTGTACTTGATACACACAACAACGCATTGGTATTTGATAAGTGAAATGGCTTATAAGAGTTAAGATTGGTATCAAGAAATGAAAATGATTTGTGAGTTTGACATGTGACTGCATACCTTACATATCAAAGAATGTGTTTTGTATTGATGCATTGGTATTTCTTCCATTTTGGCATGGATTCATGATTTTGATGAATTTGAATGATTCAAGTTAAATTATAATTGAATTATTGTTTGCATGATTCAACATGGACAAATTGACTCATATAGAATTATCATGATTTTGTTTATATAAAATTGCATCTTATTCCACCTACACAAGAGATTGCTTGCTAAGGCATTGCTTAGGTTTGCAATGCATCAGATACAGAAAATAATAGCAAGTCTAGCATGTTGATATTATTTCAGAACAGAGGACTCCCTAGGAATAGGGGTTGTTTATTGACGGAGCATGCCAATGGAAGCTTTGGAAAAGGACAAGTAAGAATTGGTTTTTGAATTGAAGTTATGGTATTCGATAAGAAAGAGACTGCATTGTATTATGGGAATTTGGAAGACTTATGTGGCTGGGTTATGCTGTAAAGGTTCTTGGTATGTTTTGTTAATGTAAATTGCTTTTATTTTGTTAGATGTATGAAAAGGAGACTGAGTCTCCATTTATGTTTTAAAATGTCAATGAATGTTTATCAGGTACATCGCAATGACATGCGTTAAATGTCATATGTCCAAAAAACAGAGGAAACTCTACCAGATTTTCAGTCAAAATGAATCTCATTTCACCATGAATCCTTGTTTTAGGAAAAGAAAAATGACACTCAGGGTTTTTCAAAGTGAATTTAAAAGAAAAGATTCTTCCGCTATTGTTTACTCTTTAAAAATGATTTTTATTAGAGATTGATCTCATTATGTCAATGTCTTTTCTATTTAAAAAGTGTTAAAAAAAACCCAGGTCATCACATTAATTGACAATGGAAGAGTGCACATCTTGTGGGCTGAAGTTGATCTTGAGTTTAGCTAATACTAATGCATAGGTATGTGATGGGTATGTTTCGATTACAAGGGCTTTGATTGAGTGGAATGCATTGCCGAACCTTGGACTGGGAGCCTTGAAAGTGGTGGATGATGCAAAAACACAACTACAAGCCTTGTATCCTAGTTTGGTCTCATGTGCTGATATATTAGCATTGGCAGCTCATGATGCTATAGACTTTGCAAGTAAATGAACAATCAGTTACATAAAGATGCACATATTGATTCAGACGTGTAATTCCTAAATGCCAATAGATCGCTTGTGCAATTGGTTGGTTGTGCTTGAATCACAAAGAGACAAAATCACAAATTGATACACCTGTAGCTATCACTAAGAAAGATGAGGTAATCTTGTCTCTTTTAGAGCGATGGACCAAGTTGGTCAATTCCAACTAGAAGAAGGAATGGACTGATTTCATCATCGATAGAGCCCTCAAATCTACATCGCTAGGTGTTTCTGTTACGATTCAAAGGAAAAAGTTTACTTATAATGGATTGAATGATCTGGTATCTTTGTAACACAAGTTGGTATGCATCTCTCTCCCCCTCTCTCTCTTTACACGTGCACAATGACACAATTTTTTAAGTATACATTTGTGCGTAGGGACTCATACAATTGGTCAAAAGGATTTCTTGTTCATTCGATATGGCCTATATGACTTCACTACAACTGGAAATGCAGACCCTACCATAAGTTAGGTCTTCTTGGTCGACTCCAAGCTCTATGAGATAGTTCTAAGTGGGTGTCACTTGACAAGGATAGCCAGCTCAAATTTGACATTAGCTACTTCAAAAACCTAAGAGATGGAGATGGAGTTTTGGAGTTAGATCAAAGAATTTGGGGGAATGTGCAACACGGCGTGTCATTCAAAACTATGCTGGGAGCATAAGAGGCTTGCTTTACATCATATTCAATTATGACTTTCAGAAACTCATGATTAGGATGAGTAGCATAGGGTGGAAAACTGGGACCTAAGGGGAGATCAGTAAAATATATTTGAAGTTTAATTGAATCAAGAAATAACACAATGCTTTAAAACTATAATCCTCTATATACTTCAAAACATACCCTGATTTTTTCCATTTCTACTTGTAACTGTTCAAATATGAACAAGTTCTTTGATTTTTTGTAGAAATTTTAAGAGAAATAACTATATTTTTATTTTTATTTTTTTGTGTAGAAATTGGAATTTGGTCTAGTGTATGATTCCAAGTATGGGTGCATGAGGTCTCTAATAATGTCCATCCCCATGCGAATAAACCTACCAACAAAAAGAGATGATTAGATAAGCATAAACACAATCAGAGGAGCCTAATCTAATAAGGTTAATCAAATAGAGTTTGAGATAAAGTTGGAGTTAGAGTTTGGGTTACACAAGAACTCTCTTCGTATTCCTATAATTAGGAACCAAAACTAATGATGAAAAGCATCCCATGTAACTACCTCCTTATAGTGAAAAATCATGCTCCCCCCTCTTCTTGTGGATGTAGGCCAAACTTGGCCGAACCACGTCAATCTTCTGTGTTCTGTGTATGTGTGTGTGTGTGTGTGTGCACACTCTCTCTCTGCATTGATCTAACGTATTTGAAATCTTAAGAAGTGGTATTAGAGCTCTGGTTGATATAAAAAAAGGTGCTAGAGTAAGATCCAAGATCTAGGTATAAACCCAGGGCAGATGTGGCCCAAATCCAAGTCTAGACCTAGGCCAGGTGTGGCCCAAATCCGCATCTAAACCCAAGCCATTGAGCCCAAATCGCATGACCCAGATCAGAGAGTCTAGATTGCATAATCACAGAAAGTCTCAGATCAGAGAAACTCTAGATCGAAGATCATTCAGAATGGAAATTGTCTAGGTCGAATAATAATTTTCTAGGTAAGATTCTCGTCGAAAAAACAGAAAGAATTAAACACAAAACAAAACAAAAAGGAGGGGGGTTAGGGTTTTAGTCGGCCAGTGAAAACCAGCCGAAGCCCTTTATCTTTTTATGTATTCAGTGCATCTAGGAAGCAAGAGTTGGGTGTTTCGGCTGGCCGGTGAAAACCGACCAATCTGGAAGAACAAAAAAAAAAAAAAAAAACAAGGGGGAAAAAGGGCGAGAAACTCATCTACTTGCCTAAACAACGTCCGGCTAGAGATTGCCGAAGATCACTACAACCTTAGAGGATCTCCTTGCTGGAGATCACCCATCCCCAGAGGATCCCCTTGCTGAAGATCACTGCAACCCGAGGGATCATCTTGTTGGAGATCATGGCAGCCTAAGGGATTGTCTTGCTGGAGATTGTTGCAACTTGAGAGTTCATCGCAAGTCACCATAGCCAGAGAGTGGAAAGGGAAAGAGAGAATAAGGTTAGGCTTTTTCTTTTTTTCTTTTTTATCCTTACCCTTTTATATCAGGTGCATAAAAACATAGATGCCAGTTTCATATCGACACTCCCTAAGGCCATAATTAAACTAGCCTCCAATTGATAAGTACACCCCCTTTTACAACCTGAATCCGTACATTGCAAGATTATAAGGGGAACCCCTTTATGTGTCAAACTAGCACCCACCCCCCCCCCCCCCCGGACACCACCCTTACATAAGAAAATTTAGGGCCTCCCTAAAAAATTGTTAAAAATACCCTTCTTAAGGTTTTTTACGGTTTTGAACTCATCCATACACTCCATTTTTCACAATTCTTCTCAGAAAATTAAGAAAAAAAAAGTTTAAAATCATGGAGGAGACCAGTTTAGAAAATATTATGGCTGAAGCCATGATAAAATTAAATGCCACTAATTACACATTGTGAAAACCTAGGATGGAGGATCTTTTATACTACAAAGATCCTCATAATCCACTAGATGATCAAGGAAAAAGACTGGATAAAGATGAATAAGAAAACCATAAGCTAGATTAGACAATGGATTTATCACATGTATTTCACCACGTGGCTCAAGAAGAAAACACATGTTCTCTAAAAAAATTTGGAGAATATGTATTAAGCTAAGACCATTTGAAATAAGGCCTTGCTAATGAAAAGGCTTGTAAAACTCAAACTAAGGAACGGAATGACTATAGCTGAACATACCACTGAATTTCAAAATTTGGTAATTCAGCTAGGATCAGTGGTGCCACAACTATGAGATGAATGGAAAGCCCTACTACTGCTAAGTTCATTACCTGAAAACTAGGAGACACTAGTAATTTCACACTACAACTCAGCTCCAGAATGAAAACTGACCATGGCTATGGTCAAGGATACCCTATTCAACAAGGAAGCTAGAAGAAAAGAAGCCAGTACTAATCAGTCACACACCCTGGTAATAGAAAATAAGCACACTGGTCGAGACAAGCATAGGGGGAGGAGTAAGCGTAGATAAAGGGGGAGATTGCATACTCACAATAAATCAAAAAGTCAACCTAGAGGACAGTTTAAGTGCTTCCACTGTAGCATTTCAAGTCACATGAAGAAAGACTATCGAAAACTCAATAGGGAGATGGGACAAATAAAGCCAAAGGAGGACAATGGTGAGACACTAGTCACCATCGCTTAGGACATAGCAATACTTAACACTAAGGAGGAATCGTGTCTACACATGGCCAAGAGTGAAGCAGAGTAGGTGATAGATATAATAGCTTCCTACCACACCACTCCTCACAAAGATTTCTTCACCACCTATAAAGAAGGAGACTTTGACACTATAAAGATGGGAAATGATAGTTCATCAAGAATAATTGGGATCGGTGATGTGCAAATAAAGACAAATATTGGTTGCACAATAGTACTATAGGAGGTGCAACACATATAGGAACTTAGGCTGAACCTGATCTCAGTCCCAGCTCTTGAAAGATAAGGCTACACCAACTACTTCGACAATAGTACCTGGAAACTGATGAAAGGTAGATGATAGTAGCAAAAGGATATATATGCAACACACTGTACAAGACCCACACAAGAATATCCAAAGGTAGCCTTAACGCAATAGAGGATGAAGGATCACCAAACCTTTGGCATAAAAGACTCAGTCACATGGGAGAAAAAGGTCTATTCACACTTGCAAAGAAGTAGCTCATCAAAATAGCCAAAGGTATAGCTCTTAATCCAAGTAATTACTATCTATTTGTTTTGCAAGCAACATAGAGTTTCCTTCTCTTCTTCTACTAATAAAAGAAAAGAACCTTTGAGTTTGGTGTACTCAGTTGTATGTGGTCCCATGGAAGTAGCTTCACTGGGCAAGAATAAATATTTTGTAACCTTTATAGACGATGCATTTAGGAGGGTATGGGTATACTTTGTAAAGAATAAAGAGCAAGTATTTGAATGCTTCAAGAAATTCCACGCTATGGTGGAGCAACAAACTAAAAAGAAATTGAAGTGTCTTATAATAGACAATGGAGAAGAATATACCTCAAAAGAGTTCAGGGCATATTGCATAGTATGCGGCAATCGACATGAGAAGACAGTTCCATGTACCTCACAGCATAATAGTGTAGCTGAAAGATTGAATCGAATCATTGTGGAGAGAGTAAGATGCATGTTCAATATGGCTAAGCTACCTAAGCCATTCTAGGTGAAGCTATGAAGACCACTTGCTACTTGATCAATAGATCACTGTCAACACCACTAGACTTCGATTCTAGAACAGAATTGGATTGGCAAGAAGGTGACTTACTCACACTTGAGGGTATTCGGGTGTAGAGCTTTTGCACATGTATTCAGAGAGATGAGATAGAAATTGGACTTAAAGTCTACCCCTTATATCTTCATTGGGTATAGAGATGAAGAATTCGGATATAGATTGTGGGACCCTGAAGCAAGAAGGATCATCCGAAGCAGAGATGTAGTGTTTTAGTAAAATCAATTCTACAAAGAATTAGGAAAGGCTAAAGATCTTAGTACTCTAGATCGAGTACCAGATTCAGCACCCATACAGGTTGACTCAGAAGCTGAATCAGAAGGAAAGGAATTTGAGCAAGGAAAGCATCATCCCTCTATACCAAAAGATGTTGGAACATCATATGTTGAATTGAATCCTCAGCCAGAAGCAGAAGTTTAGTTAAAGATGTCAACAAGAGGACATATTCTGATTCCATCACAAAAATATCCAAAATCAAAATATATTATGCTCACTAATGAGGGGGAGCTAGAGAATTTTTAGTAAGCCCTAATGCATGCAGAGAAGGGAAAATAGATGCAAGATATGCAAGAGAAAATTAGCTCACTAAAGAAAAATCAAACATATGAGCTAGTGTTACTTCTTAAGGGGAAACGAGCACTAAAGAACAAATGAGTCTTCAAGGTGAAATAAGTAGCAATAGAGAACCATTCAAGTACAAAGTATGATTAGAATTAAAGGCTTTGAGTAGATGAAAGGAATTGACTTTGACAACATCTTCTCATTAGGAGTGAAGATGACATCAATCAGGATCATACTCGGATTAGTGGCAAGTTAAAACTTGGAGCTTGAGCAGATAGATATAAAAATATCCCTTCTACATGGAGATTTAGAAGAAGAGATATACATGGATCAATCAAAGGCTTCGAAGCTGAAGGGAAGAAACATTTGGTGTGTAAGTTGAAGAAAAGCCTTTATAGTCTTAAGCATGCACCAAGGCAATAGTATAAGAAGTTTGATTCATTCATAATGAGTCAAGATTTCAAAAGAACAGCTACAGATTAGTGTGTGTATGTGTAGAGATGATTTGAGGGTAAATTTGTCATTCTCCTGCTTTATGTAGACGATATGCTAATAGTTGAATCAGATACAACTAGAATTAGTAGGTTAAAGAGGGCTATCTAAGTCGTTTGACATGAAAGACTTAGGAGCAGCTCAACAGATCATGGGGATGAAGATCACACATGATAGGAAAACAAGAAGGTTGTGGCTATCACAAGAAAAGTACATTGAACAAGTAATTAAAAGGTTCAACATAAAGAGTGTAAATCTAATTAGCACTCCACTTGGCAATCATTTCAAACTAAGAAAAAGGACGTGTCCCTCAACATCACAGGAAACAGACAAAATAGTTATGTTTCCTTTATTATCAGCAGTTGGGAGTTTGATATATGCGATAGTGTGCACAAGGCCAAATATTGCTCATGCGGTAGGTGTCGTGAGCAAGTTTCTATCAAATTCAGGCAAAGATTATTGAGAAGCCATGAAGTGGATACTATGGTATAAAAAAGGTACACCTAAGTTGTATTCATGCTTTGAAAGTACAAAAACATTCTTGGAAGGATATACAAATGTTGATATGGATGGAGATCTTAATGGAAGAAAGTCAATATTAGGGTTTTTTTTCACTTTTGCAAATGGAGCTGTATCTTGGTAGTCCAAATTGTAAAAGTGTGTAGCTCTATCGACAATAGAAGTTGAGTATATTGCCATAGCTGAAGCAGGCAAGGAAATATTGTGGATAAAGTAGTTTCTCTAAGAGCTTGGTATCATACAAGAAGAATATAAGATACATTGTGAGAGTCAAAATGCTCTAAACTTGAGCAAGAACTTAATGTATTACATGCGTGCAAAGTTCATTGACATACTATATCACTGGATATGGGAGGTGACAAAAGAACATATGTTGAAACTGGAAAAGATACTAATGACAATCCTGCATATATGCTGACAAAGGTGATCACATATGCGAAACTAGTGCTATGTAAAAATATAGCAAGCATGAGACTAATGAAGAATGACATGTGGATAGATGGGGAGAATTGATAATGTCTATCCCATGCAGATAAACCTGCCAACAAAAAGAGATGATCAGATAAGGATAAACACAATTAGAGGAGCCTAATCTGATAAGGTTAATCAGATAGAGTTTGAGTTACACTAGAACTCTCTCTATATTCCTATAAATAGGAACCAAAACCAGTGATGAAAATCATCCCATGTAACTGCCTCCTTATAGTGAAAAATCATGTTCCCCTCTCTTCTCATAGATGTAGGCCAAACGTGGCCGAACCAAGTAAATCTTCTGTGTTTTGTGTGTGTGTGTGTGCTCTCTGGGCTGCTCTAATGTATTTGAAATCTTAACAATCTCGAGTTCAATTTTCATAGTGCCCTATGTTCTAGTCCATTCTGAGTTTTTCTTTTGTCAGTTGTGTAGCTTTGTTCTTGCACCTTAAATGTTACATCCTATGGTACTCAATTGCTTATGGACAGTAGGTGCGGGTGACTGTTTTTTGTTGATAGTCCACCAATGTTTCAACTATTGGATCATCTCTGTCCTTATATTTCATTTTATTGATACAAATTTCAACTGCATCCATAATTGGAACGTTTTGCTTGGGGAGTGTACTTTGGTATGATGAACAAACTGCGTGTAGATTGTGAAAGTGTTGGAGATTTGAATAAACCTCTTTGAATGTACAATGTGGGTCCATTTGGGTCCCCTCTTGGTAGTAAGATCTACAAAAACAATTTGTACTTAATTATAATGAAAAAAAAGTTTACAGGACAGTTAAGCCTAAATTTCCTCAAGTTCAGATGCCTAACGACGGGAGAAGCTGCTTCACTTTAACTTGATTACTTATTGTTGAAGTTGATTGTTTTGAGGGCTTTGATTTTCATCGTATTTGAGTGACTGACTCATAATCAGTGGGGTTAAGGATGAATCTGGATGATGGAAATGTTGCTTAAAAGTTCCCCGTGATAATTATTTTCCTAGAAAAAATCTTGAGTGGGATTTTTAAGGATTTCCTAAGCCTTGGTATCGGTAGTCTATGAAGACGGACTGCCATTGGATGTAGTTTATGGATAGCCTAGTGACAGAAGATTCATTTGCATGAGATTAGAGTTATTTTATTTTAATATACGTGTAGTATAAGCAGAGACAGTCATTTAAGTCTACCTCGGCCTTGGATCTAAGAGCCGTTGTATGGTAGATGCGCATATTTTCACTTCGAATTTTATTTTTTAAAATAATAAAAGATGTTGATTTGCTAGGCCTTCCGAGCACGCTTCCCTTGTTGATACTATCACGTATTCAGAAATTCTCCATTATTAGAAGGTTCTAACTTCTAGCCCTTTGATTTCACTTGGAAAATACGGGTTGAAGTACAAGTAACAACAATCTTTTCACTGATCAAACTTTATTCTGGAAGGCATGATATGGATGAGATATACCCAAAACTTGAGCCCATCTGATTATTTCAGGCCTTTGATTCCTGGCAGCAAACGAATGGCAGGAAAGAAAATTAATTATTCACATTCATCAGTAAAACTAGATAATTACAGTAGGAGGATAATTTTTATATATTACTCATCCGTTGCACGACCCACCAGATGAGTGGATTGGATATATCATTGAAATAGTAAGTTCCGTATATCTATGATTGATTTCATTTGGCAAAAGGATTTGACAGTTAGATGTGGGCAAGCACCAAGGCCACTTCAGGAACGGGATGATAGGTCTATGCTTGGCTTGGTTCTTGGTGAGGGCAAGCGGGTACTTTCGTAGTGATAAATGAAATCCTCGCCTGAAGCCGTCTGTTTGGAGGTCTACAAATGGTAATCAAATAGTGATGAAATTGAAGTCCTTCGCTGTATAATGTGATAGCTTTGAATCTTTGCAGATGGATAATCTAGACTTCCACCATTAGGTTGGGTGAGAGCTCTAGTTTTCTCAAGACAAAGTACTTTTCCTGATAGCTTTTATGACTTATAATTGAGCAAACTAAGCAAAAGCTAGCTCATATTTTTATTAGAATTAAACATCTAATCCAGAATACCCCATTAGAAAAACCACTTGTAAAAGCTTCTGGATGCAGTTTCCGTATGCAATTCAGGGATTTATAACGCATACAAAAGTAAATGTAGGATCCAATTATAGGTTAATCAATCCATTTATCTTCTAGCTGGGTATCATTTGCAGGCTATGCATAATGGGTTACTCTAGTCCGAGCACCGCCAGCACCGCCAAACTTTCACATAAGTCTTTTTTCTTTTCTGGTAGCCTATACATCTAGGAGAGTTTAGATGGTCAGTAATTAGTTATGCTTTGGAACAAAAATGATTTAGATGTGCAGTTCGTCTGGTCAAATTTCATGCCTGAAAGAAAAGTGATATGATGATCAGAGTCATACATGGCAACTGCAAGGATGTGTATGTATAAAATAGGATAGTCTGGTGTACGAAGCTTATGCGGTATCTAGGGAAGAGGCGGACCACAAAAGGTTTATAATACATAGTTTTACTTTGCATTTTTACAAGAGCCTGTTTCCAGACCTCAAACTCATAGTCACACAGCAACAACTTTACTGTTATGCCATGCCTCCTCTACCATTGCACCATGGCTAAGTAATTATTGATCTGTTAAGAGTCCATTCTACGTAGGCCATTTCAAAAAATTCGGGCTCATTCGATGTTCCCAACCATTATCGAGCAGTCTATAAAATAAGAGCTTAACGAGTTCCGAAGCGACGCTACCATGCCATAGATACCAGACCTCCCAAGTTTCTCAATGATAAAAGATGTTGATTTAGTAGGCCTTCGAGCGCGCTTCCCTTGTTGATGGTAGCATGTATCCCGAACTTCTCCATTATTGGAGGGTTCTAAATCCTAATCCTTTGATTTGTATATGGAGACTGTCTTCATTTTTGAATGCTGGGTGTTGACCTTTCATTTCTAATGCATATTCCATGATATATAAAGAAAACTCCGACCTATATTTATATTATAGGAAAATGAAAAGCACCTTAATGTTACCTCGCTTCTCTCTCTCTTTCTAAGAGAAAGAAAACTTTTCTTTCGTTTTTATAAAGAGACTATCAATGACATATTTTTAATAAAAGAATTTTATTATCTACTATTTTCATTTTTTTAAGGTTGAACTCATAGGTGCATGAGCACGTCTTTGGTACTAGTTGAAAAGAAATAAAAGAGGCTACTATCTTTAAATAGGGTTAAATTAGGGTGCTTATGTAAATGAACTACTAAATAATTGATTTTTTGGATCATTAATTAAGCAATGCATTTAGAAAACAAAATCTTGATTTGCCTTGTATTTGGGTGATCTAACCCATTCATCAATTCGAGTTGTCTTACATTGGCCAGACACCAAAATTCGTTTTCATTGGATGATTCTAGCTATTCTGTTTCAGCCTTTCAACTAAAAAAACTAATTGTTAAAAACATTTAATGAGTACGAATTTTTGCAGCTAGCCTAAATAGACTAGGCTGAATAAGGTGAGTTTAATGGACAAAAAATCACTGATATATCAGTTATATCGCCCAATATATCAAATTTTTTGAGAAAAAAATATGATATTTTACCAATACTATTGATAAAATGAAAATTCTGGTATAAGTAGGTAAGGATGGCTGATATATCGGCTGTATTAGATATATTAGTTAAAATATTAGATATATCACATGATAGATCCAATATTTAGCTCAGTTTTTCAAATTTTAATTTCTCATAAAGTCATTATACTATAACCTCAAATTTAAAAATCAGAATCCATCGTTATCTTATGACGGTCTTCTCTTTGGTTATTTTATAAGGTTGTGATTGATATTCACACCCACCTACAAATGATTGATAATTTGATAGGGTAGGCTCTTTTTTGTTTTCGTTTTTAAGAAGAAACTTGGCAGCTTGAGTCGTTTCACTGTACCTATTTCAGGCATCTAATATCAAACCATGGATTAAATAATTCAGGTTTTTTTCTCAAATAATAGCATACCATAAATTAAACATTTGGCTCTTTGGTAGGAGGTAAGTACTATCCATTTTTTTCCCAACCAGTCCTTAAACCAACTTTTCCCCATTTCTTTTTTATTTTACAATTTTGATTTATCTATTAATGCTCACCAATTAGGTAATCCACATGTCTGTTTCTAAAGAAATGATATTCCCACGCCCCTTTCAACTAATGCCACAGTTTTAAATTTTGCTGTAAATGACAAGTAGGATCCACTTCTAAGCCATTCATCTTAACCGTCTTGGCATATGTGGGTCATGTGGCGGGAATGACATGCTTTGGAGATCCTGCAAATAACATTTAAGAATGCCATTCCATTCCTTTCAGATCAAGCCATTGATAACAATCTTAAAATATCATTTCAGTGCTCTGATTTATCCTATAGACAATGAAATTTCATCCCAATGTCCTGGATGAGGGTAAGGTGGCCCATACCGCTCATCATAAATCTTGTAAGAAAAGGTAGACAATGGCCTATTGAAACCCACGCGTGCACGTTAGACTCCCGCCGCTTGGCCTTGCTTATCCGAGAGCAAGTTTCCTTGTTCAGAAATCGAGGGTACTCCATACTTCATAAAATACTCAATTCTTGTATCTTCTTCCTCAATTGCTGATTAAAGAAAAAGACTGACCACCTTCTTCTGAACTTGGTCATTGGTTTTCCTTGCTTGCTTTGTCCAAAACAGAATTCTAAAAGAATTATCTTTAAGAAGCTCTCTTCAGAACGAAACCTCAAATTCTACGATTCCACTCCATTGAGTCCCTTGAACCGAAAGCAGACGTGCAGTCTAAGAGAAACCCAGTTCAGAATTCATGGCGTCTTCGATACCCATATCTCAAAATCAATCCTTTTCAAAAGAAAACCATTTGAGGACGCTGAAAACCCGGACCGTTTTCGTGTCCGTTTCTCTAAGAAATCCGAATTTGTCAACTGGGTTTTTAACGAGGAAAGGTTTTTCCCCTAGCAGTCGTCGGAAAGTGGAAATGCCTTTCAAGAGCATGATCGTTTCGGCAACAACGGCAGAAAAACCGAAGAAGAGATATCCCGGTGAGGCAAAGGGATTTGTGGAGGAAATGCGTTTTGTGGCGATGAAACTGCACACAAAAGATCAAGCAAAAGAGGGAGAGAAGGAAGCAGACACGCAGCCCATTGGCAAGTGGGAGCCAACTGTTGACGGCTATCTCAAGTTTTTGGTGGATAGTAAGGTGGTGTATGATACGCTGGAGATGATCGTCCAAAAGGCTGCAATTCCTTGGTGTAAGTTGTTTTAATTTTCCCATGGAGGTAAACATCGATATTGTGTGGTATGTTTGAAATTTGTATGCTTTGTGTGTAGTTCTTTTAAATTGTCTTCAAAGTACTCAGTCTTTCATCTGTGTGTTGCCTTAGTGGTATTTTTGAGATACTCTTGTTGTGGGGATTACGGATTTATAAGGAAGTACATTTGAAGCATTTTTCCTGCATGTTACGCATTTTTACATGTTCTTGGAAATCATAGCTATTTTTCCTGTTTTTGATGTTTATGAGGTGCAACAGTTATTTCGTTGATTTTTTTAAACAAAATTGGAGCTCTGTGAAGTTAGAAAAGGAACTCCTGATTCTCAGAAGAATTAAATTTCTTATAGACAGATCTAAATTTCTTCTAGACTGATCCCAACTTTTGATGGAACTGTTTAAACATTTACTATCCGGAATAATTCAAAAGGACATGGACTTTCTTGAAATAAAGTAATCTATGAAATTCAACATGATTTAAAAAGCTCACGGGGTTTTTTAATTAAAGAATCTGTGAATCTTAACATGAATTTAATGAGTAATTCATCAAATTACTCATATGAACTTCAGTTAATATTACAATCATGGTTTTTTCCCTTCTTTTTTCTGTTTTTCGAAATCTTCTTAGATGCTTACCAAACTTTTTGAATGTTAGACTTGCTGTGTGACCTGGTACAAACGTTTAGTGTGGTTGTGCATACTATTAATACACTTCTATAAATATTTTGTTTACCAGCATTTGCATTTGAACTAACAAACAGATACGGATTAGATAGACTGTTTTCCCATCAGACAATACATAAAATTCTAAATTGGCTCCAGAATTATGCTTATATTATGACATTCTTAGTACACAATTGAATTAGCTTGTTCACACAGACTCTTCAAGAACCTATATCTGGCATATCATGTTGTCCACATTAATGGTACACAATATTGAGTCACGGTATCTCCCTTTTCTATAGAAGTCCATATCAGCTTCCATTCTAATGTGTTGTTTTTTCCATTCAAAATGTTGACGCCTATGCTACCAGTTGTTTCATTTGAGTTCCTTTTGAATACTCTAATGAAATAACTCTAGAATATATCATGCCCAATGTCACCTGAGCATCTTTCATCATAATATTTTTCCTGGAAATCTAGTAGGCATGGTCATGTGTCACCTCAAATCCATTTTGCAAAATTTTCTTGCCAACTTTCACCATCTCAAATTAAAAAAAAAAGAAAAGAAAAAGAAAAAGGGCAGCCTAGGTGCACGAAGCTCCCGCATATGGGGGGTCCGGGACCATCTCAGACTTAAACATCTACATAATTGTGGGCTATGAGATCCCATCAGAAGTTCTATTTCCTCAGTTGTCAGGGGTCACTTCTGGGGTCAAGGCACATTAAGCCCTCTAACATTTCTTTGATCATCATGATATGATTTTGGTACAACTTCAGTCGAAATTATGAAGCTTATTATACAAAATCAATCTACTTCTTGAACTCCTTGGATAGAATGTCCTTCATGCTACATATTTGTTGCCCCCTGGCAGACACTGTTGCTGGAGGACCAGCCATTCTTCATCTTTCGTTCACTTTTCTTATATGTATAAGTTCCTTGCTGTCATTCCTTCTCCCCTGTCTCTTGTCCTCTTCTTTTCCATTCCATAATCTTATATCTAATTGAGATAGAATTTTTTATTTTTTATTTTCTCTTTCCTGCCTTTCTTGTCATTCCTCTGGCTTCTTTTTTTGAAGTTCACATGCAAGTTTAGGTTTTTCATCTCCCTTTTGTACTTTATTCTCGTTGATAACTCCATTTTCTTTGTAAGAATTTTGTCTTGTGCATCCATCAATTGAAGCTTTTCTGCTTTGTACATTGTTTCTCTTTTCCTATAAGTTCAGTTCCTAGTTCATAAGAGTATTTGCAATTGATGATTCAGACACAGCTTGATGTTACCCATGCTATCAATCTTCTGGTGCTCTTCTTCCATGTTGATTTACTAAGTTTGTGTAAACGTCTTTGATGTTGATTCTTTCTCCTTAGCTCAAATTGATTCTTTCTATGTCCAGTATGTTAGCAGAAGAAGGATCTGATGGGGATAATGGGCAACTGGCACCAGCCAATAAAAATAGCTTGTGTTCCATTTTTGTTCAAAAGCTTCATGAATTATTCATCAACTATCACCTGAGTCAATGAAAATGTTGAGCAATCAATAACTTGCCTTTTTGGGACTATTTTTTATGTGGCGTGGCCGTGATCAAGTGCCATTTCTGGTGTTGGTTTTTTAACAGGGTCATATACTGTATTGGAAACCTTCAGTTGTCTTCCTCAGATTTGTTGCTGGAATTTCTCTCAATAAGCTTCAGGGGGAAATTTAATGTTCCAGAAGAAAGGACGTTGGCATCATCAAGCAAAGCTGATTGGTTCTGTACACTGTATTATTCATCTTTTCATGGATGCCTTCTTTCCAAGATTTATATCTACATTCCTTGGCTGTCATTATAGCTTGATTCTCAGCATGACCAATCTCCTTTGTCATTATATTCAGTATAGATGGAGTAGCATCATTTTCTCCTTTGCATTTACCCTTTCAAAAGGCTGGTCCATTTGCACTCTGATCAATGGCTTGCACACGAGTATTAGTTACTTGGGTGCCTCAGAATCTGCTCTGGTCAACAATTTGCAATGTCTTTTACCCACAGGCTTGTAGCATTCTAGTTTTTAAGATACTATTTCCAACTTGCATATATCCTTACCTTCTGTACATCATCAATCTTGATTGTGGTTCTGTTTTTTTTAACTCCTTTTTAGCTATAAAATACTATACGTTTCTGTCTTTCTCCTCTGAAATTGCATCTTTGGACCCATTCTTTCCTTTGAATTTTATGTAAATGCCCTTGTCTTTCTTCAAATTTCTATTCCTGTACACTCTGCTCCAATTAACTCTCTAATGCCCCCACATGCTGACAGCTTTCACTTCTTAGTTGCCTATCCTTTATTTCTATTCAAAAACTCATTCCTCTCGATGTATATGGTAACACTAATGGGTGAAACTATTATTATTTCTCGCTGCCACGTTGATGGGTGGTTTTGTTGAATTATCTCACTTCCATTATTAACCTTATCCATTGACCTCCCTACTACCTTCTGGTGGACCCACGGTCTTCCCTGCCCTCCCATCTTGAGATGAGCTGCATGTTGCCACTCAAGTCTTAAGAACCAATTCCTGCCATTGTAACTTCTTTCCCGCTAAGGCCTCTACTTACTGAGCGGCTCTATTGGTATATAAAGCTGTAAGGTTACATCCCATTAAGCATGTAAGGGTATTCCATATGATTTGATTATCTACATTGGGAACTAAGGAGTTAATATGATTTCTCTTCCACTGCATCCACTGTGTTATTTGATCTCCATGGAAGGTCGTAAATACAAAGTCTTGCCTTGCATTTAAGTCCATTACTGATATGGAGAAGAGAGAGTCAATATTTAGTTTTGTCCTTTTCTGACTGTTTCTTTTTATCCCCTGCTTCATGCATATTTTAAGGAATTCTTTATTTTTCCACCTCTGATGTCAGCTTTTCCTCAAATTCCGTTGTTTGTTTCTCTTGTTGGATCACATCATTCCACTACAAACCTTGGTTTACCTTATGGATGTCAACCTTTCCCTGTCTTCCTGGCTTGGTTTTCCCTCTTTTCCGTGTTCCTTCTGTTTGTGCTTAAGCATGCTCTGGATACTTGCCTAGCTCCAATTCAATCTGCAATCTCCACATCACAGTCTTCTCATAATACTCTCTCTGAGAACATAGTTTCTTTTTAGGACTCATTTGCTTTAGGCATCTTAAGGAGTACATACTTCTGATAGGTGTTAACGCCACTATGGAAATCTCTACAACAATTACCTGGAGGATTAAACAAAAGCTGATAGTTTACCAGTTTTGCTGACTTACTGAATGAGTAATTGTTAGCTTCTCTAACGTATAAGACTGCTCTTTTTTTTCCTTGGATTGATGCTGCATCTGTCTGAAAACATCCTGTAGTCGTGATTCCAGTTTGACTGAATGGTTGTTTACTCAAGTATACCACTGTTAGTGCAATGCTTAAGCCAAATGGACCAAATGCTATACTCTTCCCCTCAAGTCTTAAGAAGATGACTATCCCACCCTGGTTGGTCCTGGAAGAACTTGGAAGTTGTGCCTTGAAGACCACAAGTGGCACTAGATAACCAGGTACTAAAAGAAAGGTCACACAATTAAGGTGGAATTTAGCATGCAAGATTCAATAAAATGTTTCAACTCAATGGATATAAAAAACGTCACCAGCAAAGATTTAGAAAACATGTTCTAAAGATGATCAATTAGTCCTTTGCTTTAAAGATTTAAGTCCTTCTACAAATACAGAGAATCACCACCTTAGGAAATCAAGAAAGGTAACAAGCTCACTATTCTTGGATATCGACACACCACCAAGAGATACAAACTTTAGGTTGGATGCTAACTTACCATCGTAAGGATATAGATGTTCACCGCCTTGAGGATTCATATCTAGAAAATGTCTCCATACAAGGAATCCACTAAGTGATACTAAAATGTTGAGAACCAAAATGCACTCTAGCCTATCTCTGTCCAAATTAGGAAACACATCCAATTCCAACTTGAAAACATGTTAGAAGCAATAGGAAAAAATGTCTTTCAATGCAACTAACCTATGTAATTAGAGTTGCAAGGCGCACCTAGGTGCAAGGGGGTGCGCGCCTGGAACTTGGAGGGCCTAGGAGCGTGCCTAAATCATGAGGCACAAAAATAAATATTTAATAATTACAAAAATAACCAAAAAATCTTAAAAAAAGTAAGAAAACATAGAAACATAATTTTATGATGAAATATTATTCAAATATGCAATTTTCTCATCATCATCATCAAGACCTTATCCCAATTAGGGGTCACCCACATAAATCTTATTCCTCCATTCCTCTCTAGTAAGTACTATGGCTTCATTTAGTTCCAAAGTTTTTAAATATTTTCTCACTCCTATCCACATTCTTTTGGGTCTCCCCTTGCCCTTCTAGAACCTTCTACTTGCATTGCCTCACTCCTAATCGGTACCGTTTTCGGTCTCCTTTGGGCATGTCTAAACCATCTAAGTCTAATCTCCTTCATCTTGTTACCTATTGGTGCTACCCCTAGATTTCTTCTAATATTTTTATTCCTAATTCTATCATTTCTTGTCTTGCCACTAATCCATCTCAAAATCCTCATTTATGCGGTGCTCATCCTATGAACATGATGTTCCTTAACTGGCCAACACTCAGATCCATAGAGCATGACTAGCCTATAGAAATTTTCTTTTAGTTTGAGTGGCACCCGTCGATCACACAAAACTCCGGATGCACATCTCCATTTGTTCCAACTCACTTGAATTCTCTAGGTAACTTCCCTCTCAATCTCTCCACTCTCATGAATCATTGATCCTAAGTACCGAAAGTGGTCTTTTATGGGGACTTCTTTGTTATCAATCTTAATTGGTATTACACTCCTGTCCTTGCTAAAATTGCATTTCATATATTCTATCTTAGTTCAGTTGATCTTAAATCCTTTAGATTCTAATGCTTCTCTCCATAACTCTGGCTTTGTTTTTATGCTCTCCCTTGTCTTATCAAGTAAGACTATATCATCTGCAAATAGTATGCACCATGGAATCTCCTTGTGCAGATGTTTTATTAACTCATCCATAGCCAACGTGAAAAGGTAAAAGTTGTCGTCATGTGACCTTGAGGTCACGGGTTCAAGGCGTGGAATCAGCCTCTTGTAAAAATGCAAGGTAAGGCTGCCTACTTTAGGCCATTGTGGCCCGCCCCTTCCCCGGACCCCGCATAGGCGGGAGCTTCGTGCACCGGGGCTGCCCCTTTTAGCCAACGTGAAAAGGTATGGGCTCAATGCTGATCCTTGGTGCAATCCTACAGTGACAAGAAAACCACCAGTCTCGCCACTAGCGGTCTTAACATTTGTTATTGCTCCCTCATACATATCTTTATTTATGTCTATATACCACTGCGAAACCCTTTTCCCACCCAACATCCTTCATATTAACTCTCTAGGGACTCTATCATAAGCTTTCTCTAAGTCAATAAAGACCATGTGGAGGTCTTTTCTCCTCTCCCTATATTTCTCTATCAATTGTTTTAGTAAGAAATAGTTTCCATGGTAGACCTCCCAGGCATGAAACCAAACTGGTTCTCCAATACACTTGTTTCATGCTGTAGTCTCTTCTCAATCACTCTTTCAAAAAGTTTCATAGTGTGGCTCATACACTTGTTTCATGGTATAATAAAGCTTTTGCTCCATTCATCTGGCATTTTCTTTGATTTTATGATCTTGCTAAACAACTTGGTCAACCAAACTACTCCAGTACGTCCCATATGCTTACAAAACCCTATTGGTATATCGGGCCTCATGGCCGTTCCTGATTTCATCTTTTTCAAGGCCTCTTTCACTTCAGATATTCTAATCCTATATTCATATCTATAATGTCTAATGTTATTTAGGTTTATAGTATTTTCAATCCCTATATTCTCAAAGCCATTGTCATTTAACAATTTTTGAAAGTAAGTTTCCCACGTTTGGTTGATCTTGTCATCTTTGACTAGTACCCTTTGATCATCACTTCTAATGCACCTAACATAATCTAAGTCCTAACCCTTCTGTTCTCTTATTTGCATGTTTAAACACATCTTTCTCACCTTCTCTTGATTCTAGTCTACTATAAAGGTCATCATATGCATTAAGTTTAGCTTTACTATTCTCTTAGCAACATTTTTAGCATTCTTATACTAGTCATAGTTTTCATTATTTCTAGTCTTCTGCCATGCTTTAAAACACACCCGTTTTTCTTTAATAACTTTTTGCACTGTTCCACTACCATGTTTCCTTTACTAATTGCCTTTACCTTTAGATATTTCTAAGGCATCTTTTGCCACATTTTTAATGGACTAAGCCTTATTAGTCCACATGGTGTTTACTCCTGTTACATAGATCCAGTTTCCTTCTACCATAAACTTATTTGTGAATGAGGTTATTTTCTCTTTTTAAGTTCTACCACTTAGTTTTTGGATACCTATTAAGTTTATTTCCTTTCTTTCATCTTTTAATATAGATATACATCACCATTAACCTATGTTGTGAGGTTAAACTCTCACGGGATATCACATAACAATCCTTATACATTGATCTTTTAGTATTCCCAAGTAGATAAAAGTCTATTTGCCTTTTATGAAATCCACTTTTAAAGGTTATTAAGTGTTCATCCCTTTTCTTAAATAATGTATTTACAATGGCTAGGTTATATGACAAAGCAAAATCGAGGATAGTTTCTCCCATCTTATTTCGTTCTCCTATGCCATACACTCCATGTATCTTATCATATCCTTCCTTTTCTTTTCCTACATGGCCATTTAAGTTTGCTCCTATAAATATCCCCTTAGTGTTGGGAATTTCTTACATGACTCTCTCCATATTTTCTCAAAATTGTCTCTTGATTATATCTTTAACCCTACTTGTGGTGTGTATGCACTTATAACATTTATGGTCTGCTCTCTTAGAACAAGTATTATAATTCTATTGCTGATTTTTTTAACGTCCACAACTTTATCCTTTAATTCTTTATCTACTATTATTCCTAGTTCATTTCTGTTATTACCCTTTCCTACGGACCAGAGTTTATACTTATCAATTTCTCTAGTTGGTTTCTTGGATACAAGTGATGTTGACTCTCCTACGTTTAATCGTATCTACTAACTTCAAACTCTTACTTGTCAATATCCTTATATTCCATGTGGTAATACGAATCTTATGCTCTTGAGATATCTTATTTACCCACGCACTTCTTGACCTCCATGGCATGAACCCATGCCCACTTTTTACTACACCTGGATTCTGTTGCAGCGTGTTGCTTCCAAGGAGATGCTCTGGCAGACCTTGGCCATTTTCCACTACACCTGATTTTCCGCTACACCCAGGATCCGATGTAGCGCGTCGCTTCTGGGAGAACGTCCTAGTAACCCTTGTCCATTTTTCACCGCACTCAAGATTTGATGTAGTTGCGTCACTTATGGGGGATGTCCTAGCTTGAGGAAATGTCAATTTTCGATTCATGTCCTGTTAGGGTTGCCATACTTTTAAGAAGTAGGAGATGATTTTCATTTCTTACTTACAAACTAATATACAAATTCATATTCATTTGCAAGTAAGAAAGAAATAACAAAATCGTCTTCAACTTCTTCCTTATCGACTAGCACCTAACGCAAGACCCTCCTTTTTCATCTGGGCTTGAGATTGACATCGGCAGAGTTAAATATGCAATTTTCTATGAACAAAATAATATATAAGCATAATGAATTCAAATAACTTTTAAGAGTTTAAGACTACTCACATCAGTCATCCCTGAAGGGATCTTCAGGGTTCAGATTATTATTAGAGCTATCATAATCCTCATCAACATATCTAGTAGGACCACCACCTTGACCTTGCAACTCCTCAATGGCCTCCTCGAAACTAATTTCCTCCTCTAGTTCTGCAATTACTTGAGACATGTTCTTCTGGCCCAGGCTCTGTCTCCTCCGCCTTTGGTATTGCCTAGTGGGAGGAGCAACACGGGAACTAGTTCCAGTAGTATGCTTTATGTCACCCCATGTGAGGTTATCATTTGGATGGACAAGGTTATCCTCAGTATCTGCTTTAATGATCTAGTCATCACTTTCATCAACCTCTCTCAATATAATAGGATCCTTATATATTTGTGATCTTAAGCGATCTTCATGTCAATGGCAGAGACGTTGATTATATTGAATGTATACCAGATCGTTCAATATTTTTGCTTGTAACCTATTTCTCTTCTTTTTATGAAGCTACAACAAAATGTTAAATTATATATAATGATTGCAAATTAGATTGTTAACTAATCTATAAATTAGTAAAGTAAGACTTACATTCTCAAAGACATTTCAGTTTCTCTCGCAAGAAGATGCACTATAGGTCTGGAAGAGGACTTTGATAGTAAGTTTTTGAAGAATTGGGCATTTAGCCTCAAAAGTGACCTACCACTCGCCTGCAGAAGTTAAATTACAATTAATACTTAAGAAATAAAAACATAAATTAAGGAAATTTAACACTCAAGAAAGAAGATTTGAAATTATAAAGGATTTATCTTTCTCTTCAACTTAGCCAAGTCATTTGCAATAGGCCTATTGCACGTTTATATGGCTTAGCTCTTTAATCACCTTGCATCATCCTGATTTGTAGATAGGGTATTGATGGTATCAAATAGGTCTTGCTTGATAAATTTATCGACCTAAACATCTTCTTGCATATTGTAATAGAATGCAGGGTTAAGATAATAACTAGTTGCATGTAAGGGTTGACAGAGCTGATTTGTCCATCTATTATCTACAATGCCACAAATATGGGTAGCTTGTCGATCATTATCTTTAAGATTTGTTCTAATCTTTTCCTTAGCTCGTGTGACGACCTCGTAAATACATCGCATTGTAGACTACTCTTCGATATCCACTAGCTTCAATGCCTTTATAAGTGATGCCATTATCTTCAAATAAAATAAAATATTGTTCTAAAGGGAGCTATGGCTAACAATGTTCTGCACTCTTTGATTGACCAACGTATTACTCCATTTATTGTTGCTCCATGCTTGATAGTGGAATATCTTCCTCAATTCTACCCTCACATTATGGATACTCTCTAAGCTCAAGAAGTTTGTGGTGTAACGGGTGACTACATGTCTAACCAATATTCTTTGCTTGGTCATTTTTCTCATCAAATGAAGGGCATGGGTGTGACTTTATATGAAAGTAGTCATTGCCTTTGCTTGTCTCATGACATGCTTTACTTTTGGTAATTTTCCAATATCTTCCAACATCAAATTAATATAATGTGCTGCACAAGGTGTCCAAAATAAATGTTTCTTTATTTGTAAGCATCTACCTGCAGTTGTATAATTTGATGCATTGTCCGTGATGACCTATAATAGGCAATGAAATTCAAGAGTAACTATTAAAACTTTTAAATATTAAATTTCTTAACGAAAACATAATTGAGATTAAGATGAGGGATTACCTTGACAACATTTTCCTCTCCAACGTTATCTATATCATCATCCAACATTTTTATGATCAAATCTGAGCTCTTTACATGCATAGATCCATCAATTGATTTTAGGAAAACTATCTTTGAGTAAGGTGTGACCTTTGCTGTCAGTCCACCAATCTAACATTATAGAGCACCCGTATTGTGCCTAATCTTTTCTATACTTATGAACAAATTCGTGTGTCTTTTCAACTTGCTTTTTAAGAAGTGACACCCTCAACTCATGGTAAGAGGGTGCCATAAAACCTTAAGATAGGAAAAAAACACAAGTTAAATACTCGTTAACTTAAAAAACAACATTCATAAAAAGTATCAGTATATAAAGAAAAACAAAAAAAGAACATGTACTTGGACCATGTTGTGCAACTGCCTCAAATATAGTTTGAAATAACTGACACTGAGCGGCATTGAAGGCAATGCCATTCTCATAAAACCAACTTGCATTATAATCACATGCTCTTGTCCTGAGCTCCTTGTATGCATTCTTTGCTGTTGTCTGCTACAAAGGAGCCCTTTTGGGATTAGGGGTGAAGTGAATATCAAGAGGTCTCTTTATACTACTCAATCCACTCCTAGACATTTTGCTGCTCCCACTAACAAATCCACTAGGGCCACTACCACAACCAGCTACTCTCCCACTGTCAGTGTAAAAAATAAGATCAACAACTTCATAGCCTTCATGAATCTCAAACAAGTTTTTCAATCGTGTTTGCTTCGTAATAATTCTCTCTTTCATATAATCATTTTTTTTTTTTTTTTTGATATATCAAGGATGACCTTGTTGCATTTTTTAGCATTCCTATACCTTCCAGCTAAATGTTGTTTTAGCCAATAAATCCCACCATTATACTTGTTCTCACACAATTTGCTCCAACTGTGTTTTTCACCTAAAATTCTTAGCTGTCCATACTCCCGCCCTAGGTCTGCAGATCTAGAAACATCTGATGAACATGAAGGGTCTGAATTTTGAACCCAATGATGATGACATCTTTAAATTTTAAGCTTAGAAAGTAGAAAGTAAAAAAGAGTGGGTACTTTCATACAATCATAATTTACTTCACACAACTAATGAGAAGCTATACATGTGAATGGAAATAAGTTTGAATGAGTAAATGTAAAAAAACAAAAATTAAAACTTATTTATGTAACTGTTATTTTCATTTATTTTTTTTAAAAAACCTTAAAATACAAAATATCTTGAAATAAGCACATCACACATGCACTCACAAGCAAGAGGAAGCTATATATGTGGATGGAAATATGTTTCAACAAATAAAGGCAAATTTTTTATTTTTTTTTTCAATTTCTATAATTGTTGTTTTTGAAAAAATTAACATTAAAATACAAAAAGGCATAAAAAAGACATCACACATGTCCTCACAAGCAATGGGAAGCTATATATGTGGATGAAAATATGTTTTAACGAATAAAAGCTCCTTCTCCTTCTTTGCGCCTGGAAGAGAGAGGGTCAGCCAAGTCAGTCTCAAAGCAAATGAAAGCGCTTGATTTGATGCTCTCCGGAAAGAGCTGAAATAGCCGCGGATGCATTAGCACCACCTTGCTTCTGTCCACCTATCTCACTTTCTTTTCCTATGTTGACATTGTCATTGGGTCAATGACGGTCTATATTTTTTTTTTTTTCAATTTTTATAACTGTTATTTTCAAAAAAATTGAAAAAAAATAACATTAAAACACAAAAAAACTATGAAAAAGGACATCACACATGTCCTCACAAGCAAGGGGAAGTTATATATGTGGATGGAAATATGTTTTAATTAATAAATACAAAAAAAATAAAAATTCAAATCCTATAATTGTTATTTTTAGAAAAATTGGAAAAAATAACATTAAAACAAAAAACCATGAAAAATGACATCATACATGTGCTCACAAGCAGGGGGAAGCTATATATATATGGATGGAAATATGTTTCAATAAATAAAGGAAAAAAAAGATTTTTTTTTTTTTTTTTCAATTTTTGTAACTGTAAAAATTGAAAAAAAAATAACCCTAAAAGTACAAAAAGCATGAAAAAAACATTACACGTGCACACACAAGCATGGGTAAGCTATATATGTGGATAAAGATATGTTTCAACAAATAAATACAAAATATACGAAATTTTTTTCAATTTCCATAACTGCTATTTTCGAAAAAGAGAAAAAACGTGAAAAAAACTTAAATCTATGGTAAAGAAACATAAAAGTCAAATGGAATGTTTGTTTATACATATAGAATAAGAACACATCAAGATTTATCTAAAAAAGTAAACAAAAAAATTGAAAAATCAGTACTGTTTTTTAACAAAAAATGTTTCTTGAAGTAAAGATTCATGAATCCATACTTTGCTTAGATCTGTGAAAGATTGAAGAGTAATGATCATTTTCACCTTCTGAGCTTTCAGTAAAGAGAATAGGGTTAGAAGATGAAAAAAGGAAAAAAAAAATGAAGTTATATTTTAACCAGTTGTCAGCTATGCCCGGGAGTCGGAGGCACGCCTGAACTAAGGCTCTAGGCGCACCCAGGCGCGTGCCTAGGCACTGGCGCCTTGACTCCCCTGCGATTCTTTCCCACCCAGGCAATAAACTTAGTGACTTGCGCCTAGGCATGCCTCTAACTACATTGGATAAAGAAACATCCTTGATTGTGCTGGAATTAAACTCTATCAAATTGAATCACAATTAAGTTATTTATAGATGAGAACAGACCTGTCATAATAGGCAATTACAAGCTGCAAAAGAAACCTTCTAATTGCACGAGTTGCTTAGTCTACATAGACTTTTAAAATATATATAGCTATTAACTCCAAACTTTCTAATCTTTATCTCTTGTTAAACCTTCATGGAGTAGTTACTAAATGCACCCAAGCAACTTCTATTACAATGTATTAAAATCCTAAACTTGTAAACCTTCCAAGCAAAGACTTTCCAAAGCCAATGTAGTGAGAATCTTTGACTTAGTCATCGTTTGACCTCTTGACCAAGGAAGCTTGCTAGGGGGTTTTTGACTCATTAAGTTTAGGATCTTTGGCTGGTCAATGCTTGACCATTAGACCACCAATCAGAACTGTCCCAGTCACCTTGGCCCATGTAATCTTCAAGATTTGATCCTAGACATCCAATTGATGATAAATTTAGCATTTGTTGGATTAGCTTTAAAAATATCCTTTTTGTTTTTTTTTTTTCTTTGAAGATCTAAACCATTGAATCCATTCATGTTGATAATGCCTTCACATCCATGACCAGCCATGCTATTGATCTCACATTCCAAGTGATTTAAAGGTTGATCTTGGCCGTTCAAAGCTGGATCACATAGATCGCCCTTGATTTTTCTTAATCTACCATCAATTTCAGAACCATGAGACGCATCCATGTCAACACGATTCTTGCCACAATCTCATCCAATCAATTTATCTGCAAAATTCTGTAGTGCCCTTTTATATGCCAGAATATAACTAAATGATGTTATATAGTTAAAGAAAATCTTTATTGCAATATTAATCTAGAAAACAAGTTGATTAAAGTTGGATCTCTATAGGGGGCATTGTTGGCCAAATGATTAGTTTGTTGCATATATACCTATCCACTCTTTCCCACCTCAAATCTGTTTCCGTCGAGACCTCAACAACACGATCTGTTACATTAAGTAGGGTAATTTTATATTAAGGATGTAGCAGCAGATTGAGAATTTTTCATGAAGGTTTGATCATTTCTCCAACTTCTGCAGATGGATCTCCAAGTGCAAGAGCTACAGGATATCCAAAAGTAAATAGATTTATTAACTTATCATCCAATGTGTGCTTAAGAAAATGCTTTTACAGATCATATCATCAAGTTCCTCTTACTGTTTCATTAAGACAAGGAAAACTAGCATTGTTGTCTGAACTGGTGTTTTCTTCCTATCTACGAGAAGAAGACGAGACCATTAAATATGTCACACTGGGATGAGCACCCCAAACGCGTGGAATTGCACAAGTAATTGCAAGCTAAAACTAGAATTTGCATAAGAAAAACAGATGATTTTGCAGATGAGATGAGATGGATATATAAAATAAAAGCTGTGTCGGGAAGCTGTTGAAGTTTCAGGGCCTCTAAACACCAATGTGCGCTAGCAAGTAGGAGAATTACTGCCTATAGAAGGCACTTCTATCCTCTAAGTGACACCTTTGTTCTTTAGTTTGCTTATGTTCTGGTTGGTTTGCATCAAAAGTAGAAAAAGCTACTATTTTCTTTTGCCTTTTGTTTTTTCTTAGGTCAAAACACTACTCAGTAATGAACCCAGAAAGTGTATAGAGGTGGCAGGTGAGATCAAATTCATGCTATTTATGAATGAATGTGCAAATACCCATGTTGACATTAAACAATTCCTATCTTAGTGAAGCTAAGATATTGAAAAGACTTGCTACACTGAAATACATAAGGACCATCTTTATCTTCTTCCTCTCCTGATCAGTCATCTTCTCATTGTAGACTGTAAGTAGCTGCTCACAGTTCATCATCTGAATTTATTGAGATATATGGTAAGTTTTCTTTTGGTCATTTCACTCTTTTCTTGGACTGCTCAATTTAAACTTCTGGAAAGCAGCAGTAATTTTCCAAGATCGTTCCCTTGAGTCTTTTTTTATGCTCTCTTTTATCCTCTTTAATTCTTCAGCATAGCTTCCACCAGTTATTATTTGTTATTTATCAATGTAGACTGGAATGAGCACATAGCTGATTAATTGTGCCTTGCAATAGGGCTAAACTTTTTTGTTAACTATTAGCCACAAGGTGGCCCTGTATTCATCATACCGTCGGATTTTATATGTGTACATATATAGTAACCAAGGAAGGAGAGCCTTAGCGCAACAGTAGAGTTGTCGTCGTGTGACCTTGAGGTCACGGGTTCAAGGTGTGGAAACAGTCTCTTGCAAAATGCAAGGCAAGGCTGTGTACTATTGATCTTTGTGGTCTGCCCCTTCCCTAGACCCTGCATATGCAGGAGCTTCATGCACTGGGGCTGCCCCCCACATATATAGTAACCAAGTCCTTAGTTTTTTGCTATATCCTTTTGTGACAAGGTACCCTTGTGTCCATCATGCCCTATATGTATAATATGCATTTCCAAGGCATAATTTGTATCCATGAATTTGATATCAATTGTTTTATCCATCATATCCTCTTAGAGTCCTATTGTAGGCAGTCTTACCTTACATTTTGCAAAGCGTGGAATCAGCCTCTTGCAAAATGTAAGGTAAGACTGCCTACGATAGGCCCTTGTGGTCCGCCCCTTCCCCGGACCCCGCATAGGCAGGAGCTTCGTGCACCAGGGCTGCCCTTTTATCCTCTTAGAATCCTGGTAGGAGTTGGCTGCTCTTTTATGGTTGGTGAAATCCTTTCTTAGATCTGAGCCATTCATCATATTTGACCCACCTTAGATAGGCTAGGGAGATAATTTTATGCCCATTGGTTTTTTGAGATGCAAATCAACACCATCCATTTTTATTTATTTTTTCAAATGCCCAAGAAAAGTGGTTAAGATCACCCAAATGCGTTGAATTTTTGGAGATAACATATTTTTAGTATGCCGAACATAATGGATGGATGTCTTAGGACTACAAACTGATTTCAGCATGCATGAGAAAAAGTGCAGAAGTCAAAACCCATGAAAACTCCAAAAATCCCAAAAACTCTGAAAAAATTGAACTTTGAGAAAGTGTCCAACTTTTATTGAGATTTTATTCTCTATATATAAACCAGGGCATAACTTGTATCCAAACGCTTATTATTAGCCCGATGTTCATTACTAGCATTACAACTAATCTGTACCCTCTCATGTGAATCGAAGACTCAGTAATTTTTATTTGATTGTGGGGAGGGGGCAAGTTGAAATAGAAATACTGAAATTGGGTTTCAGGATTGTTTGGTTCGAACTTATCTATGTTCAAACTTATCACATCCACCATGTTAAGTTGACACTCTTCCACTTACTTATATCCCTTGATTGCCAACCCACTAAGTGAAACCCATATATCAAGTTCACTAGCCAAAGATGTTATACCAATAAGATTGGACTGGGAGCACAAGGCAGAGCCAGATACGAGCCCCTCATTCACAGCCTGACTTGAGAAGGCCCAAGCCCTAAGAAGTGTGTAGACCATGTAGATTATTCTAGAGAGATTCTATAGTAATCCATGTAAATATTGAAAATAGCTTAGATTGTTCTAGAGAGGATTGAGAATAATCCCTTTGTTGGATGAATGACGCATGTAGTGATCCTAATCCTTTGTTGACGTGGTGAAAACATATATAAGGAGGAGAGTCCCTTACTTGCAAATCTTCTTAGAGGTCTAGTGTTCTCTTGAGCAATACAGGTCTTTCAAACTCTCTCTTGTGCACTTTCTAGGTGTGGTGAGATCTCTACTGGCCTAAGAGTTAGGCAAGTACTTTAAGTAGGCTGGCTTGGAGGCATACGTTGGAGTGGAGCACAAGTGCTATGAGGTAGAGAGGCTAAGGAGATCCTAAGGCCATGAGAGCTCGTAGGAAACAAGCAACATTTTTAAAGGGTCGAATTTGTGAAGCGTGAAGGAAGAATACAAAAAAAGTACAGAAAGTTACATAAAATTCTAGAAGATTTTTATATTAACTAGAAGCATAATGCAATGTATATAAGAAATATAATATGCTTCAAATAAATTGTCATTTCAAAGCTAGAATTAAAATCAGTGATCCATAATTCCATATTTAGTTCATTAGCAACAAAAATCACTAAATGCAGTATAACATCCAATATGCAAATGGTACAAAATTGCATATTCAAAAATCACAAAATTACAAACTCATTAGTTCAGCTTAATTTTTTTTCATATCACATTTCAGGTCAAGATATTCCCCAATAGTTCAGTGATCTGAAAGAATCAGTAATTTAGCTTTCTTTAGTCTCCCAATTATACAATTTAAGCACCTAATAATCTTGTCAGTTTCTAAAACATCCCAGGGAAATGCTTATAAATGCCCTCCATAAGATTTGAGGACATATCATTAGCATGTCTAATAATTCCCTGAAATTTTTGGGATGTCATGTCATAGAATTGTCGTGGTTTCAGGGGATTCATCTGGTAGCTTCATTTGTTTACACCCATAAATTGTATGCTAATTGATACCAATGCCATTAATTTGGCTACTTGGACCTCTCCTTCTTCCCTTCTTACGTTTTCTCAATTATGAATTTCACCTGGATATTATGTATTGGTCATCTTCAGTTATTTAATTAGAATCTGAGGTCAATTTCGACACTATTCATATTTCCAAAAGAAGCTTGTTGTTTAAGTTTGAACATACTGGTCTGAACTCGCAAAAGATCAAAAAACAGGTGAGAGAGGTGATAAATTATGCTGGTTGCATATAAACTTGACAAGTTTTGTTGGCTTATCTGAGTCATAGCAGAAACGGAAATGACAATATCTAGAGCGGTCTGATCTTCTTAAATATTGCTCTATAGTATCTAGCCCTTCAAACTTTTATGACCATGATAAGACATTTCTTAAGTGGATAAGGAAAAAGTTCATTTGAATTCACAAAGTCAGTATTGAATCATGATATTTCCTTTTGCTGTAGATTCTGAGTTCAGGAATACTGGATTGGAGAGGTCAGATAAATTGGCGAAAGACTTAGAGTGGTTCAAGGAGCAAGGTCATTCCATTCCAGAACCCTCTTCTCCCGGGACTACCTACGCTCAGTATCTTAAAGATCTGTCAGAAAATGATCCTCCAGCTTTCATCTGTCACTTTTACAATTTTTACTTTGCTCATTCTGCTGGGGGTCGAATGATTGGTAAACAGGTATGAGCTTAGTTGGCATGGAGTCATCTATTTAATTGACTACTTGGTAGGTTTGAGACAACACCTATTTTACATCTAATATATTCTGCTATATGAGTAGATCTATGGAAACATCTCAATTGGGCACTGTATTTCGAGGTACCTAATTGATTTTATCCATAATAAGTTATTATTTTATCTTAATGATGGAGTGAACACCATATGCGGAACATCCAATAGGCTTGCTCTAACCTTTTAATGTCATTTTTTTTTTTCGTGGGGGGAGGAGGTGAAATCTATATTTCAGAAAGAAAGACGCGTGCGTAACTGCTTGCTCATTTTTAACGTATTGCCCCATAACACTGATTAACATTCAAAAGAATTGCATGTTCTCTCACTTGCTCGTGGGAGTTGTTAGCAGGTGAAAGTATCCAAAATTTCCATAATTTATCAGGATGAGCACCAGTAGAAAAGGAAAAGAAAAAGAGTATCAGTATGTGATACCACTAGATACTGAGGCATGCAAGATATATACAGAATTAGTAAAATCAGAATGGCTAATCCCGTCAATTGTATAATTTAGTGCAGCGGTTTTGTTATAAAAATCAAACTGTTAGTGAAGCTTGCCACTAGTTTAGCATGGAAATATGTCTTCGTTCAGGATGTCAAACTTCAGAAAATGCCAAACAATCTGACATATCTACTTAGTTGGAAAATATTTTCAAAGTAATAGTATTATTGAAGTATTTAGAAGGATAGCCTTGGTGCAACGGTGAAGTTGTCATTATGTGACATTAAGGTTACAGGTTCAAGGCGTGGAAATAGCCTTTTACAAAAATGCAAGATAAGGCTGTGTACTGTAGACCCTTGTGATCCACCCCTTGTCTAGACCTCCCATAGGTGGGAGCTTTGTGTTCCAGGCTGCCCTTTTGTTTTAAGTTATTATTGAAGTATTTGTTCATGTGAGTATGTTATACAGAAACATATTTACATTTGGGGAGCATGTCTTGTTTCTTATAATCTTTATATACATGCACCTCACTAACAGGACCTAAAACAGGAAAAGTGACTGATTAAGGTTTCTTCTATCTAAGTGCCTCCCACAAGGCAATTTTGTAAAATCGGGAGTTCCATTTTTACGTATGTTTGTTATGATTTAATTTGTTGGTTCAGCAACTGATTTCCCATGTGTTTTCTTTGTCTTCCGTGCCAATTTTCTTTATCAAAGGTGGCTAAAAAGATACTAGACAACAAGGAACTCGAGTTCTACAAGTGGGATGGTGACCTTTCCCAACTGTTGGGGACTGTGAAAGAGAAGCTGAATAAAGTTGCTGATGTAATAATCACCTACACTCTCCTTTTCATATCCTGAGCTTATATTTATGTCTAGCTGTTTTTTTTCCATCGTCTATCGAACTTCTTAACCTTGATTGTCATACAATTTATGGCTAAGACATTTCTCTTTGATTATCCTCAGAACTGGTCTAGAGAAGAGAAGAACCATTGCTTGGATGAGACTGAGAAATCCTTCAAATACTCGGGACAGATTCTCCGTCAGATCTTTTCGTGATAGGTGCAAACCCACGATACTTGTGAACGTAATGTTATGATTCAGGAAAAGATTTACATTGGGCAAGTCTGTGCCGTACATTGATTTGTTCTTGCAACTGTAAAATATGGTCTGGATGTCAAACTGGAGGAAGTAGATGGGCTGGCTGCCTGAACGGTTAAAGTGGAAAGATGAATTTGAAGGGAAGTACATTACTCTTTCTTGCATAAAGGTCTACACTTCAAATTCACACTCCAGCAATTCCCCCAGCAATACATGATTTTTCCCTGGCACCAAGAGAACATATGTTCAAGGGTTTTCTTCTCTCTCTTACTCTGAAGAATGAAGAGTCGAGTGATCACGTAAAAGTTTGCAAGAAGAGCCTCATCTGCGGGTTTGTGACTTCTGATAGATCGTATGCTCGTCTGCTGACTCGGCAGTAGTATTTTTCGAACCATAACAATAACAAATTGTAGTAGTAGCTTTTCCTTTTCCCCCCTAAATGATGGTTTATCAATATGATAGTGGGAGAAATACGGGGTATATCGATCAAGTTGATCAATAAGATAAAAATCATACAAAATAGATTACCCAACACATGAAAAGGTAACCACAAAACACAGAACGAGTCTAACAAAAAAAATCTTGAGTCTCTCCCACAAACAAAAAATTCCACTCCCCAAAACTCAAACGCTTTCAGAACATGGAGAGGCAGATGCACCATTACCTAAGTATTCCCCTAAGGCTCAGCCAGTATCAATTTGAAGTATAGACTGATTTGCATCTAATTAACAATGTAGTTGGGCTGCATTCATGGCGTTGGTCCTGTTAGTAAACTGAAATCCCTGTAGCTGCATTTCCTCCACCAAAGTGTCTGCATCAGAATTAGCTTATCTAGGAACACGTATGAAGATGATATCTTCCTATGGGTCTAGTCATTAATCTGGATAAAGGAGTTGAGAAATCTCTACGAGGACCTTGTATAACATGGCTGCATCCCCTTCCACAATTAGCGGTTGAAACGGATAGAACTCCATGCCTTGATGCAAAAGTAACTGCAGCAACTTCCACCTCAGTCTGTCCCATCCGGACTACTAGCAAACTCAAAGATTTAGTTACCCCATTGATCCCTCAACATAGCCCCATAACCCGCAAGACCAGTTTGCCCAACGAAGACACATCAAAATTTAATTTGAGTGCATTGACTGGAGGAGACCACCGTATAATGGAGAACTGTTTAGGATAATGAATGGATGCAATAATTCTCCGATTTCTGAGAGGCTGTAAATTAGAATAATTTGGGCATAGGTTTTTAGCCTCCGAATCTTAACTGAGAATCAGAGCCTCTCATAATTATGGAAACACCTCCTGTTTCTTTACTTCCATACAGACCACACAACCAAAGGAAAAATCGATTTCCACATCAACTTCGTTTTTGATCCAGGGATAGTTGCCCACTGTTAAATGAGTTCCTTAATGGTTTGAGGCAATACGCAATTAATTTGAAATAAGTCCAGTACCCAACTCTAAATATGATAAGCAAACTTGCAAGAGAGCAATAAGTGATCAAAAGATTCAACATCCTGTTTACATAGATGGCATCTACTAGTAATTGTCCAGCCCCTTCATTTTAACTCTTTATCTGACAAATTTGCACCCCAGAAATCCAACAGAACACAACAATTCTAGAAGGGGCCATAAGTGACAGACACAATAATTGAGCCTCTATAACTAGAACCGGCAAAATGGATCCGTGGATCAAATCCACAGGGATCAGCACAAGTATAGATTGAAACGGATTGGAAATGTCAAATCCGTTGGATAACAGATCATAACATTCCAATCCGTATCCAATGCGGATGAGAATGACGGATTTGCTGAAAATCCTCTTTTTCTATTAAACAACAGAATTTTACTATATAATTCAAAAGGGAGAAATAATTGCCCAAGTTTCTCCATAGAGATGCTACATGGGAGGATGGCGTGTGGAAAAAGCCAAATAAATATGCTCATCACGAGATATATCAAACCAAGTAGCTGTAGGTACTGTCTCTGCTCTTCCTCTCAATTTCATCTTTATGCAAGTTATCTTTTTCCATCATTTCATGAGCCTTTCTACCCAAAACCATCCAAAAATCAGACCTCTATGGAAAAAGAAAAAACATAACAAACTGCAAAGTTCTAAATTGACTCAAATTGAGAGAAGATGTGAAAACTACTAGATTGAATCACCCAAAGTACCCACATTCTCTGTCGCCTTTCTACTCTTCACAATATCTCTAACCATTGATCATGATTCATGGATTTTCAAATGGAAATTGAAAAGGATTTGATACAAGGGATGACATTTCTTGTGAGAGAGAGAGAGAGAGAGAGTTCCCTCTGATGAAATTTTTTATTTTACCACTTTGGCTAAGGTCTTTCGAAGAGGGCAGTCAATAGGAGATGCAGGAGGACAGTATGGGAAAGCAAATCGGAAAAATTGCTAGGGCACCTAGTGATCAGTATCTAATATTGAATTTTCAATTTTGCTCTTGAAAACGGATGTCCAAGGACATCCACAAGTTTGTCCATTCAGGTCACTGATTTAATGTCTCTAATTGCTCTAATCCATTCAATTTGCTGATTTTAATTTTCCAATCCAAATCTGTAGATTTGTGTGGAGAAACAGACATCTGTAGTTTAGTCCATTTTGCCGATACTATTTGTAACTATGATTGATTAGGAAAGTCAAATAGAAGACTTCTCAAAAAACTCACCGAGGGGTGGGTGTTGGCTTAGGCTTCCCAATTCTGGTTTATTAGAAGGAATTACCTTATAGTATAAAGAAATTCCATAAGAGCATTGACTTGAGTGAGTTCATGATGCAAAGGTCCTATCCTTTATCAAAACTTCCATTGAATCCCCTGTTGAGACAAAGAAAAGGTAGAAAAATGAGAATGGGGTGTTGTTACCATCATGCCAAAAGTGAAGAGTTCTCCCTCACAAGAACTTTTTTGTATTATCGGTGACAAATTTTCTAGTTCCATTATCTTTTCAAAACATGAGAGAAAGCTATCCTCTTTGGATTAGTTGGGAGCCAAGTTGATTGATCATACCTGTACTTTTGTTCAATAACCTTTCTCCAAAAAGTTCTTTTACACTCCCTATATCTTCAAATCCATTTTTCAAAGAGAGTTTTGTTGAATTCCTTAATTTTCCTGGTCCTTAAACACCCTATTTCCTTGTTTACCACAATTGTTTCTAGTTGATAGATGTATCTTTTTGTGATCTTGTGAGTTATTCTAGAAAATTAAACATTAAATTCTTTTAAATCCTTTTTTCTAATGGAGGTAAGGATTTTGAAAAGTTAAAGAAAATAGATTGTAGATTAGCAAGTACAGCTTTGATTAAAGTAATTCTCCCCCAAGTGACAAAAACCAATTTTCCATGAAGTCAGTTTATTTTGCATTCTTTTCACTATAAAATTCCAATTATTCTTCCTAATGCCACCCCACGAAATTTGGAAAACCATGATACTCAAATGACAAATTAGAAGTAGCATACCCAAGAAGCTTCTTTATCCATCTTGATACAAGTAGAAAGGTTAGTCTCAGTGACCTTGTGTATGATATTAGAGAATAACTTACCTATGAGAGTAAAGAGGAGAGGACATGAGGGATCTCCTTGTTTGAGCCCTCTCTTCTTCTAGAAAAAGCCCTTGACATCCATTAATAATGATGGGTAGCCAAGATGATGATAGTATATTATTGATCCATTTGCTCCATTTGGTACCAAAATCAAATGTCACCATGAAATGCTCCAAAACCTTCCAATCCACCTGATCATGGGCCTTCTGTAGATCCAATTTAAAAAATATGCCCAGCAGCTTCAAAGCAACTATAAACCCCTTCTATATTTGCGTTGACTTAATAAAGTTTGATTGAAATTCCTAAATGATATGTGGGATGCATTTTCCGAACATATTTGCTAAGAGTTATACCAAAGCAGAAATACATGAGGTGACTTTAAGAAAACCTACCTACTTTTTTTTTGGATAAGAACAAGGAAGCTAGATTTCATTCTTCTACCAAATCAATTTTCAAAGAAGGTCTTGAAATGCCCAATGAATCCTATTTGATAATGCCCCAAAAATGTTGAAAAGGCGTCATGTAAAAGTTATCCGGGCCTTATGCTCTATTGCCACTCTGTTGAAAGAGCACTTTCTTGATTTCTTCTTTTTTGAATTGTTCCTCTAAATCTATTGCTTGATCTTGGGAGGGAATCTTCGAGAAGTTTATTAGAATTGCATGTTTGAAGAACTCATTCTTTCTGAAAAAAGAAGTAAAGTGTGATACAAATTCCTTCATAATCTTTTACGAATTTGATGTATTATCATTGTCGATACATAAGAGGAAATTCTATTATTCTTTGCCCTAAAACTAGTAAATCTATGAAATTTTTTATATTTCCCTCTCCTAGCCATTTAATTTTAGAATTTTGTTGGTTGTCACTTCTTTCCTGAATTAAAAGTTAAGCAAATTATCTTTAAGGCTAGCTTTGGATTCCCATTTATTCTTTGTAAGCTGAACATTTTCCTTTTCTCTTCTAAAGCAAAGAGTCAATTCATCCAACTAATATTTTGGACATTCTCCATAGATTTCATTTTCTTAGCTCAAATATGAAGTTTCTTCTTCACAAACTAATAAGTGTTTAATTTTGCATAAAAATCACCTAATTAGTTACCCGTGTGTTACAACTTATAGGGGTAAATTAGGATTCTTAGACTAAAATTTGTAACACATGCATTATTAACCCAATGAAGCAAAAGTTTGATACTTTTGTAGGTTTATAGGCTAATCCAAGGTAAGTATGTAATTAATCATATTTTTTTAGGATTTAATTATAGTTTTTACTTTTTGTAGGAAATAAGATGGTGATCCGACAACTTAGATTGATAGGGATGAAATTGAAGATTAAGATCAAAAGATTGAGTTAAAGCCTAAAAGTAATCAATCTAACATGAGATCAAAGGGCAAGATAATCTTTTAGATTAGCAATGGATGAAATTAGAGTTAAAGGTGGCTAAAGTGGGCCTATTAAGTAAGCCATGCATTGTCATCACCTTTGCTTGGGAGCCGTTTATGCCACTTTAGCCAAATTCAAGCCAGAAACAAGGTGATAAGCTAAGGAACCAAGCCAAGCCAAGCCAAGAAAGCTTCCAAAACTAGCTATGAAGCCTAACCAATAGAGCCTTAAAAGTTAGCTATCTAAGTCATCAAGCTAAGCTAAATGGAAGGCTAGGATTGAAGAAAATTCAAGAGGATTATCCATGAGATTTTAAGGGATATTTTGAAGATAATTAAGGAAAATCTTATTCGGATAAGTTGGCATATGGACCAATAGGATGATAGCCTTTCAATTTTGATGTTTTTTCCACCTTTTTATCACTTTCCACTTCACCACCAAATACCATCACAAATTTGAATTTTCATTCAAGAGTCCTATCATTCCATAACTCTTCTATCTTCTTAAACTCCCATCCTAACCACCCAACTAATCCCAAGTCCTTAGAAAATCACTTAAACAATCAAAATTTTCTATCTCATCTTACTTTCCTAAGTTGTTCCTATACCCACTTTCCTCCCAGCTTCTTTTCTTCTTTCCACCTCTTTCTTCCCTCATCACCCCACCTAACTTCCCAATTTTTAAGGGATTTCCACTTTCTAAATGGGATGCTCCCCCTCCTTCACCTTCAAATGGACAGCCACCTTCCACCCAATTTCCTCTTTTGAAACCTTAAGCTACCTACCATCTTAACCCTCCAAAATAAGCTGATTCCATCCCCACCACAGCTTCTTATTAGGATACCCTAGAAAAATAAGTAGAAAAACCTATAAAACTAGAACAAAATCTAAGAAGAAGAATACCTTGACACTAAGAAAAAGATTCCTCCTCCATAGAAGGAGATGTCCTCTTCCTAAGGCCCTTCTATTCACTCTTTTACTTGCTTTCCTTTGGCTGTTGCTCTATTGCTAAGGGGTGAAGTAACTCTCCAAGCTACTCCACGCTTGGTCCTTTGGTGTGTTTGATTCTCCTTTCAAGGTTGGTTTATGTCAACTTTTCTTTTGTTTGATCTTAGGACTTTTATGCTAACTTTTTCTTTATTTTTTCCTTGCCTTAAAGACTAAGATTCAAGGCTGATTTTTTCTTGAAGTGACAACCAAGGGAAGTCATCATGAATCTAGTATTTTACCTTTTCCTTTCATTACCTTGAGTTCTCTTTTTAGTTTCCTTGAATTCTAGCCTTGTTCTCTTAGTTTCTCTTGAGTTTTACCTTGTTATTCCATTAGAATCTCCCTTGAATTTCAAGCATGTTTATTCATGATTGATAGTTGGAACAATTGAAAAAGGATTAGCTTGTAGTTGTGGGTGGGTTAAGATCAAGTGGATTTTATTGTAATAGGGTTTTAATTTTAGATTTGGATTGCATGCATGGGAGCTTTATGTTAATGAATTTTGATGTAAGTCATTAAATTTTATTATAGTTTTCAATCCATGTTGATTTTCAATAGTTAATAGTTTACATTCTTGAATGTTTGCTTACATTAGAGTTGATTAATTCCATGTTTTACACTTTCTTTTGAGTGAATGATTCAACTACTATACTACTAGAATTTCTTTTCATAGTTGGTTTTGTTTAATTTCGAGTACCATGCACTTTATGTTCACTTGAATTTTCAAGCACCCAATTATTTCTTTAGATTGCTTAGTTAATGTTAAAGTAAGATTGCATGCTTTAGGATTTGCAAAGTTTTTTATTAATTAAGATTCAAGTTGTTGCCTTTATTCATGATAGGAAAGTAGTTTAATAGTGTTGATCTTAAGTAGTTTGTTTGCATGTTGTGCTTAGAGTGTAGTTGTTAATGTTTCCTTTTCCATAAGTTTAAGTGCTTTATTTAGAAGATTGAATGGTTAGGAAATTAGTTGTTTAATGCATGCTTCCTTAAGCTAGTTGTTAATTTCATGCTTAGGAAAGTTAAGAAAGTTGTTATGAAAGTTGCTTATTTGCATTTTTTAGAAAGTTCTTACTTTAGGAAACTCTTTAATTTAGAAAAGTCATAGATTTAGAAAGTCTCATTTAGGAAAGTTTTGCTTTTAGAAAGTGCATATTTTAGGAAAATTTTAAAATTTAGCATGTTTTTGCATAGTTTCCATTTCCATGTTTGATTTTCATACTTAGATTAAAAGAAATATTTCTTGAATTTTGGGTTACATTAGATAGTTTAAAGTAGGGACCACTAGCATCACATTAGTTTAGCTTCTTGTGGGATCAACGTCTTTAGCATGTTATATTGCAAATGATTCATGCACTTGCAAGTCTTAACTTAAAATACACAACACAAACCAAAGTTTATTAGGAAGAATGGAATAATAGCGTCCTTGTGAAAGAGCTTGAGTCCACCAATTTTCAACAAATTACTCAAGTTCCTTCATTTTCAACAATTCTATATGAAATTTGAATGGGATTTTAGATTCTAATATCAAAGTTTTGTGGTTAGAAATATGATTATGCTCAATTACTTGAGAAACTTGAGGAAAATTTTTGAACCAACTTTAGGAGAATAAGAATCTATCTATTCTTCTATGTATTGGAGGTAATTGGTTATTTGATGGGGTGACATACCTCCAATCAATAGGATATCCACCAGTTGCATGTCATTAATGAAGTCTTTGAAATTCCTCATTTTCTCAAAAATCATTTGAGATGAAAATCGAAAAAACATTAAAATCACCCTCAAGAATCACAAGAATGCCTCCTTAATCAAATTTGTTCCTCAATGCTCTAAACAACTAAAACCTCTCTTTATCATCCGATGAGTAATAAATAGCCATACAATGTGTTTCAAGACTTCATCGTTTAATCAAAATTTTGATCTCCATAGACTAAGTCTTAATACAAGAATTAGATGCCTCTATTTTTGCTATTTTCCATGCCAAAATAATTCCCCCCAAATTTCATTCCACCTCTGTCACCACCTACACATATTGTCTAAAGATCCCTAAAGAACAATGGAGTCAATTAATTATTGCTTTGATCCTAGAACATCAACACATCTAGTTTAATATTATCCCCATTGATCATTTGAAAGAAGCTCTTTTTTAGGGCAGTTCACCCCTCTAGGATTCCAGGATAGCCACTTCATGGAAAACCCCTTTTTAGAAGGGAACCTGATGCATTAGCCTTGCGTGTGTAGAATCCTCAAAAGAGAATGATAGGACTTGCATTTGAAAGGACATAAAAGATCTCTTTACCTTTTCCTCCCTTCAAATGAAATTTCTAGCATTTGACACATGTCATCCAACAATACTTCCTAAATCCTTTCTCTATTTCTACCAAATCCAAATCCATATCCTTAAGAGATATTGATGGGGGGATAGAGTGAAAAGTTTCTTCTGCCCTTTGAATCCAGGTGGGACTGAGATAGCTGGAGACATGTCTTGGTGTTGTCTAGATTGGGCCATTCTTGGGGATGAACATGATGACCTCTCTTTTGCACTTCTTTCCCCTTCA
The DNA here is from genome assembly GCA_035236585.1 of Warburgia ugandensis. NCBI lineage: Eukaryota > Viridiplantae > Streptophyta > Magnoliopsida > Canellales > Canellaceae > Warburgia > Warburgia ugandensis. Next base: position 58,599,006 of record CP141132.1, on the reverse strand, counting down.
AACTATGCTCTTGTTCAATTTTTTCTAGGTCAGCAAACCACTTGGCTTTTCTTGAAACCCTTTCAATCATTTCAAATAACCATGTCGCCCTTTTACTTATATAGCTTTATCCCTTTTTATATGTAAAATATTTGAAATTGGACGCTTCTAGTAAACTTCTACTAGGGTTTAGGCCTCATTTTTTATTATTGGGTTTGGCCTCACGCTCAGCCCCTTAGGTCACATGTTTTTTCTCCTTTGTCTCCTTGGCTAGTTTTTGCAAAAAGGTTGAACACATCCAAAAATCTCATATCACACCTAGCCAACTGGAAGTTGCTTGCTCTTAGCAATCTTCCCCTTATGATAGACACATTCAATGCTTTCAATGGTTTTCCAATAGCATTCATCAGCATTTGATCCCAAATTTGTCCATATCCACTAGCAAGTTATCAAATCTGATGAAAGTCCCAAATTTTGCTATAATTTTAGTGGATGTTGAAGACTCCCATCATCTAGAGGGGTCCCTCACACAAACCCAGTAGACCCCACATGTCCTTCTCCATTCTTGATTCCATCTCCTAGGATCTAGGAATGGACCAACCTGTGTGCAACACCCCATTCCAATGATCTTGTCCAGTGTTCTTTTTTCTTCCTTTATTTCAAAACCACCAATACCTCTTCATTCCTTGCTTGTCTAATAAGAGCTTCCTCTTTCAAATTCCATAACTCTTTTCACTAACTTCTTTAGAATTATGTTATGATTGCTGACCAACCTAACCAACATCCTTTCTAGAATCTCTCTCTCTTTTTTTCTTCAACAATCTCATTTGGAACATTCACCATCACTACTATCACTGAAAATATCTAAGAAATCTTAACCATTTGTGGAATAGTTTTGAGGATATCTAAATTTGATTGAAATTGATGTCTAATTTTTTAAGATTTTCTTGCTAACTTTATTTTGCTCCATCTTGCTTTCTAGTATTCCCTACCTCTTTTTATTTATTTTTTTCATTCTCATTTCTCTCCCTTAGAATTATAATAGTATCTTGATCCAAAGGTCCCTAGCACTTGTTGCAATTTTAGCATTGCATTCTTGACTTGAAGTTCTTAAATCTACACGCACTACATCTCCAATCGTTCCATCCACTCTTGTTCTTGATTCCATCGCTCTGATCATTCTCTTTGTGAACCTAGATTGTGCCGTCTAATACTTTCTTCAATGTTACCAACTTTACAGTCCCTTGAATCAAAAGATTCCATCATGGATTTTTTTGATCCCATGGAGAGGATTTCATGGATTCTTCCTCCTAATATGTCTTCTTGTTCCTTGTTCTATTCAAAACTATCAATTTCTTTTTTTATCAACTTCTTTTAGACTTCATATGTTAGCACCCAACCTACAACAAAGTACCGGGGTAGAAGATAATCTCTCCTACTTAAAATCACTGCACACACTAAAGCAATGAGACTGGCCTTTTCTTTTTAAGATAGTAGGCATAACTACAACTGATCCACCAAGCACTTAACAAAACCTGTGTTGAGATTGAATAAGATTAGAGTTAGACCTTGATCCACAGGACATAACTAGCCATGAGATCTACCCTAAAAACCAACCATACAGGTCAAACTCTAATGAAATAGGGATCCAAAGAAAGAGAGAGATGAGAGTTAGGCACTCTACTTTCTCTCCATAGTCAAGCATCCATTCATCCAACCTCCAGTAACCCAAAAGTAGGCCTCCCATTATTTTAGATTGATGATAGGCATCTCCATAGCTAGGACTGGTGTAGTGATCGAAAATCATCTTCGAGGGATGTTTTATGCATTCTTAGGTCCTATCAATTTTAATGATTCTAATACATTGTTGAGGTTTGTTTTGTCCTTATGGGCCAACATAAATTGACATAGTTAAAACAAGGATTTTGTTTAAGTGATGGTATTATGCTTAGATTATAAGAAATTATGTAGGGGTTTTTATTTGTAAATTTCCAATCTACTAAATTCTACTTTTATAGCCAATAAATATCTAGTGTTGTTGGTGGCATACAACTAAGGCATCTTTCCTAAATAAACTAGTCTAAGCTTTGAGTCACCACTTCTTCCTTTGGCTGGGGATTATTTTTAAGAGTGCACGAGTGATATGATTTGTAATTTTATTTTACTTCATTTTAATTTTTACTTTTTAAATCTACTTTGAAAAAGGATGCCTTCTAATAGTTCAAGAAGCTAGTGTGCATTGTAGAAGTTAGAACTAAATCTTAAATATCTTTTGAGAAATATTTATAAAGATCAGCTTGTTGATCTTCCTAACGTTCATACGGACATGTGATAAACTATAGCCAACTTTGTTAAATTATCAAAAGTTACTAGTTTCATGTGCATCTTTGAAATGTAGTTCTGCACCTACTGTTTCATTACAAGCTTTAGTTTCTCACAGCAAAGCAAGCAACTTTTGACAATAAGATGCACATGCAACTCCACATTGTCCCCAAGAGGAATGCTAGCAGAAGGCTCTTTAGGACACTTCCTTAGAATGGCTCCTAGTTTTTCATGGAGATTTTCCCACCTTTGTATGATTAGATCCATTCATCTAATTGCTCTAGTTTTGGATATTAGAAGCAAAAGATAACAATGATAAAATGCTAATAGCTTTCAAACCTTTGTTAATATAAAGTTTTTGACTGTCTGTTTCTTGCGATGAATAGAACAAATTTTTTTAGAAGCTATATTGATCCAATTCATCTACTATTTGATCAAGTAGACATCCAAGATTAGAACAATAAGATAAACAGGTCTGGTCATCCAAAGGTGGGCACCCTCCATTGGAAAAATGAGGGCTGCTTTTAGGGAAGTGCATTGGAGGAGTCTCTCAATTGTGTGACCTAGGTTCGAGACTTTGCATAGGGGGGTGTGTCTACCATAAAAAATGGGGTTCCATAGAGGGCCTTTGCCTCGCATTTCTCTTATTTATGCATATGGTGTGAATCAAACCACTTCTAGTCATAATCGATGATGGAAAGGGATTCTGCTTGTTTGATGAATTACTTGTTCTTTATAAACAAACCACAAAGAAATGGTTTCTTATTTCTTTCCTTTGGACACATGCTGAATATTTGTCTCATTAAAACAATTGTATTTATCATGAATTAGTTGTTTATTTTGTCCATGATCTCAATTCTTACACATTAAGCAATAGGATACTAGAGGACCACCGTTGCCCACTACCATATCTTCACAACGAGTCAACTTGTCATTTGGAAAGAGGATACTAAATAAAAGATTTCTTTGGAGCCAAATGGTGAATCCAGAGCTAAATAAATGTGTCATTTTTGAAAGATAGATTCAAATATATATTCATGATTAAAAGAGAATTGATGAATAGGTTTCTTCATATGCAGTGCTTGAGAAATTTTCATTATTGGATGTTACCATTGAACCTTTGAAAATACATAGGGGAGAAGTAGAAGGAAAATGGCCCAAACCATCTCATGCTACAGATGAGCCATAGAGCAAAGGTCAACTCTATATGAAGATGGTAAAAGGACTGATTGAATTGGTTAATTCGACAACTGATGAAAACCCATCTCATTGGTGCTGATTGTCTTGATGAGATACTTGTAGACACCTTAATAGGGTTTTTTCAAAAATATTTACACTGACAATTTGTGTTGGACTACGTCTAGTAGATGAGATATTTATTTTTTCTTTTTGATACAAGCGAAAAATTACAAAGCAAATCACTCGCATAGTCTCCTATATATTAAGCCAAGCCAAAGAGGAGAGCAGCCACTCTAACCTTGCCCCAAATATATTCAAAGGATAGATACCGGGTTTCTCTATGACTAATGATAGTCTATAATTTTAATGGTCAAAAAATGCCTTTGTCCATAGAGGAATTGACCGGTTTGCCCCTTTAGCCCGGAGCTCTCTATTTATTATTCAAAACATATCACGAAGCACAAGAAAAACGAGGATGGTCCCAAGACTTTCGTTTCTCTTCCTCTTCCTTACCTTGATCATCTCCTCAAACGCCGATTCCTCAATTCTACGACCCCAAGAGGTCAGATCTTTCAAGATCCAGAAAACCCAGGTATGAAGTCTACAACTCCAAAAGAAAAGAGCATCCGTAACATCGAATTTTCATGTTTCTCCATTTTTTTTTTCTTTTGCACAGTGCAAGCAGATGTTCATACACAGTGAGCATCAAAACCAGTTGTTCTTCAAGATCTTATACAAGAGATGCGGTTAGCCTTGCATTTGGCGATGCCTATGGCAATGAGGTAAGCACTTTTTGGTATCATGTCACGCGCTTTCTTTCTGTTGGGAGATCTTTTGAGGCTGTTTGACTCTGGTCTATTGGCGAAGAAAGTAGAATTGCTAGCTCGATCAATACATGGAATCGAGATGCCCAATTATGATGGATAATTTCAGTTTTCAGTTTGTCATTCTCTTCCAATATATACCCACTTTGATTTAAATTCTACAGGAATCAGTTTTATCATTGATGTGGCTTTTTAATCAGGTATATGTACCAAGAAATGATGATCCATCTTCCGGGACATTTGAGAGATGTTCTACGGATACATTTAAGCTAAGTGGGCCTTGTACGTATAGGGTTTGTTATCTGCATCTTCTGAGGCAAGGAACGGACGGTTGGAAACCGGATTTAGTGAAGATCTCCACTCGGAGCTGGCGCACTGTAACTTATAATTATGGAACTTTCCTTCCTAATGGGGTTTGGTATGGATTTAATCTCTGTAACAGAGGCTCCATATTGAATGGCAATGGTGATAGTCAAGTCAGAGAAATGTAGGATATGATAGTATTTTTTTAAGTTGTCTTCTCTCTATGGGACTATTACATATGTTCTATGTATATTATAATAAGTGGTTGGTAAGAGATTATGTTCGAGTTTCTCTCTCCTCTTTCTTGTTTTTCTTGCTTTATTTTTGGATGTGACTGGAAGATGCGGATGATCTTTTTTGTTTGTCAATGAATGGTAAGGTAATGGATAGATGGCTAAAGCTAAAATATGTCTCAATACAGCAGTCACTGGATTCAATAGCGGCAGTGCAGCCCCTGCCCTCTCAGTTTAGACTTTGCTGAATGATACCATAGTACACGCTACACCAAGTTGATGTACGGCGCTACTTCCGCACGACGGCCCCAGTTTTGATTGATCAGATTGCTCCGTCAGATTTTTCTGGTAGGATAACTTGTATCCTAAAGATCAAGGTGATTGGATGATTTTAACATCCTAAAAAAAGGTACTTCTTACTCGCTGATTATGAACAGTTCTCTAAACAATGATTTAACCTGTTGATGCTGTAATCAATAGTAAAGTTTTATTAGATTTCAGTCATATCTAATCCTCATTGTTTTTGGGGCGGTAGTCATCCTAGGTGGGAGAAGTGATCAAACTGATGGATCTGATCAACCGAAGGGGGAGCCATCATGTAAAAGTGGGTTGCGGTTAGAACAACTTGCTTTAGTATCACTACTATACTATCATATTGCGAGGAGATTTTTCTTAGTAGCTAACAGCTTCTAAAATCTGAAAAACTACCAACAACCACGAGGCAAATGTGCTTGATAGATGAAGAACACTAAGTTGATAGCACTAGGTGTAGTCTAGCGATCACATCTTTTGAAGCTCACATTTGAATGATCTAGCTTATTCATCTCATTGCTCCATATTTAAAAGTTTATAGATTAAAAGCATGTGATTTAGATGGTTCTAAAATCTAAAAAGCATCTAATGAACTGTACTTAGAAACTAATAATTAACACTATTTCTTAATCATCCATACCATATGATTTTGACCTATAAAAAGCTAAAGGTGGAGATGAGATGAACTATTCCAATCATTTAAAGGTGGCCTCCAAAAAATATGCTTGCTAGACATGTCTTATAGTGTGGTCAATTTAGCATTCCTCCTAATAGATTGTGACGTGTGACAATGAAAACAAGGGAGTGGAGCTATCATTTCCCATTAACAAACCTCTTAATTAGAGTATGGCCACTACTAAAATTGGACTTGTATAAGATGGCAAAAAAGAAAAAGATGATTTAAAATCAAGCATCTTATTAAAAATAAAAAAAAAGAAGGGTTCTGAAAATCATCTTATAAAATTTGAAATTATAGGACGATTTTCATAAAACCTTCATATCAAAATGTTTATAAGACGACGTAACATATCTAATTTTTAAATCTCAATTTAAAATTTGAAAATTAGAATAAAAAGAAAATATGAAATTTCATATTTTGGAGTTTTATGAGTGAAAAACTTGATAAACATCAAGTCGAGTATTGAGACCTCCATGATTAGATTGTACTTGGAAAGATGATTCCAACAACACAAATTTTGCTGAAATCGGAGTCTGGATGATAAAGATATAGAATTTTGAATATGAAGTACAAAAAAGAAAAGAAAAGAAAAGGATATATCAATACGGGAGTTGCTATTTGATAACGGCACCCCCTAGCTCAACAAAGAAAGAAGAAAGAAGAAAGAGGTAGAAGAGAAAAGAGAGAGGAGAGAAGAGAGAGATAGAAGCAGAGAGAGGGAGGAAGAGAGAAGAGAGAAGGGAGAAGAGACAATCGTTGGCAATGGTGTAGATGTTGGCAACTATGTGAAAGTCTGGTAAAAAGGGGAGAAAATTGCATTTTCAGGTAATTGGATTGCAAGGAGCTACTAGGAAAAATGATGCCTTAAATGGATAATTCGAGCCGATCATTTTATTTTTCATAATCCCACAATAAAAAAGCCTTAAGAATCACCACGATCGGGCAAGTAAAGCAGGAGAATCTAGTCATTAAAGATGACACTGGTAAGTGGTAGAAATCTAGTAACCGGCAAATTTTCTTTGAATTTTCTATCATCAAACGATGTCAAATCACCACCAAATTTCAAGAAAGTGAAAGTAAGACCCTGATCTACAACCCCTTTTGAAGAATTTGACATCTAGCGAGAAATGGGCCGCCGATAATGATCGTGTCGATCACCTTTTCTAGTGATGGCTGATCAATGCCAGTGACTTAGTGGAACATTGTAAAAATCACATCCTATAGGTATTTTGGCATGATCTACACCAGGGTATGGTCAAATCTTTGATCGAGAATCATTTGATCATCCAATTTGGATACATGTTAGATAGGAGATCTGTGAGGTGGCAATTTCAAGATTTGAACCATTCATCATGATCCTTGTGAATCGTAGATTAAGATCCATGTAAGGTATACTGGATTTAAGATATTGGTGAGATGATCTAGCTGATCTTGATCAATGATTGAGATCAATCAATTATTTAGATGTAGAATTGGATTAAGATTGATGATCCATTCCATTCAAATGAATCTTTGAGATTATTTGAATAAAATTATTAATGTATTCCTTGATCTGGGATCATCTGGAGGAGAACTGTCATCATATGGGTACAAACATCTTTGATTGGGCATATTTGAGGCAACTGATTGACGATCCAGGGATGTGGCCTACTAGATATCCCTTAGATGGACTTAGATGAGGTAAGATTATCATCCTAACCTCTTGATTTTTTTATTACTTAGCTATAATTATATAAGGTTATGCATTAATAGCATAAAATGATGCTTGATTGGTTGATTTTGATAAAATTACTTGAGATTGACATGATTTGAGCATGATAGCTCTAAAATGCATAATGATGTAATTATGAAAGGCGTCTAATGATTATAGGTGGGCTTAGATCATCATAATTTGAATTATTAGCCAAATGGGGCGGCCTTACCTTGAGATTCCATGGCTAGAGCTATTGGATTTTATTGAAACGCCATGTATTGAGATGTAGAAATATAATGTGCCCTATAATTAAGCATCCAATTTAGATAAATTGGATTGGATGTGTGACTTGGATGTGATGTGTATCCAGTTGGTGGGACTAACATGGACTGAGCTAGACTAAAGTTTGATTTATTTGAGAGGTATAGATGAGTGATTCTTCATCTGAGGTAGGTGATGACAATCATTAACAGGCATAATATTGTTTTCTTGAATTTCATACCTACATGGCATATTATTATTATTATTATGCCATGATTTCATGTTGAGGTATTGAGTTATTGCTAGCTATTCACATTTACATGATTTCATGGATTCATATTTATCCATGGATGCATGATTGATCATGATTTATTTATGTTTTATAAGCGATATTAATGTTACATGATTTTTGTACCCTTTTATGACCATGGGGTCATTACATAGTTATTTGTTTACTATGACATATTAAGGCATATGGATGCCTTGTTTTTATCGCTTATTTATTAGTGGATTTGGTGGTGGAGGCTTAGTAGCTGATCCTTGAGAGGCTAATCCCAGGATAAGGGGCAGTGCCTTAGGATGGTGAGCCACAAGTGCTCTTGGTTTTATGAGATATGTTATTTCTGTATTTTAGTGGATTTATGATGGGTGCTTCTACTTGTGAATGCTATACTAGGAGGGTTGTAGGGTTGGCCACCCGCCCTCTAGCTTATGGTGATTATGATAGACACTTGCCCGATAGATGGCAAACACCGTAGGGAGTGGTATCATGGGCAGTCCATGCTACGATCCTAGTCCACCCATGCGGACAGGCATTGGAGTCTCACGTTCTAGTGTCAGTGGTGAGCGGCAGTGGTTGATACCTAGGTGTGGTTGCCACTACAGCATAGCAATCCATGTAGTTCTTAATGTGGGATTTTATCATATTGAGCAGATAGCACACCATGGTGGATTTTTTCTGTGTACCCACAGTGTGACGATGCATCCTTAGAGGTGATTGTTCCGTGGATAGCCCTGAAAGGAACAAGCATGGGAAATTGGTATGAGTACTCATGATTGGTGATATGAGTGTGTGGTACACTTGTGAGACCCTCATGTTAGAGTGCCCACATTGATGACATTTATGCATTTAAATATTCCTTGTGTATTGATGATTTGCATTGATGTGATTTTGACACTTTTGGGACACGTATAAGAGGGTGCTCTTGATGATGATTCATACATTTATTCTTCAAGCTTTTGAGGCTTTGTAGTGACATGATTTTGACACATTTATGAGCCTTAGGAGCTCAGTTGATTTGACATATTTTCACAAATGTGGTTGGCATGAGTTATTGGTGTCTTCAGTTGATGAGTTCCTAAGGTTTTGTTTACTTTACATGTTTTGATCATGTAGGTGGCTTGTATATTTCCATTTATCTCACTGGTTTTAAATGCCAACCATGTTGTACTGCATTGTTATTTATTCTTATATTGAGATTATGTTTGAACTGTTCTCATGAGATCGATATTTTATCACATGCCCTGAAAATTGATGCATGTTTTCTTCATACAATGTTAAATATTATTATTATTATTATTAATTGTCATCACCTACAGAAGCATAGCTGGCTGAGACATTGCAATATTTTTGCAATGCCTTAGATACATCGAGAGACAGCAAGTTGGGCATGTTGATATAGCAGTGAGGGTATTGACGGCCTTCATGCAGTGCTTAGAGGAGATTTTAGAAATGAACAAGGTTTGTGTATAACCTTACCTTAGTGTTAGTTATGGACTATATATATATATGTATGTATGTATGTATGTATGGTTTATATTGTGACTTGGAAGATATGGATGTATTTATGTTGGATGTGATGGCTATGTATGGACAGACCCTAGGTAAAGTTGTCATATGGTTTTACCGAGATTTGAAAATGGTCTAGATAGACGGGAATGGAGACTAAGTCCCCTATATGATGTGTTTTTCTTTATTGTGTCCATCAGGTATTTTTGTATCGCATGGGTTATATGCGATGATGCAAAATACTGAGGAGACTCTGTTAGATTTTCAGTAGAATTGAGAATATCATTTTACCATTAAATCTATGATTTTGAGCGTGTATGACTCCCAAGGTTTTGACATGAATGACTTTTTATTTGAGTTTTTTTTTTCATTTGATTTAAAAATCAAAGTTTTTAAAAGAGGGATCTCGACTTTTGTAAAAATTGGTATTAAATTGTTGTGTAGAACTTGGGGTGTCACAGACAGTTTCTGAAAATGTCTTATAATGTCATAGATAATATAAGATGCATTTTAGAAAGCATCTAATAACAAATAATACAAGACAGTTTTCAGAAACCATCTTATAAGATGGTTTATGAAAATAGTCTTATATTATTTGTGAAATTATAGTATAGTTTTTGAAAATCGTCTTATAGTGTCATGTTTTATAAGATGGTTTTGAAAATCATCCTTTAAATCTTCTTTTTAACATAGCTTGAAGTTTAGCCTGTAATTTTTTACTCTCAATTACTTTGATGAAAACTCAAAGGTTGAGTTGGATTTATATATGCTTTATCTCGAACTTGTATTTTCTCAGTTGATATTGGTTTGGGTATGTTTCTTTCTTGTTTTTGTCATATGTTTAATTTATTTGATGTTTATGGGTATAAAAATCTTTTCTTAAAGCTTTTCCTTCTAGCATATGGATCATTTATATGTATAGATCATTGTGTGGATCTTTCTTGTGTATAGATTAGTCATCTTTTTCCATCATTCTTGCTTTTCCCATTCTTAGAGTGAAAAATTTGAGTCTTCTATTAATATATATGCTTTTACCAATTGTATTTACATTTTCTATGCACACCAGGTATTTAGTTAAATGTCTAACCCAATGTTATTAATCTTTTCATATCTAAAAAGTCTTCGTATGCATCTGAATTTCAACCTTTGGACAAAACAGACAAATATGCATGGATGACTGTGGAAAGATCATCAAGAGAATATGAGGAGGGAATAGGAAAGTTCATAAAGTTTGTACTTAGGGTAGGTGATGATTGTAATTGGTTGCGATGTTCATACTCGAGATGTGGAAACCTGAAAAAGGTTACTGTAGGTGAGTTGAGAGAACATTTGTGCTTCAATGAAGTTGATGAAGGCTATTGCTCTAGATGTTGCATGGAGAGAGAATTCCTCCTAAGCCCTTGATAAGGGCAGAATGTGTATATGATCATAAAGCTATTGTAGGAAGTGTTGTAGATAGTACTACTGCACTGATGTTATAAGATGCATATAGTGACTTTTAAGACGAACTTGAACAATTATAGACTACATTAGAGGAAGTCAATGAGCCATTGTATATTGGATGTACAAATTATACTAAGTTGTCTACAATAGTGTAACTTTACAATGTGAAATTGAGATTTGATTTTTTTAGATTAAGGGTTTACAAAATTATTGAAAGTGATCGATAAAGTGCTAATGAAGGAGAACAAATTGACGAGGTCGACATGGGAGGGAAAGAAAACCCTGGCAGCACTAGTGTTGAAGTATGAAAAGATACATGCTATCCCAATGACTATATCTTATATAGGAAGGGGCATAAAGACAAAACTATATGCCAAACTTGAGGACATTCAAGATGGAAATTGAAGAAGAATTCAAGTGATCAGGAAGTGAAAGATGTTCCTGTAAGGTCTTACAGTATTTCCCCCTATTCCAAGTTTTCAAAGATTGTTTCATATTAAAGAAACAACAAAGATATAGTATGGCATGCTGAGGAAAGAGTAGGTGATAGCTATTTATGTCATCTAACAGATAGCGACAAGGAAGCTTGTAGGCTTCATGTGGCTCGATTTCAAAGATGAACACAAGAACCTATGACTTACAATATCTTTAGTTAGGATTAATCATCATGCTTCTATGAGTAGCATGTATAGTTGTTGGTTTGTTAATAATAGTTTGTTACAACCTTCCACTATTGTTGTGAATGAAAAGGACATTCATGATGTTAATTATGTTAATATTGTGTCCCAAGCAACTTGGGAATGGGATTGATGTGTACTTGGCTCCATTGATCGACAATGCATATAAGAAAGAGACATTTACCCTTAAAGCTATACTACTATGAACAATAAGCGACTTTTCTGTATATTGTAACTTGGTGGGATGCACAATGAAGTGATACATTGCCTGTCCTATTTGTATTGACTAAATGTGTGTCGTACAACTTTAACATTGTAGGAAGTTAACATTCCAAGGTCACAAAAGATGTTGATAGAAACAATTCATACCATTTTAATAATGGGAAATTTAATGGTAGTGTAGAGATTAGGACTCCTCCAAAGAGGTCAGCTGGCTGACAAGTATTAAAACATGTTGATAACCTTAATGTCTCATGTGGGGAAGAAGAAGGAAACTTTGTGTACATATGACAACAACTCCAACAGTTGTTGGAAGAAGAAGTTAATATTCTTTGAACTTGTGTACTTGAAATCCCTGCACATGCTGCATGTGCTTGATGGCATGCATGTTGAGAAGAATGTCTATGAAAGCTTGACTAGTACCTTGCTTTACATGTTAGGAAAAATAAAGGATCAACTTGCAGGTGGAATGGATCTCACGACAATGGGTTTGAAGAGAAGGTTGCATCCATAAGATAGGGGCAGCCAAGGAATATACTGGCCTAAAGAAAATTATATGCTTGGCAGAGAAGAGGGAAGAATAATGTGTTAAACCCTATTATAGATCAAATACCTAGATGGGTACTCTTTAAGCTTTGGAAACATTGTCTCAATGGAAGAGCTAAAACTATTAGGGGTGTTCTCATGATTGCTATGCATTGATTCAACAACTCTAGCCTATAGCAATATGTTCAATGCAGCTAGATAAAGTTAGTGAATCTAATACCAAATTTTGCTACTTCTTTAATGCTTTGTTTAAGAAGGTATGGATATTTCAAAATTATAAGAAATTTAAGAGCATCTAGTGACAACCTCATGTGAGCTTAAGTCAATCTTCCCACTATCATTCTTTGATATCATGGTACACTTAATAGTACACCACATTGATGAGGTTAAGTAGTGTGGACCCATTTATTTGTGATTGATGTAACTATTTGAAAGGTGCATGAAGGTGTTAAAAGGGTATGTAGAAAATCACAATTGGTCAGATGAGTATATTACCGAATGTTAAATTGTAGAATAAGTAGTGGAGTTTTGCATCGAGTATTTATCAGGAGTGGAAGCTATTGAAATCTCAAGAAAGAAACAATCAAGTGGATTAAGTGATCCAAAAGTTGGTGAAAGTCTCTCCAATGGTTGTGTATAGACTATTGATTGTAAGGAATAGGACCAGGCACACCTTATGTCTTATGAAACATTAATGTCTATGAAGTTCAACAACACATTGAGTAAGTAATTAATGTTCTCTCTGAGGTTTCTTTCATAGTTTCCTATATACGTTGAAGTGTAATGTATTGCATGCATGTTATATATAGTTTTCATCTCTTCATTGTAGTGAGCACATGGACTTCCTAGAATAAAGGTATCCAAGAGATACAAAGAAATAGAAGTGGCTACAAGATGAGCATTGTCATCCCTTCTTGGCTTGATCAGAAGGTATTTAATTATAATGAAATAATGCTTCATTTACATAATTGATTTGTAATAGCATATGCACGTATACATTAATCATCTCAATTAATTGATATTATAAACATGTTTTAGATTAGTAAGATGTTCCTGGTCATAGTATTTTTGAATCCTTAAGCAAGATGGTTATGAGACCTCAATTAGAAGTAATATAATATGCTAGACATACCATCAATGCTCATCACTTACACACAAAAGACCATGATAAGTCAAGAGTACAAGAAGATAATGGGGTTAGCTTATTTGTTAAAGCTACTTTGTTTTCCAATTCAAAGGACAACAACCCAATTATAGCTAACGATACTTATTATGGGGTTATGTGCGACATTGGGCACTAGATTATACTTGTAGAACTTTGGTTGTATTTAAGTGTGATTGGGTGGAATATAATAAAGATAGCATCAAAATTGATGCCCTCGAATTGACATTGGTTGACCTCAATAAAATTGGCTATCAAAATGATCAATTTATTTTGGCATCTCAAGCAAAACAAGTATTTTATTTACAAGATGGATATGATATGAGATGGTCAACTATTTCATCAGCCTCCCCAAGGGATGTCTATGATGAAGATGACATAGGTGACATGGAAATTGATTACTCCTATACCACTACAACAATTCCATCAATCAATCTAATTTTGGAGAATGAGATGGATTATGTGCATGAAGTTGATGAGGAGGGTGTTTGGGTTGGATCAAATTGTATATGAGGGAACAAATTAAAATGTTTGTAACATTTGATGTATGAATTGAAGGAGTTATATAATTAATCGAGTTACACATCATGTGTCATGCCATCATAGGTTACACGTTAGGGAAATAAGGGATGGGGGCCTGCTCTACGCTTCACAGGTTATTAAGAGTTTTAAGATCTAGAGAACAGGGAAAATTTGTTATTACAGAGAACATAGGATGGGTTTTGACAAATTGTCCTATGTTTTAGTACATATAAGATGATTATTCATAAACTAGCTTATATACAGTAAAATATATAAACTTTAATAGAAACCATCTTATGTTATACAAATAAAATTAAGGTGGGCATATCAAGCAGGAAAGATTTATGTATAATATAGGACAATTTCTAAACAATTGTACTATTATATAATATATATCTTAAAAAATATATGATGCTTCGGGTAAAATCATTTTATATTATAAATAATATATGATGGTTGTCCATGAACCATCCTCTATATTAGAGGTTTTTTATTCTATCCTTGGAGGATAAATAGAACTTTAAATATAGGATGGTTCCCTTATAACCACCCTATATATATTCATTATAATATATAAGATGGTTGTCTAATAACCATCCATTATATTAATAAATGATGTGTCTTAAATAATATTGCAAGTGCACAACCCTATTGGAGTATAGAATCAGGAAATATAGGTCAATCCCACAAAGACTCTTTGATAAATGGAGTTAATTAGAATTTAAATCGTTTTACTTTAACCTAGTCAAACTAGTCAAGAGAAGGATAATTTTGAACTAAACTAAATTAGAAAGTTTAAAGAAACTAAGAAACCATTTAAATAAGTGAGGAGCTAAACTAGGAAACTTTCTAAAATTACAACTAGCTAGAAAAGGAAACTATCTAAAACTACAATTAACTAAGAATTAAGGAAACTATCTAAACTATAAATAACTACACATTAAAGTAACTTTCTAAAATTACACTAACTAGAAAAGGAAAGTAAGGAATAAATTAACTAAGAAAAGGAAAAATAACTATTTCATCAATGTCCAAATTATAAGGAATTGTTACATAAGCAATGAAAGAAAGCAAGTAAATATCCTTAAAATATGGGCTTGAATTCCTTTGTAGGGCCCACATGATCTGTCACTCAACATGAGTTTTTACACTTTTCTTCAACCCAAAATACACTCAATTACCACCAAGCTTTTCATCCCATGCATCCCAACTTGCAATGATCTTTAGGAATGAAGTATCAGTGCAATCAAGTAAAGGGGAGTCCTAACACTTTTTCCCTAAATAATCACCACCCAAGAAAGAAAGAAGAATAATGGAAAAGGAAATAAAAAAGGTTACTACATTTTCCTTAAGCCAAAAACTCTTAAAGAGTTTAGATAAAGAGGGGATTAAAGGTCATTCATATCTAAGGAAGTTGAACTATAGAGGAGGCTTCCTTCCTTAAACATGAAATTGAAGAAAATAAAATAAATTGGTGATAGTGACACTTGTTTTAGGACTTGTCCCTTCCTAGCCTTAGGATATGAAGTGATAAGTAAGTACATGATGTATCCTTACTTCCCAACATGAAGGCCTTTAGCTAGAAACCTAGGTGGCTTGGATGGATTTGCTATTTTCCTCAACCTTAATTAAGAAATTAGAAAGTTTCCTTATTTCTAATTTCCTTTTTCTTAGTCCAACTGTATAAAAAATAAATTATAAAGAAGAAGAAGAATGACACATGAATGCTAACTAACATGGATAATGCATGAGCCTAAAATTACACAGTGGGTGTGTGAAACTAGGAATTAGAAAGTGGGAAGATAAGGAAACATGTAGAGAGTGTGAATGAAGGAAAATGAGAACGGAGTAGGAAATAATGTGACCTACATTCAAATCTAGTATGGAAGGATCCATGAGTGCAACTCAAAAAATAGAAAGTAAGTGTGTGTGTGTTTCTAAATGGAAAGTGGAATGCTTACACTACATGCAACTAAGATGCCTAATTCTACAATGATATGCATGACAACTGAGAATGCTTTCTAAATCTAATGGATTACTATGCATGAAGTTTCTAAACTTTCTCTAGAAAACAAGCAATGAAAAATACGAAGTCAAACATGGTCAAACATGGGTTTCTAAATTAGGAATGTGCTAGTTTTAAGTTAGAAAATGCTAGATATGAGAATCTACCATGCAAATACTTGTTAAAATGGATCTAAACTAATCCTCAAACATTCCTAATATATATGAAAAGCAAATTAACAAGTTTTTTTAAAAAAAAAGCAAGGGATTTAAGCATGAATTCTAAAATTAGAAACTACCTACTCCTAAAGTAGGAAAGTGCTTAAAAATATGGAAACTAAACATCCTACATGGGAAACAATATTACAATCTAGATCTACAAAGTAAGCCTAACCTAAAGAAACAAAACTAACTCATTATACTACAATGAATGCAACCTAAACATGATGCTAAATTACCATACATGTGAACTTGAAAAAGACACATCCACCAAAATTTGGTGGAATGCATTGAAAGCCCTATTCTTATATGCATACAAAACCTAATTGAATAGAAAGGAAACATGATATGCATATAAATTACTCTAAACTGAATCAAATTACTATGTTAAACATAAACTACAAAGTAATGAAAGATAAGAATATAAGGTGCAAAACTAAGGAAAAACTACAACTAATTCATGTGTGCATATCTAAGTAACATGAAGGATGATGCATGCAACTACATTATCAATATAAACAAGAAAATCCTAGCTGAATGCATGCTTGAAGAAAGTGAATGGAAAAGATAGAAGATGGTAGAAAAATAAAAATAAGCAAGAAAAGGAATTGAACTTGGGTTGAGATCCTACCTTTATCTCTAGGGAATTTGATCATGGAAGCTTGGAAGAGGATGATCTTCCTCGCTCTATTTCTCCTTTGATTTGGTGATGCACACAAGGGAAAGTTGAAAGATGGGTTTTTCCTTCTCTTTAACCTCTTATTTATAGAGTTTTAGGAGAAGAAAGACCTGGGAACAGAAGTTTAGTATTTAAAGGAAGAAAGAATGTAAGGTTGAGATGGTTTGGATGATGAGTGGAGGAAAGAGAGGGGGAGGTGTGGAAATCAAGTGGGAGGTGGCATTTGACCTGAAGTCAAAGTACAAAGTGATATGGACTAGGAACGAAGGAAAGGGCAAGGGATAAGGGTGGTTAGGAAGATAGTTTTGGTGGGATAGGAAACTAGCTTGCTTAGGAGGGAAGGAATGGAGTACGATTAGGAAAAAATCTAGAAACTTAGGTGGGATTAGAGATTATATAAGGTGAGAGGTATGAAAACCATGGGAATGTGTTGGAGTTTCTAATTTTTGAAGTGAATATGATCCATTGGATGTTAGTTGATGGTGGACATCTTAGGACTTTGATTTGACTTTTTAACAAGGGCTAAGTGGCTAGGATTTTTACCCTTTTAATATTTATTTTTTGGCCCGTAGATATCATCATCATCCTATCTTTTATGGTTGAAATTTGGTTGGAGTAATCTTATCCAAATATATTTTCTTTTAAGACTTCATTGCTCTCCACCATTGGATTGGACTACCCTAGAGTGGATGGCCTAGATTTCTTAGAGATTTCCACTCTAGGTTTTCACATTTTTCTTCTAGCCAATAGTATTCCATATAAGTGGGTTATCTGTTTTCATATTTTAAGGGATCTCCTTTCCTTGAATTTAGGTAGGTAACTCATGGAAACTCTTCCACCAATAGACTTTCACTTTGGTCTTCATTGTAATCTAACTTCTTATTAGTCTATATTTCTTGAAAATGTATTGATTACCTACTTAAGATATGTAGCTACAAGGATAGATCTTTACCTTTAAGTGCTTAAAGTGTAAGATGACTCTCAACTGTAGATTTTGCGTAAATAGTCTCTCTCTCTCTCTCTCTCTCTCTCTCTCTCTCTCTCTCTCTCTCTCTCTCTCTCTCTCTTCTTCTCCTTGTTTTTCTCTACTAATCACTTTATTTATTCATTTATTTATTCTTATAATTGATTAGGAATGACCATATTTTTATGTAAATTTCGTGCTTCCCCTTTAGTGGTCCATTCCTTTGGTTAAGTAGGAGAAAGAAAGTAGGGAATAAGTCTTACATGGACCCCGTTCTTCTACTTGTTTTAGTTGAGAAGCTCTCATTGTATATGATTTTATTGTATGTGATTCAAGATTCCTTCAGAAGATTTCTAAGGTAATGTTTGGCTCGGGTACTTGCTTGGAAAGTTTTGACACCTTACTCTTAATACGAACACCCTATTTTGAACGAATAAGGCTCGGTATTCCATTTAAGGTTTCTGGCTACTCTGACTTTGATTTTGACATGCAATGATCATTTTGAACTCTTTAACTTCATGAATGACATGTATGAGTCCACAATGTATCTTGGTGAGTGAAGTTTCCCTTTCAAGGGTAAAATGGTTAATTTTGTCATTTTTTTCATTTGTACCCTAGACTTACAAAATTATAGAATTATCCCTAATTAGTAAGGATTAAGCAATTTCTAGAGCTAAAATATACTAAATATAGAGGTATGCATGTAAGTTTCTATATATATATATATATATCAATAAAAAAAAGGATATTTATATTAAAACAAAAAACTATGCTATAAAGTATAGTACTTTTGATAACTTCACATATAAGACCATTAATTGGGAACTATCCTATATTTATTAGAATATAAGATGGTTATGAGAAAACCATCCTATATTCTAATGAATATAGAAAGGTTATCAATGAACCATCTATAATTCAATTACTATAAGAAAACACTCCTTGGACTTAGAATATAAGATGGTTTTCTCATAACCATCCTATATTTATAAGACTATAAGACAACTATGAGAAAATCATCCTATATTTATTATAATATAGGACAATTTTCAATAAACCATCCTATAATTTAGTTACTATATATGACACCCCCACCCAATGGAAAAGCAAAAAAACCCTCCCTCAGAAAGTTGTCTTATATAAGTAAAGGACTTTTGATATTTTAAAAAGGGAGGATAATGGAACTTAGAATATAAAATGGTTCATTGAAAATCATCCTATATTCATTAGAGTATAAGATAGTTTTCTTATAACCATCCTATATTAAGAAGAATATAAGATGGTTTTGTGAAAACTATCTTATATTCTAATAAATATAAGACGATTTTCAATGAACCATCCTATATTAAGTTACTATATATAAACCCCTCATCCTCCCACCAAAAAAAAAAAAAAAAAACCTCCCTTACCCTGATCAAAACCCAAGAGAAGAAGAAGAAGAAGAAGAGGAAAGAGAGAGATAGAAAGAGAATGTGTGCACCCCACCTCTGCTATTCAATTCAAAGAGAGAGAGAGAGAGAGAGAGAGAGAGAGAGAGAGAGAGAGAGAGAGAGAGAGAGAGAGAGAGAGAGAGAGAGAGAGAGAGAGAGAGAGAATGAATGTGCCATCTCCACCTTGGTCATCATCTTTTTTCTCCCTTTAGGTAGGCTCTCTTTCTCTCTCTCTCTTGATTTTCATATGTACATGCTTCTGTTTTTCAAGAGCACTTTGTGCATGATTTCCCTCTTTGGTAATCAATGAAAATCTCTAAAATTGATCATGCTAGATAGGGGACATTGAGAATAAGAAGACCCAAGTCTTAGATTTTCAATTTTCATTCAAAAAGGAATCCAACAAAGAACTTAAAGTCTTCTACTAGTTGTTACTCACATGAACAGTAACAATATTTTACTTATGTTCAAGAGCACTTTGTGCATGATTTTTCACTTCGTTAATCAATGAAAATTGTTAAAATGATCATGTTAGATAAGGGACATTGAGAATAAGAAGACCTCAGTATTAGATTTTCAATTTTCATTCAAAAAGGCATCCAAAGAAGAGCTTGAAGTCTGCTTCTTCTTGTTGTTTTCGTGAATAGTAATAATATTTTGCTTATGTTCAAGAGCACTTTGTGCACGATTTTTTGCTTTGCTAATTAATACAAATCTGTAAAATTGATTTTTCTAGATAGAGAACATTGAGAATAAGAAGAACCAAGTATTAGATTTTGAATTTTCAGTCTAGAAGGCATCCAACGAAGAGCTTAGATTCCACTACTTGTCATTGTTCACATGAACAGTAACAATAATTTTCTTATATTTTAAACTCTAGCGTTTCTTTAATTTACCGTATTCTTGATTAATCCAAAACATTGATTATATTCTAATTTGGGATAATGGAAGAGTTTTATATCAATTTTTAGTGGTAAATCAAAGTTTAAATTGTTGAATTTCATTGAAGAATCTTGACAGATTTTGTTGCATAGTTGGTGAACAGGGTATATTTGCGATTGAATATCTCACTATTGGTTACTTTTTGTTAAAAGCTAACCATAGGATTAGATTCCTTGTTGTGTAATTGTGTTAGATACCAAGTTCTATTGAAACTTTTTGTGGAGAAGTCATTGAACTTAGTGGCCAAAGTCATCAACTTAAGTAATGTAATTATGTGAAATTTCCAAAAAATAGGAGAGACTGTTGAATTTTTGTTAAGAATGATGATACTTGGGTTTTTGAATTGTATTTTTGCTCTAAAATAATTTGTTTGAAAAACTTTGCTTGTTATAGGTTCCTAATTTTGAGCTATTAGTTATTGTTATAATAGCATCTATGAGAATATGAAGACTAGTCTCTCTATAGGATTGCTTATGTGATTTTTGGGATAGTTTTTATTACTGAATTTAGGATATTTTTTGGCAATGTTATTCAAGAGTTCAAATATGATTCTAGTGCTACTTTCCCAAGACTTAGTTGTTTTAATATCTATCCTATTTATGTACACTTACTATGCACTTAGATGGTGGTTTTTTCTAAGCCTATCTATATGTTCTTGTAATGTAGCTAGATTTTAGTTTCTATTATCTAACTTATTAATGTTGTTTTAGGGACTATTTTGGAGCATTTTAGCTTCACATGTTATTTATGATGGTTAAGTTTCAAATTTAACTATGAGTATGAATAGAAAGAAGTAAAACAAATTAGAGAAAAGGAAAAGAAAAAGAAAAAAGCAAAAGTGAGTTTGACTACATCTGAATTTTATGTATTTGCCTATAATCTTTGCTCTAAAAATTTTCTAAATGAACTTTGGCTGTTGTTTTCTAAATGTATTTTTTCACTCATGTAAGAAACATGGAACATGAAGAAAGTGATCATCATGAAGAACAATTTGGCACATGTACACCTATTAAGAGAAAGAGCAAAGGATAAAAAAATGGAGCATATCATTAAGAGAAAGTCAAAGGAAATAAAAGAGATTGTACAGTTTAATAGTAGAGGGTAGCCAATAGGTGGTAGTGTGCAATCTTACACCAATTTCATCTACTATATTGTTAGAATCATGGTGCATGTCTCAATAATAGATTAGAGAAATGTGTCACCATCAATCAAAGACGCAATATGAGAGATGGGGAAGGTATATAAATGCTTGCTACATATAACATACTATGTACCTTATCTTGTTTTATTTTAGATAGACTAACGTGCTTGTTTTTGTTTTATAGTTTTCCTTTGACACATTAGATGAGTACAAGAAGAATGCTCTATAAGGGGTTGACAAACAATAAAGGAAATGGAAGAGTGAGCTTGCAAAAAAGTACATACTTCCAAAATGCTCATGATCCATTGAGACTACACTAGCCCTAAGTTGTATTCTAGCATCATTAGCTAGGATGCAATGAATCAAATTGTGCAGACCATCCTATCTTCTAATTTTTTAGGTAATTACAACAAGCCCAAAGTATGATTCCTCTAATTATGAAAGTCGATCATGCTTAATTACATGTTCCTCTAATATGTAGGCAAAGCTTATGAAAGGACAAATGGTGCATATGACTAACTATATGTAGCAATGCCTCTCTTGGATTAGTTACACACAATTAGAAGAACAAGAAGTATATGTGACAATTCAATGTTGTCTAGATATACCTAACTTTTATTTCATTAGCTCTAAGTGTCTCTCTTGACAAGAAAAGAAGGCTAGGACCATGGAGCTGATTGACCATGCCCTTCACTAGAAAATAGTACATTCACAAGGGTGTAACTTCCAAAACTTCTAAGAAAAAATGCTACCTTAGTTGTTTCATGAATTGTAAGTGATTTTATGTGTTTAATTTTATATCGCTTGAATTATATTATATATAGAATTGATTGTGTTCTGATAATTACATGTGCCGGAAGAGTTGACCCATGAAAGCACAATTACATGTTCTGATAATTACATGTGCCTCTGAATAAGAATGGTGTGTGAATTTATCTTGTAATTTTCAATTTTTCATTTTATCACAGGGTAAGGTAAATATATCTTCAAGCTACTTCTCATAATTATCTGGATTAGCAATGGTCCATCCTATAGCACCTTTGTGTTCCTTTAAAGTGTCTATTAACTGTTCCTCCTGAAATGTTTCTAATTGAGAGGCAATTATAAGAGAAATTTTTTTCTTCATCTTCTAAATTGGTATATTTGAGTTCAGAAGGTAGAGGTATCAAATCTAGCTTAAGAGGGTCAACTAAGGATGGAATGGGAGTGGACTCCCATGATGGAAGTTCCTCGAAATGAGGTTTCCATCTTTTGGTATCCATTGGAGGCACAAAATCAAGGAGGGCATTAACGTCCTTTATTAATGTGTCCTTATTAAATTCATTGAAGTGGGCCAAACAGGACTCAAGTGGATTCAATAAGGAAGATGATTGAACGTAATCTTGCACAATTGAATTTAGCATGTTGACATAGTGCAAGTCATCAATGAGTTCACCAAGTTGCTTACAAATGTTGAAGATATTTAGCTATAGTGTCATATTATCAAAGGATAGTTTCATGACACCATTTTTGCAGTTAATTAAAGCATTAGATGTAGCCAAAAATGGTCATCCCAGGATGACTGGTACTTCGCCCTTCTCATTCACCACTGGTTGTGTATCCAAAATTAGCAAATCTACAGGGAAGTAGAATTGTTCTATTTGGACAAGCACATCTTCTATTATCCCTCTCAGTATCTTTGTAGAATGATCAACAAGCTGGAGTGTGGTAGAAGTAGGTTTCAGCTCACCCAGACCTAACTATTCATATACGAAGTACGGTAGTAGGTTCATACTAGATCCCCAATCAAGCAAAGCTTGATTAATCTTATAGTTGCCAATAATGCAAGTAAGAGTGGGGCAACCTGGATCTTATATTTTGGTGGTGTATGATGTTGAAGAATAGCATTAACTTGTTTAATAAAAAATGCCTTCTTTTGAACATTTACTTTTCTTTTTATGGTGTAAAGGTCCTTTCAGAATTTGACATATAATGGGATTTGTTTTATTGCGTCTAAGATCAGTATGTTAATCTTGGCTTTCTTGAAAATCTCTACAATCTCATCATTAGAGGCAGACTTTGGAGCTTGATGCAACCTTTGACGGAATGGAAAAGGGATTGGACATGGTTCAGCAAGTAGAGTGGATTCCTTTGATTTAGATTTTTCTTTATTTTTACTGGGTCTTTCTACCTTATCAATCTTTTGGGGCTCATCTTTCTCAATTATTTTACCACTCCTAAGAATGGTGACAACCATAGTCTCTCCCATGGAGATCTTAATGATGCATTAGGTATATTATTGCTAACCACATGCATACCCTTAGGGTTTTCTTGTGGTTGAGTTAGAAACTTTTCTTTTTCCATATTTTGCATCCATTAACATCATATTTTTTATTTCATTCACAGCCTCATTGTTTTGTTTTAGTTAAAATTCTAATTAAGACATTCTATTCTCCTAGTTTTGGATGTGTTAATTGATATTATCCTCTACATGCCTTTTGAGTGGGGGCAAATAAAGTCTAGAAGAAGGAGGTTAATGAATTAGGTATGGGGATGGAGCAAGTAGTCCTTTGTTTTGTTGATGAGGTTGGTATGGGCCTAATTGTGAGACATTAGCAATTGGTCTACTTCTCCAACTAAAATTTAGATAGTTTCTCCAGTTGGGATTATATGTCTCTAAATATGGGGAGAAAGGTCTTTTATAAGTGTTAAGTACATTAGCCTAATCATAAAGTACCTCTTGAAATGCTAGAATGGTAGGACATTCCTGAGTAAGATGAGTAGCACTTTCACAAATGCTACGCACTTGTTCATCCTTCTTTGAGTTTTTCTTTTCCATTTCTATGGCTTCTACTTTTCTAGCTAAGATTGCTACTCTAGCATTAAATTCATCTTTTTTAGACATGGCCTATATGCCTCCCCTACTAGATGTGGTAGTGGGCTTGGGTCTATCTGGATGTTCTACCGCTTTTGAATCAGCCTAGGTCTGTGCACTTTCAACTAGCCATTTCAAATACTCTTCTGCCTCATTTGGTTGTTTATTCAAAAACTTGACATTACACATCATCTCTACAAACTGGCTCATGTCAGAATTAAGTCTTCATAAAAGAAGCTGATAATGTGCCATGGTTCATAGCCGTGGTGAGGGCATGTGAGCAATAGATCTTTTAACCTTTCCCAACATTGTTAGAATGATTCTTTATCCTTCTAGGTAAAATTCATTATCTTAGGGCTAAGTGTATTTTTTTTATGTGTAGAAAAAGATTTTTTTAATAATTCAATAGTCATTTCATTCCAAGTCCTTATGGAACCTGCTGATAGTGCATTAAACCACATTTTTACTTTTTACTTTAAAGAGAAAGGAAATAGCTTAAGCTTGATAATATCTAGACCAATGTTTTATGTTCGTAGGGTATTACATACCTTGTCAAACTTTTTACGATGCAAGTAAGGACTTTCACTTTCTAGCCCATGGAATTTGGGAAGTAATTGGATCACTTCCATTTTTAATTCTAATGCACTAATGTTTTGAGGAAGAATGAAACAAGATGGCATACTGGTCCATGTGGGTTGAAGGTAATCTCTTAAAGTTCTTCCATGAAAATTTTGATAGGCATCATTATCTCCATGGTCACTCTGTTGGTCCCACTCCCTGTTTCCTTTCCTTCTCCAATCTCTTTGCATTTGTGGATGATTATTTCTCCTTGGTGGAGGTTGATATTCATCATCAATTAGAGGTGGTGGATCCTCATTCATTATTAGTGCAGGTCCTTAATTACCTCTAATACTACCATGGGGTGAGTTATATCTTAATCATTGATCAATCATTGGTGGTAACTAATTTGATTGTATATATTTTGGTCGTACTTGACTAACCTCCTGGTTTTGTCATGTATCCAAAAGTGCATGCAATAAAAGATCTTTTTTTTTTAGAAAAAGAATACCCTAAATGATGTAACCTAAATGCCTAGAATGATGCACAATCAAATAATCCCCTAAGGTTAACAAGCAAAATATTTTGATTTTCTTGAATTTGTGTGGGGTCCATGCTTTTACATTAGCCTAATCTAGCACTCTTTCTCTCTTTCAGATTTCACTACTGCTTACCAATTGGGTTCTACTCTAAAGTGGTTAATTTAATCCTCGTGTCAGGAGGTGTTTATACCTCAACAAACATCAATAAAATGCTTTAAAAAATCACTTAAATTTTAAAGCATCTACTATTACCATAATACTCAAAAGCCACTAGAGTGACAATAGATTGCATCCCATTAAGAGGGTCCTACGAGCATTTGATGACTATATAGTCTCTTCTAGTTAATTTTAAATTAATTTGAGAGGCTGGGTTGTGTGCTTGTAGTGATTATCTTAAGTGGGCAAAGAGGTGGTGATTAAATCTACCCTTGATCTTGTGGGGTTGGGTGCCATTACTAATTAATTTCTACACTCAATGGTAGTTCGATCAACATATACATCACCTTTAAGCAATAAATATTCCCTCAAAATGTAATTAAAAGCAATAAACTAATACAAACCCTAAAATGCAATAATTATAAAATATACTTTTTATATGCAATTATACTACCAATCAATGCAAAAATATTCTAATAATGCAAACCCTAATCAAGAATCTTAAGGACTTAGGATTGCTTATAGTGGGTTCTTGAATAAGATCTTCTCATACAAGGGCAGGACCATTTACATTCCACCTCTACTTCTAGGTTACTATGGTCCACCCTTGACTTGTATTATTACAACCCTTTTAAATAAATTTTGAATAAAAAAAATGCAAGGCATCCTCACTACAATTCACACAAAAATAAAAATTTGGCTGTCCTAATTGAGATCCTCCTTGAATTCCTTTTTTTCTAATTTCCTAAAAATAAAAAATAGTAATAAGTACCAAAATTCCAAAAATAGAGTTGATGATGCACTAAGAAAAATTGAAAATGCAGCTAAAAATGTAAAAAATAAAATAAAATTCCTAAAATTTTTATTTTTTATTTTATGAAATTTTGAAATTTTATGAAAACTCTGTTGTGGGTCCTTGGCAATGGAGCCAAAGACTTGTTGGTTTTTTTTATCACAAGTACACGAGCTATGGTAGGGTAGCTAATGCATGTACAAGTCAATCCCACAGGGACTCAATGTAAAAGATGGGGTTTAAATAAAATTTAATTGTATAAAAATTAAAAGAAATTATAGAAAGTAAATAATAATGAACTTCAAACTAAAATCTATTTAACTAATGAAAATTACAAAAATCCAAATTCAAAAGGACAAAAAATTAACTAAAAAAGTAAAATCTACTTCCCTAGATTGATTGTGATAAAATTCTTCAAATTTGATATCGTAAACATTGATCGACCTTCATCAATCTCTCCCTAGTACTTTTGATTAAATATCTAAAGGCAAGATTGAGCAGATTCCCCAAAATTTTCTTGATTTGTGTTAAAGAATGATTTTGGGTTTTGGACAGCTTAGATCTGATTTTTGGATTTTAGATTGAATATCAGAACTATTGAATCAACTAGGAGATGTCCTAAGAATAAGATATGAAGATTAATTAGAATTTTGATGAGAAACAGATTAGGAATTGAAGTGATCCTATTTGTTAAAGCTAAATCGTAGACTAGGTTTAAGCTTTAATAAACAGCCTTGGATTACACAACTCCTGGATAAGCAGAAGAAGGATAAAGCAGAATTGGGATAAGAAAAGGATATAGATGGAATCAAATAGATGACATAGAAGGAATTTTATTTAAAGACTGAAGGGCAAAAATGAAAAATTTACATTTTTCTGATTTTAACCAAAAAATAGAGAAATTGTTGGAGAAGATGGTGAAGTAGGGGGGAGGGATAAGAGAGGATTTCGAAAAGGAGAAGAGGAGAAAGCTAGAGAAAATGGAGAAAAACTCAACTCAAGTTTTCTCCTCTATTCTCGTCGGACCTGTGAAGAGATAAGAAGAAGAGGGGTTGTGAGCAGGAGATGCCAGCTGAGGAAAATAGAGGAAACCGGTCTGGTGTGGTATAGTGGATTGAGGAAGAGGGAAGGGAGGTAGGCTACATCGGTGGAGCAGTCAATGATGTTGTGTAGGAGTGAAGGAAGGAGCTGGCCAGTTTGTGTAGTGCTGGCAGTGATGTCAATGCTGCTAGCGATGAGATTTGGCTAGCATTTGGTGGTGAAGCAAAAAGAGGAGAGAGAGCAGTGAGGAAAGAAGACTCACTGACTAGGACTGGCGTTGGTGTTAGTTGAACACACACACAGAGAGAGAGAGAGAGAGAGAGAGAGAGAGAGAGAGAGAGAGAGAGAGAGAGAGAGAGAGAGAGAGAGAGAGAGAGAGAGAGAGAGAGAGAGAGAGAGAGAGAGAGAGAGAGAGAGAGAGAGAGAGAGAGAGAGAGAGAGAGAGAGTTCTTGTCTCTTATCCAAATTATGTGTGTAATTCTTGATTATCTTCAATTTCCTCCTTTTCTATCTAGTCTATTTGATTTCAATTTGATTGACCTACACAAAATAGGACTAAATTAAAATCATCTAAACCATACATTATACATTCGGTTAACTATGATGATCATCTGACCATTAAATTTTGCAAATCAATGGTCGAATGGTCAATTGGAGCTAAAATGAAAATTTTCAAAATTGATTGATTAGATGCTAGATTAAGCATATTTTAGCTGAAATTGAACACTTAACAATTAAAATGCCAGAGGGCATGAGTAGGCTAGTTGCATGACCAGTTAAGCATCCATTGTAGGTACCGAATATGACTTGAATAGTTGGTTAGACTCTCAAGATATGTTTTACAATGTGTGAGAGGTCAGTTAGATACTTACACTAGCTATGTATGATGGGACTAGCTTAGCCCTTAGTTCCTTAATTATATGAGATATTAGCTAGCTAATCATTTTTAAGTGGAGTACCATGGGCAATACTAAAGTGTCTGCATGATTGGTTCATACCTATGGAGGCAGTGTAGTGCCTGGTGTATTTGGTCATGTCATGACGTATAGAAAAGCCCTTGCTTACTGACGGGCAATGATTTTTGTATAGCTGAACTGTATGTGGGACATGCATTTTCATGTTGTTTATCCTCAAGGGTTAATGACAATATTGACTGCTTCGGCAGGTATTGATTGCATTGGTAGGATATTGCTATTTAGATATTTTATAAATATTGTTTATGTTTCTTGTATATGAATAAGTTTTATTGATATTGATGATTTTGATATATGATTAGATTTATTATTATTGACAATGTTGATGAATATGATGGAGATTTATTATCATCAATGGCTTCAACATAGGAAGGAGTTTGATAGAGATAGAGTAATTCATTGATGGTTTATATTGCATTACTGATACTACTTTGTTCTGAATGATTTTGTCTACCTTTCTAATTCTCTCTACGTGGTCATACTCACCTTTTTACAACCAATATTTTCAAGTGATAATTCTGAATACGAACAAGAATGATTGGAATTTGTTTACGGAAGTCTTCATTTTATTATTAGATGTATATAAGACAATGGTAGATTATTTAGTTTGTTAATTTAATTAAGATGCTGTCATTGATATACTTATTAACTTTAATTTATTTAAAGTTGAGTATTGGTAGATGAGTATGTTTTGGCTATGACTAGTGGTCCTAATATTTATTTAGGTTCTGCAATTATATTCTATATGAAGTTTTACAAGACAATGCTGTAAATTTTGCTTTATGTCAAATATAATTAAGGGCTTAATAAAAATTTGACTCGGTACATAAATTAAACACCTAGATCTTTTTGATGAGTCACAAACCAAGCATCTTTTAATATGTCCTCCAAGTCCAAGCCAAGATCTTTCTCTTTCTCTCTTCATATGTCACTCACGCAAAGAAGAAGAGATTCAAAACCAAATAAAACTTGAAGAGAAACTCTCAAATCAGATGCTCAAGTCTCTAATGAACAAAAACTTCTTGCACTCCTCAAAATCTCTCAAGCCCAAATGTCCAAGCCTTGCTGCTCTCTCGCCTTGAAACCAAATGTCTTCTCTTCTCCTAAGGACATCTCCCTTGTGGGAGACTCCCCCCTTTCTCTCTTTCCTTCTATATATCTAGCTTCTCCTTAAAATTCTTACATAAGCTAATTCCCTCCCATAAGAAAATGTCCAATTGGTACATTAGGAGAGCCCTAATGTTGCTAAATCTTAGCCATTGATTCATCTTAAGACTTGTTGATTTTTTATTATGGATTTTCTTTTTTCTCCTATCCAACTTAAAAATTTTCTCCTATTTTTTCACATTTTCACTCCTTTGAAAAACACATTTGTTTGCTAGAAAGTAAGGAGAAAAACTTGTATGTATATGTGCCATTTAAGCATGTGAGGTGAGAGAAATAAGTAAGCTAGTTGGGACCCAATTACGTGGCTTTCTGAACTTAGATACACAGTGCAAAATGTGTAACTGTCTTAAGCTTGCATGGCTTCATATTGAAGCTTTATAGGGCGGTGCATCCATGTATTGATATTATTATCTCCTTCGCATGTGATAATAGCAACCCAAAAGGTGATCGCATGCTTCATTTGGAAAGTGTTAGATTGTAGGCCACTGCTTCACTACCAGATAGAAGGCTTTTAAAGTTAGTATAAAGAAGTCGATTTTTAGTCTACCAAATTCATAAATATTTTCCAAGATGGTTAAAAAATTGAATCTACAAATCAAGGCAAACTAACTTCTTTTGTCTAGCACAAAGCAATTTTTATTGTGGGAAAGGACTTTTAAATTTGTTTTCAGAAAAATGACTTTAAAAGTCCCTATTTTAGTTTAGTGAGAAAAACTTCCTTTTCATAGAAAAATATTTTAAAGGTCAGTTTTGATAAATGATTTTGAAAGTGCCCCACTTTAAAAGTCAATTTTGATAAACAACTTTAAAAGTTCACCACTTTTAAAGTCATTTTCTAGAAATGAATTAAAAAAATTTGTAGCTTTTAAAGTTGTTTTCAGGAAATAACTTAAATGTTGTAACTTTTAAAGTCATTTTTAGAAAACAACTTTAAAAGTTGGGACATTTAAAGTTAAATTTTTGGAAACGACTTTAAAAGTGACTAATTTTAAAGTCATTTTCTGAAACCAACTTTAAGAGTACTAATCTGTTATAAGAACTTTTACTTTGAATTTTGATTTTATATATCCAACTGTCTTCATCAATACACAAACTAAAGCTCATATAGGTTGATTTTCATTGTGCCTATATTCAACCAAATCCCAACTGTAAATTAGAATTACATACATATATATTCTTGATTTGTATCGAATTGACAGTTGATTACATCTCTTTGTTTGTCTCATATATATGCATATTTGATATATTTTGTGTGCATGTAGTTATGGTTTAAAACTTCTCTTTTTTAAAGTTTATTTTCCTTTTGAATGGGTCTTTCATGTTTTGCATCATTCTTCATTGTTAATTGGAAATTTTCACATGTGTGCATACATGTAATTTAGTTTTTTCAAACACTTACAATTCTTATATACCTAGCGATTGGTAAAATATCGGATAGAGTTCACTATAATCTTTCATATCTAACAAGTCTTTACACACAAATTAGCTTCAATTTATTGAACAAAATATACAAAATATGATTGAATGACCATGATAAGAACATCAAAATAATATGAGGAGGGAACAAAAATGTTTATAGAGTTCACACTTAGGTTAGGTGGTGATCATAATTGCATATGTTGTCCATGCTCAAAATGTGAAAAATTGAAAAAATAATTGTAGGAGTGTTGAGAGAATACTTTTGCTTCAATAAAATCGATGAAAGCTATTACCCATAGATATGGCATGGACAAGAACTTCTCCGTGGGCCCCCAATAAGAGTGGGAATATTTGAAGATACTTTAGGAAGTGTAATAGATAGTACATATAAATTGATGTTTCAAGATGCATAAGATGACTTCTAGGACGACTTTGAACTATTTCATACTACATTATAGGAAGCTAATGAGCCATTGTATCCTATGTGTAAAGATCATACCACGTTGTCTATAGTGGTAGAACTTTACAAAGTGAAATTGAGATTTGGTTTTTCATATCAAGGTTTTATAGAAGTCTTGAAAATAGAGGGTAAGATGCTACCAAAGAATAATAAATTGGTGAGGTCCACATGAGAGGTAAATAAAATCCTGGCTACACTAGGGTTGAAGTATGAGAAGATATATACATGTCTCAATGATTGTACCTTGTATAAGAAGGTGCACAAGGATAAAATTATATGCCCAACTTGTGGGCAGTTAAGATGAAAGTTAAAGAAGAATTCAACTGAGACAATGGCATAATTCTTGAAAAGGTCCTTCAATATTTTCCCCTATTCTAAGGTTCAAATATTGTTCCATATTACAAAAACAATGAAGAAATTAGTATTGCATGCCGAGGAGAGAGAAGTTGACAGCTTTTCACAGCATCCAGCCCCAGCATGGAAGCTCATAGACCTCATGTGGCCTAATTTTGAATAAGAACTCATAAACCTACTACGTGTATTATCTGTAGATGAGATTAATTCTCATGGTTCTATGAGCAGTACGTATAGTTGTTGGCCTACTATATTGGTTTGTTATAACCTCCCATAGTTGCTATGCATGAAGAGACAGCTCATGATGTTAACTATGTTGATATCAAGTCTGAAGTAGCTAGGGAATGACATTGACATGTACTTGGTTTCCTTAATCAATGATCTTAAGATGTTATGGGACAGATGTTGAAGATTACAATGCATACAAGAAAGAGTTGCTCACCCTATAGCTTATACTGTCGTGGACAGTAAGCGACTTCCTTGTGTGGTAATTTGTTTGGCTACACTATGAAGGGATACAATGCTTGTCCTATTTGTTGTAACCAAACATGTACCATAAAACTTAACATGGCCGAAAAATGGCATTCCTTAGCCACAAAAGATGGTTTCGTAGAGACCATCCATACCATTTTAAGAAGGGGGAATTTAATGGTAGTGGAGAGGCCAAGATACCTTCAAAGATGTTGGTAGGACAACAAGTATTGAAACAAGTTGAAAATATTAATTTCTTATGGGAAAAGAAAAAAGCAAGTAAACATGTAAGTAGAAGCAACATTATAAGTTATTGGAAGAAGAAGTCAATATTCTTTCATCTTACATATTGGAAATCATAGCATTATCGCCATGTGCTTGATGTCACACACATTGAGAGGAATGTGTGTGAAAGCTTGATTGATAACTTGCTTGACATCCCAAGAAAAGAGAGGATGGACTTGTAGCTCGAATGAATCTTATAAAGATAGGTTTGAAGAGAACATTACATCCATAAGATATGGGTGATTGAGGAACTTACCTACCTAAAGAAAATTATACGCTTGACAAAGAGGAGAGAAGAATATTGTATAAAACCTTGTCTAAGCTCAAAGTCCCAGATGACTACTCTTCAAACTTTAGAAACATTGTCTCCACAGAAGAGCTGAAAGTGTTAGGGATGAAGTCCCATGATTGTCATGCATTGCAGCTACAACGCTTGCTTGTAGCAATATGTTTGGTGCTGCTGGACAAAGTTAGAGGATCTATTACAAAATTTTGTTACTTCTTCAATGTTTTGAACAAGAAGGTGGTGGATGTTTTAAAATTACAAGAAATCCAAGCACATCTACTGACAACTTTATGTGAGCATGAGACAATCTTCCCATCATCTTTCTTTGACATCATGGTACGCTTAACAATGCACCTCATTGATGAAGTTGGATTCTATGGGCTGATTTACTGACGATTGATGTACTTGTTTAAAAGGTACATGAAAATTTTAAAAGGGTATGTACGAAATCACAATCAACAAGTGGTGTATAGTTGAGTGTTATATTGCAGAGGAAGTAATGGAGTTTTACATAGAGTACTTATCAAAGTGGATGTTGTTAAAATCTTAAGGAAATACAATTAGTTGGATTTCATGATCCCCCAAGGTTGGTAGACCTTTATTGAGTGGCTATGTATTAACCATTAACTATAAAGAATAGGACTAGGCACACCTTTGTGTTGCAAAATGTTGATAATGTTCAATCATACATTGAGTAACTTGATCATGCATGATGTAAAATTTAGTTATTAATGGTTATATTTCTTTGATATCTCTATTCATTTGTGTGTGTGTGTGTGTGTGTGTGCGTGTGTATTGAGAACATGGACATCCTAAAAGTAAAGAATCCAAGTTACGTAAAGAAATAGAAGTGGCTGCAATTTGAGCATTGTCACACTCTCAATACTTGCCTCCATCAAAAGGTAAAATAAATGAATTAAAACTTCTAATCAATTGCATTATGTTATATAATATTATACTTACTTCAACTATCATATCTTATTCAATATGGGTATACACATGTTCAAGATTAGCGAGAAGTTAAGGCAATGGTATGTCCGAATCCTTAGGTTGGATAGAGATGATACCCTGATTAGAAGTAAGAAAAAATGCTAAATATGTGATCAATGGTTATTGCTTTCACACAAAATTCCATGATAACTCAAGAGTGCAATAGAATAATAGGGTCAACATAGTTGCTAATGCTACAGTCTTTTCCATTTCAAAGGATAATAGGCCAACAGTGGCAAATGATACTTATTACAGGGTTATAAAAGAGATATGGACCTTGGGTTATACTTGCAGAACTATGTTTGTGTTTAAGTACAATTGGGTGAAACACAACAAATACAACATCAAAATTGATGCCCTTGAATTAACATTCATTGACTCAATAAGAGGTTATAAAAATGATCAATTTATTTTGGAATCTCAAACAAAACAAGAATTTTATATTCAAGACAAATGTGATAAGAGATGGCAAACTATTTTATCATCTTGTCCAAGGGATTTTTATGATGAAGACAACCTAAGTGATACTACAATAGATTACCCTTGTATTGTCAAAACAATTCCATCAATCAATGTAGTTGGTGAGAATGAGGATTATGTGTGTGATAATGGGGAGGAGGGTGCTTGTGTTAAAAACAATATATGAGGGGGCTATATGCATTGTATTAGTGAGATGAAATAATTCTAGATTAGCTCTTTTATCATGTGCTATATGAATTATATTAGTGACATGGAATACTATCTGAAATTTGATATATACATATATAGTATTGTAATAAAACGATGAATGAGGAGTACTTGAAAACTCACTTCTTTTGCATATTATTATGTTTGTTATGCATAGAATGCATGATTCAACACTAACTGATATGAAACTTTATTTGTCTCAAGTTAATTAGTGAATTTAAAGTGAGAAGTGATTGAGTTTAAGGACTTTTAAAGTTGTTTTCAAATAATGACTTTAAAGTACCAACTTATTTTGCATGTTCTTGTGTTTATTATGCACAAAATGTATGATTCGACACTAATTTTATAAAACATTATTTAGTGCTGCATTAATTAGTACATTTAAACTCAAGAAAAAATTGAGTTTAATAAGTACTTTTAAAGTCATTTTTAAAAAATTGACTTTAAATGTCCAAATATTTAAAGTTGTTTTCAAAAAATTATTTTAAAAGTATATTTTACCCCACAAAAAGGCTGAATATGTCTCAAATTTTCCTATATTTTGTATCCACATTCTTAATTTTATGGATTACACAATGACCTCCTTTAGTTCTTTTGTCTCTCTCTTCCCTGTTGCCCTTCTTGTCTTCTGTTTTTCATATTTAACATGGTAAAGATTCTAAAACCTCTTATTATCATCCATGAATTTCTTGTTACTAATGCTTTATTTTCATTTTGTAGATGAAGTAGGTTTTGTTGCACAGATGATGGGGCTAAGAAGTTGGTTAGATCATCGTCATCCTGGCAAAAATCATACAATTTCATTGCAAATAACAACAGCTTCTCTCTCTCTCTCTCTCTCTCTCTCTCTCTCTCTCTCTCTCTCTCTCTCTCTCTCTCTCTCTCTCTCTCTCTCTCTCACACACACACACACACACACACACACACACACACAATCACTATTGGAGAAAGGGAGAAGGTTATGCTTTGTGGTTCTCATCCAAATTTAAGGTTTGAAGAAGAGAAACAGTTCCATCATGTTGGCTGAGGATCTTGGAACTTGAAGCTTTACCATCTCTCTCCCCATCAGAGAGTAGTGCGATTTGAAAATTAAGAGGCCAGATCTTGATGAAAGCTCTTTGATCATATGCTATGTTGTATTAATGAGATATAATAATGAGTAACATTTGATATATGTAATAAAAGGATGATAAATGAGGAGTTATTGAAAAAATACTATGATTTCCCTATTCTTGTGTTTATTTATATGTGTGTGTGTGTGTGTACAAAATGCATGAATAGACATTGAATTTCATGAAAAAATGGTGTCATTGTAATTAAGTAAGAGATTGTAATGTAAAAAATATATTTAAGGAGAAATATATATATATATATAATGTTATATTTAGAAGCAATGGTTTTTAAAGTGATTTGAAAAAAATGACTTTAAAAGCACTACTTATAAAGTCATTTTTTAAATGACTTTAAAAACTTTGTTTATTGTTTGAAAAAAAAAACAACTTTAAAAGTCTAGGTATATAAGATCAAAATGTGTTCAACCAATGCCGAGCCCTATAAAAAATTTCATGCTTTTTTGCTTGCATAAGGTATGTCCACCCATCCCTACCTCTCTCCCACTCTACCCAACTAGCGATGATTGACCCTCCCTCACTATTCCAGGCCCCCCTCCCTCCCTCCCCCCTGTGGTGACGATTGACCCCCATCTCCCTCCTTCCTACGGCCCTCTTTGCCCTATAGGCAAATGGCATGACTAACCTTCTCTCTCTCTCTCTCTCTCTCTCTCTCTCTCTCTCTCTCTCTCTCTCTCTCTCTCTCTCTCTCTCTCTCTCTCTCTCTCTCTCTCTCTCTCTCTCTCTCTCTCTCTGTTGTTTATGCTATTTTACATTGATTAATCTCACAAAAATTTATTTTTAAAACGATTCTTTTCATTTTCCATGTTGTTAAAACTTTTTTACTTGTTTGTATGATTCTTATAATGTTAGGTGTTGGGGATTTAGGAAAGTGCAAAATCTAAGAATTGATCATGCATTTTGTTTTTCAAGTAGCCTGATGTATGTAAAGAAAGATGGAAAGTTAACAAAAGCTTTAAAAAGAAAGATCTACAATATATGTATGAGATTCTAAAATTAGAAAGTAGCATATATACTTCTAAATGAGGAAAGTTCTCAAACAAGGAAAAGTAAAATGATGAAGACATTCTACACTAGATAGGACAATGATCTATGATAATTATTATGCTATAAAGAGAGTGTAGAATGCATGCAAACCTAAAATTAGAAACTATCTTAAAATAGAAAATACCATGCAATTTACAAAACTAAATGATAAATGGATAGTAGGCTATAGACTAAGTATATGATGCTTGAAAGAACTAAACATGCAAAAGCTTCCCAAGCTTTGGTTAAGCAGTTAATTAAGTGTTAGGTGGTTCAATGTTATCACATTGTTTAGAGAAAGAAGTTAGATTCATGGAATTTCCCTGTTGAATGGAATTTCCATCTTGAATTGGAAAGAAGCATGTTAATAATGGTTTATACCTGAGATTAAAAATAGAAACCGCCATGCTTCTGATTTGGGAGAGTGCTAAATCTAAGAATTGATCATGCATTTAGTTCCTAAAGTGGTTCTAGACTTATATAATGAAAGATGGAAAGTCAACAAAAGCTTTAAAAAGAAGGGATCTAAGATCTATGTGTGAGATTCTAAAATTAGAAAGTAACATACTTCTAAATTAGGAAAGTACTAATTTGTTTAGTTTAAGTGATAATATCTTATTATTATGGATTATTTTAATTTTTTAAATATATATACTCCATTTCTATTAGATTAGAAAATCAAAGTAAATAGTTAATGTCTATGTCAACTAATCCACCTTTGTACTAAAAAAAGCAAGTTTATCATATTTTAATCTACTTTTGTTTTCTTTAAATACATTACATAGCTTATTTGATTTCATTATTTTCATATCATTATGTTCTTGTCTACAGTAAAGATGGAACATGGACAACATCAAAATAAAGAATATGAACAATATCATGAGCATGAACGAGAGGCCAACCTCAATAGCACTCAAAAGAAAAAGGGTAGAGG
Organism: Warburgia ugandensis; assembly: GCA_035236585.1. NCBI lineage: Eukaryota > Viridiplantae > Streptophyta > Magnoliopsida > Canellales > Canellaceae > Warburgia > Warburgia ugandensis. The sequence continues at coordinate 58,561,357 of CP141132.1, read as the reverse complement.
GAGATCAACAATGGAAAAGGTTATCAAGAGAAAGTCGAAGGGAATTAAAGAAATCATTCAATACAATAGTAGGTGGCAAGAGATAGGTAAGAGTGCAGTCTCTTATAGCAGTTTTCTCAGCTCCACAATAAGAAGCATGGTTCTTATCACATTTCACAATTGGAAATGTGTGCCATCATTGATAAAATCTTCAATAAGGGAGAAGATGAAGGTAGGTAAAAATATTATATATTATATAATTTATAACTACCTTATCTTCTTATTTTCAAATATATTAATGTGTTTTGTACTTTGGAGATTGCCTTTGAGGTACCTAAGCTCAAGAAGACACATGCTTTGCTAGGAGCTAGTGAGAAATTGAGAAAATGGAAGAACTACCTTGTTTGTAATTACATCGCTCCATATATTAATTATTCATCAAGGTTGTATACAGTGACTACCATTTGTTTCGACGTCATTGACCACTATGCATAGAATGCATTTGTAAAGGACCACATATCCTCTAAATTTGAGCTATGTGCTATAAACAATGCTTTATTTAGTTAAAGGACCACATATCCTCTAAATTTGAGCTATGTGCTAAAAACAATGCTTTATTTAGTTAATTACATGTAACATATGATTATTACACTTGATTATGTATGTAAAAATGTGTAGGCAAAGAGAATGACTGGAAGAAAGGGGCATGAAACTAATATGCAGCACCACCTCTCTAGGTTGGGCTAGCCCCATATGGAAGAGCATGAAGTAAGTATCTAGGACAGTTTATCCCTACACATGCGGCATGTGTTTGATGTCATGCACATTGAGAAGAATGTCTGTGAAAGCTTGACCGGTACCTTACTTAACATGCCAGGAAAAACAAAGGATGGACTTACAACTCAAATGGATCTCATGACAAAGGGTTTGAAGAGAAGGTTGCATCCACAAGATAGGGGCAGCCAAGGAACATACTTTCCTAAACTAAATTATTTGCTTAACAGAGAGGAGAGAAGAATAGTATGTAAAGCCCTGTCAGATATCAAAGTTCCAATGTGTACTCTTCAAGCTTTAGAAACATTGTCTCCATGGAAGAGCTGAAACTATTAGGGATGGAGTCTCATGATTGTCATGTATTGATGCAACAACTTCTACCCATAGCAATACGTTCAGTGCTACCAGATAAAGTTAGAGGATCTATTACTAAATTTTGATACTTCTTTAATGCTTTATGCATGAAGGTGGTGGATACTTCTAAATTACATGAAATCCATGAGCATTTAGTGACAACCTTATGCGAGCTTGAGACAATCTTTCCACCATCCTTCTTCAATATCAAGGTACACTTAACAGTGCACCTCATGGTATTAAAAGGGTATGTACCCATTTGAAAGGTACATTGGTGTTAAAAGGGTATGTACAAAATCATAATAAGCTGGAGGGGTGTATTGCTTAATGTAACATTGTAGAAGAAGAGCTAGAGTTTTGTAGTCAGTATTTATCAGGAGTGGATGCTATTGGAATCCAATGAAAGAAACATTCAGGTGCATTAATTGATTCAAGAGTTGGTGAAACTCTATCCAGTGGTTGTGTGTCGACTGTTGATTGTAAGGAACGAGAGCAAGAACACCTTTACGTCCTGCGAAATATTAATGTTGATGGAGTTCAGCCATACATTGAGTACGTAACTAATGTTCGTGCTTTGGTTTCTTTCACATTAATTAATTGAATCATTAATGTTGCTGAAGTTTAAGCGCACACACACATATATATGTATAGTAAAGGGTATGTACATAATGTACTATTATTAACATATGCGTGTTATATAATTTTCATCTTTGATCATTGTGTGTGTGTGTGTATATATATAGTATGCACATGGACTTCCTAAAAGAGAGGTATCCATGAGATGCATGGAAAGAGAAGTAGCTGTAGGATGAGTATTGTCATTCCTTCACTACTTGGCTTCATCAGAAGGTATTTAATTACATTGAATAGTGCTCTATGATGAATTAATTAATTGATTCGTACAATAGTATAAGTGCGTATATATTATTTAATCATTTTAATTAATATATTATTACATACAGGTTTTAGATCAGTGAGATGTTATAGGTCATAGTATTTCTGAATACTTAGGTGTGATGGCAATGAGACCTTCACCAAAAGTAGTAAAGTATGCCATCAATGGTTATCGCTTTCACACAAAAGACTGTGATAAGTTAAGAGTACAACTAGGTAGTGGTGTTAGCTTAGTTGCTAAAGCCACTTTCTTTTCCAGTTCAAAGGACAACAACCCAACTATAACTAACAATACTTATTATGGGGTTATATGTGGATATGGGAGCTGGATTATACCTATAGAACTATGGTTGTGTTTAAGTGCGATTGAGTGGCACACAACAAAGATAGCACAAGAACCAATTCCCTCAGCATAACATTGGTTAACCTCAATAAGATTGGCTATCAAAATGACCAGTTTATTTTGGCAGGTCAAGCAAAATAGGTATTTTATGTACAAGATGGACATGATATGAGATAGTAAACTATTTGATCAGCCTCCCTAAGGGACTTTTATGATGAAGATGACCTAAGTGACATGGTAATTGATTACCCTTTGATCACGACAACAGTGCCATCAATCATTCTAATCAGGGAGAGTGACATGGATTATGTGTGTAATGCTAGTGAGGAGGGTGCTTGGGTGGAATCTGATTGTATATAAGGAGACAAATTAGTTAAAGTGTTTGTATCATGTGATGTATGAAAAATATATGATTTAAGTAATCAATTAAGTTTACACATGATGTGTCATGCCAAACACTAGTTAAACATCAATGAAAATAATGATAGGGTAACCTCTACACTACACAGGTATTTAAGATTTTAAGGGTTTAAAAAACTGGTGAAACTACTTTAATCCATATAAGATAGTTATTAATAAACCTTCTTTTATTATTCAAACAAAAATTCAGGTGTGGGGACTTAACACGCAAAAGTGAACCTTTAATATAGGACAGTTATTTAAAAATCATCTTATATAATGATTAAAATATAGGACAGTTTTTAAAAAGTGTCCTTTATTCAAATAAATATAGGATAATTTTTAGAAAAACATCCTATATTTAGTTATGAACACAGGACAAATGGTGCATGCGACTAATCATATGCAACACCACCACTCTAGGATTGGTTACACATAGTTGGAAGAACAATCTAGGACCATAGATCCCATTGATCATGCCCTTCTTTGGAAAATGGAGCATTCAAAGGGGCATAACTCCCAAACCTTTACTAATGAAAATGCTACCTTAGTTGCTTCAAGATTTATAAGTGATTTTACGTATCTATTTTTGCGTCTCTTGAATTATAATATACATCACCATGTTCTATTACTTGCATGTGCAGGAAGAGTTGACCTAGGAAAGCGGCACTACAAGGACTTTGAGCAGCATTGCTTCAAAGGGGGACATCCTATATATGGCTATGGGCAACAAGGACGAGCACCCTGGCCAAGTAAGGGGTCAAGGGCGTAGTGTGGTTCCTTCCAAATTCTTCCATAAAACAAGAAATCCTCCAATAGAGGATATGGAAGCATGGAAGGAGAATATGTTGAATGAGTTATACACTAAGGCAAGGAACAATTTCTATAAGGACCTTTGGGATTTCAAAGGTCCAAGTCAAGATGTTACCCCTTGAACCCCATCTTACAATAGTTGCACTCCCCCATCTAATGAAGAGATGGAGGAGCAACAATTCGAAGGAGATGTCCAAATCAAGGAGGTATTTGTTGACATGCTTACCTTTTTTCTGTTCTATGTCGAAGTAATCTTCATTTATTCTCATGTATAGGTGATTTCTGATTTGTAGGTGGGTCAGTGCATGCTACAGCTTTATACAACTAAGAACTATGCTACTGTGGCTACACTATACAAGGCATTTTCTATCATGCTACAAGACAGGTTAATGCATCCACACACTAAGCATGTGTGCATTATTGTTGTCCTCTAACCAGATGCCCCCTGCTATTTCCTATAGAAGCAGATGATATCCCGACTGTTGGGGATGTGATTGGATATCATGTAGCTTGGCTAGAGAGGTATCCTAAATCAATGATTTCCAAGGTATATATATGGTATCACAGCAACATGTTCAACAATAACTTTAATACTTCACCCAACGCACCTCCGTTCATGAGAGGACTACACAGACTGATCAACGAAGATATTGAAATTAGCTCTGTAAGGATAGAAACTGGTGTGCTTGCACATGACACTATTGAGGTTCCACTCATGAAAGAGGACCTCTTAGACATATGTTATAGGCTCAGCTAGAATACACACACATCATTGTTTATATCGGGTATGTCTTGTAATTATGCTATTAAGAATCAAATTGACACTACTTATTAACAAGACATCATAAGCATTTGACATTAAGTTTATGCAGGTCTTTACATGATAAATTACAAAGATTAGAGGTCAAGAACATTTACAAATTCCTTAACCCTGCTATTGTCTCTGGCTCAAAGGAGCATTTGCCCAAGGAGAAACAAATAGAAGATATCATACCTGGGTTCTTGGTTGTGCCAAAGGACAAGCCTTACTTATTCCATAGTGGGCAAGTTATTACATGTCTTGCTACCATTCCCCATAAACACATGAATATGTATGTAAGTTAAGTTTGTCAAATTTCAATTGATTGATTATATATATATAGGTTCCATTGGATGCTACTAGCTTTGGATGTGCATGAAGAAATTGCAATGTTTTTTTAATCTTGTGGAGTGGACATTCGAGGCCTGCTGATGGAATTGATCAATAAGTAAGTTAGACTTTTATTTCATTTATTATAAAGTTGGATAAATGATAAATATCCTCTTTATTCATATTTAATGCTTTTACTTACAAATGTATAGTTCATGGTTTAACTGGGCTGATATGCAAAATATTAGCCATCCAGTAAAACTAACTTGGAAAAGGGTCAAGGTAAGGTTTTCTACTTCTTTAGTATAAGCATATGACCTAAACTTATAAATACACATGATATTTGAACCTTATGATCTATTGACATTATTATGTGGTGTCCTAGACAATAATTTGATTGGGAGTGCAGGTATTATGTTGTCAAATATATGAGAACTCTTCGTGAAGAATTTATGATCCCCCAATTGAGAAAGGTTCAATTAATAGACTGACCATCATTCTTACAATTTTCTACATCTCTTAAATGACTCCAACATTAATGTCTCAATTGATTTAATATTTATTATCTTACAGGTTGATTTAGGTAGCAAGAGTTACTCCCAATTAGACATAGATGACATTAGAATGGAATAGACTGAATATCTTTTGACTTTTAGTTTGTAGATTGTTGAACATAAAACAATTTCATCACTGAAATGTAATTTACAACTGCAATACTTGGATACACGTGTTCCTATTTTTAATTTAAGTTTGTGTATGGTTTCTTTATTTCACTAAGAAGTGTATATGGAGAAGTTCGATGTGGAATGTTGGAAGTGTTGAATGTGCTCATGAATGTACTTTGTAAAATTATTTGTAGCCTCCAGAAATAAAGTTTTAAACTTCAAAAACTGTAGGAACAATGTATAAACAAAAACCAACAACTTAAGGAGCAAACAATTCGTGTAGAATGTATAAGCAAATATAGAATGATTATTGAAAAACCATCCTATGTTGCTCAGTCAATATAGGATAGTTTTTGAAAACTGTCTTATATTGCTAAGTAATATAGGATGGTTTTAGAAAAACTGTCCTATATACTATTCAATATAGGATGGTTCTTCAAAAACCATCCTATATGACTTAGAAATATGGGATAGTTTTCAAAAACCATCCTATATTTCTCTGTATATACCATCCTATATTTCTCTGTATATAGGATGGTTTTTGAAGTTTTGTCCTTTATTTAAACAAATTTATAAGACGATTATTGGGAAACCGTCCTATATTAGACACATTTATAAGATGCTTATTGGAAAACTGTCATATATTAGACACATTTATAAGAAAGTTATTTAAAAACCATCCTATATTTCAACAATATTACCCACACATATAGGATGGCTTTTGAAAAAACGTCCTATATTTTGCATATTTATAAGACAAGTTTTTGGAAACCGTCTTATAAAAGTTAATCTATATAAGACAGTTATTCAAAAATCATCTTATAATATCTTTAATATAAGATAGTTTTAGAACCTTCTTATATTGGTTTTCATTTTATAAGACGGCTAGGTATAAGACAGTTTTGTAACCGTCTTTTATAGTCGTTTAAACCCCTTGCTATAGTAGTGATAGTGTCTTGTATGACAACAAAAGAAAGATGGAATTATGGAACCCATTAACCATGCCATCCTTTGGAAGATGGCACATTTCGTGGGCTATAATAGCCAAACATTCATAGATGAAACTACTATACAAGTTGCTTATGGTATTATAAGTGGTTCCACCTGTCTACCCTTAACTACCTTCAATTTTATATAGCTAATTAAATGAAATTATCATATCCTTCTAATTAAATTTTGTAGGAGATTTTTACCCAAGAAAGCATGAGTACAAGAACTCTAAGTAGCACTACGAGCAACAATGACATCCTGTATAGGGCGATAGGCAAGAAGGACCACTCTAGTTGAGTAAGGGTCTTAGGGTGCAAAATTGTTCCTTACAAATTCTTTGGCAAAAGAATACCTATAGTTAATGATCCGAAGGCCTACAATGAGTTGTGTGAGAAGATAAAAAATGATATAATTAACCAGTTGCATGAGGGAGGCTTGGTGATAGCTTCTTGGTCCCCTATACCTCCATCAAATGCTAGCTATAATTCTCCTATCAAAGATGTCTATGAAGGAGAACTTGTGACCTTCGAAAGAGAAACTCTAGCCAAGGAAGTATACACATAGAAACTGGAATTTTTTTTATTATCATTCTTAATTCTCCTATCTCAACCTCTCTTGTGTATGATGTATTTATGATTTGCAAGTGAGTCACTGCACATTGGCCCTAGATACCCTTCAAAACATCTTCATAGTTGGATCATGTTATGAGCATGAATCAACTATTTTGCATGGGATTAGTATGCCTCCATGTACTAAGCACGTACTGATTACCAACTTCCTACCTTTCATTGCCTTTGGAAATGAAAATTACTATAACCATTGGGCACGCAATTGCATATCATGCGGCTTAGCCAGAGGAATTCATCATTCCCATAAAGTCCATGGTATATATCTTTTCATACTACCTTCTTCAATAATAATTTTTAGCTAGATACCTTAGTTTAATTGTTTATTAACTATATCTAAGGTTAATCATCGGCAAAAAGTGCTATCAAAGTCACCCACCATTGCACCATTAGCTACACCAATGGAATCAATACTAGTATTTATGTTACTTTTCAACATAAAATTGAATATATTCATTTATCAATATTAATTGACTAAAAATATCTATAACTTTTACAATAGTTGTTTAAGGATCGCATGGAAGTCCCACCTAACATGCATTAATCCCTAAGGTTACTCTACAGACTCATCAATGAAGATAGAACAATCAACCTCATCCAGATCAAGGAGGGAGTGCTTGCCTATGTCATTGTTGAAGTGCCACTTATGGTAGAGGACCATTAGGAGTTTGCTAATGGGATCAACTTGAGCACCCTCACATGTGGTATATGCAAATATCTACTTATAAAATATTTGACATTACATGTTATTTTTTCATGGTAGGTAATAATTATTTATTTTATGCAGCTTCCTGCATTATGCAACAAGCCTTTATGAGGTCAAGGATGTACTTTACCAATTCCTTGACCCGAGCATCATTTGTGGAATGGAGGACCAATGGCCGATACATAAGCATACTGATGACATGTTTCTAGGGTTCTTCTAGTGTTCCAAGGGGAAAGGGTTAATGACTCCCTAAAATAATGAGTAAGTTCTAAATTTTTTTGTTTTCTTGACTTATTCTAAATACATAAGGTTGTGTACATAAGGCTCATTGGATGTTGCTCATTTAGATGTGCTTGGTGGCCATGCTTTCTTTTTTGTTCTTGTGGATTGCACTTTCATCCCACCTTTGTATAATTATAAATAAGTAAGCTTTTAGTCTTTTCATGTATTATGTATATATAAGTAACTTTTCATCCATATCTAATGCATTTGAAGTATAAATTTGTAGAGCATGATTAACATAGGCTAATGTGATAGAGACTATGTAACCATCGAAACTCATTTGAAAGAATATCAAGGTATTAAAAACAAATAATTACTCTATTTTATAACTAATTAAACTTATAGTATTACAAATAATATTTATTGATTATTTTTGTTTTCTTTGTTGAGTAGTGCCTTAGACAACAGTTGTATTTGGGAGTATGGGTAATATGTGTTGAGATACATGAGGACCCTAGTCCTTGATGGTGCTGCTATCTCTCAATTAAGAAAGGTAAGACACTTCTTACTAGTCATAATCTTATATTTTTTTGCAATTTTTTTATGAATTTTAGCTCTAAAAAGATGTGTCAACTTAATTAAATATGTGTATTGCAGAGTCTTATGCTTACTGAGTGGGCAAACAAGAACAATTATTCCAAAGCAAACCTTAACAAAATACAAAATGAATGGGTTGAGTATGTTATGAGTTTCAATTAGAACAATTGGAGTGACTATATGAACGTAATTTGCCTTATCCATAATAAAGTATTCTTTTATTAATATACATGTGTTCTTCTAGTTTTCAATATTTTCATTGACATATATGTATGTATGTATGTATGTATGTATGTATGTATGTATGTATGTATGTATGTATGTATGTATGTATGTATGTATGTATGTATAATGAGATGAATGAGAGCTATGCATATATGGATTTGTAAATGAAATGAATGTGGTGGTTGCATTTGCAATTGATATGCATGTGCTCTTCTAGTTTCATTATTAATTTTCATTGAACTATTTATATTTTATGGGATTGATGAATGAGGGGAACTTGGAGTATTGAAGTAAATGGTTATGTGCATAGACTTGTAAATGAACTGAATGTGGAGGTTGCATTTTCTTAATATGCATGAGTTCTTCTAGTTTTCATTATTTTCATTGAAGTATATATATTTTATGGGGTCAATGAATGAGGGGAACTTGGAGTGTGAAAATAAATGGGTATGTGTATGGACTTGTAAATGAAGAAATGTGGAGGTTGTAATGAATATGTTGTGGTTTCTTTTATGATGTCTTTTCAAGATAGATATGGATGATGATGAATTTAGATGTTTTACACCCTACCATGAAGTGAATGAATGTTTCTTTTTCATGCGTTTAAAGATTGCAAGAATAATGTTGCAAATGACACATTCAATGTATGGAAAAATACTAGTAATTGCAATGTAAAGTTGTTTTTTAAAATGACTTGAAAAAAAAAAAAAAAATTTAAGTTGTTTTGAAAAAGACAACTTGGAAAACAATAGTTTTTAAAGTTGCTTTGAAAAAACTTTAAAAACTACTATTTTTAAAGTTGTTTTAAATTGACTTTAAAAATCATGACTTTTAATGTCATTTCTTAACCGACTTCTTTTCTTACCAATTTTCTAAGTTGGCTCTATAGAAGTTGGTTAATATACCAACTTCTATTAGTGTTTTTAACCAACTTTAAAAGTATCCTACATAGTAGTGCATCTTAACTTGGTTCTGGCCATCAAATTTCATCTTGACCACTGAGCTACTTCCCAATGGTAAAGTCTAGGCCCTCGAGATTTCATGTTTGTGAAACCAAAGAAACAAAACCTAAAAATCAAGTTTTTTTTTTTTTAAACATTTTCCTTACATGTGCCTGGTATTACAACTTATGCCACCCACATTTCTATAAATATGATGTCCCTTAACTCATTTAGAGAATAGAATTAAATGAAAAATAAAAGGGTTCATTTTAGGTAGAGTTTATTCTCACATTCTCTCTCTTTCTTAATGTTAAGTGTTTAATTTTGGCCAAAAGACCCCTAGTTTAGCATTTAATTAGATCATCTAACTCATCAAATTGATAATTTTTGGATAAAATATGAATTTTAGCTTAAATTGACCATCCAACCATCAATTTGTCAAATTTAATGGTCATATGATCATCAGAGCTAATCAAATGCTTAATCTATGATTTATATGACTCTAATCTAGTATTATATCTTGTAGGTCAAATAGATCATGGTTTGAAGGGATAATTTTATGGTGTAGATCAGTTCGATTGGACATTTGATGGGTCAAATTATGCTAATTAGTGTCAAATAAAAACTCAGTAGTGCACATTATCCAAAAGGATATTGAATGAGCCAGATCAATCACAAAGAAATTGGAATGGTTTCCTAAAGGAAAAAGAGTTGTAATTAGAGGAAACGATTTCATGGTTAAGATTGCCTAAGGGATTAAATTTAGAATGAAGAGGTATAATTCAAGGAGATAGAAGTTTCCTAATAGGAAACTAACTCCTCACCATAAGGAAAGGATAAGGAAAGTGGGGGAGAATACAATTAGAAGGGGGAAAGCTTTATAAGAGGGAACCCGTGGGAGCCCAAAGGAGGTCTGATTGTTTTTCATTTGTTTTTCTTTTGCTTGCCTTTCTTTCTCTTCATCATTTTCTGTTCTTTCCAATTAGTTTGTTCTCCTCATTTCTTTTGTTTCCTATCTTTTACTGTCTTCCACTTCTCTCTTTTTCACCCTCTACTTCACCTTTCCTTATCTCTTTACCTAGATTGACTATGTTCCCTGCCTCTCTCCATCGTCATCTACCCAGCTCCTCTTTTTCCCTTTCTCGGTTTCCAAAAGGAAACCGAGTTCCAGTTTTCCTCTTGCTTCATCACCATCAATGCAGCCCTCTTTCCCACTCGTCTCTTCGTTCTTTCTCATTTTCTTTTCTCTCCCTCATTCTCTTGTCCCTTCTCCATCTCACTTATCATCTTTCTCTATTAACCGGCAACACCTGCGGGTGTCTCCTCTTCCTCAATCTCCCTTTGTCTGTATCAACCCAATGCAAGCACCAGTCATCCGCCAGTCCGTTACCATATCCACCATCCAACACTGGCAATTCTCCACTCCACAGAACCCGACGCCCGGACCTCTTCTGTCTCCTCTGCTCCGTCGTCTACCTAAAGTAGACAAACCGACTTGGACCAGATAGGCCAGCCACCAGCATCGTCATCATCCTATCCTCGTTGGTTCCCTGTACACCATGCTTCACCGGTAATCCACCTTTGCTCTGTTCCCTTCCCTATTCTCCAACTGGGCACCACCACACCGCACCAGTCTCTGCTTCACCATCCTTTACCAGCGTCGTCTCCATCATGCCAGGGTGCTCTGGCAGGCAAGCAGCGCCATCTACCCTTGTTTCGTCAATTTTCTATTTTACAAGAAAAGGAAGGAACTTTAATGGAAAATTCCACTTTTCGTCATAGAACAATAACTCCAATTACATTTTTTGTCCTATTACTATTCGTATCTGCATTCTATTTTATTCCTATTTTATTATCTGTGTTCTATATTATTCCATTATTAATCTAGGAACTCTTTAACCGAGTCAATGGTTCTACTTTAATCGCAGGATTTCTTCAATTTATCATCTATTTCGCATCTGATTTTCAATCAACTTTTAGATTTTATTTTTAGTACATCCTATAGCTTGTTTATGATTCCTGATCTTCAATATGAGATTAAGAAATTAGATCTAAGCCGTTAAAACTCAAAACCTTTATCTAGATCAAATCTTTGAAATTTTGGAGAATCTGCCTAATCCATCCATTGGATCATTAATTAGAAGCACCAAAAAGATGTTGATGAAGGTCGATTGAGATTGAAGATATCATACTTAAAGAAATTGACAATAATCAATCTATGGAAGTTGATTTTTTTGTTTCGTAGTAAAATTTCTATATATTTGAGTTGGACCTCAGGAATTTTCATTAATCTAAAGCCTGATTGCACTTTCATTTAATTTTAGTAATTTATTTTTAATTTTTGAACAATTAAATTTTATTTAAACTAAAAATTATTAAAGCAAGTCCCTGTGGGATTGACCCGTACTTGCATACGCTACACTACAATAGCCCATGCACTTACGATAAAATAACAAGTTTTTGACACTGTTACTAGGGACCCACAATAGAGTTTTCATAAATTTTGATTAAAATTTCAAAAAATTAAAAAATCCAAAATTAAAAAAAAAATTAAAAAATTTTAAGAATTGCATACTTTTAGCATTTTAGGCATTTTTAGCTAAATTTTTCAATTTTCTTAGTGCATAATCACTCTGTTTCCTGAATTTGATACTTATTGCTATTTTCCTTTTTCAAGAAATAGAAAAGTGGAGGAAATTAGCAAGTGGATCTTTATCAAATAAATAAATAATTTTTCTGCTTTCCTAGAATAGGATTTTCCTTTTCTTTTTGAGTGAATTTTGTATTGAGGATCATTGTAACTTGCAATTTTTAATTCTAATATTAAAAGCTTTGTATGAAACAGGACAAGTGTAGGATAAGGAGGCCTACACTTGATCTTTATTAGAAACCCCACTGTAAGTTTTTCTTACTCCTTTTATTTCTTAGATTAGGGTCATTTAGAATAATTTTACATTGTTTAATAATATAATTGCATATAGAAAGCATCTTTGATAATTGTTGCATTTTTAGGATTTTGCATTAGTTTATTGCCTTTAATTGCACTTTTAGGGCACATTTATTATTTTAAGGTGATTTATATGTTGATTGAATTTTCATGGAGTGTGAAAATTAATTAGTAAGGGCACTCACAAGATCAAGGGTGGATTTCATCACCATTTCTTGGCCCACCTAGGATAATTACTACAATCGTGAAACCCTACCTTTTAAATTAATTTAAAATTAATTAGAAGAGACCTATAGGGCCATCACATGCTCGTAGGACCCTCTTACTAAGATGCAATATATTGTCACTCTAGTAGCTTCTAAACATTGTGGTTATAATGGGTGTCTTAAAATCTAAGTGATTTTCCAATGCCTTTAGTCAATATTTGTTGATGTCTAAACGCCTCCTTACATGAAGATTGTAATAACCACTTTAGCGCAGAACCTAACTGATAAGCAATAGTCAAATATGAAAGATAGGAGGAGCACTAGATTAGTCTAATCTAAAACCAATGTCCCCACACAAATTCAAGAACATCAAAATATTGTTACTTATTATTCTCAAGGATTATATTTGATTGTGCCCTTTATTTATGCATCATATTAGGAAGTTAGGTTGAAGAAAAACCTTTTTGGGAAAGGAAGAGTAAAGTTATACACCTATTTCAAGACAATGTTAAGGAAATGAAGGAAAAAGTTAACTTGATTATAATGGTCATTGTTATCCCTTAATTTGGCCAAGAAAAGGGTTATTCATCTCCAAATGGTCCAACAAAATGCATGGTAGTACACGAAGTCATTATGTCACCATCGCCTCAATTTTTGAGGTAGAGGAATTATATTAACTACCATGAAATTTTGAATATGGGGGATCATCAATATGATTCCCCATAATTAAAAATCTTGGTGATCTTTGTTGTTTTAATATTACTACCACCAAAAATTTTAGGGTGGAGACAATATATATAGATTACCACGAGATTTTGAAGTGGCATGAGAAATCTCGCTATTCCATCTTAGGGCTAGGATTAAGACAAATAAGCTGACCCAGTTAGCTCTAGGTTTAGAAAGTAAGTTAGGCCATGTCTAGTTGAAGATGTAAAACTTGGCGCTTCCTGGGAGGTAACCTAGATGTTTTTCAAATCTCCATCTTCTACATCCTTCCATTATCATATAGATCCTATGTTTTCCTACATTGAGGACAATGTTTCATATAGGTTGGGGGGTGTAGATGCACATAGAGATTTTGAATTTTCTTGAGTTTTTTTCATTCTTTAAAAAAAAAATTAAAAAGAAAAGTTTGTAAGGAAGAGTTCCCTTACTGTGATGAGAACTAGATGTTCAGAATTTAGTAATTCCTCTATTTTCATTCCTTAATGGGAATGCATATGATTAGTTTTGTATATTATTCATGCGTTAAAGAATTTTATGAAAGTTAATTATTGGGAACCATTTACACACAACACATAGTCAAGACTAATAGAGAGGTATGACTTAGAGACCTTAAGGAAAATCAATGGAGACCTATAACCCAGTGAGTTTAGGGACTATCTTCTTAAGAGTTATAAGTAATTCCACAATTTATTCAACATATATAACTTAGTGTGATCCTATTATCCTTGCTTTAGTTAAACATCAAGAAGTAATAGCTTTATTTTCAAAAAAATTATTAAACCTGATAGGTTTTAGGAAACTTAGGAAATGATATAGACCATCCTTGCTCAACCTAGAGATATAAAGCCTACTTAGTATATTATACCACTAATTAACCCCTTTGAGCCTATTATTAATCCTTTTCTTTCTTAACCCCATTGACCTTAACCCAAAACAAGCTAGTAAAATAAATATCCATTACCCATTGTCAAAATGAGTAGAGTTAGTAGAAAAGGTTCAAAAGAAGGAAAAAAGTCAAAGAAGTGTGAAAATTAGCCATCTTTCTTCCAAAGAAGCTAAAAAAAAAAAATTGAAAGAGAAAGAGAAAGACAAAAATATGAAAGAGATATTCACTTCAAGTACAACCCTAAGGAAAGTTGTCCTAACGAATATTCACTAAAGACCTCTACTCAATTTTGAACCTTTGAAATCCCTATACCCTTCTTTTCTGAACCTGTCCTATACCTACGTTTCGTCCTAGTTAAAGACCTATAGATCTTGGGTGGAACATGGCCTTAGAGAATATTAAAAGAAGGACTAAAAGACCCCTAATATTCTTAGTGATAACATCCACTCTTAGGGATCACTTTCTTGTGTCTCATGAGCATTTAAAAGATTTTTGTGAACCATTAGCTTGTTGGATTCAATCACGTAATGAGATAAATATGTTTAAACCCTTTTCTGAGAGTATACCTATGAGGATTTGAGGTCAAGACATATTTTCAATGGAATATAAGCATATCTGGTTAGAAGTCAAGATTTATGTAGCTGTACACACACACGCACTCTGAGAACTAACTCAAATAAAATGTCTTTAATAAGTGTATGATGTGTAAAATTGTCAAATCTTCTCCATTAAGTTGTGAAAATCCAATATAATGCTAATGAATGAGGAGTCTTTGAGAAAAAAATAGGAAACTTAACCTTATTGAATTTTGTAGGTATATTCAATGCAAGCCCTCATGAGGCATAACTTGTCCACTAGGGATAACCTAAGGGTTTAGGGGCTTGTTGAATATGCCCAATGCAATCATGAGTGCTTGTGAAAGTGGCACCTTGTATCAATATTTGTAAAATGATTTTTTGCATGTTTTTCTCGGGACTAGCAAAATGCTGGTTGGGGGTGTGTTAAGTGTTTAGTTTTGGCCAAAAGACCCCTAATTTAGCATTTAATTTGATCATCTAACTCATCAAATTGATAATTTTTGGATAAAATATGAATTTTAGCTTAAATTGACCATCAAACCATTAATTAGTCAAATTTAATGGACATATGATCATCAAAGCTAATCAAATGCTTAATGTATGATTTAGATTACTCTAATCTAGTCTTACATCTTGCAGATCAAATAGATCATGGTTTGAAATGCTAATTTTATGGTGCAGATCAATTGGATTGGATATTAGATGGCTCGAATTGTGTTGATTAGTATCAAATCAAAAATCAACTGTGCAGATTATCCAAAAGGACATTGAATGAACTAGATCAATCACAAAGCAAAATGGAATGGTTTCCTAAAGGAAAAAGAGTTCTAATTAGAGGAAAGGAGATCATGGATAAGATTGGCTAAATAAGGGATCAAATTTGGAATGGAGAGGCATAATTCAAGGAGATAGAAGTCTCGTAGTAGGAAACTAACTCCTCACCATAAGGAAAGGATAAGGAAAGTGGGGGAGAATACAATTAGAATGGGGGAAAGCTTTATGAGAGGGAATCTGTGGGAGCCCAAAGGAGGACTGACTGTTTTTCGTTTGTTTTTTCTTTGCTTGCCTCTCTTTCTCTTCATCGTTTTCTATTCTTTCCAATCAATTTGTTTTCCTCTTTTCTTTTGTTTCCTATCTTTTACCATCTTCCACTTCTCTCTTCTTTACCCTTCGCTTCACCTTTCCTCTTCTCTTTACCTATATTGACCCCATTCCCTGCCCTGTCTATTGTTTTGCCCAATCTTCTATGCTTCTCTCCATCATCATCTACCTAGCCCCTCTTTTTCCCTTTCTCGGGAAACCGAGTTCCAGCTTCCCTCTTTCTTCATCATCATCGATGGAGTCCTCTTTCCCACTCCTCTCTTCTTTCTTTCTCGTTTTCTTTTCTCTCCCTTGTTGTCTTCTCCCTTCTCCATCTCACTCATCATCTTTCTTTATTCACCTACAACACCTACATATGTCTCCTCTTCCTCAATCTTTCTTGTCTGTATCTACCTAATGCAAGCACCGATCATCTTCCAGTCCGTCATCACATCCACCATGCAGCACCTGTAATTCTCCACTCCATAAAACCCGATGCCCAGACCTCTCCTATCTTCTCTACGTTGTTGTCTGCCTAAAGTAAATAAACCGACATGGAGTAGATAGGCCGGCCACTAGTGTTGTCATCATCCTATCCTCATTGGTTCCCTATACACCATGCTTCATCAATAATCTACCTTTGCTCTGTTCCCTTCCCTGTTCTCCAGCTCGACACCACCAAACCGCACTAGTCTCTGCTTCACCATCCTTTACCGACATCGTCTCCATCACGCCAGGGTCCTCTTCAACATAGCACCGCATAGACGTTGTATCCACCAGCTCAGGGCAGCAAGCAGCAGCATCTTCCTCTTATTTTGTCAATTTTCTATTTTACGAGAAAAAGAAGGAACTTTCAGGAAAAATTCCACTTTTGCTCATAGAACAATAATTACAATTACATTTTTTGTCCTATTATTGTTCTTATATACGTTCTATTTTGTTCTTATTATGCTATTTTTGTTTTGTGTTATTCCATTATTAATCCTGGAATCGTTTTATCCATCCATGTTTAACCAAGTCAATGGTTCTACTTTAATCACATGATTTCTTCAATTTCTCATCTGTTTCACATCTGATTTTCAATCAACTTCTAGATCTTGTTTTTAGGACATCCTATAACTTGTTTATTGTCCCTCATCTTCAATCTGAGATTAAAAAATCAGATCTAAGCTGTTACAATCCAAAACCTTTATCTAGATCAGATCTTTGAAATTTTGGAGAATCTGCCTAATCCATTCATTGAATCATTAGTTAGAAGCACCAGAAAGATGTTGATGAAGGTTGATTGAGATTGAAGATATCATATTTAAGAAAATTGACAAAAATCAATCTAGGGAAGTGGATTTTTCTTGTTTTTTTAGTTAAATTTCTATCTTTTTTAGTTGGACCTCTTGAATTTTCATTAATCTAAAGTTTGATTACACTTTTATTTAATCTCTATCATTTATTTTTAATTTTTGAATAATTAATTTTTATTTAAACTCTAAATTATTAAGGAGAATCCATGTGGGATGGACTCATACTTGCATACACTGCACTACAATAGCTTGTGCACTTGTGGTAAAACAACACTTAATTAGTTTTAGGATTTTCACTTGCGTGTAGATTAAGGATTACAATCTTCATTTGGAAAACAATTTAGTGAAATTTCAAGAGGTTCTCCCATAGGAATAATCCCAATACATAAACTACATTGGATACAAGGAAATTGAGTTCTCACTCCTCAAAGAGAAAATCCCTTTTTTACTTTATTTTTTTATTTTATTTCTTACATCTTAAAAATGGAATAGGATTTCTAATTAAAATCCTCCTCTAGTGGAATTTGTAGAGGATATTTAATAGAATTCACATTTTGTTTTCTATATTGGCTATAAATGTGCTTTCTTTCCTTCAAAGCTTAGAGGATTAGTGGAATGTCTAATCCTCTTTTGAAGAGAAAGAGGCATTTTAACCCTAGAAGAAAGAGCTGGTTTTTTCAAGATTACTTTTCATATAATTAGTTCTTCATTTTCAATTTTCTTTTATTTTATTTTTTTCCCCATTCTCTATCTTTGAATCTAAGGATACAACCCTAAGTATCCTATTGGAGAAACTTCCATTTTTAGGGTTCTAACAAAGTGGGTTTACTTTTCAAAAAGTTGTAGTTTAAGAATGGGAAATCTTGAATTCCAAGATTGATCCCCTAGAACTTCCTACTATTTTCTTTTATTTACTCAAATTTACACTTTTTAAGAATGAAGGACCTAAGAAAAATCCCTTCCAATGGTCTTTTCTTTAAAGAAGATACTCTAGAATTAAAGTAATTGTAAGGAAAAAGTCTAACATGATGTATGATTTTTTTCAAATTGGAAGACAACTTGATTTTTTGCAAATTTTCTTTTGCCTTGATTTTTATTTTAAAAATTCAAGGAAGACAGAAGTTATTTCCATCATATTTCATGGAAAACATCTTCTTTCGAGAACAAAATAAAAAATAAATCTATGTTCTTCTTCTTAAGCATAGCATATTACTACTTAGGGTAGCTAAAATATATATTTCAAATCCCATGCATATTTCATTTCCCTTCATTGTTTCAATTCCTTTGCATATCTCTTTTATGGTTCACACTCTCAATTATCATGTCCTTGGTTAATTTTTAATTCTATCATTCATTCTATTTGAGTTTTTAGTTAGTTTCATATAATTGCAAGTCATTTGTCATTTCAATTCATTAGTTTCTAGTATAGCATTCTCATGTTTTCAAGGGTTTCTTGTTTATGTCCCATGATTGATTGGTGATTCATGTATACTTCTAATTCATTTACATATAGTTTTCTTATGTTCAATTTATGTCCATTTCATGTTTGTTCTATGTTCAATTTATTTCATTATTGCCTCATTATTCTTGTTTTAGTCTATTACATGTTTCATAGAGTATGAAATCATGCACTTCTAGTCTCCAATTTAGCATTAAGGATTAGCATTTATTGGATATCCCTAAAGGCATGTTTGCGATCCCCATTTTTATGCATCATTTGCTCTAGTCAATTATTCTTCTCTTATTTATTATAATTGATGTGAGTGTGTGCATGTGTGAATGACTTTCTTTAGACATTTGTTATTTACTTCTATGCGCTTACTTTAGATTATCATTTTAGTGAAAGGAAAATTCAAACTAAATTAGGTTTTCAACCTTGAAAAACAAGGGGGTTCATTTGGTTGCATTGCTTATTATTTTAGTTCTTGGAGATGTCCAAACTTGGATATCTGATTTAGCAAACTCATTTGAGCCAATAGAGACCTAGGGCCCTTTTTACCTTAGGTGGTGATTCCTCCCTTATAATCTACTTAGGTTCATCTAAATTTGGGTTAGAAATTTAAATAAAACCATTAAAAAGGTCAAACTAATTCTAGCATCTTCCTCCTAAAGCTAGAAGGGTAATGAAAGTTAAAAGAAACATATTAATTCTATAAGCCATCTCTAATTGTTATAAAGTCACAAATTCTAACCTAGGATAAGATAATAAAACCATTTTTGAACTTGTGTTATACCTAAAAAATGATGACATTGTCCAAAAAAATAATATAATCTTCTATTGATTTTTTATAGTCAAGACATCCCACTCAGTCTACATCTTAGTAGACTAGAATGTTGAATGTCTTTGAGCAAGTGAATAGAAGGCCATGATCAATAGTTCCCTTTAAATATTACATGATTTTTTTTTACAGATGACCAATGTTCTGTAATTGGTGATGCATGTACCGACATAGCCTACATATTGAATGGGTTAAGGTAATGTATTGAAGGGCCTCAACTATGCGTCAATATTTTTTAGGATCATCAAAGAGATAACCATGTTTCTAGTGACCTCAATTCAAGTTGCTATTGAGATGGTTAGAGTTTATGTTCTAGTCATGTTGGATCATATGAGTATATCAAGAATACTTTCTTTAAGAAAGGATGGTATGCATATAGTTCCGTCAAAACTTAAATACAAAAAACAAAAACAAAAAACAAAATAGTGGAGGTCTTGGAGATCTTTTAATACATTTTTGTTCAATGAGGAGAGGGATAAAATCTTACTATAATATGGAAATAGCCTTACTATTTCTTGACTCAAGTCATAGCAACTCTATTCATGGCTAGCACTTAGATTTATCATTGTACTCATTTCTTTATAGAACTTTGATTAATGATGATAGATGATACTAAATGTCAATAGAACACATATATGACTCTTTAACTATTGAGTTGTACTAATGGCATGCCATATATTCTTCAAATTCAAGAAAATGTATTGCATTGCTTGATATAGCTCTTGTAGGCAAAATTTAAGCTCTTTTCTTATTGTTGTTTTTTTTCTCTCTTACATTTATAACTACGAGCCAATTTGCAATCTTGCATATCCAAATCTATTTGAAAGGTTAAAGTAGAAGCAAGTTATTAACTTGGGCTTGCATCATATGATCTTTCACTAATAAGAAGTTTAATCAAGCATCATTGCATTTAAAACAAGAATATAATGCCCTATTAGAAAGTCATACTTTTTCTTGGTTTGCTTTTGAATAGAATGATGTATTAGAAGACTTAGGGGGGTTTATATAACTATGTTTCTTGGATATTTCTGAGATATCATGGCATATCTCAAATGTCCAGCTTATTTAACAACAATATCTTGGGAAAATTTTAGATATCAAGTTTATTTATCTTGAATATCTTGGGCATATGTGAGATATCATGTTTATTTAATTGTGATATCTTTGGCATATGTGAGATATCAACTTTATTCAACATTATCATAGTTGATATGTTTAGTGTTTTTAGAGATATGCCAACCCCTCATAATATAGAATTTGCTCATTTGTAGTCTTGTAGAGAGAGAGAAAAAATCATCTTCAAACACATAATTTTTTAGAGAGAGAAAAAATGGGAGTCATATAATCTCTTCCCTGTTTCCTCATCCTGTAAAGGAGGTTCGACAAGCAGAGGAAAACTATTTAGTGCCAACATTTGTCACCACACTAAATCCTGATCATCGACGTCTCCACAAGATCTCTCTCATAGCCACCATTGGTCTTCTCCACTAGAGCCTCTTCATTGCAAAAACCCTGCTTGCGTTCTGCAAGGTAAGCAGATTCTTAGGTCCTTAATTTGTCTGCATATTGCTCTATGTTTTTGAGTAAAGGTTACTCTCTCACATACCTAGTTCCACCTTCTACTTATCTTCAATTCAATATATACTATGAATTACAAAGAAGAAATGTTCCTTTGATTTTGATCACAAACTGGATTCCAAACATTGCTTTCTATAGAGGGACTCCAAACCTAAAACCCTACTTTTCTTAATAGTTTCATTTTGTTGTTGAAAATGAAATAAATGAATGATTTTAGAGACCTCTATGGCATTTCTAAACTTCATGTGAATAAGGAGAGTGGGAGGAAAGATGCTTTCTAGTTGACTTCTAATTAGAGAGAGAATATTTGTAGTAATGAATTAGAACACTTGAAATTTTAATTCCAAAAAATAGAACTTGGCATATAACAAGAAATTCCTAGCTCACCTACAGACAATAAACAAAATGTAAACTTATTACAAGTAGATTGTAGCTCATGTATAGGCATATAAATTGGAAATACATATTATATGGAAAACAAAAACCTAAAACAATTAGTGGAAAGAACTCATAATAAATGTAGACAATATGACTATATAAGCACGAAAAATGCACCCAAAGCCTATCAAATAGGAACATTATCCTATAAACATTATCCTTTAATTGATTCCAGATAAAAGCATTACAATGAGAAGCACATTAGTGAGCAATAGTAAACTTGAATAGAAGTAATAGATATAAAGGATTTCATCTTGTCAGACACTTTTTAAGTAAGCCCCTTATACTATCTTTGGTTTAGTATTCTAGCTCTAAAGGTTAGCCTTGACTGCTTTTTGAAACTTCCACTAGAAAAAACTTAACTATCTGCGTTAGAGTCCAAATGAAGATGTTAATTGATTGAATTACTTGCTCTTAAGATGACTATTGAAACACTAATTGAAATATTTGATTAATACTAAAAAAATTATGATGTAGCGCAAATAAAATCTACACTAATTACTAATCAATGAGTTTCATATTCAGTTAGTAAGTTATGGGTAACAAAATAAACAAAATAGCATGCATCTAAGAATTTTCATCGCTATTTATCATAAATCTGACAATAGGCAGTCAAGAGCAACATGTATGACTGTATAGGAGCAGCAATAGTAAACTTCAAAAGAAGGTAAACAATATGACTAGTTTCATTGTTTCAGTTATATATGAGAATTATGGCAATGTTGTTGTGTTGTGCGTATTTATTTTGGTGGGTTTTGGTAAGATGGCATTGTTCAATATCTAGCTCATTGCTTCTGATATGTTTATATTCAAAATAGGGGTTGTACATAGTTCAGATTTCAGCTGTTTACGATTCACTATTTCTCTTAGTACAACTATCAAACATGCTATAAGAGCCAATATTGACATTTTAATATGAACTTATACTAGCTTCTTGATATGCTAGAATAGATGTTACATTTATGTCATAATGTTAAACACTATTTTTAGCTTTTTATTGATAGTTTCTTTTGGTAGCTCCAAGTCTAAAACATCCTTTAATGGCTAAGTGGAGAAGTGTAAACAGGGGTGAACTATGTAAACAGGGGATTATGAACATCAGTTTCTTGTTCTTAAACAAGTTCTTAAATATGTGTTTTTGTTCCAGGAATTCACACTAGATTTAGCTAACAGTAACTAAAAAATTCTAACTTAAGTAAATGGAAATATAGCATCTTGATTTTGGCCGATTAAGTAAGCAAAATGGCATATATTCCTCTAGAACAAGTTGGGTCATTGATATCCATAAGGTGGTATACAAGGTGGTTATGGTCATGGATTTTCTCCTCGTAGACCCAAGTTCATATCCCACCTGGCACTAACACTGATGTGCATGGTCCACAGATGATTAAGTGCATCCGCAGTGATTAGTCTCACATTGAAGGTGTTGGGATACCTTGTGATATCAAGAAGATGGTTTGTGAATTGGTGCCAGATTCCAATTTGATCATTGTAATAGCTTTCTCCTTTAACTATCTTGCCTGTTATTATAGTGGCATCAAAATAGAACTTGCTAACTAGGTGCAAGAACTCTCCCAATCAACGCAATTTTGCACTTTTCGCATTTCTCTTGAACCCTGAACTCTATGTTTTCAAGTGACAACAAAGGATGAGTATTGTGGATTCCCTAATTTCACCAAAACCAACTGACATGGAGAACCAATGTCATTGAGCACTCCTCCAATCTATTGTACATAAGAATATGAAACTTTAATTTCCAAGAAAATTTTGTTTCCTCTATCCTCTGACAAAGAGAAACTATGGCAGTCATCAAACCTTAACAAGGTAAACACTATGGCCATTGTTATGTGGGTGCCTCTAAGACTTGATTCTTTCAGACTTGTTAGACTAACACTTTTACTATGGATCATATTATGAGTTCCTTTGTACCAACATATCTATTTGCATTAACTTATATTAAAACCTTAGTCTCCAGGTGCATTAACTTCCATTCTTTCTCTGTATTGTCAATCAAATTTGCCTCTCATCTATTGTTCTCCTTAGAACAATACCTCAAACTACATTGTATATGAGCTCTAGTTCATCTAGAAACCAAAAAACCAAATCCCAATGCACACCATGAACTACACTGACACTTCCAAAACTAACCAACCATTACAAAATTACTACAAGTAGAAAGATCACTAGCTATATTGCTTTCAACTACTCTCTTCTAATGCATCCTATGATTTATATGATCTATTTGAGACCTTTTGATAGACCAAATAGCAAATGTATTTCTTTTTAGATACCATGCAAAAGAAAGGATAGAGTTCCTGTGACACCTAATCTTGTTGATGGCAAAGAGCCGGACACTGTGTATGAAGGCATAGTTGAGGCAGATAAAGGGCCCTATAATAAATGGACTAAAGAACAAGAGGACTTTATCCTTGAAACACTCTATGATGAAATAATAAAGGGTACAATCATTGCAAGACAGAGTTTGCCAAACGGTGTGGTGATTAAGGAATTGCTGTTTCGGTTCAAAATCTAGTTTGGAGTTGATTTGATGATGAAGTAGTTGAATACAACGATAAGGCTTTTCAAACATAAGTACATTACACTCTCAAAGTTGAGGAATGGAGACTCAGGATTAGAGTAGGACATGGAGAGAAATTTCTTCCTTGCAACTTTGAAGATCATGAATACCCACTTGTAGGTAATGCACTACTCTGACACTATCGTATTATGCATCACCTTTATAATGCCCTTACAAATGTTTATGTGTCTATGCAATCAAATCTGGAGGCATGTTGCTTATTCAGTAGGAACATATGGAATTGTGAACACCTAGAGACAGTGTTTACGGGGAGCAGTGCCACTAGAGAATTCAGTTTTAGGATTAATATTTCTGCAAAATATGAGGCACTTCAAAAATCGAGCCTAGCCGAGAGTCAATATACACAAACAGTTGAGGAATTATACATACTAAATATGTCAAATGTGGATCCTAATGCATTTGACTCACAAGTCCTATATTATGGATAGGAAGTACAAGGGGACAATGATGGATTACAACCACAAGATCCATCTCAACACCTTCCACCACCCCCTGTTCACCTAGTTGCCTCCACAATATCATCCTCGATTCCCTCCTCTAGGACTATTAACAAGCGACAAGTGAGGGGAAAAGGGAAGTAAGTTGGTCAGGCAGCTTCTTTAACATTTAATGATCCCCCTCCATTCATTGATCCTTCCATTATATCAAGGCTAGAAAGACTGGCAAGTCTCAACAACATGTTGTGGATGACTACATTGGAAACTTTAGAGGGTCTCACTGAATTTGAGATAGTTAAGGTGTATGGTATTTGCAACAAACCAACCTAAGCTTTAGGGAGGGTTTTACTCGTTGGTCACAAGAGAGACAACTATTGTATGTGAGGATGCACTTGTAGGAAAGTGCACTTTCGAGGATTAGAACCACTTTTGTGGTTTTTGTTGTTTGAAACTTTTTGGTGTTTTTCTATGTTGGACCTTCGTAGGCATTTTTTAATTTAGTTATTGTTTATTATTACATATGTTAAGACCATGATATTATTTTTCTGCAGTGATGGATGTCACTACACCTTGGATTTTTAATCACACTTTTATTTGTCATCATTATATGATTTGAAACTTTAATTACAAATGGGTGATGCATTGATCTATATAACAATTTATATATTTTCCATGCTTGTAAATGTTGATTATCAGGTGTAATGTGTCACATGCATGAATTATGAAATTCCCAAAAAACTAAGGAGACTTTGCGTAAAATTCATTAAAATAAAAGTAAAATATTGTACTCTTCTATGTTTATGATGAAATTATCTCTAGCTATTACACAAAATTTGTTGTTTACCCATCATTACTTTCATAATGGGCGTTGGGGGTCCACGAGCACTTCACTCAACCATGAAGTGCTTCATGAAGTGTAGTATGTGGTAAGCGTGATAGTGTCATACATACTTACATAAACTATGCAACATGAGGAGGACGATATCGCACTGCCTATGCAAATGTCCTCGCCCATGCTTGCAAAAAAATAAATAAATAAATAATTGGAGGTTACAAGGAATTTCTGCATGTTTATGAAGAAACTAGGATGGGATTTCAAAAATTATATAGAATGCATCAGTTTCAATTTGATAAGTTGGTTGGTATTTTTTAGACCACCGGCCTCCTATCCGAAGCTCATTGGATGACAATGGAGGAGACGGTGGCAACCTTCTTAATGATTGTTAGTTAAGACTCGATATATGAACCCACAACAAAAGATCTTTTCAGATCCACTTTTACCATCAATACCAACTTCCACAAGATCCTTCCTGCGATGTTGCAATTATATAGTCACCTTATGGCTCCTCATGCAACAGAGGATGGCCAGAGATTACAAACAACTATTAGAGGACAACCATTTCAGGATAACTCCATTTGTCTTTTTTGATCTTTAATACAACAGTTTGGGATGTGGAACACTTAACATTCAATCTATCATTTTGTTTATAGGTTGCATTGGAGCTACAGATGGAACATTAATCCTAGCTAGGGTTTTTGGTGTGGGTCCTCACGATTTGACAAAGTGGCATAATAGGAAGGGGTTCAGTGCATAGAACATTCTTGCATGGTGCAATTTTGAAATGCAATTCACATATTTGCTTTCGGCTTTGAAGGGGCTGCACATGACTCTACTATGTTGAAAGAAGATCTTATGAGAGAAGGCACATAATTGACAATTCCTGAGGGTATATCCATTATGTGTTAATATGTTTACATTCGTAGGTTCTAACTTGATGGTTTGTTCATTAATCCCTGATGCGGTTATGGTGCAAGGAAGTACTACCTGATTGACAAGGGTTCTGCAAATAGGCAACAGTTTCTTGCCGTTATCGAAAGACCAGGTATCACCTGAAGGAGTTTGACCAAGGGATGCAACAACCACAATATGCAGGGAAGTTATTCAACCTTTGATATGCATCCTTGAGGAACACAATAGAGTGAACATTCAAAGTTCTAAAAGCCAAATTTCACATTCATAAGTCTGCCCCTCCCTTTCCTCTTAGGACAAATTAATCTTGTGAAGGCATTATTTACGCTACACAATTTTATGTAGCGGGAATGTGTTGATGACATGTGGCCGACAAAGGAGATGGAAGAGAATTTTGAGTCTAAAGGCAACAATGGCAATATACTCTTGAGCAATGATTTGGATGAGGAAGTTGTCATGGTTGTAGATTTGGAGAGGGTGAATGCTGGTATGCAAGTGCTATATCGGGATGAGGTGGAGATACGAGGCTTACAAGTAGCCCTAATGAGTGAAGATAATTCATAGAGCACAAATTTACACCCTACCCAAGAGTCCACTCATCGAGATGCTTCTGCTTGGCGAGCTTCCATTGCACAGAAAATTTGGTTCAATCATGTTCATAGAAATAAGCGATAGTTGTGAGACCATGATAAGGAACATATTGTCATACTAAAACTCTTTTTTGGTCTATTTAGTTGGTTTCTTATGAAAATTTAAATGATGACTTCTTATATTAATTATTTGTACTACTTACATAGCAAAATATATGCACATGATGTCTTCTTACAAAATGGAGCAAAACAACCACCCCATATGTGCATGCTTTTCTAATATCACAGGATACGATTTTTTAGCTAATGTTTCAAAATTTAATGTAGCACAATAGGATTTCCCTAATCCTATGACCTAGAGTCATCTAATTATGGATGAATTTGACATGGCATATAAGCTACTAATACATTTTTTTCCCAAAGCAAGTTCACTACCAACTGTAGTGGCATAGTTAATTCTACTTAATTCATTTTTTTTTAATGTGTTGTATTAGTGAGAATCTTATTTGATGATCAATGGAATGGGATAGAGTACTCATATCTTTCCCAGGAACACACACACACAAATTCACCAAGTTTAGGATGGATTGGTGTGTTTCTTCTATGCCTAAGACACCAGAATATTGAACCATGAAAAGTTCGCTACAAATAACTGAGTCTGGTGCTTGACTTGAATTTTGATTCAACGTCGAGGGCCTATGCTGCTACTTTAGATGTACTCGAAGTCCAATCAAGGCAAGTGGTATTTTTGTTGTCCTACCCACGAACAACATATGGGATGGTTCATTTGGCTTGATGAGTATGTGCCAGTTGAGCTACCACCCTTACCACTAATTGGGACAACAATATGTTAGAGAGAGCAGTTGGATGGTAAAAGTTTTGATCAAAATGTGGTGTCCAAGTCAACTGATGCATTACATGGCCGAGAGAGCTACTGTGTCTCGCTCATATTTGTTGCCCTGTCGCCATCATGCAATGCAATAGCATACGTCCTTTGCGGACTTCTACTTGTTATTATCATTTTTATCATTGTGTCAATGTTTATGTAAAACTTATCTTAAAAACTACATGTACTTTGTTAATGCTTTTCAATGAAACTAGTTTGTTATTTGATGAAATTATATATTTCACTTTGAAGGTCCCATACTTTGAGGGTTATTGCATTTTGATTGGTTGATGCATTACTTTTTATTAAAAAATATAAAAAAATCTCTCATAACGTGTATCAAATGTCACCAAAAATATCACAGAACATATGTCACATATCCTAGATATCACAAAAGATATGACACATATCTCAGATATCACAAGAGATATTACAGCAGATGTGCCAACAAAAATGCCTAACATATGTGGTTAAATAAACCCCCCTCAAACTCTTTTTTGGTCTATTTAGTTGGTTTATTATGAAAAGTTAAATGATGACTTCTTATATTAATTGTGTATATTACTTGCATAGAAAAATATATGTACATGATGTTGTCTTACAGGAATGGAGTGAAACCCCCACCCCCTATGTGCATGTGGTCAAGGGCCTATGCTACTACTCCAGGTGCGTTCAAAACCCAATCATGGAAAGTGGTACTTTCATTGCCTTGCCTATGAACAACATATGAGCTGGTTCATCTAGCTTGATGAGTACATGTCGGTTGAGCTACAACCTTTACCACCAATTGGGATGACAATGCACCGAAGAGAGCAGCTAGATAATAGGAGTTTCGATTAGAATGTGGTGTCCAAGTCCGCTGACAAATTACATGACTAAGAGAGCCACCATGTCTCATGGTATTTGTTACCCCGTAGTCATCCTGCAATGCAGTAGCATACGTCATTTGCGTACTTGTACTTGTACTTGTTATTATCATTTCTATCATTGTATCTATGTTTATGTAAAACTTATCTTAAAAATTACATGTACTTCGTTAACGCTTTCCACCAAAACTAGTTTGTTATTTGATGAAACTATATACTTCACTTTGAAGGTCCCATACTTTGAGGGTCATTGCATTCTGATTGGTTGATGTATTAATTTTTATTAAAAAATATCAAAATATCTCTCATAACATATATTAGATATCATAAAAAAATATCACCAAAGATATCACATAACATATGTCACATATCCCATATATCACAGGACATATGACATAGATCTTAGATATCAAAGCAGATGTGCCAACAGAAACGCCCAACATACACGGTAAAATAAACCCCCCTTACGCTTTTCTTTATTTCCTTTCTCTTTTACATAGACAACTCATCAAGCTAATCACCTTATTCAATTAATCCACATGCCATCAATTATACATGTATTCAATGGTAATAAGGGTAAATTTGACATTTTCAATGTAATTAGCAATCAGAGGGTGGATCAACTTGATGCTTATTTGGTGCCATAGTCATTAATTGTTAATAACATGGTGTCCTTCCATAGAAAAAACATTTTCTAAGGTGAAACTTTTGATTAGATCAGGAAGGTCATGACAAGCTCTTTTAGATTGGATCAAGGGGTTAGTATCACATGTAATTATAAACTTGTAGGTTCTAACCAGGATTTCTCTGCAGAACCAGGATACATTGAATCATGCTGAGGGTATTCATAAGGGAGCCAATTTCTGACACGAATTTAGTTTTCAAGCTTTTAGAGGAGCTTTCTCCTCAGCGAAGAGATTTCCAAGGGGAGGGAGGGATCATGAGCGCAATGCACCTTGTCTGCGGTAAACAGTTAATCCATGTGGTAGAAGATCAAATATGGATTGAAAATTTTAAGAACATTTTTTTATTCTTGGGTAAATATTTTGCAAAATTCTGCATCAATCTTTCATTGGCCAGCCATTACGTTAGAGAATAACAAACCATGTCTAACCATCGCCCAAGGTTCCCAATTTCATAGATATTCCCTTCTTTTCTTTGTTAAAGGTTAATCCTGCAATGATTATCAAACATATTATCTAGTATGTTGTGTATCTGTACCAAAAACTTGCCATCACTACTTAAAGAGACCAATGCCAGACAGAAAATGTGTTGAGATACAGTAAGACCATATGGCTAACACAGTTCTTTATATAGGACTTCTGGCATCATGTTTCGATATTACAATCTTGGCATGAAGTATAGTTGAAGAGTATTTTACGAAGTTCATGTTAATTAAGTAATCAGAATGTCATAGATTACCTTAATCCATCTCCTAGTGATGATATATAAACTCACCCATTTGGTCCTGAAGCAAACATGTTGCTTCTGAGAGCGGATTAAACACATTATACACATGTGATTCACCTTCAGCCATGAAGATCTTGACCTCCTTCACTCCTTTTCTCCGAAGAAATTGCTCATACATAATCCCTCTCCACTTCAACAAATCTAAACCAGCCACAAAAACAATGACTGCTGGAAATTGAAGCCACATTGTTTCAGGCTGTGAACCCGTCTCAAAGTTACATGCATAATGGTCACGATTTGATCCTTTTGGTAAACTCAGTCTCCAGAACATGTCATTCATCTCCACATGTTCAGCAATCCCATCAACCATTTCACTCTCAATCCGCCTCTCACTCCCAAAATACGGATGGATCAATAATAACCCCTTAAGTTTCTCTTTGTATGTGATGGAATACATTGCTTGAACTGCAACATGGTGAACAATGTTACCACCAGCACTATCGCCTGAGAGGAACACGCGTGAGAGATCAGCTTGGTCTAGCCACTGCTCAGAGTTACCATGGTTGTTCAACCAATCGAACATGCCAAAGCAATCTTCATATGCCGCAGGAAGAGGGCTCTCTGGTGCAAGTCGATAGTCTAAGGATACGATAATGCAGCGAGATCTAAGAGATAGGCCTCCAAGGAATTCATGGTAGCCAGTCCAAGTAGTAGAACCAATGCAGAAACCACCTCCATGGAAGTAGAGCAGAATCGGAAGCTTAGATATGGAACCTTGAGTATCAGGAACGAATATTCTAGCCGTTGTAGGCTTTAAGGGATCGATGATAACATCCTTCGACTTGAAACCCCTGGAGTATTCTGGAGATGGGGATGAAATCTCAGGCTCAAATCGCTTCAATGAACCATCAGAGAAGACTTGGAGGTAGCCTGGGCATTCCGCAACTATAGACATTTTTTGGGAATGGCCCAAGGGATATTGATTGTTAGATTATACGTTGGAATTTGAACTTGTGCATGGGCTGTATATATAAGTAATGAGTGAAAGAAAAGTAATTCTACGTTATATTTCTTTAATAATTGAAGGGTACGTCTCTAAAATGTCAGATTGGTCATATGAATATGGTTGATTTGTTGAGGAATGGTTGTGTTTTAGCTAGTCGAAGCTAATAAAGAAAGCAAAATTGTAAAGACATCCTCATGACATGACTAATAAGGTTGGTGAGTGGTAGCTTATCAAAGATCGAAAAACCAAAACATAAACAAACAGTACACAAGAAAAATGGAAATGGTACCAGCAGTCTTTTTATTGTGGCATTACACATCCCATTTTACCCTTTGTCGTAATCTCCAAAAACTAACAACATAGAAAGAAAAAAAAAAAAGGGTTAACAATGAAGTGCCATTATCAAACATAATCGAAAATGAACATAAATTCCTCGAATTAAATATACGCAATCACATTATGGCTTATCTGGTACAGTGGAAAGCTGTGAACAACTTTTGGTATTTCATGATCAAGTCCGTTTTCCGAATAATGTTGGTTAGGTTATTAACAAGTGATGGCCAGGGAGAAGTCTCATCTACCCAAGTCATGAAAATTTGATTTCCTAAGGATGGAAAATTAATTCATAAAAATATTAGCATTGGATTTAGTAAACCGATATTAGACTAAGAAAGAGTTAGTATCATCTCCGATAAGCCACTGTCTCGAGTTTGGCCATGGTTGCTTTTTACTGCACCAGCCACGTAACTCTAAGATGGTTAGGTTCATTCCATTTCTCTTGAGACGTTTGAACATCAGAATTGAAAGAATGATAGTTGGAAGATGAAGGTGTAAGAATCCATGATAAGTTTACTAATTATTGTAGGTCTATGGGATGTGGATTTGGAGTTCACAACACATACACTTATTTGCTATAGTAAGTTTGCTCCATTGAAGATAAAAGGGGGGTTTTGGAGTCCTCTTCCATATCTTTTACCTAGACAAAGTACCAAGCTAGGTTCACATTTTTCCCAAATTAGTCTTTAGGCTTGCTTTGGTTGTAGGTGGTACCACTTGTCTATATATGATAGCACACTCCTTGAGGCTATTTTTTAGTCAATTAATGTTTTAAGAGGATAGGTCTTTAACTAGGTGCTTTGGACTAACAAGCCTCAAGAAAGATAATAGGCAATAACCTTAGTGGTCTAACGAGCCATGAAGCCTTGGGTGTTTAACCAAGCTTCCCTATATAAAGATAAAACAATAAAATTTAAACATAATGTGCGTGATAGAGGGGGATTAAGGATGTTAGTAGATGTATGGGGTTGAGTTACCTTCAATGACCAACGAATCACCTTAACAAAGCTTCATGTATATGATGCGAGTACTGGAATTTAAATAAGAAGGGCAAAAGGTAGTGGGCTTAGTGCTTCAACAATCTACAAGGCCATGGATCTTTAACTAGGCCCACTTTAAAGCAAGAAACAATGAAAGAATTTAGAGCACTTACTAATCAACAAAATCTCCATAGATTATGCCTTTTCCCTTGGTTACTAAGTGGGAATGAACCCCAAGGGTTGCACCCACTTGGCCTTGGGAGTGGTCTTTACTAATCAAATGGCATGTTGATAGCTTACTTTGTGAATTTGTAGGAAGGGATTACTTCAACCAGTGTATTAGCGGTGAGATTAGTGGTAGGGTAATCAAATCTAAATAGAAAGTAGGGCATACCCTTTCATGTTGCATATAAAAGGGGGCACAAAAACATAAATAAAGTGAATGTGCAAATATACACAAACCAAGGTAGTCATGTGCACTATTGCATCATCATTGAATACAAATAATATATAGGAGACCCTAGTATGGGCCAAGGCCTTAGGGCCAACCAATCACTTCTTCTCTTCACATGACATGCAATTCATATACACCCAAAGATTCAAAATAAAAGGGAGAAGGGGAGGAGAAAGAGAATTTGGTAAGGAGAAAGCTTGATCAACATCAAGATGTGATGTACAATGTCTATCATGTATGATCTTAATAGAAATCAGAACAAGAAGACAAATCAATCAACTGATAATAGAAAGCAAACAGGAACTCTAGTCACTAATCACTGTTCCCTCTGGTTAGCAACCATCTCTCTCTCTCTTCCCCTCTCATCACTGGTAACCATCTCCAGGCAATGCCCTTTATTACCCTTGGCTTTTGATTACAAGCACATATTCAGTTTTCATTGAGGAGGTGGTATGGTCACACCTCTTAGATAGAGCTTCTTGGACAAGCCTATGATGGGATATTTTCTAAAATCTAAGCTTACTCCTAGTTTTTGGGATGAAATTTTATGGATTTTTAACCTTGATTTCAATGTTGGTCTCCTTGTCTAGCTAGGTGTTGACTTGTCACCTTAGGAGATCCCCTTTATATATTTGAAAAATGAGGTGGTAGTTTAATGTGAAATCAAACTGAAAGCATAGCTTCAATGGAGAAAATGAGGAGAGATATAGAGCTTCAAGAGAAGGAAGGAGGTAAGAAAACAAGTTCTTCAATATCATAAAACACTATTTAATACATCATAACATGTAGCTTATATAGGTTATTAACCTAAGAAGCCCTAAAAATTCCTAAAATAAAATTACAAATCTGGTGCAAAAATGTCTCCATCAATCCTCCCGGGGTAGGAAAAACTTGAACCAGTCAAGTGAAACTTTAGTCATACCATCCTCAACTATCTAACCACTAAATCGTGACTAGTGGCAAGGATCAACGTATTTGTGCATACATATGTGTGATGGGTGGCACGTGGTTAGTGTCAGCACAAAGAGGATTAGAAAAATAGGAATCATGTGAAGGAGATGCCTGGTGGCTACAGTAATACTCCTACAGTTTGGGAATCAGCTGTTGTAAAGTATCTATGGAAATTCAAGTGTAATCAAACTCTAGTCACCTCACCCAATGTACTAGGAAACACTAGACTTCGCCTTCATTGGTAAAAACAATGTACTTATCAAATATAGCAACAATATGTTCTTTTTTTGCTGGTATCACAAGTAAAGGAACAGGGCTGAAAAGGCATAGCTGAAAGGATGTCAAGTGAAGCATTGGGTGATAAAACGGCATCAACAAGGTCATTACGAAATGGGTCAGTAGGAATGATGAAATGTCCTTTAAATGCAATCAAGTCATCAACATTAAAAGTAGAGCTAATGTCATAATCATGTGGAATATCAATAACATAACCATTAGGCTCAATCCTTTGCAATACCTTGAAAGGTCATGCGCTATGAGCTTGCAATTTGTGCACAATGCCCAAAGAAAATCACTCAGGTCTAATTTGTATCATGACATAGTTACCCACATTAAATTTAGTATGATGTTTGTACATCAACTCTAAGTTTGTATTGCACATTACTAGCCTGAATTTGCTCTACAATCTCAACATCAAATCTTGGACCCTAAATGCAAAAGACTCAATTGACTAGGACACCCTAGCATGAGATAATATAGGAATCAGATCTAAAAGCTTCCTAGATATGTAACCATGGATAACTTCAAAGGGACTCAAGCATGTAAACCTACTCATACAAATATTATATGCAAACTGAGTTGTAAGGAGAAGTAAATCCTAATTTTGAAGGTGATCACTAACTAGACAACAAAGACGGTTGCTTAAGCTCCTATTAACTACCTCACTCTAACCATTAGTCTATGGATAGTAGGCTACAAAGAATTTTAATCGAATGCTACCTTTTGCGAGAGGATCTTGCAAAAGTAACTTAGGAGGCACACATCTCTATCACACATGATGGCTTTGGGGAGATCATACAATTTAACTATCTCATCAAAATAAAGACTTGCAATCTTGGAAACATTAAACATTTCAGCATAAGGGATAATAAGAGCCATCTTAGACAAATGATACACAACAACAAAAATGGAATCATGTTTCTTAACCGTGCAAGGAAACCCTAAGACAAAGTCCACGCTAACATCCTGTCAAGGACACTTAGGGATGGGTAGGAGTGTGTAGAGACCTGTGTTCTACTTTCTTGCCTTAGCTAATTGGCACATCCTGCACTATTCCACCAACTCGGCAATGTCTCTCTTTAAAATTGGCTAGTAGAAGTGGTGCTCAACCTCCTCAATAATTGTTATGCCTAAAGTGAACAAATAGACCTCTTGCATGGACTTCCCACACCAAAAAGTCTCCATGGAATGCACAACTTACCCAAGTGAAACAAATGCCCATCTTGATGGAGAAATCATGACTAGTAGGATGTAGTACTTCTCACAACCTATCAAAGATGTCCTCAAAATCAAGACCAAACTCATACTCCTCCTTGAGCTTCTCAAAACCTGTCACTTGAATACTTAAGGTGGTTAACAAGTTAGCTCTACAACTTAATGTGTCTGCCACCTTATTGTTGACCCTCGATTTATCCTTGAAGATAAAAGGAGTATTCTTGTAAGAACTCAACCTACTGACCATGTCTATGATTGAACTTCTTTTAGGATTGCAGGTAATGAATGGTCTCATGATTAGAATATAAAACAAACTCTTATGATAACAAGTAGTGGCTCCAATCATGCAAGGCATGTACCATTGCTTGAAACTCCTCATCATAAGTGAAATAATTTTGTTTTACCTCATCAAGTTCCTCACTGTCCTATGCTACGGCTTTCTCTCTTAACTAATCACCAAACCTATTCCTATACTTGATGCATCACATTCAACTTCAAATACTTTAGAAAATTTAGGTAATCCCATAATAGGTGCCTCTATCATTATTTGCTTAATATCAATGAAAGCCCTAAAGGCTACTTTAGACCATGCAAACTCACCCTTTTCATGCACTCTGAAATGAGAGATATGACGATAATAATGATAATCGATTGTAGAATGTAGCAAGACCATGAATGCTACACACATCATGCAGAGTACTAGGCTCTGACCACTCAACAAAGATTTCAACTTTTAAAATGAGTTTAAAATATTAAAATTATCTTTCAAAAATTCAGGGAGTTACATTTATGCACTGGTTGATTGTCTAACTACCCCAGCTATAGTCATGTCTAGAAGTGGAGCAACAATCTCTCCTATTACTAGCTCCATATCTTTATACAATGCAACCTTATACAATAATAGATAGTGTGGTAGAAAGATTCATATAGTTCTTTCTACCATACTATCTATTAGAGTACAGATTCCAGTCTGCTCATTTCATTTAAAACTTGGAATTTGAATCTGGTTCGACCAGAAATGCTATGCTTATGCACAAGATTGCCCCTTTTCCCAAAAGCTTCATAGGAACTACTTTACGATGATTTCTGAATTCTTCTATGATTCCCTCCTCTAAGATGGACACTCTTTTCATTGATGCTATTTGTGGTGCCACAAGATAGGATTCTAAAAGAGGTGGTCCATCTGCCCCACTTCATGATGATTTTTCCACTAAAGAAATAGTGGTACTGAGAGTGAAGTTGTGACAAGTACTATTATTCTTGCCCCTAGTATCCCATTAGTGTGAATAAAGCTAGTTGACTTGGAGGGAACACCTCCCTAAAGCAGATAAAGCTTGCTAATTTTGCTGAGAAAAGGATATGAGACATAAGAAGTTAGCTACTTATGTTGCTATCAAGTCTGTCTAGATAACCTACTATTAGTCAAACCAGTAGACAAGGCCAATGGTGTCCTCACTCCATAAGAGGACGTCAATCTTTCAGCAAAGACTAAAGACTTGTGAAGACAAGTAAACATCCAACCACTAATGTGGAGGCCTAGTTCTGATTTAGAGTTCTCCCCTAGTCTTGGTGTGTTGGGATCACATGATGGACATGCGTGCCATCTCGAAGGTGGAGTGATCATACCACCACCACCTTCGCCATGAGTTGATGAGAGCCTTAAAGTGTTATGAGAGGATTGTAATTGTGTGGAATCCCATAAGAAATGAAATTATTAAGTAGAGTGTATTTCTAAACCATAGAGTTGGCTAAAAATGATTTGGCAACAAAGAAGGATGAATTAAGGGATGAACTGCACCAATTTCGTGCCTGGGTCATCACCTATCACAAGGAGCTATTGACATGGTATGAATAGTCCACCCACGCTGAAATAGACTACGTTAGGGTTTGGAGGCATGCCTCCATCTAAAACACCATATTTTCTGGAAAAAGATCCATCCTCCTTTGATTTTTTTAGTTGATGGCACATGCATACCACCTATGAGTGAGGAAGCACTCTTGTCATCTTTCTTGAAGTGTATTGAGGCCTAAAAATGTGTATTTTGTTATAGAGAATTTGTTCTTCTTTGTCTCAATGGACCCTTGGTCTCCTTCCTCATTAGTTGCAAGTGTGATGCATCTTGTTCTACCTCTTTAGTGTTTTAGAGAAGTTCATTGTGCCAAAGATCACGTGGCTCATTTTTATGTTCATAAATCCTCTATCAGAAAAATGATGTCCTAATGGTCCATGAGGAACTAGTAGATATTCTCTAAGATGGTTTACTAATGCTTGGCCCTTAACTAACTCGACAAAGTGCAATGGACTTGTGCTTCTACCTCAATACTTTGATAGATAGTGAGTGAAGAGAATCACCTTCTACAATAGGTGGCAATGAGCTCCATTTTTTTCTTTCTTTTAGTAGACCTTTTATAGATGGTGGTACATGAATCCACCTTAGTATTTTTGCAAATTACAGTGGATAGAAGCCTTCCTTTATGTTGGGGGCCACTCTGAGCTCTCAAAATGGGCTACTCCATGTCTCCAAATGTGTTTCAAAATTCACTACCATAGTTTCTTGGGCAGTTACCCTAACATGATGATATGCCATTTAACCATTTTAGGATTTCAGAAAATTAGAATGAATCTATCATTTAGATCAAGAGACACTTCATGGTTGCCCCCAACATAGTTCTTAGACATGACCTTAAGAAGTCATGCATCCACATGGCTGATTTGTCATCACATCAATGTTGTTATCCGATCCTGAGTGATATCATGTACCACATAGAAAATGATGTGGATGAGCCACTCAGTTTCCTCATTATTTTCATTTGTCTAGCTACAAAGGCTAGCATATGGCTTTGACACCTCAACAAAATAGGTAACCTAGGTCCCACAACTCAACATGGTCCTCTTTGAACTCACTATATGTAGTCATGTGGTTGTCAACGCTAGGCTCTCCTTCATTCTCATGTAAGCTCAAGATCAAATTTCAATAAAAACTCTATGGGTAGATCACCCTTTTCAAATGCTTAAGCATCTGGCTGGTCACCATTTGGCCTTTTACCACTAGTGATGATACTAAGTTCCATTAATGCAAGATTTGCCTTAGGAAGTGGCAACATATAGACATGTTTGGGTGGATCAAGACTTTGATGTCAACCGACTTTGGACTTGGTCCATGAACCCCTTCATGGAGATTTTTGAATCAATATGCACACACTGGGCTATTTTTAAATATTTGAAAATGAAATTATTGAGATCTAAGCTCTGCCTCATGACCAAGTCTATTCTTCATATATTAACAATCTCTTGTACCAGCATGTTAGACTTAGCTAGGGTCTTTTCTTGAGTGCCCAATGATTCATTATCGAATTAGCTCTCTTGTTGCTATTTATAAGAGGTTAATCAATCAAAATACTACCTTAAATTTGTCACCCACCTATTGTAATGACCCAAATTTTGGAGATATTTTTTAACAACCATGATGTTGATATTGCCAACAATATTATAACTTGTCTATTTTGGGAATGAATAGATGTTTATTATATGTTTAATAGTCTTAAAGAGGTAGTTGGATGTTTTATTTTAAATAAAATAGGAAACATAAGAATTTGTAATCAAATCAGTACCATTAGATTCTACACTCAAAATGGAATCCAACGCCTCAAAGAACGTCGAAAACGGAGCTCGTATGAAGAAGTTATAGGCGTTTAAAGGTTGAGAGCATTTTTGTAAATTGTACTTGAAAACAAAAAAGATGAAAAATGCAGGGGGCGTTTTGATAATGGCACCCCCATCTTCTTCCTCCTCCAGCCCTCTCTCCTGACTTTTCTAGAACGTCCAGCACTGCCTCTGTAAGGCGGTGCCAGGGGAAATGGTGGCACCACCTTAGTAGGGCTATAAAGCCTACTCTCCCCCTCTCCTCCAACCATCTGATTTTCCTATTCTTTTTCTCTAGCCAAGCTAGGGCTTCCAGCCTTCTTTGTTCCCTGCAAAAATCCAGCACGGCCCAGGTTCTCCCTTCGGGCCGACAAACCTTTTCTCCTCTCCTTTTCCTTTTTCCTCCCCCTGGCCTTTGCGATTTCCCTGGATTTTCTAGTTATCGGGGAATCCGACAGGCGTCATAGGAGCCGCACCACTGGAGGAAGGGCACGACTCGGGCTGCCCAGGTAAGGCCCCTCTATTTCCCTCTCTTCCCTTTCCTTTTTCCCCCAGATTTAGACCGGATCTGGGCAGTTTGCCGGCCAGAAAACACCTACTCTCTGTGGAAGAAACCAGGAGGGTGGGAAACCCGTCCAAGGCACCATCATGCATGGGCATCCCAGGGGTGGGGGCGTCCCAGGGTGCGGGCATCCCAGGGGCACGTGAGTGTGCCGAGCTCCCTGGGGCAACGTCACACGCATGACCACTTGCGGACTGATGCCCAACTCGACCAAGACACTCAGACACTCTCAGAAGTCATGACATGCGTGCAGCTACGCCTAAGATGCGTCCACGCGATGCCATCCAAAGCTCACACCCTAGTGCACCATTCAGATGTACGCACATGAGCCAACGTGGTCGCAATGCGACTAGGGCGCACACATATCCTAGAGCCGTGGCGCACAGGACCCTAGGCAATATAGTTGGGTCGTTCGTTGAGGCGTGACCTTTAGAACCCAATTTCGGAGCCTATATACCTCCAACTGACGAGTCAAAATAACCATTTCGTCCATAATTTCGACACAGACCCAATTATACAATAATATTTAGGACATTCTTAGACCAAAATGTTATAGAGTAACCCCTAGGAAACCAACAAATCATATAGATCTAACCTTTGCCCTGTGAACCTAGAAATAACGTCTGGATCTGTGAAGGTCATTTAGGACTGTACCAAGGTATTGACTTGAATTAAAGACAGGCACAAGCTTAGAAACAACGCTCGAGGTAGGTAGTCTAATACTACTTTATTTTCAAAATGCATCCCAATACCTGTTTTTATTTCTGTATCTAGTATGTGTTTTAAACCTTGCTTTTCTTATACAAGTATGCGGCTTTCATGATTTATGTATATGACAAATCTTGCATTAAATTAAGAATGCTATCAGGAAGTAATGTTTTTATATGAGTTACAGATTTATGACATTGCATAAGGTGCTAGCATGAGTAGATTTTATGCAATACTCGCATACTTTGAAAACAAATGCATAAATTGCATGACTTATGTTGATTGAGATTTGGATCATCTATGTATGGTTTTGGGCTATTGAGCCTAGTGGGCCCTATGCTAAGGGGTATGGGTTTGGCCTCCCAGCCTCTACCACCAAAAAGGTGGATGGTATCGCTGCCAAAAAATGGCATTGTCCCTTCCCTAACTACTGTGGTAAACGAGGACGACCACTGGAGGTATTCACAGCACCCTTTCAGGGACATATCCATAGTCGCCGTGGACGCTATGGTAGACTGGTCTCTAGATACCGGAGACACGCGATCCAAAGGGATTCTGGTCATGAGCATAGTGACCCTATGATTTCAGTGATATTGATATGCATATAGCATTAAAATGGTCATAAACAAGTACTCGTGACCAGTTGCTTGAGACTTTGTGCATATTACTTTGTGATGCTCTCATTTACCTCATATGAAGACTATTTTAAGTATTTCCTGATCATTGTATATGACGCATTACTTTGACGTATGGTTTAGATCTCACGACAAGGATATAGTGAATCTATTGATTTCTACTTAGACATACTCTTAGCATTGCAATGAAGTTTGATTAATAAAGAATTTCAATAGATGGCATTACTTACATTTTATGCATACATATGTGCACCTATTACAGATTTAGCATTCCCGATGTCTTTCATGCAACCACTTTGAACTCTGTACGATGCATTGCTGTATTTTCAAAGAGGGTAGTGTTAGGTTACCTACTGAGTATGATAAATAATCAAACCAATCCATTATTTTTTAGATTAAACAAAGTACAACTAGAAGGAGTATCAGGACGCGTTAGAACAACAGTCGAGTAGGCAAAGGTAAGACTTAATTAGTGATTGTTTTGGTACCTATCGTAATCTTGGTTGTAAGTAGTTATTTATAGCTATGGATGTGACTAACAATCCTGGGATTAATACTTGTTTCAATTTGGTCTATAAATTGCCATAGCACTCTGCATTGCAAGTTCATTTTGACACTCGGGCTCTTTATACAATGTTTTTGAAAAATAAGAAAATTTGTCCCTGCATTCTTTTGCATGAATTATTTTAAAAATAGAGATCGATCTCGCTGTGTTTTAAAAAAAAAAATTTGCATTATAAAACCTGGTTCATCACAGTTGGTATTAGAGCCCACGTTTCATGTTATTCACAGCCCAGTTATGACATAAAGACTTATAATCAAGATATAGTAATAGGCAGACCAATAGGATAAGAGTCCCCTAAAGGTAGATATTGATCTCAAAACAAATGCCACCAAGGAGAAGAGGAGGTGCAGCCCCAAGATCTGATAACCCTCCAGCTGACTCCGCTGGATCTGGTAATGTAATGGCTGAAGCCTTTTAGCTATTCATGCAACATATGAGGCAGTTCATGCAGAACCAACCACAAGCACCTGTGGCAAGAGCCTCCTCTCCAGAAAGAATTGCTGATAGGACAGAGGCCCAACGTGAACGATTTCAGAAAATGGCCCCATCATTCTTAGGAGACGATGAGTCTACAACAGCAGAAAAATGGATCTTTGACGTTGAAAAATTATTCAAGGCTATGAAAATTCCAAAGGATAGGATGGTTTCCATGGCCAGTTTCGTACTAAAAGGCAAGGCAAGCTTTTGGTGGGAAACAGCCAAGAGAACCTATTTTGAAGATAATACGGTTATACCTTGGGAAGAATTTAAAGTAGTATTTAATGAAAAATACTATCCCCGCCATATACGAAAATAGAAGGAAAAAGAATTTATGAACCTAGAGCAAAGTAACCTCTCCGTGCAACAGTATGAAAATAAGTTCATAAGTCTTTGACGATTTGCACCCAATGCTTGCTCTATAGAAGAAGACGCTGCAGAGAAGTTTGTTGATGGATTACACTTAGGCCTCAGGAACCGAGTAATAGGATTCCAACCAACCACTGTAGCAAAGGCGGTGGAAATGGAGTCTCTCTTTGAAAAGGATTTTCAAAGGATACAAGCTGCTAGGGATACAAAGAACAATAATAAGGGGAAAATTTATAAAGGCAAAAGACCTCGACACCCACACAAAAGACCATTCGATCCTAAAGGAAGGAGGCCAGACATCAAAAGTTGCCTTAGATGCAGCAAATATCACCCCGGTAAGCCATGTACCTTACCCCAATTTCCTTGTTACAACTGTGGAGAGACAAGACACATAGCCAGGACTTGCCCTAAGAAGAAGACGGAAGAAGGTCCTAAGGAGAATCACATTCCTCGAAGTCAAGGAAGAGTATTCGCCATTACCTCAGGACAAGCGCAAGCATCCAATGCCGTAGTAGAAGGTACGCTTCATATCTATGATAGATCTGCTAAAGTATTATTCAGCACTAGTTCCACTCATTCCTTCATATCTTGCGAGTTTGCCTCTTCCATGGATATTAAAGTTCAAGACTTAGACTTCTCCTTAGATGTCATGACACCTGTAGGCAAGTCAATTTCCACACACACTTACTTCCAAGATGTTCCTATTGTAGTTGAAGGCAATCAGATGAGTGTAGACTTCATCCACCTAGAGATGACAGACTTTGACGTCATCCTTAGGATGGACTGGTTAGCCTCACATAACGCCACAGTTGATTATCAAAACAAGAAGATTACTTTTCACCTTTCTGGAGGGAGGGTGGTCTTCTTTCAAGGAAGGAGAGAGTATGCAGGAGCATGTGTTATTTCTGCTATAAAAGCAGCAAAGCACATTGCTCAGGGGTGCTCGTTATTTTTGGCTAAGATAAAATCCACAGAAGTTGCAAAGCCTAAGTTAGAGGAGGTAGATGTGGTTAGCGAATTCCCAGATGTTTTTCCTGAAGACTTACCAAGGTTACCACCAAAGAGAGAAATAGATTTTACTATTGA
Organism: Warburgia ugandensis; assembly: GCA_035236585.1. NCBI lineage: Eukaryota > Viridiplantae > Streptophyta > Magnoliopsida > Canellales > Canellaceae > Warburgia > Warburgia ugandensis. The sequence goes on along the minus strand of CP141132.1, from coordinate 58,517,880 downwards.
CCTGATCCCTGGCACAACCCCCATATCAAAGGCACCTTATCGGATGGCTCCAGTAGAGTTAAAATAACTAAAGACCCAGTTGCAGAAATTGCTAAACAAAGGATTCGTCATACCTAGTGTATCTCCTTGGGGAGCCCCAATCCTTTTTGTCAAGAAAAAGGATGGGTCAATGAGACTCTGCGTCGTCTACCAAATGTTAAATAGGGTTACAGTGAAAAACAAGTATAATTTACCCTATATTGATGACCTGTTCGATCAGCTTTAGTCAGCCCGTGTCTTTTCTAAGATAGACTTATGATCTGGACATCACCAGCTTAGAGTCAGGGAAGAAGACGTTCCAAAGACAGCCTTCAGAACTAGATATGGACATCATGAGTTTAGAGTGATGTCTTTTGAACTGACAAATGCACCAACCGCATTCATGGATCTTATGAACCGAGTGTTCAAAGCCTATCTAGATAAGTTGGTCATAGTATTTGTGGATGATATTTTAGTCTACTCAGAAACCCCTGAAAACCATAAAGAACATTTACGAGTGGTGCTGAATACACTTAAGGCACACAAATTATACGCAAAGTTTAGCAAGTACGAATTTTGGCTGGAAAAAGTAAATTTTCTAGGTCATGTTATATCCAAAGATGGCATTGACGTTGACCCAGCAAAGGTTGAGGCGGTGGAGAAATGGAATACGCCTAAAACAGTAACAGAAGTAAGGAGTTTTCTAGGGCTTGTAGGATATTATCGGTGATTTATCGAAGGATTCTCACGCATTGCTTTACCCCTGACTAAATTAACAAGAAAAGACAAGAAGTTCGAGTGGGATAAGGCATGCAAGGAGAGTTTTCAAGAATTAAAGAGGCGGCTAACCACGGCACCAGTACTTACTTTACCATTTGGCAGTGGAGGATTTCCAATATATAGTGATGCCTCTCAACAAGACCTAGGTTGCGTACTTATGCAAAATGGGAAAGTAATTGCCTACGCTTCGAGACAGTTGAAGAAGCATGAGGTCAATTACCCTACCCATGACCTAGAGCTTGCTGCTATAGTCTTTGCCTTAAAATTTTGGAGGCACTATCTATATGGGGAAAAGTTTGAGGCTTTTACGGATCACAAAAGTCTCAAGTACATCTTTTCACAACAAGACTTGAACATGCGACAAAGGAGATGGATGGAGTATTTGAAAGATTATGACTTGACCATCCACTACCATCCAGGGAAAGCAAATGTTGTAGCAAATGCCTTAAGTAGAAACATGCAAGGGATATGTGCAAGTTTACCGGTCAGGAGATGGAAGTTACTACAAGAGGTGATCGAATGTAGACCCAAAATAAGTCAGGGGAAATCCATTATAGCCAACCTAACTATGAAGTCCACTATTAATGAGAAAGTTAAACAGATGCAAAAAGATGACACTGACACACAAGCATTAGTTGGAAAACCAGGGTTTGTCAAAGCAGCGGATGAGAGTGTCTGCCTGCAAGGGAGGTTAGTCGTACCAGCCAATAATGAAATAACACAAGAGATCTTGAGGGAAGCACATCAATCAAAGTACACTATTCATCCTGGTGACACAAAGATGTATCAGGATTTGAAGCGACATTTCTGGTGGAATGGTATGAAAAGAGATATAGGAGAATTTGTCGCAAGGTGTTTGACGTGTCAACAAGTTAAGGCTGAACATCAGAGACCAGCAGGATTACTACAACCACTTGAGCTACCAGAATGGAAATGGGATCATGTTACTATGGATTTCATCCTAGGGCTACCTAAGACCTCTAAGGGACATGATATGATATGGGTGATCGTCGATGGACTAACCAAGACAGCACATTTTCTCCCCAAACAACAAAATCAATCCACGGACAGCCTATCTCAATTATATATTAAGGAAATAGTTAGTTTACATGGGATACCACTCAGCATTATTTTCGACAGAGACAGTCGTTTACCTCATAATTATGCAAGTTAGTACAAAAGTCCTTAGGATCCTCATTAAGTTTCAGTACGGGTTTTCACCCTCAGATTGATGGCCAATCTGAGCAAACAATTCAGGTATTGGAGGATATATTAAGGGAGTGTGCAATTGACTGGAAGGAAAGATGGGATGAAAGTCTACACTTAGTTGAATTTGTGTATAATAACAACTTCCATTCAAGCATCGGAATGGCTCCTTACGAAGTGCTCTATGGAAGGCCTTGCCGATCACCCGTGTGCTAGAATGAAGTTGGTGACAACAGAATCATACACGCAGAATTAGTGGAACAATGCGCAAACAAGGTAAAGCTAAATTAGAAAGCAACTTCTTGCAGCTCACAGTTAACAAAAGAGTACGTAGATAGGCGACATAGACATTTAGAATTTGAAGTTGGAGATCATGTCTTTGTGAAGATATCTCCGACTAAGGGCGTCATGAGATTCAGGATAAAGGGAAAACTTAGTCCTCTATTCATTGAACCATTTGAAATCCTGGAAAAAGTAGGAAAAATTGCCTACAGGATAGCGCTACCACCACAGTTATCAGAAGTCCACAATGTGTTTCACATATCCATGTTGAGGAGGTATATTCCTGACCCCAAACATGTTCTTGAACAGGTACCACCCGAGCTATAACTGGATTTGACCTTGGAAACAAAACCAGTACAGATTCTGGACAGAAAGATCAAGACGTTATGCCATAAGGATATCCCATTAGTCAGAGTTTTGTGGAGAAATGTGACTATCGAAGAAGAAACTTGGGAGGTCGAATCGGAACTGATAGAGAATTACCCCGAAATATTTTTTTGTAAGGGATTGTTCCCTACAAAAATCCAGCACGGCCTAAGTTCTCCCTTCGGGCCGGCAAACCTTTTCTCCTCTCCTTTTCCTTTTTCCTCCCCCTGGCCTTTGCGATTTCCCTAGATTTTCTAGTTATTCCGGTGTCCAGCAGGCGTCATAAGAGCCGCACCACTGGAGGAAGGGCAAGTAAGGCCCCTCTGTTTCCCTCTCTTCCCTTTCCTTTTTCCCCCAAATTCCGACCGGATCTGGGCAATTTGCCGACCAAAAAACACTGGATCTCCATGGAAGAAACCAGGCAGGTGGGAAACCCGTCCAAGGCACCATCGTGCACGGGCATCCCAGGGGCACGTGAGTATGCCGAGCTCCCTGGGGCGACATCAAACGCATGACCGCTTGCTGACTGATGCCCAACTCTACCAAGACACTCGGACATCTCTCAGAAGTCATGACGTGCGTGCAGGTTCGCCTAAGATGCGTCCACGCGATGCCGTCCAAAGCGCACACCCTAGCGCACCATTCAGACGTACGCACATGAGCCAACGTGGTCGCAATGCGACTAGGGCGCACACGTATCATAGAACCCGTGGCGCGTAGGACCCTAGGCGATATAGTTGGGTCGTCCGTTGAGGCGCGACCTTTAGAACCCAATTTCGGAGCCTATATACCTCCGATTGAGGAGTCAAAATAACCATTTCGTCCGTAATTTTGACACGGATTCAATTATACAATAATATTTAGGACATTCTTAAACCAAGAATGTCATAGAGTAACCCCTAGGAAACCAACAAATCATATAGATCTAACCTTTGCCGTGTGAACTTAGAAATAACGTTTGGATCTGTGAACGTCATTCAGGACTATATCAAGGTATTGACTCAAATTAAAGACTGGCATGAGCTCAGAAACAACGCTCGAGGTAGGTAGTCTAATACTACTCTATTTTTAAAATGCATCCCAATACCTGTTTTTATTTTTGTATCTAGTATGTGTTTTAAACCTTGCTTTTCTTATACAAGTATGCGGCTTTCATGATTTATGTATTTGACAAATCTTGCATTAAATTAAGAATGCTATTGGGAAATAATGTTTATATATGAGTTACGGATTTATGACATTGCATAAGGTGCTAGCATGAGTAGATTTTATGCAATACTCGCATACTTTGAAAACAAATGCATAAATTGCATGGCTTATGTTGATTGAGATTTGGATCATCTATGTATGGTTTTGGGCTATTGAGCCTAGTGGACCCTATGCTGAGGGGTACAAGTTTGGCCTCCCGGCCTCTACCACCAAAAAGGTGGATGGTATCGCTGCCAAAAAATGGCATTGTCCCTTCCCTGACTACTGTGGTAAACAAGGACGACCACTGAAGGTGTTCACAGCACCCTTTCGGGGACATATCCATAGTCACCGTGGAGGCTATGGTGGACTGGTCTCTAGATATAGGAGACACACGATCCAGAGGGATTCTGGTCATGAGCATAGTGACCCTATGATTTCAGTGATATTGATATGCATATAGCATTGAAATGGTCATAAACAAGTACTCGTGACCAGTTGCTTGAGACTCTGTGCATATTACTTTGTGATGCTCTCATTTGCCTCATATGAAGACTATTTTAAGTATTTCCTGATCATTGTATACGACGCATTACTTTGACGTATGGTTTAGATCTCACAACAAGGATATAATGAATCTATTGATTTCTACTTAAACATACTCTTAACATTGCAATGAAGTTTGATTGATAAAGAATTTCAATAGATGACATTACTTACATTTTATGCATACATATGCACACCTATTACAGATTTAGCATTCCCGATGTCTTTCATGCAACCACTTTGAACTCTGTACTATGCATTGATGTGTTTTCAAAAAGGGTAATGTTAGGTTACCTACTGAGTATGATAAATACTGAACCCAATCCATTATTTTTCAGATTAAACAAAGTACAACTAGAAGGAGTATCAGGACGCGTTAGAACAACAGTCAAGTAGGCCAAGGTAAGACTTAATTAGTGATTGTTTTGGTACCTATTGTAATCTTGGTTGTAAGTAGTTATTTATAGCTGTGGATGTGACTAACAATCCTGGGAGTAATACTTGTTTCAATTTGGTCTATAAATTGCCATGGCACTCTGCATTGCAAGTTCATTTTGACACTCGGGCTCTTTATACAATGTTTTTGAAAAAGAAGAAAATTTACCCTGCATTCTTTTGCATGAATTGTTTTAAAAATAGAGATCGATCTAGCTGTGTTTAAAAAAAAAAAATTGCATTATAAAACCCGGGTCATCACACCTATGATTCCCTTTTTTATTTTTAAATGAGCATCCTTTTAGTGAGTTTTAAAGTATTGTTGAAAATAGGATCATAATAAAACTGTATGAACTAAAGTCATCATCTTTTTAGTGTTCCCATATGGATTTTATTGCCCATGACAATACCCTATCTACATTGTGGAGCATCTTGGCAACTGATCCCCTTGCTTAGTCACTAACCTTCCATCCATGCTGATCTTAGCTATTTCATTATATTTGTAAGCCACTAACTTGTGTACTTAGTATTAGTAGACCTTTTAGGTACGTCTTTCCAGGGAGGTCAAGGGAGGTCAAGGTAGTGGCTCAATGAGCAGGCATACTCCCTTTGGTTCAAGGCTCAACTTTGGCGATTTAGGTTTAGCCATGGAAGATTCTTACTTTTTTTCTCTGTGATTTGCTGCTCTTGTGAAGGATAAGCAAAAGAGACATCTTTGAACTTCCCCTTAAGTAAAACAACTAGCTCTTGTGGGATTCTACCTTCCATGCTAGGTGTGGTGATAGGAGGTGGATTGCCACCCCCTTGGTTTGGGCAAGATTATTGGCTCAATGAAAGGTGGCTAGGATTGTACCTATTGAGAGTTTATGACCTTTCAATGATACTAATGGAGGTGTTTGAAATGGGTGCTTGATGTGCAATGTTCTACTTGACTTGAACTACTGAAAGGATAGTCAAATTTAGCATGAGGTTCACCTTTTCGGATTGTGGGTCAACCTCTACAACTTTTCTAGTGCTCAAGGGTATTGATAGCTCTTAATACACTATTGGGGGGCTCAAAACATAGGGGTCCCTTACTTCTGATTATGTCCCTTTTGAGATTGTGGTAGAAGTATGATAGGGTGGTATGGTGGTACCACCCATCCATATTGTTGCAACTCAAAATATTTACATGTAGAAGGAACTATTGGAGACTCTCAAGATTGCATTGGGCATTCCATTCTTAGATGGGGTAATGTCACTAGCACTAAGAATAGGAGTATCAAGCAATGATGAGGGGCCACAGGAAGAATCACTAGAAATTAAACTAAAGAACTATATTCGTATTATCGTACTACTTCCAAGGAGCAAAAAGATATTGCTACTCTATTCCTTAATCCAAGATGCCACCAAAGTTTTTGATTGATTTATTATGACAGAGTTGGTGTGCACCTTTTACACTATTTTGGGATTGCACTTAAATTGGAATTATTTAGCCTAGGTGAGAAAAGCAACTAGCTTGCTAATAACTTTCATAAAGGCCCAAGCCTCTAGATTAAGATATGAATCTCTAATGAAGCTAGTTACATTCCTCTCATATCCTTTTTGAGATGATTTAGAACATGCATGTGAGGTTGGTGGATTCTTAATCCACCTTGAGGAGGTCTGAGGGCAGCTACCTCTTGCTTAGGTAATGGGGGTAGTTTGGCTTGCTGGTGGGATTTCATTATTTAACATTGTGTTGTGTCCATTTATTCTATTAGTATCTCCTACTTACAACATCTCCTCTTTATTGTCCTCAAAATCAGTCCTCGTAAAGCGATTAAGCAAACTTTTCATTAGCCTTTCAAAGTCTTAATGAGGGTTTAATTTAAGCTTTCCCTTGGAAAGGGATTTTGAAATATGCATGTCTCTAATAACTGCAAGGTAGGGCACTAGATATTTTGAGTTTTCTAATGTCAAGGAGCTCTTAGATGCCTTGTTTAAGGTGGGTAAAGTACTCTCCAAGTGTGTAGGCCCTTAATGGTATTAATAGTGGCTTTTGGATCCCATCTACTTGACAAAGGAGTTGGTGAAGGTCTCAATGCTATTTAGTTGAATAATCTAATGCTTATGAGTAAGTTTATAGCCTCGATTCTAAAATTTGGTGATCCAATTTTGTGCTTGCCTAACAGTTGGTCATTCGTATAGGTTAATGCTAAAAAATTTAGTGTGGTTATGCTAGTTAGGCACCTTCTTAATGTGCCTTGCACCAGTTGTTAGTATTAGGGCCATTGTTGGTGTTGATCATGGGAACTCTGGTAGTGGCCCTACTAATACTGGGGATATTATTGTGTTTGGTTGAAGTAGTATTGACCCCTTTGGTCATTCTATTACTGGCCATCGTACATAGCACTTATGTTGGTTGTGTATCCTCTTTTACTGCTTGTGGATTGTGGTTCCACTATCTAATAAAGTACTTAGTATATAATATTATGTACATACCTTTATATTTACTTGCTTTTAGCCCAGAACATTTCATAAATGTCACTAATTAGAGCTAATTCTACATTTTGTAAGTCCATGGTACAAATGAGAAAAAAAAAAAAGAAAAAAAAAGAAAAAAAGAAGAAGGATATTTTTAGTAATTGTAACCCTAAAAAGAGCAAGTTTAGAGTCCAAGCTACATCATGGGCCCACATGCCAAATATGAAGTCGAGAACGTTCAAAATAAATTTGGGTGCTATTATCAAAGTCAAAGTATTGAGAAACACTAAGAAGAACATTGACCTTATCTGTATAAAAAGGGTGTTCTTATAAAATAAAATAAAAAAGGTTACAAAACTTCCTGTGCATGCATGTAAGCTATCCACCACCTTGGGAAACTTCTAAGGGAAGTTCAAATCACATACATTGGAATCATATACAATCAAAGCTTTTGTAAATAAAACAATTCAGAAGACTAGGAACTATATGAAGACTTTTTCCAATCAATCTCTCTCTTACTTAACCACAACTAGGGACCATTTAAGGAGCCACAAGATTTTTTCCACGTAAGAGGATGAGTCACACTCAATTCAACAATTTTACATGAAAATATCAAGGAACATAAGTGGAGAAAATAAAGGAGTCAAGAGAGAGAATATTTACAAGAAATCTATAGTTGGAAAGCATCCTTACTATTTAGGCGAAGATCCATCCATGTTCATGTGCATTCTAAGCAACTAATGAGAACTTAAATAAATAAGGATAGACCAATGAGAAGATATAATGCAGTGAAGACCAGACTAAAGGCCCATTGGTAGAGATTTTTCAGTAAGCTGTCAACCTATTTTTAAGGAGTGAAAACATGTTTTTGAAAGGGGTGGATATCCCACCTTCCTTACATCTTATTGGATGGAGAAAATTATAGACTATGAGAAAAATAAGGAGAGACCATGAGTGGATAAGGGAATCTTAATGGAATCTAAGCAATTCACTCTAAGGTATCCTAAGCCAATGGTGGAGAGAAAAAGAGCCCTTAAAGATGATCTTTTTGGATAAGAATATGTCAAATTAATCTCATCCACTCAAGCTCAGGTGAAGATGACTGAAAGGCTAAGAATGAAGCAGAGACAAGTTACAAACTCCATAAGAATTTAAGTTAAAATTCTAAGCAAGAAAGATCTTCACCATCCATTATCATTCAATGGCTCACCTTTGTTTCAAACTTTCTTAAACTTCTTATACAACCATAGTGAATTCATGCCTCCTTTTTCATATCTTTCCATTTCCCATATTTTTCTTTATTTTCTCACTTTTCTTCCTATCTCTTTCCCCTTCCATTTAACCCCTATCTCCTTCCTTCTCATCTCCATCCATTCCACTATAGATTCTACACCCCCCTCCTTCTAAATCCTTCTTTCTTTCTTCCACTACCCTTTCATCTCATCCATTCATCCAAGTATGATCCTTACTTCCATTCCTTAGGACTTCCACTCCAAAAAACTATAAATAGATGTGTAGGACAAGGGAGTTCTATTTCTTACTTTTCTTAGGTCTTAGAGTTGAATCCTTAGAGAAACAGAGGGAGAGAGATCATCCTCACCAAATTCCCATAGAATCACACATCCAATCATTGGAGAAAGAGGTAAGGGTCTTGAAAATAACCCCATTCCTTCTTTTATTTGCATTCTTCTTCCTCATTCTCTCTTTCTTATCTTTCACCTTTTCATGCATCTAAGTTTCAGTATAATCCATCTTTGTGTCCTTTTTACTTTTCATGCTTTATCTTGCATCATTAACCTTATTCATTTATCTTTAAATTGCATGCATGTAACTACATGCATTCTACCCATTTTCCCCCTTTACCTTCCTTTGTCAATAGTTACACACAACGATCTTTGCATTACTCTCATCATTATATAAATCTAGCTTTCCTTGCGTATTTTTACACACATAGTTCTCACTACCTTAACAACCCCTTACATAACTTATAGTTGCATGCATAGACCTCTACTTCATTCTTTCATTTAGATGCACCTTGCATCATTTACTTCTTCCATCCATCCTAAACTACCACATGCACCCACCTTCCTTGCATTCACCTTATCTCTCTTTCCCATTTTCTTTTGTTTTCCAAGTGTTTCCCCCTTCCACATTAGAGTCACACATATTATACATTTTCTCCTTATTATTCTTTCATGTTCCTTTTCTGTTTTTTTTATGGGATGTGAAAAAAAGGGGAAAGGAAAAGGGACTTGTTTTATGGACTTACCTTGGAAAAGGATTCTTTTCATTCAAAAGTAATGGTTGAGGAAACCAAATCCTTCAATAAATCCATCCAATTTCCTAACAAAGGACATCATGCCAAAGAGTAGAATAACTTCCAAGGTAAGTGCATACATCCTTCCTCATCACCTAAGGTTGGAAATGTTGAGTCCTAAACTAAGAGCCATTATATCCCTTTTATTTTTCTTCTCTTTTAGTTCATTCTTAAGGTAGGAAGCCTCCTCTATGGATAACCTTTCCTTAAGATGAAAAAGACTCTAATCTCCCCTCTATGTCTCTCCCAACTAAAGCTACCCTCTTTTCTATGAGTATCTAGCTAAGGAGATGCAAAAATTTCTTTTGCTTCTTCCACTTCAACTTCCTCTTTTCTTCTTTTTATGGTGATGATCTTTTCATAAAGGTGTTAGGCGTCTCTTTCTTGGTTGTGCTAGCACTTCATTCCTAAGGATCATTGGAAAAGGATTTGAAAAAATAATGGTAGTAATTTAGGTAATATGGTTTGAAGAGATGTGTATAAGCTCTAGTTAAGTAATGCAACAAGAGAGCATTATAGTAGAATTCAAAATAGGTTGAAGAAGTTTAGTTGGTTTCATTTCCTTTATTTTGCTTATTTACTTCTTTATTTGCTTATATATCAATTCATTATAATTATTCAATTAATGAAAAATGTCTTTCAATTCTTAGTTAGTTTATTGCTTTATTAGCAAGTCTCCTTGTTTTATTTCTATCATTTATTTACTTGCCTACTTGCTTGCTTTATGTCTTTAATCACTTGCTTGTTGATTATCTTTCTTTAGTTATTTTCTTTAGTTAGAATCTTTACTTCCCTTGAATTGGCTAGGTTAAAGTGAAATAACCTAATTATTAATTAAAACTCCTTAAAAGAGTCCTCATGGGAGCAAACTATATTTTCCAGTCTATACTTCAATAAAACCTTGTACTTGTGGTAATTATTAAAGCATCAAAGAAATTCTCATGACTTTGCCACAACCTTTGTGTAGGTACTAGTGTCAATTGGGCTATCAAATTTGGCATGGTACTATGGTATTAAATATCCTCTTATGGAAAGAAGGGAGGAATGGATAACTATCCCCACTTGATCTTATTCCAAAAGTTGATCCTTGACTTGGGTGGCTATATTCTACCATTTTCACACATATGTAGCTAAAATCTCAATATCAACTTCAGCTAGAGCTTTGAGCACAGCTCTGTTTGGCAGTCCATCATTGTTGTGGGAGTATTGGTCAGTGAAGATCTTTGTTAGAATTCCCCATGACAAGATCTTTCCTTGACTAAAGTTGCTAAACCATTGAGTCGCAATGCTTAAGAGGCTTTTTCTAAAGTTTTTGATTAGATGTCATCATTTATTGTAGTCTTTGATAGATCCATGCAATCTGCTTTAAGATGTTCTCTTGGTGGCATGTTGCTATCATATTTTGTGAAATCTAGATGCTTATAATTTGAGGAAAGTTTTAATTTTAGGAAAAGGCATAGGTCCATAAAACTATTGCATATTTGTCTTGGTGATTCTTTTGTGATTCTCCTTTTAACTTTTCAACTTCTTTCAAGACCTTTACCCACTCAAATGGATTAGCGGCCAAAATTTGGTCATGGTGCAATGATGACCATTTCGACACGCCTTGCAAACTGGTTAGAGTAGTATGGGTGGGAAAATGAGGCTAAAAGAGGTTGATGTGTTTTGGACATTGGACTATGGAAGTGTTAGTAGGGATAGACATCTCAATCTTCTTGGATCATCCCAATCTTGTCTCCAATTGTCATCGAGCACTTGAAGAGAGTGTAGGTACATTTCCAAGCATGAATTTAAGGAGAGTAACTCTCCCTTTGAGTGATAGGCATTTTATTTTCGAACAAGAAAGTCTACTTACAAGCTTCTTAATCACCTTCGACCATTGACGTTGCAATGGACACTGCAATAGGAGTGGAAATTAAGGTATGTTGTTAGAAAGTGGCAAATTTTGGATGGAGCTCTTATTGCTAATTGTACAAGGGATTTTTGAATGAAGGGATTAGAAATGTTAAATCAAGACAAAATCAGTATCAATGGCATGGGATTGTTATTATCTGTAAGATTAATGGATTGGAATCTACCAACGTGACAGATGTGGGCCACAAAGTGTACTTCTTTCTTGAACAAACAAGTTAACTTCTCAAAAGCATTTTCTAGTAATAATTGACAATTATGGTTTAAGTTTTTCAACCATTGAATATGAATTCATGTCATTCAAGTTGTTATTATACAACTTTGCTTTTCCAAAGCAATAACATATCTGAGACAATAAGCACTAATAGGTTACAGGGATTTCCAACTTATCAAGAAGCTAGTTGACTCACATAGTGAAGTCATGCACCTTGGTTGAAATCTTATCATAGAGCTGGAGAAGGAAGAGTACAAATGGAGAGCAAGTATCTTTTTCTCTCCTTGTTAAAAATTTAATTGTGTTCTTAAAAAGGTAGAATAAAATTGAGGATCTATGACCAACATAAGATGCCTGCAAGCAGCTCACCTAGACGATCTTAGTCAACTAGAATTTGAAAGAGATTCAATATTTTTCAAAGAGGTTGAGAAGTGTTTGATGGGTTTTAGTCTAGTTTTGTGGTCTTCCAAATTTCTAGTTGATGTAGTTGGCCAAATGAGTGCTCATGAGGCATCCTTATTATCCCTAGCAGCTCCCCATGTGTCCCATCCACTGAAGGGCGGGCCAATTGAAGCAAGATGTCACAGACTTGCATTTTTAGGCCCATGAGCAAGGCTTGCAGGCTCCAAGGGAGACCTGTTTAGCCTATAGATGTGGCCTGAGGGACTTAGGCCTATGTTCTTGGACTTGTGGAATAAGGCCTAATTCCAAAAGGCACGTCTAGAGATTTCCTTGTAAATATCTAAATCTTTTGTAGTAGTCTAGAATACTCTAGGAGAATGGTAGATTAGTCTAGAAAGAGTAGGAGGGTTCTAGAAGATGAGATGGGGGTGAGCAAGTACAAATAAGGGGATAGCTACTCATTTGTAACTAACTCCAACCAACTCATTATAGACTACCAAAAGAAGTAATAATAAGTTCTCTTTGAGTTAGTCTCTCCTTAAGTTCTCTCATTGCTCTAGTGGGTGAGTGAGTGTAGCCCTAGCAAATGAGAGTGGGAGTGGAAGGCTAACTTATGTTCTGCAAAAGAGTTGCACACATGTATAGCTCGTGTTTAGCATAGGTAAACTGTAATCCCATGACAATTGGCATTGGAGCAAAGGTTAGGTAGTTTGAGTTGGGATCTGCTTGTGGGGATTGTGTGAACCTCAGAATAACATCATGGAAAGTGAGTTAAGAGTGACCAACATGCATGTGGAGGTTCAACAAAAGACTAGGAGGGAGAAGTTTAAAGATCCATCAAGGGAGTTGGCTTTGGATGCTCGCCTCACTATGTTGGAGGAATGATTTGGTAGTTAAGGCAAACCTAATCTAAATGTTTGAAGAAGTTTAGTGCCTTTGTAGATACTTTGCATAGTCTTAATGCTAACATGCAAAGCATGATCAAGGTGTCAAAGTATATGGATTCCAAGACCATTGAGAGGGTGGACTACATGTCTAATCGCCTTAAGACTATGGAAGGCGAGACAACCAGGCTACATGAGGAGGTAACTGGTTTAAAAGATATGAAGATGTGATTGGCCCTATTGGAGAAGGTCGTAGCTAGTGAAGGAGGACCTGGACCAAAGAAGTTTGCTCCTAAAGCTACCAAGATTTCTGAGGCCACAAAGGTGAATGTGGCCACGATGTATCTCATCGATGACATGATGCTAAAGTGGAGACGAAGGTATGGAGATAAAACTAATGGTCATTGTACCATAGCCACTTGGAAAGACTTTAAGAAAGAGATCAAAGCATAATTCTTCATAAAGTGTAGAACACTTGGCCTAAAAGAATCTAAAGCGACTAAAGCATATGGGATCTATCCATAAATATGTCAACCAATTCATGGCCTTACTCCTAAACATCTCTGATATAAATGAGAAGGACAAGTTGTTCTTCTTCATGGATGGGTTGCAACCTTGGGCGGAGTAAGAGTTGCAAAGGAGGGGAGTGTAAGACCTAGCAATACACCCTCAATTACAGAGAAATTGGTGGAGTTTAGCTAAAGGGCTAAAGGTACAAGTGCAAACAAGAAGGGTAAAGCTAATCAAGGAAACAACAAGGAGGATAAACCTAAGGGTCATAAGAAGGAAGGCAAGGAGGTCCAATGTGACTTAAAAGGTAGAGATAAGTTCATCCCTCATCACTCTAGTTGCTTCATGTGTGATGGGGATCATCTGGTAGTTGGTTGTCCAAAGAAAAAGACCCTTAATGCATTGATGGTTGAAAAGAAGAACCACAAGGTAAGAGATGAGGATGAAGGGGAGGAGCCTAAGATGGGGGGCACTTAAACTCCTCAACGCCATGAAGGGGTAGGCTTTAGGGGCCAGGCCTGTTGCCCAAATAGGGAAAAGCTTAATATATGCAAATGTGTGCATTAATGGCGAAGGCACATGGGCCATGATAAACACAAGAGCCACTCACAACTTCATTTTGGAAGGGGAGGCCAAAAGGCTAGGCCTCAAGCTAAAGAAGGGTAAGAGTAGGACAAATGCGGTAAACTCTGAGGCTAGATCTATGCTTGAAGTTACTAAGCAGATACCCATCAAGGTTGGAAGTCCTTAACTGATAGCACAATGAGGAGTGTGCCACAACGGGAGAAATCCATGGGGAACAAGACCAAGCAGAGATGTACATGTAGCACAATGGCTGGCAACTACCACACTAATGTGTAGTAGGCACAACAACGACGTGCAGTAGCGTAGGGACTCAAGAGGAACAACAACTAGCAATTGTACAAGAGTGCACATGGGGGCAAGGACAGCCACAACATGAAGAGGATAAGGAAGGTGCCCATGGAGCACAAGAATGGATGGATATTGAGGTGCAAGAAGATACACAAAATGAGACATCTTAAGAGGACCACAAGATAGTGTGGGGCATGCGAGCTACACAAGCATAGATCGTGTAGGAGGGTAGAATGGACAACACCAATAAAGATGTATCGATGAGGGCATTGACATTATTAGGTGGGAAGCATGTCACAGACTTGCATTTAAAGGCCTATAGGCTCCAAGGGAGGCCTATTTAGCTCATGGATGTGGCTAGTGGGATCTCCAAGGGAGGCCTATTTAGCCCATGGATGTGACTAGAGGGACTTAGGCCCGTGTTCCTGGACCTGAACAAGACCTAAACCCAGAAAGCTTGGTTTTTAAAGAATTCCTTGTAAATATCTAGATCTTCTATAGTAGTCTAGAATACTCTAGGAGAATGATAAATCAGTTTAGAAAGAGTATGAGGGTTCTAAAAGATTATCTGGACCACTGATATACTGACGCATGGAATAATCCTGGCCATCCTTTGAGGTGGACGGGGGTAAGAAAATATGAATAGGGAATAGCTCTTCACTTGTAACCAACTCCAACGAACTCATTATAGACTATCAAAAGAGTAATAAAAGGTTCTCTTTGAGTTAGTCTCTTCTTGAGTTCTCTCATTGCTCTAGTGGAAGGCTGACTTGCGTTCTGCAAAGGAGTTGCATACAAGTGCTGCACAAGTTTAGCATAGGGAAAATGCAACCCTGTAACAAGGAGCTACAATTTAAGAACTCTTTCCAGGAGGCAACCTTGCACCCACACGTAAATCTCTATGAATGCTCTTATAGGAGGCATCCTTTTTGTACTAATGTTGTGATAGATGCATGACAACCCCAATGCAAACCCATTATCTACTTTAGGCCAGAGGCTCCTTGCATGCACTAGTGCACCAAAGGGCCTTAACTCTAGGGAGGAGATGACAATTCCAACAGATATTGAAAATTGTATTTTCTTTCATATCATACTTGGACAATTACAAAATTTGTATAAGCAATGGTGTATGCGGACAAATGAGATGAACGATCTAATTAATCACATTTAGATCTTGTTAAGACTATAGGACAACTAGGATTCTGAGAGAGAGAGAGAGAGAGAGAGAGAGAGAGAGAGAGAGAGAGAGAGAGAGAGAGAGAGAGAGAGAGAGAGAGAGAGAGAGAGAGAGAGAGAGAGAGAGAGAGAGAGAGAGAGAGAGAGAGAGGAAATAGGACCTTAGGTAGGCCTTCTTACCATTTTTGTTTAAAACAATGCTCCATAAAAAATTTAAGTCTTTTAGAAAGTTTACAAATGTAGGGCTCTTTTAGAAGGTGGCTGGATTGTGTGAAAACCCTCAACTAGTGGGGCCCATAGTCCTTATTTGAATTAGGATAGGACTCTTTCCAGGGAAATCCTAAAGTTTAAGGGAGAAATGCAACTCATAGTGGGAATCTATAGAACTAAAATTTTCAAAGTTAGAACTCCTAACTAGGCCCACCTTGATTGTTTTTCCTTTTCTCATTCCTAAAGTCCTAGAGAGGTATGGAGATTGAATGGCTCACCCCATTAAAGGCTACCCATAGTCCTAATCTACTAGGAAACTTTAACTTGGGTATTTTAAGGCACTAGGACACCCCAAGAGTCTTAATTCATATAGAGTTTTGTGCATGAGCGCTTCCTCTTGGAAGAGTCCTAATTCATTCCAATCTTGGGGATAGCCCTTTAGGGGCACTTTTTATTATTTGAATGGATCCAACCTATTAAATAAAGTGGGTCCTAAGATTATCAAGCTTAAAATGGCTCTTTAGTATGATCAAAAGTAACAAATATGGACTCATCTCTCTCTCTCTCTCTCTCTCTCTCTCTCTCTCTCTCTCTCTCTCTCTCTCTCTCTCTCTCTCTAAATGAGTTTTAAATGGTTTCTAACATAGAGAGCCTATGGACACCTGGAATTGGAAGCTCCCTCTTTGGTTCAAAATGTCATTGGCTTCTCTCTTATCAGGTTTTTCAACTGTGTGTTCTTTGATTAAGGGGGTTTAGGATAAACTAGTGATGGTTCATCCTCCATTAACAAACTCAAAATCATCACCTAGGAAAAAGGTCATATGATGCAAATATTCAATGATCAAGTTCACAGCTTGGTTATGGGTTGTCATATGTGAGGCGCCAACACTATGTTGTGTAAAAACCAGCCTCTACTAAGTAGAGTGGCAAGACTATCCATGGTTAGAAAGAAAAATATGGTTCATGCAACTATTTCATGCATTTGGTCCAACAATGAATGTGAGACATCTTTCAACACATGTTTTGAAATGTCATAAATCACTGATAAAAGTGCATAGGTTATATTGCCTTAGAAGTGGTTCTTCCTACTAAAAGAGGAGGAGAGCCCTCTTTGATAGGTTGTGAAAATGAAAAAACTATGAAAGTAAATAATCCTCTACTACTTCAAGTTAGGAAGGTTTCTTCTATAATAGGAATAGAGAGATCTACTAATCAAGCTGAGAGGGTTCCTAGGGAAAGGAGAGAGATTAGCTCCTCCCGTTGCCCTGCCATCTGAAGGATGTCCTACTCTACTTAAAGATTATTCTAAAAAGTAAGAAATCTACTCTAGAAAGTAGGAAAATAAGAAATTAAGTTTAAAATCATATTCTACCTACAAAATTACTCTAAATAAGACAAGAAATTTAAAGAAAAGAAATTATTCCTAGTTAGGCAAAGAAATAAGAACCAAAATGCTAGAAAATAGCTTAAGCTCTAAAATATACTCTGAAGAAGACCCTCCCTTGAGAAATTTGGATTAGAGTCCCCTAAGGGTAATGTGCCAAGTTTATCACTCTTTCATCCTCAATCAAAGTTTTTCCTGGATTCTATGGATTATAAAAACTTCTGAAAGATTTTAACCTTTGCTCTTGGAGGGCACCCTTCTTATTGAATTGCAATGGATATCTTCAGCCATTCATATTGCAATATATATTCTATTTAGCTAGTTGTATGGGTCATGTGGTCACATGATCTTATGTTGTGCTATGATAGTGGGTCATGCGATTGCATGAACATTATCATCATCTTGCAGTTGCATGAATATGTCATGACTTTGGATGCTTCCATCATCTTATGGACAAGAGTACATGTACGTGCCTCTAGGTCTTGCATTTGTGTGCCTACATTTTGAAGTCATGCAGCCACACCATGGACTATTCTAGGAGGGGACACTTATCTACATGCTGTGACTTGCAAGAGGAGTCATGTGATTGCATGAACTTGTGTCATGCAGTCACCTGACCTTTTTGTCTTTGTTCATAATTTTTCATGCCTTTGATGTTGCATGAGTTTTTACTTATTTTTCTTTGAAATATTAAATAAATGAGATGCCTAGGAGTAAATGTAAATCATCACTAAAGAACTTTTACTTTGACTTGTGACGATTAAGGTTGAGCCAAAATCTAACATCTATATATGCTTCTTTTTGGTTGAGGACTTATTTATGGATGATGGACGAAGCTGAACTGGACAAATGTTTCCTACTCCCTTTAATCATCATAAGTTGGGATTCTTAATTCCTTGAGCTCTTGCCCTTTACCTTAAATCTTTTGTTGACACTGAGGTATGCCCTTCTTCAACAATTTTTCAAAAAGATGTTACACAAAGTTTTTGTAATGCCCTGAAAATATTCACTGGATTTGAAGATCTTGATAAATTTGAAAATCTAGTTATTTTTCTAAAAGCTTTGATTTCTTTGAAATTCTTGATGTATTTGACTTCGGACTTTCCTAGGACTTGTGGATTTGATTCTTGGGATGGTTTCTCCCTTGGATGGCATAATGCTATTTGCCTAGGGATACCCAACAAATATTGCCTAGGTTAGCCTAGTGCATCTTGCCTAGTTATACCCTACAAACTTTGCCTTGAAATGACCTAGAGCTTCCTTACCTATGCATACCCAATGAACTTTGCTCAGGATGACCTTCTGCTTAGTAGACTTGGGGCTTTCCTAGGACTTGTGAATTTGATTTGGGGATGGTTTCTCCCTTGGATGGCCTAGTGCTATTTGCCTAGTGAATTTGATTCTTGGGATGGTTTCTCCCTTGGATGACCTAGAGCTATTTGCCTAGGGATACGCAACAAATATTGCCTGGGATAACTAGTGCTTCTTCCCTAGGGATACCCTATAAACTTATCCTTGGAATGACCTAGTGCTTCTTTGCCTAGGCATACTTAGTGAACTTTGCTTGGGATGACCTGGTGCTTCTTTGCCTATAGATGCCTGGCAAACTTAGCCTACTTTGCCTTTGGATGACCTAGTGCTTCTTTGCCTAAGGATACCCAACAGACTTTCCCTAGAATGACCTCCCGTTTCTTTGCCTAGGGATGCCTGGTGAACTTTGCCTGCAATGATCTTATGCTTCTTTGCCCAGTGATACCCAGTAAACTTCACCTTGAGATGGCCTATTACTTCTTTGCTTAGGGATGCTTAGCTAAATTTGCCTGGGATGACCTAGTGCTTTTTGCCAAGGGATACCCAATGAACATCTACTAGGATGACCTAGTGCTCTTTGCCTATGGATACCCAACGAACCTTGCTTGGGATGATCTAGTGCTTTTTGCCTAGGTAGTGCTTGCCTGGGATGGTGTAGTACTCTTTCTTAGGTAATACCTAGTGAACTTTACTAGGGATGACCTAGTGCTCTTTGCCTAGGGATACCCTACGAACTTTAGCTTCAAATGACATGGTACTTCTTTGTCTAAGGATGCTCAGTGAATTTTTCCTCAGATGACCTTGTGCTTTTTGCCTAGGGATGCCCAATGTGCCTTGACTAGAATGACCTAGTGCTCTTTGCCTAGGAATACCGCGCAAACTTTGTCTATGATGACCTAGTGCTTTTCGCCTAGGGATACTTGGCAAACTTTGCATAGGATGACCTAGTGCTCTTTACCTAGGGATACCCAATGAATGTTACCTAGGGATGACCTAGTACTCTTTTTGCCTAGGGATACCGACATTTGATGAACTTGAACAATCTTAATCAAATGACTTTGTTTTGATCAAATGATCAGGTGGCTGGATAACTTCATCTTGATGGCTTTGGTATGATGACTTTAATTTTGATGATCTTTGATCTTGACACTTGATCTGATGATTTTGAGTAGTGGATTTGATATGATGGCTCTGATCTTGATCTTGGTGGTTTGATCATATGATCAGGTGACTTTGATTGGATGACTTGATTGTATGACTTTGATTTAATCTTGGTGATCTGATCAAATGATGAGGTGACTTTTATTTGATGAATGAACTCTTTTGCTTCAAAAGCCAAATGGGTCACATGACCCTTGAGGGTCAAATGAACGTAGGTCACACAATCGCTTGATTCTATTCTCGTCAATTACATGACAAAGAATCATGCGACCGTTCGAAGGGTTCTTTGATCTCAAAGTACGCTGACGGGAATGAGGTAGGGTATTCTTTCATTCTTTGTTTTGAACCATTAGATTTCAAATCTAGTGTTAGATCTAAGACATAGGCAGAAAAACAAACATAATGAACCAACTTGACCAGATGAGCTGCCACGCATGGATGAGAGCAATGCAAAATAGCATGCCCAAGAAACTGGACATTTCTTCTTCCAAATAAGGTGTAGGCACCTTACGTCTAGATTGTGAAGGACATACGTGGGACGGGCAGGAAGAACTTGGGGAGCTATGCCTATTCTGCCCCGATTGACAATTTGGGCCTGGTGGCGGAGGACACTTGCAGCTCCTATCCCACTACCCTCTATCTCCCACTTGCGAATCTTCTTCTTTCCCTTTATCTTTTATTAATTTCAAGGAATTTTAATTCTTTATTTTACCCACTTAATGACTTCCTTGCAGTTCTAGATGTATCCAACTCTAGCCCCTACTCGCCGAAATCTAACTTCCACTCTCCCAAAGATCTTAGGGTGGCATTCTTCTCACTTGACAAAGGTTCCTGTGAACCAGGAGGATGACAGCATTGAGCTTACTACAAAGAAGACCGGGATGGTGAAGCTCTCAGATGCTAAGAAGAATGACAGAGTCCGAGGCTGGTGAGCGAGGTTAGAGGACATTAGGCTACGGATGTAAGTCCTAAAACGACTTGGTTCTTCTCCATTTTTCGATGATCAATGGTCATTACTTTTTCTTCTCTGCAAGTCGTCTGGAGACCTTGGCATGGGAGAACTTTCACTCTGAGGTTGATTCCTTCAGCCTCTAGCAGTAGCAGTAGTCAATGAGAGCTCGATGGGAGAGAGGGTGGGACACTGGCTCGTGATAGGGACCGGTTCCCTAAACATTCACTGTTAATTTGTGTCTTGAGTGGTTTACAAGGGAGGAGCTGGTGGTGTTGTAAGCCAGTTCTCCTATAAATTGCTCTACTCCTGTAAATATAGGTTTTTGATAAGCGAACCATTTACCATAGCCCAACACCATTTCACTTAACAATTGTTGCCTTTTCCCATGGGACTGATTGTGGGGCTCTCTCCACAAGAAGTCTACGACCCTTCTTGCATCACGGTGACAAGATGGGAGAGACCCCGCAACCATCAGTAACAGTCCTGGACCAAAAAGTCCATGTTCCATTTTGCATTCACCGTCAATGTATTTTGGATTATCTTAACCACTTAATCTTGTATCTTTGAAAAAAACTAATAAAAGTAGATAGTCGTAATTTCTAACCTAAAGAAACATAAGCTTAAGGCATCGAATGGACATGAAATTTAATCTCCAACCTATCCAAGCATTCCAAAGATGAATCGCTTTTGTCTAAGACGGTTAAAAATGAGTTTCACCGTGCAGTGGACTTCTTTCATACATATTGAGTGTCAAACTCTTACGGGACAAGTTTATATACTTACTGAACTTTCTATCCCAAAAAGGTCAAAAATATCCATCCTCATGAAACCAACAAAAGCAAAAGTACATACTCAGAAATAGTTTGCCCATGTTTCACATCCAAGGTCAACGCCAACCACCAGCTTTGCACTCATGGCAATGAATGCTTATTATGGTTATCTCAAGCAGGCAACTGCCAAAGCTACAACTACTAGGGCCCTCGCTCAAGACCATGCTAAAACCTTTTTTTTATATCTAAACAATTCATCACGTTAGGAAGGTCTTAGGCTAGAGAATTTCATGCTCATGTTCTTGAGGTCGAAAATTATGATTATCCATTTTGATTAATATTTTCAAATACCAAAACAAGCAATAGGATCATACAAATGCATTGATTTCTCACAGGTTACCTATTTTTGATATTTTGAACATGATGAATGACATGGATCTACAAAAGAAAAATGAAAAATTTATCATGCATGATAAGAGGGGCATGAACGCCTTTCCTCTCGACTGTGGACTCTTAACAAACAGTACATTTGCCTCAGACAGTTAGGATATCAAGAAAATAATTATTTGCCACGATGACCTATCAGTGTCATTACACGAAAAGAATTATGCCATTGAACAACGACAATTCTTTTCTTTTGGCTCAGCAAGATTTCCTTCTTAGTTGCACTGTAAAATTGGATACAAAAAGCTCAGCTATAATACATTTCAAATTTTCAGGATCATCCATTTCCAGCCATTTCAGATCGTTTTCTACACAGGCAATCTGATAAGACATTTATATTAACTTTCAGTAACCTCTTATGGTGAACCAAAGACACTTGAAACGCTATGGTTCCTCTTCTCAAGGGGCTAGCTTCAGAATTGCCTTTTCTTTGAGTGAACTCACTAACCTGTGAAAGACCTTTAGGCTGCATCCCGTTTTATCCTATAGAAATGACGAAACAAACAACATAGACATCAAAAAGAATTAAATTAATGAGAGAGGATGATCCCTTACGTGCAATAAATTTCTTAAGATAGAAGTATTACTGTGGAAACATCAGCAATGGAAATAAAGAGTTCAAGAGTAATTAAAGAAGGCCAACTCATTGCACTGACTCTTGATATTAGAAGACTCACTTGACGTTAAATGTTGATTCACATTGTAATGATAACTTGGAAACTCTCCTAATTGCATCATTGTTATCAGCACAGGTGGCGTGAATATCTGTTAGCATGGATATATGTTAGCAGCACAAGTGGTATGGATGGAGTGGATATCAGTAGTTGGAGAAACCATAGGAGGAAACGTACTAGTAGCTGCAGTCTTTCAATCTGTTCTTAGATAATTTCCTATTTTTTTCAAGTAGGTGTAACTCTGCTATATGAAGAGCACGTCAGTCATTAAGGAAGGGGAGGAAAATTAATCACTATTGTGAATCTGGAGGTTACTGGTACCTCGAAATATCAGGTCCTTGTTACATTTTCTATATCTGTTACAGCAGGATTTGAGAAAAATGTCACAATGCAACTCTCCTGACTTAGAACTCCCATACCTAAACCAGATGCATCGCACGCCACTTCAAAAACCTTTGAGAAATCCGGCAGGTGCATTACTAGAGCTTCAGTCATCCACTCTTTCATTTCTTTGAATACTTTGGATGCAGTGTTCGTCCATTTAAACTCCCTCTTCTTCATGCAATCAGTAATGGAAGTCATAATGGAATTGTAACCACGGATAAAGTGATAATAGAACATCACTAACCCATGAAAACTATTGACATTGTGAATATTTTGTGGCTCGCTCTACTCTATGATGGACCTCACTTTCTCTGGGTCTGCAGAGAAGCCTTAAAAGGAAATCACAAATCCTAAGAAGACAACATATTGGAAAGCAAATAAACATTTCTTAAGATTTGCATATAGCTTCTCTATACTCAGCGTCTCACAGATCTTCCTCAAGTGGATGAGGTGATGATCCTGGGTTTGACCATATACCAAGAACCTGCTAATAAATGGCCTCATCATGTGTGTCATGATTCGCATAAATGTACTCGGGGCATTCAAAAGCCAAAAGGCATGACCATTTACTCTTATAAACCATTCTTCATCTTAAAGGCGGTCTTCCACTCATCCTCTAGACGAATACGGACCTGGTGTTATCCACTCTTAAGGTCAATCTTTGAAAAGATTATGGTACCCACGATCATGTCCAGCATATCATCAAGCCTAAAGGGCAGCCCCGGTGCACGAAGCTCCCGCCCATGCGAGGTCTGGGGAAGGGGCGGACCACAAGGGCCTAAAGCATATCATCAAGTCTCAATATGGAAAATCAATACCTGATCGTAATTTCATTGATAGCTAGACTATCCATGACCCATCTTTCTTAGGTGTGAGCAGTGGAGGTACGGCACAAGGGCTCAGGTTCTCCCAAATGAAACCTTAATAATTCATCCACTTGTTTCTTCAATTCAACATGCTCAGTGGGATTCATAATATAGTGGGAACGTTCAGAAAAATTGATCACAAGATCAAATCGATATGATTTTGAATATCCCTCATGGGAGGTAGCTCATTTGGTAAATTATCAAGAAAAACATCATGATACTCATGTGGAACAGGAGCTACCTCGCTAGAATACTCAGGAGCCGGCAACAATGGGATCTCTTTCGCCACTAGAGAATAAAAGAAAGGCTCATCTTTACAGTCCCTAGCAAATACAACAGCGATAACAATGTGTTGGCCTTTAGCTTTCACCTTGCTATCATGATTACTTCCTGTTGCCCATTTTTTTGCTCAGGTCGCACTTAGGGTGGTAAAGGATTAAGCTAGATCCTATTATCAAGAAAGAGCACGAATTAGACTGACCATAAAGAGTAACAACCATGTCATAAAGCCATGACCTGCCTAAAATAATGTGACATGCATCCATAGGTACCACATTGCAACATAAGGTGTCCTTGTATGTTAGAAAAGCAATTGGAACCTAACACTTCTTAGTCACTAAGAGCGATGAAGAAGCATCAACTCACTCAACTCTATAAGGTTTAGGGTGGGTAAGGAGCGTAAGTGTTAAGTGTTTAATTTTGGCTAAAAGACCCCTAGTTTAGCATTTAATTAGACCATCAAACTCATTAATTTAGTAAATTTTTGGATAAAATATAAAATTTAGCTCAAATTGACCATCCAAAAGAAAATTGTCAAAATTAACGGTCAGATGACCAATTGAGCTAAATGGATGCTTAATATATGGTTTAGATGACTCTAATCTAGTCTTTGGTCTTGCAGATCAACTAAAGGAGGGTTGGATGGCTCACATTTAATTTCAATGGTGCAGATCAGTTTGAAGATCAATAAGGCAAGGGATGAAGGGTTCCTAAAAGAAGAAGGTTTCTTAATAGAAGAGGAGTCCTAATTTGGAAGAGGAGGAAGTTTCTTAATAGGAAACTAAATCTTAATAGAGGTGCAGTAGAATTAAGATAGATGAAAACTTATAAAGGGGGAACTGTGGGAGTTGGAAAGGAAGGGCTTTTGGTGTTCTGGTTTGTTTTTCCTTTGCTTGCTTATTTCTATTCTTCCTTTTCTATATTTCCAATTGGGTTGCTTTCATTGTGTCTTTTACCGTCTTCCACTTTCTATCCTTTGTTCATTCAATCTCTTATTTCCCTCTCTCTCTCACATTACTTCTTCTCTCAACCTCACTGTTCTTTCCCACTACTCTCCACTTCACCACACAGAAATTTTTTACCCTCTCTCTTTCCCTTACATCTCACACACAACTCTACCTCTCGTTCTCTTCTCCTTTGTTCACCATCACTGGCCCCTGGTTCCATCATGCCAGACGACGCCCCTCTTACCCGATCTCTCCCACTCCCACTCCCTTCTCCTTCCCTTCTCTCTCTCTCTCTGCTTCTCTTTCATTCTCCCTATTTCCTTTTCCCTACATCTCTACCCGTCTCCATCGCCCAATTGTTGCACCTCTCTGTTTCCTTGTCATTCACCACCACCCCAACCACGTTTCACCAATCCCCCCACTCCCATCGTCTATCCTTCACCTCTGCTACAACCCAGCCAAACACCCAGCCCATCTTCTTCACCAAATCGCACCACTTTCCTTTCTAGCTTTTTCACAGCTACCTTCTCTACCAGCAGCATCAAACCTGTTGTTACCCAACTCCACCGGGCAACCTTTCCTCCAAGTCAGCTGCCGATTCCCATCTCTCCATTTCCACCTATCTACCAGTCTACGCATAATTCTCCCTGGCTCTCTCTCTCGCAGCATCAGACGACGTCCAGGCTCCTCTGCTTCCAACCCTCCACCAGCCCGGCACCCATTAGATCCTCCGCCTATTGCAGTTCCTCTCCCCAGTCGTCCCTCTTCACCAGCGACATCTACCCATCTGGACGGCCAATCAGGATCGTCGTTTTCCTTTGCTTAGATTTTATCCCTCGCATCACCAGCCAGCACGCCCAATCATTGATGCCTCACCAAGCCTCGGCTCGGATCTTCATCGGCCAGGCACAAACCCAGAACAGGACGATTCCCAACCGTCTGCACATCTCATCGTTTCCGAGGATCTTCTCCGACAAAGTCTTTTATGGGAATTTTAAGGAAGTTTTGGAAAAAAATTCAAATTTTACCCTCATTAGAATATTTCAAATTACATGTTCTGTCTTGTTACAGTTACTATTTGCATTTTATGTTATTCGCGTTTTATGCTATTTTTGTTTTGGTTATTTGTGTTCTATGTTATTCCATAGTTAATCCAGGAACTATCTTATTTGTTCATGTCTAACCAAATCGAGGGTTTTAGTTTAACCACGAGAAAACTCTTATTTCTTATCTGCTTTAATTCAGAATTTCAATTAATTTTTAGAACTTGTTGTTAGGATAGTTTCCTGTTTAATTGTTATTCCTTATCTTCAATTTGGGTTCTGAAAACAAATATAAGCCATTAATTCTTAAATTCCTTAATTAGATTAGATCTCTGAAAATTTGAAGAATCTGAAAAATTCATCCGTCAGATCATTAATCCAGGACATGTTGAATATATTTATGGAGTTTGATCAAAGTTTGAGATACCAGAAATGAAGAAATTAGATAGCACTTAAGATAGGGAAATAGATTTTTCTTAATTTTTTCTAGTTTAAGTTTTAGTTAAGGTTTTGTTCTTTTTTTTTTCTATTCTTTCTAGAATTAGACCTCTAGAATTTCACTGTTAAACTGAAGATGAAGTCTGATTTTTTCCTGTTAATTTTTGTCAATTATTTTGAATTTTAAATAATTAAATTTTATTAAAAACTCCAAATTCTTAAAGCGAGTCCCTGTAAGATCAACCCGTACTTGCATTAGCTATACCACAATAGCCCGTGCACTTGTGGAAAACATTAATAGTAAGCCCTAAAGCCGGAGATGGTATGGGTGGAGATTATATTCGTGCAACTCCCACTATTGATTACAACCTTACAATTCTTTTCGCTACTCTTGACATATGTACGATAAATGTTCATCCTACACCAATCATCATTGCCCTTTTGGTGCGTAACAGCACACCTGACTACCGTCACACATGGGTATTACCCTTTCGATGGGGCCTACAGGTCTCTGGCACCATAACAACTCTCTAGCTATTCGCCTCATGAGCCTCCTCATTGCTGGTCTCACCAACGAGCTCATAAACCTCCTCAGTCTATCCTTCATGCTCATTGTCAACATCCTCATCCTCTATAAACAAGGATTTAGAGAGGTCCCTAGAAGGGCATTATGTAGCAACATCTCCAAGTCCTTGACATCCGTAACACCTAGTGCTGTTGTTCACCCCTTAACTCTCCTCAGACACAATGTTTCCTTTATCGGCATCAAACCCAACAGTCGCTTGAGTTCTAAGTTGTTGATTCCTAAATAAGGATTTAGCCTCAGATTCATATTGCTTAGTGGGTTGCAGTTTGAGATACCACTCTAATTCTTGCAATATTCCATGAGCATGATCCAAGAAATTTATATCATGGGGAATGAGTTCTTTTAGGAGCTCAGGGCAAAGGCCAATCCTAAATGAAGACAAAGTCATAGAGGGATCCTCCCTTACATTGCATCTCATCATAAACTCATCAAACCAGCAATATATGCAATGACAAATACAGCTCCTTGACGAAGGTTTTGCCATTGATCTAGTAACCTAGAATTGTTGGAGAAGGGGACAAACTTCTCCGTCAGCCTTTCCTTCATGTTCTCCCAAGTGGAAATGGGTGGACACATGGTTGCAACTCACTGATGCTCCAAATTGGTCCAATAGAGCCTTGCTTGACCAATGAGCTTAATCATAGCAAACTGCACCCACTGCCCTTCATATATTTTATACCAATCAAAGTAATGATCCATGTCCAAAAACCAATCAAGAATTACTTTGGATTCAGTTTGCCTCAAGCTTGACAAATTTCAGGGCTCAATTTTCAGCGATATGTGGCTCATACCATCTTCTCTATGGTTACCTTGCTCCTGCACAGCCAGTATAGCATGTGCGTTACCTACGAGAGGTTCGGGTCACGACTCCAAAGCATCTATGCAAAAACCTTGATCATCTAATCATGCTGTTATTTCAGCATAATGGCTGGTTACACGATCATTCAACTCAACTAACTATATCTGAATTTCCGAAAGAATTTGATGGTTGTGAATCTATTGGCTGGTAGGACTGACCAAAACAAGTGGACATATACTAAGACACCTTGATACCTTATGATTAAAACCATATAAAATGCTCTAAATCCAAATGGAATGGGCACACAAGACCTCTGAAATGCAACTAAATACAACAACCTATTTCACACTTTGCAGAGTTTGTGATATAAAAAAAATCTCTTTTTTTTTTTTTTTTTTTTTTTTTTTTACTTTGCGATACGGCTAAACACGAAAAATTCTAATCCAAATCTATGGGTGGGGTAAGAAATGAAAACTAATGCAAATCCTAAGTAAGCTTATGATCTGATACCAAATTTGATGTAAGACAACATGTAGAATGTCCTAATCTATATGCTAAGATCTTATCATAATCAATTTAATGAGAAAAACATAAATTAAACTACCACTAGCATTTTTGACACGTATAATACAACTTTAATAAGCATGAATGGCCTACAATGAATTACAGGATCTGCAGATCATCTCAGATCTTTGCGAATTAAGGTAAGATTAAAGTTTTTATCCGAATCGTCTCTTTTATTGATGAACGGTTCTGATTAAGCTTCAAATCTAGACTTTAGGAATTTAATGCAAAATTACAATTATAGATTATTAATGACATAAATAATGTAACAAAACGCAAGATAGAAATTTTCCAATAAAAGATAAAGTAGGAACTGACCTACAAAGCAAGATGAAATGATATTAATTTGGCCTCGTTCTAAACGTGGTTTCACGCCCACAGGAATAAAGCTACAACAAGGAATCCACCAAGTCTAAAGAAATCTTCCTTCATTATTCATCAAGAAAATCCTTACATAAACGAGAAAATGATCTTACGTATGGGACATCCAACCCTAATCTAGGAAAAAGACAAAACTACCCCTACTTAAGTCATAACAGACTAAGAAACCTAATATCCTCGATGGTAAATATCCGAAGTAAAACTAAACTATAAGATAACATTAAAAAAAAAATGTGGGATGATGGTCCCCATCAAGAGGATGAAATTGAGGAAATTGGGGAGGAATATGAGGAAGGAAATGAGGCTGAAAGTGATAATAGAGTTGACCCCACCAGTGGATTTGACTTTGATTGCAGAAGATCATTTTTGGGCTCTGATTTTAAGTGTTTGGGTGCTTATTTTGTTGTATATATGCTGATTTCAAAGTTTAGATTGTATGTGTGCCAATTTGACTATATGTACTCTTTTTTAGCACAAATGCAAGTTTCGAAGCACTGATAGTTGATGAGGAAGAAATTGACGAATTTGAGGAATATGAGGAAGGAAATGAGGCTGAAAGTGATAATAGAGTTGACCCCGTCAAGGATTTGACTTTGACGGAAGAATATCCTTTATGGGCTCTAATCGACTAATTGGGGAAGTGGTATGGGAATGGGAGGAACTAAACAATTTCGGTGCCACCTATGTAAAGGAGTAAGTCACATAACATATACTAGGGTACAAAGCCCACTTGTAAGGGAGGTCTAATGTTGGGGCGGATTATTGTGCAAAACTAAAAGATGACAGGGCTAAGAAAAACAAGATTGAAAGAATTGCTAGAAAGATGGACATGCCTTCATAAAGGGCCTCCAAGGGGATAAGGATAAATCCTAGTCAAAATAGGGGATTTAAATCACATCATGCATCTTCTCTTGTGTTTTTTGCAAGTGTACGGGCTATTGTAGTGTAAAGTGTGCAAGTATGGGTCGATCCCAAAGGAACTTGCTTTAAAAAATTAGAGTTTTAATAAAATTTAATTATTCAAAAATTAAAATTAAATGATAGAAATTAACAAAAAGTGAAATCAGACTTCAGATGTACTTAATCACTAAAATTACAAAAGTTCAATCCAAAAAGACAAATTTAACCATAAAAACAAGAAAATTCACTTTCCTAGATTGTTTATTGTCAATTTCTTCAGATATGGTCTCATAAACTTCGATCAGCCTTCATCAGTCTCTTTCTGGAGCTCCTAATTGATGATGCATCAGATAGATTAGGCAGATTCTCAAAAATCCAAGAGATCAGGGCTAGATGAGAAATTTGATATTTGGACGATTTAGATCACTTTCTGGAGTTCAGATTAAAGATTAGAGACGTTAATCAAGCCAAGGGGTGTCCTAAGAATGTAATCTAAAGAAGAATTGAAATTCTGCTGTGAAAAGGATCAGGAATTGAAGCTATCCTATTGGTTTAAGCTAAATCATTGATTCGGTTATGATTTCTAGAATTATCTGAGAATAAGGTAAAACCTGGATAAGCAAAACAGGAATAAAGAAAAAGATGAAATAGGCTAAAAGACAAAGAAGGGATGTAAAAGGAATTAGAATTAAAGACCTAAGGGTAGAAGTGGAATTTTCTCACAAAATTCCCTTCTTTCTTCTTCCCGTAATAGTAAGAGGAGAAAAATGCCCTATGCTGTTTCAAACTTAAAACAAAAGAGGAGAAAGGAGATTTGAAGGTTGGGTTTTCTCCTCCAGTGATGGGGAAGTGGGTATGGGAATGGGAGGAACTAAACAATTTCGGTGCCACCTATGTAAAGGAGTAAGTCACATAACATATATTAGGGTACAAAGCCCACTTGTTCAGGAGGTCTAATGTTGGGGCGGCATATTGTACAAAACTAAAAGATGACAGGGCCAAGAAAAACAAGGTTGAAAGAATTGCTAGAAAGATGGACATGCCATCACAAAGGGCTTGCACGAGGGTAAGGATAAATCCTAATCAAAATAGGGGATTTACATCACATCATGAAATCCCCCTTCTCACTCAACAACCATCATATTAAATCTTTGGAGACCCTATAATAAACTTTTTCTAAGTCAATAAAAACCATGTAGAGGTCTTTCCTCATCTCCCTATATTTCACAATCAATTATCTAATCAAGAAAATAGCTTCCGTGGTAGACCTCCCAGGCATAAAATTAAGTTGGTTTTCTAACACACTTGTCTCACGTCGTAGCCTCTTCTCAATCACTCTTTCAAAAAGTTTTATGGTATGGCTCATAAGTTTGATTCCCCGATAATTAGTTTAACTCTATATGTCTCCTTTATTCTTATAAATTGGTACTATAGAACTCTTCCTCCATTCATCACGTGATCCAACTTCTTTGGTTTATTTTTAGCTGAATCCTTCTGCAAATCTCTGAAAATTCTGTTCAATGGCTTGTCTTTCTTGATTAGGTAAGCAGTTCACACATGATTTTCCTCAATCACTGGATAGACCACTCCTAGATCCCTGCTGTGGATGTCTACATCCTCATTGTTGTCATCATAGACAGGTTCAACATCTTATGCAGCACTTCTATCGAGGTGTCTTCTTCAGTATACTCATCATAAACAGAATCATTGGCATCATCCAGGTCATCCAATGACAACAACCAGCAATTATACATGTTGAGAATGTTAAGGTGCTCTTGGGCTTCATCATATTGTGAGAATTACATTTTTTCTTATCCAAAACAGAACACTCCCTATGTAAAGCACAATTCTGAATCAGATCCTCGAGTTTCTCAGGTCCATTATTGTCATTGCCATAAATCTGAGATTCTATTTATGCTAAGTACTGGGAAAGGGCTTCTACTTGCCTACTCAATTCTCTTAATTCCTCTTGGAAATCACCACAGCACCTCGCTCTGATCTCCACGTAGAGCCATGAGATGAAGACTAACAATACAGTCCTTGGCCTGCTCTGGTACCAACTGATGCAGTGAACAAACACTGATAACACTGCAATAGATTGCAAAAGACAGCAGTACGAGAGGTTAGGAGATTGAAAGGAGGAAGTCAGAAGAAGCAACACTACAATAGGGCTGACAGAGACCAAATTGCACCAAAGATATGAACAAAGCTCCTCCATCTCAATCTAATTCATCTATAAATCCAATTCCATATAGCCAAACCTAGACTACACTTTTAGAGTTTCTAAGCTAGACTCCTGAGGAAACAAGAAAACACTCATGGAAAACACAAGACCTTAATGAATTCCTCAGCAACACTCTTGGGAGATAGACTTCTCATTCATACAACTATACACAACTTCTCAAGAAGTAAACACATTTTCACTACTATTATTTGCATCATTGGTTTGAGTATGGAGACTTGGTTGTTTATGGGTCTGAAAAGTCAAAGTTAAGGTGCCTTCAAGTTCTGCAGTTCCCCTAGCTAAAGGTTTGTTAAGCTCATATTGCTACCAGAGTTCTCCATAGATTTTATTGCACATATTAAGAAGAACAGCTCCACATAGTTCTTTTGGTAAAATTAGTAAATTACTTCCAGGAGTGATCTACTACAGGTTTCAGCAAAGTTATTGAAACAATACCTCTGATACCCAGCTATGACCTAATACATGTGCAGAAACAGACAAATGAGTTTGTTCCAGACTCAGTTGAGCCAATACAGTTCAATCCCTTTCATGTACCAAATGCATAGGTCCAACTTTTTATGGTATCAACAGTCCCATTGTTTTATGCAAACACTAGCTATTGATGCCCCCTCCATAACTGGCACTGAATACTTGCTATTCTCAGATTTATCTGTAAGAAAGTTTCATGGATGAAAAAAAAAAAAATGGAAACCACAAGGGATCCACTAAAGGCAAGATCGAAACATAGACAATTCCACCATTCAGCAAAAGAGACAGAAAGATTTTATCATAGACAAAGACGAAGCATACCTCGCCAATTAGTTCAAGTCGCTCTAAAGTTGGAAGCAGCTTCCCGCACAAGATAGCAATATCCCCTTCAGAGTCAGTCCTGAAGCCATGATAGCAATTTTTCAGCAAAGATGGGTTTCCAGATGACATGAATGTAGAAAAAATAAGCATAAACAAATGATACTCAAAGACTTTTCTCTAGGAGTATCTATTCCAGACTTCTAAACATGGAAGAATCAAGTGTCCTACCCATCTTGAAAATGAACAAGAAGAATGTGAAGCACTTGCTCCACAAGCTGAAGCAACAGCATAATTAGCTGATCCCTATTCCCTGTAACCTGACACATTTCGACCATTGCAATATACCTCCTGTAACATAGCAACCACATCAGAACTCAAACAGCACTTAGTAATGCCTAAGTAGTATCACCGGCTCAAATGACTGCTGAAAATTGTCAATGTATGGAGTCACCGAGCCCATGCCTAACCTAGGGAAGCCCACTGAACATCTACAGGTGCATTCCCCACTTTTAGAGGACTGAATACAGAAACGATTTTCTTTCTCGTGATATTTAACCAACTTCCCTTATTGTGATATATGAAACGTCTAGATGTTACAAACAGAAAGGCCCATACTAGTTCAATCCGCACCTAATGATGCTCATACCTATGGTTTCGTTCTTTTTACCAACTGTGGCATCAAAATCAAATAAATAGGTGAAAATGATCATTGAAAATACGACTTAACCAGAAGTTTAATCTAAGAGATTTTATGATGATAAAAAAACTGCACCAATTTTTATGAAACTTAAAAGATTCAAAACAGGTAAAATTCATAACAAGTTGGATCATTCAGCAGAACTAATATGACGAGAGCAACATTAATGAAAAGCTTACATTTTATCCCAAGCAATTTATTGAAATAACGGTTGACTTTTTCTATTATGGCATTCAATTTAGGATAAGAAGTTATAATATCTCCAGCCAATAATGTCAATAACATTCTAGATCTCATCAAAATTCACTCCGAATTCCAGTAAGGCCATTACCAGTACCAACCGATTGACTTACAAGAAATCTTGCTCTCAGAATGATTCATATCAGGGCCTTTATGGGGCAAACCTACTTCCACTTAGCAACATCCCAAATCTACCTCTACAACTAATCCACATAAGGAAGTAGACCCTCCATCAGCTTGTTAAAGCATTAGTGATGTAGCCTTCGGGGGTACCTTAGTCATCTTAGGTTGTAGTTTAATTATCTAATGTTATGGAGGGACATTATTGCAATCACTGTAAAGACTACTCCTATTAAGAATAATAGATGAGTCAGCTAAGTGAATCAGACAATTATTTCCATAACTTTTTCCCTTCAACCCCTCACATTGAATTTAGGAAGAAACCTAGATTACTATTATTTCTCAATCCCGTACTGGTCAGCATACCTGTTGGGGTTCAAACAGGGATGTACTGGCAGGATGAGCATCACCAGGCCAGTGTTAACCGGTCATCATCATCATCATCAAGACCTTATCCCAATGAGGGGTCGGCAACATGAATCTCATTCCTACATTCCTCTCTATTAAATACCATGACTTCATTTAATCCCACAGTTTTTAAATCTTTCCTCACCACTTCTATCCACGTTCTTTTGGGCCTTCCCTTTGCCCTTTTAGAACCTACTTGCATTGCCACACTCCTTCTAACCGATGCAGTTTTCGGTCTCCTTTGGACATGTCCAAACCATCGCAATTGGAAAAAATGTGTCACCGTAGTCAAGACCATAAATCTGAGTATAGCCCTTAGCAACTAGGCGGGCTTTAAATTGATCAACTTGTCCATTAGGACCCATCTTAACAGTATATATCCAACGGCAACCGATTGTAGTTTTACCAAGTGGCAAAAGAACCAAGTCCCAAGTGCCATTCGTATATAAAGTAAGTCATTTCATCTACTGTGGCATGTCGCCACCCAGGATGTGAAAGCGCTTCACCGATGCTTTTAGGAGCAGAAATAGAGGACAAGGAGGAAACAAATGCATAGTAAGGTGAAGATAACCGATGGTAACTCAAAAAATTATAAATAGGATGAGGATTACGAGTAGATCGATTGCCTCTTCGAAAAGCAATAGGCAAGCTTTCAAACAGATGCAAGGCTGAAGTAGGTGAAGCCAGTGGTGCAAGGAGTGAGTCACCCCGGACATCAGTGGAACCTACAGCAGCTTCAAGAGGAGGCCGACGATGATAACTTGAAGAGGACGAGAGACATCATTTGCAGAGGTGGAAATATAGGGAAGAGGAAAATTTTCAAAAATGGAGAGAGGCTCAACAGTGGATGAGAAGAATGGTGACTGCTCAAAGAAAGTTACATCTGCTGAGAGAAAATACCAATTAGTGTCAAGAGAATAACAACGATATCCCTTTTGAAGCCTAGAATATCCTAAGAAGATGCATTTTGTGGCCTTTCCGGAAAGCTTATCTTGCCCAAGTGCAAGGTTGTGTACAAAACAAGTACATCCAAAAACATGAGGAGGAAAAAGATAAAGAGGCTGTGTGGGGAAGAGAATGGAATGGGGAATCTGATCATGCAACACAGAAGAAGGCATATAATTAATTAAGTAGCAAGCTGTGAGAACAACATCCCCCTAGAAATGAAAAGGAACATAACTGTGAAGAAGTAAAGTGCGAGCTGTCTCTATGAGATGACGATTTTTGCATTCAACTACTCTATTTTCTTGAGAAGAGTGGGCACACAATGACTGGTGAAGAATTCCTTGTTGAGACATAAAGGAAGAAAAAGGTGTAGAAAAATATTCTCGTGCATTGTCACTATGTAAAACATAGATATCAACATTAGATTGAGTTTGAATTTCAGCACAAAAATTTCTTAAAAATTGAGAATAATTTTGATCGATTCTTCATAAGGAATAACCAAGTACAGCGAGAATAATCGTCAATAAAAGTTACAAAATACTAAAAATCCAAAGTAGAAATAGTACGACTAGGACCCCAACCATCAGTGTGGACAAGTTCAAAGGGAGACATATCCTGATTATTGAGACGCTTTGGAAATGAGAATATGTTTTCCAAACTGACAAGACACACTCAAGAGACGACAAAGTAGAAAAATGAGGGACCATCAGAGAGATTAGGATGGCCTAAATGATTGTGAATAAGAGTAGGAGAATCAGTGGAGACGCAAGCTGCAGGTGATGTGAGATGGTAAAGACCTTGAGACTCAGGCCCTGTACCAATCATCTTCCCCGTACCCCAGTCCTACAAGATTACAAATTTAATAGAAAAAGTGAGAGAGCAATTAAGACTGCGGGTCATTTTATTGATGGAAATAAGATTAAACGGACACTCGGGAACATAAAGCACAGAGGTGAGAGGAAGAGTACGAAGGGGATGAGTCAAACCAATGCCTTTAGCTACAGTTTGGAACAGTTGGCTAGAGTGATAGTAGGTAAAGTAGAAGAACTAGTAAGAAAGGAGAAAAGGTGTTTGTCACCAGATTTGATTAGAAGCTCCAGAGTCTAGAATCCACGAGCCAATAGAGGAAGACCGAGTAAAGCAAACAGTGGGATTACTAGTCTGAGCGACAGAGGCAACGGAAGATGACTTGGCTACCTGATACTGGAGGTATGCATCGTAGTCACTACCAGTCAGGGTAATACTCTGAAATGTGGAGCCCACAAATGAGTCAGGTAACTGGGTGTCAGATGGCTAGGTAATGTTGTTAGTGCTAGGAGGTCGCCCATGCAGCTGGTAACACCAATCCCGAGTGTGCCCAATCTTACTACAATATGTGCACTAAAGAAGCTATCCTCGATTACTACCACCATCATGGCAGCCTCGAGTGTTTGCCTAAGAGGCCAAAACTGAGGAATCTGAAGGGCCATCAAAAGTGCCTGTCTGAGTAGAGGAGATACGCAACAAGCAGGCAAATACTTTATCCAGTGAGGGCACCGAAGGGCTAGTAAGAATTTGATCTCTTACGGATTCAAATTCAAGGCAGAGCCCAATGAGAGTCAACACCATGAAAAACTTATCGGTCTGTCTTTGTTGGGCTTCTGCACCATTAGTAGGAGGCACCAAAGACAAAACTCCTCCTTGAGGGACGCAATCTTTTCAATGTAAGTCGAAAGATCCATGTCCTGCTGTCTAACAAGAACAATGTCAGAAACAACTTTGTGAAAACGTTGAATATCATTTGCAAACAAGCCCTTGGCATGGGTCCAAACTTTGAAACATGTTTTATGGGCATGAAGAGTATGTAAAACTTTAGGGTCCACAGATTGCCATAATAGGCTGCATAATTGTGCATCAATCTTTTTCCATTGCACTTTGTCTATAGCAAAAATATCTTCCTCTTTCTTGACCAAATGATCTTCATAACCTTGACCCATAAACTATAATTCCACAGAGGCAAACCAAAACAAATAATTTTCACTACCAATTAATTTCTCCGACGTAATTATAGGAGATCCAGAAATTACAGAAGTAAAAATACCATTTTTGAAAGCCATGATTACTTATCTAAGGGCTGACTCACGTTTGGATAGAAGGGAGCTAAAGAAGGTGAGCGGTCAGTAGCTGTCCAAGACAAAAGGAGGGGCGTGGTAGTGCTATGATGGTCACCGACAAAACAAACAGAGATGGCAATGCTTCTGGGAAAAATGTAGGTAGGCACCCTTTGGCTCAAAATATGGGGTGACCAACCGGAAAAGAGGTTGCCGGAAAAGTCACCAGTGACGATCGGAGGCAGTGACAATCTGGCGACAATAGCGGCGATCTGGGAACGCTAGAGACGGCAGAGGTGTGACCAGTAAAGAAGCACAGCCGCCAAAGACATTGCCAGAATGGATATACGACCAAACCAAAAAGGGAAAAAGAGAGGTAGATAATTAGGGTTTCTCTTATGGCTCTGATACCATGTTAAGGTGGAGTCAACAGAGAGAGAGAGAGAGAAACCCTTAGAATGGGTCAATGTGTGCTCGTTGTTTTGCACCTCGCACTTAACTCATATATATACTAAACAAGGATAGTTACATGCTCTTGACTATACAATATAGGACTAAAAATAAAACAAAACTAAGACTAAGGCTAAGTAAAGTTATACAATACAATGCTATATTCAACATTCCTTAATTAAGTACGTTTTTTATATTAGAGAGGATTGTGAATGAAATTAATCAAGGAATTCATTGTGATGTTTATGCAAATTTTTCAATTTGTTCAGAAAGTTTCTTGCACTAGTGTCACTCTCCTACTTACAAATGCAAAGCGTATTACTTCGTTTTTTTTTTATTTATTTAGAGAAAATTTTGTGAAAAATCAAGGTTTTCTAAAGATGCATACATCATGGAAAACTATAGTTGATCTCTAATTGAATAAAATTAATTTAGTTTCTATTAATTTTTAGGTATTAAAGTGAATAAGAAACTTGTTTGTTTAGATTTAGTATTTTCCTTCATGTTATGTTCTAAGTTCTATTTTAGATTATTAAATGTCAATTTAGATTCGTGTTCAAATGCTTAGAAATTAGTTTTCTTTATTAGTTAGAAAGTTTAATTTTAAAATTTCTTATTTATTTTCCAAAATTTCTAGAATTAATTTAGAAATCTTGGTAAGTTAACTTTTTTTTCCTAGGATTAAATTGGTTTTAATTTTCAATTAGAACACCACTAACAACATTTTCAATATTTTAATTTCTTAGGAAATTAATTTGGAAAAGATAATTTTATCTTTAGAATAATTCTTTGATTTTATGTTATTACTTTTCATAGTGGATGCTTGGAAAATTGATCTTTGATTCATTGTAGATAGCTTTTACATATAATGCTCAATTTGATGAACTATATAGTTTTTAAAGTTTAATAATTTATAATTTAATTTTTCAAACAAAACATTTTTTGATATGGTAATTCAAGTTTCAATTTAATTCTTGAGTTATAAAAGAGAAAAAAGTAAATAGTGGAATCTAATTTAAAATATGTGATCTTTAATCTTAACAATTCAAATTTAAGTTAATTTTTCTTATCATCCATTAAATTGAAAAATCATCATTTTTCTTTAATTTTGCATTAGTTGTAGTATACTTAGTCTGAATCAACTTTGGTGCTTTATCATCATCATCATCATCATCAAGACCTTATCCCAATTAGGGGTCGGCCGCAACTTTGGTGCTTTATCTTTATACTATGGATTCAACCCTAATAATACTACAACTGATGACATGCAAGAAAACTACAAACAACTGCCTGGTACAAACGTATCTGTTGGAATGACTAGTATTGCCCGATATTTGGCTAGGACAGGTACTAACCAGTTTCTGTATCTGCATTTAGAGTGAATCTAAGAATACCAGCCGTTAGGATATTGATATTGACAAGTAAGAGATTATTACCTCAATTTTCCCGAATGCAATTAAAGATCATATTCTATATCAGTCATGAGAAGCGTCCAGACATTGGTTAGCATAGAAAGACAATGCATTCGATGCTTCCCAAACATACATCTAACTTCAGCAGCAGTTGAACAGATCCACTTCTTCCATTATATTGAGTGCTCCATTTGAAGGAACTAGACTCGATGAGGCTGTTTCCACTCCTTGAACCAGTGAACTCAAGGTCACACGATGTGTGTGTGTGTGTGTGTGTGTGTGTGTGTGTATATATATATATTATTGGATTTTGTCAAAAGGGTAGTATCATCTCCTGAAGTAGTAGCCTCAGTTCATTCTATAATGAACCTAAAGGCTTTTGCTCAAAGCATCTCCACTTAGGGCCTGATTGCATACTTCGTCACCCTTTTCTATTTCTGTCATATGAACACCACAATTACAAAATTTGTGCAATTATCGTGTTGGTGTAGGTGGTCAAATCCCTACATGTTGACTAAAACAGACTGCACAGCTTGCACAAAGAAGCAACCATTTGGACTAAAACATGTCCCTGCCATTCTCCAATACCATCCTCTTGTCAAATCACTAGAATATCAAAGAGAATATTGCCTGAAAGTTATTGCACAAGGAATATAAAGATTCAAATGAGGATAAGAGAACCAGCTTCTCTATAGACCCATTTAAATATTTTCTTATTCATCATCATCATCAAGACCTCATCCCAATTAGGGGTCGGCCACATGAATCTTATTCCTCCATTCCTCTCTATTAAGTACCATGGCTTCATTTTGTCCCAAAGTTCTTAAATCTTTCCTCACCACTTCTATCCATGTTTTTTTGGGCCTTCCCCTTGCCCTTTTAGAACCTTCTACTTGTATTGTCTCACTCCTAACTGGTGTTGATGTTGGTTTCCGTTGAACATGTCCAAACCATCTAAGTCTAATCTCCCTCATCTTGTTACTTATTGGTGCTACCCCTAAATTTCTTCTAATATTTTCATTTCTAATTTTATCCTTTCTTGTCTTACTACTCATCCATCTCAACATCCTCATTTCTGGGATGCTCATCCAATGAGCATGATGTTCCTTAACTGCCCGACACTCTGATACGTAAAGCATGGCTGGCCTTATGGCCATCCTAAAGAATTTTTCTTTTAGTTTAGGTGCCGATCGCACAAAACTCCAAATGCACGTCTCCATTTGTTCCAACTCGCTTGGATTCTCTAGGTAACCTCCCTCTCAATCTCTCCACTCTCATGAATCATTGATCCTAAGTATCGAAAGTGGTATTTTATGGGACTTCTTGGTTATCAATCTTGACTGGCATTCCACTCCTACTCTCCTTGCTAAAATTGCATTCCATATATTCTGTCTTAGTTCGGCTAATTTTAAATCCTTTAGACTCTAATGCTTCTCTCCATAACTCTAGCTTTATATTTACACCCTCCCTTATCTCATCAAGTAAGACTATATCATCTGCAAATAACATGCGTGCAGATGTTTTGTTAACTCATCCATAACCAATGTGAAAAGGTATGCACTCAATGCCGATCCTTGGTGCAATCCTACAGTAACAGGAAAATCACCAATCTCGCCACTAGTGGTCTTAACATTAGTTACTGTTCCCTCATACATATCTTTAATTATGCCTATATACTCCTACGAAACCCCTTTATCGCCCAACACCCTCCATATTAACTAACTAAAGACTCTATCATAAGCTTTCTCTAAGTCAATGAAGACCATGTGGAGGTCTTTCCTCCTCTCCCTATATTTCTCTACTAATTGTCGTAATAAGAAAATAGCTTCCATGGTAGACCTCCCAGGCATGAAACCAAACTGATTCTCCGATACACTTGTTTCATGTCGTAGCCTCTTCCCAATCACTGTTTCAAAAAGTTTCATTGTATGACTCATAAGTTTGATCCCTTGATAATTAGTGCAGCTCTGTATGTCTCCTTTATTCTTATAAATTGGTACAATAGAGCTTTTCCTCCACTCATCAGGCATTTTATTTGATTTTATAATCTTGTTAAACAACTTGGTCAACCAAACTACCTCGATATCTCCCATATGCTTCCAAACCTCTAATGGTATACCATCGGGCCCCATGGCCTTTCCTGATTTCATCTTTTTCAAGGCTTCTTTCACTTCAGGTATTCTAACCCTACGTTCATATCTATAATATATAATGTTATTTAGATTTATAATATTTTCAATCCCTATATTCTCAGACCCATTGTCATTTAACAATTTTTGAAAATACATTTCCCACCTTTGATTGATCTTATCATCTTTAACTAATATCCTTTGATCATTGCTTCTAATGCACCTAACATGATCAAAGTCCTTACCCTTCTGTTCTCTTACTTTTGCAAGTTTAAACACATCTTTCTCACCTTCTTTTGTTCCTAGTCTATTATAGAGCTCATCATATGCCTTAAGTTTAGCCTCACTATTCTCTTAACAACCCTTTTAGCATTCTTATATTTTTCATATTTTTCATTATTTTTAGTCTTTTGCCATACTTTAAAACACATTCGTTTTTCTTTAATAACTTTTTGCATTGTTTCACTCCACCACCAAGTTTCCTTTACTAATTGCCTTTTACCTTTAGATACTCCTAATCCATCTTTTGCCACTTTCTTAATGGACTCAGCATTATTAATCCACATGGTATTTACTTCTGTTTCATAGTTCCAATTTCCTTTTACCATCAACTTATTTGTGAATGAGGTTATTCTCTCCTTTTAAGTTCCACCACTTAATTTTTGGATACCATCTTTTGATATGGATATCCATAACTATTAACCTATGTTGTAAGGTTAAACTTTCACCAGGTATTACCTTACAATCCTTACACATAGATCGTTCGATATTCCTATGTAGGAAAAAGTCTATTTGGCTTTTATGAAGTCTACTTTTAAAGGTAATTAAGTGTTCCTCCCTCTTCTTGAAGAGTGTATTTGCAATGGCCAGGTTATATGACAAAGCAAAATCAAGGATAGTTTCCCCCATTTCATTTCGTTCACCTATACCATACCTTCCGTATATTCTATCATATCCTTCCTTTTCTTTTCCTACATGGTCATTTAAGTCTACTCTTATAAATATCCCCTCAATGTTGGGAATTTCTTGCATAACTCCCTCTGTATCTTACCAAAACTGTATCTTGATTATATCTAGTAACCCTACTAATGATGCGTATGCACTTATAGCATTTATAATCTACTCTCCTAGAACAAGTTCTATTATTATAATTCCATCACTGATTCTTTTACCGTCCACAACTTTATCCTTTAATTCCTTTTCCACTATTATTCCTACGCCATTTCTGTTATTATTCTTTCCTACATACCATAATTTATGCCCATCTATTTCTCTAGCTTTAGCCCCTTTCCAGGTGGTTTCTTAGATACAAGCGATGTTGACTCTCCTACGTTTCATCGCATCTACTAATTCCAAACTCTTACCTGTCAATGTCCTTATATTTCATGTGACGATACGAATCTTATGCTCTGGAGATATCCTATGTACTATCGCCTTTCTCGACCTCCATGGCGTGAACACATGTCCACTTTTCACTGCACCTGGGTTCTGATGCAGCATGTCGCTTCCGAGGGGACGCACTAGCAGCCCTTGCCCATTTTTCACTACACCCGATATCCGATGTAACACGTCGCTTCTGGGAGAGCGCCCTAGCAACCTTGCCTATTTTTCACCGCACACGGGATCCAATGCAGCGCGTCACTTATAGGGAACGCCCTAGCTTGAGGGAATGTCAATTTTCAATTCATGTCATGTTAGGGTTGCCATAGTTTTAAGATGCTGAGGATGATTTTCATTTCTTCCTTACAAACTAATATACAAATGCATATTCATTTGCAAGCAGAAAAGAAATAACAAAATCATCTTCAGCTTCACCCTTGCCGACTAGCACCTGACGCAAGGGTTGCCATATTTTAAGAAGTTGGAGATGATTTTCATTTCTTCCTCACAAACTAATATACAAATGCATATTCATTTGTAAGAAAGAAATAACAAAATCATCTTCAATTTCTCCCTTGACGACTGGCACCTAATGCAAGACCCTCCTCCTTATTCATCTGGGCTTGTCTCAGCAAGACGATAACCAAAATGTTTAAATAGATATTGACACAAAGCAAGCATCTGTTATATTACTTGTGTGTCAACAAGATATTCATTTATCACCTATGATCTGTGTACACTAACACAGGAACATGACCATGACATGGCATGGATGTCTGACAGCAACTTCTCAAAAATCAAACAAAGAGACACAGAAAATAAATAAATAAATAAATAAAACATTACAAAAAAAGGGTAAATTCAAAGCATGAAAACCATTAATAGTTACAAATTTCCTTCCCAAACAAAGCTCAATGAGATACAAATTCTTTTCAAAAAGATGATGACCCAAATATCAACACCTCAAATTTAATGCTTAAAATAAAAAACCTTACTCATTTACCTAGTTTATGACAATGTAATAATTCTTAGTACTTAGTATTATTAACATAAAGTGTTATATTTTTCAAAGAAAAATACAATTTTGTTACTATGAATAGTTTATTCATGAAGTCTTTCATCCTTTAATTTTGTGAATACTCTTTTGATATTCATGGAAGCTGCAAATCAGAGGCTTAGAACTATCAAATATGTTTATATTTTTCAGAAAAAATATGACTTCGCTTCTATGAATAGTTTATTAAGGATGCCTTTCATCCTTTAATTTTGTGGAT
Source organism: Warburgia ugandensis (assembly GCA_035236585.1). Classification (NCBI taxonomy): domain Eukaryota; kingdom Viridiplantae; phylum Streptophyta; class Magnoliopsida; order Canellales; family Canellaceae; genus Warburgia; species Warburgia ugandensis. The sequence goes on along the minus strand of CP141132.1, from coordinate 58,474,055 downwards.
ACATTTCTGAAAATGTTTGTCTTTGGTTTTCTTTCTTGTTATTGTTCATAGAAGCTGCAAAATAGGAGCCTTGGAACTGTCAAATAGGTTTAGAATTTATATGGATGGCTCATCCCCAGAAGAGCCTACTATATAGGTGATTTTGATAATTGAAAAGAGTGGGTCCTATTATCTTATGAGCTAAAAGTTTCGAATAGAGAGAGATGACTATGTTCATATTCTCATGCATCTTTTACTTCTTAGTCAATACGTTTATGCATCTAATGCCTTGACGCATTTTGTCTTAGCATACATGTGTGTCACTTAATATCCCTTGAAAAAAGCAAACTACTTTAATATCCTTCATTTAATATCCCAAGGAAACAAGGAGCTGACTTAATATCCCTTGAGAAAAGGAAAGCAAAGTCCAAATCTTCCTTAAAAAAAGTGAACTGTAAGAAAAGTTGGAAGGAGTGTGCTGAAACAGTGGGAATGAACAAGTTATCACTTAAATGAGGACAACACCCTTATTATGGGTTTAAATTTCAAAACCGGGTCCCAAAAAAAAAAAAAAAAACTAACTGTAAAATCGAAAACCATCACAAAACAAGACCAGACAAGGGAATACGATCTAGGCATGCCTATGTACGCATCTACGCATATCAGGCTAGTTTCTAGCATGTCCATGAATGATAGGCAATCACCAGAAGTAACAATATCTTATGGTTAGTGTTTTCCATGTAACTTTGTAAGAACATTATAGATGTCTGGACTTGACTCTTAAACTCGTGAATGCCTAACATTTTGTGTCAACCAATGGTTCATGAACAACATCATAAATCAATCAAGACCTATCAATATATATTTACAAAGAAGAAAATGAGGTGGGTAATATAAGAAGTTGAAGACCAAGGCATCAATCGAAGTGGTATATTAAAGCTAAAGATGATCCAAACTATTAACTTTATAAGCGCTTAGATTATTTAATGGCCTAAAATAATCTACATAAGGATGTTAATCATCTAACAAAGGCCTTTCTAATGAACAATCACAAAAAAAAGGGGGATGGCCCGATGCACGAAGCTCCCACATATGCAGGGTCCAGGGAAGAGGCGGACCACAAGGATCTATAATACGCAGCCTTACCTTGCATTTTGCAAGAGGCTGTTTCCACACCTCAAACCCGTGATCTCAAGGTCACACAATGACAACTCTACAATTGCGCCAAGGCTCCCCTTCTAATGAACAATCACATAGAAGACACAAATTGTTGTCCATGGCCTACACTGTTGCCCATCTTAATGGCTAAAAGTAATCCCACTGGATAAATAAATGTTCCCAATTAACATTCTTAAGTTCCAAAAGATCCAAGGTGAGCTCTTGCAAGGAGAAGTGTAGATTCAGCAAAGGTCTGCAGATCCATGCATTGCACAACTTTTAAAGACTACAATAAAGTCCTGCCTCGCAGGCATTCATCCTAAACACAAACCACATGATAAAAGCATTTATGGATAGGAATGGCAAAGGGTCAGATTTTTTGGGGGATTTGACCTGACTTGACCCATATGGATCGGTGTTATGGGCAGAAAATATTTGACACAAAGTATTGGGGTCAGAAATTTATGAGCTGAAGTAGGTTAGGGCCAGGACCAGCCAAAATCTGCCCTGACCAGCACTGTTGCCACTCAAGCGGCACTATTGACTGCCCTTTACATGAACTTTTCATTAAAAATAATAATAATAATAATAATAATAATAAAATTGTAGAATCTTATGATATGGCGACATGAATGGTTTAGGATGAGATAAGAGTGTTGTATATCAATATTGTAACTAGTTCTTATCATGCCAATGAAATCAATATTCAGTGGCAATCTGGTATTTCTGGTTTAAATTTTGCTTTTGTTTACAGCAGGCTGTCTAGGCAGGCCTCTTAGAGGATGTGACCCAAATTGACTCATAAGGATCGGTGTTAGGGGCAAGGAACTTTTTATCCTCACAGTATTTGGGTCAGAAGTATATGAAGTAGGTTAGGATAGGCAAGCATTAGCATCAGGCAAAGTGGGCCAAAATCTGCCCTGACCTATCCTGTTGCCATCCCTAATTTCAGCAACATGTCAAATGAAAAAGTTTCATAATTTGACACATGGGAACAGAGGCCATAAAGTCAACCCAAGCACTCTAACAAACAAGGTCGATACCTCTTCTGGATATTGTCAGCTGGTGATATGCAGTCTTGCCGCATGCACATATTGATAATTTCATCAACCTCCTGTCTAGATAGTTCATTGATGTCTTGAATCTAGGAAAACAATAAGAAACAATTATAAAACAGTTGCATCAAATAAAACGAACATTTACCTAGCATTGAAGAGCAAGAGAAACTGATAAGTCATGTTCCTAAAGTTACCTTGTTAAGCAATATTGTCTTTTCTTCAGCAGCTCTGTCAAGAGCAGCCATCACAGAGGTAAGAAGACCAACAAGCATTGTCAATGTGGGTTGCAACTGTCCACTTGATGCTTGGCAATCATCATGGCTATCTGAAATCTGTCAACAAAAATCACATGTTTGAAAATAACCACCACAATCAGTAGTAAATTTAAAAATAAAATGCCTTAAGCTCAAAATATTTCAGAAGTCATAAAATGGAGTATGATTTAAATAATACCAAAAGTTTTCTGCACAGCACTAGCAATATATACAGATCCACAATTGGTTCATTAAAAGTCTTTTCTGATGCAGAAGCTTATTCATACATGATCTATTGAACCCACACAGGGTTGAATGGCACATGTTTGCTCATGAATGTCTTAGATGTTTTGTTGCTTGCTTTTATATGCTCCTCAGTCCGTCTTGTGAACTGATAAATCATAGTCCTTGAATCAGACCACAGGAGTGTTATGTGAATGAAATGCCAGTTACTTAAAAGGCAGGGGTTTCTGGTCAAATTGCCAGTTAAGGCACAAACCCCGTTTGCTGCAACTATAAATAGGTTAGGAACTGATGTATGAAGGATCTTTAATCAGTTCGACTGTGTACAAGCTTATAGAAACTATCCGAGGCTCTAAGCCCCAAAGCTATCAAATATTCATTCCTACTCAATTTGGCTGCTTTTTTCTTGGATTTCCATCTATACCTTGCTGTAGTTCTGTTCTGAATTTTTTCCTGCATTATTTACCATGAGATGAAACGGTCAATGAATAACATGTGCATTCCTAAAAGATTTAATATTTTGGTGTTCCAAAAGTTACCTAGAGCTGCAAAGAAGTATGCAGCATTTGATGAACGACAAAAAGGGTATGATGGCTTCTACAATTTAGTGCAGACCTTTGCTTTAAAAAATTTATTAGTTGAAATGCTTTTTCAACAAAACAAAAAGGCCAGCCTGCAAAAGGTAAATCTTAACTAGTTTAATTAGGACCATGTCCAAGAACCTTCCAGCCATTAAAATGCTAGAAAAACATAGCAGTAATGTCCAGAAGAAGTTTAATGTAAGGAGATGATATCACATTCTGCTGATCAGATACCACTATAGGTACGCTATTTTAAACTTCTGAAGTTAGCCATTAACAGATTGTTGGCAACTCGGCAGCCTTGGACAGAAGTGTGAAAGAAGACTGTCAATACCAAAACCTATTAATTGGATTACAGAACATTTCCCAATTAATAACCTTTACAGAAACTGAGGATGAAAAGGTAAATTATGCAGGAAAACTGTAATTAGATAATGCACTTGTACAAATGAATGGAAGAGATAAAGAGCATAACTCCAACAGAATTACATGTATTACTTCTACAGACCTGCAACCTCAGAGATTTCTTTGTGACCAGGAAATATAGGTATGAGCACAGACCAAAGCACAGCCGGAACAAGATCACCTCAAACTTCTGATTCTGAATAGACCATAACAAACTCCAATTATTAGGAGAAAATTGTATGTGACTGCCAACTTTCTTCACTAGCACATGTTCTTCTAGGTGTTTTACCTCAAAGGACATGGCAAAACTGAAAGACTCCATATCAAAAGGGAAAAGAGCACGCATCAAACCAAAAAGCCCTTGAATAAAGCCACACTCATCACTCTCCTCGTAAGGCCAAACCTAAAAGAATGTCGATTGCTTTGTTATATAATCAACAGGATAGCTTGCTAAGCAATCCAATAAAACTAAATGCCAAAACATATAGCCCAGAACAATAAAAAAAGAGAACCATGCATAATTAGGAACTTAACATCGACAGGAGATCAAATGCTTACCTTGCTTAATATAGCAACAGCAAGATTAGTTTGTTCCAGTGTCAATTCATCAGCGTCAGCAATATCCACCCTCAGAACTCGATCAAAGATTGACTGATGACCCTTGACAAAATCTATAACCTCACGAACAACTTTATTCCTAACCTATTCAATAGCAACCATCACGTCATCAATTTTCCATGTCAAGCAAATACCATAAAGAAAGGAAGTAAAGGGAAGTTTCCAGTTGTTATTATTCAAGCCACCTGCATAAAAATTAATTACCGAAAAATATTGTTCCCCATTTTGAAGAGAAAATTCAGATTCAAGATTTCAATATGAACCCAACCATAGGGTTTAACTCCAATCTGAGAATTCTCTAAATACCTCACTAAACATTTAAGTAAGCATCTCACTAGACATTTCAACCATTGGGTACAACATTTTAGGGAACAAAATTATAAATAGTCAGGACTCAAGATGGCATCAGACATGACCAATGAATAATCTTCTGCACTGGTTCTTGATACCATCATGCACTTAAGGCACCAAAGGTTACAACCCTTGAACAATATAATTGGATATTTCCTGCATGTTTAGCAAGCACTGATTCCACCTATAAAGGAACACAGAGGCTATGTAGTCGCTAGGCGCAAGAAGGTGCAGCGACTTAAGTCGCAGCACGACTAGGCGCGCGCCTGGATGCGACTTGCGCCTAATGCACCCCCGACTCCAGGCACATTGATAGTCACTTAAACAGAAAACCCTAGTTACAGGTTTTTTTTTTCATTCTTCTTTTTCCCCACTCGACTACTTCCTTTCTAAACCTTTGATCTTCCATCCAACTCCAAGTAATTGAGGTAAGAATCGTAAGATTGTAACTTCTATTTAGAATTTACTTTCATTGTTTTGTTTTTTGATTTTCTATAAAAAAACGGTAAAACCAGTATCGTTTTTTCATTTTTTTTGCATAATTCTTCTTTTTTCTTTGAAAACTCAACATATGTATACTCTAAAGGTAAAAACGAAAACTCCATTTCATTCTTTCCATCCATTTTCATTGCTTTAGTGTATTATGCAGTAAATTTGTAGTTTTCTGGAAATCTTTACCAGAAAATGATAAATACATCAGTAATCCATATTTTTTTCATTTTTTTTAAGCAAATATACATATCCTTACCATCATAATGCTAAAAACAATTGACCCATGAGCTTAATTGACCATTTTTTTTACTGTCTTTTTTTTTTCTTTTTCTTTTTTGACAGAAACCAATAAAAAACAATGAGGGTTTTTTTTTCCGTTTTTGTAACAATAACAAATGTATAAGTGTCATCATAGGATGATACTAGGAATGCTAAAAACAACTTATCAATACAATGTTTTAATGTTTTTTCTTACATTTTTTTCACCAACAACAGCATTTTTTTTTATTTTGTACTATTAATTATTTTATTTTGTTGTTAATTTTTTTGTTCCATTTGTTTGCAAGTTTCCTCTTCTAAATCTCTAATTGTTTGATTTGATTCCACTTTCCATTTCACTCCAAAGTCTCCAATTGTTTCGAGTATTCCTATTGATACATCAAATCTACAATATGTCAGCATCAAGGGGCTCCACCAATGCTTCTTCTAGTGTAATGGATTCTGGGTGGGAATATGCAGAGGCACGGGATCCAAATGATAAAAATTTGGTATGGTGCAAGCTATGTGGGAATAGATATAGTGGAGGAATTTTTAGATTAAAACAACATTTGATAGGTGGGCATAAGAATGCCAAGAAATGCTCTCTAGTCACTCCTGCAATATCTATAAAAAAAAATTAGATTATATGAATGAAACAAAGAAGAAGAAAGAGACTAGAGAGAGAATAACAAGGGGGATGGAACAGCCAGAAAATTTGTTTGGCTTGAATGATGATGAGGAGGAGGACGACGAGGTGCAAGAGATTGATAGCACCAGGCCTGCTGGTATTTCTATTATGAGGGATAAGAGGCGTAATATTCCCATACAACAAACAAAAGGGCCTATTGATTATCTCTTTGCTCCCAACCCTAAGGCCCAAGGTAAGGGTAAGGAAAAGGCACCCATGCAGCAGCAGACGACAATGAATCGAGCATACAAGAAAGAGTTTAGAACAAGAGCATGCAATTACATCACCTCTTGGTTCTATGAACATAGCATTGCATTCAATGCTGCTTGTAATCGTTCATTTCAAACCATGTTAGAGGCAATTGCACAACATGGTCCAGGTATATATCTTATATTTTTTATAATAAATAGTTACATATTTGTTTTAGCCTTTTACCTAATCTTATATCGTATAATCTTATGTGACTAAGGTTTCAAGGCACCCTCATATCACGAGTTGAGGGTGAATTTTCTTCAGAAGCAAGTAAAGGAAACAAAAGAGTACATAGATCAGCGTAGAGGTGATTGGATTAGGTATGTGTTCAATATCCTTTTTTGCAACCTTGTATATTACTTTTAAGTCTTAAGGTGACACTGATACTAATAACAAAAGTGCTCCATGGTATTATTCCTTTATAGGTATGAGTGCTCCATCATGTCAGATTGGTGGACCAATGGCAAGGCTCTCACCCTTATCAACTTTTTGGTGAACTATCCAACTGGGATGGGTCTGCACATGTCAAGAGTGCAAGCCTAATACTTGACATGTTGGCGGAGGTGATTGATGAAGTTGGAGAGAACAATGTGGTTCAAGTAATAGTTTAAATTTATATCTATAAGTTGTTAGGTATTTTAAATTGCTAATAAGCATATACTGCAAGTTCATTCTATATAATTTGACCTTTTTTATATTTTAGGTCATAACTGACAATGCCTCCAACTACATTGCAGCGGGAAAGGAGTTGATGGTGAGGAGGCCGCATTTATATTGGACCCCCTGTGCAGCTCACTGCATTGATTTGATGTTGGAGGACATAGGGAAATTACCAGTTGTGAAGAAAACTGTGGTAGAAGCTAGGGCGTTGGCGGTTTTTATATATAGCCACACACATGTCCTTCATCTTATGAGGAGGTTTACAAAGAAAAGGGATTTGGTCAAACCTACAGTGACGCGCTTTGCCACCAACTTCTTGAGCCTAGAAAGCATCCACAATTTCAAGACAGAGTTGAGGGCAATGTTCCACTGTTCAGAGTAGATGAACAGTAAATGGCCAAAAAGGCCTGAGGGTAGAAGAGTTAAAAAGATTGTATCGCGCACCAGCTTCAGGAACCACATCCTATGTTTTATGTTTTATGTTTTTTTTTATTTTTAACTTTAATTTTTTTCCAAAATGTAGATGAGTGGTGGATTACCTTTGGGGCTGAGGTCCCACAGCTTCAAATATTCACCATTAAGGTCCTCTCCCAGATATACAGTGCATTTCCTTGCGAGCGTAACTGAAGTGTCTTCGAGAACGTAAGCTACTTAGATATTAAAATGTAGTACAGTACTAGTAATTAGTTATTAGTAAGGTATTATAACATTCATTGTATTATAAATTTATATTTACTTCTTTCTTTTTTTTAGATCCACACTAAGAAGAAAAATAGGCTACACGTTAAGAAATTGAACGATCTAGTATTCGTTCAATACAATCAGCGCCTTCGTCGTCGACATGAGGATCATTTGAAAATGCATACAGATCCTATTCTGTTACTAGAGGTCGACGAAAGTGATGAATGAATTGTTCTAGAAGATGCTGGAGATGATCTGGTGCATCAAGGTGATGACCTCACCTGGTTAGATGTTGAGCTTGCCGAAGGAGCAAGTGAACACGATGCTCCATCTACTAGGCAATACCAAAGGCAAGGGAGGGGGCGGAGGGGGAGCCACATTTCTCAATCTCAAGCTCATGCTCATCAAGAACCAGATGAGGATATTGGAGAAGAGCAAGGCGATGATGAGACTGAGGAGGAGGATGTCAAAATCTCTCAGGGAGATGATTCTGATGATGGTCTTGATCTTCCTAATGAGGAAGAAGAGGTGCAGGAAAATAGCTTTTAAGTCTTAATAGTTAACTCAAACATTTGCTTTACTTTATTTACAAAATTATTGTTTGATTGTTTATTGTTCCTAGATTTACAGGAAGATGATGGCGATGACGATGAGAGTCATAAGACCACAGCAGATTGAGGGAGTAATCCCTCCCTAGCTGCTACTCCCTGTTATTTCATTGTTTATTGCATTTATATGTTTCTCAAAACTCAACTTACTTCTATGTGTATAACTGTATGATTAGTTGTTTGATTTAACCTTTAGCTCCTTACACCTTAGGTTGTTAACTTGTTATTGTATTGTTGACAAGTCATCATCATCATCATAAAGACCTTATCCTAATTAGGGGTTGGCCACATAAATCTTATTCTCCATTCCACTCTATTAAATACCATGGCTTCATTTAGTCCCAACGTTTTTAAATCTTTCCTCACCACTTCTATCCACATTCTATTGACAAGTATTTATTCATATATTTATATTTCTATGCTTTTTAATTTTTTTTTTGCAATTTTTTAGATTTAATCTTCTTTTTTTCTTTTTTAAAATTCTTATTTTTGCGCCTTGATGCCTAGGCGCGCCTAGTCCCTCTGGGCGCAAGGCACACCCCATACGCCTGGGTATGCCTTGCGCCTGTGACTGCATAGCACAGAGGATAGCTCTGGCAAGATGGACAAGAGTCATTCAAGTACAACAGAAAACTTGTAAAGAGATACACTTCCATGCATTCACAATTTAATGTGTTCAAGAGCATTTTCAAATCAAATAAAGGGGAAAGCAGAATATTCCACCAACAGCATATCATGGAAAAAATCCATGAACAGCCAATTGAATCTCATGAAACAGAGGCATCATTTTGGTCCAAGAACCTGATTGCTTTAATCATTTGAACCAACAACATCAACTTGTTTAAATGCCCTCACAAGAATACAATCACCTTCACAAACTTGTTGTCCAGAACTATTCCAAATGCTCATTTCAGCTAGTGGATTCAAAGGGTTATTTTCTGATCCCATAAATTTCAGTTGTCAGGAATATAATTCTTGAGGATGCATGCATTGAGAAGCCAAATGTATTTGCCATTGAGAAGTGATACCGCACTACATGTATCTTAGAACCTCAGGATCTTCCTTGGTGACAACTCTAACTAAAATATAGCAAAAGAGGCAAATTTTGCCAGAAGTGCTAGCTTCTGATTCACTCTGCCGTCTACAGAAAATGGAAACATAAAAGCAACAGATGAAATAGAACACAAGAAAAGGTAACGCAATCAATGAAAAACAAATCAATAGGAGGTAAATATAGGGACAAAGTACAAGAAATAGCAATATTGAAGCTTTTCAAATGGAAGGTACTGAAAGAGAATAACCTCTAAGAAGTCTGATGTATCCACCAATGATGTCATGCAAGATACCAATCTCAAAATTGCAGACATAATTGGTGGTTGCTTATTCTTTGTAGTGAAATCTCTGCCAATGACAGCATCAGCCTGCATGAAATTTACCTGATATAGATTTATACAACAATTAAAATAAACTCTAAGGAATAGATACAAATACAAAAAACAATCACAAGTACTACCTTCATCTAGTGCCAAAAAGAAGAAGTATTACCTTCATCTGTAAACCTGCAATCCTGACTGAAGCAAGATGTCCTAAAGCACCCATAGAAAACAGAACCTGGGCACCCAGCTTCCCATAGTTGTGGCTAATTCTCAACAGCAAAGCAAGTTCAGCTTCCAGGGTGCACAGTCGCTGAGAAGCTTCCAAAGAATGCCAGCTATCCTATTAAATAAAAAAAATGCGATGTTATACCCTGCAAGTACATGACACTCAACATAGAAGGATACAGCAATGTCAAAAGAGGAAAAGCATCAGATTACATAACATACAGAAGCAACATCAAGAATCAGGACATAAAGCAGGGCCTACGACAATGACCACAGTAAATATTATAGATTCCACAGACTACACATGGACACGCATAGAACATTAACCTGAAAAACAACTCCAAGTTATGGCATAATGTTTCATAGCATGGGCAAAGCAAAAGATCACCAGTACCTCATGCATTTTTATGTTGCATATGTGCCGTTAGAAACTCAAAACTCAATAGAACTTTAGCACTCAGAAAAAACCTAGAGAAGTGAGAATCATGAGCTTGGTGGTACGTTCTAGACCATTTCTAAAAAGCTAAATGATGTATATAAGGTTATCACGGGATTATACAATGTAACAGTAATCCAAAAATCAACTGATTCATAAAACCTTTTTATATCAACTAAGATCGAATTCATACCTTCTAATCTACAAAATATGTAGATTTATATCTAACATAAAGGGCAGCCCCGGTGCACAAAGCTCCCACCTATACGGGGTCCGGGGAAAGGACGGACCACAAGGGCCGATAGTAGGCAGCCTTACCTTGCATTTTTGCAAGAGGCTGTTTCCACGCCTTGAACCCATGACCTCAAGGTCACACGACAACAACTTTACCATTGCGCCAAGGCTCCCTTTCAGTTATATCTCACATACAAAACAAAAATTACATAAAGAAAAGCATACACAGCCATAGTAGATGTATGTTTATATTACGAACAATTCAGTAGAATCTTTACAAGAGATCAAGACAAATTGCAATATTTTCTACTGAGAGTTCCAAAATCTGACATGCACCATACATTTCAATTCATGAGACAAGAAAAAATAATTGGAGCACTAAAAGGCATGCTGCATGGCAATCTCCATCATGAAAAAAAAACGAAGATATTTAATGATGCAACTGAAGGAATGACTTTCTATCAACATGTTGACCTGGACTACGACTAGCTTACCTACTTATACATCAACCTAAGTAGATCTTAATATTTACAAACAAGAAAATACGAAGTGTCTTGCAAACTGTTCGCCAGAAAATCCTTAAAAACAACTAAACTTTAACTTTAGGATAAGACTCTACTTGTTAAATTCAACTAAAACCACCTTAACTAAATAGAAATACCTTCCAAGTTCCCTGACTCAGTATGATCATGTCATCACTGACCTCGGCAAGTGATGAACCACATTTTGAAACACAAAACCCTCTAACTCCCATCCCCATCATATAGGTTCAAACAATCAACAGTGCTAGCCGGGTTGACAGTCATCAAATCATGACTCACAGTTGCACAGGAAGGCATTGTTAAAAAGGTAAGCCTGGCCAACTTTTTTCAATGATCTGGTTCGAATAATGTCAGACAGCCTATGTACCAAGGTTCATATATTTTGGATAAACCAAAATCCCTTTCTTAAGCATTTTAAACTCCAAAAATAGATGGAGGAACAAAATAAAACCAGAAAACACAGAATCCATACATATATTGGATAAACCAAAATCCCTTTCTTTCTAACCCCTAAAATAGACAGAGCAATACAATAAAGTCAGAAAACACACCGTCTATTTTAGCAGTAAAATGCCTAACCCGTGTATCTAACTATCTATCAGTAACCGCAAATCTCTCCCCCTTTGTAGCTTTACCCACCTATAATTTCCTCATCTTTCTTAAATTTCTCCCCCCAAAAGTATCTTTTTTTCTCAAATGATCACCTTCTCTCTATGCTCTTTTTTCACTCAAATGACTCCTTCACTTACTGACAGAGAGAAGAAAAAACAGACTAAGAGAATAAGAACTGAATCTTGAGCATGCTTGCCAATGCAGCAAGTGAGAAGCAGGGCAGAAGCAGGAAGTGAGTGAAACTCTTAAGGTGGAAGCATGAAGCACAGAAAATAGAGGGATGTAGGTAAAAGGGGGAGAGAAAGAAGGAAATCTATTATATCGGGATTGTTTGAATGGATTTGATTCTTAATCAGATCGTAATAACCAACTTCACAGCTCTCTCTCTCTCTCTCTCTTTACTTTTCTTTGCATAATAATCACTGTCTTTGAACTGTGTGCACTAAGAAATCATGCACCTTAGTACTTTTCTTCTTTACTATGCACTGTTACAAGCCATAAGTTTCTCTTTTGGTATATTATTATATTAAAATAAAATATTTGAAATATATTAAAATAGTCTAAAGGTTTTAGCTTTAACTTTTGGTAATATATTTGATTGTTAATCAGATCGTAATAACCAACTTCACAGCTCTCTCTCTCTCTTTCTCTGAACTGTGCACTAAGAAATCATGCACCTTAGTACTTTTCTTCTTTACTGTGCACTGTTACAAGCCATAAGTTTCTCTTTTGGTATATTATTATTATATTAAAATAAAATATTTGAAATATATTAAAATAGTCTAAAGTTTTCAGCTTTAACTTTTGGTTATATATAGATTAAAATAGCCTCCAGCTATTATACTATTACTCCCTCTGTCACATATTATTAATCTCCTTTGAGAAAACACAGGTTTTTAGGAAATCATAAAAATGCATTCACACCTCATTCCCCATCATGCATAATTCCATTTGTATCCTTTAATATATTTTTACCTCCACTGGTGCATGCTATTTGCAAATGATATAGTTTTAATTGATGAGATAAGAGAGGGCATAAAAACAAAGCTAGAGTTATAGAAAGAAGCATTAGAACCTAAAGGATTTAAAATCAGTCAAATTAAGAGTATGTGGAATAAAATTTTAGCAAGGAGGGGAGCGGGAGTGGAGCACCAGTAAAGATTTATAACCAAGAAATCCCCATAAAAGACCACTTTCGCTACTTAGGATCGATGATTTGTGAGAGTGGAGAGACAGATAGGGAGGTTACCCAGAGAATCCAAGCGGGTTGGAACAAATGAAGATGTGCATCTAGAGTTTTGTGTGATCAGCAGGTGTCATTCAAACTAAAAGGAAAATTCTATAGAATAGCTATAAGGCCGGCCGTGCTCTATGGATTAGAGTATTGGGAAGTTAAAGAACATCATGTTCATAAGATGAGCGTAGCAAAAAGGAGAATGTTGAGATAGATGAATGCAAGACAAGAAAGGATAAAATTAGGAATAAAAACATTAGAGGAAACTTGGGAGTAGCACCAATAGGCAACAAGATGAGGGAAATTAGACTTAGATGGTCTGAACATGTTCAACGAAGACCAAAACGGCACCTATTAAAAGGAGTGAAGCAACATAAGTAGAAGGTTCTAAAAGGGTAGTGTGAATAACCAAAAGAATGTGGATAGAAGTGGTGAGAAAAGATTTAAAAACTTTGGGACTAAAGAAGCCACAGTACTTAATAGAGTAAAATGGAGGAACAAGATTCATGTGGCCGACCCCTTATTGGGATAAGGTCTTGATAATGATGATTTATTAACTTCATGTAAATCTCTTAATAAGACAAGGTTATCATTGGAAACTTATAATTAATAGTCACCAAATTTTTTTTACAGGACAACTTTTTTAGGACAACTACAAATAGTAAGATGGACTAATAATATGCAATGAAGGGAGTATGTTAAAAGCCTCACGCCTTCTTGGCTTCCTTTGGCTTTGATAGTGGGCCCAATCTATGTAGCCGCAGGAGCGACTAGTCGCTAGGCGCAAGAAGGCGCAGGGCATGCGACTCAACTTAGCCTAGGCACAGCGACTTAAGTCGCAGCACGACTAGTCTCGCGCCTGGATGCGACTTGCGCCTTGCGCCTAATGCACCCCCGACTCTAGGCGCGCACCACTTCCCCCATAATGTATAAACCTCGTTTTTTTTTTTTCATTTTTCACCTTCCAACCCTAATTTCAATCTTCCAACCTACTGAGAAGGTGAAAACAACCATTCCTCTTCGATCTTTCACAGATCTAAGCAACAAAAGGTGTGGATTTACAATTTTTAGCATTTGTTTACAGTTTCTGTAAAAAAAAACGTAAAAACCAGTACTGTCTTTTCAATTTTTTTGTTTTTTGTTAAATTTTTTCCATGGATCTTGATGGGTTTTAGTTATATATGTATAAGAAAACATTCCATTTGAGTTTTATACTTCTTTGCTCTAGATTTGAGGTTTTTTTAGGTTTTTTACTGTTTTTCAAAAAAAATCAGTTACAAAAATTAAAAAAAAAGTCTTCATTTTTTCATATTTCTTCATTGAAATGTATTTCTGTTCACATATATAGCTTTCCCATGCTTGTGTCTTCATGTGTGATAATTTTTTCATCTTTTTTCTGTAATAAAATAAAAGTTACAAAAATTAGAAAAAAAAATTATTTTTTATATTTATTAGTTAATACCTATTCTTATCCACATATATAGCTTACGCATGCTTGTATCTTCATGTATGATGTATTTTTCATGCTTTTTTTGTATTTTAGTCTTTTTTTTTCAATTTTTCCAAAAATAAAAATTACGAAAATTAGAAAAATATAATTTTGCGCCTCATGTTTCAAGCGCGCGCCTAGGCACACCCCTTGCGCCTGCAACTACATAGGGCCCAATCACATGAGTAGCTCAAACCTATCTGAGTACCTCTTTCACACAATAACTTCGGATAAGCCACTACCTAGAAATTGGTAATACCAAGTATTGTTGCACATTTGTATTACAAATAATTGTACAAACAATATCCAAAAATCTAGACATGTTAGTTTTGTTAGTGATACTATATTTTCCTAGTTAGAATGTTATAACATAGGTAGCAGACTTATTTGATACTTGTAATATTTTTCATATTTTCAAATTTAAGTCCGACTTACTAAATCATTGCCAACTTTTAACAAATGTCTAGTTTTTTTTCTATAATACCATAATTTTCTGATTAAGAAATTGTTACTCAGGTTGCATATTTACTTTTCTTCATTTTTAATATTTTCTTGAATTTTTCCAACTTTTAGCTGTCACATTCCCAAATTTCATGCCATTTCCATCATCAACTTTTTTTAAAAATTTCAAACTTTTCCCATCCTCTTCCCAAATTTATTTGAGATCTATATCTAACACTAATTTCTAAAAGGGCAAGGGGAAGGCCCAAAAGGACATGGATAGAAGTGATGAAAAAAGATTTAAAATATTTTGGATTAAATGAGGCCATGACCCTTCATAGAGGAGAAAGGAGGAACAAGATTCACGTAGCCAACCCCTAATTTTCTCTGTATTTCTTGGTGATATCAAGACCAAAAAGATGGCCCTATAGCTTACTTTGAATAGTAGTCAAGACCAAGACCACACAAGATGGTGAGTTTTCTTCGACTTGTTTAAAAGCTAATGATTTGCTAAGGAAATAGCCAAATATATGAGATGGTTTCCTAGTTGGCCACAATAAGACTACTTGCATGATAATCCATGTACGTAATTTGGAAGCGAGAAACAATGTGTCACAACTTTTAGATAAAACTGAATTTTGTGTTTTTCCTTTTTGAGTGGTAATAGGAATTCTGTCGCAGCAACATTTGTATCCATAGTAGGATTTGCAAAATAAGTGGATTGGATCATTAGATAGGTGGAATGCACGTGTCTTTTATGTGCTCATGTGCATCCATCAAACAAGAACTTTAATTCTAAAGAGCTCTATCTCAGCTATTGGCATTTTGTAGTGGAGGCACATACTTCCAATGCAAAAATATGAACCAAAGTACAAATATTGGAAAATATGTAGTAGGTGCACATATTTTCAATTGGAAAATATGAGCAACCTAAGTATAAAGGGGGCAACTCTTCTCCATGATCCACACCATCTATCTGGTGAATGATGATATGAATCAACTACGAACCAAAAGTCAAATCCTTGGAAGACCTTTACTATAGTCCCTTAATTCAATGCAATATGCCAAGTGTTACAAGTTAGTCCAGCATTGAAATACATACATGTACTACTCATCCAGTAATTTGATATGAACTAGGAGAAGCTTTCTATGAAGTCGTAGAGAATCATGAGAAGAATGCCCCAAATGAAATTTGCTTGATCCAACAATTCAATTAAGCACTCAAGTACAGCAGAAGAAAGTTCTTAAATGAGAAATTCTTGGGTCAAAGGATGTGAAGGCAGATATAAAAGTGGGCCTAAAATTTTTCAAACTTCTTTAACGAGGATAAAAGAATAGATGACACGTAGCCTAAAAAATGCAGTAGATTGAAGAAATTCACAAAACCTATTGTCTTATGTGGGCCCCAAAATGATAAGAAAACCTCAAACTAGTGTTGCTAGGAAGCACACCCAAGTTTTGGATTCACAAATCCTAGATTCGGGCTTCAGAAGAGGAAGTGGAAGCAAACTGTGATTGAGATTCAGTGAGTCAAGCTTCTATCACACGTCCAATCAAAATGACTCTAGCTTCCAATCAATCATATTCACGCTTCTAATTAGTTGGATTCATGCTTCAGATGGAGATGGAGACATGCCTCCGAGCGATTTCTTTTTCTTTTTTAGTTTTTTCCATCATTTAAAGCACAAGACATGTTTTTCTTGTCATTTACAAACTACCATTATTTATTTTCTATAAATAATATCATCTGATGAAAATTGAGAATGAAAAATTATGGAATAATTAGAATTTCATTCATACTTTAAAACTAAATCTGGTGTTAGAGTTATACAAAAAAATCCTAGCTATGAAAAATCAAACTAACGAGGCTATCTCAAATCCCATGATTTATGGGATATTTCTACAAAATAGGAAACTAACTAAATTAACCTAATTCTAGGAATACAGGCTGTTACAAACAAACTCCCCTAAAATAGCCTAATTATTAAACAAGTGTAAAATACAGGCCATTAATTTTCATTTTTCCACACTCCGAATAGGTATTCACCATTCCCAACTTGGATACAAAACTTTAAAACACTGAACTACTTAGCCCCTTGGTAAGGACTTCAGCAAGTTGGCCATGCGTAGACACATAAGGTGTACAGATCAATCCGCTGTTCAATTTTTCTTGAAAGAAGTGTCTGTCAATTTCGATGTGCTTCGTTCGATCATGCTATACCGGGTTGTGAGCTATGCTGATTGCAGACTTATCATCACAATAGAGTCTCATTGGACTATTCCACTTAATCTTCAAGTCTTCTAAAATGATCTTCAACCATAGTAGTTCACACACACCCTGAGCCATTGCTCGGAATTCTGCCACTGCACTAGACCGTGCTACCACATTCTGTTTCTTACTCCTCCATGCCACGAGGTTTCCACCAAGAAAGGTGCAATATCCAGAAGTTGACCTTCTGTCAACAATTGATCTAGCATAGTCAGCATCTGTGTATGCCTCAAGTGCTAACCCTCCAAGTTTTGTTTTTTTCTAATGCCGCCATCTCCACATTCATAGCTTGTTTCCATTTTTCATTTGTCAAAGCCTCAAATAAGGTGGTAGGGATGGCAATAGTGTTTAGGCTAACAAGGAAGGTCCTATGAGATGGTGAAAACTTTTAAAGGACAAGAAGTTTGCAAGAGGGTATAGGGGTCGACTGGTGCACTCTCTAATCCCCTTCCTAATAGCAATAGAGAGATCCTGGTCATCATTGTTCATATGAGATTCAGATTGCAATGAAGGATTAGAAATTGTTACCTCATTCTCAGAATCTAGGTTGGAGTCTTGGACTTGCACAGATTCAGGGACAACTATCTTCTTTCTCGAAAACACCTTGCCTTTGCCAAATCTCACATTCTCAAGGGCAAAGTTTAGATTTTCTGTCACTGGTTCAGACCTACGATTGGAATTTTCAGGCACGGGTTCAGGCAATTCGGGCACGGGTTGCTCAAGCAAGGGTTGTATAGGTTCAATCAAATGATCTATAGGATAAGATTGTTTTGACACAGGAAGTGATGGCAGATCAAGGAATAAAAAGTCCCTCCTATAGTTATCTTCCATTACCGAATTCTCCTCCTAAAGATAAGGAGTAGTGAAATAAGATTCTTGTTCATGGAAAATAACATCCACCAAGATATAGAATTTTTTTTTTTTTTTTTTTATAGACGATGGTAACACTTATACCCTTTCGGAATTGAAGAATAACCCACGAAAACACATTTTAATGCCCTTGGATCTAATTTTCCTTTGTTTTGATTATGAACATGGACAAATGCTACACCCCCAAATATCCTAGGAACAAGATTATTTGTGGTATGTAGGTTTATATAGAATGTTGAAAGTATGTCCATTGGACTTTGGAATCCCAAGACTCTAGCAACAAACGATTTATGAGATGAGCGGCTGTAAGAACTGCTTCCCCCCAAAAAGAGTTAGGCACATTTTTTTGAAATATAAAGGATCAGGTTGAGTCAAGAAGGTGACCATTTTTCTCTCTGCTACACTGTTTTGTTGCGGAGTATTAACACAAGATGACTCATGTCCTATTCCTTCTCTCTGAAAGTATGGAGTTAGGACTTGTTTGAAATAATCCTTAGCATTATCCGACCAAAATCTTTTGATATTGAACCCAAATTGAGTTTTAATCATAGAACAAAAATTTGGAAAGACAGTGCTGACATCGGATTTATGTTTGAGCAAAAAAATCCAAGTGACTCGAGTACAATCATCAATGAATGAAACAAACCATTTAGCCCCGGTAACATTAGGAATTGGAGAAGGACCCCAAATATCACTGTGAATAAGATAAAAAGGAATAGAACTTCTTTTATTGCTAACCGAAAAAGATACACGTTTGTATTTAGTAAGTTCACACACTTCACACTGAAAAAATTCAATATCTAGACTGTTAAATAAAGAGGGAAACAGAATTTTAATAACCCTAAATGATGGATGTCCAAGTTGGCGATGATGAAGCCAAACTTTTTCTTTATTGGATGAAAAAACCTCTAAGACAAAAGAATGAGATGATATGCCCTTGGTAATGCTCGATTGACTTGGTACTTCGAGATAGTAGAGTCCATCCCGTTCCCTAGCATGTCCAATCATCTTTTTCGAATCCTTGTCCTGAAATACACAATAACTATGATAAAAAAAACCACATTGCAACATAAGTCTTGACGTGAAGAACATTTTTTTAACATCAGCAATTTCCTATACCTGCTACAGTAGTTAAGAACCATCGGCTGTGACTATTTTCCTACTGCTTGAACATGGGAAATATGAGGAAAAAATATTTGGTGAATGGGTCATATGGTCGATGGCACCGGAGAAAATGACCCAAGAGTTGCTAAAGGTTATATCAGTGACATTTAATCCTTAATCCAATAGAGAATGGAAACTTATCCGAATATGCCAATGAACAAGTACCTGACGGTTTGTCAAGGTTGCCAATAAGTGATCTCACCCTCTTAACTTCCTCTTGGTTGAGATTACCTATCTCTTGTGGTGTTGCTTCATTCTACTGCACTGTCGCAATATGGTCCTAGCCGTTATTCCTTGGTTGCTCACCCTTCTGTCCCTACTCACGGCTTGGTGGTTTTCCATGTAGCTTCCAAGACCGCTCCCGAGTATGGCATGCCTTCTTACAATAAGTGCACCATAAGTTGTCCTTGTAGTCACAGTTTTGAGTTTTTGGTTGACCAGATCTTCCATTGCCAAGTACTAGTGCTCTTTCCATATTTGTGGCTGAATTGTTGACACTTCCAGCCACCATGCCACCATAGCAGAGCTGCCTGTGTTATGTGGATCAAGCATCAGGCCTCTTATGCTTTCCTCTCCTCAAATCAGTACCACCACTTCATTAAAACACCGAACTTCTTGTTTACCAAGAATCTGGATTCGCACTTGGCCAAATTCTGGGTTGAGTCCAACAAGAAAATCATAGACTCAATCTTGTTCTATGAAATCCTCGAGAACAGCAGCATCTCCGGGACACTTGGTTTCATCATCATCATCATCATCAAGACCTTATCCCAATTAGGGGTCGGCCACATCAATCTTATTCCTCCATTCCACTCTATTCAATACCATGGTTTCATTTAGTCCCAAAGTTTTTAAATCTTTCCTCACCACTTCTATCCACATTCTTTTGGGCCTTCCCCTTGCCCTTTTAGGACCTTCAACTTGTATTGCCTCACTCCTAACTGGTGCCATTGGTGGCCTCCTTTGAACATGTCCAAACCATCTAAGTCTAATCTCCCTCATCTTGTTACCTATTGGCGCTATCCCTAAATTTCCTCTAATATTTTCATTTCTAATTCTATCCTTTCTTGTCTTACCACTCATCCATCTCAACATCCTCATTTCTGCAACACTCAGCCTATGAGTATGATGTTCCTTAACTGCCCAACACTCTGATCCATAGAGCATGGCCGGCCTAATAGCCATCCTATAGAATTTTCCCTTTAGTTTGAGTGGCACCCGCCAATCACATAAAACACCCGATGCACATCTCCATTTGTTCCAACCCGCTTGGATTCTCTAGGTAACCTCCCTCTCAATCTCTCCACTCTCATGGATCAATGATCCTAAGTATCGGAAGTGGTCTCTCATGGGGACCTCTTGGTTATCAATCTTGATTGGTGCTCCACTCCTACTCTCCTTACTAAAATTACATTCCATATATTCTGTCTTAGTTCGGCTAATTTTAAATCCTTCCGATTCAAATGCTTCTCTCCATAACTCTAGCTTTATGTTTACACCCTCCCTTGTCTCATCAAGTAGGACTATATCGTCTGCAAATAGCATGCACCAGGGAATCTCCTCATGCAAATGTTTTGTTAACTCATCCATAACTAATGTGAAAAGGTATGGACTCAATGCCGATCCTTGATGCAATCCGACAGTGACAGGAAAATCACCAGTCACGCCACTAGTGGTCTTAACATTAGTTACTGTTCCCTCATACATATCTTTAATTATGCCTATATACTCCTACAAAACCCCTTTATTGCCCAACACCCTCCATATTAACTATCTAAAGACTCTATCATAAGCTTTCTCTAAGTCAATGAAGACCATGTGGAGGTCTTTCCTCCTCTCCCTATATTTCTCTACTAATTGTCGTAATAAGAAAATAGCTTCCATGGTAGACCTCCCAAGCATGAAACCAAACTGATTCTGCGATACACTTGTTTCACGTCGTAGCCTCTTCCCAATCACTGTTTCAAAAAGTTTCATTGTATGACTCATAAGTTTGAGCCCATGGCCTTTCCTGATTTCATCTTTCTCAAGGCCTCTTTTACTTCAAGCATTCTAATCCTACGTTCATATCTATAATATACAGTGTTATTTAGATTCATAATATTTTCAATCCCTATATTCTCAGGGCCATTGTCATTTAACAATTTTTGAAAGTATATTTCCCACCTTTGTTTGATCTCATCATCTTTGACTAATACCCTTTGATCATCGCTTCTAATGCACCTAACATGCTCTAATTCCTTACCCTTCTGTTCTCTTACTTTTGCAAGTTTAAACACATCTTTCTCACCTTCTCTTGTTCCTTGTCTATTATAGAGCTCATCATATGCTTTAAGTTTTGCCTCACTTACTATTCTCTTAGCAACGTTTTTAGCATTCTTATATTGTTCATAGTTTTCATTATTTCTAATCTTCTGCCATGCTTTAAAATGCATTCGTTTTTCTTTATTCGCTTTTTGCACTGTTTCATTCCACCACCATGTATCCTTTGTTAATAGCCTTTTACCTTTAGATACTCCTAAGACATCTTTTGCCACTTTCTTAATGGACTCAGCCATATTAGTCCACATGGTATTTACTTCTGTTTCATAGTTCCAATTTCCTTCTACCATCAACTTATTTTTGAATGAGATTATTTTCTCTCCTTTTAAGTTGCACGACTTAGTTTTTGGATGTGTATTAAGTTCAGTTCTTTTACTCCATCTTTTAATATGAATATCCATGACCATTAACCTATGTTGTGAGGTTAAACTCTCACCAGGTATCACCTTACAATCCTTACATATAGATTGTTCATTATTCCTAAGTAGAAAAAAGTCTATTTGGCTTTTATGAAGTCTACTTTTAAAGGTAATTAAGTGTTCATCCCTCTTCTTAAAGAGTGTATTTGCAATGGATAGGTTATATGACAAAGCAAAATCGAGGATATTCTCCCCCATCTCGTTTCATTCACATATACCATACCCTCCGTGTATTCTATCATATCCTTTCTTATCTTTTCCTACATGGTCATTTAAGTCTGCTCCTATAAATATCCCCTCAGTGTTGGGAATTTCTTGCATGACTCCCTCCATATCTTCCCAAAACTGTCTCTTAATTATATCTTGTAACCCTACTTGTGGTGCATATGCACCTATAATATTTATAATCTGCTATCCTAGAATCATTTTTATTATTATAATTCTATCACTGATTCTTTTAACGTCCACAACTTTATCCTTTAATTCCTTATCCACTATTATTCCTACGCCATTTCTATTATTTTCCTTTCCTACGTACCATAATTTATACCCATCTATTTCTCTAGCTTTAGCCCCTTTCCACTTGGTTTCTTGGATACAAGCGATGTTGACTCTCCTACGTTTCATCGTGTCTACTAACTCCAAACTCTTACCTGTCAGTGTCCCTATATTCCATGTAGTGATGCGAATGTTATGTTTTGGAGATACCCTATTTACTATCGCCTTTCTCAACCTCCATGGTATGAACCCATGTCCACTTTTCACTGCACCTGGGTTCTGATGCAGTGCGTCGCTTCCAAGGGGACGCTCTAGCAACCCTTGCCCATTTTTCACTACACCCGAGATCCGATGCAGTGCGTCGCTTCTGGGAGAACGCCCTAGCAACCCTTGCCTATTTTTCACGGCATCCAAGATCCGATGCAGGCGTCGCTTATGGGGAACGCCCTAGCTTGAGCGAATTTCAGTTTTCGATTCATGTCATGTTGGGGTTGCCATAGTTTTTAAAAGCTGAAGATGATTTTCATTAAAATCATCTTCAACTTCACCCTTGCCGGCTGGCTACCTGACGCAAGGGTGGCCATATTTTAAGAAGCTGAAGATGATTTTCATTTCTTTCTTACAAACTAATATACAAATGCATATTCATTTGCAAGCAGAAAAGAAATAACAAAACCATCTTGACTTCCCTTGCCGGCTACCTGACACAAGGGTTGCCATATTTTAAGAAGCTAGAGATTATTTTCATTTCTTCCTCACAAACTAATATACAAATGCATATTCATTTGTAAGAAAGAAATAATAGAATCATCTTCAACTTCCCCCTTGCCGGCTGGCACCTGACGCAAGACCCTCCTTTTTTTATCCGGGACACTTGGTTTGTATTACCTTATAATGATCAAGTTTCTTGCCATAAAGATTTCAATTGGTTAGCATATGCATTAACAGTTTTACCTCCCTGTTTTGCAGCAACAGTCTTTACCTTGACTTCATATCCTTGGGCCGCATCTCTTGCCTTAAAATACATCTGTTGAATTGAATCCCCAAATGTCCTTAGCAGTACCCAAGAACATACATATGTTACTAATTTCAAAAATCATAGAATTCCACAGCCATGCCATAGTCATGGAGCCTTCTTCATTCCTTGCTTCAAACCGAGGATCTCCTGGTTTTGGCCCCATACCCATGAGATGATTAATCTTCCCTTTCCCTTTCAACACAGTGCGAATAAGTTGGGACCACTTCAGATAATTTTTTCCATCTAGTCTATATGCAGCCTGAATATTCTATAAGTCCCTAGGATATTGGGGTCGAATAATCTCCTCTGATTGGGTTGTAGCAATTGTTTGTTTGACATTGTTTCCTGGGATGAGGGCTAGTCTCTGCGAAGGCTGACCAGAAATCTCCAACGATAACTTTGAAGATTAAAAATAGATTCCAGCAATGAAGGCCAAAAGGAAAAAAATTTCCAGACGAGTCTAAAGCTCTGATACCATGATGAAAATTGAGAATGAAGAATTATGGAATAATTAGGATTTCATTCATACTTTAAAACTACATCCAGTGTTAGCTTTATATAGAAAATCCTAGCTATGAAAAAGGAAACTAACTAGGCTATCTCAAATCCCATGATTTATGAGATATTTCTACAAAATAAGAAACTAACTAAATTAGCCTAATTCTAGGAATACAGGCTTTTACAAACAAACTCCCCTAAAATAACCTAATTGCTATACACGTGTAAAATACAGGCCAATAATTTTCGTTTTCCCACATCATCTTTACTGTTTTTTCTTTTTATTGAAAAGAAGGGGAAAACCCCCAAAGTGATCGAACCTCAGTGTTCCTCTGTAAACCCCGAACACTGACCCAGACAGAGAAGGCCACAAAATCCATTGATGTCCCCAGAGAATACAACTGGTTTCCCGCTGAAATTTCTGGCAAATCTAGACGACTCCAAGCAACAACAGAAAAACAGAGAAAATTCTATGTTTTCTTCTCATTCCCAGTTCGATTTCACTGTTTCTGAAGAAGATGAAGTTCAAGAGTATTCACAGTTCACAAAGTTTTTTTAGTTTGTTTTCCAGCTGATGAAAATGGTTGATGTGTGTTTTCACTGTTGACAAGAAGAAGATGTGTTTCTTAGTGCTCGATAGGCATTGTCCATAGCTACTTCTGGTTCTGTGATCCAAAGTGGGAAAATGGCAGAAAACTTGTTTCTTGGTGCTCATTAGGCCTTCTTCTTGTCCACCGTTACTTCTAATTCTTTGATCCAAGGCGGGAAAACAGCAGAAAACTTATTTCTTAGTGCTCTCCATGAATTCTACTTTGTTGGTGCTTGTCAGAAATCAGAAGTGCTGCAAATCCACAGTGCTGATTTCTGGTTTATAGATGTCACTTGGATTTAGTTTTGAAATTGCAAACTATGCGAACTACATTTCTGAAATTTTTTATGGAAATTTTATGTAAGTTTTGTGGTTTTTTGGTACTTCTACATTTTTTTTATTTTTTTGCTCTTCCCACTTCCACTTCTCACCTCTCGACTGGCAACATAGCCTCAAACCGAACTCTAAAATTGAGATTTCAATGATCTTCTCATAGGAAACAAAGAGAAGGTAAATTAGATAATCAAGCTACAGGAGTAATTTCATTTGCTGGTTTCCTTCCATTGCTCAAGTTTTATTCACTTAATATATCTTTTGATTACCTTCAACTATAGCAGATTGAAAAAGGCAAGGAAAAAAAATAAACTCAACTCAGCATATGCCATTCAAAAAACTAAAATGCAAAAATGAATAGGTCAACTGAGCTTACCAAAACAATTAAATACTCTAGAGAAAAATGCTTCTTAATAGGTAGCTCACACACGCCAACCAGCATACACTTGTGCATGCCAAAGTAGCTATTAACATAAGATTCCAGTTGCATGAAAGAAAACGTTGACAGATAGCATATGCCCAGAAGCATGAGAGGATATATCGTAGCACAGTCCTCTAAAAGAACACAATATAAAACAATTGCCGATCTCTCAGACCAACAACAAAGCAAATTTGGCAGATAAACTTGGCTTTACTTTCCAGAAAGAAATGAACCTTGTATGAGAAACTGCTGATAGCTGTAAAGCAAGACCTTAAGAATCCTCTACTCTGAAGTTGACTCAAGAAAAACCTTTCCTGATCAACATTAATAATTGCATCCAGAACATAAAGTGATATCGCCTTTCCAGCTTCACTACTTTGATAAGCATCCTTTGTTATCTGAAATTTCAGAAAGAATTAGTGAAGGCAAATAAAAGAAAACAACCAAATGAGGATTTTATGGTCCAGATTCCAAAACCACTGGAGTGTTACAATGATTACTAATTATAATGGGGATGCATGCAGTTATTTTTCCCACGGAGAGTGCCACATCTCTATGATTTAGTTGACATAACTCATTTAACCTCATTAATTAACTTGAAACTGTAGATATTCATGAATTTCTTATTTTTCAATACCAGCTTTTCCAATCATTGCCTCATTGTTTTTAATATTATAAGATAGTATTGCTAATCCCAGATCACTACCTCCAGAAATTGCCAATAAGGATTATGTAGAGGATATTTCACGACTCCGAACTACAAAGTATATCACAGGGTCCCAATTTATCAGATAATATATTGTTAAGATCTTCAATGGGGCCAGCCAATTCGGGAATGTACTGACGAATGTCTAGCAATAATGATAAATGTTATTCTCAATGATTTCTTGGAAGACTATCAAATGTTGTCATTCTGCCTCAGTACATTATTAAGATCTCATCATAGAACATAACAGCATCAACTGTGATAACAGCTGGAGCCAAAACCTTTATGTATAACCCATATTGGCATGTCATATCAGTGATAATGGCTAAAATCAGCATGAATTTAGTGTAACAAAATCACATGGTCCAAAATGGCATGATATTTGATATTTTGACCACAAATTAAGTTTTAGTTATATTTTACAGGATTTTTAATGTATTTATTCAAACCTAAAAGTGTGTTATACTATTTTAAATGTGATTTATTAGTTTTTGTTGTTATGTCAAGCATTTCTGTCAACTCTCTGCGTTTTTTTTTTTTCTTTTTGTATTATTTTAAAAAAATAAACAAAGGATATTTGAAAATGTATAATAAAATAAAAAGAGCACAATAAAGGAAAAATATTAAGGCCAAGATTATCCAATAAGTCTTTTTTATACATGAGCTATGAGTTAGGCAAAAGAATAAATATAAATGGTAGCCCCGGGGCACAAAGCTCCCGCGTGTGTGGGGTCCAAGGAAGGAGCGGACCACAAAGGTCAATAGTATGCAGCCTTACCTTGCATTTTACAAGAGGTTCCACGTCTTGAACCCATGACCTCAAGGTCGAATGATGACAACTCTACCGTTGCGTCAAGGCTCCCCTTCATAGGCAAAAGAATAAACATAGCCTACTTAAATTGTCTAAACAGTCTGTTTGGTAGGCCTTTACACAAGCAATAAATGTAAGTAAGACCTACTTTTTCAATTATCCCTACCATATATCTCATAGGTTATAATGCAGAAAACGACATCGCCACACCTTTGTTTGGGTTTTGTGGTAAGAAAGAAAAAAGTGGACTCCATCTTTAGGAATGATCAGAAGCATTTAGTTTAACAGCCTAGCTATAGATGGTCCATGTCCCAAAATTAGGTGTAGCTTGTCCTTGAACTTTCCAGTTATCTTAATCACCATTACTTCCATCAATTATAGAACTTAAAATAGCTCAGGAAGCAATGCTAGGATCATCTGAAGTATCAAACTGTTGGGCCATGGCTCATCTATGGCAAGGCCGTCCAGATGAATAGCTTGGATTATTAAGTAAAAGTATGACCCACAATAGAAGTATCATCAAACCTCAATAAGCGTCTGGCAATAGTAAAAAAAGTGTTAGTTCCCACATTACAGATATAAGCAGTGAGCTATTAGAAGTATAAGTGGGGCCTACCTTTCTCTGATGTGAACCATATCCAATGCTTGTACAATAAATGAGTAATAAGCTTAGAGACAAGAAACATATAACTATTCCTTGTCATAGTGGATTTGTCCTAGTAATTAGCTATGAGCAGGCAGAAATATTTCCTCAAAAAGACATGCAGACCAATGCCAAGATCAGATTTTATTTACTTATTCAAGTGAAACGAACTTTAGATGATCATGAAAAAACAATGGCAAACAATATCAGTTAAAATTAGGAGAAAATCTTCAATAATTAGATAGGGGGATGGTGAAAAAGTGGAAAGGAAAGAATATATGGAATGAAATTAGGAGAAAATCCAGATATTAGACAAAAATTTGGATGAGAAAATCTTAAGTTTAGATAATGATATAATGACACCCACTATTTGATACTTCCACTTCATAACTAGTCAACTGGCGGAGATTAGAGGATGTGTTGTTCTCCGTATCCTTCTCTCTCTGAAAAAATTGGACCACAATGCCACTAAAACCAAACAAAGAAAGTTTGACATACACCACCAAATCGAAATAGATAAAAATAAAAATTTTGTTAGAAGCCTTTAAAGTGGGAAAGTTAAACATGACAAGATAGGCCCTACGTTATGTTAATCAGTGATTCATCTAAATCTGGCAGCCAAAAGTCACAGTCTGGATAATTATAATGGGAGAATACATTGTTATCAACTGTCAAATAAAGGGCAGCACCGGGGCACAAAGCTCACGCCCATGCAGGGTCCGAGGAAGGGGCAGACCACAAAGGTCTACAGTATGCAGCCATACCTTGCATTTTTGCAAGAGGCTGTTCCATGCCTTGAACCCATGACCTCAAGGTCACACATCGACAACTTTACCATTGCACCAAGACTCCCCTACTGTTATCAATTGCCAAATAAAAATAAAAGGAAAAAGAAAAAGAAAAAGAAAAGAAAAGTAACTGATTTTTTATTTTGGATTTTGATAGAAGAAAATATCAAAAATTCCAGCCAGACATTTCCTCTGTTTTCCTTTTAATAAAATGTGTTATGGGTGACAATAGGACCATGGTGGTGAGAATATAAACAACCTTTAATATTGACCACATAACAAAGGGGTAATACAAAAACCTTGTTATAATGGCAGTATAGCACCAAAGCATTCTAAGAAAAAAAGCATTACAACCAATAGTGTTATTATGTTCCATACATCTCCTAGAATTGAACAAATAGAGAAAAATGCAAAACTTAAATAAACAATAAACGTCTTGAAACCTTATGATACATCAAAGAGAATAAAAAAAAAAGAGCAGCCCGGTGGACGAAGCTCCAGCACATATGCAGGATCCTGGGAAGGGGCAGACCAAGCAGCCTTACCTTGCATTTTGCCACTTTCTTAATGGACTCAGCATTATTAATCCACATGGTATTTACTTCTGTTTCATAGTTCCAATTTCATTCTACCATCAACTTATTTGTGAATGAGGTTATTCTCTCCTTTTAAGTTCCACCACTTAATTTTTGGATACCTATTAAGTTCATTTCCTTTCTTCCATCTTTTGATATGGATATCCATAACCATTAACCTATGTTGTAAGGTTAAACTTTCACCAGGTATCACCTTACAATCCTTACACATAGATCGTTCAATATTCCTATGTAGGAAAAAGTCTATTTGGCTTTTATGAAGTCCACTTTTAAAGGTTATTAAGTGTTCCTCCCTCTTCTTGAAGAGTATATTTGCAATGGCCAGGTTATATGACAAAGCAAAATCAAGGATAGTTTCCCCCATCTCATTTCGTTCACCTATACCATACCTTCCCTATATTCTATCATATCCTTCCTTTTCTTTTCCTACATGGTAATTTAAGTCTACTCTTATAAATATCCCCTCAATGTTGGGAATTTCTTGCATGACTCCCTCCATATCTTCCCAAAACTGTCTCTTGATTATATCTTCTAACCCTACTTGTGGTGAGTATGCACTTATAGCATTTATAATCTGCTCTCCTATAACAAGATTTATTATTATAATTCTATCATTGATTCCTTTAACGTCCACAACTTTATCCTTTAAATACTTATCCACTATTATTCCTACGTCATTTCTGTTGTTATCCTTTCCTACATACCATAACTTATACCCATCGATTTCTCTAGCTTTAGCCCCTTTCCACTTGGTTTCTTGGATACAAGCGATGTTGACTCTCCTACATTTCATCGTGTCTACTAACTCCAACTCTTACATGTCAATGTCCCTATATTACATGTGGTGATACGAATCTTATGCTCTAGAGGTATCCTATTTACGATTGTCCTTCTCGACCTCTATGGCATAAACCCATGTCCACTTTTCACTGCACCTGAGTTCTGATGCAATGCGTCACTTTCGAGGAGAAAGTCAAATTTACAAAAAAAAATTGAAAAAAAAAAAAAGATAAGCAGCATGGAAAACCTGTGGTTCTATAGTTTGTAGCACTCGTTATTTGTTAGCTTAGGTTTTAGCAAGTGTTTTATTCAATTAGGAAACCCTTTAATCTTTACTTACCAAATCTAAGTTTGGAATGTTTCCTACTGGATAGTTTAGACTTCAAAAAGTGTTGCAACTTGAGTAGGGATAGTCTAGTAGTCCTGTTTCCTGCAAACCACGTCCTTTAGAGTGTGTACAAAACTGTAAGACAACTCTCTACAAGGGATCATGTGATGGACAGATTTGGTGGTGAATGGTTGAGCAAAAATTGTGTTTTCTGTTGTTTCTTCTTTCTTTTCACCTTATTCTTATAATCTTTTCCTCTCTTTTCTCTCTCTTCTAGTCCATACTCCATAGTGCAGAATGGTTTCTCTCCTGTTAGTACTACTTGATTTTTGGGAGTTGTGTTGGACAAACAGCTCTAATAATTCAATTAGCTCCAGGGTGATTTCTGGTTAAGAGAATCCAAGAAACGATTGGCTTTCCCCTAAATTCAGCTGGTTTAGATCCCATTATTCTGCGGCACCAATGATGGTCAGCTTTTTATTTATAATTCCTATGATTTGAGAAAGTTTACAATTATAATCACTGTAAACACTGCCACAACACCACCAATGCAAAGCATAAAGGTAACATTTCATTTTCTCAAATGATGAAGACAGAGAGTTTGTTCGCTTTTAATATACCTGGGCAGCCTTCAAGCCTGCAGTTACATGATTTCTAAATCTTAAAACTTGGACTAGTCGACTTCAATCATTTCTGTTTTGAACTGGGCTTTGGGATCCTCTATATGCAAATGTCACACTTCTGGACACTACACCTGTTGACTACATTATGAATAAACTGACAGGTAGGCAGCAGCAAAAATTTTGAGTATAAATAGCTAATAAAACCAGGATCATCAACTGTTAGATGCATGATGCTGTATCTTCAGGCTTTGGAGACACGGATCTTATGTAATGTTTTGGGGAACTTTTTCTTGGGCATGGTGGTGAAGAAAAACTAATTGACTGATGTGAGATTTTACCACAAAACCAACTAAAATTAAATTACATAGGATAATCTTTGCATAACAGTTACAGGAAAGTTTTTAAGGTATTATTAGACACCAGACTGTCACTCTTGCCTTTTCAACTAAGTGTACTTTTTCTGCATGTTCTCTTTGCAGTTTCTTTTCCAATGTTCATCAACAGCCAATTATAGGACAGAATCCTTAGAAAACAACAGTTTCATACGTAAGATTGAAAAAAAAATTCGGTGTTACCAGACAATAAGTCAAAGGCTAATTAAACATTCTCTTAAAGAAGGTATATGATATGGTACATGCAGGGTATGGTATTAGAGAATGAAATGCGATAGAGGAAGCTATCCTCGATTTTTCTTTGGCATATAACATGGCCCTTGCAAACACATTCTTTAAGAAGAGGGATGAACACTTAATAACCTTTAAAAGTGCACTCCATCAAAGCCAAATAGACTTTTTGTCACTTAGGAATACCAAAAGATCAATGTATAAGGATTGTAAGGTAATACTTGGTGAGATTTCAACTTCACAACATAGGTTAATGGTTATGGATATCTACATTAAAAGATGGAAGAAAGGAAATCAACTTAAAAGGTATCCAAAAACTAAGTGGTGGAACTTAAACTAGGAAAAAATAACCTCACTCACAAATAAGTTGATGGTAGATGGAAACTGGAACAATGAAACAGAAGTAAACACCATGTGGATTAATATAGTCAAGTTTATTAAGAAAGTGGCAAAAGATGTCCTACGAGTATCTAAAGGTAAATGGCAATTAGTAAAGAAAACTTGGTGGTGGAGTGAAACAATGCAAAAAGTTATTAAAGAGAAATTGATGTGTTTTAAAGCATCGCAGAAGACTAATGAAAACTATGAACAATATAAGAATGCCCTAAAGGTTGCTAAACAATATAAGAATGCCCTAAAGGTTGCTAAGAGAATAGTAAGTGAAGCTAAACTTAAGGCATATGATGATCTCTATAATAGACTAGGACGAAGAGAAGGTGAGAAAGATGTGTTTAATCTTGCCAACATAAGACAACAAAAGGATATGGACTTAGACCACGTTAAGTGCATTAGAAGTGATGATCAAAGGGTATTAGTCAAAGATAACAAGATCAATCAAAGGTGGGAAAGTTACTTTCAAAAATTGCTAAATGAAATTTGCCACGAGAATATAGGGATTGAAAGTTCTATAAACCTAAAACATTGGACATTATAGATACGACCGAAAATTAGAATACTTAAAGTCAAAAAGGCCTTGAAAAAGATGAAATCAGAAAAGGCCCTGGGGCCCAATGGTATACCAATAGAGGTTTGGAAGCATATGAAAGATATTGGAGTAGTTTGGTCCACCAAGTTGTTTAACAAATTATAAAATCAAAGAAAATGCCAGATGAATGGAGGAAGAGCTTTCTTCTACCAATTTATAAGAATAAAGGAGACATATAGAGCTACACTAATTATTGGGGGATCAAACTTTGAGCCACATTATGAAACTTTTTAAAAGAATGACTAAGAAGAGGCTAAGGCATGAGACAAGTATATCAAAGAACCAGTTTGGTTTCGCGCCTGGGAGGTCTACCATGGAAGCTAATTTCTTACTAAGACAATTGATAGAGAAATATAGGGAGAGGAGGAAGGACCTCTACATGGTCTTTATTAACTTTGAGAAAGCTTATGATAAGGTCCCTAGAAAGTTAATAGAGAGGGTCTTGAGCAAGAAAGAGTTTCACAAGGGTATATAGACATAATTAAAGATATATATGAGATAATAGTAACAAATGTTAAGACTACTAGTGGAGATACCAGTGATTTTTCTATCACTATAGGATTGCACCAAGAATCAGCATTGAGCCTATACCTTTTCACGTTGACTGTGGATGAGATAACAAAACATCTGCACGAGGAGATTCCATAGTGCATGCTACTTGCAGATGATATAGTTTTAATTAATAAGACAAGGGAGGGCGTAAAAACAAAGCTAGAGTTATAGACAGAAGCATTAAAACCTAAAGGATTTAAAATCAGCCAAACTAAGATGGAGTATATGGAATGTAATTTTAATAAGGAGAGGAGGGAGAGTGGAGCACCAGTAAAGATTGATAACCAAGACATTCCCGTAACAGACCACTTTCGCTACTTAGGATCGATGATTCATGAGAGTGGAGAGATTAAGATGGAGGTTACCCAGGGAATCCAAGTGGGCTGGAACAAATGGAGATGTGCATATAGAGTCTTGTGTGATCAATGGGTGCCACTCAAACTAAAAGGAAAATTCTATAGGATAGCTATAAGACCGGCCATGCTCTATGGATCAGAGTGTTGGGCAGTTAAAGAACATCATGTTCATAGGTTGAGCGTAGCAGAAATGAGGATGTTGAGATAGATGAGTGGCAAGACAAGAAAGTATAAAATTAGGAATGGAAACATTAGAGGAAACTTAGGGGTAGCATGAATAGGTAACAAGATGAGAAACATTATATTTAAATAGTTTTGACTTGTCCAACGAAGACCGAAAACAACATCAGTTAGAAGGAATGAGGCAATGCTAGTAGATGGTTTTGAAAGGGCTAGAGAAGGCCCAAAAGAAAGTGGATAGAAGTGGTGAGAAAAGATTTAAAAACTTTGAGACTAAATGAAGCCATAGTACTTAATAGAGGGGAATGGAGGAACAAGATTCATGTGTCTGACCCCTAATTGGAATAAGGTCTAGAGGATAATGATGATGATGACGATAATGATCTTAAAGTAAGGTATAATAAAAGAAATGGAAGCAATAACAAAGGAATCAGAGAGAGCAATTAAGAAGAAATCACTCTGAAATATTATAATGGAGAGTAATTCCGGTCATCTAAGATTTTTAATAGTAATGGTTAAAACATTAGAAATGCAAGTTAAGCACATATACGCAAGAACAGATGTTCAAGAAACAATATATGGCGTGCAATGAGAATCAAGATCTGTCAATCTACAACAAATTAGAACTCTTGCTAGCTAGTAGTTGACAATTTGTTCTAGTAAACACTGAATGAATTTGACAACAATATAATAATAGTTGAATAATTACAAGTTACTCAACTTCATGGATGTTAGTTTTATTTATATCTAATGTCTTGCCAGTGCCAACATTAAATTGGTGAAGCAGGAGTATCTGTATAAACTTGCAGAAAATGGGAGTAGGTAATTTGGCAACAGATGAGTTTTTACCATCTTTATTAGCTCATAATAACTTTCAACCTTCAGAACAGGCGTGGAAGATGAATTTTTTCCACTTGAAATTCTCTGCATACTAAACATTACGATCAGGATGCATATTGCTCTATAAAAAAACAGGGTAGGAACCTGCCAGGTTAGACTGAAGAACCCATCTGATCCAGTCTAAGAAAAGAATTGAGCATGGATAACAATTTTACTGAGTGCCTATATGATAGGTATAGATATTATCCAAAATAATTATCAAACAGACAGATTCATGAACGAATGGAGTAAGATCAGGTGCTGACACGTTAGATTGAGCAAACTAAGATCCGTCCTAGAAATAAATCTAACAGACTATGTCATGAATATCTGGCCTCAACCAGACCCATTGCTACCTATATTGTACTGGGCAAATGAAAAGCTTCGCCTAGAAGTTGCACATGTATCTTTTACCAATCACGAATCTATTTGGTAGAAAAGGACCATTCCAGCCAGTTCCCACTGCCCCACTTTGGTTGGAAACCACAGCCTTAGGCCGATTAGCATCTTTGAAAGTTGGTCTACACAAGGGATAGATTGATTATTATGTAACCCAATATGTTGAATGGGATGTTTGTTCAGAATGGTGAATTTCCTGCTAGTCGGCCAATAACAATATTAGTTTTCAAGAACTTGTCGCTGATTCATTTGCAAAATTCTAGTTGTGTATATTTTCTTGGCTTCCACCTAATTCAAAATAACTTTTGCGTGAATTGCCTGTATGCCTAGTTAAATGAATAATTAAATATGACTTTTACATCAATTGCCTTTATGCCTCAGTTACATGAATAATTAAGTTAAAAAGGTTGAACTGATAGAACAAAAGAAACAGAGGACAGGCATTTGTCACTACAAGAGTATACCCATACTACAGCATCTGTTATTTTGGATTTATATACAACAAACAAGTTAAAAGTTGGCTATTGTAATTCCAGAAAAGCAACTTATTCATGCTAAGCTTGCTAATTGATAGCAACCCTTAAATGGCCCAGCATTAATTTGCATGTTCTTAATGAGTACTAGCAGTGAGAAACATGTAAATGCAAAGCCCATTTTGTTCTTTGCTCAGACAGGAAAATTCCTAGCACTATCATGAGACTCACAGAAGACAGGTTTATTGACATGCTTCCAACAATTCTCAGCTTAATACAAAGGTCAGCACAGGCACCAACACAAATACAAGTAACACAAGTATCCCTACAAAGATGATTACAAGATTAATACACATGCAGAAGAGGAACCTTAAAAACAATCGCAGTCATGAGATACATACCACATCAAGAATTGATTGAGCCTCTTTCTTCAAAATAGAAAAATTGGCTTGGGCAAATTCAGCCTGCTCTTTATCAATCTACAAAAGAGCATCACAGAAGAAATGAGCTAGAACCATTTTATTCAAATCCTAAACCACTCACAGCTGAGATCGAGCACAAATAAGGGACCTTCTGGAGGTCCAGATCTTCCTCCCCATCATGTTCTTCATGCAGCAAGTATCTCAGAACTGATGCTGGTACATCTGGATCAAGCATACTTCTACAATACTGGAAGTAGCTAAGAAGTAAAGCATATTGGCTGAAATCGGAAAATCATGTAATATTAGTACAAGAAGAGTTAGAATACTAATGAAAATGCTTTAGTCCCAAAGGAATGGTACCGTTTTCTCAGCAGTTCTGATGTTTCATGCCTCAGAATTGACATGATGAGCTTAAACAATATAGAGTGACAGGCCCCACTAGGGAATTGCTTTGCCAACACAATATCAAGACAAGTTATGTTGTCAGAATTTACACCTCCGGGATAAAGGAACCTCTCGTCTCGGAGTTTGGCCATGCAAGTAAGTGCAACCTATGAATGTCCCAGATTACAAAGACAGAGTTAACTACCACGGAAAATGGATGAATGTAGTAATTGACGTAGCTAAGAGTAGAGGGAAAAGATATATAATAGCCCAGAAAAAGAAGCAAAGATACCCGAGTCAATATGACTGCCATCTTTAAAGAGCAGTCTGGTGAAGCCGATGCACTTAAAGAAGCAGCAAGGACCCTTTCATTGGAACAATTAAACAATCAATAAAGAGTTTTTGAGGGTAAGTTCAGCAAGAGTTACTGTTTGATAAGTAATCATGGAACTCACCCAAACAAGATATGGGAACGATTTTCAAGAAATGACATTCTTCGAGATACAGAGACCTGAAAATAGTAAAAGAGAGAGATCATTTTTCT
The DNA here is from genome assembly GCA_035236585.1 of Warburgia ugandensis. Classification (NCBI taxonomy): domain Eukaryota; kingdom Viridiplantae; phylum Streptophyta; class Magnoliopsida; order Canellales; family Canellaceae; genus Warburgia; species Warburgia ugandensis. The sequence continues at coordinate 58,437,707 of CP141132.1, read as the reverse complement.
TGACAACTATGACAATAATATAATACTTGCAGGACAATAATTTGCATAACAAGAGTGGAAAAATGAACAATAATCTTCAACATTCAATCCAAAATAAACCAGTAGCACCATCCACCTCCACAATCTGAGACCAGCCAGTTAGCATGTGAAGTTGCGCAGCTTGCTCCTCGAGGTTCTTATTGTACCTCCAAGCCCATCTTAACAACTGCTGGATTGATTCTCTTATATTGATTTCAACATCACTATTGAGGGAGTTCAGTTGTGGATTAAGGAAAACGGACATCTAAAGAACATAAGAGAAAAAAGTCAATACTTAACACATTTGTTTAGTACAAGTTCATAAAGTTCTTCATTAATGTTTAGTGAAGCTATACATGTTATTATGTTTTTGTGAGAAGATGAATGAAGAAATCATGATTCCACATCTACAAACAGATAATTCTACTTGATACCAGTGCGAATGAAAAAACAAATGGTCAAACCTGCCAAAGTTTATCCCTAAATGAGGCAAGGTCAATCAAGCGATCACCTCGTTCTGAATAATAGTAGACACCACCTTTTTCAGAGGTCGCAGGATTGCCAAGTACTTCATCCACCTATATGGAGAAGCAATCAGAAGAAACAGCAGATAGAGCACAAATTAAGAAATAACTTCATGAATTTCGACTCACTCGCGTGTCATATTTCAAATTAGGAACCAACTGGGAGTGTCTCACAGCAGTATCAGGAGATCTGAACTGCACGACCTCAAGTAACTCCAATACCTGAAATTGAGAAAATAATGGTTCAACCTACTGGCAGAAACAGGCACAGAAAGGATTGTTATTGAATAAAACAGAAATTTAACTCATCATAGAAGGAGTGGATGTAATCACTCTGTATCATAATGATCATTGGCAAGACTACGTAATTTGATAATAAAAGACAATATAAACTCCCAATTTAAGATACAAAACAAAATGACTTGCAGTTGGGTCTTGGAGTAAAACTAGAATCTGTCCCAAGTAGCAAAAAACCCAGAACATTTCTTTCTAATGACAGAAGGACATCAGCCTTCCAAAAAAATGTTGACATAGATGGGTGAAGAAATACCATTGAGAAGACCTTGATGGTCATCCATGGCAGAAGTACTAGAAATTTGCTGGAATTTGAAGTTCGAATATTAGCATGGACAAAGTAACTATATACCAATTAACCTTGAATATAATAGAACTCGAATGAAATAATAACCAAACTATGATAATATTATTTCATCCCCACTTGGGCTGAAGTGATAAACTAATAATCTTCTCAAACTTATAAGATTATATATTTTCAAAATGGCCCCTGACATTACATATAAACTACAGACTGACAGAGAGGAGGGGGCAATGGGGGAGTTCATAGTTATTGGAAGTTTGGAGGAAGATTTGACAGAAGAAGACAGGTGCATGCTATATATATATACAGAGGGAGAGATATTTGCGTAGATATTGTAGAGAACAAAGAAAGCGTAGGTAGAAAAAATAATACATATAATAAGAGCCCGTATACATATCAATTCATTGAGTATTCATGGTAAAATAAAATCACACTAAATTAATGGAAAACTGAAAATATCCCATCCTAATGCTATTAATTTATAGGAATTTTATTGTAAGGTAGCAAGGTCTCTCAACCACAATCTCACGGCAAAGATCAAATATTTGTATACATCAGTGCATCAACCGAGACAAAAACAACACATCTCTGCTCCCTCAGCATGAAATCAGGTGACACAACTTCTCACAGTCCATGAAATAGGGCCACAACCGATATTTACAAAGGATGTTTGTGTTTGGCCTTGCTTCATGCTTTCGAAAACTGGATAGTGTCCTTAGAGCTACGTGCCAAAAATTAATTATGTATATTATAAGTTTTGGGTAATTTATTATTCTATGTTATTGACAATCACATATGGAAGTGAGGAAATTAACCCTCAGATAGTACACTTAACTCTTTCCTGTTAGGATTAATTGGATAATTTTACCCTTTTATTTAATTATCAATTATACATATTATTCAAGTAAACTTCACCTAACTTGGGTAAATATTATTAATCTATGTCGAAACGGACACCCAATAGGGTGTGTATGTAGAAGTGCCTCATTTTTGGCTGAATGGAACCCACTTTTGGATGACCAAACCAGTTCATCTAATTGCACCAGCATTGGATGACTAGTAGGTCAAACAGCATCTAGACTGGATAATTGGACCATCTGAAAGTTTGTAATTTAGACATTAAGAAACGGCCGGTCAGAATCTTTCAATAATGTATAAACAGTGGTTTAAATTTTACCCCCAAAAACATGGTTAGGACGTTACAATCTTGCAATCATCTTGACTTCTTATTCCAGGACAATCATATGAACAAGTTGGATCATCAAAGGTAGGGCCCTTTCGTGCAAAAGTCAGGGCATTGCTATATAGACATTATAAGGTGACCGGCCTGTTACAATCAATTTGGTGTTTCAGCTGGTTAAGCCTATCAAAGCTACATGAATTCAAGTAATTTATGTTATTATTGATTTGGTAAAATTCACCTAAATTTTCCAAATAAAATACCCTAATTTAGGTATATTTACATAATATACCAAATTAATTTTATAACTTGTTATTTATTATTTTATTATGTATATTTACTTTGGATAACCACAAAGCATGCATTAATGACAACCGCATTGCTAGCTAATATATATTATACATATAATTGGTCACTAGTGACTCAATGGCCATGCTTTAGGAGAAATTCGCAATGAAGCAACATGGTTTCAATTGCAAAACAAGAACAATAAAACATGAGGAACCTTCCACTTGTGGTCAAAGACTAGAAGTCAAGTAGTCTCATAGTAATGTTTTTACCTTTTTTTCTTATTGTTTTTGTTTTCCTTTTTTGCTTTTGTTAAAAGTAAAATGATTTGGTAATATCAATGCTCTTTTTCTTTTTCTTTATTCAAGGAAGATGCTACAGAAACAGTCCTTTCATCTTTTGTTTTATGATGGGGAACAAACAGGAGCAGATTCCTGTCCATTTCTGTTCTTTACTTAAAGTAAACATGTCATCCGTTACGGTTGATACCCTTGATATGGAGGTTGACATTGCCATTACACACCACTACCCCAACATATATTCCATCAACAGTTTATCAGTTCTAATCAGATGTCAATAGGATGCATGAAATTTGTTCCTACCTCAAAAGTGTGCCAGGACATTAAGTAATTTACAACAAACAGAAGCTCATAATATCTAAATAACCCTTTAGCCAAAGAAGAAGAAATTTTGCCTCGTAGAAAGGATATCTGCAAATAAATATTCCATGCAACAACTCTGGTCCAAATTCTGAGGCGCCCTCAAACATAAGTTAAAACAAGGCAAAAAATAAATAAATAAAGTGAAAACAAAAAAGAAAGACAAAAATAGAAGCAAAAAGGAGACAAACAAACAAAAAGCACAAAGGTGTTTAAAAGAGTGGTTGTCATAGTCAATCAATAGGAATTTCAACATTCTAGTAACAATGTCCTATTCCATTGTGTTTTTTGTTTTCCATTTTTCTTTTGGTAGGCAAGTGAGGTTTCTATCTCGGATAATACCAAATCAAGAAGAGAATGGGAGCCTTGGCATAAGGGTTGAGTTGTCGTAATGTGACCTAGAGGTCGGGGGTTCGTGGCATGCAAACAGCATCTTGCAAAAATACAAGGTAAGGTTGCGTACTATAGACACTTCGTGGTCCGCCCCTTCACTAGACCCCACATACATTAAGCTTCACGCACCGGGCTGCCTTTTTTTTCTTCTCCTACTGCCAAACCAAGCAGGCAAAACCCACATCCATAAGCAGCTCAAACCTTTGACCTTGGCCCATAGGATCTTTTTCTGCCACTGCACTAGGAGGCCATTGCTCACTTTTATTTCTTTCTTAATTGAAGTTTGTTATTTTGCCAAAGAATACAAAGGCAAGAATAATTTCCACTGGTTATGCTTCTTTAATATTGACAATGCAGAAATAAAAACCCTTAATATTGACAATACAGAAATAAAATCCCACTAGATAAGAATAAGAAACATGTAGAAAATAGAATTTTTGCACTTTTTGTACTCTGCATGCAGCTACTCCAGTAAACAAGGTTATAAAACTCTGTTAAGGTTGAGCAGCAAGGTTGGACCAATCACATCAAGCAGTTGCTGCACCTAAATATGGTGTGGATAAAATTATTAAAGAGTTTAACAAGAAGAATTTATGTATTTTATACGTGGTTGATGAGGAGGCCTGTAAGGTTTGGTAAGTACAAAACATATGAATTAAATCCCATGAATACATGACCCATGGACCGCAGATCAACAATGTGGAGAGGAGGTCAATTTAGATAATTGTCTAGAACTTGGTATTCCATCCTTTTGAATTCGGTGAAAGGATTCGTCAGGGCCTCTACTGGGCTGAGGCGAGAATTCCCATTCCCACTCCTGTTTACTTAAGCAGCATAAATTTTCAAGAAGATACTAGCCAATGTGGCTATTTGAAACCTTTCACCATCCTTCTTCAAGGCTTTCATTACGCGTAGGCAGACCACTAAAGCTCCACAAAATTCTATTAAACAGATGTTCAAAGAAATACGTCCACATCAAAAAGAAATGTTATTGCGGATCACAGAATCACATTAATCAAGTGGACACTAATCAATTTGCCCACTATTTCACATCATCATTCCTGCCTTTCTAGTGCGAGTGCCAAATAAAAACATACATCTATAATAATAATAATAATAATAATAATAATAATAATAATAATAATAATAATAATAAGGAGAAATGCATTAACAACCAATTAACTGCAAACTCTTGAACACTCAAGATGAGCTATGGGCATAAAAAGGTCAAAAGAAAAGAACAAGACTTTTCAGAAAGTGGCTTTTCAGATCTGGGGTAGGAAGAACTTCTAAAGGGAATAGTTGCATCGGGAAAAGTTGGGAATGGTGGGAGGGGAAGGATGACAGATGTTTTTGGAGAATCACACGGTGTAGAGAACTGGAATGTGTAAGAACATAAATTGAGTGGCAGAAGACCGCAAGAGGTGTTAGATTCTCAAAGAGAGTGGGAGATAGATTGATATTATGTCAGAATACGTGGTGTCGATGCAGAAATTTTATGGCTTCAACATGGAGGCAACTAAGGGAAGATCTTTATTTTCATATGAAAGTATAAGCCTCGACTCCCTTATGAAGAAATTTCTTTGATGAAGAAGTTGGAAGGAATGTACAGCCCCACACATGAATGTATGCAAGTGCGATTTGAAAGTTGGGAGTCTTCTAAGTGTTTCCAAGGAAAATCATTTCATCTTATACACGCAGGCAGACAGATCACCCTTTCTCCAAATTTCTGGATGATTTCTTCTCTGTGGAATGTAGCCATCCGCAGGATTGCTTGCTTACCCAAGATTTTGATTATTAACAACCTGATTACCTAAAACAAGATTATGGTCAACAAATACAGAAGACAAATCCTGCTTTGGAGTTTACTTCTATCACTTTTAGTACATTGCCCTAGTGTATTATAGGCTATGTAGTTAAAGGCGCGCCTAGGCGCTAGTCGACACGTAAGCGCCTGGGAGGGGGCCAGGCGCAGAGGAAATGAGGCGGCGTTGCCTACCTGAGCGCCTGGGTGCCCCTTTCAGGCGCGCCCCCTACTCCAGGCGCAGACCACTTAACCCGGTACGTATAAAACTTGTTTTTTTTTTCGTTTTTCACCTTCCAACCCTAATTTCAATCTTCCAACCTCCTAAGAAGGTGAAAACGACCATTCCTCTTCGATCTTTCACAGATCTAAGCAGATAAAGGTATGGATTTATGAATTTTAGCATGTGTATACAGTTTCTGTAAAAAAACGTAAAAACCAGTACCGTTTTTTCAAATTTTTTGTTTTTTGTTAACTATTTTCCATAGATCTTGATGGGCTTTAGTTCTATATGTATAAGAAAACATTCCATTTGAGTTTTATACTTCTTTGCCCTAGATTTGAGTTTGTTTTTAGGTTTTTTACTGTTTTTCCAAAAAAATTAGTTACAGAAATAAAAAAAGTCGTCGTTTTTTCGTATTTCTTCATTGAAACATATTTCTATCCACAAATATAGCTTTCCCATGCTTGTGTCTTCATGTGTGATAATTATTTCATCTTTTTTTTGTAATTTAGGGTTATTTTTTAAATTTTTCAAAAAAAAAAAAAGTTACAAGAATTAGGAAAAAATTGTTCTTTTTTATATTTATTAGTTAATACCTATTCTTATCCACATATATAGCTTACTCATGCTTGTATCTTCATGATGATGTACTTTTCATGCTTTTTTTGTATTGTAGTGTTATTTGTTCAATTTTTCCAAAAATAAAACTTACGAAAATTAGAAAAAATTTGTTTTATTTATATTTATTAGTTAATACATATTCTTATATACATATATAGCTTTCCCATGCTTGTGTCTTCATGTATGCTGTATTTTTCATGATTTTTTTGTATTTTAGTGTTATTTTTTTCAATTTTTCCGAAAATAACAGTTACAGAAAGTCGAAAAAAATTATTATTTTTATATTTATTAATTAAAACGTATTCCTATTTACATATATAGCTTTTCCATGCTTGTGTCTTCATGTGTGATGTATTTTTCATGCTGTTTTCTATTTTGGAGTTATTTTTTTTTAAATTTTACAAAATAACAATACTCACTCTTTTATGCTTTTAATATTTTAGGCATAAAATTTAAAGATGTCATCATCAAGGGGTTCAACTTCAGATACTTCAACTATTTCTAGATCTACAGACCCAGGGTGGGAGTATGGAGACTTGAGAATTCCAGGTGATAAGAATACAATTTGGTGCAAATTGTGCGGAAACAAATACAGTGGTGGAATTTATAGGCTAAAACAACATTTAGTTGGAGGGCATAGGAATGCTAAAAAATGCAACAAGGTGACTCCTGATATATCAAAAAAAATAAGTGATTATATGAATGAGTCAAAAAAGAAGAAGGATGAAAGGGAGAGAATCATTATGGAGTAAACACGACCAGAAAATTTGTTTGGGATTCATGATGATCTTGAAGCTGTTGAGGGAGATGTGGACGATAGAGGGAGACAGGCTGGTGGTAGTAGTGGCCCAGGCTCTAGTGGATTTGGCATAGGGAGCAGCAAGAGGTCTACGAGTGGAATAAAAGGACCTCTTGATATTCATTTTGCCCTTGATCCTAAGAAGGCTCCTTTGCATCAAACAACAATAAATAATGCATATAAAAAGGAGCTTTGAACTAGAGCATGTAATTACATTGCAAGCTGATTTTATGAGAATGGTTTGCCTTCAATGCCGCTCGGTGTCAGTCAATGATTTTCTTTTGTTTTTCTTTATATACTAGTACTTTTTATGCATATTTTTAAGTTAAAGAGTATTTAACTTATGTTTTCTTTCTTTCTTTCTTAAGATTTCAAGGCACCCTCTTACCATGAGTTGAGGGTGCCTCTTCTCAAAAAACAAGTTGAAAGGACGAATGAATTTGCACAGGGATGCAGAAAAGATTGGGCACAATATGGGTGCTCCATAATGTCAGATTGGTGGACCGATGGCAAGGGTCGCACCTTAATCAATTTTTTGGTAAACTGTCTAACTAGGACCGTTTTTCTAAAATCAATTGATGGATCTAAGCATATAAAGAGCTCAGATTTGATTGTTAAAATGTTGGATGTCGTCATAGATGACGTTGGAGAGGAAAACATTGTCCAGGTAATCCTCACTCTTAATTTTAGTCAATTTTTTTATCAAAAAATTTAATATTTAAAAGTTTTAATATTTACTTATGAAGTTGATTGCCTATTACAGATCATCACGGACAATGCATCAAATTATGTAGCTGCAAGAAGACACTTGCAAATAAGAAGAAAGCATCTATTGTGGTCACCCTGTGCAGCTCATTGTGTTGACTTGATGTTGGAAGATATTGACAAATTGCCAAAAGTGGAGCATGTTATGAAACAAGCAAAGGCAATCACTGTTTTCATATACAGTCACACTCATATCCTTCATTTGATGAGGATGATGACTAAGCAAAGAGAATTGGTCAGGCCTGCAGCCACTCATTTCGCCACTAACTTTTTGAGTTTAGAAAGTATCTACAATGTTAGGGCGGAATTGAGGGAGATGTTCCACTATCAAGCATGGAGTAACAGCAAATGGAGCAATACTCTGTTTGGAAAAAGGGCAGCCCCCCAGTGCACAAAGCTCTCGCCTATGCAGGGTCTGGGGAAGGGGCGGACCATAAGGGCCTAAAGTACACAGCCTTACTTTGCATTTGCAAGAGGCTGTTTCCACGCCTCTTGCAAAAAAGAATACAGAATATTGTTAGTCGCAGCTCCCTATGTAGTCACAGGCGCGACTAGTCGCAAGGCGCATGGCATGCGACTCGACTTACCCAAGGCGCAGCAGCGCCTTCATGAGCCTCTGACTCCAGGCGCATTGACAGTCTTAAAAATAAAACCCTAGTTACGGGTTTTTTTTTTTCATTCTTCTTTTTCCCCACTCGAATACTTCCTTTGTAAACCTTTGATCTTCCATCCAACTCCAAGTAATTGAGGTAAGAATCGTAAGATTGTAACTTCATTACTTTCATTTTTTTTTTTTCTATAAAAAAAAAAAAACAGTAAAACCAATACCGTTTTTTCATTTTTTTTTTCATAATGCTTCTTTTTTCTTTGAAAACTCAACATATGTATACTCTAAAGGTAAAAATGAAAACTCCATTTCATTCTTTCCATCCGTTTTCATTGATTTAGTGTAATATGCAATAAATTTCTAGTTTTCTAGAATTTTTTACCCAAAAATGAAAAATACATCAGTAATCCCTATTTTTTTCATTTTTTTTAAGCAAATATGCATATCCTCACTATCATAATGCTAAAAATGATTGACCCATGAGCTTAATTGACCATTTTTTTTACTGTCTTTTTTTTTTTTTTTTTTTAACAGAAACCAATAAAAAACAGTAAGGGTTTTTTATTTTTTCCATCTTTGTAACAAATGTGTAAGTGTCATCATAGGATGATACTAGGAATGCTAAAAACAACTTATCAATAAAATGTTTTGATGTTTTTTCTTACTTTTTTTTTTTTTTCACCAACAACAGTATTATTATTATTTTTGTACGGTTAATTATTTTATTTCGTTGTTTTTTTTTTCAATTTGTATGCAGGTTTTCTCTTTTAAATCTCTGACTGCTTGATTTGATTCCACTTTCCATTCCACTCTAAAGTCTCCAATAGTTTCCTGTATTCCTATTGATACATCAAGTCTACAATATGTCATCATCAAGGGGCTCCACCAATGCTTCTTCTAGATTAATGGATCCGGAGTGGGAATATGCAGAGGCACGAGATCCAAATGATAAAAATTTGGTATGGTGCAAGCTATGTGGGAATAGATATAGTGGAGCAATTTTTAGATTAAAGCAACATTTGACAGGTGGGCATAGAAATGCCAAGAAATGCTCTCTAGTCACTCCTGAAATATCTAAAAAAAAATTAGATTATATGAATGAAACAAAGAAGAAGAAAGAGACTAGAGAGAGAATAACAAGGGAGATGGAACAGCCAAAAATTTGTTTGGCTTGAATGATGATGATGAGGAGGATATGCAGGAGATTGATAGCACCAAGCCTGCTAGTATTTCTATTGGGGGGGATAAGAGGCGTAAGATTCCCGCACAACAAACAAAAGGGCCTATTGATTATCTCTTTACTCCCAACCCTGAGGCCCAGAGTAAGGGTAAGGGAAAGGCACCCATGCAGCAGCAGATGAAAATGAATCGAGCATACAAGAAAGAGTTTAGAACAAGAGCATGCAATTATATCGCCTCTTGGTTTTATGAACATAGCATTGCATTCAATGCTGCTCGTAGTCGTTCATCTCAGACCATGCTAGAAGTAGTTGCGCAACATGGTCCAGGTATATATCTTATATTTTTTATAATAAATAGTTATATATTTGTTTACCTTTTTACCTAATCTTATCTCATATAATCTTATATCGAATTGAGGGTGAATTTTCTTCAGAAGCAAGTAAAGGAGACAAAAGAATACATATATCAGAGTAGAGGTGATTGGATTAGGTATGTGTTCAGTGTCCTTTTTTGCAACCTTGTATATATTACTTTTAAGTTTTAAGGTGACACTGATACTAACAACAAGAGTGCTCTATGGTATTATTCCTTTATAGGTATGGCTGCTCCATCATGTCAGATTGACTAATGGCAAGCGTCGCACCCTTGTCAACTTTTTTGTGAACTGTCCAACTGGGATAGTATTTTTGAAATCTATTGATGGGTCTGCACATGTCAAAAGTGCAAGCCTAATACTTGACATGTTGACGGATGTGATTGATGAAGCTGGAGAGAACAATGTGGTTTAGGTAATAGTTGTTAAGTATCTTAAATTGCTTATAAGCACATACTGCAATTTCATCTTCTATAATTTGACCTTTTTCTATTTTAGGTCATAACTGACAATGCCTCCAACTACGTTGCTGCGGGAAGAGAGTTGATGGTGAGAAGGCCGCATTTATATTGGACCCCCTGTGCAGCTCACTGCATTAATTTGATGTTGGAGGACATAGGGAAATTATCAATTGTGAAGAAAACTGTGGCAGAAGCTAGGGCGTTAACAGTTTTTATATATAGCCACACACGTCCTTCATCTTATGAGGAGGTTTACAAAAAAAAAGGGATTTGGTCAGGCCTGCAATGACGCGCTTTGCCACCAACTTCTTAAGCCTAGAGAGCATACACAATTTCAAGATAGAGCTGAGGACAATGTTCCACTGTTCAGAGTGGATGAACAGTAAATGGCCAAAAAGGCCTGAGGGTAGAAGAGCTGAAAAGATTGTATCGCGCACTAGCTTCTGGAACCACATCCTATTCTGTTTGAAGATTATGACTCCACTCGTAGAGGTATTAAGGGTGGTGGATAGTGAGAAGAAGCCAATGATGGGATACATCTTTGAGGCTATAGTCAGGGCCAAAGCCAAGATTCAAGCTAATCTAGCAAGGGATGAGCGCCAGGCCACTCATGTTTGGGGGATTATCAGCAGTAGATGGAGTTCTCAGCTTCACCAACCTTTGCATGCAGTGGGATATTACCTCAACCCTTCCATCTATTATGACCATGACATTGAAATTGAGCGTAATGGTGATAACAAGAATGGTCTAATGCATGCCATTAGTAGGTTATATGATGGAGATGAGGCCGACATGGTGATAGATCATATATCTCTTTATAGACATGCTAGAGGCTTGTTTGGCAATGACCTAGCAATACGCAAAAGAAAAACCCTAGCCCCTTGTAAGTATTTTATGTTATCCTATGTTTTATATTTTATGTTTTTTTTTATTTTTAACTTTAATTTTTTTCCAAAATGTAGGTGAGTGGTGGATTACCTTTGGGGCTGAAGTCCCACAGCTTCAAATATTCGCCATTAAGGTCCTCTCCCAGATATGCAGTGCATCTCCTTGCGTGCGCAACTGGAGTGTCTTCGAGAATGTAAGCTACTTAGATATTAAAATGTAGTACAGTACTAGTAATTAGTTATTAGTATTTTAGTATAGCATTCATTGTATTCTAAATTTATATTTACTTCTTCTTTTTTCTTTTCTTTTTTTTCAGATTCACACTAAGAAGAGGAATAGGATACACGTTAAGAAATTGAACGATCTAGTATTCGTTCAATACAATCAGTGCCTTCGTCGTCGACATGAGGAACGTTTGAAAATGCACACGTATACAGATCCTATTCTGTTAAGAGAGGTCGACGAAAGTGATGAATGGATTGTTCTAGAAGATGCTGGAGATGATCTGGTGCATAAAGGTGATGACCTCACCTGGTTAGATGTTGAGCTTGCCGAAGGATCAAGTGAACATGATGCTCCATCTACTAAGCAATACCAGAGGCGAGGGAGGGGGCAGAGGGGAGCCACATTTCTCAATCTCAAGCTCATGCTCATCAAGAACTAGATGAGGATATTGGAGAAGAGCAGGGCGATGAGGAGACTGGGGAGGAGGAGGATGTCAACATCTCTCAGGGAGATGATTCTGATGATGGTCTTGATCTTCCTGATGAGGAAGAAGAGGTGCAGGAAAATAGCTATTAAGTCTTAATAGTTAACTTTCACATTTGCTTTACTTTATTTACAAAACTATTATTTGATTGTTTATTGTTCTTAGATTTACAGGAAGATGGCGATGATGATGAGCATGAGACCACAGCATGACAGCAAATTGAGGGAGTAATCCCTCCCTTGCTGCTAGTGCTACTCCCTGTTATTTCATTGTTTATTGTATTTGTATGTTTCTCAAGACTCAACTTACTTCTATGTATATAAGTGTATGATTGATTGTTTGATTTAACCTTTAGCTCCTTACTCCTTAGTCCTTAGGTTGTTAGCTTGTTATTGTATTGTTGACAAGTATTTATTCATATCTTTATATTTTTATGCTTTTTAAATTTTTTGGATTTTTTTTACAATTTTTTAGATTTTTTCTTTTTTTAAGTATTTAAAATTCTTATTTTTGCGCCTTGATGCCTAGGCGCACGACTAGGTGCGCCTAGTCCCTCTGGGCGCAAGGCACACCCCTTGTGCCTGGGTGCGCCTTGCGCCTGTGACTACATAGGCAGCTCCTTTTGGAATAATATTTTATTTTGCTTGAAGATAATGGCACCACTTGTAGAGGTGTTGAGGCTTGTAGATACTGAAGAGAAGCCTGCAATGGGTTATATATATGAGGTCATCACAAGAGCAAAGGAAAAGATTATGGCAAATCTTAAAGATAATGAGCGACAGGCCGCCCATATTTGTGGCATTATTGATAGTAGATGAACGAATCAGCTTTGTCAACCTTTGCATGCAGCTGGTTATTATCTTAACCCTACATTTTATTATGATAGGCAAGAAAATATTGAGGCCGATAGATTTATCAAGGCAGGGCCTATTTGACACTATCAATACCTTATCTGCAAATCAAGATGATGCAAGCAAGGTGATTGACGAGCTAGGCCCATATAAACGTGCGGCAGGCCTATTCGCAAATGACTTGGCTAAATTGAAAAGGAAGACAATGGCTCCTTGTAAGTCTTACAATTTTAAATCTTATTTGTCTTGAATTTTTTTAATTTATGTTTTTAATTTATTGTTATTTAACTCTTGTAGGTGAGTAGTGCGTTACTTTTAGGGCCGAATGCCCAATTCTCCAAAAATTTGCTATCAAAGTCCACTCTCAGACCTATAGTGCATCTTCATGTGAGCGGAATTGGAGTGCTTTTGAGAGTGTAAGTATTACTTCACTAATTTATATATCATTCAACAATATAATTTAAATTTACAATCAACCTTATAAATTTTGATATTTTATTGCAGCTTCACACAAAGAAGAGAAATAGATTGTACGCAAAAAAATTGAACAATCTGGTATTCGTTCAATATAATCAACGTCTCTTTCATCGACATGAAGATCGTTTGAGATCTCAGACATATACAAATCCCATTGTATTGAGAGAGGTTGATGAGAGTGACGAATGGATCATTGAAGCAGATGCTAAGGATGACCTCGTCCATCCAGATGATAGCCTCACATGGGGTGACGTTGAGCGTGCTATGGGATATAGTTCACGTGTTGCTCCTCCCACTAGGTAGTACCAGAGGCAAAGGAGGCAGGGGAACATGTCTCAGGTACTTGCAAAACTAGAGGAGGAAACTGGTTCTGAGGAGGACATTGAGGAGTTGCAAAGTCGAGGTAGTGGTCTTCCTAGATATGTCGAGGATTATAATAGCTCTAATGATAATTTAAACCCTGAGCTTGAAGATCTCTCTAAAGATGACTAAAGTGAGTAGTCTTGATTCTTAAACTCTTAAAAGTTATTTTATTTGATTGATTATGCTTATATTATTTTGTTCATAAAAAATGACATGTTTGGATAATATTTCATATTAGAATTATGTTTTTATGTTTTAATGCTTTTAAGAATTTATTAATGATTTTTAGCTAATTTTTAATTATGAAAAATATAATTCTGTGCCTCAAGCTCCAGGCGCACCCCTTTGAGCCTCAGTGCGCCTCGCGCCTTTAACTACATAGATTATAGGTGTTGAGATTTTATTACATGCATACTGCCTATCTATATTTAGAACCTTGTCAAAATAGTGGGCTGCATAGCCAAAGTATGGTACGGTTAGGGGTAAGCTCCTATGAAATCTCATGTCACAATTTCAATGACAATCATATGCAAAGGTGAAAGATATAGACCAATGAATACCCAAGAAGATAACATAGGAAAGTCTGACACCTAGTACGGTGTTAAAGAAGATAACAAAAAGGTGTGCTCATCCATCTTTGGCTCATTAAAGCTTGAATTTATTGAGTAGCCTTTGCAATCCTCACCAAGCAGGAGTTTGATGCCATCAGGGATCATGAGGTGGATTCCACATCTATAGGTATGCATATGAGGTGACAGATGTGCTTCCTAGGGATGGGTTGCAGAGATTGTTTATGTTTGTTGCAGATTTGATTTTGCTTGATGTACGCCTCTGATAATGTTATCATGTCAGTTGTTGGTGTCGATTCTGCTTAACACCAACAGCCCCATCCTTCAAGACTATTATTCTTCTCTTCTTTATTAGTTGTCTCTTCATCACTCAAAACTATATGTCTACATAGCCTATTTTGAAGCATCACCATCATATGATCTAGTTTTCTTGAATGAAGTGTAGTGGCTGAATAAATCGAGATAACAACAAGTACACACTGTTCTCTTGTATATCAAAAAGAACCACAAATACAAACACAATTTACAATAGAATTATAATTCAGCACAATAACTCTGGAGACAGATAACAACAATTCAATATCATGTAAACAGTGTTACAACTAACACTACATCTATAAATTCTAAACTGAAAATTGGCAGTACAGGGTACACTTCCAATATTCCAGCCAAACATGATAGACATTGAAACTAGTACGCTTCAGAAGCAATCACACCACACCGAATACATAAGAACAATAGTCATATAAATGGAGCAAGAAAAATATGACGAAATATAAAAGAAACAGGATGAATACAAAAGTATACTTATGAGAAATAGAATGTGAAGGAAGATTCAGATGACTTGCATAAAATTACCTTACTCTTTCTTCTGGAATTGTCAGCATCTATCTGAAACGCGTATGCCGCTTCTCCTTCTGTCCCGATTTCTGCATTGTGAAAAATTTGACCTAGAATACTAAGACATGCCTCTCGATGTGTAGGTGCAGCCATATCACCAGCATGCAACTCCAGTGCTAGCAGCTTTAATAGCCAAGCTCTCTGAAAGTTTCACAACAAGGTAAGAAAATTTTAAACTACAAAAATCCATGAAACCAAAATTCATGATATACGATAAAACTCATATTAATTGCTTCTTTAATATGTTTCACAAATAATGAGCACGAAAGGCACAGTCATCAAGCTAGGAACTATCCTCAAACATTATTCGTTTGGCTTCCAGTGGCTAACTCTAAAGCACCAAGATACTAACCAGTGGAT
Organism: Warburgia ugandensis; assembly: GCA_035236585.1. NCBI lineage: Eukaryota > Viridiplantae > Streptophyta > Magnoliopsida > Canellales > Canellaceae > Warburgia > Warburgia ugandensis. The sequence goes on along the minus strand of CP141132.1, from coordinate 58,422,095 downwards.
ATACTCCAAATCACCCACCTGACTCCGAAAAGGTTGTTGCAAGTGCATCTACTACTTTGGTACATTAACCAAAAAATATTCGTTTCCAGACATTTCAGATTCATCTCAAATGAATATGCAGTTAGGAATTCAAAAAAAGAAGAGGATGGAAGTTTCTGAATGAAAATGGAAAGGTACCATCCCACTCATTTTGAGGAGCCCATAACATGACTGAGAAGAAAATATATAAACATAATTCATCCACCAACAAAAGATAAGTAGCTAGGACCCATGAAGAATATGTAGGTAATAACATGTACCAACCAAATAAACCTTTCGTAGCAGTACCCACGCATAAAATAAGCTCTGTACAAGCACCTTTCCTATATCACCTACAACTTTCAACAAATTATTCCAAAACCAGTATAAAGTCTGAAGTGAAAACGTAACCATCAAAGACCTGATTATTTACAGATCAAGTAACAAATTCAGCTGTCCAATGACTTGATTAGACACTTCCAAACTTTATGATGACCCACTGAAATGTGATTTCTAATCTGAAAAAATGCATGACTAGGTTCTAAATTATGTGACTACAAAACACTCTCTGACTCAGACAAGTTATTTTTCATTATTTTCACTCTTTCAAGAGCTGTTCCAAGCGGCCAATTTTTGTTTTCCTATTTTATAAGTTTGTATATTGATCTAATATCCATTGACTAAATACTTTAGTTGAATTGGCAATCAGATCTTAATAAAAAGGGCCACTAATGCACGAAACGCGTATGCGGGATCCGGGGAAGGGGCAGACCACAAAGGGTTCATAGTACGCAGCCTACCTTGTATCTTTGCAAGAGGCTGTTTTCATGCCTTGAACCCGTGACCTCCAGGTCACACAGCAACAACTCAACCGTTACACCAGGGCTCCCCTTCACCACAGTAGTCTTTTAATATTAAGCTAAAAATGATAATAAGAAATGGTCACAGATAAACTGTATTCATGCGAAAATTAAGCAGCAAAACAAAATCCAACTTAGACTACGTTTAGGCACTTGAGACCAAGCACATAAGCACTCGTGCATGTGCATGCACAAGCAAGCATGCACACACGTGCGCACACACACTGCTTGCACTACAATAAACAGAAGCAGACATACACACAAACATACATACACAGTCCCAAGCATATGTGTATGGGCATGCATACATCTATGTTATGCATGCACGAACACCTACATTCGTGCATACATATACCCTGTATGCACTCAGACACAGACAGGCACAGAGAGCCATGAGCAGGAGTGTGCTTGAACATGTCTGCTATGCATGCATGTATTAACAAAGAAACAACATCATAAAGCTATTCAAAATAGAGTCATGAACCATTATACAGTTTGCACAACTGGCAGAGAACAATATTGTATAAAGACAGAAAACAGGAGTCATGCCCTTACAAGATTACACTTTCGGGAAGCCTGAAGCAACTCCATTTATAACATAATACAATGAACAGAGAAAATACATACCTGGTGAAGCGAGCTAATGCGAAGTGTCTGGTTGTTACTCCTTTTAGGAAGTGGAGCAACACCAATTGTATCCAAATGCTGTGTGTGTGTGTGTGTGTGTGTGAGAGAGAGAGAGAGAGAGAGAGATTATTATAACAACAATACCTCAAAAGAGAAAAAGAAGATGCAAAGTCATCATTAGGTAAGTGAGTGTCATACCATTGCAAAGAACTGATACTTTTTTAAACTCAGAAGATCCATTGAAGGACCACATGTCAGTGGATCCGAACATAACTCATAAAGAAGCTGCAGAAAGAAAACAGTCAGATCCCTTTTAACATGCATGTAGAGAAGAACAAATCTTACAGCAAGGATGAATGCACCTAACCTGGAATCCAAATTCATGCAGCAAAGCATTCACATCTGGCCTGGAAAGCCTTTCCAAAACATCAAGAATAACCTTCAAGCAACTGCACAAGATGTCATTAGGTGATATCTAAAGAACAATGATAGACTTGAGACACTTGGAACTGTAAAAACCTGTAATGATATTTTGGGTGTAACACCGTACGCTCAACAGGAGTATCCATGTCAAATTTGAGAAGCAGGTGTGTAATGTTTGGAGCGGGACGGTTAATATTATCAATTAGAAGCTGACCAAGTAAAAAGAGAAATGTATCAACCTCCTGCAAATTGTGCAAAAAGGTATTGACAGAAAATAAAATTGAAACTTACCTGTAGTATAAGGATACCAGCATCCTCACTAGTGTTTTCAATGGCCTGATACTCTTCGGAGCGAATCTCCAGACAGGCTGCATAATCCTCAATTAAAGTGTTTGCAGCATTTGATTTTAGCAATAACTGTACAAGCCCGACCATACGAGAACTGTCAACAAAAACCTTAAGTGTAAATTTCAAGGAAATGTAAGAGAGATGGGATGCACATAATTCAGACAACAAAAGCATTGCAAAGATGACAACTAACAAGAAAGAACTACCAGATTGGTACTTAAGTGTCATCCACAAGTCAATAATTATACTACAAAATCAATTAATATAAAGCAGCACATGCCTTAGGATACTCATGATTTTGATAGAGAATTGCGGGATTTGGGGCAGCAAATCATATCGCACATACTCCAGCAAAGTAACAATTTGATTGTGATCTTGTGATAGTATGATATCCAAAGACTGCATGGGATGGAGTAAAAGATGAAAGAACTCAGTACATCATAATGCACTTAAATACCAAACAATAAATATGGATACCTACTTGGTATAAAGGACGCCAATAATCAGCAAGAATCAGGTCTTTTTCCAGTATCAAAATAATTATTTCTAGTGAAAGTCTGACAGCTTTCTCCAAAAGATGACCATAGACTTGGCTAATGCGCTCACGGATGACATCATTAACTCCAGGAGAAAGAATCCCCATGATATTGCGGAACACAATTTTGCCACTCATGAAGTCCTGCAAAACCCAACATACGAAAAGTTACACATCAAAAATGTTCCTGAACCTGATAATGTCAGTATATGACCCAAAGCTTGCTAAACGATTCCATATATATCGCACAAAGCCAAACCTTACATTCACCAAATATATGCATGCAGACACATAAACACATATGTACACACGCAGCCATGTGAATGCAAAGAAAATATTAAAGAGATTCATTGCCTCAACTATAGTGAATAATTCATTCAACACAATCAAATAATTTGATGTGTGATCTTGAATTTTTCACAGAATTAGAAATGATAATTGGACTCCTTAAATGTCCACATTGACAAGTTAGAAGATAATTCCTTGCATCAACCACAAAAACTCTCACAAACTATGCAACAACAAGAACTTTTATACACACATGAAGATTTTGTAATGCAACGTATGCACCAAAGATGCGAGAAGCTTCTTAGTAGCTCAGGAAACTTTGCCTTTGTGGCATCTTGCTTTGAAAGCTATATTCTTCTAGTCTCCAATATTTAAATGAAGCTTCATTACATGCACACTTCCCCCCAATCAGGAATATACTTTCTACTTTACAAGATTTTTTTTAATAATGTTTTTTTCCCTTTTGTTGATACCACTTAAGTGAGTTCAGAAATTAAAATAATCCCAAACATACTTGAAGTAGTACATTCATAATTTCAACAGTCATTTAATTTTCAAATAAAACTTGCATCAAGCTTTCCACAAACCTAGAAGTTAAACCTGTGACACTACATCAAACAGACCACCTAATTAATCACGAAATCCTACTCAATATACTTAACCTTAACATATGATAATCACCATCCCATCTTAGATAATCCCTCATACCAGCCTATTAGTAGCATTTCTACTCTCAATGCTTCTAGTCCACTTTCAGTGATATTTTTTGTATGCTTCATGTTCAAGTGCACTGATATTTTCAACATATTCTTTGATTTCTCATTGCCTCCATAGTAATTTTAGCTTCCTCCTTTCGGCTGCTCCTACAACACCAAGCAACATGAACAAGTTCCAACTACAACAGATCAGAGCAGCAATAAAAGAAGACATAAACCAACCCCAAAGCAAAGAATAAACTAATCTTCTTCACCCATCCACAAAAAGAGATCAGCAAATCAATAAATCTGAACTTCTGGAAAAGAAAGAACTGAGAGATTACAGTCAAAAAATTCAGATCTCACTCTTTCTTCTTTTTCAAAGTTAGACTACTAGATGCATCCACCCGTGAGCAGCCTCTAATCCATAACCTACACACTCACATCTTGCTCTTGATCAACACATCATATTCCTCAATGACCAAACGTAAAAAGGGCAGCCTGGTGCACGAAGCTCCTGCATATGCAAGGTCTGGGGAAGGGGCGGACCACAAAGGGTCTATAGGACGCAGCCTTGCCTTGCATTTTTGCAAGAAGCTGTTTCCACGCATCCACACAACGATAACTCAATGACCAAACATAATGAAGAAAAAAGATTTTAAGTGATGGGAGAAACAGTACTGATTACTTGAAGTCATAATAGTAATACAGGACCCAAGATCGAACATCTTTACCTTTATTGAGAGAGAGAACGAAAAAGAAGAGGGTTTGGCAACTATTCATGTCATATCCTCAATCCATGATCAGATCAGATTAGTCACCTACATGCTTGACAACCATGTCACAGCTACGAGATTAATGTGCTGTCTTAATATTGTTGTGGAGAGGAAAGCAGCAACATAGAATAGATGAAAAGAGAAACTGAGAGTGAAATACTTTATATACTAAGTTCATATCTAAGTTCCTGAACTGCCATCGGTGAGAGTTATAAACACCAACATAAATATACCTAATAACAAAATATGCCACCATGCCAACACTATTCAGATAAACAGAAAAACACATGTGCCGGTTAATTGAGAGAAAGATCATGAACAGAAATCATTGCCACCCATTGGTGCTAAGTAGTAACAATCATGCTTCCATAAGAATTACAATCACCAATAGGTGCTAACTTTTCTGCTTGAGACCATCCAATGATACACAAGTTGGAGATGTAGACCCTTACATTTTATATGACATTAATTACAAGAGATAATGCACTAATTCAATGAGACATATGGATTGATTTATAATTTACAAGAAATGTATGTCTAGAATGGCAATGGTAACAATTATTGCAGGGACACCTTGAAAACCTTATGTAAGAATATTAAGTATTCAACCCCTGAGTAGTTTACTAGAAAGAAACAACTCAGAGAAAAGAACTGATTCAAACACACATGTGTAGGCTCGGTCAGCATTTCATTTAGTGTTGAAAAAGAAAAGAACAAGGAAAAGTATTTACATACTTTCAGAAGCTCTAATACAGGAAGTTGCATTTCAAGTAGCGCTGAGTTTCGCATACTTGAAGGAGTTCGGTCACCAACACTGTTGATGTCCTCATCCTCAATACCGTACATGGTAAGGATCCTGCACAACACAAGTTAATGAAACAAATACTCAACTTGATAATCTTCATGTCATAAACTGAAGATCCAAGCAATAATGATGAAAAAAAAAATTTAAGACAATTAAGTTGAATGCTTTGGACTACATTTATTTAAGGCAGATCCTGCCTTGCCATTTTACAATAAAATTGAAAGCATTTTTTGGTTACATGCTCAAGGTAAGATAGCAGCGGAAATGCACCCACATTTTGAAGTGTTGAAGGCAAGCAACAACCAACTGCCACTTTTCACTTGGATCAGCATAGGCTCTTTGGGGAAAAGGCCCAAAAACATGATCATACACAAACCTAAAGATACCGACAAACCTGGCAAACAAGTCACATCAGAAAATTACTTCAAAAGTAATGAAAGTCAAATTCATTTAAATTTCATGGAGTAACTCTTTGAGGGATCCATGAATCTGTACCTACGCCCTCTATCAGTCACATCCCTTTCCTCAGCAATGAGGGCATTCAATAAGTTAAGGAAAGATATTGTGGACGGGTATCTTTCCATTCTTGCTTCTACTTCATTCAATTCAAACCGCATATCATAAACCTGCCATATTCACAGTTTAACATCATTATCAATATGTAACAATAAATGCAAGGAATAAATACCATGTGAAAACATGATTTCCTCTGACTGCATCCACCAAACACAAGCTAGATTGGATTTTTATATTGGTATATAAAACTTTCCAACTTGACCACCATATTTGTATCTTTTTTTCAATCTGGGACTTCTGCTATTTCCGTTCAGTATTTTCTAATGTCACCGCATAGTTTAGGTTCTTCCAATATTGTTCGGACCACAATAGTTGGCAGAGCTGGACGTGCACAAGAAAAGCAAAGATTACATAATAAGGAGGTGGGATGCAAAACAAAAAAGAAAAGAAAAGAAGCGGTGACAGAAGCAAACAGGAAATAGCTAGAAACATTGGCAAATATGAAGCGTGCAGGGAATGACATCATTAGTGAATTAGAAGCATTTGAAATGGCACATGGTCATTGCAGCTTATAGACGGGGTTGATGCAGGTCAAGATTTCAAGTTAAAATTGAGGACAATTTCACAGTTAATTAGGTTAAAACTAGGGACCTATCAGCTTAAAAGTTCAACTTCTAGTCACTAGATGCAACCTTAAATGCTGTACCCAAATTGACTATTGCAGTAGCATATTTTCACGACATAAGTTCAATTTAAAACTTAGACTTATAAAAGTTATAATATTTAGGGTTACCCAAAGTCTTAGAGAAAATTCTTTAGGATTACCCTGAGTCTTAGAGAAACTTCTTTGGCCATAAATGGTATGTTATGAATACTCTCATTTAAGTTGGATCTACTTGATGAAAGAGAATTATGATGACCTAAGCCAAATGTGGAGCAAGTTCCCACTAGATGGCCCCCAGTCCAAGACATTAATAACAAAAACTTGTGACACTCAAGGTGAATCATGAGTTCAAGGTGATTCTAACGTTCAAGAGGCAGAGGCAGCTAGCTGAGACACGATAAGATGAACATGAGACACCCACTTCTTACTCTTAGGCCCAATCTGAAGCATCTGAAGTACAATCACTCCAAAGTCCACATTCAGGTAATGAATTCACTACTAAATCTGCTTTAGATTGCGATCTGCCTGCTGCACTAAGAAAAAAAAGTAAGAACATGTACTAAGCACCCAATCGGGAATTGTAAGCCACTATAGATCTCCTAAAGATCTTCATTTCTCAAAGAAAGTACATTATAGATCTCCTAAAGAAGATAGGACTTCTAGAATGCAAACCAAATGCAACCTCTATTGACGTAAATACTAAACTCCGAGCTGCAAAGGGAGGTTGTGATGGGAAAGCCAAAGCTCAATACCAATGGCTGGGAAAATTGATATACCTGTCCCACTTGCTCGACCTGAAATTGCTTATTCGGTAAGCTTGGTGAGTCATTTTATGCATGATCCAGGAGAGGAGTATATAGAGGTGCACTCAGAATTTTAAGATACCTAAAGTCTTGTCCTAGAAAAGTTCTATTGTTGTCTAAGAATAAAAGGTTGGAGATAAAAGCATATATAGATGCCCATTGGGCAAGGTCTCTCATTGAGAGATTGGGCAAGATCTATACTAGATACTCCATCCGGATATCTAGAATTTTAAAGTCATATATTCTACCTAATAGAAGGGGAGCCTTGGCGCAACGGTAAAAGTTGTCGTCATGTGACCTTGAGGTCACAGGTTCAAGGCGTGGAAACAGCCTCTTGCAAAAATGCAAGGTAAGGCTATGTACTTTAGGCCCTTGTGGTCTGCCCCTTCCCCGGACCCCACATAGGCGGGAGCTTCGTGCACCAGAGCTGCCCTTTTTTATATTCTACCTAATGCATTTACTTCGACTAACCAGATAATGGTAACATTAAATGTTTCTACATTGTCAAAACTAGACACTCAAAGTCCAGTTAGACTTGTCGCTCAAGTTAACTAGACTACCAGTTACATAATTACTAAACCAAACCCAAATAGAAATGACAGATTCCTTATAATTCTTGCAAGAATGAAAGACCAAAATTACCTCTGAAATAAATTTATAACATAAGTATTTCTTAAGCTCTAAATCACTTCCACAATATTTATATTCAACATACTAGATAGAGTAAAATTTCCAATAGAACAGATCTTACAATTGTGAAACAGTGGGAAATTAGTAAGACATGAGTGGCTGATATATCACTTCAATCCAGAATCAAGCGCCTAACTTGTCGAGGACATACTATAGGATGACCTTGCTCCAGTTTAATTGATCACATAATTCCTCTATTAGAATAAAAATTCTGGAACCGACAAATTAATGCATGTAGGTGATTCATGACAGCAAAGTATAGAAAGAATACAAAAGCACCATATCAGAGGAAACTTCATTCATCACTAAAAGATGAGAGGAACCTTAACTCAAAAAGCACAAGAAGCTACATGTATGCCAGAAAATCAGCTAAGTAGGGAGAAATTTCCAAAAGAAAGATAAGGTGCAATTCTTTCATCAAAAATTACATTTGACAATACAACTGAAGATTGATCTAGACAGTCTCACTGTTGGTGAGAAGAACCAACTGTTAATGATGAAGCTAGAAGTGGGAACTAACTTCTCTCATACAAGTTCTCAACCATTCTTTAGAATGGTATGGATACGTGTTTCTCTTATTTCTGTTACAAAAACTGTATTTCCATTTCTTATTTTTGGTTCTTCATATTTTTTCTCTGTTCCTTAGCAAAAACCTCAACTAACTCATGTAAGTAACCAAACAGGTCCATGGTCCCCTTACTGTTATGAAGAATCAGAATAGTTTTAGGCTTTAGTGCAGCTCAATAAGTGGCAGAATTAGTCACATGAAGCAAAAACCACATCCAGGTTAGAAATTCTTTGACGCATATTCCAGGAGCTATTTTATTAACTTAAAGTCACAAATTAACACCATCATAATAAACATTAATATGAGCTGACCAAAATTGGTTTAAAGAATAAACTATATTAAGGTCGTATCAATTATAATGGATGCTAAAATCATTGATCAGCAGTATTTTACATTAAAAATACATTTTCAAGCAAACTAATTATTGGTGGTATGCAAAAAGATATTTATGTATCTATATATGACAAACCAGGTCAACTAGCAATAGAAATTAATTCAATAATTTTCTAACACAAGAAATAAGAGGATAAGCATGACCAACAAAAATTTGTTTGTGGTGATTTCACAAGCATATGCAGTATTTTACATTAAAAATACATTTTCAAGCAAACTAATTTTTGGAAGTATGCAAAAAGATATTTATGTATCTATATATGACAAACCACGTCAAATAGCAATAGAAATTAATTCAATAATTTTCTAACACAAGAAATAAGAGGATAAGCATGACCAACAAAAATTTGTTTGTGGTGATTTCACAAGTATATGCAAATTGTTGCGCCACCTACCTGTGTGGATATTGGTTGAGAACTATTCCCAATGGGACCAACAACTACAGGTAGATCATATTGTTCAAGATAACTCCAAATTGTGTCTTTTAGGACAGGAGAAACATGTACAAAAGTTGCTAGAGTATTCCGTAATGCACCCTGCACGTACTCATAACAGTTAAGATACGTAAAACATAAAACCAGGTGATAACCACCGGCACATCGTACAAAAGCAACTACAGACCTTCAAATACAGGGGCACATTTTCATAACTAAGAAGTTTAAATAGGGGTTCAATATCTGGAAACCATTTCTTTCTTTCAGCAGGATTTCCATTTTCCACGACCTGCATCACATATGAACACAAAATAGCATTGGTGACAGCATACACAGTTACATGCATAAGTACATCTATATATATTATAACTGTCCAAAACTACTCAGCTTGAATGTATTTTTCTTGAGGTAAAAGGTAAGTCAAGTAGTCTACTAAATGAATTAACAGGTTCATATCCTATGCTTATCATAAATAAAACCAAAGGTAAGAACTTTTGTACACAATGTACCGCAAATGGCAACTGGGCAGGTCTAGTGAGAGAATACAAAAAAGGATCACTTTGGTTAAGAAAGGAGAAAAAAATATTGTATACAGCAAGTTGCCCTACTGAAATAAGCAAAGTACAAGGAGTCCCTGTAGCCTCATACATATTGTATATACTGAAAGAAAGAAATTCAAGTATGTGTCTCAGAAAACAAAGAACATTGGTCAAGTTACCTAAATTAAAGTCAAGCCATACCTCGGTATTTTATTTGGTTATTTGACGCTAAATGGGCTGGTAATTGCAGGGATTGTGTTCCAAATATGAAAATGGCCACTTTGTAACCTCAATGGTTGGTTTCAAACTAAACCTCGATAATAGCAGCCACACCTCTGGGCCCAGGAAATTGCAGGTTGTGGAGGAATGATTTCAAATCCTAATACACATATGCAGTTTTGCCTTATCAAGAACTTAGGGAGATGTCATGACTACCAAAGGAGAAGCTGATATGGTCAGCCAAAAACTGAAGCTGATGGAAGATTTCGGCTGCAGGTAGTCAATGAGAAAAAATTGGTCAAGGATTCTCCCCCAAAGGGCACCACCTTAATTAGAGAAATGAATGACATCATACACGTGCTTTAAGTAAGTTTTCTTCTCAGATACTGTGGGAGAATCTCAAAAGGCATTAAAAGATCAGAATACACTGTTCAGTATAATGATTTAGTACTGATACAGAACGCCTTATTTCTGATCTTGTATGCATACGCTTTGACCTTCCATTGTTTTCCTTGGTTTTCCACCCATTTAATTTCTCATTTGCTTCATTTCTTGTATAGTGTTTTTGTAATCATATAGCTGAGATGTTCAGAGAATGTCCCAGGCAGAGAAAGGAATGCTGAGATGGCAGAAATGAATTTTTATCACCATCAAATAGTTAAAGAAAGGTTGGTGAACTCCTCTGCACCTTTATAACATGTTCAAGAAGATTGACAAAACATTCTAGAACTTTTTCAGAGGGTCAGTTCTCCTCTGAATTCAAAGGGAAGGAAATCTCAAGGATAAAAATCTTGCTAACTTCAGTCCTGGCAACAGAAAAACATTGACCTTTCAAAAGAAATTCTTTGCTAACTTTAGTATATCATCTACAGATGAAGTCGTCCTGCTTGAACATTCTGAAATGTCTTCAGGAATTGATCTCCACACTCTCCTTTCTAGTAATGGCACTCAATTCTTGATTCTAATCTACAGGCCGGGAAAATCCCTTAGAATTCTACAGTTCCACTAGGAAATTAGAAAATGACAAAGAAGGTGAGGTGCTTAAAAGGTATAATTTTGCATGTTTATCTCTCTCATTGCTGAATGAACAAATTTTTCATTTTTACTTTTAATTGCCACATTGTAATTCAATTCATGAAACTGAAGCACCAAGTAGAAGGAGAGTAGGATTGGAACACCAATCAAGATTGATAACCAAGAAGTCCCCGTGAAAGACCTCTTTCGGTACTTAGGATCATTGATCCATGAGAGTAGAGAGATTGAGAGGGAAGTTACTCAGAGAATCTAAGCGGGTTGGAACAAATGGAGATATGCATCTGGAGTTTTATGTGATCAGCGAGTGCCACTCAAACTAAAAGGAAAGTTCTATAGGATGGCTACAAGCCCGGCCATGCTCTATGGATCAGAGTGCTGGCCAGTTTAGAAACATGATACTCATAAGATGAGCGTCGCAGAAATGAAGATGTTGAGATGGATGAGTGGTAAGACAAGAAAGGACAGAATTAGAAATGAAAATATTAGAGGAAATTTAGGGGTAGCACCAATAGGTAATAAGATGAGGGAGATTAGACTTAGATGGTTTCGACATATCCAAAGGAGACCAACAACGGCACCAATTAGAAGGAGTGAGGCAATACAAGTAGTAGGTTCTAAAAGGGCAAGGGGAAGGCCCAAAAGAACGTGGATAGAAGTGGTGAGGAAAGATTTAAAAACTTTAGGACTTAAATGAAACCATGGTATTTAATAGAGTGGAATGGAGGAATAAGATTCATGTGGCCGACCCCTAATTGGGATAAGGTCTTGATGATGATGATGATGATTTTCTTGAGTCGTGTGGAACTCCCAATTGACGATGAAGACATTATTAGTACAACTCTCTCTCTCTCTCTCTCTCTCTCTCTAAAGAGAGAAAAAAATGAAAAACATCTACAGAAAAGGAGAGAGAGAGAGAGAGAGAATAAATTAAAAGCACAGAACTAAAATGGCTCCAAACAAAAACAATTCTGCAAGTTATTCAAGTACAAAGATTAGTTATAAGATATAGTTGGGTATTTTATTCATAGAGCCACCCCAAATTAACAGAACAAGCTAGTCGAGACCTTCTGAAGAACAGTCAAATATGCCACAATTGCTTTTGCATCACCCTCCTGAAACTCAGGCAACACAGTTCCCGTGCTTTGGAGAGACTGTTTGAATTTCTTGTCGTAAGTAGATAAACAGTCAAATAATGTACTCCATCCAACTGAACGAAATGCTTTACCCTGGAGCAACTCAAAAACCTTTGAGGCGCCCTCCTCACTAGAAGCCTGAAAGAGCACAACACATGAAACAGTTCCCAGAAACAATAAGACATAATAAAAAAAACATGTCTTACATGAAAGAAATCTTTATCATACCAAGGTACCCAGCATTCTCAAGAAAGCCACAAGCGTTTCAGAGTTAGTATGATCCTCTCCCGCAAAATTTACAAATGTCCATAAGACCTCATTCCCAGACAAGAGCTCTGGCTCATTCTGGTAAAACATTATGGGCAGCAGCAAAGTTCAAAACCAATCAGCAAACTTATGTAAGCACCAAAAACAGTAAGATATCATACTACAGGTTCCCAAAATATTCCTAATATTGCCAGGATAATTAATAGTATAAGAGGAAAGGAAATTCTTCCACACTCAGCTATCAAGGAAGAAATATTAAATTAACTATGTAGAAGTTATATCCAAGAATAAAACCATGAACTAACACAGTACAAGAAATATGAAACACAGAAAGTGTGTCAAAAATATGTTAGAGTAAAATTGTTTCCAACGCCAAATAAAATGCAAGAAAGCTACTTCCAAACAGCAGAGATACAACATTGGTTTAAGGTGCAGTTTTGCCATGCATACCATTGCATCAAAGTCTACTCACAAAGTGCATCACCGCTTGACAGCAACTTTATGTACATTAGAGGGAAAAACATTTTCAACAACTGGAAACAAGGGCCATCTCCACCATAGGTGACTTACAGACAACTGCTTATACTAAGAATCAGGGCCAACTCAGAATCAGGGTTTTACCATCATCTCGAAGGCATAAAAAGGAAAAGAGAAACCCCTTGTCGTAAATCTTCAGATATTCTAATGAGCCATGTTATGCTCCATCCATTAAAGTTGAACAGTGAACCAAGATGCAAAAGATACATACTATGACCCACTTTCTCCAATCTAATTCAAATCAATTTTCTCAAATTCCACAAAGAGAGAGGTCACTTGTGGACACCCAAGTTTGATCATATTTAATTAAGGGAGGACCTACTTTTACTTCTCAATGATGAGCAAGCAAGAGATTGGATCTACAATTAGTTTAAGTGTGGGAATACTTCAAATCACCCATAAAATCAAGCGTCATGCAATCTCTTCCACCAAAATTTCAAGTTACATTCACTGCCTCTTTTTCAAGTTGATTTAAAAATCTAATATAAGATAAATTCTGTAACAGAATGTTAAATTATGCAACTTTTCCAACCATATTGAAAAATGAATCTTCGCCACCTTCCTCTTTCCATCCATATCCTTTCCTGCTTCTATCTTTAGTCTCACGTCAACCCAATTTGAAAAATGCTCCTTTCCTGAGAATAAAAAGGAATCCGACCAAGCACAGTAGCAAGCAGAATTTAAGAACTCTTGCTTTTGGAACTAAACCTCATAGCTTGAGAACAGCTTAAAGAGGATTACTTTCATCAGAAAGATGGAATTATCAGTGCTAATCCCAGAGATATTTTTTAATAATTTTAAGTCCTTAATTTTTTCACATTTAGTTCAGTTTCCTGTTTTGTCTAGTTTTTCTGCTTAATTTAATTTCCATGTTTAGTTACGTTCGATGTTGAGTTTATTTCCCATGTTTATTCTAGTTTAGTATTATTTTCATGTTTAGTTCCTATTTCCCTTTTGTATAGAATCCTATACTACTCAGGATAGATATCTTTACTTTCATCAACTTATTTCCTGAAGTTGCTAAGATGCTAAACTCGTAGTTCTGTTTCCCACGTTTATATTTTTCTACTTCACCACCAGTTTGTCTTCTGCATTGACTATCAGTATTCCTATAATGCAGGTTCCTTAACCGGAACTTTGCATTATGCAAATGCATCCAGAGCACAAAGGAATGTAGTTCTAGTTTTGAAACAGTTCAATTTTTAAAAACTTCCTTAATAATTTCTGAGACCAGCTGGCTCCTCCAGATACAGCAAGTGATGGGTCTACCCACAAGATGATGGTAAAACCCTGATTCTGAGTTGGCAGACTAATAAAAAGTTTTTGGGACTCTAGCAATTTCTTCTACAAGTGGATACTCTACTAAAAAGCAATGACTAAGATTCAGTGTCTTAAAGAGACCTAGAGCATTGTCAACTAATCTTGATTACTTCTTCAGTCTCTTAATTCACTTATTCATACCCCAGAGAACCAATTTTTTACCAGTATTTGTACCAGTAATGAAATTACTTGGTTATACCACTCATGATGTGAGCATTTTGACAATTCAACAAGATGAGGATACCTCTACAGTTATCTGCTAACTTAATCTAATCACTTCAACATTTTTGCCAAACAAACCATACAAAAACTGAGAACCCCTCTGATGGGTCTGTAAATAGGATTCCAGAAGTCCACTGGAAGGAGGAAGAAGAAGAATACTGGTATTCCTTCAATGCAATGGTTACAAGCTGGAAATGAAGTATAGTTCCCAAATTCCACAGAAAGGCAAAAGAAGGAATACAAATTGGAAATAAAGTTCAGAAGGGAATGAAGTTCAGAAAGGAAAATTGACAATGGGGAAACCCCCTCCTGCAGGCCATTTCTGCCCAATTCCTTGATCCATCCTCCTCCCCTTCTCCTTCCCCATCTGTATAACTATTCCAACTGTATAACCACCTGATCATTCTTTAGTAGACATCTGTCACCTTGTTCTCTGCATAACAATTCTAACTGTATAACCACCTGACCAATCTCTAATAGACATCTATCACTTTGTTCTCCCTGTAGCACGTGTGTTTCTCCTTCTGGAATAGGTGTAGCATAATGGTGGTGTATCATTACCCGCCCCTATCAGTTTCACCTTGTCCTCAAGGTGGAAAGATGGGAACTGAGTGTCTAAATCAGAATATAGTTCCCAGGTATTGTCACATTCAGGTAGACCTTGCCATTTAACTAAAACCTCCTTCTGACCATTCGGTAAAACTCTTACCCGTGTGATAGCTTCATGTTGAACAACCAGTTCCAGTTCATCTGTTAAACTGATAGGCAGAGGCTGAGCTTGAGAAGGATTGCTTGAGTTGGGAGACATGAAAGACGGTGAATTCTGGCAGTAGCTGGAAACTGCAGACAATAAGCTACTTTTTCCTACTCGTTCCAACACCGGAAATGGACCATAGAACCTTGGGCTTAACTTCTCATTTGGCCTCTTTGCCAGCTTTTTGAACTTATAAGGTTGCAACTTTAGGAAAACCAGTTCACCAACCTCAAACCAAACATTCCTATGTTTCTTGTCGGCTTGTGACTTCATTCTAGTTTGGGCAGTTAGTAAGTGTTCCTTCAATTCTTGTAGGATAATATTCCTGGCCACAAGCTGTTGATTGGCTGCTTCAACAACAGATCCTTCATCAATGAGGCGCATTAGGATAGGTGGTTCACACCTCTAAAGGGCTTTGAACGGAGTCATTCCAGCAGCACTATGGTTGGTTGTATTAAACCAGAATTTTGCCCAAGGAATCCAATGAGGCCATCGTTTGGGATGGCTACAAGTGAAGCAACGTAAGTACGTCTCCAATCAACGGTTAGTGACTTCAGTCTACCCATCCGTTTGAGGATGATAGGCAGTGCTCATTTAAGGATTGTTCCGACTAGTTTGAATAATTCTGTCCAGAATTGACTAATAAAGAGGCAAATCCCTGTCAGACACAATTGAACGTGGATAACCATGCAACCTAACTATTTCTTTGGCGTAGAGAATAGCAACATGTTGAGCTGTGAATGGATGTTCCAGAACCAGAAAGTGGCTATACCTGGTAAGACGGTCAACTACTACCAGAATTGTATCCACTCCCTGTGACGTAGATAAGCCTCCAATAAAATCCATTGATATGTCATCCCAAACTTAGTCAGGGAACGGCTAAAGCAGTCTACCTGGCTTTAATGACTGGTACTTATTTCGTTGGCACACATCACAAGTGGCAACAAACTGCTGTATATCTTTCTTCATCCCTTCCCAAAACACCAGATTGGAGAGCCTCTTGAATGTATGAAAGAATCCAGAATGCACACCTGCCGGAGTGGAATGGACTTCTGTAAGCAAAGTGGGAATTCGTGGAGAAGATTTTGGGAGGACCAACTCGTCTTGGAAGAGTAGAAGACCATTCTTCAATGAGAAACCAGCATGACTGTTAGGATTGGCAATGATGGATTTGAGTTGTTCGTCTTGTTGTATTCTTCTTCCAATCCTGACAATCCTTTACAATGGACAGTAGAGAGAGCCATCAATTCGCCATCTGCAGCTAAGTCCACTGGGGTACTGTCAGTTTTTCTGGAGAGGGCATCTGCTACTCGGCTCTGATTTCCAAGTTTGCACTGGATTTCAAAATCATACCCAATGAATTTGATCATCCATTTCTGCTGTTCTGTGTTTAGCAGTTGTTGATCTAGCAGAAATCGGAGACTCTTCTGATCAGTCCGGATTATAAAGTGTCTGCCCATCAAGTAATGCTGCCATTTTTGGACAGCTAGAACAATAGCCATGAGTTCTCTCTCATAAAAGGATTTAGATTGGGCACGAGGGGCGAGTGCTTGGCTAAAATATGCAATCGGCCTATCTGCCTGCATGAGAACAGCTCTTCCTCCCCTGCCCAGCGCATCAGTTTCCAGCACAAACTATTTATTGAAATCTGGAATAGCCAACACGAGGATGGAAGTCATGGCATGCTTCAGGGCATCAAACGCAACCTGGGCCTCGGAACTCCATTTGAAACTGTCTTTCTTAAGCAAGTTGGTGAGTGGTGCTGCTATCAACCCATAGTGCCTAACAAACTTGCAGTAATTATCAGCTGCTACCCCACGTGCAGAAATTACATGTCCAAGGTACTCTAAGGTGAACTGAGCAAAAAGGCACTTCTTTTTATTAACAACCAGCTTATTCGATTCCAAAATGTGTAGGACCACGGTCAAGTGTTCCAAGTGTGTATCTATGTTAGAGCTGTAAACCAATATGTCGTCAAAGAAGACTAGAACGAACTTACAAAGGTGCATGCGAAAGATGTTGTTCGTAAGGGATTGGAAGGTAGACGGGGCATTGGTCAAGCCGAAGGACATGACCAAAAACTCATAGTGCCCTTCATGCGTCCTGAAGGGTATCTTGGCAATATATTCTTCTTTGATATGGATCAGATAGTAGCTAGATGTAAGATCCAATTTGGAGAAAACAGTAGCCCCTCCTAACTCGTCCAGTAACTCATCGATCGTCGGTATTGGAAACTTATCAAGAATAGTGATCTTGTTTAAAGCCCTGCAATCAACGCAAAACTGCCAGCTCCCGTCCTTCTTCACCAACTGCACTGGGCTAGAAAAGGGGCTAGTGCTAGGGCGAATGATTCCGGTAATTAATAGCTCTCTGATGATCCGCTCTATCTCGTTTTTCTGGCAGTGTGGGTAGCAGTAAGGTCTGATATTGGGAGGTTCGATTCCCTCCTTGAGGCGGATGGCGTGGTCCTGCATTCTACGAGCCAGCAACTTCAGACGTTGGTCGAATAGGCGGGGAAACTCTGCCAGAACGTGTTCAACCTGAGACGAAGCTCCCTGGACAATGGCACTGGTGAGGGTCAAGAAACCCTAATACTCGATCAGGAACCCTTCACCATCGTTTGGCTTGAGCTTGAGAAAAGATTTGAGGGTTGCCGAGGATTTGGTCAGAGCCGGGTCTCCCTGAAGAGCTATCTGCTTGCCCTGTAGGGAGAAGGACATTGTGAGGTTCTTGTAGTTATCTGAAACTTCTCCCAGGGTTTGTAACCAGGCCATGCCAAGAACTACATCAACCCCATGTAATTCGAAAAAGTGGAAGTTCTGTTGAATCTCAACACTGGGTAGCATGAGGGTGACGTTCCGGCAGATCCCAGCTCCCTTCACGCAGTGGCCATCCCCAACCTAAACTCCAAATGGTCGGGTGTCGATAACTGGTAATCGAAGGTCTTCCAACAAGCTTCTAGAGATGAAATTGTGCGAAGCTCCGCTATCAATTAGAACCACCACCGTCTTTTGCCCTATTCTTCCGTTCAGCTTCATGACCCTACCCTGTGTAAGACCCACAATGGCGTGCAGGGACAGCTCCATCAGAGGGTTTTCCTCTTCGAATTGCTCTTGTTCCATTCACGTTAAAGGTTCATTGGGGTTAGCATCACTGTCGTCGTCGACCAAGAGTAAAACCTGTAGCTGACAGCTTTTACAACGATGGCCTGGGGTGAAACACTCATCACACCTGTAGCAGAGCCCAAGTGCACGCTTCTACTGGAATTCACAGTCAGTGAGACACCAGAAAGAGTCCCTACGACCATTGCCAGCGTCGCCAACTTTGGATTCCCGATCTCCCCGTGCCACCGTCGTCTCCTTCATCGCTTCAGGTGCCCAGCTTAGGCTATGGGCAAAATGTCAATTCTGTCCCTGGAAACTAGTTCTTGGACTTGGGCCCCTAAGTGATGTCTTGGAAGCTTAGGCCCAATCCCATACTTGTTGCCGTGGGCCTTCACTCAGTCCAGTGCCATGTTTTGTCCTCAATCTTTTGGGCTAGGTCCATGAGCCCAATTAGTATCTCAGGCCTAAACATATGGACTTCCGCCTTAATCTCTTCCTTAAGCCTGTTGACAAAGGCCCCCTTGAGGAGCTCGTCAGACACGTCCACTAGAGGGCCCGACAAGAGCTCGAAGCTTCTCCGATAATCGGCAATGGAGCTGTCTTGCCGGAGAGCTAGCAGAGCTTCGTAATCATCATCAGTTTGCGTCGGTTGGAACTACCAAAGGAGGGCGGCTCGGAAAGTCAGCCATGACTGGAAAGGTGCCCTAGATGCCACCCATAAAAACCAATGTAGGGCATCCCCTTCCAGGCAAACAGCGGCCACTGCTACCTTGTCACCGTCGGTGAGCTGATTGACCTAGAAGTACCTCTCCGCCCAGCACAGCCACCCGTATGGATTCGAGCCTTCAAAGATAAGGAGATTGAGTTTCTGGTGATGAAATTCAGTTGCCGGAAACTCTGGTATTCCCGACTAGTGAGGATCTCCCCCATTGGAGTTTTCTCCCAATTCAGTGGCTCATTTCCCTCTTTCCCCTTCTCGGTGGGTGGAGTGCCCGTCGTACCATCTCGTTGGCGCATCCAGTTTCTGATTTCGAGCAAATACTCCCCCAGGGCCGTAACGTTGTCTTTCACCCAGCCCAGGTCTCCCTTGAGGTTCCCAAACTCCACGCGCATGCCCTTCATCTCCTTCTCCATGCTTTCAGTACGTTCCATTCGGGTTCTAACCATGCCCCAGGTTCGCCGACTCTGATACCAATTCATGGGTCTGTAAATAGGATTCCAAAAGTCCACCGGAAGGAGGAAGAAGAAGAATACTGGTATTCCTTCAATGCAATAGTTAAAAGCTGGAAATGAAGTATAGTTCGCAAATTCCACAGAAATGCAAAAGAAGGAATACAAATTGGAAATAAAGTTCAGAAAGGAAAATTGACAATGGGGAAACCCCCTCCCGTAGGCCATTCCTACCCAATTCCTTGATCCATCCTCCTCCCCTTCTCCTTCCCCATCTGTATAACTATTCTAACTGTATAACCACCTGATCATTCTCTAGTAGACATCTGTCACCTTGTTCTCTGCATAACAATTCTAACTGTATAACCACCTGACCAATCTCTAATAGACATATGTCACTTTGTTCTCCCTATAGCACGTGCGTTTCTCCTTCTGGAATAGGTGTAGCGTAATGGTGGTGCATCACCCTCTAGTTAGTCTGTTTAGCTAATGAAATCAATTCTTATATACAAGGGGCAAAGAATTCAGTTACAGCCTTCTAGACTAGTGACCGAAGAAGGAACCTCACCTACAATAGGCCCCAAGTTCGAGGCTGCTCGCAGGCGTGTTTGCGTCTGATTGTCAAATAGAATTTCACAAGCTCTCTGACCAACATAACCAGCCAAAAGTCACCTTTTCTCAATAAATTGTTGCTTTTGGTCATCCCAAGTATAGGAAACATTAATGAAATCCTATAATCATAATAAAATCATACCTTAATGCATCAAAGAGGTCTTCAGAAAATGGGCAAAGATCTAGATTAACCATTATCTTTCATAAGCATCAGGTACACTGACATGATTTGGCTTGTATACAACGGTTGCTAGAGGGAAACCATTGTATTCTTCCATAGAAAAGATATTTCAGCCAAAAAACAATTCTATGAATTGACTTAAAACATCTCATTGAAAGCCTAAAGCTGCCTCTTATATTCCTTACTTTGTAGTAATGAAACCTATGGACCAAAATTTCATATACTTAGAATCCAAATCCAATAGAAAACTCTGAGTTATTATCCCCAGTTTCCAACTATAAGGGGATCAAAATGCCAAAAGTACTCTCATCAATCATGAATTTTGTTTCCATTGTCCAACAAAGTACAATTCTTGGGACATGAAGGATGGAAAGATAGCGTTATATCACCTATAACACTTGTAAGTAGAAACTATTAGCAGATACATCTGTAGTAGCATCTTCTTGGTTAATCTTAAGACAGTTTGACACAAGGACCAAAGTTTTCAGTCAAGACTTAAAAGGCATTTGTCTTTGCGTATTCTCCATTGACCGATTACAATCTCACATATTTGATTCAAAGCCTCTTTGCCAATTATCACAACCAAATTCTCCACTTTTCCATATTCCTCCAAGAAATTTTGGGCACATGCGCTTGATTTGTCAATGAACTTGGTGTGGTTAAATAGTAGGTCTCTCAAATGTGTTCCTAGGCTATTTATAAGCTCTAACAAGGATATAGCTTCATCATCTAGAGAGAAGTGGTGAAGCAAGGAGGTTGCATCTGTGGCTGCTATCTTTAACACAGGTATTCACTTGTTGAGGAAGCAAAGAAATAAGAAACCATTGTATCTTCTGGTCTCACCAAAGGGAAACTACGAAAGATATTATTGGTAAAGACAGTTTCTTGAAAGGTTTCATACATGGTGTGTTCACAATATTACCATTTAGCATTACTGGTATAAGCTAACCATATACTAGAAAAAAGAAGACAATCAGCTTCTCATTCCTGTTATCTTGCTCCATGACTCCAAAACCAAAGTCACAGTTTCTCTCCCTCATCAGAAATTTAAATCGTGCCCAATGAAGCTAATAAACACGATCGTCTTCGGCTGACAATTTAAAACCATAAAGTTAGGGAACTGCATACATATATGCTGTCATATTAATAGCTTTAACAAACATCGGCCCACATCACAATGAGTCAAAAGACTATATAATGACTGTAGCCAAGATTCATCCATAAAGAGTTTCATAGAGAAGAAATAAAAGGGAGAACCTTCAAAAAGAAGAGAGAAGAGACAATGTCGACTCACCTGATAAATTTCACTAACCAAGTCCAGAAGAGAGATAAATGGCTGAGACTTTGTTTTGGTGATATCTTGCAAATTCGTATCAGTTACATTTACAATTGCATGTGATCCAATACCGAGGTATGGATTAAGTGCACTCATAGCTTTCTCTTTCATTTCTTTCACCTATCAAATAGAGAAAATTAGAGGTAATAGATGGAATGAAAACAAAAAACTCCATATTGGCAGGAAATTAATATGCTAGAATAGGATATCATTTAGAGTTGAAAAGAATCCATTTTCTAAACCACTGCTCTGAAAATGCATCATCAGATAAAATGAGGACAAGTTACCCAAAAAAGTTGTGAAATGCAGCAAAAAAGCTAACCTTATTTTTAGCCAGTGGGTGAGAAAGAAAGTAAGTCACCAACTTGTGCATATAAGCATTATACATATAAATCATATCCTCATCATCATTCTGCAGAAATAACAGCAGAAGGGTCACAATTTACCTTAAGAAGTAAAAAAAAAATGATTCGCATCTATTGAAGCTAAATCACACTGGAAGATTCTCAAATGTAGTCCAAAGTGCAGTAAGCAATTATTATCCGACCCGTCAATGCTATAAAGGAAGCACTGAGATAATTCACTTATCAGACAAAGCCAACAAAAGAATCACAAAACCTTCCATATAAAGGATCTAATATGCAACAGTACCTCAAATTAGCTCATTTGTCATACAATAGAACAAGAGTGAAGTTCTGAAATGACTGCATCTTTCTTTACCATGAGATATGAAACATATCCATTAAGAACAGAGATAGATAACAGCTTACGTCTTCAAAAGATGAACAATGTCAAACAACCTATATATCTATTGCAAAGACCACCTGAAATATAATCAGCCATCTTATTAGCATGTGCTGAGTAGTGCTATCTGGACCAATATCAAGTTCCTTTAAAGCTTAGCCCTGACCAGTCACAACGCCTATGTACTCACCATATTTTTTATTTTCCCATTGGGCTGCAGGGGGCTGTCGTGTAGTGCAGACACGTTCAACCATAATACCTCAAAGTACCTCCAATAAGATATCAAAATCAAGAAGAAGTGCTCTACCACCATAACAAGGAATGCTAATTGGACATGTCCATCCCTAATTATTAACCTCGCATACAAAAATTGAACAGAATTCTGAAACATGATAGTTGAATAATAGAAACTTTTATCTGTATTACAATCGCCCTAGATTGCAATTGGTTTGACCTTTTTCATCAAATATTCCCAAGGAGACAATCACCACATTGCTTTCTATATTATCTTTCTATATCCCAAAACCCACTTTGGCCACTCTAAAATGTATCCTCAATGATTTGGAATGAGGCCTAGTAGAAAGGCACAAGCTTGTTTCAAGCCAAATGTGCATCATCCTTCATTCATAAAGGATAGATTGTAATCAACATACTCATCATCTTTACATAAATAAGAAAATACTCGTGAGCACATAAATTCTTTCCTAACGTTTTGCAATCACCTTGAAGAACTTTCTGATGTAGTGCACCTTGTCTTGAAGATATTGTTGCTTAACACATCTACTCCTGTCAACTTGTGTGTGTCAACAAGATATTGTTAGATCACTAAAGAACTATCTTATATCCAACTGCCAACATGACCTCCCCATCTTCTTTATTATAATGCTCACTTCTCATCTTTCTTGGAGGCCTTCAAAGCTGTTTGCCACAATTCTGCTCAAATCTTGACCACATGAATACCACTTGATAACTGTCCTGCATTGATGTCTCACTTCCAGCAATTCAACACCTATGCTTGCTTTTGTTTCAGTTGCAAATGCAGCTTGAACTGATTCGCCATCTTCCCCACAAACTAATTTTCCTTACACATTTTAAACTCTGGCAAGGCCAACGGAAAAGGTATAACCATTGGGTTTTGAATCTTATGACAAGCACAAGTTTTACATTTTCTGCTTCAGAAATCTTCAAGTCTTCCAAAAAGCATTCTCCTTCAGCCATCCAATAAAAAACTTCTCTTGGACATTTCTCTCCTTAGAATTAATGTCAAACTATAGTGATGGAGTCCCAATTGCTCCCATCATGTTCATTTCTCTGGAATTATGCTTGTCCTTGCACAGAACCTGTGGTACCAATCCTGCTGAGAAAATAAATTGACTGGTACAATACATACTCTAGGGCTCCTGGAAAAATAGCCAGCACCACTAGATTCTCCTTTCCCGCTTCCAGGTAGTTTGTCAAATCAATTGTTGCAGAACTTCTTTTGCATTTGAATTTCATTATTCAATGACAACCTATGAAACTGACCAACAAAATAGCTCTAAGGATATTGAAGTATTCTAGGAGAAGTCACCACTGCTACAAAACACCTCCTGAGAAACCAAAACAATCCAAACCCAATAGGCTAAAGATAACAAGCCTCAACAAAAATGAAAAAGGAAACAATAGCGTAGGACTTCCCTTCATATGCCTTCTTAATTATTTACCATGCTCTGAACTGCCTAATCATAAGAGCTCTCATCTTTATGCATATAAGACCTAGAACTTATTGACAACAATTAAAGAAATCAGATATTTAAGTACCCCACATAAGTGAACTATATGGACACAGTAACTTAATGATTCCTGCAGTGATTAAAGTATATACATTCACTGTGACCTACCTTACCAAGCAGTGGAGTATTGCAAGAAGAACTGTGTGGGCCCTCCAGTTCAGTCCTTGGTTGAGTCCTTTAGCTGTAGACACCACCAAGAACGAAACTGGATTCTCCCGATTGCGTAATAAAGACATTAAACCCATTCCTGATGACTCCAAGGAATAGTATTGCCTCAAAAAAGTTTTATGTTGAGCCTATAACAAGGTGAGTTATATATGTATAACCAACAAAGTAGGAAGAGAAGTGGAGAGCTTTCTATATTGACAAATCAGTTGAAAAGTAATGCCAAATTCTTCAAGTAGTAAGAATGTGGAGATGAGCATAGCCTACTCATAGTCCATCAAAACCCTAGCAAATGTGACTTGAACCTCACCAATTTCTTGAATTCATAGGCAAAAGTAGGAGGTAGCTTTTTCATCCAGGTCAGAAAACCCTCTCCAAGTCAAAAACCAGAAATAGACAAGTCACCTACAAGGACAGGAATGCTATCTGCATCATTTGTGGCTAGTCCCTGGAAGTTACATTGTTTAGGTTATCACTTTGTTGATCAGATAGACTTAGACAAACAAATATCTGATTACTCACTGTTGTTCAACAGATCCCCTTCATGGTTATAATCACAAGTTCCACAAAATCCAAACAAGATAAACAGCATCAGAAAAAACAAAATTCAACTACCACATTTTCTTTCTTAGAGATTCAAACTTTTAAAAGGACTAACAAATCTCGGTAACTTAATGATGGAAAAGGAATTAGTAATGTAGATATGATTGGCGAGACATGATTCGGCTATGTATTTGCAAGTGCAGAAATTTGACTGATCCTATTAATTATTTTTGTTGAGTGTTGCCTAGTGCTTGCAGAGCTGGTTAGTATGGACACAAGCATAATCAACTAAACAAAACTGATTAAAGAATATGCAACCCACTTTCTAGTGAAAAGAATATGGATCGGTGAATAAAAGTTGACTAACAGTAAATGGAACCAACGAAAAACAGAATTATTTCTTGCCATGCAGAGTAATACTTATTTATTCCAGCATTTGAATGGTTTAGTCTACAATCACAATCATTTCATGTCATTAATGTTCAAACCTGGTAGGCTGCAGGTTGAAGAACATTATCCAGTAAAGACTGGAAAACATTGTTTGAGGAAATAAGGTCCAGGCATGATGAAAGATCAGCCAAATCATTTGAAGAAACACCTGTAACACTCTCTCTTCCATTAATTCCATCTTGTGTTAACATCAAATGCACAGTCCAAGCCAATCTTACACCATCAACAAACGCCTCAACAGTCGGATTGTTTCCAATAGCCATCACCTAAAGTCAATCCAGATCATTAATAACATCATAGAAAACACTTACAGTTTTGACTTGAATTTCAACCACCTTAAACAGGATTGGAATGAAAAGGAAAAGACTGTCAGCTTACAAGTTCCCTAAATTCACGCCTGAATGAAAGATCACCGGACAGAACAGAAGCTTTACTGGTAAGGGTGCTTATAGCATCTGACATGAAAGCGATCACAAGAGAAAACAGTAGACTGAATGTGACCTGCAAAGAGTAAATAACGCATGATGAGTAGGAAACAGTAAGAAAACAGCAGAAAGACAGAAAATTATTTTCAAAGAAATAAATGAAGGGCAACAAATGCACTGCAGAATGAGAAAAGTAAACCAATTCGAAAGAGGTAAGTCAGCCTTACTGGAGCCGCTTCTTCAAGTGGTTTTATGATAGAAAAATGACCACAGAAACAGTACAATCAAGCAGTAGAAAACAATGGGGGATTTGTCCAGAATTACTAAGGATCTATTAAGGAAACAAAACTATGAGAAAGACAAACCAGAGAGAACCAAAATAGGACCTGAAGTTTTCGGGTGTCTGCGCTATCATTAACTTCAGCAGCACAATCTTTTAAAGCCGAAAACACGTCCTTTATATCTCTTGGACCTGCAGGATGTCACAAAGTGCAGTTGAGGCATGAAGGGTCAGTTTTAAATAAGCTAGTGGTCTCCCCCTACCAGTCCATTTTCTTCGGGTCCAAAAAGGATTACAATAAGCGAGTCATGCATCAGAGTCATTGACCAACAAACTATGATAAGTTAGGATATAAACATAACCCCATCCTGGAGTTGTTTACTCACCAGACAGTGGGAAAATAATAGCAAAATCTAGTAACCTACACATTAACAAACCTTTTTACTACAGAAAATGAAAGAATACAAATTAATAGAAATAAACAGAAGGGTGATGTTTCTTCAAAGAACACCGAAGAGCATGTTTCTACCTTTTTCCAAATGATAAAAATATTATAAAGAACGAGAAATACAAAGAGAAGTAGAGATGCAACATCAAGGGGAAAACAGAAAAATGTACTCTTGGGACAGAACTGCCCCACATACAAATCAAAAGTCCGAGCTCCTCCCTTAGCCAGAGCATTGGCTATACCAGCAGCATATTTAACAGATGTTTAGGTGAGAACCAAAACAGTATCTAGAAAGGAAATATCATCAATCATTGCAGTAAAATGCCAAGGTCCTGGCGAAGAATTGTAAGCCCATGCAATAACATTGGATGAATCGCTTTCCACAGCAAATTTCCATTCAGGTCAGTTAACACCAATCTCAATCCAACATTAATAGCCTGAATCTCCATTGCATCAGCATCAGTGGCATCAATCAGACCTGAAAACATCCACATCACAACCCGTTCATGGTTCGAAATAACCCCTCCAGTTCCTGAATCTCCTGGATTCCCAAAAGAAGCTGCATCAACAATTTAATTTGAAAGACTCAAGGAGTTGCAGACCATCCTGTACTCAGCTTAGATCCTCCCATCTTATCCAGAATGATTATATCTCAACCTCGATGAATATCAACACAAGAGTAACTCTTGAACACTAGATGATGTAGCCCAACAGACAATAAGACCATAAATCTCAATGCATAACGCTGCTATAGACTTCTCGTTCTCTTCAAAACTCTCCTATTACATTCACACCATATGACCCAAAGTATCATAAAGGACACCAAAGGCATAACAACTTTTGCTTGCCCCCAACAATGGGGACGCGTCCAACATAAAAGAAGAGAGATCATTGAACTAGGAGACAGCCAGATGACATTTAAATATCTCAAGAATTCTCCACCAAACCAAATGATCCACATGACAATCAATGACTAAATGCTCATAGGACTCCTCTTTCTTGCACAGAATGCAACTACTGGGCTGTTCAGACTTTTATGTTTGAGGATATCTGAAAGTGTTTGTATTATGATGACAAGCCAGCCAACCAAGACATTTGGAGGAAGAACCAGTCTCATAATAATATTCCAAACACTAGAACGAGTTCCCCTAGAGGAAAGGCAACAGATATACAGGAAGATACTGAAAGCACCACTAGGTTCCAGGAACCACCCATCCCAACTTTTCAGGGGAAGAAATAGAAACCTCCTGGAAGATAAGAAGAGGAGAGAAATCTGTGATTTCAGAGTATCCCACATTTCACCTAAAGATCCACCCCCAAAGAGCATGTTTCTACTTAATATGACTGATAGCAGAGTTATTATATTACTTTTTGGTTTATTTAATAGCCAAACTCCCCAAAGAAATTTGCTCGGATTTGCTAACTCTGGATAAGGCAGCTCCTATTGTAGGCAACAATAGATTGAATTCTTCCAGGAACTTTTCCCTTCATCCATCTGGCTTAGAAGGAAAGAAGTCTAATGTTTCCACTACAAGCAGGGACATATTTTGTTGGTCGTTTGATGACACAATCATCTGTCTTTTGAAGAAGCTTTAAAATATTAGCAATTGACCAAATTTCTTTACAATACATTAATTTTTGAGAAATAATGTTCGTGAGGGTCAAGTCCATGTTTGTAGAAGACATAATGTCTGGTTGCTTCTCTTAAAGCTTTCTTCAATTCAAATACGACACCAGCAGTAAAGTCACTCGTAAATGACCATTGTGCTACTCAGGCTGCAGACAGCAGGGAACTATATTACATTTGAACAATAGGATGGCATACACATACAGAAGCACAAGCACATAATCAGTCAATCAGATTTAAGAGAAGAATCACTGCATGCTTCTCCTATTGGGAATTATAAGGATCGTTCGCTCTTTGGTGCATCAATAAGGAACCATCTCAAGGGTGCCTGCTTAAGAAAATGAAGTGACAGAAATCAGCAGCCCTCTCTTACCCATTGACTGAAGATCTAGCTAGGTTTTCCATCTCTTTGTGCTTTGTAATTAAGATGGCTGCATCTCCAGAACAGCAAGAATAGCACTTGAAGCAGCTACTCCATTTCTCTTCAAAACCTTCCCAGATCAAATGAGTTCATCACGTCATTGTTTTCTTCCTTTTTTATGTTTACACAATTCCATCCTTCTGCTAAGTAATTGGCTATCTTTGGAGAAGCATTCTCTGTTGGTTTATTCCTGGAAAAAGATTTTCTCTTAATTACTTTCCCTTTAAGAAACAGAGAATGCAGATTTTTGCATAATGACACCATCTTTCCTTTGTGGTCCAAAAATCATGGATTTGAAATGATGACCTCTTTCTCTGTGGATTTGAAGTTAGAAGAACTAAATGAGCTGGTCTATAAGGCAAGAACAGAGATCCAACAATAGAAACATAAAGATAGAAATGCCACAGGTCCCTCATCAGCCACCAAAGCAGTCAGGAGTGACAGAATCAGACAGCAGAAGGTGAATCCCATGCAGAACTGGAAAACAACAATCAGTTAAACCAAGTCTGAAACAAGATCAGAGAAACCAAAGTGATCACCAACAAAATGACCAGGGCAGAAATATAGACGACCTCCAACCATAAGCCCAGAGGAAACAATTAACGATTCTGTTAGACAATGGAAGGGATTGGTAAATCAATTGGCTTCTGTTCTTTTGGGTGCTGGGGAAATCTATAGTTTGCACCAAGCTATCATGCTCTTTGGTTGTAATCAAATAGGTTGCAGAAACCTCATTTTTCTTTACCATTTCAATAGTTGAGGGTCTTTATTTAAACCAGCAAGAAAGACAACCAATTTCTCTTTATCGGTTCAATTGAACAAATAGATTTGGAACTGGTTCATTCAAGGGTTCTTGGGTTCAATAGAGGAACTCTATTGTCAACATGTAGCACGAACTGGTTCCTAAGGAAAACAATACAGTTTCTATAACTTTTACATCATGATTTACCTGTGGTTATTCATCTTCCATAACTATCTTAAGCAAAAGACTTAAATAAAAAAAAGGAATGGTTTTACACTTTTACTTGCTGAAACCAAGAAGCAATCTGCTAAGAGCCTATGACTTTTTTTTACTTTTTTCCTGTCATCAACCAAGTTCTGAGTTTTGTTCTTGATCATTACTCAACTACATCTTCTTGTCCCTGTATAGTTAAAGAGGTTTTGTTTCTTGACTTATGTCACCAGCTCCAGTTTAGGGAGGAAGAGAGGGAGGGGAAGAGAGTCCCATCATGTAGTTATATAAATAGAATTTGAACAAAAATGTATGTGATGACAAGGGGATAAAATAATCTACAAAACTGTTTTTTTATTATTAATTCTATATATATAAGATGTGAAACGCATGTTAACCAGCCCAGCAGCTCTGCAATTTCCCTCAATGACTATGCTATTTTACAAGAATAGTATCGGATAACATTAAGAAGTACGAACAGTAACTCACTCATTGGCACAACAAGGACAGAGAGCAGAAGGCAATGACCAAGACATAGTCTTTCACGACAAACTACCGCTTGCCTTTCCACAAGAACACCTCTAGAATCAAGCACAAAATGCTCTGCATGAGGCCCACCTAAACCAGCCGGTTCATCCCGATTGAGCTCCTGAAACAAAGACAACAATGAACTTAATAGCCAAGCCTAACAGAAGTCCCAGATAATATGCCACAAACTAAAAGATTCAACTTACAGCAAAAACCAGAAGTCAATTTATGAGAGACATTCAAACGTTGGCAATTTAAGTACCAAAAGTTAATATTTTAACAGAAGCTTCGATGGCATGAACAAATACAAATTAATGCCCAAAGTAGTGCAATATTTAAGATCGCAGAGGTGTTTATCACACAAACACAGAAAACTGAACTTATAGGAAAGAAAATGAAGAAAGGGATGGGAAGACATGCCTTAATGAGACTAATCAACCGATGCCTGAGTCCAGAAGTAAACAGATCTTCCAAATGCTTCTGAATGTCAGCGACAAGATCAACTTCAAGTCCTGGGTCAAGCACAACAGCCTGCAAAAGGTGCAAACATACACCTTATTTCATGAATGCAAGAGAGAGATGGAGAAGTTAATTAAGAATTGAGTGGGAGATCTGTCATAGACATTACCCTTAAGAGATTGTAAAGAGCAGTTATGAGATCTCTTCTCTCTGTGTACCAGAGACCTGCTGTAAGACGCAAAATCTCCAACGGTTCTCGGCCTGCTAAGCCCCACTGGATGAAAAAACAGCTGTAGATAAATAGATGGATTTTGAAAAAGAACATAAGGAACAAACAAATCAAAATGAGCAATGATTATAGAAGAGAAACAAAAATTACCTCTTGATTAGCAGAAACAAGCAAACCAACACAATCAATTTCATTGAGATTTAGATCATCACTCAACTTCAGTGCCTAATCCCGCCAAACAACCAGTAAAGATATTATCAGAAACATAAAGCAAAAAAAAAAACCATAACTTCCACATAAAAAGAGCAAACTAAAGTAACTATCTCCTTCTTAGATCTGACAATAGAACTAGTATTAATCAATAACATAAGGGCAGCCCCAGTGCACAAACCTCCCGCATATGCAGGGTCCGAGGAAGGGGCGGACCACGAGAGTCAATAGTATGCAGCCTTACGTTGCATTTTGCAAGAGGCAGTTTCCATGCCTTGAACCTGTGACCTCAAGGTCACACAACAACAACTCTACCATTGGCCAAGACTCTCCTTCTATTAATCAATAACATGTGGACAGAAAATCCCACAACGATTCCACTTTAATCTATTATTTGTTTCATTTCTAGACCCTAAAATGTACCAGCAAAAGAAAGCAGCTAAGAATACGAAGCACAAGAAAGTGAGCAAATTTGGGGTAATACATTTTACAAGAAAATAAATGCATTTCAGTTTGTAGCCCTCGTCCTAAGGTTTCAACCAACAAATAGAGAAAAAATAAGAAGGGAATTTTCGCAGTTTTACAGTACTTAACAAAGTGACAAGTGCATTATCAAACAGAGAATTTTTGCAACTTCCCAGTAATAAATATTATCGAAACTAAAAAGCTTAATTAAATGGAAAAGGCAACAAATTCATGTCTACTCGTAATGAAATTGTTGCTTTCAGGTCAGTTATATCACAGTGGGTGAAACTTCACTGATTTTAATAGCAGACATCTTCAGAGCCTGCACGCAGAAGAATACAATTCTGATCCGCCAATTGCAATTTTTCTCCCTTTTATTCGCTAAACCAAGGAATTCCGATAGAAGGCATCAGGAAGTTATTTTGGCAGCATTTCTCATAAGCATTGTTTCAACACTTCAGCCTCAACTCACTGCTTCAAATCGGAATTGCATCCAAGAGCGTACCAAAATGCTGCTAAGGAACAAGCAGTAATATAGAGAAAGAAACAGTCAAGTAGAGAAAGAGAGGGGAAGAAACGGACTATCTGAACGTCTTGATCGTCCAGCGAAATTGGAGGCGAATCGGGAAGTCTGACTTCTTTGGATTGAACTTGAGCGCGATCAGATGCTTTTGGAGTCTGTAATACAGGAAAACAAATGAGTTGAAACAAAAAATGCTTGTGGAAGGTGTAAGTAGTAAATAGATGAAAGAAATGGAAAGAGAGAGACCGGATAGGACAGGAGAGAACGGAAAGCGTGAAGAGATGATCGAATGGCATGCATGAGTTCGATTCTTTGTCGTGAGGTTGGGGGAGAAGATCCCAGGAGAGTTGACTCGATTGTGGAAAGGAGGCGCTTTGGGGAGATCATACTTCTCCTGTACTTTTTGCCTTTCTTCTTCGACTTCTTTGCAGATTGGAACCCTGGGCGAGAGAGAGAGAGAGAGCGAAATGGGAAGCTGGGGAGGGTTTTGGGAAAAGAAAGAAAAACCCCGCCCTGATTGTTTTTCAAAACACTGCAGGGACTTTTCCTCTACATGCGCGGCGAAACTTTACTGTGCGTTTGGTGATGCCCTAGTGCGAATGCCAGCTTTTAGCGGGTCGGTCCATCTTGTGCGGCGGTAGCGGGAGACATTTTCTCACACAGTGGATGTGCGTAGTTCGTTCAGACCAAAGCGCGTTCATTTTGCTCGCGTGAGCCCACCCCAGGATAATCAGTGCTGATTGTTCTACCTTCGACTAGTCACGTACAAGTGCACATGCACGTGTAATGTTCAAATATTTATATATTTAATGACAATATTTTGCATTTAGCTACAAGTAAATTTTTCAATAAAAATCTGTTAGAACAGTATGTCTACTTTAGCAGTGGTATTTTTTTTGTGGATAAAAATCAAATCTTCTTACTAAAGTTTTCCTTCTAATACCCTTTCCCATGTTCTCAATATGCACCTCTTTTGCAAAATGCCCTTGTATTTGCCCCTTCTTGTATGTAAATATATTGATACTCCATCAACTATTGTACGAAGACTGTTGCTTTGTATACAGTATAGATTCTAGTAGTCCAATTGGGCATCTACGAAAGTCCAACCTTTGGCCATAACAAATAAACCGTTGAAACATTTATTAAACAAACGGTCTAAATTTAGTGACTTAAAAAAATTTGTAACGTACTAGAATAGTCCAAACATCATATTTTTTTCCTTGAGAGATATCCAATGTAGAAAAATTCGATGAGTAGCTACAATCATTCAAAGGTGGGTTTCATGCATGCAATAAGTACAAGGCTTTAGTTTGGTACTTTGGTTTAGCATTCCTCAAGGAAAAATATACTTTACTCTCCTAAACTACCAACTTATGATATTTAGTTCTTAAACTATCAATTTGATATTCGGATCCTATCACATTAAATAATTCAACTTATCCTTCCATCAACAAAAGTCTATTTTGTGCAATATTATAATATTTTCTTCTTTTTCTCAATTTTTAAGAGAAAATTGTTTTTTTCAAAACACTCTTAATGTTGTTATCAAACGGCCACTTGGTATTTTGATAAAGTGAAGTAAAAAACAAATCTCTAAGTTTACAAAATAGTTTCTCCCTTTTACCCCTCGGGCAATACTACTTGCCTGTTTTTCTCTATTCGGCCACATTGGGCGTAGACGACATAGTTCTAGAAGTGGTGTAAGAAGAACCCAAAAAGGTGTGAAATCCCTGAACATGTATTGATGGTTGTTGGTTATTTTTGTGAAAATGTGTTCCATAGAAACTAGTATTTACAAGGATCTACCAACAATAAAGTGAGTTGAAAAGAAACCACAAAAATCGAAGGTGTAAAAGACTGTGGTAGAAGCACATCACTCATTATAATGCTACTCTTGAGATATAGTATGGCTCATCTACCGTAGGTAAGCAATCAGGTTGCCATGAGGCTAACATACAAGCACCGCTTATGGATGTAGCCCAAAATAAAGGCCTTTAAATGCTCCAAATTATTTTAAGAAAAACAAAACAAATTAATACAAAACAGTGCTTGCAGCTATAACAAAGAGAGAACAAGGCATAATAAGATAAGTATTTAAACATGTCTCTTATGTAGCCAAGTTTATTCTCAACGTTCCCCCAAAGTTAAATGGGAATATTCAAATATTAAGATTGAATGGAAGTTTTGTGTAAAACGTATAGAAACAACTACATTATTAATCATGTAGACAGCTGATGGTTAAAAAGCATGTAATTTTTTTTTTAAATAGCTAAAAGCTAATGAATGAAAACATGAAAATAATGAATAACTAACAATAACAGTCATATAGTATGATGGTTTCACAAATATTGATAACTGAAACATTCTACATTTTATTCAAGTGAGACATTGGTAAATGACAAAAGTGATTTCTTATATCAATTATATAACAATTGCCACGAGAATAAAAGTTGAAAATCAAAACTGGCTGCTGCCCACATGAATCAAAATTGAAATTATACTGGGCTATTAAAAAATATTTGTAATAAGCAAAGGTGTCTTATGGACTTGAACCTTCACCTAATGTGTATCTTTAAGTCTAATAAAGTTCTCAATAAGTTACATCTTGAACCATGGTTGCCAAAAATGAAACGAAATCGGGAAATGATACGTGAAATGAAAATGTGAAACAGAAAATAAAATAAAAAATTATGTGAAACATGAAATGCAAAAATATTGAGAGATGACTGAAGAACAAAAGGACAAGAAAGAAAAAATAATAATTAAGGAACCAATGCGAAGACTTTGACAAACATATAAAATCATCCATTTCACTTCCAAAGTATATATTTTTCAAATGCTAGAAATAATCCAATCTACATGTTTATGGACTACTAGGAATTTGAAATAGGAGAAATCCAATGCACGGGTATGATCAACCATACATGGATTATATTATGCAGAAGTAGGCATGACGCAATGACCATATAGTCACACATTGCCATGAAGATATTCCCAGTATTTAATATACACACCAATTGACTATTCAATTAATAATCGCCCATTTCAAGTCCTTAAAAAAGTCACCATAGCGAGGATGTAGACTTAAAATGACTGCAGTAGTAATAGGAGTGTCACTATCATTCTACGTACTTAAATTTTTGAATCATAATCATTGCTTGTATCATCTTTGTGTGCATAATTTCTGGATTAGAAATAATAAAGAATGCCAATATCATTTTTCGTGCATGTAATTTTATATCCATATTTTAAAACAAGTATAGTTGTCATTCCTAGAATGTATTGATATCGTCTCCCATGCATTTCACACGTTCCTGTAAAGTCATTTTGAATTGGCATTAAGAAATGTGTTTCACACTAAAGGAGCACATTTTTGGTAACTATGTTTTGAATTAAGAGCTTTTAGTAATATTCTTTCAAATACTTCACGCACAATATTGGCAACATAATCATGTTCTATTGGGGCAGCACATTTCTACCATGCGATAGTCCTAATTTCATGACTATTATAGAGAACAAACCTAGATTCTCATATGAAGCGAACCCACCTCCACACTCATATGGGTGAGTCTATCCAAGGTATCTTGTAACTATATACCCAACTTATAAAAGCCACAGACCCACACTGAACAAAAGCTCTTCCTCCATTATAAATACTAATATATACATCATAGGGAAAGGCCTAAAGCCACAGATCCCTACCTGACTTTCTACTTTTCTTAGGTATGGAATTCATTATCAACAAATTTCAGAGAGTGGGTGGTCAAACCCTCATAACTCCCTTAGCATCGCATCCCCAGGCCTACGCCTGTTTAAAACAAAACCACAGGCCTCCATGCTCGTATGTAAAATATTTCTTATACGTATCAGACAATATGTCTATATATCTATGGCTAGAATATCTTCTATTTCCCTATTTACTTAGGGTTTTCTTCAACTCTACACTTAACCATTTCATATCTATTTTCTCATTATTTGGTTGGATCATAAGGATTTAACACAAGGTATTTGCATTATACATATCAACATTTTTATACATAAGATCATGTATTCAACATGTATCTTTCATATAGATGCATTCATAAAATCCTCCTATCTTAATAGGGTATTCTTACTCCTTGAAGTCTGTCATAGTCTTGATCAATATATATCTGTCAAATCATACATATAATGTCATATTTCTATCCAAAGGTACATACTATATGGTCTTTTGATCATCCTTAAGTAGGATGATCTGAATCTTTCTTCCTCAAATCACATATGATCAAGGGTTCAGATCTTCTAACATAATAAATCTATATTACAAGTATATTTACATAATAATAATAATCTACTCTACATTTGTATTTCCTTTCTTTTGTTGTTTTTGATCATTCAAGATCTTATCTTGGATTCTTGTTTGATCATCCTTATCTTATTTATAATTTTTATTAGGATTAGTTAATTTGCTAACCTTTTATATTCTTATTATTATTTCTCAACTAGTTAGTGTTACTGGTTTGAGGATAATTTATTCACTCCTAATTCTAGATAACTCCTCTTATTTCCAATTGACTAAGGCTTACCAGCTACAAGATGGTCAAAAAGTAGTTACTTCAATTCGCATGTAAGGAGGCGTTTAGACCTCAACAAACGTCACCAGAAGGTGAAGGAAGAGTGAGGCTCTATTAGATAACCCCCTTAACCACAATGTTCAGCATTCACTGGAGCGACCTTAGCTCAACCTTCCATAAGGTTCCTATGAGCTCGTAAACCCTAATTTATCTCCACTTGATTTTTATTAATGTCCATGATCATATAAAATGTCATTCATGGATGTGTATTATTATCCTAATTTGGGCCAAGGAAATAGTAAACCATTCCTTATATTGTCCTACTAATTATAACCCTTACTAATTAAGTCCAAGTCAAGTCATTCCTTCTTATTTATGCCATGAAACTCTAATTTCTCATTAGGTTATATTTTTTGTGTTTTATGCTTTTTATCATAACTAATTATCAATTAAATCTACTAAGAAATATGACAATAATGAATCATAAACTTCAAAGCATAAAACTAATATAAATTCAATAATCTAAGAATAACAATACTATGTAACTACTATCATGATTCCTAATTAATGAAATCAAATTAAACTAACATCAACTTAAATCAAAATTCCATTATCATCTTAAATGGAAATCATACTATAGTCCATACTCAAATTAAACTAGCATGGCTTTAATTTATATGTTACTTATCCTAAGGATATTTAAAGAAAAATCATGTGTACTAACATGGCCCTAAGATTATTAAATATAACCATCTAATAACATGTAGATCATTTACATCAAAATAAAGGAATAACTTAGCATGGATCTTATAATCATGCCATAAATTAAAGTTAAAATGAATCTAATAATTAAATAAAATTATACTAATCAATTTACATTATTAAAGGCTTTTAATATGAACCAACGATTAGATCTTAAGTCTTTTCCTTAGATCTAGGGTTTTTACTTCATTATAGGTTCAAAGATCATCTACACATGTTTTTTGTCATAACTGATCAATGATCTTACTAGATCTCATTATTATTAACTCTATCCAACCATCTGTAAGGTTTGATCATGCTTAATCTTACTGATCAAGAAAGTTCCTTTACAAATTTTAGGTTACTTCTACCATAAAGGGTATATTTTTTAACTTATCATAGATTTGTTATATTAAACCCTTAATTTCATATATCCTTATTATTATAACATAAATAGATCAAATCCTTAAGGTCTAATCATCTCAAATCTGTAAGATCATAGAAGTAAGAATCTTATTTTCTTTAAATAGAAAGTTTCTTGGCATATTTCCTAAATTTTATTATTTCATATGAAATTAGACATCATAAGCTTTCCATAGCTTCTTTTTCGCTCACGATTTGGAGCTCAGATGACTCTGAAATTCAAGTTTGAAGTTCACAACCATTTGAACAATCTAGATTTGATCTGGCTGTTAGCACAGGACAAAACTGGTGGAATCGGTCGTCTCGCCCTATTTTACCTGTGACCATCAGTGAAAATGGGGTGATGACTTGTAAATTGAGATGATCCAAATAAGACCGTCAAATCACCATCTCCTTTTTTTTCCTTCAAATTGGGCCATCATACCTCCATAAAATTGGCTATTATTTCATATCTCAGGGTTTTTAACCCTTATGAATCTATTGAACGGTTCAGATTTTTCATCTAAGCCCTCCACGATATCGATATGGAGGGTTATTTTTACCAAAACTTGATTTTTTGAAACATTAATAGAAAATCAAATCCAGTGAAATTAAAAATATATAAAATGTCATAAACTGAATATTGGATGATATCCTCCTACCTTATTTACTCAGAATTGATGAATTGATGCCAAAATAAATAAATTCTCGCTGTATGCCATAACAAACCAAATAAATCTTGATTTGTATTTTTCCGTTTATTGAACCATTGCATCTTGAAATCACTCTAGGGGTTTTGCAGATCAAGAAATTTAGAACAATATGGACAATGAGATTTATGAAATTTGATCTAGAATGAAGTGGCTAATTGAACTTAGGGCTCTTAGTACTATTCTAGAGAGAGGAGAGGAGAGAGAGATGGGGGGAAATGGGGGAGGAGTTTGCCCTAATTTTCCAGGAGAGTCTAAGGGATTTCATGGTGAAGTTGTGAAAGTTTTTGTGAAATTTTCAGAATTATTTAAGGGCAAGTTTTTTAATTAAATTAATTTTTCATAAAAATCTCCTTTTTTTTTTCTTTTTTTTTTTTATGGGTGGAGTTTCTACCTCCATCTTTTCCTCCACTACAATCTGGTAGTGCATTGCTCAATTATTATTGCTTCCACAACATTAGCCTACTTTGTGGGCCCTATTTTCATGTGAAAAGACTGTTTTGCCCTTTTATTCATAAAAATGGAGAAAAATGGATATTATTTATCCAAAACTTGAATTTTAGTGTACTCAATGGCATCGGAATCAATTTTTAAGTACCTTTTAGTTTTTTTAGTACATTCCAAATATTCAAATTTTAAATATTGGTTATGGGTAAAAATGATTGTTTTACCCTTTTATGTAGAAAATTGAGATTTTTCATTCTAACTCAGAATTTAATAAAATTAGTGTCATTTGATTTGATTTTTCATTTACATTCTTAATTTCTAGGTTTCTACCTATGATTTAATCTCTATGAAAAGATATTTACTTTTAACCTAATTTTCCAACCTAAGTCTTCTAAAATTTTAAACTTTCATTGATTTTCTCAAATCAATGTTAAAAAATTGGGGTTATTACAATAACAAAGATGACCTAAATCATTTTCTAGGTTTCTTATAATCTATTAGATTCAATGAACTTTTAGAATTTTAAAGGTAATACTCTAATAATTCAGGTAATTATCCAAATTTAAGAATTGATTGGATCAAATTTTCTTTAAGCACACTAAAGAAAATTAAGAAAATTTGTAACCTCTCAAAAAGAATAAATAGCTCTAATACTCACTTGGGTTATAGGTCCCTACTAAATTTCTTCAAGATCTCTAAGTTATAACTACTTATTAATTTGGACTATGTATATGTAACTGTGTGTACAAATGTGATCTCAGACTTATCTTTCATGGAATACTTTAGAAAATGAATAAAATGATGAATTAATCATGGAAAGTTCCATTAATAAGCTAAAGTTATCTAGACTATACTTCAAAAAATTCAATTCTTATCATAGTGTAGGAATTGAAGTAAAAATTTTCAATTTTTTTAACAAATCTTTTATTTTCTTTTGAAATTAAGAGAAAAACTAACAAAAATTAGAATTTGCTAGAATTTTACACCTCCCAACTTGAAAGAAACATTATTCTCAATGTTTAAAAAGTAGGACCTAAAATGAATATGGGTGATGTAGAACACTAAGACCTTCTAAAAAACTCTGGGTTGCCTCCTAGTGAGTGTTAAATTTAGCATCTTCAGCTAGACATATTCTCATGTACCCTAATTTAGACCTAACTGGTACTAAGTTTGTCTAATCTTAACAATGAAATGACAAAATTTCTCATGCCACTTTAGAATCTCGTGATGGTCAAGATTTTTCCTCCACCATGAAATTTTTGGTGATAATAACATTATGACACAGTAGATCACCATGATTGTAAATTGAGTTGGACCACTCTGATGATCCCCCATCTTTAAAATTCCATAGTAATCAATATAATTTCTCCACCTAGAAAATTCAATTAATGGTATCACTATAACAATGTGAACTAATGTGAGGTTAAGTTCTGTTGGACTATATGGAGATGGATGGTCCTTTTCTTGACCAAATTTAGCAATAATATTGACCATTGTATTAAGAGTATCTTTTTCCTTCTTTTCCCTTACATTTTCTTTAAATTGGGTTATAAGCTGACTTTGCAATTCCTCAAAAGGTTATTTTTGTTTGTCCGGAGATGGATATATGGTTTGGCTTAATCCCTGATTATCTTCTAATGTGTACCTTAGAGTTGGTTGATGTAAGGATAATACATCAATGGACTCCTTCTTTTCCTATTCTACAAATACATGTAAGATTGCAAGTTGGCCTAAATTATTATCTAATGGTTGTTCAAATAAGGTTTGTAGGTCCCATTCAGGTACATATTCTATATTACAAGGCTCGATTAGAATATCAGGTTCTGTAAGTCGTTCTACTTTGGCTTGCCATTGAGAAGTGTTCATTAATGGCACAATCTCCAACAATTCCTTCACCTCCTCAATGGGTGTGCCTTCATTAATTTCATAAAAATAAGCAAGACACGAATTAAGTGGATCTAGGTTGAATGTTTCTATAGTTTCATTTTCTTCATCAATGGAAGTCTCTTTTTCTCCTAAATAGGCATATTTTAAATTTTATGGCAATAATTTCAGTTCAAGTTTAAGAGGTTCTACTAATGATGGAAGGGG
Organism: Warburgia ugandensis; assembly: GCA_035236585.1. Classification (NCBI taxonomy): domain Eukaryota; kingdom Viridiplantae; phylum Streptophyta; class Magnoliopsida; order Canellales; family Canellaceae; genus Warburgia; species Warburgia ugandensis. The sequence goes on along the minus strand of CP141132.1, from coordinate 58,381,038 downwards.
AGTGGACTCCCTCAATAGAAATTTCTCAAAATGAGGTTTCCATTTTTCTGTATCCATGATAGGAACAGAATTAATGATGGCATTAACTTCCTCTATTAATGCATCCTCATTTAACTTATTAAAGTGGGCCAAACAGCTATCAAGTGGGTCCGATAAGGAAGTTGAGTGAAAATGATCTTACATGACTGAATTTATCATATTGACATTGTGCAAGTCATCAGTGGGTTCACCAAGTTGCTTACAAATATTAAAGATGTTTAACTCTAATGTCATATTACTAAATGACAGTTTCATTACACCATTTCTACAGTTAATTAAGGCATTGGACATAGCCATAAAATGGTCTTCCCAAGATGACTGGTATTTTATTCTTCTCATTCACCATTAGCTGTGTATCCAGAACAAGAAAATCTATAGGGAAACAAAATTGTTCTACCTGAATAAGCATATATTCTATTATCCATCTCAATATCTTCATAGAACGATCAACTAGTTGGAGTGTAGTAGAAGTAAATTTCAGTAAACTCAGACGTAACTGTTCATATACTAAGCACAGTAGTAAGTCCACACTAGATCCCAAATCAAGTAAAGCTTGATTAATTTAATAATTGCCAATAATTCAAGTAAGAGTGGGGCAACTGGGATCCTTGTATTTTGGTGGTGTATGATTGTGAAGAATAGAACTAACTTGTTTAGTAAAAAATGCCTTCTTTTAAACATTTAGTTTTCTTTTTATGGTGCAAGTGTCTTTTAAGAATTTGACATATGATGGGATTTGTTTTATTGCATCTAAGATCAGTATGTTGATCTTGACTTGCTTGAAAATCTCTAAAATCTCATCATTAAAGGTACTCTTTGTGACTTGGCACAACCTTTAAGGAAATGGAGAAGGAATTCGACATGGTTCAACAAGTAGAGTACCCTTTTTTATATTTTTCTTTATTTTTAGTGGACCTTATCAATCTTTTGGGGCTCATCTTTCTCAATTATTTTACCATTCATAAGAATGGTGATAGGCTTAGTCTCTTCCATGATAGAGCTTGATAATGCATTAGGTATATTATCACTAACTGCTGCATTAGAACCCAGGTGCAGTGAAAAGTGGATATGGTTTCATACCATGGAGGTTGAGAAAGGCGGTAGTAAATAGGGTATCTCTTGAATATAAGATTCGCATCGCTACATGGAATATATGGACACTAACAGGTAAGAGTTTTGAGTTAGTAGACACGATGAAACGTAGGAGAGTCAACATTGCTTATATCTAAGAAACCAAGTGGAAAGGGGCTAAAGCTAGAGAAATAGATGGGTATAAATTATGGTACGTAGGAAAGGAAAATAACAGAAATGACATAGTAATAATAATGGATAAGGAATTAAAGGATAAAGTTATAAACGTTAAAAGAATCAGTGATAGAATTATAATAATAATAATTGTTCTAGGAGAGCAAATTATAAATGTTATAAGTGCATACACACCACAAGTAGGATTATAAGATATAATCAAGAGACAGTTTTTGGAAGATATGGAGGGAGTCATACAAGAAATTCCCAGCACCGAGGGGATATTTATGGGAGCAGACTTAAATGGTCATGTAGGAAAAGAAAAGGAAGGATATGATAGAATACACAGAGGGTATGGTATATGTCAATGAAATGAGATGGGGGATAATATCCTTGATTTTGCTTTATCATATAACCTGTCCATTGCAAATACACTCTTTAAGAAGAGGGATGAACACTTAATAACCTTTAAAAGTGGACTTCATAAAAGCCAAATAGACTTTTTTCTACTTAGGAATAATTAAGGATCTATATGTAATGATTATAAGGTGATACTTGGTGAGAGTTTAACCTCACAACATAGGTAAATGTTATGGATAGCCATATTAAAAGATGGAGTAAAAGAACTGAACTTAATACACATCCAAAAACTAAGTGGTGGAAATTAAAAGGAGAGAAAATAACCTCATTCAAAAATAAGTTGATGGTAGAAGGAAATTGGAACTATGAAACAGAAGTAAATACTATGTGGACTAATATTGCTGAGTCCATTAAGAAAGTGAAAAAAGATGTCTTAGGAGTATCTAAAGGTAAAAGGCTATCATCAAAGGAAACATGATGGTGGAGTGAAACAATGCAAAAAGTTATTAAAGAAAAACGGATGCGTTTTAAAGCTTGGCAGAAGATTAGAATTAATGAAAACTATGAACAATATAAGAATGCTAAAAACTCTGCTAAGAGAATAGTAAGTGAGGCTAAACTTAAAGCATATGATGAGCTCTATAATAAATTAGGAACACGAGAAGGTGAGAAAGATGTGTTTAAACTTGCAAAAATAAGAGAACAGAAGTGTAAGGACTTAGATCATGTCAGGTGTATTGAAAGCGATGATCAATGGGTATTAGTCAAAGAAGAGGAGATCAAAAAAAGGTGGGAAACATACTTTCAAAAATTGTTAAATGACAATGGCTCTGACAATATAGGGATTGAAAATACTATAAATCTAAATAACACTGGATATTATAGATATGAACGTAGGATTAAAATAACTCAAGTAAAAGAGGCCTTGAAAAAGATGAAATCAGGAAAGGCCATGGGGCCTGATGGTGTGCCAATAGAGGTTTGGAAGTATATGAGAGATATTGAGGTAGTTTGGTTGACCAAGTTGTTTAACAAGATTATAAAATCAAAGAAAATGCATGATGAGTGGAGGAAAAGTTCTATTGTACCAATCTATAATAATAAAGGAGCCATTCAGAGCTACACTAATTATTGAGGGATCAAACTTATGAGCCACACCATGAAACTTTTTGAAAGAGTGATTGAGAAGAGGCTACAACATGAAACAAGTGTATAGGAGAATAAGTTTGGTTTCATACCTGAGAGGTCTACCATGGAAGCTATTTTCTTACTAAGACAATTAGTAGAGAAATATAGGGAGAGGAGGAAAGACTGCATATGGTCTTTATCGACTTAGAGAAAGCTTATGATAGAGTCCCTAGAGAGTTAATATGGAGGGTGTTGGGTGGTAAGGGGGTTTCTCGGGGGTATATAGACATAATTAAAGATATGTATGAGGGAGCAATAACAAATGTTAAGACCACTAGTGTAGGATCGGCATTGAGTTCATACCTCTTCACATTAGTTATGGATGAGTTAACAAAACATCTGCACGAGGAGATTCCCTGGTGCATGCTATTTGCAGATGATATAGTCCTACTTGATTAGACAACCAAGGGTGTAAACATAAAGCTAGAGTTATGGAGAGAACATTAGAAGCTGAAGGATTTAAAATTAGCTGAACTAAGACAAAATATATGGAATGTAATTTTAGCAAGGAGAGTAGGAGTGGAACACCAGTCAAGATTGATAACCAACAAGTCCCCGTGAAAGACCTCTTTCGGTACTTAGGATCATTGATCCATAAGAGTAGAGAGATTGAGAGGGAGGTTACCTAGAGAATCCAAGCGGGTTGGAACAAATGGAGATGTGCATCTAGAGTTTTATGTGATTGGTGGGTGCCACTCAAACTAAAAGGAAAATTCTATAGGATGGCTATAAGGCCGACCATGCTCTATGGATTAGAGTGTTGGCCAGTTAAGGAGCATGATACTCATAGGATGAGCATCAAAGAAATGAGGATGTGGAGATGGATGAGTGGCAAGACAAGGACAAATAGAATTAGAAATGAAAATATTAGAGGAAATTTAGGGGTAGCACCAATAGCTACTAAGATGAGGGAGATTAGACTTAGATGGTTTCGACATGTCCAAAGGAGACCAACAATGGCACTAGTTAGAAGGAGTGAGGCAATACAAGTAGAAGGTTCTAGAAGGGCAAGGTGAAGGCCCAAAAGAACGTGGATAGAAGTGGTGAGGAAAGATTTAAAAACTTTAGGACTAAATGAAACCATGGTATTTAATAAAGTGGAATGGAGGAATACGATTCATGTGGCCGACCCCTAATTGGAATAAGGTCTTGATGATGATGATGATGATGATGATAGACTAGTTAGTTTATTTTAGTTGAACTTCTAATTGAGATGTTCTCTTCTTGTAGTTTTGAATGTGTTGATTGATATTATCCTCTACAGGCCTTTTGAGAGGGGGCAAGTAATGTCTAGACAAGGGAGATTAATGAGTTGGGTATGGGGGTGGAATAAGTAGTCCTTGGTTTTGTTGATGAGGTTGGTATGGCGCTTGTTAAAGACATTAGTAGTTGGTCCATTTCTACAACTGAAATTTGAATGGTTTCTCCAGTTAGGATTATATGTCTCAAAATATGAGGAGAAAGGTCTTTTATAAGTATTATGTGCATTAGCTTGATAATGGAGTACGTCTTAAAATGATGGAATGGTAGGACATTCCTAAGTAAGATGGGTAGTACTTTCACAAATGCTGCACACTTGTTCATCATTATTTGAGTTTTTCTTTCCCATTTCTATAGCTTCTACTTTTCTAGCAAGGGTTGCTACTCTACCATTAAGTTCACTTTTTCAGACATGGTATACATGCTTCTCCTAGTAGAAGTGGTAATGGACTTGGGTCTATCTAGATGTTCTACTCTTTTTGAATCAGCATAGCTCTGTGCACTTTCAACTAGCTATTCCAAATCCTCCTCTACCTCCTATAGTTGTTTATTCATAAAGTTGCCATTACACATCATCTTTATAAACTGGTGTATATCATAATTAAGTCCTTCATAAAAGAAGCTAATAATGCACCATGGTTCATAGCCATGATGTGGGCATGTAAGTAATAGATTTTTGAACCTCTCCCAACATTAGTAGAATGATTCTTTATCCTTCTAGTTAAAATTCATTATATTATGTTGAGTGTAATTGTTTTATGTATAGGGAAAAACTTTTTCAAGAATTTCCTAGTCATTTCATTCCAGGTCCTTCTAGAACATGCTGACAGTGCATTAAACCATATTTTTGCATTTTGCTTTAAGAAGAAAGAAAATAGCTTAAGCTTGACGGTATCTAGACCAATGTTTTGTGTTCGTTGGGTACTACACACCTTATTAAACTCTTTAAGATGCAAATAAGAACTTTCACTGTCTAACCCATGGAATTTCAAAAGTAATTGAATTACTCCTATTTTCAATTCTAATGCACTAGCATTCTAAGGAAGAATAACACAAGATTGTGTACTGGTAGTGTAGACTAAAAGTAGTCTCTTAAAGTTCTTCCTTGTGGATTTTGATAGACATTATTGTTTCCATGGTCACTATGCTGGTGCCACTCTCTGTTTCCATTCCTTTTCCAATCTATTTTTGGTCGTACTTGACTAACCTTCCGATTTTGTTGCTTATCCAAAAGTGCATACAATGAAAATCTTTCTTTTCTTTTTTTTTATAGAAGAGGAGTACCTTAAATGATGCAAATTAAATGCCTAGAATGATGCACAATCAAAGGACACAATCAAACAATCCCCTAAGGCTAACAAGCACAAATATTTTGATTTTCTAGAATTTTTGTAGGGCTGATGCTTTTAGATTTGCCTAATCTAACACTCCTCCTCTATTTCAGATTTGACTACTGCTTGCCAATTGGGTTATGCTCTAAAGTGGTTAGTACAATCCTTGTATCAAGAGGCATTTAAACATCAACATACGTCAATGGAAGGCGTAGAAAAATCACTTGGATTTTAAGACATCTACTACAATCACAATGCTAAGAAGCCACTGAAGTGATAATAGATTGCGTCTTATAAAAGGATCCTACAAGCATATGATGACCCTATAGGTCTCTTTTAATTAATTTTAAATTAATTTGAGAGGCAGGATAACACGCTTGTGGTGATTATCCTAGGTAGGTCAAGAGGTGGTGATGAAATCCACCCTTGATCTTGTAGGGTCAGGTGCCCTTACTAATTAATTTCCACACTCTATGTCAATTTGATTAATATATAAATCACCTTAAAGTGATAAACGTGCCCTAAAATGTAATTAAAAATAATAAACTAATGCAAATCCTGAAATGTAATAATTATAAAATATGCTTTCTATACGCAATTAAACTACCAAACAATGCAAATTTATTCTAAATGCAATTATACTAAGAGATAAAAGAGTGAGGAAAACTTATAGTAGGGTTTCTGATGACCATCAAGTGTGGGCCACCTTATCCCATACTTGCCCTATTTTAATACAATTCTTTTTAAAATTGAAATTAAAATTACAAGTTACAATGTGCCTCACTACATGATTCACTCAAAAGAAAAGTCCTATTTTTGGAAAGCAAGGAAATTCTATTTATTTGATATAGCTCCACTTGTCAATTTGCCCAGTTTCTAATTTCTTGAAAAATAAAAATAGCAATTAGTAACAAATTCAGGAAATTTAGTGATTATACACTAAGAAAAATTAAAAATGCCTAAAATGCTAAAATAATGCAATTTCTTAATTTTTATTTTTTTTTGAATTTATATGAAAACTCTGTTGCAGGTCCCTAGCAATAGCTACAAAATCTTTAGTGCACGGGCTATTGTAGTAGAGCTAATGCAAGTACAGGTTGATCCCAAGGGGACTTGACTTAAAAGGATGAAGTTTAAATAAAATTTAATTGTCTAAAAATTAAAAGAAATGATAAAAATTAACTAATAATGAATTATAAATTAAAATCTATTTTACCAATGAAAATTACAAAATTCCAAATTTAAAAGGATAGAAAATGAACTAGAAAACAAATAAAATCTACTTTCCTAGATTAATTATGATAAAATTCTTCAAATATGATATCAAAAACTTCAATTGGCCTTCGTCAATCTCTTAATGATAGCTCTGATTAAAGATCTAATGGCAAGATTCAGCAAATTCTCCAAAATTTAGATGATGTGGGCTAAAGAATGATTTTGGGTTTTGGGCGACTTAGATTATCTAATTAGATGCTAGATTAAGGGTATTTTGGCTGAAATTGAACACTTAATAGATGGTTTCCAAAATCCATCTTTTAAAATATAACATAGCGATAAGGTTTTATCAATTGTCTCATAAGTATATACAAGGCAATTTTTTATAGCCATCTTATTTTTAAATAAAATAAGATAGTTAGGCTAAATCGTCTTATTTTTTATTATAAAAAAAGATGGTTTGTAGTAACTAGCTCCTGTTTTTTTAACTAAATAAGATGGTTTTATGGAAATCATCCTTTAAATCTTCTTTTTAAAGTAGTGTGATGTTCAACTTGTAATTTTTTTACTCTGGCTTGCTTCAATCAAAACCTCTAAGATGGAGTTAGAGTTTCAAACATTTTTTCTTGAACTTTTATTTTCTCTATTGATATTAGTGTACGTATGTATTCTTCCTTGTTATAGCCATATGTTTAACTTATTTGTTTGATTGTGGGCATAAAATTCCTTTGATAAAGTTTTTCTTCTTGTCTGTGGATCATTCACGTGTATGGATTAGCGTATAAATCATTTATGCATATGGATCAGTTATGTTTTTGCATCAATCTTTCTTTTTCCAATCTTAGAGTTGAAAATTTGAATCCTCTAATATATATTTTCATTTCAACTCTATATACATACATATTTCCTGTGCACACCAACTATTCGGTTAAATGCCTAATATGATTTTATTAATCTTTTCATGTTCAAAAAGTTTTCACACAAAGTAAAACTTCAATTTCTTAATAAAATGAATAAATATGCTTGGATGACTATGAAAAGATCATCAAGTGAATATGAGGAGAGAATAGAAAAGTTCATAGAATTTGCACTTAGCGCAATTGGTGACTGTAATCACATTTGATGTTCATGCTCGAGACATGAAAACCTGAAAAAGGTTACTACATGTGAGTTGACAGAACATTTGTACTCAATATAGTTGTTGAAAACTATCGCCCTGGATGTGGCATGGAGAGGGAATTCTTCACTCGATTAGGGCGAAATGTGTATATGATAATGAAGCTACTGTAGAAAGTGTTATAGATACTACAGCTATACCACTACGTTGAGATGTATACGATGACTTCTAAGACTATCCTGAACAATTCCTAATTACTTTGATGGAAGCTGATGAGTGTTGTATGTTGAGTTTTCAAATTATGTCAAATTGTTTGCAATGGTAGACCTTTACAATGTGCAATTCTGATTTGGTTTTTCATATTAAGGTTTTATAGAATTATTGACATGTTTAATTTTACAATGCACAATTGTTTAGTCATATTCATTCATTCTTATTTATCTGATATTTTTTATTTGTAAGTGGGTTAATGCATGCTGCAACTACATATAGCTTAGAACTACATCGATTACTACACTATAGGAGGTTTCCTTTATCACAATGCACAACATTGATGCATCCACACTTAGTTTGTGTGCATTAATGCCACCCTAGAACCAAATGCTCCCTTATCATTTTTTATAGCAATGAATGACATTCATACTATTGAGGATGAAATTGGATATCACGTAGCTTGGCCAAAGAAGTATATCAAACTTATGTTATCCAAGGTATGTATAGTATCATAGCGTCATTTTCAATAATAATGTTGAAGGTCGCATCTAATTATTTAATATTATTTGTATCCAATGTTAACCACAAACAGTAGAAGGAGCCATTGAGGATGGCCCTCTCTCTTGCAACAAATTTGAGTGTAGTGATTACCCCAACACAGGTATTTATATCTACTTTCATGATAAAATTGAATGACTTCAATGAATCTTCTTATATATATTCATTACTAATTTCTGGAACATTACATCCATAGTGTAGAGATTAGGTGGAGGTTTGACTTAACATCATCATTCCTGAGAGGATTGTACAGATTAATTAATAAAGATAAGGGAATCAACCTTGTGCGGATAGAGCTCGGTGTGCTTGTCGATGATAACTATTTATTAACAAGTGAGTCTTTATTATTTCATTTATTATAATAGCTAGACAGTTGATAACTATCCTATTATTCATATATAATACGTTTCACTTATATATGTACAGTGCATGATATAAATGAGCTAAGATGGAAGATATTGACTACCTAGCAAGCTAATTTGGAAAAAAGTCAAGATAAGATTTAATAGTTATTTAATAAAATTTATAGCCTGAAGTTACAATTAAACTTGATATTTGGACCTTTTTTTTGTTTCCTTTGTTGTGTAGTGTCCTAAACAACAATCTGATTGGGAATTTTGATATTATATTCTTAGATATATAAGAACTCTCATTCGCAAAGGATTTACAATCTTACAATTGTGAACGGTAAGACAATTAATTTATCAATCACCATTCTTATCGTTTCTAACATTTTCTAAATGATTCCAAGATTAAATGTCTCAAATGATTTAATATTTGTTATCTTGCAGGCCAGTTTGGAAAGTAGGAGTTACTCTCAATTAGATCTAGATGGCATTGGAAAGGAATGTACTGAGTATCTTTTGACTTTTAATTTGTCGATCACTAATCATTGTAAACATTTTTTATTAATGAAATACAAAACTGGACTTCATTTATGTGCATGACTTCCTTTTTTTCATTTGAATGAAGTATGTGTGTGATTTCTCTATTTCAATGAGGGTAAGTTGGTGTGGCCAACCAAACACATAGGTGTGTATGGAGAAGTGTGAATGTACAACTTGTCACTTTTTATTCTCAGGTCTTTAAAACTTTAAAGTTCAATGTGGAATGTTGAATGAAAATATATGTTGTATCAAAGGTATTGAATGTGAAATGTGGATGTCGGAGTTTTTGTGGTTTGTGCATGTAGAGGATTCCAATAATGGACAAGGGAGAAAAGAAAAGGTGCCTTGCTACTGTAGGTTTCCCAAAGGATTGGTCATTGTTGAATTTATGTTGTAATGATGGTCACTATTGAAGGTATTTTGAACTATAAAAACTGTAGGATGAATATGAAAACAAAAACCAATAGAAGAATATAGACACTACAGGAAGAAGGTAAAAACAAAAACCAACAAAATAAGATGGTTTAACAAAATTGTCCTTTACTATGTAAAAAATAGGATGGTTCTAAAGAATCTTCTTAGATAGTTCTAAGAAATAGAATGCTTTGCAAAAAAACCATGTAATATTTTAATAATAAATAGGACAGTTATGAAAAAATCATCTTATAGTTTTGGAAAAATATAAGATGGTTAACTAAACGATCTTATTTTACTTAAAATATATAAGATAGTTGGTTAACCTTCTTACATTTGTTTGTAACCATCTTGTATATACATTTTTAATTGTCTTAAAAACCATTCACTACAATATTGTGCCTTATTCCTCTTTTGTATCCCCATCTATCTTGTTCAAGTGGGATTCCACATGACTTGGGCTAGCTATGCTTCACACAAGACAGCCCCTTCAAGGGTTGCCCTTGGCTCCATGCATAAGTGGGTTGTCTAAGGAAATTTTGCCACTATGAATTTAGTTGATATGGGGCTCTGTTCAACTCTTGCCCTATTTAGGCAGGGCCCATGCATAAGTGAGCTATCCAAAGACAACTCTTCACTGTGCATGTAATGCATGTGGGCATTCTTGTGCTGAGGTCTTGATTTTTGAAGTGTTATCATTGTTTCATGGCTTTGTGACCCATTTACATTGTTGGTCTACAATCTCCAATTGTTACTTCCTTAGATCCTTATGTTTAGTCCTAGACACACTCATTATTAAGCCCTTACAACAACCTAGACTTGGCCAACCATCAAATTGTTATACTTCATTTTCTTACTCCCTTACTCACCCAATTAACGTACATCAATCTCCTCCTCTTATTACCACATTTCACTCCCTATCTTCCTAATCTATCCAATGCATTACCTTTACACTTTCTTATTCACTTAAACTAATTGAATGCATTGACTTATCTTACTTATTATGATCCCTAAGTGTTGTGATTTTAAGTTAAAACTTGCAAGCACACTAATCAATTGTAGTAATTCATGAGAGGAGGTCGCTCCCACGAGGAATCAAATAAATGTGATACTAGTAGTCCGTACTTAAATTATCTAACCTAGCCAAATTAAGGAGATCTTTCCTATTTTAAGGATTGAAATTTAACACATGAAAGATGGAATTATGCTAAAACTTAAAACTTGCTAAAATTAACAACTTCTCTAAACACACTTTGTAAAAATAAAACTTTCATAAATGAAATAAAACTTTCTAAGATTGAAATTAGAAACTCTCTAACCTAATGCTCAACTAATGAATCAATCAAAAGGAGTAAGAAACTCACCTAACAATCATCCACATGACACCAAAGGATGGTGTGTATGGAACCTAGAATGAAATGACTACACGATGTTTATAATGAAAAGCAAGAGCATGTAATCTTAGTGCATCTATGGTAACTATCTAATTGGAACATGTAAACATTAAAATTCATATAAAACTAATGGAGAAGTAGACTAATAGTAACTGCATCAACTAACTAAATGAAACACTCTCCCATAACCATGCATATAACCCAAAAGGTGTATGCATGGGTTCAAGGATGACGACGTGTGACTTCCTTTCTATCCTTAAATGATCCTTGATGCAAATATAAGCCATTGAATGCATGGGACTAGCCAAGGCCCAACTTATTGGATTCCTTAAGGAAATGCATGAAACATTTAACTAAAATCATGTAAATCTTAACATCAAGATCTCATTAAAATAACCAAGAAACATTCATATTTAAACAAGTGACCATTCATGAGCAACACTCATGTTTTATGGGTGATTTCATTCACAATTAAGACAGATTTAATTATTCAAATCAAACTAGAGCAAGTTGAACAATTAATGGATTTTATTGAATCAAAAGTTACACAGAGTAGTGCACATTTACATGTGCTGAAGCAACAAAGGTGTGCACTCTTCTAGTTAGAGAATCTCAATCAAAACCACCTTAAGCTACCTACAATTCAGAGCCAGTCTCTCTAGCATCATGCATGGAATCCATGAGAGGAATGATCAAAAGCCGTAAAATTGGAAAGAAATCACCTAGATGTAGATCTAGAGCGAAGTGAAGATAAAAGAGCTAAAAAAGAAGCGTAATGAGACTCAAGGTAGCTTTTCCTTGGCTATCACTTCAAGAGGAAAGAAACCTTGGATTTAGGAAGAACAAATAGAGATGGGTAATAAAAGGACATGACAAGTTGAAAAAAAAAGAAGAAGAATCACCATGCATAAACAATAGATCTCAAGGAAAACAGTAAAGTGACAAACATGAACACAAGCTTGGGAAGAAATACCTCTTGATGGTTGATGCACTAAGGAATAAAGGCTATAGATGGCTTGGAGGTGTTGGATGCATCCAACTTCTAAGGAGAACATTTTGGTAACTATTTTAGTGTATTGGAAGGCATGGAAGAGAATTAAAGGAGGGAGGCGCCATATCTTTAGGTGCCTCCTTCCTTCTCCAAAGATGCTTAATGTGGAAGCCCTAGATGGGTTTTATAGGTGGTTGCCTTCTCCTCTTTTCTACGATATGATCCTAGGGTGGAGATGATTAAGCTAAAATGTAATGGTTGGGAATAATTTTAGGTAGATAGGTGGTTAGGAAAGAGAGGTAGAAGTGAGGAAAGATGAAGAGATGAGGGGAAAAAAGTGGAGTGAGGGGATTGGGTATGAGTTTTAGAAATTTGAAACTGTTTAAGTGGAAAGGTGGAAATTCGTAGTGGATTTGTGAGGTAAGGTGGAACGTGAGAAAAACATGGAAAAACATAAAAAATGAAGGGGTCTCTTTCTATTGGTCCACATGCTATTTTATCCTAGTATAATTTTCCTATGTTCTCTTCAAGATATCCCCATAATCCCAACGATAATTCTTTGGTTTTCCCTCCAACCATGGCCTTCCATGTAGCTTGGATTATATGGGTTTGATGGCTAACTTTGAAAGCTCCATTTGCTTGGCTTTATGATTAGCTTAGATGACTTTATTGGTTTAGCTAGATGGCTCAAATCCTTGGATTAGCTTCTTAGCTTGTCACCTTATTCATAGCTTGATTGTGGCTAAGTGGCTTAAGTGAAACCCATACAAAGGTGGTGGGCTTTGCAATCCTCTTGCATAGGCCCACATTGCCCACATTTAACTCCACTAATTGCATTTGTTGCTTGTCCTAAAGGTGATCTTGACCTATGATCTCATTTTGAATTAATGAATTTTGGGTCTTGACTTGATCTTTTGATCTTAATCTTCTATTTTCTTCTCGATTGATTTTGATCGTCGAATTACCATCTCACTTCCTACAAAAAAAGTTAAAAACTCTAATTAAATCTTTAAAAAAATGATTAATAGCATGCTTGACTCAGATTAGCCTATGGACCTACAAATATCAAATTTTTGAGTCACTAGGTAAAAAATACATGTATTATGAATTTTGGTCAAAAACCTTAATTTTTCCCTAAAAATTATAACACATGGGTAACGAATTGGATGGTTCTTATAAAAAATTGGACACTTATTAAACCCCTAATTATCATTTTACTAGTCCCAGGAAAAATATGTGAAAAATTATTTTACAAAAAATGGTACAAAGTGCCACTATCATAGGTACTCACCATTGCATTTAGCACATGCAACAAGCCCTTGAACCCCAAAGTTACCCCTAGTGGACAAGTTAGGCCTTGTAAAGGTTTGTAGTGTACATACCCACAAAATTTCTTCAGGTTAGGGGAGGAAAAATACAACACGACACAATAACACAACTTGAACTCTACACAGATGTAGCAGGTTAGGGTCGAGTTTTATCGTGTTCGTGTGATTTTTGGGTTGAACCAAAAATGATATGCAAAAAATCGTATCGTATTTGGGTTAAACCATGCTAACCCATTTCAGTCAAAACTTATTAACCCGCCGTGTTGACCTGTCTGACTCGTGACTTATTAACTCATCACGTTGACTCGTTTGACTTGCAACTACTAATCCGTTGGATTGACCTACCTGAATCCTAACCCATTTACATAATCGTGTTACACGAACCATGTCATGTTGACTCATTTAATAAATGGGTAATGTTCGACTCACGAGTTTTTGACATGATTATTAATCATGTCATGTTAATGTCGACCCATATACTCTAAGGGGTCAATTTCGACATGACCTAAACACGACCTACAAACACGATTTACCACCCCTACCTAAGGTTGAAAATTTCACATGTCCTAGCCTATAGTGCCGCACAGAGTCCCACACCTTATTGCAGAAAATCCATACTTTTGTTGTTGTTACCATTGCAAAAATTCGATCATCATTTAATACATACATCTTCCCATGCTTCCTCCCTCTAGCTATTGTTTCTCCAGATGTTGAGATCTTTCACAACAAAATCCAAGGAGCTGATTCCTCTGTTTTATCTCAAAGAATCATCATTCATTAGCACTCTACTTATTTTTCACAACTTAATGGTAATGACTAACCATTCTACAAATTATACACATACCAATGACATTTTACTCCAGCTATTTCTCACAATGCATGTGTGTGTGTACAACCACATATGTCATGACTTCTAATTTGATATGCTTAAATTCCTTTGAAAATATGTTTTGACCTCAAATCCTCATGGCTAAACTCTCAAAAGTGGATTTCTCAGATAATGGATTGAACATATTTCTCTCATTATGTCATCGAATCCAATAAGTTAATGGTCCACATAAATTTCTAAGTACTAAAGAGACAAAGGAAAGTGATCCCTAAGAATGGATGTCATCACCAAGAATAGTAGGGGTAGTTTGCCTTAATTCCTTATTTTTATATCTTCATTAAGGCTATGTTCCACGTAAGATTCATAGGTCTTTAAATGGGACTAAATATAGGTTTGGGACATGTTCAGAAAAGAAAGGTATAATGGTTTTCAAAGGTTCAAAATTGAGTTGAGGTCTTCTTTCGATTATTAGAAAATTGATCCTTAACTATACTGAAGTGAATATCTGTTGTATTCTTATCCATTTATTTCAATATTTCCCCTTTATTTTTTATATTTCTTTTTTTCACTTTTCTTTTTCTTTTGAGTCTTTGAAAGAAAGACTTTCTGAGTTTTTCACTTCTCTAACTTTTTTTTTTTTTTTTTTTCCTTTTTCTTCTAACTCTACTCATTTTTGAAATGGGTAATGGTTATTTATCTACTCATTTTAGGTTTAAGAAAGGAAAGGCTTAATACCAAGCTCAAGAGCCTGACTAGTGGTATACTATATCGGGTAGGTTATATATCTCTGAGCAAAACAAGGATGGCCTTTATCATTCCCTAGGTTTCTTAATGCCTATCAAATTCAATAAATTTTCTGGAAAAAAAAGCTATTACTACTACTTACTGTTGGCAGTTAAACAAAACAAGGATAACAAGATCATAGTAACTATGTACACCGATGAAACTATGGACTTACTTATAACTCTCTAAAAGAAGATAGTCTCTAAACTTCATTGGTCTCCTCAGGGTCTTTAACTCATATCTCCCTATTTGTTGTGCTAGTGTGTTGTGTGTAAATATTTTTGGAGAATTAACCTTTATAAAATGCTTAAATGCATGAATAATATGAAAAAATTTCCATATGCACTTCCATTAAGAGGGTAAAATAGTAGAATTACTAAGTTTTGAAAATTTATTTCTCATCATAGTTAGGGAACCCAACCTCAAAAACTTTTAAATTTTTTATTTTTATTTTTTCAAAAATCCAAATCTCTTTATACATCTACACCCCCAACGTGAATAAAACACTGTCACAAATGTTTGAAAACATAGGACCTTATAAGAAAATGTAAAGATGTAGAAGACTGATATTTGAAAAACATCTGGGTGGCCTCCCAGGGAGCGTTGAGTTTTATGTCTTTAACCAAACATAATGATGAGTGCAAGGACTATGATCTGCAAGGTTCCTAGAGGATTCTAAGGTGGGTCATGATAATGAGTGCCTCTAATAGTGTCTCTTCGATCTCAGGGTTAAGCAGTTTGAGGAAAGGTTTTAACCTTTGACCTTTTACTTTTTGGATCTCACCATCCTTCTCAATCTTGACGGCCCTATAAGGATATACTTCGAGTATAATATAAGGTTCAGTCCATTGAGATTTGAGTTTTCCTAGAAAGAGATGCAATATAGAATTATACAACGAGACCTTTTTTTATGTATGAAGGATTTCCTTAAGATTTGGTGATCATGGTTAACCTACATCTGGTCTTTGTATAATCGGGTAGAATCATATTCATCCTTTCTCAATTCTTTTAACTCATTAAGTTGGAGTTTTTGGTAGATGCTAATGGCTTCTAATTCGAAATTGAGCTTCTTGATACCCAATATGCCTTGTGTTTTAGCTCCACTAGTAAGTGGCAGGCCTTTTCATAGACTAAGCCGTGGGGTAACGTGCCTATTGGGGTTTTATAGGCTATGTGATATGCTCACAAAGCATCATTGAGTCTCATAGACTAGTTTCTCATACTTGGATTGACAATCTTCTCTAGGATACACTTAATTTCCCTATTACATACCTCTACTTGCTCACTGGTTTGCAGGTGGTATGAGGTAGCTATCCTATGGTTGAAACCATACTTTTTTATTTGATTTTCAAACACTTTATTTCAAAAGTATTTTACCCCATCACTGATTATGACACATGGAGTACCAAACCTTGCAAAAATATTTTCCTTTAGAAATCTTACCACTACCTTATGGTCATTGGCTTTGCAAGGTACAACCTCACCCACTTGGACACATAGTCCACTCCAATTAGGATGTATAAATTTCTAAAAGAATTAGGAAAGGTTCCCATGAAATTTATGCCCCAAATGTGGAACCATTCTACAACAAGGATTGGGTTTGAGGGCATCATATGTCTCCTCCCTAGACTTCCTAACTTTTGGAACCTCACACATGCTATGTAGTAAGCACGTAAATCTTTAAAAATGGTGGGCCAATAAAAACCACATTACAAAATTTTTGTAGCTATCTTTCTAGACCTAAAATGGCCCTACATGCATGATCATGATAGAAGGAGATTATCTTTCTAAGTTCACTATTTGGTTCACATCTCCTTGTCACTTGATCAGGACATTACTTGAATATGTATGGATCATTCCAAGAAAAATATTTAACCTTAGTTAAAAATCTCTTCCTTTCTTGTTTGGTCCAATGAATGGCATTTGTCCTGCAACAAGGTAATTTATTTTATCACCATACCAAGGTAACTGGGAAATGTGCAGTAACTATTCATTTGGAGAGAATTCAATTATAGGCATATTATCTCTAGTGTGCTCCACCACTAGTTTGGATAAGTGGTCTACTACTGAATTTTCATAACCTTTCTTGTCCTAAATTTTTAAGTCAAATTCTTATAGCAGTAATGTCCACTTCCTTTTTGGAAAGCAGGTAGTTTAAAGCCTCATGATCCATGTATACTATAATTTTAAACCCTAACAAGTAAGATATAGTCGTATCTAGTCCAAATACTACAGCTAATAACTCTTTTTCTATGGGCAAATAGTTGAGTTATGCATCATTTAGTATTTTACTAGCATGGTATATAACATGGGGAAGTTTACCTATGCATTTCCCCAAAATAGCTCCAATAGCATAATCCAACGCGTCATGCATTATCTCGAATGGTGCACTCCAATCAAGTGGTCGGATAATGGGTGCAGAGGTCAACATGGTCTTTAACTACTCAAATACTTTCTTATAGCTCTCATCAAATTCAAAGGTGGCCTCCTTTGTTAGTAAATAACAAAAGGGCTTGGAAATTTTGCTGAAGTCAATGATGAATCTTTTGTACAAACCAGCATGTCTTAAAAAAGGGCACATTTCTTTCATTGCCCTTGGTGGAGGAAGGTTGGCTATTAAATATACTTTAGCCTTATCTACCTCTATCCCATTGTGTGACATAATGTGGCCTAAAACCATCCTACTTTATGCCATAAAAATGGAACTTTTCCCACTTTAATACTAGATTCTTCACTAGACACGTTGCAAGAACTAACTTCAAATGGTGCATGCACTCACCAAAAGAAGACCCAAATACTAATAACTCATCCATGAACATCAAGAAAAACCTTTCTATCGTATAAAAAAAGATACTCAACATACACTTCTAAAAAGGAGCATTACAAAGCCAAAAGGCATACGTCAATAAACAGAGGTCCCAAAAGGGTAGGCGAAGTTGGTCTTCTCTTGATCCTCATGTGTTATAGAAACCTAGTTATAACCGGAATATCCATATAGAAAACAATAATAACTATGCTTGGCTAACCTCTCAAGCATTTGGTCAATAAAAGGTAGAGAAAAGTGGTATTTTCTTGTAATCATGTTCAATTTTTGGTAGTCAATGCAAACTTAGACACCTAGTGGTCATGCAGGTGGGTACAAATTCATTAACCTAAGATTTCTTGGGTACAACTTGAATGGGGTTGACCTGTGTTGTCAAAGATGGGATATATAACGCAAACATCTAGAAGCTTAAGCACGTCATCTTTGACTACATCCTTCATATGGGAATTCAATTGTCTTTGAGTTTCTATGGAGGGTTTTGCATTTTCTTCTAGGTGTATTCTATGCATGCACACAATTGGACTAGTCTTTTTTATGTCGACTATGATCCACTGTAGAGCAGCTTTATGTTCCTTAAGAACATTAAGTAAATTTCCTTCTTGTTCTTTGTCTGGATCTAATGATATTATAACAGGTAAGGTTTTATCTAGTCCTAAATAAGAGTACTTAAGATTATTAGGCAAGGGTTTTAGGGTTAGAGACCGTGGTTGCTATATGGAGGTTATTAGGACAGACTCTAAAGGAGTGAGTGGCACCACAATAGGGCCCCACTTGGAGGTATCCATGATTCGAGCAGCCTCTAAAAGGTTTTTCACCTCCTCCATAGGCTTGTCTATATCAAGATCTCTATTATAATGCATGAGACAAGCCTCTAGTTGTTAGAGATGAAAGATAGAGGATGAATGTTGTGAATTAGACTCTTGATCAAATTCACTTCACAATAATAATATAGGTCTAAATGTTATTGGTCGGCATTAAAGACATTAAGCCTAACTTTCATATTACCGAATGACAAGTTCATTACACCATTCTTGTAGTTAATGGCATTGGATGTCGCCAAGAATGGACATCAAAGTATAACTAGAATCTGACTGCTAGGATCAAATACAGGATGGTGTCTTGTACAATGAAATCAACCAAGTAATAAAACTACTCCACCTATATCAACACATCTTCAACCAAACCATAGAGTGTCTTCACTAATCTATCCACTAATTACAATGTAGTAGTGGTTGGTTTAAGCTCATCGTGCCTTAGTTGCTCATAGATAGAGTATGGTAATAAGTTAACACTAGCCCCTAGGTCAAGCAGTGCCCTATATATGATATTGTCTCCACTAATGCATGAAATTATAAGACACCCTATGTCTATAAACTTCAGTGGGGTCTTGGGTTATATAAAAAAGCTCACTTGCTTGGTGAGGAAAGCCTTCTTTTGTACATTTAGCTTTCTCTTTCTAGTGTAGGGTTCTTTCAAGAACTTGGAATGAGTGGGGACATCTTTAATTGCATTGAACAATGGAATGTTAATTTGGACATATTTAAATACATCCATAAGCTCATTGAACTTTTATCCCTTTCTAGACTGCCCTACTTTGTTATCTACATGATGGTTGCTCTTAAAGGTCTTTATGGACTTGGCATGGTCATGAGGGTTATGGTTTTGAAAACTTGACCTTATCTCAAATTGACCCTAAGGGTTAGGGATGGGCTGATTAGGGAATTGACCCTTTCCTCTATCTTGCAATGTAGCTGATAATTGGCTAACTTGCATCTCTAACTTGGCTATGGCTTGAGAGTTAACATTTTGCATTTGATGTAGAGCCTTGTCAGTGTCTTCAATTTTTTATTTTTTTTATAAAGATCTTTCAATAAGGGCCTAAATTTTTTCCTCAAAGGATGGTTTCTTTGGTTGATGAGGGTGGTGGAAGCTAGGTGGCTGCAGAGGAACTGTAGCTCTAGGAAAGTTTTGGTTAGGGGGTTCACAGATGGTCCCCCTAGTAGCTATTCTTTGACCATAAACAATTTGGATGTCTAGCCCATGCAAGATTATAAGTCCCAGAATATGGGATGTTACTAGTATTGCAATATGCATTTAATGCATTCACTTGTTCAACTAGATAATCATTAAGCACTCTATTTGATGGATAGGATGTGGTCATATGGATTGGGCTGGAAGCACAAACCTCTTGTGGAGGTTTAATAGATGTGGTAGCCATGAGGGATTAAAATATTTTTTCAAGTTTGTCCGCTCTTGCATCATACTTATCCATCTTTTCAAATATATGTCGAGCTCATGGGTTAGATCTATATGCATTTTGATCTCATATAGACCCCCTTTCTTTGGTGGCTGGTGGTTTCTCTCTCTTCTATTGGAGTAATCCCATTGCTAGGAATTATCTGCCAATGTCTAAAAGAATTCCAAGGCTTCACTCTCATCTTTTAGCATGAGGTCCCCTCTACTTGTGGCATCTACCATTTGTCTATTTTGAGGCGTTAATTCCTCATAAAAGTATTGAAGCTGCTGCCATTTCTCAAATCCATGATGAGGGCATTTTTGCAATAGTTCATTCCACAATTCCCAATATTCATAATATTGTTCATCATCCCTGTGTTGGAAATTGATATTTTCATGATGAAGGACTTTTATTTTGTGAACGAGGAAGAATTTGTTCAAAAACTTCCTAGATAATTAGTCCCATGTATTTATGGAACATACCTCCAAGGAATTGAGCCATGACTTAGCTTTATCCTCAAGTGAGAATGGGAATAACCTAAGTATAATTGCATCATCTAAATTTTCTTAAAACTTAAATGGTACCCAAATATCAAGGAACTTAGTGATATGTAGGTAAGGATCTTCTTGCTCTTAATAATAAAAAGTGAGGAGTAATTGTATGACTCCTAGCTTTAAGTCAAAGTGGTCTACATTTGTTGGGAAAGAGTTATGCATGAGGGGGTATTGAGCTAGAGTGGCACATAAAAATCTCTAATAGATTTGTGCTCGACTTCTCCCGGTTGTTCAGCCATCGGGATTGGAACTTGATTTCTTTCCCCTTGCCTAAGGTTGCATTTAATATCTATGTCGAATGGTGCTAACTCTAAGTTCTGAGATAGACACCCTTGCATAAATTATCCTAATTCCTAAGTGTCTTAACTATATGCTAGCTCTAAGTGATTCACAATCAAATCCTAGTAATAACTAATTGAGCAATGTCTTGATTATCTTTTCTTACTGCATAAGTGATAACTTATCAGACCTAGATCTAGACAGCTTCTCCTTTTATCCAGATTTGATTATTGCTTACTAGTTAGGTTCTACTCTAAAGTAGTTAATAGAATCCTCGTGTCATGAGTCATTTAGGCCTCAACTAACACCAACAGAAGGCATGAGAAAATCACTTGGATTTTAAGACACCCACTATGACCACCATGCTCAAAAGCCACTGGAGTGAGAATAGATCGTGTCCTTCTAAAAGGATCCTATGAGTTCAATACCCTAAGTCTCTCTCTATTTGACTTTAATATAACTTTTAAGGATTGTGATCTCTACATACAAGGTTGTTGATTGATTCCTAGGTGGGCCAAGGAGCTTGTAATAAAATCCAATCCTTATCTTATAAGGGTTTCTGTGGGGCCCTTACTAGCATTATTTTCTATTCCACCATAAAGCTATAAACATGCAAAGTAGAATAAAAATCAAACTAATGCCAACTTGTATGCTACTTAACAAAAGGTCAGTCACCTTAACAGATGGAACACTATAACCATGTAGCATATGCTTTGGTTGTAGCCTAGCTTAGGCTAACCTTTGTTAAATAGGTGCTTGAACTAATACAACTATCCCGAGTATTATGTAGCAGTAATCAATGCGTGACCATAATTTATATGATTTATTCTACCATCACAATTGTAAATCTATGCTAAATGCAGTTTATCCTAAAAATTAAAATTTGGGTAAGGATTACATACAATGAGGGTTTGATGGTGATCATGTGTGGGCTACCATACCCTACACTTGTCCTATATTATTACAACTCATTTAAAAATTTAATTTAATTAAAATTAAAATTAAAATTACAATGGGCCACACTACAATTTCACTTAAATCTTAATCTAGGAAAGTAATAAAAACATAATCTATGTTGATGAAGACATGGCCCATAGGATCACCAACGCTGTGTTGCTAATTTTCCTAGCATAAAAATCAAGTAATTGGTCAATATGAGGAAAATAGGAAATAAATGCAAAACCCTAAACTAATGCATCTTAAACCTAGACTAGAGGTAAATAATCTAAAGATAATATAGTCACCGACACAAAATGGTGTGACTCCCTGGTAATAGCGCCAAAAACTTATTGTGATTTTAAGTGTAATTTCATAAGGGCAAGAACCAATTGTAGTAATTCATGAGAGGAGGTCGATCCCATGAGCAATCAAATAGATGTGATACTAGTGGTCCCTACTTAAATTATCTCACCTAGCCAAATTAAGATCTTTCCTAAACACACTTTGTAAAAATAAAACTTCCATAAATGAAATTAAACTTTCTAAGATTGAAATTAGAAACTCTCTAAGCTAATTCTCAACTAATGAATCAATCAAATGGAGTAATAAACTCAGCTAACAATCATGCACATGACACCAAAGGGTGGTGCATATGGATCATAGGATGAAAGGATTACAAGATGTTTATAATGAAAACTAAGAGCATGTAATCTTAGTGAATATATGGTAACTATCTAATTGGAACATGTAAACATTAGAATGCATAGAAATCTAATGGTGAACTAAACTAATAGCAAGTGCATCAAATAACTAATGAAAGACTCTCCCATAACCATGCGTCTGACCCAAAAGGTGTATGCATGGTTCAAGGATGATGGTGTATGACTTTTTTGCTATCTCTAAATGATCCTTGATGCAAATAGAAAACCATGGGATACATGGGAATAGCCAAGGCACAAGTTGTAGGACTCCTTAAGGAAAGAATGTATGAAACATTTAACTAAAGCATGTAACCTTGCGTGTAAATCTTAACGTCAAGATCTTATTAAAATAACCATGAAACATTTAGATTTAAAAAAAGTGATCGTTCATGAACAACACTCATGGTTTATGGGTGATTCCATTCACAACTAAGAGAGCTTTAATCATTCAAATAAAACTAGAGCAAGTTGAACAGTTAGTGGATTTTATTGAATCAAAAGTTACACATAGAGTAGTGTGCATGTACTTGTGTTGAAGTAATGTAAAGGTGTGTACTCTTGTAATTAAAAATCTCAGTCAAAACCACCTTAAGCTACCTACAATTTAGTGCTAATCTCTCTAGCATCATGCGTGGAACCCATGAGAGAAAATAAGTGACTAAATGTTGTAAAATTGGAACGAAAATCACCTAGATGTAGATCTAGAACAAAGTGAAGATAAAATAGTTAAGAAAGAAGAGTAATGAGACTCAAGGTAGCTTTCCCTTGGCTGTCACTTCAAGAGGAAAGAAACCTTGGATCTAGGATGAACAAATAGAGATGGGTAACAAAGGATATGGAAAATTGAAAAGCAAATAAGAAGAATCACCACATATAAACAATAGAACTCGTGCAAAACACTAAAGCAACAAACATGAACACAAGCTTAGGAAGAACTACCTCTTGATGAGTGATGCACCAAGGAAGAAAGGCTGGAGATGGCTTGGAGGTATTGGACGCATCCAACTTCTAAGGAGAACATATTGATATTTGTTTTAGAGTATTGAGAAGCACGGAAGAGAATTCAAGGAGGGAGGCGCCACTTTTTAGAAGATAAATCATGGAATACTTTATTTGTTCATATATGAATGTTATGAAGTACATATTTACACCTTTGGCATAGTAGTTCCCAAGTCACACACATCACTATGCACAAGTCCTAGGGTTTTTTACATTCTTTCTCTTGATTTGAAAGGTTTTCTAGCAAATTTTGATTCAACAACTTTGACAAATTTTTTTTTCATGTGTGACTAATACATTGTGTATCAATCCTAGGTTCATCATTCTCTTAAGTGATTGTGAGTTCATGTGTCCTAGCCTACCTTGACACATATCATATGATTCAATAATAGAAGGACATACTTTATTAATTCCACTTATTGATACATTTGGTTAAAGAGACATTCATAAGCATAACCATTCCCAATGAATATCTCACCCTTAGTGAGGGTAAAATTAGTAAATATAAAGACCAACTCATAATTATACTTATTTAATTGATAGCTAAAGATTCGCTTCTTTCCAACTTTCAGAACATGGAACATTAGGTGAAAAGTGAGTACCTTACTAAAAGTTAGTTTTAGGTCAATCTTCTATTTTCCCAAGACTATGGCCATTGAGGAGATCCCCATGAAAGCTACTTGCTTTCATTAGCTTTAGTAGTGGAAAACACACTTTGATTAAAGAAGACATGAACAATAGCACCGGTATCCACCCACCAATCACTCACATTGCAGACCATGTTTACTTCATGATTTATAATTGTGAACATTTTCATTTCAATATCATGTTTAACAATTTTGAATTCATCCATGTTGGCCTAAGGAGTAGGCTTAGGTTGATAATTGACTCTAGATTGTGAATTTTCTTTCTTGTTGCATTGTGGACACTGTTTTGCATAGTGGGCCAAATTTCCATATACTAAGCACTCACCTTTCTTCTTATCCTTCAAATGGTAGTGGTTACCCTTGGTTTTCATGTTTTGGCTAGAACTCTTGAACTTTCTAGGATTTTTCTTCTCGAAAGACTCTATAAGGTTGCCTTTAGACATAAGGGTAGACTCTACCATTTTGGCTATTGATCCTATTTATTCTTCAATCCTAAGTGATAAGTAGTCAATTTTGTATAAAAAGCGTGTAATTTGTAGTTCATGTGTTATAAATTATAGGGGATTATCCTAAAAAATTTACAAAATTCATGACACATGCATTTCTGAACGAATAATTCTAAAGTTTAATATCTTGTAGGTTTAGAAGCTAATCTAGACTAAGTATATGAATTGTCATAAAGTTTTAGAAATTAATTAGGATGTTTGATCTTTTGTCAGTATTGAAAGGATAATCCAACAATCAAGATTGCTTTAGATCAGAATCAATGATCCAAAATAACTTAGAGACCTAGGACTTGATTTTACATCAATTTTAAAGTTCAAACAAGGGTCAACATCATTGCAAGGTAAGCATATGAGTTTTAGAGGCAATTGGAAGAAGATAAGGTGACTAGAATGCACCTGTGCAAAATCCATGCAATTCCACCACTTTTGCATGAGATTTGGAGCCATGCAAACCACCTAGACCACATAAGTCATGATAGAGGAAGACAAGCCATGTGAGCCATGAAGCCAAGCGTTTAAGCCAAGAAACCACCAAGCTATTGAAGCCATCAAAAGAAGTTAATAAAGCCACTTAAGCCATAGCCACATGGGACCACATGATTGGTGGAGTTTGCAAGCAATTATTCCCTGCAAAAATAGTGAAATTCAAGAGGACTATTAGAAGGAAACATGGTGATTATCACATGAGAAGATATGCATGCAAGTGTGCACCAATAGAAAAAGAGTTTTCATTCTAATTTTCTCTCTTTCTCTCTCCAATCTCTCCCTATCTTTCAATGTATTTCACTTAGAGGGAGATCATGCATGTGTCATGTGATCTCCCCTTCTAGAGAACTCCATGCCAAGTCCTAATCTTGCCTACTATCTCCTCTTCCAAGACAACTTTTCTAAGTGCCTACTTCCCATTCCTAAATTCCCACGCCTCATTTCTTAAGTCACTTCATGATATTCTACCTTCTTTGGTTTTCAATGATTTTCCACTTTCTAAAACATCTTCACTTCTGAATTCCCATGGTTATCTTATCTCCATTTCTTATCTTATCTTTTCCATTGCCTTAAGATAGACTCTTATCATTTTTAGAAGGTGTAACCATCTATAAAACACCTAGGTATCCCATGCACCAAACACAGGGTGAAGACACCTCTTTTCCTAAAAAGGTGGTGCCTCTCGCTTACTCTTTTCCTAGGGTTTTCAATGTCTTCTCCATGCTTACTACTCCACACCTCCTCCTTCTAGATGTAAAGCCTTTTCCAAGTTGGTTTCTTTTCATATTTTCTTTCCTTGTTGCCATACTTTACTTTCTTTGATTCATAAGCATAGTTCTAGGTTATTTCCTTGTTGATTTGCTAAGGTTTTGCTCTAGTTTTCTTTGATCCAAGGCCAACTATCTCTTATAGTGACATTCAAGAGATAGTAGCATTTGAATCATCTTTGTTTCCCTTTAATTGCTTATCTTGTTCTAACCTTTGCTTTGGATCATCTTGCTTTCAATCCATTTTTTTTATTCTCCTTTGAGATTCACACGCATGCACCTAGAGATTGTTGGACTGCTTAAAGATTAAATTCCAAATTTCTTATTTCATGCTTTGAACATTGAGCACCCTTTTTCTACAAGTTTCCAATTTGAATATTCAATGTATATGGCACTACAAGTTTGTAATCTTTTCAATACAATGAACATTGTTTCTCTCTTAGCATCATGCATGTGACGACTCGGGTTTTTCAAAACAATTTTTCGCATTTATTTTCAAAAGGTGGATGGCCAAAATTGTAGAAATCCAAAACAGCAAAAAATGCTTTCTTTGAAATTCATTTAAAAAATCCCCGATGTCAATTTCATTCTCATACTATATATAATTATATAGTTTGTTTATAAAATAAGTGTGCATTTCATGAAAATAGGACCCATCTAGTGGTTCACTTACACATCCCCTACAAACATTATTTTAAATTTCCAAAGTCCACAATCCAAATGATACTAAATAAGCAATATAAGAATTGAAATAAAACTCATACCTGACAGTGGTCTGCCTACCAGTATCAACATATCACATCCATTTACTCATATCTATTTGTCTTTGAGATATTGTAAACATTCAAGAGACGTATTAACTTAAAATTAAAGTAAACACATATAATTTTATAATCATCAGACAAATCAACATCTTAAAATTTCTTATTGCATGAATTAATCCTAACATCATAAATCACAATTTATAAGATAAGCATATTAGGCATATTCTCATGTTAAAATCTCTATAACATGTTTCTCATAGAAATATATATATATATATATATCTACATACTATACCAGCTGCAGATTAATATAATCTATCAAAATGTGAGTATCATGTATCATAATATCAAATCCCATAAATTTACAGGGTTAATATCCATACCCCTTTACAATCAGGGGTTCATAATAATCCATCCTCTACTCGAATACATATATAGTATTAACTAGTATCATAATATGTCTGCCTTTTGCTAGTAAGTAGTACACACAAATAATATACCGCTTCCACTAGCTCGTTAGTCCACAGTCCCACCTCAAGGAGCGTCCTCTATTAGCTCATTAGCCTCTCACACCCCACCTTAGGGAAACGTCCTAATATATATCTCTCACTTCCACTAGCCTGTCAGTCTATAGGCCCGCCTTTGGGAGAATCTCTCCACTAGCCCATCAACCTCTTCAGACCCGCCTTAGGGAAGTGCCTTCACTAGTCCGTCAGCCCATAGCCCGCCTTAGGAAGTATCTCCACTAGCCCATTAGCCTGTAGGCTCCCCTCAGGGAATATTCAATACTCATAATAATAATAATAATAATAATAATAATAATAATAATAATAATAATAATAATAACTGGCTATATATGCCTATATATATATATCTCACTTCCTCTAACCTTTTAGTCTGTAGTCCCACCTTAGGGAGCATTTCTCCACTAGCCCGTCAGCCTCATCAAACCCACCTCAGGGAAGTGCCTCCACTAGCCCATCAGTCCGTAAGCCCGCCTCAGGGAGCATCCTCCACTAGCCTATCAGCCTAATCATACCCGCCCCAGGGAGGTCTCTCCACGAGCCCACCAATCTCACGGGCCCGCCTCAAGGAGCGTACTCCACTAGCCCGTCAGCCCATAGATCCGCCTCAAGGAGATGTCAATACCAACAACAATCATATCATTATATATAATGTGTCCATATACATATTTATATGTATGTACCATATGTACATCTACAGTCCATGGCCATAATCCGCCACCTCTCTTTAAGATGAATAATATATCAAGGATAATATTTAATCCTTTTTAAATTTTCCATAATGATCACATAAGATACATGGAATTACCTTCAATTTCAAATGCATACTAATAATAATTATTCAAGACATATTTCATATGAAATCTCAAAACAATGCCTCATATTTAAGAACTTTAAATCACTAATTCATAGTAATTCCATGGTTTGCATAAATAAAATTATCAATTTCATAATAGGGAATATGATGATGTATCAAATACTTATCTTAATATGTAAACAAGTATGTACTCTTAAAGATCCCTTACCTCTTATGAAGAATTCACCAATTTTACTAGTTGATCGACTTGTGTGCGTTATCTCTAATATCCATGTTGGTCAAATCCTCATTTCTCACTCGAATACTCCAAACCAACTAATCATTAGTAATTCCAACTAAATAATATCATTAAATAAGTTAAATAGTGGGGATCATAGGATTTGATCCAAATCCATACCTGAAACCATCGGTTGATCCTAGCTGTTGATCAAGATCGATGAAATTATCTCTAATACATACTTTTGAATCAAAATCACTTGTATGGATCTTAATATACACTCTATGAGGATAATACTAGACTGTTCAGATTGAAAAAACAAAGTCAGATCATCACAGATGAAATGATCAGACCTCTGATCAAAGGTCTGGTAAATTGAATGGTTGGATCTTCCTTGACTGAAAATTGGGAAGATAGGTTTTGTTCCTCACATTACAAGGATAGTGAGAGTACTTTGGATTTTCAAAACTCTTCTTAGATTGATCAGAATCCAGGTTTAAAGTTCAAGGTTAAAACAGGGTTCACCGAGTCCACTCGTTCCTCCAAACGAGTGGGGGGCGAGTTGATTCAGCAGGTGAACTCATGTTCAACTCTCCTGAAGTGTGAGATGCCAGTAAAAGGAGGAAGAGGGTGGTGATGGTTATTGTCTGGTTTCCAGTCCCGATCACTGCCTGATCCCAGCCTAGACAGGAAGATAGAGAGGGATGAACAGGGGGATAGTGGAACTCAGCACCTGTCGGCCAACCCCAGGGCATGGCCATGTCGGCATCAAGGAGGGTTTTGGTTGCCCTCTTCACCGGTATCCCTAATCTAGCAAAACAGTCATGAGTAGGAGGAATTGAGTGATCGGACTAGAGGGGCTTTGCTAGTGGCTTGCTCCAGTAGGGGTGAACATCAGAGATCAAGAAAGGGTTTTCACTAGTAAGAGGAAATGACCTGGGCACTGCTGATTCTGCAGCGGCAAAACCCAAGAGGGGTTTTTGGTCATCCCAGGGTTGATGGAGATGGTGTTTTTCTAGGGAAACGTCGTTGCGCCCAATGAGAGAAATGGGTCATCGATGTCGGAGAGAGGGTGGCTTGTCGGAGACAACAAAAAACCCGACAAGGGTTTCCATCAGGTAAACTGCAAATGGGTTATTTCACCGAAGCCAAAGGAGAAGGATCTGTCAGTGCTGGAAAAACTGGGATCTACCCAAGAAGAGTGTGCGCATTGGTGAATAGAGCTAAGATGATAGAGGGCTTGGGGTCGAGCCCACTGGCCACCCTTGGGTTGGCCAAGCCCAGTTGATTGGAGGAGTGGCTAATCAGGAGCTATGTTGGATTTTTCCTATGCAGTTCAAAATTCAATTTTTTAGTTACTTTAAATATTTTCTTAAAAGCAAATTCATAATGATTTTAGCTTTATTCATTATTGGTCTTCACACTCAATTACCATTGACCGAAGTTTACCTTTTTGGAACCCATACAAAAGTGAAATTCCTAATTTGCCCCTATTTAATTCAGTTAAAATGTAAAAATTGAGAAAAATACAAAATTTTTGTCCAATCTCTAATTTCAACAAACTTAGTGTCATTGAATTCTTATCGACGCTTACAATCTAAATTTGATAGTTTCAAGTCGAAATTTCGGGTTCCAAAGGAGTCACCTTTATAGAATTCAATTTTACACAAAATTCAGTTTCTGATTTCATTTCCATTACAAATGAAATATCATCTATAGTAAATGGCTCAAAATTTAGGGTCATTACAATGCACACCTTTCTTGCTTGATTCCAATGTTTAAATTCTATTAAATCTTGTGTGTTATGCTTATTTTCCACATAGATTCTTCATTTGAAATTCCATGAGCATCTTTCTTAATTAAGTTATGCATACAGTTTCTCTTAATGTCCATGTGTACACATCCATAACCTATGCACACCATGCCTAGTTATACATGCTATCTTTCCATTATGTGTTTTATGCACACCCATCTAGTTTTTTGGGCACACTTTTGATTTTTGTTTCTCTATTTTGACATGCTTTGAATTAGTGATTAGATATAGTTCAAGTTTAGGATTCCTTATTGTTTTTTTTGGTTAGTTTCTAGTTTTAGTATTAGCAATTTTTTATGTTTAGAAAGTTTCTTTAGTTTAAGTTTCTAATTTCATATGCTTTATTTCCTAGAATACATAAAATACAATCTTTGTTTTGCTAGGTTAAGTAGTCTAAGCAAGATCCAATTGCATTCAAATATGTGAGATTCCTCGTGGGATTGACCTCACCCTCCTACATTTACTACTTTGATTCATATGCTTGCCAGTATATTAAAAGCTACATCAAGTTTTTGGTAATTGGATCTTCCTAAAATTACTTAACCTAGCCAAAGAAAGATTGTATTTGATTTTAGTGGCTAAAATTGAGGAAACATTCTAAAATTAAACTATAGAAGCAACCATTTTAAATATAGAAATCTAAACTTGAATTACTTAATGTAATAAGCTTGTACACTAAAGAATCCAAAACCAACATGGTTTGTGTGAAGCTTAGATGGGTGTGCATGGAATTTCAAGCATGAACCAAAAAGAATTTGCAAGAAATAGCCTTGTTTTATGAAAGAACATTATTACAACATAGTGTGCGTCCTTCATATATACTTAGAAACAATACAAGCAATGTGCACTCTAATCAAAGATCTAAAAATATCCAAATAACTTGTCTTCAATCTTCTCTAATGTAATCCAAAAATCATTAACCAAGCTAGCATGTGTGTGAACCCCAACAGAGAATCAAAGAGAGAGCAAAAGATGGTGGGAACAAATTCAAAAGATAAACAGAGATGGATAATACAAATCAAGCACTAGAATAAAGCAACCAAGGAAAAGAAACCAAGGATGATTCAAAGGTTTACTATCTCTTCACTATCACTAGAAGGGATAGCAACCTTGGATCAAAGAGAACTAAAGCAATGTAGAAAAGACTTAAGAACTAGACGAAAGATGTGTGATAGATTTGGAAGGGAAGGAGCAAGATGGAGGTGTGGAACACCCAAGCTTGAAGCCATGAAGCCCTAAAGAGCATCCAAGAAGGGAGGCGCCACTTTTTTAGAACAAAAGGTGTCTCCACCCATATGTTCTATGTGTTGAAATCCTTGGGTGATTTATAGATAGTTGTACTTTATATTTTTTTAACAATGGAAAGGAAATTTTTATTTCACTAATGAAATAATAACAAAGAATGATATACCTGAACAACTAAATAAAAACAAAGGAAATTATAAGTTAGGATGAAATCACCAAAAGATTCCTCCATGTCACTCGAAAGAATTCCTTGGTCAACTTCATTATCCAACTGTGATATACGTAAAACATTCATCTACAATGAACAAACAATTGTAATTTCAAAAAATTGGATTATTTTTATTATTATACCCTTCGTTACTTATCATGACTGAAATTTATTAAAAGTTGAATGACAGTGTGAGGAAAATGAGCCAAAATGAAGCTTATGTATAGTCTATAATCTAAGGATTGATGCTAATTAAAGGATGGATAGATCAACTATCCATGGGATTGTAAAAATAATTTTTCCTAGCAAAGGGAAGAGCTGTATTTTGAGTTTCGTGCAAATTGACCTTTTTATGGACACCTAGTTGACCCTCAATACCTCAACCATCAATTCTCTAGTTTGGATGGTGATGAGATGATGGCTGATCGACAATCGTTCTCCACGACTGTGTTCCCATACATTAGAACTACAAAAGCCTCGAAGTATAGATAAGATCAAAGGTGTTTTGGTGGGTCGATTTGAGGGAGGATCAACACATGGTGAAATAGTAGCTCATTGCTAAAAAATGGCAAGAAATCTACCTTCCCCAATGACCTTATATGACTAGGAATCATGCTAGGAGAAGTGTGATTGATGCTTAGTGTGTTCACAACATAAATAGTTATTCGTGTCAGTGAATCTGAAATGCTCGAGCAGAGGTAGGTGGATTAAGATTTGCCATCTTGAAAAGATTAAAAACTGATATATTTTCATAAGTATGAATTTATGCAGATGATGATTTACATGTGTATTGTCTTTTCTTACAAAATTATGAAAGCATGTGAAAATGTAGTTGATATTCAATGATACATTTATTTTTGACAAAATCATGAATTGGACAATTGAACTTAAACTTGAAAATTCCAACATTGCCCTACTTATGGTGCCCCAAATAAAAGATTATGAAATACTCGTTAGACTAAAACTTATATACA
Organism: Warburgia ugandensis; assembly: GCA_035236585.1. NCBI lineage: Eukaryota > Viridiplantae > Streptophyta > Magnoliopsida > Canellales > Canellaceae > Warburgia > Warburgia ugandensis. The sequence goes on along the minus strand of CP141132.1, from coordinate 58,348,386 downwards.
TATGCCTATTTATAGTGGATATTGTAACACTTTAAAACTTGGGTTAGCCTTAGATCACTTAGGATACCATTGTGCTCTGCAGGAAAACACTGAGAGCTTTAAATCATAACCTAACTTGTAAAGACTATTTTTGACTTAAAATAGTAAGAACATATAAATGCCCTATCATTCAAGTAAAAAACATGGGTGTTCGATCTCAGAGATCCATAAGAAAGTGTCCAACACGGACTCAACATGACATAGTGCAAAACTATCCTTGCATGACCAGCAGGATCACGTATAAGAGAACTTACCTTTTCATAAGACAAAATCCCCTCCAACTTGAGTATTGGGTCTTAAACTCAATGTAGGCTGACTCACAAATGAGTATAGATGATGTTAAACTGATCATAAGAAAAACTTGTTGTCAATGGACAAATATGTTAATAACACATGCGACGTTCAATATAAAGTATTCAACAACTAGAAGATAGAAGATTAATTAACAACATGAATAACTTGAGAAGGTGTAACTCCATTTCAATTAGCCATATTTGAGAACAACGAATGAACTAAAGTACATCATGAAAGAAAGATTGAGTAATAAAATAAGAACTTCAATCTCACATTACTCAAGGACATTAGCTAAGATAGAACTTGGATAACATGTTTACTATTATTAATAGAGACTTTACAATTGATCCTAATATAGTTCACTTCATTCTATGTATTTTTAGTTTTTCATAAGAATCATCGTATATAACCATTACAGTTAGATATATGGTTGAATTATGTGAAGCATTGGAAAGCACTACATTATACATAAGAGAGTAAATAATCATGAGTCATGAATAGAGAGTGGATGATTGAACTATTGTGTTCTCTTGAAATGAAATTACGGTTCTTGATTTTGAATATAAAGTGGATTATCAAACGAATGTGAATGGAATAGTCATGAGCTGTGTGCAAAGCATGAATGATTGACTCGTATTGTTTATGAAATGGATTTGGGATGCATGATTTTGAATATAAAGTGCATTACCAATTGAATGTGAATGCATGACTTAAAATTGTATGGAAACTATGTTTTATAGCTTGTTAATATTATGGATTGAAGGTTTTTAGACCTTGGAAATGAAAGAATTTGAATGGTTACCTAATTCGTTATTGTTCCACTAATATTTCTTATTAGTATCACTTCTGGCTTCGTGTGGAAGTGTGGGAAACTTGTGATATTTGGGTTTCAAGGTTTTTTCTTTTAGTCTCACATATGATAATAAGTAAGTAAGAAGGACATGTCGAATATGGTAAAAAGTCTACTACTTGTAGGACTTTGGTTTTGAAACTGCGATGATGCATGAATCATGGCACTATGTATAAAAAACCTTGCACTTTGACATCATTTGAGATTTCTCACTTATGCATGAGACGGTGTAAACTTGAACATTTCTATATTTCAAGTTATACTTGATTTAGAAAGTGATTTACTAATTTGTTAGAACACTCTTGGACTAGTTATAAGGGTTGTGAGGTTTTGATTTGATTTTAGGAAAAAGCCATTCGATAGTGGCTCGAGTGGGTAGACCCTGAGGCATGTGCTCAAAGAATAGTTGTGAGGCTTGAAGATGGTTCTGGGGTGTTGGTCTTTGTCTAGGAGCATTGGACATTGTGTGATGAGTGATTAATGTTCAAGAGTTCTCTATTGGTAGGATAGGTGTGCCAATGTCCTCGCGATAGGACTAAAAGGGTATCCCTATATGTATGCATAGGTAATGCATGATTTGATAAGAATGTTTTCAAAACATTGATCATTTTCCTTGTCAGAGCATCTTTTATTGTATTTTTCATTATCAAGGATTCATCGATCTAGATTTTACTTGAGAGTTGTATTTTGAGCAATTTTTTGACATCTTCATGTATCTTGTTAATTATGTTAGACTTGAAGTTATTGTTAAATTTAAACATACCTGTGATTATACATGCTCTATCAAAATCATGTAAGCGTAGTTCCTATCTACATTTATGCTATTAGACGATCACTCTCACCAATTGATTTTTTACATATGTATATGCTATTCTTTTGGAGTGATGGTGCTTACATGGTTTGGTTCACCAACATATTTGATTAATCAAGCATCGTTAATAGTTATGCATGATCATGTACTCAAGAATATATGGTTCATAAAGGAAAGTGGCTGAGAAGAATGCATGTGTACATTAATAATGAATAATCTTAAATTGTGTTATGAATTGAACCAAATGATTATGTGTATGTAGGAAAAGTATTCTTGTATGTCAAAATGTTCATGAAATGATAATGACATATGATTTCTAGGATATATAAGAAAAGTAATAATGTATTTATATATCCCAAACTCTAAAATGCATAGGATTTGTCAACTTATCTGTTTAGGAATTGTGAATTAATTTCATATAATGTATGATTTGGGAACTTATGATTTTAACTCGAGCATGTGTTTTTAGACATCATGATTCTCTTTAGAAATGAATAATTTCCAAATTGCATTGGTTATGAGAATCATGAAGTGCATGCCAAAATAGCAACCTTTTCCCACCAACACAAGCACAAGCTTATTGGGACATTGTAATTGTTTACAATGTATCATATTTGAAGAATTAGAGTACAAGGATGAACAGGTTGAGCTAAGGATGTGAAAGCAAATAAGGAGTGGTAATTATAGAAGATTGAGATTTTCAAAATCTGAGTGAGCCTTACCACTTGAAATTTAATTTGTGATCTATTAGATATTGTGAATGTATATTTAATTTAAAGTAGTAGACTCGTCTGTATTTAGTAGAATGTATTGTGATGTGGTTGTGATTGGAGGTTCTAGAATGTGATAAGTTGTATGTATTTGTTTTGAAAACAGTGAAAATTTATTTTTATGTTAATCAGGTGTTTTGAATCTCATGCTTTAAATGTGCATATGTCTAGAAAATAGAAAACTCAGCTAGATTTTCTATAGGAGTGAGATATTCATACACTGTAGAGTCCTGTGTTTATTAAAGAAAGGACACTCAAGATTTTTGGAAACAATTTTCAATCAACAAAATTTTGTGGTGCTTTATTTTCAAAAGGAATTTCAAACAAGTGGCTCTCATTTCAACAAGTATTATAAAAACTCGAGGTGTCACACCCCCACACTATCGCCAAACTTTGCATCTTCCAAACAACCACCTACTCTTGTTCTATCACTCAATAAGAGTCTAGGTTGTTTCCTAATAGGTACAACTCATAAGAAATATCTTACACCCAAAAATACATGTTTTCTACATGCAATACTAAGAGAGAGAAAGAGATTCTGAAAGGCTTGTACATGGAGAGATGAATGGATGGAATGATAGAGGATAGGATGAAAGTATAGAGGTATGAATTTCCCATTCTAATGATGAAGTGAATATTTTATATAAATAAAGTAAGTTGAAAAGAGATTAAGGCATGATAATAAAACTGAAATTTGGTGTGAAAAGGGGTGAATGGAAAAAGGGGTTAGACATGGAAATTTTTTTATGAAAATTTGTGGAGAGGTCACCTATGGGATGTAGGGCTTAATACATGAAATTTATAGTGAAAAATAATTATAAAAATGAAAAATAAAATAGTGGAGAAAGGTTAGAAACTTGGGTAGAAAGGATTGAAATAGGGTGTGAAAGGGACAAATGAATGCAAGGATATGGAATGAGTTTTAGGTTGATATTTTGGTAGTTGATAGAGGTGAGATGGAAGGCTAGGGGCTTGTTTTTTATGGTGAGATGAAGTGTAAAATAAAACTAAACAAAAAGATGAAACAAAAGAAGTATTTCTTACTTCTTCTCTTCTTCTTGGATGCTCCTTCCTTTAGAATGTTTTTTCCTTGTATTTCATTACTTTGTGTGGTCTTCTAAGGTTGAGAACTCCTCTTAGTTCTTCCTTCTTTCTTTTTCTCTTCTAGGTTGTATCGTAAGGGAATGGGGAAAGTCATTGAAAACCCCAGGAAAGCATGAAGGCAGCAACAATGTTTAGTTTAGATTGGGGTGTAGACATGCATTTTATGTGATTTTGAAAAAATAAAATAAAAATTTCTAATTTTTTTTGAGTTTTTAAGGTCAAGTTCCTTTAACGTGATGAGAACTGGGTTTTCCAAATCTTAGTATTTCTCTTACTTTAACTTTGCATATGGTTAATTCTATATTTTAAATATGTGCTAAAGTATTTATGAAGTTAAATATCAGAACACACAAAATGCATAGTCTAGACAGATAGATAATTATGATTTAAACACCTAGAGAAAAATTAGTGGAGACCTAAACCCAAGTGAGAACTAGAGATTATCATCTTTCTTTGGGTTATAAATAATTCTATAATTTCTTCAATGAACATTAACTTAGAAATATCCCAGTGTCTTTTGGTTTGGTCAATTTTACTAAGAATCATAACATCAATTGTAACTTTCTTTCTTGAGCATTTATGAATTTTATAGGTTTTAAAAAACCTAGGAAATGATATAGGCCAACCTTGTTTTAGGCTAGAGACATAAAGCCCATTGGGTCTATTATAACACTAGTTAAACCCTTTGAGCTTCCTAGTAAGCCTTTTCTTTTCAATACCATATCTACCTTTACCAAAAAACCCCAATTACATATCATTTACCTATCTTTCAAAAATAAATAGAGATCGTTGAAAATGTTCAAAAAGGACAAAATTCTAAGAAGTGAAAAATATCAAAATACATAGAAAAATCCTTTCCTTCAAAGAAATACAAAGTACAAAGAAAATTAAAAGAATTGTCAGAAGCAGAAAAGAAAAAGTCAAGAGAAAAGAAAAATACAAAAGATATTCACTTCAATACACTCAAACTAACATTCATTAAATATAGCTATTCAGGTTTGAAACCTTTGCATCCTTTTACCCTTTCTTTTAGAACTAGTCATAAGCCTATGTTTCATCCTATGTAAAGACCTGTAAATCTTAAGGTGTAAGATAGCCTTTATAAGGATATAAATATTAAGGGATTAAGGTGAAATATTTCTATTGGTTTTGGTAATGACATCCATTCTTATGGATCATAGTTCCTTATTTTATCCATGCCCATAAAATTATGTCCACCATCAGTATTGTTGGATTTGGTCACACATTGAGAGAATTTTGTTTGACCCCTTTGTTTGATAGCTTTATTCCTAAGTGCATACTAGTGAGAATTTGAAGTCAAGGCAATATTCTAACAGAGTATAAGCATGTTTATTTAGAAGTCCAAACTTATGTAGCCTGTACACACACTGCACACTGAGATATAATTGTAATAAATGGCTTTGGTACGTGGTAACTTGTAGAATTTTCATTCATCTTTATTAAGTTGCTAAAGCCAGTAGAATACTAAAGGACAAGAATTCTTTATGACAAATTAATGAACTTAATCTTATTGAATTTTGTAGGTATATTCACTTCAAACTCGCACGAGGCCTAATTCATCCACTGAGGGTAACTTAGGGGTTTTATTACTTGTTGCATATGTTAAATGCAATAGTGAGTGTCTACAAAATTGATGGTTATTTTTTATTTCTTGATTTTTTGCATGTTTTGCTCGGGACTACCGAAATGCTAGTTGGAGGTTGTGATAAGTAGTTAATTTTGTATAAAAAATACCCATTTAGTAGCTCATGTCATAAATTATAGGACATTATCCTAGATAATAATTTAAAAGTTTCATATCTTGCATGTTATTGAGCTAATCAAGAGTAAGTATGTAAATTGTTATACTTTCTAAGAATTAATTAGGACTTTTTACCTTTGAAGATACTAAAAGGATGATCCAATAGCCAAGAATGCTTTAAATGAGAATCAATGATCCATAATTAACTTAGAGAGCAAGGATCCATGTTTACATCAATTCCAAAGTTCAAGCAAGGGTCAAGATCTTTCCAAGACAAGCAAATGAATTTCAGAGACAATTGGAAGAAGATAAGGCAACTAGAATGGGCCAGGAAAAAATACATGCAATTCCACCACCTTTGCATTACATTTGGTGCCATGCAAGCCACTTGAGCAACATAAGTCATGATAGAGGAAGACAAGCCATGTGAGCCAATGAAGCTAAGGGATTAAGCCAAGAAGCCACCAAGCTATTTGTGAACTAACTATATTGTGTTCTGGATGATAATGAGTTTAATAGAATCTCAACTCATGAATCAGATCAAGAGATTTGGAGAAAGTTGGAAGTTATCATGAAGATACATGATAAGTGTTCAATTTTGTATAAAAAGTACCCAATTAGTAGTCCATGTTATAAAATATAGTGTTATTTCTAGGATTTTTTCTAAAATTTCATAACACATGCATTTTTTACCCAACAATTCAAAATATTGATATTTTGCAGATTCAAAAGCTAATATAGAGTAAGAATGTAAATGGTCATAATTTTCTAGGATTTTTTTCATCTTTTGTAGGTCTTGAGAAGATGATCCAGCACCCGAGATCAAGTAAGATAAGAGTTGAAGATCATGATCGAAAGAAGGCCAAACACCTAAATTTCCACATTTCAAAGCTAAATCAAGGATCAAGATCATCTTAAGACAAGAAACAAGGCAATAGAAAGCATCAAAGGTGACTAAAATGGTCCATTCAAAAAGTCATGCATTTTCACCCTCTCTCACGCACCCCCAACCTGAACCCCTCTTTCTCTTCTCAACCATAACAACACCGCACCTCTTCCCCCCCCTCTCTCTCTCTCTCTCTCTCTCTCTCTCTCTCTCTCTCTCTCTCTCTCTCTCTCTCTCTCTCTCTCTCTCTCTCTCTCTCTCTCTCTCTCTCTCTCTCTCTCTCTCTCTCTCTCTCTCTCTCTCTCTCTCTCTCTCGCACACATCAACCCTTTTCTCTTCACTCTATTCCAGTTCTTTTCCTTCCAGCTTGCCCACGTCCCTCTGCCTTCTATCCTCCTCTCCTCTCTTCCTCCCTCTTCACCGGCCTTCTATCCTCCTCCCCCTTCGTCTCTCTTTCTCTCGTTTCGTCGTTCACTCCCTCACCAGATTTCCCGTTCTCCGGCAAGCCCATTTCTTGTTTTCCCATTTTCCAGCAAAAGCCAGATTGTCCTTCTTCTTTCCCTTCTTTCTCCACGCCTCACCTCCTCTCTCCTCTGTTCTCCAGCCCAGATTCCTCTTTTGCTTTCCAGGTCACTGACCGGCTTAGAGGAGAACCCATATCGGGTTTTCCCCTCCATCCTCTGCCCGCATCCCCATCTCCCGCTCTCTCTTTGTTAGCACAACCCAGATCTCTCCTTACCAGGCATCCTTAACCCATCGTGCGACGCCCATCTCCACCGGCGTCGTTGGCTTCTCCAGCTCAGGTGTCACTGCCGAGCCCTCTCCACACCTATCTTTTCTACCATCTCTTTCCCTCTCCTATTCCTCTCTGGCCAGTTTCTCCCCTCCTCTCCAATTCGCACGATCCTGGGGAAGAAAACCCAGTTTCTCCAGGGTTTACATTCCCAGCGTTTTCCCCTCCTTCTCTTTGCTCCCTCCTTCTTCTTCCTCCTTCCTTCTTCTCCAGTTTTCTCCTCCACCGGTTTCTGGTTTTTTTCGTTTAAAACCAAAAATCCAGTGAACTTCCAATCATGCCCTCTTTAGATCTGATTAATACCAACTCTGTCCTCATTTTAATACCATTTGTGTCCTCATTTTAATTTCGTTTGAGTCCTCATTTTATTTCCATCTGTATCCCTGACTAATCTGGTTTTTACTTTATCCTTATTCCACTTATTCAGGGACAGTGTTGTCCAGGACTGTTATTTAGTTTCATTTTCTGTTTTTCTTTTAGAATAAATAAGTCTGTACATTCCAGCAGTTAAATAAATCTGAAATTTTCTTTTATTGTTAGTTTATTTCTATTATTTTTATTTTTATTAATTGAAATTTGTGTAAACTCCACATTTAAGTCGAGTCCCTGTGGAAATTGACTTGAACTTGCACTAGCTAGACTACAATAGCTGTGCACATGCGGAAAACACTCAACAATTTTTTGGCGTAGTTGCCGGGAACCCGCAATGGTGTTTTCATAAATTTTAATTAAAAATTCAAAGAAATCATAAAAATTCAAAAATTTTAGGAGTTGCATTGTTTTAACATTTTAGGTGCATTTTAAAATTTTTGTTAGTGCGCAATTTTAATTTCTCCTAATTTTTTTGTACTTACTGATAATTTCTTATTTTGTAGGAAAGTTGAAAAAGAAAGTAGAAATTCAAGGAGTTTAATTAGGATAATTGCAATTTATTTTGAGTGAATTGTCGTGAGGATTTCATGTAATTATTTTATTTTTACAATTCATTTAAAAGGTTGTAATAATACAGGTCAAGGGTGGGCCATTGTAACTTGGAAGTGGAGGTGGAATGTAAATGGCCCCACCCTTGTACGAGAAGACATTTTTCAAGACCCCACTATGAGAAAGCCCTGAACTCCTTTAAAGTTCTAGTTTAGGTGGTGTATTATTAGATTAAAATTGCATTTGGTGTTAGTACAAAAGCATGTAGATCACATTTGATACATGTTGCATTTTTTGGGATTTGCATTAGTTTGTTAAATTTTTCTTGAATTTTTAAGGCATGTTTAATTGCTTTAAGGTGATTATATGTTAACCGAATTGCCATGGAATGGAAAAGCTAATTAGTAAGGGCACTTGACCTCACAAGATCAAGGCTGGATTTCATCAGCACCTCTTGGCCCACTTAGGATAATCACCACAAGCACGTGTCCCAACCTTCCAATTTAATTTAAAATCAATTAGAAGAGACCTATAGGGCCCACCACATGCTCATAGGACCCTCTTGGAAGGAGGCGACCTATTTCCTCCCCAGTGGTCCCATTTAACTGACTACGCTGGTTTTTAAACGACTAGCTCTGCCAGCACATTCAATGACTCAGACTACCTACTACTAGTTGAGAAGGGTGTGAAGTGGTTAGTTAGGTAGGATCTAACTGGTAAGCAGTGGGGCAAGTCTGAAAGAGAGGAGGGGCTTTAGATTAGCCTAATCTAAAAGCTTCTCCCCCGCATTATTCTAAGATAATCAAATTTTTGCTTGCTAGCCTTAGGGGTGTTTGAATTTTTGCGCCCTATCATTAGCATTTAGGTTGCATTAATTAGATAGTAAAAAAAAGAAAGAAAAGAAAAAAAAAAGAAAAAGAAAAAAAGACAAGGTCAGTTTCATTCAAAATCTGCACATTGACCAAAATAATAATTGGTACCCTAGCATTAATAGAGAAGATTATAATCCTCTCTTTGATGCTAATGATCCTCCACCTCTATTCAACGATAATATACATCAATGGAGGAATTATTCTCAACCACATGAAAATAGGAGAAGGAATTATAACATGCAGTGGGACCAAAATAGATCACAGGAGGATAATGGGCACAATCAAATTTCTCCTAGAAGAACATTAAAAGAACATTTACAGCCTAATTATACCAGCATCTCTTCATGTATAAACTTACCTCCAAATGTTGGTATGATTAAAATAAAGGTTGGAGTAATTCAATTACTTCCAAAATTTTATGGGTTGGATAGTGAGAGTCCTTACACGCATTTACAAGAATTCTATGAAGTGTGCATGTTCCAACATACACAAAACATTGAATTAGATATTGTAAGACTCAAACTTTTTCCATTGTCTTTAAAGGAAAAAGCTTAGATGTGGTTTCATTCACTGCCAGTAGATTCCATACGAAGATGGCAAGAAATGACTAGGAAGTTCTTAAATAAGTTCTTTACTATACATAAGACTAATGCTCTCCATCGAAACATAATGAATTTTGCCCAAAAGGATAAAGAAACTTTCTATCGATGCTGGGAAAGATTCAAGGAATTGTTGTTAACTTGTCCCCATCATGGACATGAACTTTGGCGTATCATTAGCTTCTTTTATGAAGGACTCCATTCTGATATGCGCCAATTTGTTGAAATGATGTGTAATGGCAATTTCTTAAATAAACAACCAAAAGAGGCAGAAGAGTATTTAGAATGGTTGGCAGAGAGTGCACAAACTTGGGCTCATTCAGAAAACGTAGGTTACTTAAGTGAGCCTATGTTCACCACCACATTCGGTAAGGGAGACATTTATGCTACGACTAAAAAAGATGATATGAAAATAACATCCCTAGCTAGAACAGAGGCCATGGAAATAGGAAGTTTTTCCTCTAAGAAAGTAGAACAGGTGTGTAATACTTGTGAAAGTAATACACACCCAACTCAGGAATGTCCTATTGCTCTTGCATTTCAGGATGCACTTTATGAATCGACCCATTCTTATGAGAAACAATTTTCCCCATCTTCAGAGAGATATAGTCCAAATTTGAGTAATCATAGAAATGAACATGTCTCACATAAGGCCCAATACAAACCCTATCACCAAAAACAAGGACCACTTGCTCTTGGACCTTACCTTCCTCCACATAAGAGGAATGTCGAGGATAATTTCCATCAACACATGCAAAACCAAGAGAAGAAAATTGCTCAAATTCAAGGCCAACTAAAAGAGAACACAGATTCCATGATTGAATTGAAGGATATAATGTCCCAAATGACGTAAACTACCGATCAAGGTCAATGTCCTATTCCACCTAATGAAAACCTTGATGATATTGATGTGGTAGGTGAGATTAATTCTTCACTTAAAAGCATGGAACAAACAAATGCAATTACCATTATTCCTAGTGGTAACCAAATTGAGAAATTTGGTCCTAAAAAGGTTGAAATAGTGTTCAAACCTGTTAGAAAAACAGATAAATTTGTCATACCCATTGATGAATATGACATCCTTGCTCCATTTCCAAAAAGGCTGCATTGAGCTCCTACAAATGTCTTTAGTTATGAAAAGCAGTCTGAAGATAAACTTATCTTGCATAGTGATAAAATGAAAATTTTTAAATTACAAGATAAATTTATTTATCAATCATTTTCAGAGGCCTATCCATCTCACTTTGTATGGGACCCAGGGAAGTTTCGAACTCAGTAACATTGTTTACCTCTGAATTTTTTTTTTCCTCTGTAATAATTGTGTACCTTATTTTTTCTTTCTTTTCTTTTTCAGATATTCTTTTTATACATTCCCTAATTAATTTCAAATTTCTCAATGCATTATCATCATCCTACTTTTTAAACATTGAGGACAATGTTTCTCTCAGGTTGGGGTGTGTGGAATTCTACTAATTCTAATTTTTTAGGTTTTAGGTGATTTTCTTGATTTTTTCAACAAAAAAAAAAAAAATTCAGGTCAATTCCTAGACTATAATAACTTTGGCATATTAATGGACCTCAACATAACGAATTCATCATTTTACTCATTTTCTAAAACATTGCAGTAAAGATAGGTCTCATATCACATATGAAGACGCAGTTGCATATAGATAATCTAAATTGATGAGTAACAATGACTGAGAAATCCTAAAGAAATTCAGTGGAGACCTATAACCTAAGTGAGCTTTAGAGCCATTCATTCTTTCTGAGAGGTTATAAATATTTCTAATTTTCTTTAGCGTGCTTAAAGAAACTTGATCCCATCAACTTTTAAATTTGGCTAATTACCTAAATTGTTAAAGTATTAACTTTGAAATTCTGGAAGTTCATTGAATCTGATAGATTATAAAAAAACCTAGAAAATGGTTTAGGCCATCTTCATTAACCTCGAGACATAAAGCCTTCCCAAAAATATTTTTACCACTAGTCAGCCAATTTGAGCCTTTTACATAAGCCTTTTCTTTTTCTCACCCAACCAACCTTAACCCATATTACCAACTGTAATATATCCATTACCTATTTCTTCAAAAGATAAGTTAGAGATGAATGAAAATATACATTTTAGTTGCAATCAAAGCAGGAAAGTGAATATTGAGAAAAGAAATTTTCTTCAAAAGAGATTCAAGTGAAATAAAAAATAAAAAATTGGAGAATGCAAAGAAAAGTGGAAAAAGAAATATTCACTTTAGTACAAGCAATGTAAAGAAAGAATTGTCAACTTTAGAAGACATCTGCCTCTTATTGAAGAAACTTTGAATACCCTTTTACCTCTTCTTTTGTACCTTGTCCTAAGTCTTCATGTTGTCCTAGTTAAAGACCTAATGATTTTAGGGTAAATATAGTCTTAATGAGGATATGAAAGTATAGGATTTAGAGAATAATACTTCTAAAAGTTCAAAGGTAATGGCATCTTTCTAAAGGGATCAAAACTACATTCCATAGTATCTTCTGTCCTTTATGAGCATATGTGAGATAAAATTTGCTTTTATAGACTCTGCTCATATATTTAAGAGAGATATGATTTGAACCTTTATCTGAGAGACTTTATTTTTGAGTGTATGTCATTAGTGAGGATTGAGGTCATAACATGTTTCAAATGGAATTGAAAGTTGTTGTCTATTTAAAGATAAAGATTATTTTATACGTATATTGCATCCACCCACATACTCTGAGAACTAAGCTAAATTGGAATGTCTATAGCATATGGGTAGAGTTGTGAATTTTTCATTCACATGCTAAAGTGATAGATTTATTTGAAAAAAAGTAAAAAAAGAAGAAGTGGGAATTGACTTGAAAATGATATTTTTAGAATTTTGTGGGTATATTCACTGCAAACCCTCACGAGGCCAAACTTGTCTATTAGGGGTAACCTAGGGGTTTAAGGGCTTGTTGCATACGCTAAATGCATCCGTGAGTACCTACAAAAATGACGATCATTTTGTCCATAATAATTTTTCACATGTTTTGCTAGGGACTAGCAAAATGTTGGTTGGGGTGTGTGTTGAGTCTTTAATTTTGTCAAAAATAACCTTAGAGTACTATTTTATTGGATCATTTAATAAGTTAATTTTGTGATTTTAAATCAATTTTAGCTATAATCAATCATCCAACTGTTAATTTTAAAAGTTAACAATCGGATGATTATTATAGCTAATTATCTATATAAGATAATTCTAATCTTGTATTTTATTTTTACAGATAAGCCAAAGTACGTTAGACGATTCAGATCAGCTTATTTTGATGGGTCCCACGCCACAAATCTAGGCAAATTTGACCAATGATGGCAAATCTGACCAAATCTGGGCAATAATGGCAAATCTAAGCAAAGTTGACCAATGATGGCAAATCCCCTCATAAAGGAAGGAGGGGTTAGATTTAGGCTTCCTCTTCTTTTTCACTCTCTCCTTGAGGAGAGAGGTGGAAGGATTGTTCCTCTCCACCTCTCTCTTGTTCTCCTCTCTTTCCCATCTCTCTTCCTCTTCTTTTCCTCCCCTTCTTCTTCTCCCTTTTTTTTCCCTCTTCCTCTTCGTCTTCGTCTTCATCTTCCTCTTTCTCTTCCCATTTTCGTTTTTCTTTCTTCTCCTTTTGAGAGAGAAGGCGTGGAAGGACTGTTCCTCTCCACCTCTCTCTTGCTCTCCCTCTCTCACGCACCCCCAGCTTGAACCCCTCTTTCTCTTCTCAACCATACCAACACCGCACCTCTTCCCCTATCTACCTCCAAGTCCCACCCTCTCTCTCTCTCTCTCTCTTGCACGCATCAACCCTTTTCTCTTCACTTTGTCCCTCTGCCTTCTATCCTCCTCTCCTCTCTTCCTCCCTCTTCACCGACCATTTAGTTTTTTAGATGGTTTGTTAAGTGCTTTAATTATATTGCACGTTAGTTAGTCTTTGATTCAGTAATTTTGGCCATCTTTTAACCCATGAACCATGCACATCATCCCATGGGTCAAGTGCATGGGACTTTGGAAATTCCTCTTTTGATTCTTATTTTGTTTGATTGTTTACTTAGTTTGGTAATTATTAGTTAGTTATTTTCATATTATTTTAATTTTATAAAGTTTCCTTCTTGAGTTTTTGAAAGTTTTAGGTTTAGGAAAGTTTCCTTTTTAGTAAGTTTCCTCAAGTTAAATTGTGTAGATTAATTCATTCTAGTTTTGCATTAGTTTCTTTATTGAATGCATGTTAGTTTCTAATACCACTGCATAGCTTTAATTTTAAAAAAATTCTTTTAATTGTAGTTTCTAATTTCATGCATATTTCCTTTCCTTTGTCATTCACTTTCGTAGCTTAAATCCAAATAAAATTCAATCTCTCTCTCTCTCTCTCTCTCTCTCTCTCTCTCTCTCTCTCTCTCTCTCTCTCTCTCTCTCTCTCTCTCTCTCTCTCTCTCTCTCTCTCTCTCTCTCTCTCTCTCTCTCTCTCTCTCTCTCTCTCTCTCTCTCTTTGGCTGAAGTTAAGCTCTTTAAATAAGATCCATCCAACATGCAAATTTTATGAGATTCCTCATGAGATTGAACTCTTTCATATACAATACTACTTTAATTCATGAATATGAGTTGTTATTTGTGGAGTCCATTGAATTTATTACTAAAATGTTTACTTGGTCCACTACCATCATAAAGTCCTTGAAATCTCTTGGAATGGTTTTATTGATTCACTAAAATGAATCTTCTAGTTTAGAAATATTAAAGCTACACTAGTACAAACCAAGTCAAAGAAACTAAACAAATATTCTATTCATGAATATGAGTTGTTGTCTGTGGAGTCCATTGAATCAGTGTTTACTTGGTTCACTACCATCATAGATTCCTTGAAATCTATTGGAAAGGTTTTCACTAATGCTGAACTTGTCAGTAAGATTTTTAAGTCTTTACCAAGGTCTTGGAGTCATAAGGTCATTATTATCCTGGAGGTTAAGGACTTATAAACCTTGAAATTGGATGATCTTATGAGGTCTTTGATGACATATGAAGTTAATAAAAAATGCTTTTTGGAAGAAGAATCCAAGAACAAGAAAGACAAGTTCATTGTTATCAAGTTTGATGAAGATGAGAGTGATTGTATTGCTGATAATAATGGTGAAGAGGTCACACTTCTCACTAGAAGATTCAACAAGATGCTAAAAGGGAATGCTAGTGGTGAAAGACAAAGGTTCTTCAAGACGGCTACATCAAGTGTGGATCCAAGTTCTAAGAAGAATCCTACAGTATGCTTTAAAAGTAAAAACCCTAGACATATCAATCCATATTGTTTAAATTAGGATTTGAAGGTGCAGCTTCTTTAGATGGGTGGATGGAAGTGTTATTGTAGGTTAATTTGGAGAGGAGAAGTAGCTCATAGGTGTAAAAGAGATGCTAATGGTCGAGTAGTTGAGAGAAATGGGCCAGTCTTAAACAAGTTTATGAATGTCATTTATGTAGTGGCTATTATTTTAGCGGTACCACTATTGATGGATTCCTCGATTGTACTTCTGAAATAGATGTAAATTTGATCTTTTGATGATGTAATGAAAGGCAATTTTTTTCTATGTAATTTTTAATTTTTCAGAACTTCTTTAGTTCACATGATTAAAAGCTATGACAAAACAATAAATTTTGCTGTGTAATTATTGATGTAATTTTTATATAAATTTCTGTTGGAGATGAATGCTAAACAACAAAAATTTTTGGAGAAATTCTTTAGTTCTTAAGTTAGTATATGAGTGTTTTAGAAGCATTTCATTAGTATTTGCAAAAGTTCTTAAGTCCACTACTAATCCTTATTACTTTGTGGTCATCCCACATTTGAAACTTCTACGACTTATAGTAGTTCATCAATGACAAAGACTAAATTTAAAAGTTAAAGCACCTTACCAAGAATGGCATGATATATGTAATCTTATGCATCTATATCTAGATTTATATCTCAAGAAAGTTGATATGATTTTTTGTAGAAATTTTTGTAAGCATGAATACTAAACAATTATAGAATTATTTTTTTTGAAAAATATTTATTTTTCAAGTTAGCATATGAGCATTTTGGAAGACATTTGAGTAAGATCTAGAAAAATTATTAAGTCCACCACTAGTTCCTCTTACTTTATGGTCATCCCACATTTGAAACTTTTGGAACTCACAATAGCCCATCGATGGCAAAGGCGAAATTTAAAAGATAAAACATCTTACCAATAGTGCCCTAATATATCATCATCTACAGCCATATCAAGATTTATAACTCAAGAAAGAAAAGTAATAGTAGATCATTTCATATACTTGTATTTGTACATAAAAGAGCCACTATGGCCTTTGGTTATAAGACATTCCATCTTGTAGAAAAGGTTCTTGTACCAACGCTCTTAGATGCTAGGCTATTGTGGCATTGTATCTTTGTTGTTGATGCTATGCTCTCAGAATTAACAATGTTGATTGCAAAATAAGCTCCATATGAGATCATGGGGAGAAAGGATATGGTGGAGATACAAAATGGGGACATCATTATTGGAGAAATGGGCTCAAAAGAGAATGGCTAGCACTTTGAATTGATGCTAGAAATTTGCTAGAGATAAATACCTGTTTAAAATGTCATTACCGGAGATTGTATCATGCTAAGATGAATGTTAAGTGTGGTTTGTATACCCATGGGAAAAAAAAACCCAACTAATATTCTAAGATGAATCTTAAGTATGTTTTGTCTCATGCCAGAGACTTCAAACATGGAAAAATTCACCTAATTAACATCCTTACCAAATCCAATCTTGGAATAGAAGTCTGCAGAAGTAAGATAGACAGTGAGAGTTCTCTGCATTATGTCTATGATATCCAGAAATTCAATCAAATAATGACATGACATTTGTATCACAGTCATTGAAACGTACAACTAATTTTGCTGTAGGCATGTAGCCTTGTTTGTAGTCTTAAACATGTTTGCCTCATTATTTTCCAAATAATGGCATTTGCGTTTAGCCTCTTAAGGTCATTTTGAATTAGTAGTAAACGATAGAGATTTCAAGAGAGAACCAGTGCACTCTAAATGTAGCCTATATTCTTTTGGACCCTATTTCTACAAAAGAAACTTCTTATGTTATCATTACTATTGTCTATAGTAATTGTAATTGCTTTTTAGAGGGAACCAGTACAATAAAGGTAGCTTGGGAAGTTCTACTTGGAACCAAAATATTGTAATTACTCCAACCCAAAAAACATGCATCCCATTAATCCATTCACACATTGAAACATAAGTGTTTGAACAAGTGTCAAGGCCTTTGCATCACCAAATCAATAGTAGAAGGGGGATTATTGTTCCTAACCTTATAGACATAGTCTAATAGTCTTTCAAAGTGCTCCATTTAAAGAACCATGGATGAACTTCAAAGACTTTACTGTAGCACTCTAACTGTAAAGCATCGAAACATCAATTTGAAACTTCACTCTTGTCTCATCTCTTAGCTCCCAACACTCGATGTATGATGTCTTCCTTACCTTATACACATATATCTTTGCCAAATAAGAAAAGATCAATTGCTTCTTTTGAAATGTCACGCATGTATCACTAGGGATTGTAGGACTGGACTTGGAACATCTAAACTCTCTATTTAAACATAACATAAACTCTCCATAGGCACCCATCAATACCACATACTCAATATATTGTGCTTCAAACTTGGTAAATCTAACATATGTGATCTCTTAAAATGAATATTACCTTGTACTTCTCTAAATTCTTATGTATTTGTAAATTATATGCCGACATAGAAGGTAGAGTGCATTGTCCTTTTTTAAAATTATATTTGGGAAATGTTGTTTCCTTCTTTTCCGTCTAACAACTTATCTTCAGACAATGACTTGTAGTCTAATGAGTCTAAATATTACAAATGAGGATTATTAACCTCCACTACACATGGTCATGTCTTCTTACAAGGACTAATCTTCCATTTGTCTCTTGATGTGTTGAACACATTGGTGGAGGTTCTTCTTCGTCGAAGTCGTTCCCATCTGATTTCTTTGACTCTCACACCTCAGCCCTAACCTTAGCCACCTCTTCATTGTTGGAAACAACTCTCCATTCTCACTTGAAGGGCCTTTTAAAATTGTAGGCCAATACTCTTGATCTATATCACCTTCAAAAGTCATGGTTGCTACATCCCCCATTCCATCACTTGAATGATGCATGTCTACTTCAATTTCAACATCAACTAGCTCCATGTTCATAGCTTCCTCTTGGTATTATCTCTCATGCAATTCTAGGCATATTTTAAGAATTCCCTCATCTGCTGCACCTAAGGCAACATTGTGCACATCTTTGTCCATTTTCCAACACACAAAACCTATACTTGACAAATTACAGTAATAGGTCCTTTACATTTTCCACCTTATAACATTTTTTCTTAGCACATGCTAGTAGCTCCATTCTAAATAAACATTCAAGTTGGTAGTTATTTAAAATATCCACTTCTCCTTCCTTATAATAGACCTTCTCGCAACAAAACCTGCCAACATGATGAAATTCTATGGTGAAAGCTTCTAGCTTGCATGGTAACCATGTGTCAACATCAAAGACTAGGGACAAAGAATATTAATAAATATTTAGAGGAAAATATAGGGTGGCTACTATAGAGAAGAAATGCCTTTAAATGACAATGTAAAAATTTCTTTAAATGACAAAGGATAGTAATTGCATGGAGATTGTACAAATTTTTTTATATCAATAATTAGTGTAAGAAAATAAAGTGTTTCTAATGCAAATGATAGTTTCCTAAAAACAATAGAGAAAAATAATTGAGGGAGATCCTACTAAATGTTAGTAGTAATTATCAGAAGAAAATAACTTGTGGTTGTTATAATGCCAATTAATGCTTAAATGACAAGCTAAATTTTATACTAATCCCACTAAATTTTTAGAAAATGAGAAGAGTTTCTAACTTTTAATGCATGTTTATCATAAGTGAGGTTTTTTAGAAGATCTTGATATCATGCTAGTCCCTTTTTAAGTAGTCCTACTACTAAATTGAAGTGTTTCTGAGATGGTTGAAAAACATGTATCTAACTTGATTTCAAAATAATCTTCTAGCTAGGCATCTTTAAAAAGTTAAGAAAAATAAGATGGTTTTTGAAACCATCTTCAAAGGCTTTTAAAGATGTTTTATGAAACTATCTAAAAATTCGATTTTCAAAGACTGTCTAAAAAATAATCATAAAAACATTTTGAAGATGCTTTTGCAATCTATCTTAATAATATAGTTTTTGTGAGGCGATTGTTTCAAAAAAGCATCTTAAAAAGACACTTCTAAAGTGGTTATAGAAATAGTCTTTATATTCCACTTTTTTTATGGTTTTTAAAACACTTTGCAAAATTCTTCCTTCAAAAGTGCTTTTGAAGATGGCTTTTTTAAACAGGTGTCTTGAAAATAATAAAAACAAAGAAGGGTTTTCATATATATCTTTAAAAAGTCTATATTCTCAAAAAGCTACACAACTTTGTTCACTAATAGTATACAATAACCTTCTTGCTATTACAACATTCATTCATTCATACTTCTTTTACAAAATTATTCACCCACATTCAATATATAAATTCACATATATAAAAGGGAAAAACTTCATAAGCACTAACTAAAAGTATTATCCATTTCATACACTTCTCCATACACACTCATTTACTTCCACTCCAACATCTTCTCAATCTTGTAAAGTAAGGACCTTCATCTACTAAATTTTTTTTCCTTACTTCCAAACTTCATCATCCCCTCATTCACATAAATAAAAACCACATAATCTTCTCATTAAAATAATTAAATAACATATATACTTCATGCATATGAAAAACACAACATATATCCACATTCAATAATTTAATGAAGAAGTTTTGTATTACTGGTCACAGTGTCAAGTCAAAGAATTATTATATATAAACACAAGTGTTAGTGGGGTGGAAGTACATTATTCATAGTTGAATTTCATTATAAACTTGGCCTATTCACATCTTATTTCTTTAAGATATAATTGAAAGTCATCCTTGCCTCCCTGATTAGGTAGCACCACTGCCTGCAAGATAATATATTTAGTTTAGTTTTCTACTTATATATGGTCTACTTAAATAATCTTTCTTGTAGCTAAACCCAAAGATTGGGGAAAAAATTAAGATGATGATCAGTTAATTTTCTTGCATTTCTCAATTTTAGAGCTTAACACCATTCTTATGAATCTTAGAATATAGTATCCTCACTTCTAATTAGATTATTGTTGATGGCATTGCCACTACTAGACAAGAGGGTTTTAAAGACAGGTAAAAACATATGTCAAATATGGTTCCAAAACGGTCTTCTATTCAGCCATCTTTTAGAATTGGAAGAAAAAGAAGATGGTTACATAACCATCTTTGAAAAATATTTTTAAAGACGATTTTTGAAACTGTCTTAGAAAATGTAGAACTTTAAAGGTGGTAAAAGAGAAATGTCTTTAAAAGTCATCAATCTTAAAGACAATATATAGACATTTAAAGATGGTTTTGCAAACCATCTTTAAAACTCTTTGGAATTTTAAAGATGGTTTTAGAGAAATGTTTTAAACTTTCTTCAAAAAAAATTTCCTATTGTATACATTACTATTTTAACCTACTATTGCAATCCTTATGCACATTTAGTGAACTGTTGCTATTACGTATAGTTTTCCTGCAACATTCAAATGCATGAAAAAAGAATCCGCCTTCACTTTCATATTCAATATCTATTCACTATATAAAACCTAAATGTATGAGCACCTCTCTATAGTAGTATCTACCATGCCATTAACACCCTACACTCTAGACACATTGGAAACACCTACAAACAAGTCCTTATCTCTTGCAAAACTAGTAACACAATGCTACACATCCACGCTTCTCCATAGACATTTAATATAAAGAAATCAACATCTACTCAAAGATATGAAGAAATAACGTCTAGAAGTTCATTCTCTAAATTGAAGCAAGATAAATCACTAAAGCAACCCCATGTGAGAACATCTAGTTGCCCAAGAAAGAAATCTCAACCAACCTTCTTTCTTCTATGAAAAATACACCCACCCAAAGGAGCTTCAATAGTCCAAAAGCCATAACAACTTGTAGATCAACAAAAAAAATGATAATAGTCAAATTAATTGAAAAGATTACATTGAAATAACTCACTAGGAAAATTAAATTGCTAGCAATAGAAAGTGGTTACTATTTTAAATGGACAAAGAAGCTAATTGCAAGAGAGGCTAACCAAATAATTTATTACAAGTCCTACAAGTACAGACTAAGCCGATTTAGAGTTGGTTATAAATGTTATGCCATTTTCGAGCACAAAAAGACTAAAGGAAAAAAACAAAATCATGGCTAGAAATCAAAGGCAAGAGAGGTTATGGAAGGAAGAAAGGATAATAGCCAGAAAGTTACCCCTGCATGTTAGTGAACCTAGCCTCCCACTCCCTTGTTAAGGCTCCAAACAAGGACTTTGTTGTCTAAATGAAATAAGAAGGGTGATCTCACTGAAGATCTGTTGTTTCATTTAGATTTGGGAAAAAACTGAAAGTTTTCAATGCAGCTTCGGTCATGCCAGGGCTTTGGCAAGGACAAGATTAAAGAGGGTTCTATAGAACCATCTTTAGAATCATGGTTTTGAAAGAGGGTTTTGAAAATTGTCTTTAAAATCTATAGTTTTTTGTTTTTCAAGATAATTTTGAGAAACTATCTTTAAAAACCATGGTTTTTTAAGATAGTTAAAAAAAAAAAAAAAAACATCTTTTAAAATCATGGTTTTTAAAGCCAGTTATCAAAAGCCATCTTTACAAATGAGTTTTTAAAAAGGTTTTTAAAAACATTTCTAAATATTTTTTTAGAAAACGATCTTTAAAAATCATAGTTTCTAGATTTTAAAGATTATTTTTAAAAATATCAAAAGTGGTTTTTTAGATGGTTTACAAAGATTGTCTTTAAAAACCATAGTTATGATTTTAAAAAATGATTTTTTGAAATCATATAAATTCATTGATTTTGAAGACAATTTTTAAAAGTGATGGTTTTTAAAGATGATTCTCAAGCACCATCTTCTTAAGTTCTTCCTGCCAAAATCTATGAATTTTTTAAACTCCCTTTAATGACTTTTGGAGATGGTTTTTAGAAAATGGTCTTCTTAAGTAGAATCTTTTAAGACGATTTTCTAGAACTATCTTTGATTTATTTTTACTAAGATGGTCACATGAAAATATTATTCTTTGTGCCATCTTTGAGAACTTCAATTTAGTAGTTAGCATAGCAAAGAAAACATAAAGAATTGCTAAATATTATGTCTAATTGTAACTTTAGTTTATATATAAAGTAATTAATTCACTAGTTTTTCTTACCTTGACCTTCTTCTAAGTGAGTTTTGTTGGTTTCATAGTCTTGAATAGTTTAGCCCATTTATACCTTGCACTTCAAATTTGTAGTTGAAATGCAAATAAAAAATTAATTATCAATTATTAAGATATTGTAATACATAAAGATTAAAAACTTACCTATTTATGATTTCAATTAGCGGGGCATGAATGTGCACTTGATATGAATTACAAAATAATGATTGCCCACCATGCACATAGAGAATAAATAGCATCCAATGAGACTCAAAGACACAATGATATGAATTACAAATGAAGTTTACATTCCTTAAAATTCCATACATTTGTGTGTGTGTGTGTGTGTGTGTGTGTGTGTGTGTGTGTGTGTGTGTGTGTGTGTGTGTGTAATACAATGTGAAAGAAAACTAGTTAAAACTTATGCGTTATTGTAAGGAATCATTAAGGCCATCCCCTTCCAACTTGCCTTTCTAAAATATCATTGACTCACCTCTCCATGGTCCATTGCTCTATCAATCCACAAATGATAAAAGAGTCATGGAATTTGTAAACATCCTTGACCTTTGATGTCTATATTATATTGTATAGGTATCTACAGAGAAGAAATAATTAATATGTATCACTATTGATTAACACATAGTATCAATGGTTCTTATTAAAGCAAATACTTGCATACTCTATGTAAGAGACATTGTGCATATGTTTGAGTACATTACTTGTACAAAATTTTACTAGGTCCTCTCTCATGATTGGTATTTCAACTCTTATATCGTCTAACACTCCAAGTGTTTTCCATTTAGGGTTGTGTGTAGGATGGAACTTCCAGTCAATCACTAGACTATTGTGGTAAAGTGCTAGAGATTATTAATCAATATAAAAAAATTTACTGAAGAAATTTAATTTTATCATGAAGATAAACATAAATACTAGTACCAGAACGATCGCTGGGACGATGGGTGTTGATGGGGCATAAGTCGATCTTGATGGTGCATGATGCTCCTTCTAATTAACAAGATAATAAACAATTAAATTGAGGTATCTAAAAAATATTATTAAAAATGGAGGTATTACAACATACATACCAAGGATTTTTTGTCAATGGCATATCATTTTGGCCAGGCAACATTAAATTCAATGACCTGTCGAACAGTGAAAATAGTATTGGTTTCTATTAGAAATGGTAAATGGATGTCTTCTTGATAGACTATAGTAATACACACACGCTTAGTATGTGTTGGCATCAAATTCCATGCAAAAGGAGATAATAAGCCTTATACCTTGTACCAAGAGCGACAATATTTCCAATGTCATTCAAGGCAAGTTGCATTGACCCATTTGCAATTCATAAATACTAGAAATATAAGAATAAATGACACAATTGATCAGACAATGAAAAAGTGAACATGTGTGCATATATAGCTCATTGGCTAGAACATCACTCCCTTGGCCTCTTATTAGGTCATAGTGTTCCTCCTTGTTACCCAAAGCCTTATACATGATATCGTCCTTTGTAGTAATGTTGGTTAAAGTCCTTATATATGTGGATGCTTATGCTGATTTTTTTTGTATAATTTATAAAAACATATACGATTTGGGAAGCAGCTTGTACTTCAACTTTGTTTTTGTAGGTTTGGGAGTTATGCTTCTATAAATGCCTCATTTTGCATAAGATGGAAAGTTTAATGAGATTCGTCGTCCCATCTCTCTTCTCTGTCCAGAGAGACACTAAACATAGGAAACAAAATATAACTAAGGTATAATTAGAAAGAAATGATCTCTTACAGATACTTACCTTTTGTTTTCCAGCTTAACATAGCTCAACCTAAAGAAGTTGTGCTATATATGATGGATCCTACGTAGCTTTATACCTTGAGCACTCTTTGCCTACACATTTGATGCAATAAAAGGGAATCAAGCATGATCAATTGATATAATATAATCAATCAAAACCCTGTTTGGACATACCTCAAATTTATGAGACAAGCGGTATTGTACAAATTCATTTGATATATCCTAATCAATCATGTTAGAATATATGTTAGGGACTTTGTACAGCCTCAATGGTTCATCTCAATATATATATATATATATATATATATATTTGCGAGCAAGGTAACTCTTCCTTTTTCACCATCTTTCACTAGATCCTTGTAAAGCAGGTTTCTTCTTATCATCAAAGACTTTGAAGGTAAACTACAAAATAGAAACAAAAATGCTACTATATTTGAAAATAACAAGATAATGTATGGTAGTTTCATACAATCGTACATATAAAGCATTTACATACAGTCACCATTTCCTACATTGCATCTTTAATTGATCGCGACACATGTCTCCAATCATACACAATAATAAGTATCATGTTTCTTACAGTGCTGCCAAGTGTCCATTTCTGTACAAGAAATCCTAACTTTTTCATTATTTTAGCTTATTTTATAGTTCATTTTCATATTTGTAAGATAGATTTCCACTAAATTGCCTATTTTTCATCTAACCTTAATTTGGTGTAGTTTTAGGGTCAGATCGACATTCAAGGATAAGTATATGTTAAATGATAAAAATAATACTAATTAGAACCTTTTCTATACTTTGTAGGTTGTAGATTTGGAACTAGTAGGATGATAAAAAGTTATGTAACACCTTGGGTTTTTATAATACTTTTAAAATTTTCAAAAAATCACTTTTTTGAAAAAAATAATGAAAAATATTTTCTTTGAAAAGTATTTCCAAAAACCCCAAGTTTCATTTTTTATTTCAAAAACATATATTATTTAGTGAAATGAATTTCTCATTTCTACCAAAAATTCAATAGTATATCCTCTATTTTTCGAGTATCTAACATATGCAAAGCAAGTTTTAAGAAACAAACAAAAACCACTTTATCATATCCCAAAACCTCTAGTCACAACCACGTCACATTTCATTTCCATCAAATATAATTGAATTCAATGCTTCAAATTTGATATACACTCACATTATTAGAGTAAATCATATAACAAATCTTAAATTGTGAAGCTCACCTTTAACAAATCAATATTCTTGATCTTCTATAGTTATATGCTCCTTGGTCTGTGCCTCCTCAATAGCTTGACCTATTCTTTCTTCCTTATTAAATCTTCAAATATGTGATATTGTAAAATATATTACAATATCTCAACAAGCTGGCACTTGTGTAAGTAGATATAAGATGCTATTTTGGCAAGTTATTTATGATTTACAAAGTCAATGTTTTTCAACAATGTTATATCTAAGCAAAATCATATATTTAAAAAAACAAGATGTTCATGCCAAAATCACAATTTACAAATAATGCATTTTAGTTAAGACAGTTGAGTTCTCAAGTCATATATTTAGTAAGGATCAAATTCAAAACATATTTGCTCATAATACAATCTAAAATGCATTTATGAAAGAACAGATCTTTTGCTAATGAATCATATGTGATAATCCAAAGTCGCAATCTCAGTATAAAAACATATCTAAAACACATTGTCTTTTCGAAGAGTCATATGCTTAGAAATCAATTGCAAATATATAAACCAGTATGCACATAGGAATAATATCAAAGATTATCAAATCATATAACTTCATAAACACTAATGATGCTAAATGTATCATAAATCATAAAGTATAACCAAGTACCCAAGGATGATCTCATCATAGTAGCAAACACCTATACATATAGCTAATAAAAGGGCAATGTCCTACCTTTGACCATAGAAGCAGTGTGGTTTGACCTTTGTGATGTTAACTAGTGTGTCTTAGCATACCAACACATAAAATATGTTATGCATCACAGCGATCCAATACCCAAACTACATTCAACTGTGGATACCACATGATCTACACAATTCCTCATGGGGGATGCGGATCACCAAGTGGCATGCCTTACCATGATGCACCCACGTAACTCACAGAAGCCTCCTGGGTTAGTATTCAGAGAAGAGGGGCTAGTCTACACCTCCTAGCATAGTGACAGCAGGCAAATATGCCTATCATATCAAAATACGTCCTAGGTCATAATAACTTTTAGATATGTATGCACTAAAAGTCATCAAATCACACGAGCCTAGAAGCCTACCAATGCTCACATGACTTGTTGTAATGATCCAAACATTTTATGCTCTTTTTACTAAATTTGGAAATTAATATATGGAATTAACTATCTTAAATGTTCTAATTTAATTAAAATATGAAATGAAGGAATTTGTAAGTAAAATCAGCACCATTAGATTCTACACTCAAAATGGAATCCAACGCCACTAAGAATGCCGAAAACGAAGTTCGTATGACTAAGTTATGACCTTTTAAAGATGAGGGGTATTTTTGTAAAATACATTTAAAACGAAGAAGGATGAAAGGTGCAGGGGGTCGTTTTGATAACAACACCCCCCACGCGTCATCATCTTCTTCCTCCAACAAGGCGGTGCTGTGCTGGGCTATAAGAAGCCCTCTTC
This sequence comes from Warburgia ugandensis, assembly GCA_035236585.1. Taxonomy (NCBI): domain Eukaryota; kingdom Viridiplantae; phylum Streptophyta; class Magnoliopsida; order Canellales; family Canellaceae; genus Warburgia; species Warburgia ugandensis. Next base: position 58,321,839 of record CP141132.1, on the reverse strand, counting down.
TCTCCTCTCTGATCATCTCCTCTTCTCTATCTCTGGCTATCAAGATAGGGTTTCGGCAAAACCGAAAAACCCTTCTCTAGACCTCCTCTGTGACTTCCGGCACCTGCCCAGGTCTTCCCTTCAAGCCAACCATTCCCCTTTTCTCTCTTCTTCCCAATTTGCCCTCTGTTCTAGCCGAAAAGTAGGGTTTTCTTCTTCTTTGCATTTTTTGCGACCTGGGGTTCAAGCAGGTGTAGGAGGAATCGCACCAGAGAAGGACACCATCTTAGGTATGATTCTCCTCCCAAACAAACTCCCTTCTCTCCCCTCTCCCTTTTTCCCCAGATCCCGATCGGATCTGGTCAGTGTTCCGGCCGAAAATTGCCGGCTTTCTATGAAAGCGGCCAGACGGGTGAAAACCCGTCGCAGGCAACGCCTCTCAGGGGTGTATGGGTGTCCCAGGGATGCATGGGCATGACACGTGCCTGTAGCAAGCTCCCTGGGGTGACCATTGCAAGTGCGTCGCATGCGGTGGGTTCCCAACTCGATCAGGACGAACGGGGCATCCTGTGGGCCGAGACGAGTAGCAACCGCGCCAAAGAAGCATCTCGACAGGGACATGCACGCGTCCCGGGAACAAGGACGTGCGAGGCCCACATGGATGAATCTGGTTCGTCCGTGACGTTGCGACACAAAAATTACAATTACAGGGGCTGTAGGACTCCGATTGACGTTCCAAAAGAATCGTTGCGTCCGTATTGATGACGCGGACCTAATGAGACTATAAAAGTTAAGGTTAGAGGCATATTTAGTATGACTATAGCCTAAACACTATAGAGATCTCATAGATCTACAGGATCAAACTTCGTAAATTGATTTGTTGGGTCTATTAGGAAGCCAATGTGCATAGATCTAGTCTAAGTTACACACATCCATCCTGAACTTATAGAGCTGATTGTCCAAATTAAGTATAGACCTGTTCTAGGCATCAGAACAAGCGACCTGGGAGATCTGACCCTTCAATGACATGATCTTGATGACATGAAAGAGATTAAAGGCAATTTAATCATTAGATGTTAATACTATATGTGAGATCTAGCCTAGAAGTGCACTAAGCAAGGACTTATAGATCCTATAAGGCAGATCTAGCCATTAATCTATAAGTCTAGGTAATGATCCATAAAGGTTGGAAAGTAATACTTGAATCCTTATTATTAATTGATATTCAGGGTTTCACAAAGGTAACTCAGGATCGAGTAATGAAGAATGCGATTTATGGAACATCGAGGTAGGTAGTCTGATACTACTAAGTTTTTTAAATGTATCTTAAACTCTAACTTGCCTTTATTGCCGTTTTTAGCATGTTTTCTAGATATGATGTTCTTATGCGAGTATGCAGACTTGTCTTCATGATTTATGTCCTTGAAGTGCGTGAATCTATCACCATATTTGGCATGCTTTCTGAGATGTAATGTTTTTATACAAGCATGGTGAATTGTCTTCATGTTTTATGGCTTTGAATGGGATATTAGCATAAACTGATTTTATGCATTGCTCGCATAGTTGAAAAGAAATGCATAAATTGCATGATTTCGATGATTGAGATTTGGATTTATATATATGCTTTTTGGGCTGTTGAGCATAGTGGGTACTATGCTGAGAGGTTGTGCTGATGTATGGGGTTGGCTTCCCGACCTCTACCACCAAAAAGGTGGATGGTATCATTGTCAAAAAATGCATTGTCTCTTCCCTGACTACTACGGTAAACAGGGATGACCACTGGAGGTGTTCACGGCACCCTTTCGAGGACATATCCATAGTCGTTGTGGAGGCTATGGTGGACAGGTCTCTAGATACCAGAGACACAAGATTCAGAGGTGTTTTGGTCGTGAGCATAGTTGACCCTTTGATTTCGGTTGTATTGATATGCATATAGCGTTGAGATGGTGGTATATGAGTACTCGTGACCACTCGATTTGATATGTTTACCAACCCATCGTCTTGAGTTCCAAGTGGGCAGATCGCCGAATGAGGCAGCCTGTGGTGGGAACAAAACTGAAAGAGCATCTGCATGATAGTGATGCTAGCATTTGCCTTGAATGGTGACCATTTTAAGAGTTTCATGATTATTATATTTTACTCATTGGTTTGATGTATTGCTAAAATCTTATTACCTGGATCTATTGATTTCTACTATATGCTTTGAGTCATATCGATATCATTGCATACTAGATTTTGGCAAAGAATTTCATGGCTGACCTTGCATCAATGAACTTATGTTTTATGCATAAATATGCATGTTTACACTAAATGGAATCACTGATGTTTTACATGAGAAAGCCCTTTGAATTGTGCATGTTGCCTGCCGTGTTTTCAAAATAGTAGTATCAGATCACCTACTGAGTATGAGAAATACTCACCCTAATATATTATTTTTTCCTGATTAGCTCCACACAGAATTAGAAGAAGCATCAGAACATGTTAGTGCTACGATCAAGTGAATGAAGAGAAGACAAGCATGAATGTAAGTAAGCACTCTACCTTTTGGACATGTATCGGCGTTTATTTATAGTTGGGCTATGAGCTGTGACTAGATAGACCTAGGAAAGACATTTACGATTTCAGTGATTTTCAAAACTACTTTACTCATCTCGAAAGCAAATGACACTCGAGGTTTTCAAAATAAGTTTAAAACAAAAGATTTCCTGCCTTAGGAATTAGATATTGCATTTAAAAATGCATGGGAAAACCTGAGTCATCACACTTGTTCTCATCGATTATTTAAATTACTATGCATATGTTTGCAAATATTATTTTTTATAAATATATAAAATAATTCTTAATTTTCAAACATGATTGGACTTTAATCTGAGTACTTACGAGCATTTATCCCCATCCCTGTAAGCCCTAATATCATACACAGTCATGCTTGCAGGCATTATGTCTCACCATCTCAATAAGTTTGATCTCATATACAAAGACTCTAAATCATAATAATATATAGTTTACAAATCATACTTTTGTGTAATACATAGTATAAGAGTGTAAAAACTATGTTTGATCTAAAACATGTTTGTAATTCAGTACACATGAAATATCATAATAATATTCCCAAAGAATTTATCATATGCATGAAATCAACTATAAAAAAAAAATAGCTCCAATATAGCAATCTTAAATCCACTTACTTCGCACAATGACACACCTAATAATAGAATCACACAATATCAATCTTTGTATATCAATAGCTACATGACCCGTAATTTGAAATATAATAAAACATATTACTAAATCTTTAAAATCTAAGCATAATCTAATCTTTTGGGTACATTCATGGATCAAGATTAATCATTTATTTTTCTCTTATCACAATCCCATATAAGCAAAATTTGATTACCAATGTTTAGGTCACTGATCTAGATTCCCTCAACTTTAGATCATCGATAAGACACTCAACAATAGTTAGAATAACAGATCCAAACCGTTGACTATCAATCAAAGGTATAGATTATCAATTTATGGTCAAATTTCTACTCCAGTCCATTTAATAGTTGGATTTTATCTGGCTGTATAAAATAGTACTGCCAGTTTCTAATCTACATATCTAGCTTGATCCAATAATTAGACCTTATATAATTCACATAAACAATACTATACATAGCTAAATAACACATCTGACCACTATCTAACAATCATTAATAGTCAAATTTTGTCAAATAACATGAATAGTCTCAGATCCACATAATTATAGGTTGTTGGTCTCATAGATTAATGTTTCTAGTAATTAATCAAGGTCTAGTCAAGTTTTTTAAACTCAGATTTTCTTCAATTGGGTTTTGAACGGTTAGATTGAACTTTGCACAATTAACACACATTTGATTATCATTCATACTATAGCTCATCATTAATATTAAGGTTAATATTACATAGATATGTAGTTTGATCATCTTATCAATGGTTGGATTTGTCGATCTAGGGTTTACACTTGCATATTGTTTTTAAATCAAAATTTCAATGGTTGGAAGAGTCTCGATCGAAAATTCGTTGACACTGGCATGTAGATTGATGATGAGGATTTGAAATATATAAATAAATTTGGTCATGCGTGATTGGAATCTAGCCACCATTTTAGGAGAAGATGATAAAAAACATTTGTTGGTGGTGACTCTAAATAGTGCAAAAAACTCAAAATTTTACAAAACAATTTCATGGGGCTTGCACTTTGGAGGTTTACCTTTAGTTCCATGAAGTTTGCAAAAATTTCATCCCTATTTGATGCCAAAAATTGGTGAAAAACATTGAATGTCTCCGCTAGAGGAACTCCCACTATTTTAGGCTTGATCTACTGGCCTAAAACACCTCCGTTCGACATGATTTTTTGTGGGGCTGGTCATTTTTATATGAGGAACATAATGAATGATGTATGCATAGAATCTTTCATCATTCTTTCTCAAAAATCTTGTATCTAACAGACAAATCTCTTATAAAAACCTTCTAATCGACGTTAATGCAGCTTCATCCCTGATTTTTGTCTATCAAGCCGCCTTCTCCTCTTCCTTCTGTCCTTCTCCTACCTTCATTTTCTTCCTTTCTCTTTGGTAACAGTCAATTGTTTTAATGTTTTAGAAAATGTTATAATTTTTTTTATTAATTTCTTTAATTTCAATATTTATTTCATCTTAACCCCCATCATGATGGTTAGAGATATCATCTTGTACAACCACAGTGTAGTCTAATCACTTTGGATTTGAATTTCAGGAGTCGGCCCCACTGCCCTTCATCAAAATATTCAAAAAAATTTGTTTGAACTCCTATTTCAACCTTCTTAGTGTCATTGGAAACTTTTTTCCACTTACAATCTAAATATTAAAGTTTTAATATCAAAATATAAATTTGCATTTCATTCAAAAATAGATTCAAATTATAAAAATGTAATTTATAAATTGGGGTTATTATATTCTTTCGTCCTTAGAAAAATTTTGTCCTAGAAATTTTCTTATAATGTGCCTCAAACAATTTTAGATGCATTTTATTCTTTTTTTTGTATTATGTCAATCAGAAAACAAATATAGATATTCTCCTTATCTTATTATAGATTTTAGGTCTAAGATACCAATTTGACTATATATGTTCATGAGTTAACTTTAACAAAAAGAATTTTCTTATTTCTCCACTTCTCTTTTCTTTTCTTTTCTTTTTTTATGATTCTTTTAAAGTCTAGTGCCAATGAAATCATCAATACCCATGATCTTAACTTCAAACTCTCAGTCTTTACATTGCTTATTAAGATAGTTTTTCTATTGATACTATTGTCACATAAAATGTCACTTCCATTGCGCACTCTAATGCCCATCCATTATTTGTTAATAAATCAACATTACCCCATTACTGATACTCATGTCGGTAGTACTTCTAAATCTTTAAGACAAACACCACAATTGTAAATTTATTTTGTTGACTAGGATTTTTTAACCTCAAAATTTTTTATAATGATGATTTTATATGTAATCAATCTTTTTGTGCCGCCTTAGTACACATTCCTCATCTTTATTTGATACATTCCTTGAAATTTACCAAAAGCTCCATTGTTTGAAGGTAAGATAAGAAATGATATAGTGGTTAGCTTTCACTACTTCTACCTTTACATATTCCACCACAACACTACCTTTTTGGAATAAGGTGGTCCAAAAAGTTGACTTTTTCAATCCACATACACCATTGTAAATTCATGTGTTCTAACATATTCTTGATAGTCCTCTAACTCACTACTCATACCACAATTTCAACAGTTGTTCAGTTGGGTAATGGTCTTAACACCCTTTCTATGGCATCCATAAATGGAACAAATATGATAATTACTTCCAATAACATAATTGATGTTGCATAGTCTTCATATTTCATTTGAAAATTGTCCTTCAAGTATTTTAATCATGAATACTCAACTAAGTACACACAAGCCTCAAATTGATTTTTGATGAGACCCACAGTTGCTTAAAAATGATCAATAGGTATCCTCCATGTTAAATTTACAACTATCTCACTTCTATTGTAGTAGTCGAAATAGATATTTAGGAATTGCAAATAAAAATTCCTAGACTACTGTGATTTCATATAAGTTGGGTTTACTATTCTCTGACATCTTATCACATCTTTAGATGAAAAGGTCTAACTTTTCTTTTTAATGTGTCTAGCCATTTTCATTATAAAATGACACATGCTCGTGCAAAATTGTCTCTTTTGGAAAGAGATCATTACTTCCTCTAGCATATCAAAAGTGTATTTATGGTAATCATTACTTTCCTACTAGAAATCAACTAATGACACTAAAGCCTATAATACTTAAGGAGGATTTAGTCTACATATATCCATCATTTCTCAATGACAATTTGTGCGCACTGAAGTTATTTCTATGCATATACTGTCTTATTGTGAAACATTAGATCTTATGAATGTCCATTCTTAACGATTCATCTATGTATCAAAAATTCACTCTAAGCTTTCATCTCTAACATATAAATTTCAGTCTTTGGATATTCACATGACAATGATAGATTCTTGACTTGACTTGTTGCAATCATTTTCTTATACATTTTTCTCCTCAATTATTTTTAAGATGTCATCCAATACTCCTAATCATGGAAACAATGTTGAATAACTTTGTCATTATCAAATAATTTCATAAAATAGTCAAAACTATCAGAAGTAACTTCAAACATAATCCTCTAGTGCTTGTAACTTTTGTTTCATGAATAATCAATACATTGGACAATATTAACCCACTGGATATTGCTTAATTATTTAGTTATTATAAATCAGATTGTTGATCACCCTTTTTACTTAAATCATAGTCAATCTCCATTGATTTTTGAGATTAGATTTCATCATATGGGGATATTATCTTTCCCAACAATTTTGAAAAAGGTTGTTCACTCTAAATGAAACCTTCTTAGCTTTTGTGTCACATATACATAGCCTAGAATCCATAATTGAATTGTGTTCAATAATAAATTTGTCCCATAACAGAAATTCTAAAATTCCTTCTACCTGTCTTAGTATCAATGTCTAATTCATCCAACTAAGTCTCCATCCAAAATTGTTTGATCCCATATTTGTTCTTTCAAACTCCTCACATCTTTCCTTCAAACTTGAATGAGTTCTCAAAATTTCAAGTTCTACTAAGTTCTTTGTAGAGGATTGATAGGTCTTAAGATTGTCCTCTTAGAAAGCACATGATTAAAATAATTAGCAATCATTGTGTTAATCATTTATGAAATTCATATTTGAACAATCACACTCATTTACCTACTTTATACACCTTTTCAAGATGGTCATTCCCTTCTCATTTTCATTTTTCCCAACTATCAGTGCAAAAAGGCAATTATGCAGCGAAGTTGTATGTGCTTCACCCAAATTGGTACTAAATTCTCAAGATTATTAGACTAATGAAGCTTATCATATATTTGTGTTATCAATTAGAAATATTAATCAACTTAATCTCATACTCTAGTTCTTTTCTTTAAGAACTCATCCACAATCATCTATCAATTCATGATCCAAATCAGATTAATATCATATATCAGACACTTCCTCTACATCATTGTTAAGGCCTTCTGATGACAAAATTTTGCTATTAATCTTTCATAATACCCCAAAATTATCAATAGTAAGTATTCAATACATTTTCAAACTAACATTGATTTTTTTTAAAATTTTCATGATATTCCTTTTCTGCAACTATATACTTATCTTTGGTCACGATTCTCAGGCCAAGATTGAAGCATCATTAGGGCTCTCCTAAGCTACCAGATTTGGATGATTTCTACATGGAAGATGATTGGTTAAGAGTTACCATTTTTAATAAGAAACTTTTGGCAGCCAATAATGAAATTTAGGGGGGTACGAACATGGGCAAGTTGGAGAGATTTTAAGGAGAGAAACAAGGAATACTACCTAAGTAGACTAATGGGTGCATGGCACATTACTAAGCAAGAGGGGGAGAACATTCCACTTGCTAAAACAGTTTTAGGGATGCATCTCTTTGGGGAGAAGGCTGGGATGTCTTTCTTAATAGAGTGGATTTAACACGTTATGTTTAGAAGGCTGGAACATCTTCATACAAGATGAAGTAGGCTACTAGACATTTCCTAAAGTGGGGACTTCATATTGGAAAATAGTTTTAACAAGGGAGAGACATCTTTGGGTAGGATGTCTAATGAGATAGTTTTAAAAAAGTTCTCTCTTGGAGCTACTAAAAAATGTGCTTTTACAAACAAGGGGCCTGCACTTCAGAGAGAAGACTTTTGGAAGAGGCAAAAAAGGAAGGATTTTGATGTGTTGTAAAGGAAGGGATTATTCTCTCTTGAGAAGGGTAAAGATGTCTCTCTCCTGGGATGGCTACTTGGAATGTTTTAAAGAGGGGAAGTAGAGGAGTAAGTGGAGAGAGCACAAGGTTGGTGACGTCCTTTCTTGGGTTTTTCCAAAAGTTTTGGAGTTGCTACACACTTTAGATTTTGAAAAAGGCGTAAGATATTTTCTCTTTTTTCTTTGGCTAGAAATTTCTTTCAGGGGCTGGCTATTTTTGGGAGTTCTCAAGGTTGGATGTTTGCTCACTTTGGACAAACATTTCTCTCTTTTTTTAGCTATCTCTCTTGCTTGATTTTTGGTAGGAATTAGATGTTTTGTTCTCCACTTCATTAGAGAAGAAAGCTGGGAATTTTTTACTTTGAGATTACTAGTTTGGACATGTTTTCTCCATGAGCTTTTGACTGATTTTCATTGTTGATTTGCTAGATTTTAGAGTAGAGATCTTAGAGCATGGTTGTTGATGAGTAGCACATCAAGGGACTTTTATGCTTTCCTCTCTTTTTTCCCCTTTAATTTTTAGCATGCAAATGTAATAATTTAAGATTTGTGATTATTTAAAATTTGTTCTTATTTGTTCATTTTGAAGTATAGTTTTTAATGCTCAAATATTTAAATTTTATGTGTTTTGCTTTAGATCTTAGTTGTAGGTTGAATTCCATGCTTTGGCATTAGTTTGTCTTTGATTCTACTCTTTTTTTTATCTCATGCTTTAGCACTTGATTACGTGTTTTAATCTAACTTCTTGATGATGATTTACATTCATGTTTTAGCACAATGTATGTGATTTATCTTAGCATAATCTTAAGAAGATTTTTTATGCTTAGATTTCATGTTGTTTTAGCATTTATTTTAGTTATTATCCTAACATAGTTTATGAACTAGTTTGCTTCAATTTTAGAACAAGATTTAGCTATATTTTCTTGCAATTCTAAGGCTATTTTTGTCATTCTTATGTATTACTAGAATACATGTTAATCCTAGCTAATTTATGATGTGTATTTTGCACTTTCATTTATGATAGTTTCATGCAAGATATTCATAGTTTTTAGAATTGTTTTACTATAGTTGTTACATAAGTTTTAGGACTATTGTACTATAGTTTTAAGATTTGTTATTCTTTATAGTCTTAAACTAGTTGAAAATACTTAATTTCCATTGTTTTAGCATCGTATAATTGAATACTTTTTCTGTATTTGGCTAATGCTAGCTAAGTTTTGTTAGATTAGGATTAGAGTGATCCTAGCTTATATTAGGAAGCACCACTTATTAATTTCTAATATTTTAAATGTCTTACAAAGTTTATTTCGTACTCTCAATTTGAAAAAGAGGGACTTATCCTTAGTGTAATCTTTTGATTCAATGTTATTACCTTCCATAGTAGATTCTTAAAATTAAATTCTTGTTAGTTTATAGTTAGGTTTTGCATAGAATGCTTAAGGTTAATCTAATTTTAAAATTTTATTATTTCTAAAATTTAATTTTTAAAGAAACCAATTTTCAAAAATAATAATAATAGTTTTAATTCATTTCTTTAGTTATAATATGACAACAACTCTATTGTTAAGCAAAAGCTCCCCTTCCAAATAGAAATAATAAATGGTGGCCCTAATTTTAGTAAAGGGGATATTTGACTCTAGTTTTTCATTCATAAATTAATTAATTATAATCCCATCAATTTGATCATCACCCTGAATTCTTTTTAGTTTAATATAATTTTTGCATGATCTTTGGATTATTAATTTTGATTACTTTAGCATTTTATATTTCATTTTGTATCCTGCATGTGGATTCGACCTTACAAAATACTACAATTGTTAACTGTGCACTTGCAGAAAATAAACTAAAATGCATGTAGCAAATGAAACTTATGTGCTTGGCTACATGGTAACTTATCTCGTGCCCTTTAATGTTATACTCAATAGAATTTTTATTCCTTTTTACTTTCTCTTAATAATGTTTTCTGTTGTTATTCACCCTCCCTAGCCTCTCTTATGATGGCTACTCGGGTTGGGTTGCTCTTGATGTACATGCATCATAAGTACAGATATACAATTATTTAGTGAATTGCTATTAAATAATCATTGATGCACAATTAAAATAATACAAGAACAAATTTTGGATAACTCCAAACAATCCTATATTTACATGTATCAAATGATACATTTTAATTTTCTCCATTAGTATCAATTGTTTTCAACTCAAGTACCCTCCTCACCAATATCACAGACATAATAGATCTTATTCTTACCAAGTAAATTTATGTCATTGTTTTAGTAATATAATCTATTACAATATGGCTTAGGTCATCTTCATCACAAAAGTAACCTTTTCAAGTGAAAAATATGCAGATCCAATCAAAGGTGTTAGACATAAAAGGAATAAACTCTCAATTAGGAATTTTAAGAAACACTAGGTGTGTGAAAAAAACATTGGAAAAACTTATCATGAATGGAGATTTCTTAACTCTAGGATGAGATAGAAAGATCAATGCAAATATGATAGATCCATATAAGGTAGGGAAAACTTTAGGAAATGAATTTTCTACTCATAATCATGGAAAGAGAACATAAGACAAGGAAGAAAGACTTACCCAAAATATATATGGTGATCCAAGTGATGTGAATGATGTGAGGAAGGGCTTGACAAGTTGGGTGATGATTGTTCAAGAGTATGTTTCAAGAATATCTAGAGATCATATGAAATCAAGATTAATCATTTGAATCTAGAAAGAATGAAGTCTTCATTAGGCATTTTAATAAACACTCGATCTATGAAAAAAATGTTGGAAAAACTTATCATGCATCTAGATTTTTCAACTTTAGGTTGGGACAAAAAGATGGATGCAAACATAGTTAGATCTATATAAGGTACAAAAAACTTTAGGAAATGAATTTTCTACCTATAATCATGCAAATAAAACATGAGACAAGGAAGAAAGACTTACCTAAACTATGGTCATCCAACTATCATGAATGCCATGAAGAAGAGCTGGCCAAGCTGAGTGATAATTCTCGGTTCCTAAAAAATGTTAGAGAGTTTGTTTAAGTAATCTCTTGAGATCAAATGAAATCAGAATTGCAAGGGAAATGTCGCTCGAGAAAGACAAGTTCGAAGAGAAACCATAATTAGAATATTTTGCACTGTGCTTTTTGTGACAGTTGTTTTCTAACCATCTTACTAAGTCCTCTTGCGAAGAGGTTCAAAAATTTTAACTCCCTCCATTGACTTTTTAAGATGAATTTTAAGAAATTGTCCTATCAACAAGATTATATAGGATGATTTTTTGTAATCATCTTAGATTTATTTTAATAAGACAGTTACATAATAATCGTCTTCTTTTTGTAATATTAGAAAACACTAATTTTAGTAATGTCCATTTTCGATGTTGTCCAAACATGCCTCCACCTCAGAGACACAAGCATAATGAGAATCATAGTACTAGGGACTAAAGAACTAATCATAATACTCGTATGCAGAACAATAACATCACATAATGGTAAGCACACTACAATGCCCACAAAAAACAATGAGGCTTTATTGTCATAGCCAACATATTTTACTCAATTCTTTATAAAGAATGAACAATAAACTATAGAAAATTCATAAAAGCCATAAGACACCCAAATTTTTAACACTCAAACTAGAATTTGAAACAATGATATTACAATTGATTAAAAAAAATAGAAATAAAACTGACCCAGAAACATTATAGCTCAATCCGACCAATCTAGGCTTGAAAAAAAAAAATCCCAAGTCACTTGGATGAATAAATAACACCTTAGCCTAGGGATATCATCAACTTTCCATATAAAAATCTATTAAATTAAGAGTTTTTCTAATTTTACCCTCGCTTGTACTTCATGGAATATTTCTCTTCCCGAACAAAGTTTCCCATGCCTTAAATATTTTAACATATTCTTCCTAAATGTGAGTTATTCTGATTAGCTTCTCAAATGATTGGTGTGCACGTAGTACAAACCAAAATTATCAATTGCAGGGTTTTTAAGTGAACATATCTCCATTAGTCACATTTGAAATTGTCAGACTTAGATGGGAACCAATGGCATTTGGATTTGTACTAAAATTAGATAGTAGTCAATGGCATTTATGGTAGTATGTGAAGTATATGTTCAATTTGCAAAATCATTCAAATCTGAAACGTGGTAGTTTTTTATTCACTCTTACATTAAAATATTTTAGTAAACAAAACAAGCCTTTTGGTCATACCATCATAACCTGTAACTTAAAAAAAAAATTAATTAATTAATTAAAGTTCAATGGGCCATAAATAAAATTATAACAATCTACAACTACTATATTCATTAATTGTCACATCTTTTTGGTTAACTACCATTAAATCATAGAAACATGTACTCATTGTAAATTTCTATTTGTGGGTCTTTTAATTACATGTCCTTAATATAAAAAAGACAAGTAATATTAGTTTTTTTTTTTAATTTGTTGGTTCATTGCTAGCAAGGCGACAGTGGACTCAATAAATGCGGCTCACAAATCAAACGTGCATCATTTATACAACAATCATATTCAAAATAAGTGTGGTCCTATGTTCAATTTTCACATGTTTATGCCCACAAACATAAAAATCTAGAAATAAAATATAATGGACCCACAAATAAAACTACCATCAATTATACAATAATCACAAAAAAAGTGTAGGCCCACTAGAACTTTTCACATGTTTATGAGCCCACCAACATTAATATCTGCAAATGAAAATGCAATATAGCCACAAACAATACTTGCATCATATTACACAAGCTATATTGAAAATAGTATGGGCTCACCATCAACTTGTTTGCTGGCTTACTTTACTCAAAATCTATAAAATAAATTTTAATGGTACACATGTCAAAATATATTAGTTATAAATAACCATAAATGGCATGATAATAACTCACATTATTTCATACTTAGTTGTGGTTTGCAACTATCAAATCTCATTTTTTTAAAAATAAAATTACAAAAGAAATGAGAAAATAAAAAGATACACCTACCTTGATTTTTTCCTAAAATCTTCTCTCTCTCTCTCTCTCTCTCTACAAGAAATGACTTCTTTTTAGTGGTCAACATTAGCTCTTGCATTGTTGATGTGAAAACCCCAATTTTTTTGGAAATTTTCTAGAATTATTTAGAATTAATTGGAATTTTTACAAAAATCGAGATGGAATATTATATTTAAGAGAATATTAATTTTTTTTAAAATAATCAGGTCTTGAAACATAGATATTTGAAATAATTCATCAGAAACTAGTTAGAATGACTATAAGCACGCTAAAATCTGAGCTCAGGTGAAAATTTCCTATTTTTTGTATTTTTTGTGAATTTACATTTACCCATAAGGGTAAAATGATCATTCCACTTTTGTGTGGGGTCCAAAAAGTTAGGTGAGTTGGTGGACAGCCAGGTCAGGAAATATCAATGATAAAGAATAAACATGATGGAAAATATGCTTTGAATTTTATAAGAAAAGTGAAAAATTATTTAAAATTAAAATAATTAAAAAATCCAAATAAAATAATCCAAAAATAGCCCTATAAGTATCCCTCCCACCATTGCACGAAATTACCCAAACTCCCAAGGCTCTCCCCCTCTTTCCTTCTCTTTCTCTCTTTCTCTCTCCTCTCTCCTCTCTCCTCTTTCCTTTTTCTTTCTTTTCTCTCTCTTCCCTTTACAACCACAGAGTGCATCTGTAGACGCACATGAGGGAATATTCCCTCATGGAATGTTGGGTACTTCTGCGGACTCGTCATCCCCATAAACTTAGGATTTTTCCCCTAAAACCCTAAATCCAATTAGGCATCCCAATCTAGACGTTATATTTCCATCGTGACAGTTGGATTTGATCGGTCTAATCTTAACCGTAAAACCCCACACAATTTTTGACAATCCAATGATGGGATCATCTGAAATACTTGAAAATACATCCATCCTGGGAAATGTTACCGTCTTCGGTAAATATATTTCTCATTTTTGGCCAACCAGACCGATAATAGGATAATCAAACCAGATCAATCAATCTGGAATGACTTAGACTTCAAAAACCTTAAGGTCTCCATCAACGTCCGGTAAAGAAATCAGAGAATACGTTACCTATATATTTTCTGACACTGGTAGGGATTTTATTTCTTCTTTGGTGGATATCTTCACTTTGGCAGCCTTAGGTAGGTGGTTCTTCATTTTCTCCTTCAATTCATGACTTCCAAATGCCAGCTCCAACCTTCCAAGGATCTCCTCGGCCATTGATCTGTCGGAGACTACAAATCCAGCGTAAGTGGTTGAGATCCCATCTTACATGGCTCAGTGGAAAACTATGAGCCATTGGATGGATTCCTGGACAAAAACCCCAGAGGATGAAATCTAAGACGGTGGATCATTCAGATCTTGGAGATATGAGAGAGCTTATCTGACGGTCTAGATTGGACCGTCTCGGCCATCCCAGGTCACCCTACTTGTACCACCGTCTATCCCAGGTAGAATGCGATGGGGGCGGGCCGCTAATCGATCCGTCGATTTGTGGACCCATATTGAATCTAGGCCTTTATTTTGATCTAAAACCTTAAAAATGCAATTCGGAGCTTATTTTAACTCCAAATTAAGATATAAAAAAAAAAGAAGCTATGAATTTTTTATGAAGAGTAGAATCTAATGGAACCATAAAATTTATGTTTTATTCACTATAAAATTTTATAAATTACAAAAAGAGGTACTGATTTCCAAGATCAGTCAAATATGACATGATCAGACCTTGGATTTCTAATCCATTAATGATTTAGTGATGAGAGAACATGAAATCAAGAGTTAGATTTGACTGATCTGCTACAAATTAAGAAATTTAACCTTAATGGAAGAAAAACCTTAAAAATGAACTTGGATCTACTTGATATGAGTAATCAAGCATGATCAAACCATTAAAATTAGTTTTAATGATGATCTAAAGTTAAGATCATATGGCTTGATGAGCCTGATGTGGCTAATTTGGGATAGATTGAAATCTATGCCCTTGATTTGGATAAATTGACTTAAAATCTTCTTGATCAGTTGGATCAAGAAAGATCAAATCTTATGATAAGATGCATCAATGATCTAGTGATGATATTACATTAAGAGAATGTGATAGATCTGAAGAAAAATAAAAGATCAGGATCAAAACCCTTAATGGGATGAAAAATGAATAATATGATCAATAAATCAAACTGAATAAATATGATGTATTGAAATGAGCATGTGAATCATTATTGTAAATGTTTTGTTATTTTCTTAAGATGTAATTGTTAGATTTAGTTATTTATGCTTTAAATTGTTCATGCTATGTAAATTACATGGAAAATATAATTAAATGAAGATAGATATTGATGAACATTTACAATGAATATGAATATGGACTTAATGATAGTAAGGGCTATAATTAGTAGGACAATATAAGAAATATCATTTCCTTTGCCCAGATTAGGAGAATAATAAACCCCATGAATGACATTTTAATGTTCTTGGATTTAATTAAAATCAAATAGTAAGAGTACTTAGGGTTTAATGCTCATAAGAAACTTATAAAGGTTGTGCTAAGGTCACCCCAGTAAATGTTCAACATGGTGGTTAAGGGGGTTCTCTAATAAGCCTCGCTCTTCCCCCACCTTCTAACGATGTTTGTGAGGTCTTAATGTCTCCTTATATGAAGATTGAATTAACCACTTTGTGTACAATTTTTAATTGGTAAGCCTTAGTAAATTTTGAAATAAGGAGGAGTTGTCTAAAATCAGGAATGCATAAATTATCTTCAACCAGTAAGACATTAACTGGTTAAATAATAATAAGATCATAAAAGGATAGTAAACTATCTAACCCTAATAAAAATGGTAATTAAGATAATCAAATATCAAACAAGATCTATAGGGGGATCTTGAATGATCAAGAATAATAAGAATCATAATATCGTTTAAATGTTTCGAAGTAGTATAAATATTAAAATTCAAAGGAAAATCAATTGATTAGACCCTTGATCAATATGATCCAAGGAACAAGATCTAAATCATCATATGTAAGGATGATCAAAAGAACAATTAGAAAGTATAAATGAGTTGAGGAATGACTATATATATGATTTGACAGATACATGAACGATATGATGATCAAGATCAATGGGATGATGGATGGTTGAAAGAAAAGGTAGGTGGAAGCTTAAGGATATATTCAATATATGAGATACATGTATTTTACACATGACCTTGTCTTGAAAAATGAGTTTTGATTATAATTCCCTTAGGATTGTTATGAATCAACAAAGATGTGGGAATGAATATAAAGGGATTGATTAAGTAATTATGAAATTACTTAACACAACAAATGATGTTGAAATGAACACAAGAGATTGATTAAGTAATTATGAAATTACTTAATTGGTAGAATGAGAAGATTTGAACTATATAAGTTGGACCCCCAAATCTTAAGAAAATAAGTTATAGGCATGTCCTATTATAACTAGATGTAAAGTCTGTAAGTATGAAAGATTATTTTCCATACAAGCAGGGAGGCTTGTGGTTTTGTTTTAAGATAAGCTTAGGCATAGGGATGCCAAGGGTAGGAGAGTTATGAGGGTTTGGCCCCCCGCTCTTTGAAACTAATTATGATGATGATACCATGCCCAAAGAGAGGCAAAATGTCGGATAGGGCAATCATGGGAAGGTCGTCACTATGACAATCATGGTTCCCCCAATGTGAACATGGATTTTTTATTTTCCATTGTGGTATTAGTGGAGTATTATGTAGTTATCCGGACGCGCTATACAGATTGAGACTGGGAGCATGGTAGTCCTTTGATATTTTGCATTATGATGCAATTGATTATGACATGATGAGATGCCTTATGTTATGGCATGATGAGATACCTTATGTGAATGTCATGATGAGATGCCTTATGTTATGGCATGATGAGATACCTTATGTGAATGGCATGATGAGATGCATGGTAAAAGCTATTACCGATGTTGTATTGGAGGATGATTCTCAATACGGTATTATTGATGTTATTCACTATTATTGATGATATTGACTATATTCACAACTTTTAGTGGTTTTATTTATATGTAATATATACATATAATTCATATGATAAATGAAGGTTAAAATGATTATCCAATTCTACAAATTTATTTATATCATGGATGTAATCAATTATTGATTTTGAAATATATTGAATATATTTCTTAAATCCCTTACCAAGGATAGCTTGCTGAGATATTGTAAATATTTGAATATTTACAATATCTCATATACAGTTAAGGAAGGTTGAAAGCTCAAGACTTGTGGACAAAGTATGTAATGACTACCCGGGTTGTGTAAGTGGACCAATGGATCGGTCCTCATTTTAATAAAAGTATTTATATTGATATTCAATATAAATTTTATTTTATACAAAAATCTATGTATAAGTAATTTGAGGTGACACTTGGGTTTTTGACAAATCAATTTCAAAGAAAATATGTTTTCACTGCTTGTATTTTAAAAAAATTCAAAAATCAAGCCCTACCTTTGCAAATATTTATGAAAATATATTTTAAAAACCCAGGTCATCACGTTTGGTATCAGAGCGGTTCATCCAGTCACTCACAGCCCCTATATGTCCAATATTAAGATGACAATCCAAATTTAGGTTATGATAGAATTAGTTAAATAGAGTATTTAAATAGAAATTTTGATTTATGAGCAGATGCCACCTAAGAGAACTAGGAGGACGGCTCAAAGGATTAGTGATTCTGCTATGGAGAATTCATCCCAAGAAAATAATGTTAAGAAAATTATAACAACAGTACTGTAGGATATTCTTCCCCATCTTCAACAACCTCAGGCGCTTGTAAAGCTTGTAGCAGTACAAAGTGCACTAGCTCTAGCTCAGCATGAAGTGGGGTCCAGTACCCTATTCAGAGAAATGATACTCCAACACCCGTACAAGATCATTTTTCACTTGTACCTATGGGAGTAATTAGAAATTCTCAATTATCATCTAAGAAGTTAAACAAAATGGTAGAAATATTTGGTGATAGGTTATAATGGGAAGGGTGATGTTGAAAAAGCCGAAGAATGGATATATAAAGTTGAAAAAACTTTTGAAGTTTTATGAACTCTTGAAGAGGTAAAAGTCAAGATAGCCACTTATATTTTGAAATAAAAAGCTGCCTTCTGGTGGAGATCAGCAAAGAGGAACTTCTTTTCAAACCCAGAAAATATCTCATTGGAAGAATTTAAAGAGGTTTTCAACAACAAATATTTTTGTCTTCATGTTCAAGCTAGAAAAGAAAAAGAATTCTTAGATCTACAACAAGGGAATATGTCTGTTGTAGAGTATGAAAACAAATTTGTACTGTTGAAGAGGTTTGCACCGCATATCTTTGGTACAGATAGGCAAATAGCTAGTAGATTTTTAGGAGGACTTAATATAGGATTAAGAACTAAGATGTTGGGTACCAAACCCATGACTTTAGCAGAGTGCGTGGAAATGGCTTCGAGATTTGAAGTAGATTTTAAGCAAAATCAAAACGGTAAAAGAGTAGAAATGGGAAACTTTAATGCAAGACCTTTTAAGAAAGGCAAGGGGCTCATGAATAATTTCAGGCCACTAAGAATTCAAGGAAATCCCACCATTGGACAAAATCAAAGGACTTGTCCCAAGTGTAGATGATTCCACCTTGGGAATATATGCCCCAATCCAATACAACAAAGACCTCCAATCTAGTGTTATAGATGTGGAGAACTGGGACACATGGAAAATAACTGTAATAAACATCTGTCAATCAAGGATGTAAAACCAAAGAATGTCCCTAAACGCCAAGGAAGGATATTTGCTATTACTGACGGTCAAGCCCAAACCTCAAATGGGGTGATTGAAGGTGCTTTGCTTATATCTAATATGCAATAGTATTGTTTGATTATGAAGCTATGCACTCTTTTATTTCCCTTGAATTTGGATCAATTATAAATCTACCATTGAAAGATTTGAAGTATAACTTAGATGTAATAACTCCAATCAGTGAGTTAGCAAAGGTAAGAAAATTCTAACCTTTATAGGAAAGGTAAAATCAAAATTTCTGAAGAATAGAAATAAAGATAATATTACTATTGCTGAGTCATAGCAATATTCTTGAAGTCCTCAAAATTAGTGATTTACCTCTTTCAAAATTCTGATGACCTAGGCTAAAGAATGATTTTGGATAGCTTAGGACGAGTTTTAGATTTTCAATTTGAAGATCAGGGATGATGAATCAACTAGGAATTGTCTTAACAATGAGATTTATGAATTAATTTGAAATTTGATGAAAGAAAGATCAGGAATTAAAGTTATCTTGTTGGTTTAAGCTAACCTGTTGATTCAATTAGGCTTATATCAATCAGGATTAATTTAATTTGAGAGCAAGGAAAAACTTTTATAGGGTATAATGGGGATAGAGATAAAGAGAAAGTAAGGAAAATGATGAAAATGGGACTAAGCGGGAATTAGAATTATTGTTCAAAGGGTAGAAATGAAATTTTCATAGAAAATTCCTTTTCTTCTTCTGTCCGTACCCGAGAGAAACACAAAAAACACAAAGAGCTTTTTCAAACACCTCCCTGTGTTGTTTGAAACAAGAAAAGAAGGGAGAGATAAGGGATATGAAGTAAAACCCATGTTGGGTTATGTTTCTAACATTGAAGAGGAGTGAAAGGCAAGAAATTTGATGGCTTGCTGAGGTTGTGGTGGAGAAACTGTCAGGCAAATAGAGGGAGAACGGGAAAGTGAGGGAGAGAAGCAAAAGAGGGGAGGGGAGATGGGCTGGTACTGGAGCAGAGAGAGTGCGGGAGACGAACGAGAGAGAGGAGAGAATCAGGGAGAGGTGTGGGAGCGAAGGAAGCTGCTGGCTATGGTGCAATGGCGATGGTGGTGGTGTGCGTGACTTTTCTATAGTGGTAGGCCTATAGTGTTGATAGGCGACGGAGATGGAGAAAGACAGAAAGGAAGAAATGGGAGTGGTTGATCGATTTCTCCTCTTGACAGCTCTGCTGGGTTGTCAGAGCTGGCCGGTGAAGAAAAAACCCAGAAGAGAGGGAGACCAAAGAGAAGGAGAAAGAGAGATAGCAGAGAGGAGGGTATGAGAAGGTTAGTGTTGATCTGGTTCACTCATTTGAGTGTAGTCAGACCGAGCAACAAAAAGAGAGGTGCTGAAGATAGCAATGAGGAGAGAGCACTAGTAGAAGAGATAAAGAGAGAAGAGAGTTGCTAGCAAGAGAGATAGAGAAAGGGAAGGAGAGAGAGACAGAGAGCTAACATATATATATATATATATATATATAGAGAGAGAGAGAGAGAGAGAGAGAGAGAGAGAGAGAGAGAGAGAGAGAGAGAGAGAGAGAGAGAGAGAGAGAGAGAGAAATAAGGAAGAGAGAAGGGGCTGCTGTGATGGGGTTAGTGTGGTGGAGAGAAGGGGCTACTGTGATGGGGTTAGTGTGGTGGAGAGAAAGAGGAGAAGAGAGAGGGTGATAGCAGAGGGGGAGAGATCCACTAACTTGCTTGCTTTTCCCAAGTTTACTACCTTTTCTTTATATAGATTTTCCCAGGAGAGTTTGATTTTGATTCAAACTTTATTTCTCTTCTCCTTTATCCAAAATTTGTGGTTAGTGTCTTGATTGTCTTCAATTTCTTCTCTTTTCAAATAATTTCCTCCTTTATCTAATCCATTTACTTAGATATGGACCATCCAATTTCAATTTGGTTGATCTACAAAATATAGGACTAAATTAAAATCATTTAAACTGTATGTTATACATCTGATTAGCTTTGATGATCATCTCACCATTAAAATTTACAAATTAATGGTTGGATGATCAATTGGAATTAAAATGCAAAATTTCAAAAATGATTGATGAAATGATCTAATTTGATTCTAGATTAAAGGTATTTTGGTTGAAATTGAACACTTAATAGCTGCCATCAATTTTCACATGTTTGTTAGCCTACAATCATCAAAATCAATAAATAAAAGTACAATGGGCCCACAAATACAACAGATATGAGAAACATGTGTAGGCCCACAATCAATTTCCACCTATTCTGGCCCTACAAATTGAAGGTGTTTCATTATGCAAATGATAAGTAAAATAAGGTGGGGTTGCCATCAATTTTCACATGTCTGTAGGGTAACTAACATCTACATCTGCAAATAAAAATACAATATATCAACAAATTATACTTGCATAAGTTATTACATAAGCTATATTCAAGATATTGTTTGCCCACCATCAATTTTTACTTATTTTTTAGCATATTGTCATTAAAACAGATACAATATATTATAATGGGTCCACAAATCAAACTGCACTAGTTATAATTAAGGAAAAATCTAAAACTTGTGGCAAAAATTCAATAAAAGCACAAACTTTTTAAGTGTTCAAATAAAAGCCTAGATTTTAGAGAGTTTTTCAAATTTAGCACGAGCTATTAGAGCCCAAACAACTTTAATTTTTGCCAACATATCATGCACGTGTCGCTTGACTTGACACACTGAAGACCTAACTGACCACTTAGCATGAGAAGGTGTTAAAGAAATTTAAAAATAAGTGGACCTAGTATTAAACCTTTCCCTTTACCTTTTTCTTTCTAAGGTGAAATAGACCAATGAGAAAACCCAAAATCCTTTATGAGAAGCTCTAAAATCTTTGAATCCCCTTCTCTTTTAACACTTAATGTGGGTTTTTTAGAGGGTTTAAGTTGACCTACAACTCAAAACCTTTAAGTTGACCAATACTTAATGTGGGTAACTAGATTATGTGTATTTCATATTTTTATTGTTTGGGGATTTTTTGCTTGCCAAGCTTAATTTGACAATTAGGCTTGCAGAACTCCTCCATCTTTTTATTTGGAAGAGATAATTTGGCTTTGCTTATCTTCTTTGGTTTTTTTTTGTGTGTGTGGAGATTATTGGCTTTGAAGCTTAATTTGACAAGTGGGGTTTGCGTATTCCTTCTTATAATTGAGGATTTTAGAACCCATGAGATGGCCTTCCTCATTAACCAATCATATTGGTTATAGTCCCAGCATAGTAATAGACTTGGATACTTGTCAAGTAGCTGAAAGGATCAAGGTTAAGGTAGAGCAGAGTCGGGCTCTCAGTTTTCCCTTGTGTTTTTTTATTGCTTTTTGCTATTTGTACTTTTGTTTCTATTCATTTCAGTTCATGGGGCTGGCTCCTTTCTCTGAATTTTGTATTGTACCTATACAAATTTCAATTTGCATAAGAGAAAAAAATGGATCCTTGAGCACAAGGGAAGTTTTTTACATATTCTTTGACATATATTGTATTTAGAGGAACAACAAAAATCACAAAATATTTAACATAAACTAAGGCACCCAACTTCAATATTCTCTCCCCAATATCACATACAGGTGCACAAGGTGACTATAGAATTGTTTACAAGTAACTCGTTTGGCTTTCCACAAAATTGGGAGAAGCTGAAGGTTTACTACGGTGAGTTGGAAATTGTTGTTGGTTGAAGGGTTATTGATGGAGCCTGCAACGGAAAGAGGCCGAATGTTTGATTGGAGAGCATACGCATCCCTGCCAATTGAATTGCTCAAGAGGGAATCCACAAACCATGATCTCTTCATGGAATTTAGCTATAAATGGCGGGGATGGTCATTTTAGTTCTGGCCTTCTTCCATGATTATACTTTAGGGACTCATGATCTCTTTTTGCTCAAAGTTTTGCATAAAGGAAACTCAACTCAATTATAATCATATTTGGTATTTCAGATAGTATTGTTAGAGCCATTTGATGGAATGTTGTCTCCAAAATTAGATTCAAATCTTGAACGCATGCGTGAACCCACCTTAATCATCAAGGAAGAAGGGATTTAGAGATTTTAGAACTTCTCAAATGGGTTTGGGTTACCCATTTGAGTTTTCTAGTTTGTCTATTTTGCCCAAGAAAGGAAAAGATGAAGGGAAAGGCTGAATTCCGGTATTAACTTTTAAATTTTTTTCTAACATCTTCTCATCTCACGTGGGTGGTCAACTCTCCAGCGTGTCAAGTGACTTGTCTGCATGACATGCTGGTGAGAAACCAAAGCAGTTTGAGGTCTTAATATCTTGTGCTAGATTTAAAAAACTCCATCACCTCTGGGCCTTTATTTAAACATTTGAAAAGTGGCTGCTTTTATTGAATTTCTGCTACAAGTTCCAACTCTTTTATAAGATTTTTCCTATACATAACAATAAAGTGCATGATAATGACCCACATTAATTTTCACCTAGTTGTGGGTCCACAAGTATCAAAATCTCTTGTTTTAAAAAAATACAAAAAATAAAAAAGTAAAGAGATATGCTTACTTGTGTTTTTTGTAGAATCCCTATTTTTGGGCAAGAAATGACTTCTTTTAGCTGGTCAACCTCAGTTCCTACATTGTTGATTGATCATGTAGCAAATGAAATAACTTCTAACTTTATATTATGAATTTTAAAGATGTGAGTTTTACACAGTAGCTTGAAGTTTTTAGAAAGGAGGATTTAATTAATTTGTCAGTTTCAGTTGATTTACTGAATTTATATGCGCAACTGTTTTTTAGCAAATCCACGGGGTAACGTAACTCCCGCCAACGACTAACAGATCCCAAACAAGAAGTGGCCTTAATACCCTTGGTTGTGAAATTGATAAAGACACCCAATTGATGCGGTTCCGGGGGTTCCTCCCCTCCATTCAAGTTCAAACTGCACAAATGGCTCTCCGCCCTCCCTTGGTCTAGCTGCCCCAGGTAGCAGCTGCCACGGCGGAGAGATCAACACTCCTACCCACCGCCGGCAATGGAGAAGCCTCCTCCATCTTCATCCGCCGTCGATGTCGAGGCAGCATGTGGGCCCCCACAACGGTATTTCATCCCTCACAACCCCCCATTGCTGTGGATCCCTTGGCTCGTACCCTCATTTACCCTTGCCATTGCTGCTGCTTTCGCTCTCACCATGTACGTCAACGATTGCCCAAATACCACTGTCGATTCCTCCTCCTGCTTATTCATAAAGGAACTGGGCAGGTTCTCCTTCCAGCCCCTCTCCGAGAATCCCCTTCTCGGCCCTTCCTTCACTACGTAAGTCATTTCTTCATCTTTCCTTTTCTTTCAATTTAATTTTTATTTAATGGGTTGGTTTTGTATCTAGTTTGTGGATAATTGGTGGTTTGTAGTTAGCCATCTATCAGTTTAGATACCTTGCGTGAATGTGATATTATATAAGCACCAGTAACTTTTGATCCTATTCACTTAACTGTTTATTCTTGAATTTGTTGGGTTCTGATTTTGTGATTGGGTTGGGTTCCGAAACTGTCCGCACTGGCGCAAAATGAGTTCTCATCTAGTGAGATGTTGATTTGAATTCTCATCCTCTTCACTTGGCTGATTGACTTATATCCTCACCAGTTTTTCCTTCGGCGCAAACATTAGAATGAAGGTCAAAGTTAACCGTTGGGATTCTGGGAATTTATTTCTCGGCCAAGAATGATTCCATGTGCAGAACCGCCCCTTAAAAGGGAAGTTCTTGAATGGTCAAGATGATGTTAGCTACGTGTATTCTTTCTACCCCTGAAAGATGAATCTTAGGTCACCTTTAGATATATAATGTTTCTGTTTCTAGTGGACTGGAAGGAGGGCGTCAAGATGCACCCAATCCCCTTCAGAATTCAGCGCAAGTGAAAGTAACTGTATGGTCTTTTTGCCTTAAGAAAAGTTCAGGGTTTGAGTTTGCCAATTCACGTGAAGTAAGGTAAAAAGGAAAACAAAAGGGCAGCCCGGTGCATAAAGCTCCACATGTGGGATTTGGGAAAGGAATGAACCCCAAAGGTTCTATAGTATGTAGTCTTACCTTCTATTTTTGCAAAAGCCTATTTCCAAGCCTTGAACCCTGACTTCTAGGTCATACGATGACAACTCTACTGTTGTGCTAAGGCTTCCCTTCTAAGTGAAGTAAGATAGAAGACCAATTTTTAGAAGACCTTAAACTCCTTAGTGTTTTTTATGAAGAGTTACGTTAGCTTCAATTCTTCTGTTCCTTTATGCTTGTGTATGGTTGCCGAAGCATATGACAAGAAAGGCTCATAGTTCTTTGAAAACATTTTAAGGAAATATTTCAATGTCAATGTCAATGGCTATGACTTGATATTGTTTGTTGATGTTTGCTTCTTCTTTTTCTTTTCTATGATGGAAGTATGCATTGGATTTCTTTGTTCACTAATTACTATCGACTTATAAAATTGTTTGATTTTCTAAAAGATTTGGTAGCATCATCATCATCGTTGTCGTAAAAGCCTTATCTTGATTAGGGGTTTGCTACATGAATTTTGTTCTCCATTCTCCTCTATTAAGAATTATGGCTTCATTTAGTCCAAAAGTTTTTAAATATTTTCTCACCACTTCTATCCACGTCCTTTTGGGTCTTCCCCTTGCCCTTTTAGAGCATTTAACTTGGATCGATAAACTCCTTCTAACTGGTGCATTTTTGTTCTCCATTGGACATGTCCCAATTGTCGAAGTCTACCATCCTATATATTGTTATCAATTGTTGCTACTCCTAAGTTTCCTCTAATGTTTTCATTATTAATTCTGCCCTTTCTTATCTTGTCACTCATCCATCTTAACATCCTCATTTCGGCTACGCTCATCCTATGTACATGTTGTTCCTTAACTATTCAACATTTTGATTTATGGAGCATTGTTGCATTATAGCCATCCTGTAAAATTTTCCTTTCAGTTTGAGTGACACTTACCGATCACACAAAACTGCAGAGGCACGTCTCCATTTGTTCTAACCCACTTGGATTTTTTGGCTAACATCCCTTTCAATCTATCCACTCTCATGAATTATCAATCCCAAGTATCAAAAATGGTCCACCGGTGCTTCACTCCCACTTTGCTTCTTACTAAAATTGCATTATGTATATTTTGTCTTAAATTGGTTAATTTTAAATCCTTTAGACTCTATAGCATGAAGGGGAGTCTTGGCACAACTGTAAAGTTGTCGTCATGTGACCTTCAGGTCACGGGTTCAAGGCGTGGAAATATCATCATCATCTTCATCATCAAAACCTTATCCCAATTAGGGGTTGGCCACATGAATCTCATTCCTCCATTCCTCTCTATTAAGTACCATTGCTTCATTTAGTCCAAAGTTTTTAAATATTTTCTCACCACTTTTATCCATGTTCTTTTGAGCCTTTTCCTCGCCCTTTTAGAACCTTCTACTTGCATTGCCTCACTCCTAAAAATCGGTGCCGTTTTTGGTCTCCTTTGGACATGTCCAAACCATCTAAGTCTAATCCCCCTCATCTTGTTACCTATCGGTGCTACCGCTAAGTTTTCTCTAATATTTTCATTCCTAATTCTACCCTTTCTTGTCTTATCACTCATCTATCTCAACATCCTCATTTCCGCTACGCTCATCCTATGAACATGATGTTCCTTCATTGCTCAATACTCTGATGTATAGATCATGGCCGGTCTTATGACTATCCTATAGAATTTTCCTTTTAGTTTGAGTGGCACCCGCTAATTACACAAAACTCCAGATGCACATCTCCATTTGTTCCAACCCACTTGGATTCTTTGGGTAACCTCCCTCTCAATCTCTCCACTCTCATGAATCATTGATCCTAAGTATCGAAAGTGGTCTTTTACGGAGACTTCTTGGTTATCAATCTTAATTGGTATTCCACTTCCACTCCTCTCCTTGCTAAAATTGCATTCCATATATTATGTTTTAGTTCAGTTGACTTTAAATCCTTTAGATTATAATGCTTCTTTGTGTTTACGCCTCTCTTGTCTTATCAAGTAAGACCATTTGCAAATAGTATGTACCATGGAATCTCCTTGTGCAGATGTTTTGTTAACTCATCCATAACCAATGTGAAAATGTATAGGTTCAATGCCGATTCTTGGTGCAATCCTACAGTGACAGGAAAATCACCATTCTTGCCACTAGTAGTCTTAACATTTGTTACCGTTCCCTCGTACATATCTTTTGTTATGCTTATATATCCTCGTGAAACCCCTTTCTTGCCCAACACCTTCCATATTAACTCTCTAGGGACTCTATCATAAGCTTTCTTTAAGTCGATAAAGACCGTGTGGAGGTCATTCCTCCCTGCCTATATTTCTCTATCAATTGCCTTAGTAAGAAAATACCTTCCATGGCAGACCTCCCAAGCATGAAACCAAACTGGTTCACTGATACACTTGTCTCATGTCGTAGCCTCTTTTCAATCACTTTTTCAAAAGGTTTCATATGTGGCTCATAAGTTTAATCCCTTGATAATTAGTGTAGCTCTGTATGTTTCCTTTATTCTTATAAATTGGCAAAATAGAGCTTTTCCTCCATTCATCAGGCATTTTCTTTTATTTATAATCTTGTTAAACAACTTGGTCAACCAAGCTTCCCACTATCTCCCATATGCTTCCAAACCTCTATTGGTATACCATCGGGCCCCATGACCTTTCCTTACTTTATCTTTTTCAAGGCCTCTTTCACTTCAAGTATTCTAATCCTATGTTCATATCTAGAATGTCCAATGTTATTTAAGGTTATAGTATTTTCAATCCCTATGTTCTCAGAGCCATTGTCATTTAATGATTTTTGAAAGTAAGTTTCCCACCTTTGTTTGATCTCATTGTCTTTGACTAGTACCCTTTGATCATCACTTCTAATGCACCTAACATGATATAAGTCCTTAGCCTTCTATTATCTTATTTTTGCAAGTTTAAACACATATTTCTCACCTTCTCTTGTTCCTAGTCTATTATAGAGGTCATCATATGCCTTTAGCCTCACTATTCTCTCAGCAACCTTTTTAGCATTTTTATAGTGTTCATAGTTTTCATTATTTATAGTCTTCTGCCATGCTTTAAAACACATATGTTTTTCTTTAATAACTTTTTGCACTATTTCACTCTACCACCATGCTTCTTTTACTAATTGCCTTTTACCTTTAGATACTCCTAAGACATCTTTTGCCACTTTCTTAATGGACTTAGCAATATTAATCCACATGGTGTTTACTTCTGTTTCATAGTTCCAGTTTCCTTCTACCATCAACTTATTTGTGAATGAGGTTATGTTCTCTCCTTTTAAGTTCCACCGCTTAGTTTTTGGATATCTATTAAGTTCATTTCCTTTCTTCCATCTTTTAATATAGATATCCATAATCATTAACCTATGTTGCATCCATAACCATTAACCTATGTTGTGAGGTTAAACTCTCACCTCATATCACCTTAAAATCTTTACACATTGATCTTTCAGTATTCCTAAGTAGAAAAAAGTCTATTTGGCTTTTATGAAGTTTACTTTTAGAGGTTATTAAGTGTTCATCCCTCTTCTCGAAGAGTGTATTTGCAATAGCCAGGTTATATAAAAGGGCAGCCCCGGTGCACGAAGCTCCTGGCTATGTGGGGTCCGGGGAAGGGGTGGACCACAAGGGCCTATGGTAGGCAGCCTTACCTTGCATTTTTGCAAGAGGCTGATTCCACGTCTTGAACCCGTACCCTCAAGGTTGCATGACGACATCTTTTACCGTTGCGCCAAGGCTCCCGTTCGAATAGCCATGTTATATGATGTTACATCAACTAAACCTAAGGAAGGCAGATTCGCCCACTATTATACAAGAAGAGGAAAGGATAAAGTGTAAACAGCATTCAGTTTTACATTAGTTACTTCTGTTAAGGGCAGTTACATCAGTTAGAGAGAGAAAAGGCAGTTGCTTATGGAGAGAAGGGAATATAAAGGGAAGGAGAGAAGAAAGAAAGGGGGGATTGTTGAAGGAATGAAGTGGAGGTTCTAGCTCCTCGAAAGCTAGAGAATTGTATTAGTAGAAAAAACATATACAGGCAGAACCAACATAGTTCTGCATTTTTCTTTCTGATTGTAATTACAACTCTGTATCCTAAATCTTTTGAAAGGGAATTCAATTGAAGCATCTATCAGTGGTATCAGAGCCGGTTTGAACCTAGGGAATGGTTAGAACCCAGATGGAAAGAAACGAAGGAATGGAGAAGGAGATAGAAGGAGTCCGGGGTGAGATAGGAGACTTGAAGGAAAACATGGCGAGATTACAAATGAATGTAAATGCATTCGGTGAATATCTGGTTGAAATAAGAGAATGGATTAAGAATCAAGAATCAAGAAATGCCGGAGGAATGTCTAGATCGGCATAGGAATATGGAAGGTGGAGAAGGTGGAGAACCCTCAAATAGTCATAGAAGGAGTTCTTTCTTGCTGGGAGATCATCACCATCATAAGTTTCAAGGGAGGAGAATGGATTTGCTGGTGTTCGACGGCCAAGATCCTTATGGTTGGTTATGTTGAGCTGAACGATATTTTTAGGTCAACCACATATCCGACGAGGAGAAGATACCAGCAGCAGCCATTTGCATGGAGGGAGATGCTCTCCACTGGTTTTTGCAGATGGAATCAAGAAATCCCTTCCGATCATGGGGTTCTTTCCGGTCATCCCTGCTGTATTGTTTCCGATCTTCTCAATGGGACGGCGATTATGAATCTCTTCTAGCTTTGAGGCATATCGGAAGTGTCTCCGAGTATCTTCGATCGTTCGAGCTTCTCTCCGGTCACCTGAGTGATCTTTCTGACGATCTGTTGAAAGAAGCCTTTTTCAATGGGCTCTGGGAAGATATCAAGGCTGAAATAAAATTATTCAGACTTGCATCTTTATACAGGATTATGGATTTAGCCCACAAAATAGAAGAGAAGAACATGACGTTGGACCAAAAAAGGCCCATCCAATTAGACAAGATGCTGGCCCAAGAACGATTGGACCCATCCATGTTCAGTTGAAGGGAGGGTTGACGGGAGTATCTTCGCAGGAGCATTTTGGTAAATCACCCATCTTCTTCCCCAACCACGAGAGAAGCAAGGGTTCCCATATGGAAACCAATCAAGAAAAGAATGCCAGCATACAACCTACTGAAGAAAGGAACCCTTAAGGAAACTCACAGATGCTGAGTTACAACAAAGGAGATCCCAAGGATTATGTTCTAGATGTGGTGAGAAATATCCATGGGACCACTGATGTAAAAATCGACAATTGCAAGTGTTGCTCCTAGCCGATGACGAAGACAATGAGATGGAAATCACTCCGGAAGATAGGGATGACAACAGGACAAGGGATAACCAACCTCTGGAGTTATTCCTGAACTCCATTTTAGGTTTCACGACAGAAGGCATGATGAAACTAAAGGGACTGATTGGAAAGAGGGAGGTGGTAGTCTTGATTGACAATGGAGCTTTCCACAACTTTATCTCCAACCCACTAGTCGAAAAACTCCATTTGATAGTGGATCGATCAAGTCGATTCTGAGTACAAGTGGGGGACTGTCACTGTAGCAAAGGGCAAGATATTTATTGGCAAATAAACTTGAATTTGCCGGGGATCATGGTGGTTCAAGATTTCCACCAGTTCGACCCTGGTGGAGTAGACATGGTCCTGGGGGTTAGTTCTAGATAAGAGGATTACATTTACAAATAAAAAAAAAAGACTTTGGCAAAGAGGGTCTGGAGCCTGCTTGACAATAATACTTGGGAACCATTGGAAGACATTCACAAGCAATTCCTTAATTTCCACCTTGAGGACAAGGTGGCACTGTTAGAGGGGAGGGGGTATTGTTACATCAATTGAACCTAAGGAAGGCAGATTCGACCACTATTATACAAGAAGAGGAAAGGACAAAGTGTAAACAACATTCAGTTTTACATTAGATACTTTTGTTAAGGGCAGTTACATCAGTTAGAGAGAAAGAAAAGGCAGTTACGTATGGAGAGAAGGGAATATAAAGGGAAGGAGAGAAGAAACAAAGGGGGGATTGTTGTAGGAATGAAGTGGAGGTTCTAGCTCCTTGAAAGCTAGAGAATTGTATTAGTAGAAAAAACGTATACAGGCAGAACCAACATAGTTCTGCATTTTTCTTTCTGATTGTAATTACAACTCTGTATCCTTAATCTTTTGAAAGGGAATTCAATTGAAGCATCTATCATATGACAAAGCAAAATCAAGAATAGTTTCCCCCTTCTCATTTCGTTCTCCCATATCATACCCTCTATGTATCCTATCATATCCTTCTTTTTCTTTTCCTATATGGCCATTTAAGTCTGCTCCTATAAATATCTCCTCAATGTTGGCAATTTCTTGCATGACTCCCTCCATATCTTACCAAAACTGTCTCTTGATTATATCTTCTAACCCTACTTAAGGTTGGTATGCACTTATAACATTTATGATCTACTCTCCTAGAACAAGTTTTATTATTATAATTCTATCATTGATTCTTTTAATGTCTACAACTTTATCTACTATTATTCCTACACCATTTCTGCTATTATCCTTTCCTACATACCAGAGTTTATACTTATTGATTTCTCTAGTTTTAGCCCCTTTCTACTTGGTTTCTTGGATACAAGCGATGTTGACTTTCTTACGTATTATCGTGTCTATTAACTATAAACTCTTACCTGTCAATGTTCCTATATTCCCTATGGCGATACGAATCTTAT
This sequence comes from Warburgia ugandensis, assembly GCA_035236585.1. Taxonomy (NCBI): domain Eukaryota; kingdom Viridiplantae; phylum Streptophyta; class Magnoliopsida; order Canellales; family Canellaceae; genus Warburgia; species Warburgia ugandensis. Next base: position 58,289,915 of record CP141132.1, on the reverse strand, counting down.
GCTCTTGAGATATCCTATTTACCTGTGCACTTCTCGACCTCCATGGCATGAACCATGTCCACTTTTCACTGCACCTGGGTTTTGATGCAGCACATCGCTTCCGATTGGACGCTCTAGCAGCTCTTGCCCATTTTCCACTACACTCGGGATCCGATGTAGCGTGTCACTTTTGGGGGAACGCCCTAGCAACCCTTGCCCCTTTTTTATTGCACTTGCAATTCGATGCAGCGCATCGCTTATGGGGAATGCCCTAGCTTGAGGGAATGTTAGTTTTCGATTCATGTCATGTTAGGATTGCCATACTTTTAAGAAGCTAGCGATGGTTTTCATTTCTTAATTACAAACTAGTATAGAAATGCATATTCATTTGCAAGTAGGAAAGAAATAACAAAATCATCTTCAACTTCTTCCTTGCTAGCTGGCACTTGACGCAAGACCCTCCTTTTCCATCCAGGCTTGGGAATGGGCATTGGTAGAGTTAAGGTGTGGAAATATCCTCTTGCAAAAATGCATGGTAAGGCTGCGTACTATAGATCCTTGTGGTCTATCCCTTCTCTGGACCCCACATAGGGGGGAGCTTCGTGCATTGGGGCTGCCCTTTTAGACTCTATAGCATCTCTCCACGACTTTAGCTTTGTGTTTACCTTCCCTTGTCTTATCAATTAAAACTCTGTCATTTGCAAACAACATGCACCATGAGATCTCCTCCTACAGATGCTTTGTTAACTCGTATAACTAACATGAAAAGGTACATGCTCAATGCCCATCCCTAGTGCAATCCTATAGTGATAGGGAAATCACTAGTCTTTCTGCTAGTGGTTCAAACATTTGTTACCACTCCCCCTTTCTCAGCCAACACCCACTATATTAACTCTTTGGGGACCTTATTATAAGCTTTTTCTAAGTCAATAAAGACCATATGGAGGTCCTTTTCCTCTTCATATACTTCTCTATCAATTGTCTAAGTAGGAAAATAGCTTCCATGGCAAACCTTCTATGCATGAGACCTAACTGGTTTTCCAATACACTAGATGCGTAGCCTCTTATTAATCACTCTTTCCCAAGTCTCATGGTGTGGCTCATAAGTTTGATCTGACGATTTGTATTTGAGGAGTTGTAGTGGGTTCTACTTGGTCTTGCCACGGAGAAGTGTCCACTAATGGCTCAGTGTCTAAAAATTCATGCTCTTCGTCAATGGATGTGTCATCATCATAATCATAAAAAGGAGCAGGACATGACTAGAGTGGATATGAGTTGGAGGTTTACAAGGATGGTTGTGGACTTTCTGGCTTAAAATGATCATATGCAATTTTCACCCCATTATCGATATCAATGGTTAAGGATGGTGAATAACTATGTGGCTCAGAATGATCATATGCAATTTCTATCCTATGCTCTTCCATTTCCCTTATTTGTTTCATTTCCTCAGTCCCTTTTATAAATTTAGTAATGTTTCTTTCAATATTTTCCCTTATTAGTTTCATTTTCTCTTCCCATTCATACTTTTCAGCCATAAATTTTCTGTAGTCAAATACAAGCAATTGTTGAGTCTCTTTACTAAATTGGATCTCTTCTAAAGATTGTTTCTCAGGAAACGACTTATATGGCTGGTATTGCTATGCCATTGGGGTATTGAAGCAGGGTTGGGTAGGTTGAACTCATAATGGTTGTCTTGGATATTCTGGATAGTTCTGATAGGGTTGAGCAGGGTGGGACTATGATGGTTCTTCTTGATAATTTTGAGACCATGGTTGGTCATGATGCCTAGCCCATCCATTATAGTCTGTCTTAGAATAATAATTGCTAGGGTGTGTGAATGTAGTAGGTGCATCCACTGGCTCCTAATAATATCTATCGTAGGTAGAGCTTGATGGCCATGAAATAGTGGGATATGTTTGGTTAGAATAGGTATAGAAATTCTCATATTGAGGTTTTTAATATGACCTACCTTGGAATTAGCATACTGAGGTTGTTGATATGCCTCAGTATCTTGCCTAGAAGCAATTAACCTACTCATTAGACTTTCCATACTATCTAGTCGACTATCAATCGCATTGGATAGATCAGGAGTATACCTTATCTCTGTCTGATACATATAAGGTAATGGCGTAGGAGTGAAATAGTATGAAGGTGGTTGTCCAACCCTTGTTTGGTAGGCCATTGCACTTAACTTTACATACAACGAAATAAATCATTGTATACAATGAATGAGTTATCTCTTTTTTTTAATGAAAAACCCTAACTAAATGATGCATCTTAACTAAATGTGACTCTTAACCCTAAATGATGTACAATTAATCCCTAATAGTCCACTAATAAGCTGAATTACTAATCTTTGATAATGAGTAGGGTGGTAGCTTTTAGACCTAAATCTAGACAGCTTCTCTTTTTGTCCAGGCTTGACCATTGCTTACCAGTTAGGTTATGCTCTAAAGTGGTTAATACAATTCTTATAGAAGGAGACGTTTACACCTCAACAATCGTCAATGAAAGGCGTGGGAAAATCACTTGGATTTTGAATACCCATTATAACCACGATGCTTAGAAGCTGCTAGAATGACAATAGATCTCCTCCTTCTAAAAGGTTCCTACAAGCTTGAAACCCTAAGTTCCTCACTACTTGATTTTAAATTAAAATTCAAGGTTTGGGATTGTGAATATACAAGAAATTGATTTGATTACCTAGGTGGGCCAAGGATCTAGTGATGAAATCCAGTCCTTATTTTATGAGGGTTCCTGTGGGGCCCTTACTGTCAATGTGTTTCATCTACCATAAAGCAGTAATTGTGCAATGCAATACAAGAAAGCAAATCAATGTGGCCTATATGTTATCTAAGCAATAGATAAGTTCATTTTAATGCAACAATCCTAAATAAGATGCAACAAATCAGATGAATGACCCTAAGCTATATGAATTCTCTACCAACAAATATGCAAATTATACTAAATGCAACTACACTAAGAAAAGTAAATAAGGTGAGGGAAACTTATAGTAGGGTTTTTGATGAAGATCAAATGTGGCCTCTTTACCCATCACTTGCCTTGTATTAATACAATCCATTCAAAATAGAAATAAAGAAATTGCAAATTACAATGGGGCCTCACTACAAGTTCACATAAAAAGAAAAACCGAATATAAGAAAGCAATCAAATTTGATGAAGCTTTGACCCATAGGATCGCCACCGGTCCTTTTGCCAAATTCCCCTTGCACAAAACAAGTAAGATGGATCAATTTATGAGGAATTAGCAAAATATGCAAATTCAATGCAAAAATCCTAATCTAATGCAACCTAAAACTACGATTAAAAATAGCAACCAACCACAAATCCATCGCGATTCCCAACAATGGCGTCAAAAACTTGGTATAGCTTTAAAATTACTCACATGCGCATGAATCAATTATAGTAGATGTATGTGAGTGAGGTCGATCCCACGAGGAATCTCACTGATTTTCAGTAGTTTAGATCTTATTTAAATTGATTAACTTCAGCCAAAGAGATAGAGATGTGATTAAACTAGGAAATTAAAACAAACTAAGAAGGAAACATGCATAGAATTAGAAGAAACTTTCTAAAAATAAAGTTAAGCAATTAGAATGGAAACTTACCTAACTAACATGTAAGCAAGTAAAGGAAACTAATGCTAAATTATAATGAATCGAATTAGGCAACTAATCTTAAGGAAACTACTCAAATTAGAAACTTTCCTAAATTATCACTTTCCTAAACTAGAATGAGAAACTTTCTAAAATCAAATTAGGAAACTTTCTAAATCTAAATTAACATGCAAAAACAAGTAACCATTGAGATCTAACTAACTTGAACAAGAAATGAGCAACATATATGTGAATGGAAACTACAATTAAAGAGACTTTCTAATTTTAACACTTTCTAAATCCTAAAACTTCCTAAAGGTTGAACTTTCCAAAAATAAAAAAGGGAACTTTCTAAACCTGAAGTAAGATGCAAACAATGAATAAACTATTGCTAGAACTAAATTAAGTAAGTGAATGAAGCAAGAATCATAGGTGGATCACCATATGTACCATACACATGATCCATGGACAGTGCACATGGTTCATAGGTGCAAGAGTGACTCAGATTTGACTCTTTTAATGCCAACAAACATGCAACTGAAGCTAGATAGAAATGAACAACCTAAAAAGCTAAATGGGTTCCTAAGGGTTTAAGTAAATAAGGTGTTTTGATAGCTAGAAACAAAGCACAAAGTTAAAGATAGAAAAATTCCAGATTTCAACTACTTAAGAAGATCAAACAATTCAAGTATAAGGAAGCAATTGAAACCACAACTTTTATGCAATGAAACAACCCAAATCTAAAGTACTTTGATGAAAGAAACATTCTATAACAAGAAACCTCAAAGAACTTTATTAAATCAACACCAAATTACACTTAAAATTGGACGCATAATACATGTTCAAAATCTGAAAATTGTGCTGAGTTCCTAAGTCCTATCTTAACAACACCAACAATGCAATCTAATGCTCATAATTTAAAGTATGATGACATGCAAATAAAAATCAGAAAAGAATTCAAGAGAAAAGAAGGCTAAATGGGTGAACTAAGGCAAGGAAATTGACCTAAAACTAATGGCATATAGAAGAAGAAAAACAAGAATTTCAAAAGGGGAAATTAAGGCTCTAAGCTAGCTCTTCTCTTGGCTGTCACTACCACAGAAGAATTAACTTAGATATTGAGTGAATAACAAAGAAAAACTAGTGGAATTAAGGTAAAGAAGAAAGGGAAAGCTAGGTGCAAAGAAGAGTGTAAACTAGGAAGCAAAAAAATGGAAAACTAGGGCATGTAAACTAAAACAATGAAAGCAAAGTACTAACCTGAATTGAAGAGCAAACAACAACAACAACAACAATAACTAGAAATTTAGAGGAAGAAAAGCATTAAAGAAGGCCTAAAGTCCAACAATAGCTAACCATAATAGGAAAGCTATGTTTTAAGGTGTCTCGCCCACCTTTACTTAGAAAAAATGTTGGGACCATGGAGATATATATTGATGTTGTAGCTTCCAATTTGATGAATGGTTAATCTAGGAAAGAGGTGGAGTTTAAATGAGGAAAGTTAGGTAGAGATGATGTAATAGGGATGACATAAGAGAGAGATGAGTTGGCTGGTTGGTTGGTTTCCTAATTAGGAAGGGAGGGGGGAAGCAGGCGCCATTTTCCTTGGAAGGAAAGTGGCTCTCCACCCTCCTAATTGGATGGAATATGAATGGTGGGAAGAGTGAGGAAAATAAGAAAGAAAATGAAGAGGAAAATTTAGAAGAAAACCTAAGGTTTTTACAATGATGGCATGGACTTGGATCTAGGGTATCTTAATTAGGAAACCACTAGATTTTGCCAACTAAGCAAGGGGAGGGGGGCATCCTCCTCTTGGATTGTGGCTTCTTCCTTGACTTCAAAACATGGAACTCTAGGATGAATGGTGGATTAGGTATGGGAAATGGGTTTGGAAAGTGGATTTTTCTTACTTGATGGGGTCCCTCGATGCATGATCATCTTACCTTTTACAATTATCTCTCAAAATCCCTTAAAATTCACACTTTTAACATAGGACAGCTACTTGAATTGATGCTTCAATTGTGTGGCTCCATGGGACACTCCTCCTTGGTTTGATGCCTCACTTTGATGGCTCATTCCTTAGTGGCTTAAGTGGCTTCAATGGTTGGCTTCAAGGCTTGAGTAGCTTATATGGCTTATCACCCTTTTTCACGGCTTTAATGGCTAAGTGGCTTGAATGGCTCCGATGCAAAGGTGGTGGAAATGCATTGCTTGGGCTTAGATCCATTTCTAGTCACTTTTTGCTTGTCCAATTTCTTTCTAGCTTGCCCTAGGATAGTCTTGAACCTTTGTCACGCTTTGGATTGATGATATTTAGGCTTTGGCATGCTTAAGTTTCCTAGTTAGATTAGAAAGCCTCATTAATGGCCTTCATTCTTATCTCGATCAAGCTTGGCCTTTGGATTACCTTCTCAATACCTACAAAAGAAGAAAAGGGAAGCCCTCGCTTATGCGGGGTTTGGGGAAGGAACGACCATAAGGGTCAATAATATGTAGCCTTACCTTGCATTTTTGCACGAGGTTGTTTCCATGCCTTGAACCCGTGACCTTAAGGTCACATGACGACAACTATATCATTGCGCCAAGACTATAAAAGAAGTAAAACACTAATTAAATCCTAGCAAATTATGATCATTCACATACTCTGGATTAGTTTTTCAACCTACAAAATATCAAACTTTTGAATTATTAGGTCAGAAATGCATGTGTTACAAAATTCTAACCAAAAACCCTAATTTAACACTATAAGTTATAACACACAGGCTACTAATTGCATACTTTTTATATAAAATTGAACACTTATCACCTAGCTTGCTAATTAGGAATTCAAATTGCTGACTTTGAAGACTCTCCGTGAAGATATTTACCACTTGATGTTTAGTAGGAATAAATGGAGTACACAACACATCTTCATCAAGCTTTTCTTTGATAAAATGACAATCAGTTTCAATTTGCTTTATTTTGTCGTGCTGCACTGGATTATGCGAGATGCTAATAGCTGCTTTACTATCTAAATATAACTTCAAAGGTTGGTTCCACACAATTTTCAACTTAGTTAGAAGTCGTTTTATCCTCAATAGTTCACAAATTCCTTGTGCAATGGCTCGAAATTCAGCTTTGGTGCTACTTCTAGCTGCAATATTTTGCTTTTTGCTTCCCAAGTTACCAGATTCCCTCCACCGAAGGTGCAATATTCATACATGGACCTTCTATCATCAATAATGGTGGCTCAGTCAACATCAGTAAATGCTTCCACACATGCACTATTACTCCTTTTGAACAATAATCACTTTCTAGAGTCCATTTAAGGTATCTGAGGTTCCTTTATGCTGCATTCAAATGCACCTCAAGAGGTGAATGCATGAATTGACTCACAACACTGATTGGAAAAAGCAATATCTGGCTGAGTGTGGGGTAAATACATAAATTTTCCAACTAAGCATTGATATTGTCTCTTATCAACCTTGTTTCCAACATTTGCACTTAACTTGCAATTTGCATCTATGAGAGTTTTAGCTGGTTTGCACCTTAACATATCAGTTTCATCAAGAAGATTCATAATATACTTCCTCTAAGACACTAAGATTCCTTCCTTGGTTTCATAAACATTCATACCCAAGAAATAGGTCAAAAGATCCAAGATTTTTAATCTCAAACTCTTTGGCCAAAAGAACTTCTAGTCTTTCTTGTTCAATAGGATCATCACCTATGAGAATAATATCATCCACATACACAATAAGTATAGCAATCTTACCACCATCAATATGTTTATAGAACATAGTATGATCTGTTTGACTCTGAGAGTACCCATAGTCTTTTATTGTTTTAGTGAATCAATCAAACCATGCTCTAGGAGATTGTTTAAGACCATAAAGAGACTTCTTGAGTCTACGTACTTTGTTCGTATAAATTTTTTTTAAATCTTGGAAGAAGATGCATATACACTTCCTCTCCAATTCACCATTGAGAAAGGCATTCTTCATATCCAATTGTTGTAAGGGCCAGTCCATAATAGCTGCAAAAGACAATAGGATCCGAACATTATTTATTTTTGCAACAGGAGTGAGGGTTTTCTGATAATCAATTACATAAGTCTGAGTATATCCTTTTTCCACTAGCCTTTCTTTGTACTTTTGAATTGACCCATCAGTCTTATATTTCACCATAAACACCCATACACAACCAATTGGATTTTTTCCTTTAGGGAGACATACCAGTTCTCAGGTCTAATTCTTCTCTAATGCCCTCATTTCCTTAAGAATAGCCCTTTTCATTTGAGAACAGTAAGAGCTTCCTCTATAGACTTAGGAATTTGTGTATTTGATAGGTGAGAAACAAAGGTTTTAAAACTTGAGGACAATCTGTGATAGGATATAAAGTGGGATATAGGATGATTGGTAAATGACCTTATGCCTTTCTTGTGAGGAATAGGAATATTAAGATATTGAAATTCACAAGGTTCTGGACACAAGGAAGAATTTGAATTACCTAATGTATTCGGAATTGAATCTTGACAGGCTAGTTGTAGTTGTTGTTTTTCACCATGCTGGTTTTGCCTTCTTCTATAAACATGCAGCTTTGAATTTTTCTCAAGTAGTATTTCTCTCCCTGCATTAGACTTTTCAATTTTTGGCACAATAGACTCATGTTCGGAAAGGAGATTGGTGATAGGAATAACATCTGGCTGAGGAGGTGAGGTGCTAACAGATGGCACATGCAAGGGAATAATTGTTTCCCAAAGCTTCTCTTCATCTATATGATTCTTCCCTTGAAGAAAAGTTTGGGGGTAAAAGGATTGATCTTTAAAAAAGGTAACATCCATACTCACGTAGGATCAATTTTTGATAGGGTCAAAGCACTTCTACGCCTTTTGAGTTGGTGAATATTTAACAAAGACACATTTATGAGCTCTTGGGTCAAGTTTACTACAATTATGATTGTGGACATGGACAAACACTGCACAACCAAACACCTTTGGTGGTAGATTACTAAAGAACCATGCATGGGAGTAGGTTTCCTATAGAAGTTTGAGAGGCGTTTGAAACTGACATACTTGGGATAGTATCTTATTGATAAGATAGGATGTAGTGAGGACAGCTTCTCATCAAAAATGTTTGGGCACTCTAATGGTAAACACAATGGCCCGCTTCTAAGAGGTGTCTGTTTTTTCCCTCAGCAACGCCATTTCGTTGAGGCATTTCAACACATGTTGTTTGGTATAAAAAATCTCGTTCCATTAGAAATTTGGCAAGAATGAAGTTGAAGTATTCTTTGCCATTATCTGTTCTTAAAATCTGAATTTTGGTGTTGAATTGGGTTTCAATTGGAGGGGAGCCTTGGTGCAACTGTAGAATTGTTGTCGTGTGACCTTGAGGTCACAGGTTCAAGGCATGGAAATAGCCTCTTGCAAAATGCAAGGTAAGGCTGCGTACTATTACCCCTTGTGGTTTGCCTCTTCCCAAGACCCCCGCATATGCAGAAGCTTCGTGCATCGTGGCTGCCCAAAATTGGGTTTCAATTAGATTGTAGAATCTTTGAAATACCCTGTCAACCTTGGATTTTTCTTTCAAGAGATACTCCCGACAAACCCAATTATGATCATCAATGAATGTAATGAACCTCTTTGTTCTCGTAATATTTTTCACTCTTGATGGCTCCCAAATGTTACTATGATAAGATAAAATGGTTGAAATGGTTTAGAGGGATGATCAACATCCCTAGCATTGCCAATCATCTTTCCCAAGTTCAAATCCTGAAATTCATGTAGAGACGGAAAGAATTTAGCAACATAATTTGAATCTAGAGTAAGTTTGCTAATGGACAAAAGGTTACAAGACAAGTTAGGAACATGTAAGATAGTTGCAGAGTTAAATTTTTGGAAAGAACAGTAGAACCTTTTCCAGCAACTAGAGATAAAGACCCTTCTGCAATACATACTTTAAGATTATTAGGACATGGAGTATAGGAAGAGAATAATTGAGAAAGATTAGTCATATGATTGCTAGCACTTGATTCGATTAACCAAAGTGCATGATCCGAAGAAGTATGTAGGGCAATAGAAGGATAACCCTTTTGAGCAATAGAGCAACTAGAAGTACTAACAGTGGATTGAGGCTAACTCAATAGTCCATATAGGTGCTCTAACTGCTCCTTACTGAATAGAGGCGTCTTGGAATTTCCAAAATGACCTCCACTCTGATTTTATACAGTTGTCTGTATGCCTTTTCCTTCTTTGTCCGTGCCTTTATTATTCTTCTAGTTAGAAGGCTTGCCATGTAATTTCCAGCAGAATTCCCTGGTATGTCTTGGCTTATTGCAATTGTCACACCACCGTTTATCCTTTTCAACCACTTTCTTGTGATTAATAGTAGTGAAATTTGACTTAGCACATACCAACGCTAAGCGCTCCACGGTTGGTTTTCCATGATAGGTTCTTTGCCACCCAATAGTTCTTTCTGACTTTCAGCCCCTCGAACTAGAGTAAAAGCTTCAGTGAGATCGAGAAAGGGTTTCTTTGGACGAACATAGTCACAAACTTGATCGAATTCAGGGTTTAGTCCTAAGAAGAACAGGAGAACTCTCTCCATCTCCAACATGTCTCTCAATTTTTTCGTGTCTGTAGCAGATTCCATTTCAACATGCTGGTACATATCTAGTTTTATAAACAACCCTCTCAGTTTTTTGTAATATTCTGTAACACTAAAAGTCCCTTGCTTTGTCTTAAGAACTTGTTTTGTAATCTGAAAAATCTGAGAACTGAAGCCTATCTTAGAGTATGTTTTATGCACAACAAGCCATTTCTCTAGGTGTAGGAAGTAACATATATGTCCTACTAATCTCGGGCTGCATGGAGTGTAGTAGCCATGATATTACTATGGCATTGTTAGTCTCCCATGTTTCATAGGATTTATCTATCTTTGTTGGTGCATTGGCTGCTCCATTCACGTATTTAAACTTTTCTCTACTTATCAGAAATATTTTGGCAGGTTGTGACCACTTCGTAAAATTCCTTCCATTCAATTTAATAGTAGAAATATGAAGAATGAGATTTTCAGATTGAATGGGAATTTGATGGTGGTCCGAAGTAATCATAGAAGACTATTATGACATGCTAAAAGAAAAAAAAAAACAGAAATACACTGAAAAAATTGTGTACTATTCATGAGGGTGTTGCTGTCAATTTTAAGAGGTGTACTTCTGTTCACTAGGTTGGCCTTATCATTTGCAAGGGATGTAGAAAATCAAGTTGCATACATATATATCATCGTCATTATCATCAAGACCTTATCCCAATTGGGGGTTGGCCACATGAATCTTATTCCTCCATTCCTCTCTATTAAGCACCATGGCTTCATTTAGTCCCAAAGTTTTTAAAACTTTTCTTACCACTTCTATCCATGTTCTTTTGGGCCTCCCCCTTGCCCTTTTAGAACCTTCTACTTGCATTGCCTCACTCCTTCTAACCGGTGCTATTTTAGGTCTCCTTTGGACATGTCCAAATCATCTAAGTCTAATCTCCTTCATCTTGTTACTATTGGTGCTACCCCTAAATTTTCTCTAATATTTTCATTCCTAATTCTATCTTTTCTTGTCTTACCACTCATCCATTTCAACATCCTCATTTCTGCGACGCTTATCTTATGAGCATGATGTTCCTTAACTGCCCAACACTCTGATCTGTAGAACATGGTCAGCCATATGGCCATCCTATAGAATTTTCCTTTTAGTTTGAGTGGCACCCGCTGATCACATAAAACTCCAGATGCACATCTTCATTTGTTCCAACCCGCTTGGATTCTCTGGGTGACCTACCTCTCAATCTCTCCACTCATGAATCACTGATCCTAAGTACCGAAAGTGGTCTTTTACAAGGACTTCTTGGTTATCAATCTTGACTGGTGTTCCACTCCTACTCCTCTCCTTACTAAAATTGCATTCCATATATTTTGTCTTGGTTTGGCTGATTTTAAATCCTTTAGATTCTAATGCTTCTCTCCATAACTGTACCTTTGTGTTTACACCCTCCCACGTCTTATCAAGTAAGACTCTATCATCTGCAAATAGCATGCACCAGGGAATCTCTGTGTGCAGATGTTTTGTTAACTCATCCATAACCAATGTGAAAAGGTATGGGTTCAACACCAATCCTTGGTGCAATCTTTTAGTGATAGAAAAATCACTGGTCTCACCACTAGTTGTCTTAACATTTGTTACTGCTTCCTCATACATATCTTTAATTATGTCTATATATCCCTGTGAAACCCCTTTCTCGCCAATACCTTCCATATTAACTCTCCAGGGACTCTATCATAAGCTTTCTCTAATTCGATAAAGACCATGTGGAGGTCTTTCCTCCTCTCCCTATATTTCTCTACCAATTGTCTTAGTAAGAAAATAGCTTCTGTGGTACACCTCCCAAGCATGAGAACAGACTGATTCTTTGATAGATTTGTCTCATGCCGTAGCCTCTTCTCTGATACACTTGATATTCCAGTTGCATACATACATAAGGCATAGAAGACACCCACCTCGGAGAAATCTACAGAGGAGAAGAAGTCTGTTGATGAAGAAATGCAAAAACTCCTTGCTAAGAAGCAACCTAAGGCTGAAATAAAAGCTACTAAGACAGATCTTGTAAAGCACCTGTCTGTCTAGGATTGTCAACCTTGAGACAGTTTTCGTGCAAGTGAGATAGGTTCTTGCCAAATTCAAGTTTCACCGATGGCTGGGTCTTATGGATAGGTGTCAATGGTAGATTGTTGACGAGAAAATTCCGGCAATGAAGCTCGAAAAAAATCTAGTAATAAAGACCGGTTAAAAAAGGGTTTTAGAACTCAGCTCTGATACCATAAAAACATATATCAAGGAGAAGAAAACCCAATAATTTTTCTTTATTTTGTACAAAAGGTATGATACAAGTTATAATAATTGGAGACACAAAAATGGACTTTTTCCTAGAGCTAAATCATGCACAATCCTGGGAGAAAATTACAGCTAATGGAATACATAATAAAAAAAATCTTCCTAAGAAATTAAATTGGAATGAATCTGGATATATTTCAACAAATCCTATAGTGATAGGGAAATCATGCTCTCCTTGCTAGTTGTCCTAACATTTGTTATTGCTCATACATATTCTTATTTATGTCTGTATACCCTTGTGAAACCCTTTTCTCGCCCAACACCCTTAATATTAACTCTCTAGTGGCCCTATCATAAGCTTTTTCTAAGTCAATAAAGACCATGTGGAGGTCTTTTATCTTTTCCCTATATTTCTCTGTCAATTGTCTAAGTAGGAAAATAGCTTCCATTGTAGACCTCCTAGGCATGAAACCAAATTGGTTTTTCGATACACTCGTTTCATGTTGGTCTCTTTTCAATTACTCTTTCCTAAAGTTTCATGGTATGGCCCATAAGTTTGATCCCACCATAATTAGTGAAACTTTGTATGTCTCCTTTATTCTTATAAATTGGTATGATAGAGCTCTTCCTCCAATCATTTGACATTTTCTTCTATATTACAATATGCTAAAGAACTTTGTCAACCAAACTACTCTAGTATCTTCTATATACTTCCATGCCTCTATTGGTTTACCACTGTGCCCCAGGCCTTATCTGATTTAATCTTTTTCAAGGCCTCTTTTACTTCAAGTATCCTAAACTGAAGGTTGTATTATGCAGTCCAACATTAATTTGGGTTTGCAGTTCTTTCAATCTCTACATTCTCAATTGCTACACCAAATAAGAAAACAAATTCCAAAACATCAAATATGTGCTAACTGATAAGACTAAGAACCAAATTATTTAGCACCGGATCAGATTTCAGAATATCATAATCAAATAATATAGCATGGAATCTGTAAATCAGAATCATAATCCCCAGATTGTTCCCACATATGAGTTTATGTTACCATTTTAAACAACTTAGGCTTAAGACAGCTGCCATTATTTACAAATGCCGTGAAAGTTAGCTTGTAAATAATGCACATTGAATCCCAAAAATGTAAACACCCAGAAAACAAGTAAAAAAACAAAAATTAAGGAAACACGTTTCTTTAACTGTAGAAATGCGTCTCTAATTCCTTGAAACCAAATTTACTCTTCTGGGGATCTTGATTCCCAAAATGAGGAAACTCCTTTCTCTAATACTTAATTCTCATTTCCAGGTATCTAGGAAACTTGTTTCCCCAAATTAGGAAACAAGTTTGATATTCAGGAAACATGTTTCCTCAACAGGTGTGGTAACTAGGTGCTTCTGGTTTCCAAAATGTGCTTCGAGAAAACACGTTTCCCAACCCATAGGGGCGTTTAGATGCAGCCAAGTTCTGGACCATTTGACATGAGATGACAAACTAGAATCCCTGAGTGTAATAATTACAACACCTACTTCCGCGCCTTATGGAAGAGGCACTGTCAAAGTACATGTACCAGACATGATTGTGATGGTCTCATCAGAAATCACTAGATAAAAACGGGTCATCTGGTTTAGGGTGTGCTGTTAGAAATACAACAAGAGCTTGGCCTTTCACAACCTTTTGTGGATCATATGTAACGTCAAATTCTGACAGAAGTAACAACCATTTAGTGATTCCTTTCGACAAGTTAAGTCTGGTCATTAGATATTTAAGGGGCCTCAATAGCACTTGTGCAAAAGTTGGTGTGGCTAACATTTTTGAGGGCGAAGACCAAACAAACCTTTTCAATGGGGAATGTGGAATTTTTGTCTTGATCAAAGTAAAAAAGGGCAGCCCCGGTGCACGAAGCTCTCGCCTATGTGGGGTCCCGGGAAGGGGAGGACCACAAGGGTCTTGATTGAAGTACCACGCATTTAATAGAGCACATTTTCTTTTCCTTGGTCATTATTCTGTGCTAGCACTACTCTTAGAGAATTGTCTGATATAGCAACATAAAGGACAAATGGTTGGTCACTGCACTAGGCTTTAACTAACATGGGTGGGTGGATAAATACTTCTTGATGCCGATCCTACTTAAAAGGTGTATCCTACATTTGGTGGGAGAGAGGTTGATATCCCTCAGCTAAATTTGAGATAAAGCAGCAAATCTAAGCCAAATTTCCCTGCAAATTTCAGAGTTAGTGTAGGTTTCTAAGCTGAGTCATCTCCTTGGATAGCATTTCTCTTGGTCAGGTCAGTTTTGATCCTGATGTCGAAGAATAAACCCTAAAACTTTGCTCAAGGAAACTCTGAAGGCACAGTTTAAAGGATTCATTTTAAGTTGGTGCTTCCTTAGTGTTTCGAGACTATAACAAGATCTTTATGAGTTGGTCTCTGGATTTCATGGCTGTTATCTCTTTCACAGCCTATATTGAAAACAAAGAGAAACGCCTCTCTCTCACATGCAAGCATCATCGTTCATTCTCAACATCAAATGCATGTCCCCTTCAGGTCCATGCACGGACAAGAGCCACATCCAAAAATATGATTTCTTCAAGATTTAGTAGTTGAACTAGACCAAAGCTAGAAATAATAAGCTAAGGGATCACCTTGGCCGAAACTGGTCTGGACTCTGGAGACCTTGAAGGACTGCCATGGCAATTGTGATCAAGGTTGGGACTAGAGTTTTGGCCAGTGGTATTTTCTCAGCTGCCATCTTTGTTGGCATTTTTCACTGCATGGAGGTATTAAGAAGGGTCTTTTTGTTTTATGAGGGATTGAAAGAGAAAGAAATTGTATTAGTAGGAAAATATCTGTGGATATTTTAATCTTCTAGTGATGATTGAAAAAATAGTAGCCCATGAAATAGGGATAAAAAGTGAGGTCTAAGAAGAATTGAGTTTTGGGCCTCCATGTGCTACATTGACCAAATCAAATCCCCTAATCAAGAAGTTGACACAAACACCATCCTTTTGCTACTGGTTTTACCTTAGTCACAGTATCCTTGGGCCCTTAATCCATTAAGCCTCATCTTGGAGATATTAAGGAGTCTTTTTGTTTTATGAGGGATTGAGAAAAAAAGAAATTGTAGTAGTAGGAGAATATATGTGGAAATATTAATCTTTGACTGCTGATTGAAAGAATAGTAGCCCATGAAATAGGGATAAAAAGTGAGGTCTAAGAAGATTTGAGTTTGGGCCTACTCGTGTAACATTGACCAAATCAAATCCTCTAATTAAGAAGTTGACACAAAAACCGTCCTTTTGCTTCTGGTTTTACCTGAGTCACAATATCCTTAGGCCCTTAATCCATTAAGCCTCATCTTAGAGATAATGAGTCTTTTTGTTTTATGAGGGATTGAGAGAAAAAGAAATTGTAGTAGTAGGAGAATATATGTGGACATTTTAATCTTCGAGTGCTGATTGAAAGAATAGTAGCCCATAAAATATAGATAAAAAGTGAGGTCTAAGAAGAATCAAGTTTTGGGCCTACTTGTGTAACATTGACCAAATCAAATCCCCTAATCAAGAAGTTGACACAAAACTGTCCTTTTGCTACTGGTTTTACCTTAGTCACAATATCCTTAGGCCCTTAATCCATTAAGCCTCATCTTAGATATTGGGAGCACAGTTAAGTTGTTGATTTTTCTTGGATTAAAGGGCAGCCTCGGTGCACGAAGCTCCCGCCTATGCGGGGTCAAGGGAAGGGGCGGACCACAAGGGTCTAAAGTACACAGCCTTACCTTGCATTTTGCAAGGGCAGCCCGATGCATGAAGCTCCTGCATATGCGGGTCTGGGGAAGGGGTGGACATATGTGATATCGATCTATAGAGTTGGACCACAACCATCTTGGTTGTCCATTAACAATATACAAGTTCAACGGTCTCAATCACGTATATTTCCTTTATGAGCCTAGAAACTTGAGCATCATGCTAGATTTGAAAGGTTTTTGCTATCAATCAGTTTCAAGCCTTGCTCACCACTAGCATCGGAACCAAGAGATGTCTCTGAATAATAAGGAAAGAAAAGATTGGCTCAAGGGAAAATGCATTTTTTGCAGTTTTATCAACAATATGCTTGATGTTATCTCTCTCTCTCTCTCTCTCAACTTTATTTTCATTATATCACTTATTACATTACAATATCACTAGAAAGCCTAAAAAAACACAAAAAAAAGTACTAACACACTTAGGATTGGGGTGATACTAGTAAGTGATTCCTTAGGTTGCCTTGAAATGCTGCTTGCGTCTTCCCTTTTTTTGTTGAGATAATAAGTTGCTAATGGTATGTCATCTTAATCTTGTTCTTATTATATCAAAATGAGTTGTTTATTTGTAAAATACAAATTGCTCATTGAATTAAATATGTACACTTCGTCTTTTTATTTCCACTGTTCCATTTTTGTAGGCTAAATCTAATGGGAGCTCTTGATCGCAAGAAAGTGGTAATGGGGGGTGAGGTATGGCGACTTATTAGCTGTGTATGGCTACATGCTGGTGTTATCCATTTGCTCACTAATATGTTGAGCCTTTTATTCATAGGCATCCGGCTCGAACAAGAATTTGGTTTTGGTAAGAAATAAGTTCCTTGATGCAGATGTTCAACTTATCTGCACTTGTGTTTAGGTCTTTATTTTGACTTTTATGTGCTTGCTTTCCATCATTATATGTCTGACAAAGAAATATTACAAGTTTCCTTTTGCCCCTATGCTGGAAAGGAGAAAGGAGGTAAGGAGCCTAACCAAGGTTTTCGGGTGGGTGTTAGTAAAGTCGAAGAAAGCTGTAACTGAAGAAAGGTGGAATACAACAAAGATTTATCACAACTTTGGGTATATGGATGCTTCGGGGTGTATTTGAAGTGTTGCTCACTAGTGTGAAGATTGGGTTATGAAAAAGACTGGATTAGGGAGTTCAAACCTTAGAACAATGCTGTAGATCCATCACCTATTAAGAGAAGCATCTTAGGAGTGGGAGCATGTGGGATGGTATGACAAATGATCAACTGATGATCAGAGAGCCATGGTCGACAACATAGGAATCACTTAGATCTTATTGATGTACTGCACAGTGAAGAGTCGGTTTGTTGTGTGAAGACTTGGTGACTGTACAGGGGAAGCTAGAATGTTTTGGTGCAATTTTTTCTCCAATCATTTTGTACGGAACTGTGAATGGCTGGTTATGGATCCATAGGAAATTGAATTATCGTCCTTCCTTTGCTTGTCATGTAGATCGGCTATCCAAAGTTTGGTAGAATGGGTTTATAGATGGTTCTTGGAGATCTTTATGTGGAGGGAGGTCCTGAAGTTCTATGGGTTCCCATTTGTGCTTTCCTTTGAATGGTTAGAAAGCTACTGTGTTTTTGAGAATCAGGGGGATCTTTTGAGGTATGATTGAAGTCCACCCATTTGGTCAAGGTTTCACAAAGGAAGTTATGCGATTGTGATTTTTCTGGATGATCTACCATCATGGTTAGAGAGAGAGAGAGAGAGAGAGAGAGAGAGAGAGAGAGAGAGAGAGAGAGAGAGAGAGAGAGAGAGAGAGAGAGAGGAGAATTTGCTGTGGGGATTTTAGACAAAAGTGATCGGCTCTAAAAGTACCAGCTTCCCATTGAGACTGGAGATTAGAGAAACATTTGCCTCTCTGACCTATGACTCCTAGAACAATAATCAGGGGTGTCAACACTGCTAAAAGAAGTAGGTTGTCAAATCATGCTGGGGCCCTTGCTTCCTGCTTTTTTTGAATTTGAAATGTCAATCAGAAGCAAGCAGTCACCTAGGGATATATATTAAGAGGCAGTTGCTTTTACCATATTGTTGCAGCTGGTCACATTCTGTAAGGCGTGAGATAGACAGCTTGTGTGAACTTGCTGCAGTTTTACCTAAAGTGAGAAGCGGGAAGAGTGGACGAGTATGAAAATGGGGTTGGATATGGGTTCCTAATAAGTTTCCCGAATGCTTGATATTTTAAATATATTTCTGTTATTTTTAAATTATTTTTTCCAAATATAAATTGTCAAGATATATAACTAATCTATGGAAGTTAAAAGTAAGAAATTACTCTAGGATTTTTCAAATGAATTAATAGGAAACAGCAATTCCTGGTGAAAACGAGTTTCAACACCGGTTTTGGAGAGGAAAGTTTCAGAAACAGGTATGATTGCCAAAGTAAAATTCCATGTAATTGTGATCCTGTGTCTTTATTATCTTCTAGGTAGTGGCCCTTTATGGAGATTGGTTAGCTAAGAAGCTGTTCACAGATCAGTTGGTTAATTGAAGGGGGATATAGCCTATAGGATGTAAAGCATAGGAATCCCTGCCATGGAAAGTGCTCAAATGCTTTCTGCAGATGTTTTTGCAGGTCTACACATTTGGGAAGCATGAAATTGAGTCTTGTCTGTTGATGACAGACAATGATAGAGTTAGATGTACAATTTGAGGGGCTGCAGGAGGTAATGTTTGAGTCAATGATTAATGCTCTAGAGGTGGTACAGGTGGGTGGCTTGCTCTTGAGTTTACCAATGAAGCTGATTACTGCAACTTGCACTTTAAACATGTGGAAGAGCTAACTTTAATTCCAGTTACTTATTCTTTATTTCTTTATTTATTTTTGAATGGTAGACACACACACACACACACACACACACACACACACACACACACACACACACACACACACACACACACACACACACACACACACACACACACAGAGGTGGGTGGCTTGCTCTTGAGTTTACCAATGAAGCTGATTACTGCAACTTGCACTTTAAACATGTGGAAGAGCTAACTTTAATTCCAGTTACTTATTCTTTATTTATTTTTGAATGGTAGACACACACACACACACACACACACACACACACACACACACACACACACACACACACACACACAACCTTGAATCCTGGTCACCTAGGTGAGAGACTTCTTGTGCGCTACAAGGCTTTGGTGCACACACACACACAACCTTGAATCCTGGTCACCTAGGTGAGAGACTTCTTATGCGCTACAAGGCTTTGGTGCTGGTTGCTTGCTGTTAAGAGGATGTGGTGTCCAGTTTACTATTACCTATAAAAAAAAAAGAAAAAAAAAAAACAAATACAAAAAGTGAAGGGTGATTATAGATTTCCTAAACCAAGGCAACTTAATTTCAGGGAATCAACTGTCTCTACAATCTAGACTATTATATAAATGAAAGAGGCAGGCAGCTTCTTGACCTGATTCCTCCCATCGACCTAGTTGATCCAGAAAAAACTATTATCACATGGTGATAAAGACAAAAGATACTAAATGACTGTTTTACCCTTATTGTTTAAAGTGTTTTAATAAGGTAAGCAAATAATATATTGTGCCCTTTGTGGTCCATTTATGGAAAAACTTTACATTGTTACTCTTTTGTTTCAATCATAGTCTCCTTTTTTCATAAAATGACTGGAATACCTATAGGATTTTATCCGTTATAAAATGATAAAAACACCGTTAAAGAATATAACAGGCCTTTTAGATTTTCAACTTTAATATTTTGCCTCTTTAGACTTCCTATATGGTGCATGTGCATGTTTAAACTTGAAAATGGCAGTGAGTTAAAACTAAAATACAAGTGTGGCCACTATTTAAATGATTTACTTGATAGAATGTGCTATGAATGAGAGAGTTTTTCTTGTAGAAGTGCTTTGTGGTCAGAAGAAATTAGATGGATAGCTTTGATCAACCAAAGGGAGGCCAACTACCATACTAATATATTATATAATACCAATTTTTATTTTATTTTGGAATGGTGGACACATGCACTCACATATACACCCTTGAGAAGTCTTGAACTCGTAGCCTCCACGATTTAGACTCACTCTGGCACCGTTGAGCCATACTTACACACACATGATATGATATCATTTCTTATTTATTTTTACTATTAGAAAAATTTCTTCTTAACTTAGTGGTAATTAGTATTTTTTGCTTTGAGAAATGTTAAATAGAAGCTCCATATAGTAGCATCCATGGGCTGCAAATATTTTCTTAGTGGCTTTCTAAGATGACACCTCACCTTTAGATTCTCTGATCCATTCATTTGATAATAAGATGTTAGATGTCTTGTATACAAAAGATCAGATTTATTGGAGAATTTTAGGATCCTAGAAACTATGTTTTAGAGATTGAATTTGGACCGTCACTATACAAGTTTCTGAACTATTCATTTCCTTTGTGCTGGGTACAAGCTTTTAGACTTTAGAACCATCCAATTTACATGCTTTTAGAACTGCTGCACATCCAAATAGAGCAATTGGAGAACCAGTTGGATCATAAAAAATTAAATTAGGCCTCTTATTTGTGGTCCATGAACTCTAGTCTGACCATTGTATATTTGTGTTTACTTACAATTGCCGTGGTTATTGTTGCAATTTTAAATTGCAACATATAATTGCTTAAAAGATGTTGCTTATTTTCTATTTATATTTATGTTTGTGGCTATATATTACTGTCTACTTATTAAAATGAGGAATGCAAATAGATGCTCGATATGAGAGCACACAGGAAACACTTTTTTTGTAGCTATCGTTTGTATGATCTAACTCATTCATGCTATTTCTTCACTTTTGGATGTTTAATAGGTAAAGAGCATGTGGACTAAATGATTCAAACTCGACTATTCTTTATCAAAGTTTATAGCTTGTCCTTTTTCAGTGGCAACTTTTTAGATGCTAGAATCATCTAATCCATGTGATCTTTTTATGTGTTAGACTTACAAACCTGAAACAATAAGGTGAATAAGTTGGATCATGCAAAATTGGGCTACAAAAATGTGGTTCCTCTGCACTATCAAATAGAGTGTTACTGTCACAATTTTTTTTTTTGTTAAATGACACTCTTCTCTTTATCTTGTAATGCAATAGCTTTTATTTGAATATTTATAATTAAATAGTTGTTAGAAGCAAATAAACAATTATAAATTAATAAATTTTATAATAATAATAATAATAATATTATTATTATAATTATTAGTTGTAGTAAAATGATGCCTCACGTGTGCTTAGCACACATGTAATTAACTAGTTAATGTGGATCCTATATTTCTTGTCAGGATAAGAACAAAAGCAAATACTTATTGTTATGCATAGTAAAGATAGATCCATCTGTGTTGGTAGAGTCATCAGTTTCCTAGTAAGCCAATTGTGGGTATGACTGTTGAAGGCAAGGAGAAAGAATATATTGATATGTTTTGTTTTCATCTTGTAGAAGATGGAATCGATTAATGGGCAGGTACATACACCTGTAAGAAATAGATCAGTATGTTGGAGGAGAAAGATGTCTTATTTAGTCTTTGTTGTTAGTTATAATAGAGATGGTATAGCAACAACCGCAGGTGCCAGGATACAGCTGGGATAAAGGGTGGAGGATGCTAATTCTTATGGAAGTGCTCTCTTGGAATGTTAGGGGAGTTGGCGTGGCTGAAGATTTGACAGTAAAAGATACCTACACTGGCAAGAATTGTGGTTTGCACATCGTAGGAGACTAAGAGGGTTTATATCTCAGAAATATGGATGCCGATTATCAACAGAGGTTTGACACACAAGTTGCATCTACAATCGACAGGGGCCTCTCGTGGTCCCTTATAGGGGTTCTAGAGGGAAGACTTTACAATCTACATGGTTATTTGGTAGCAGAAAGACAGCTTGAAGTGGTTATTCTCAGCCATTTATGGTCCTTGGGTAAAGGGGCTACATAGCAACTAATCAAGTTAGATAGAGGCCACACAGTGCTACTCCTTGTTGCTTGGTAGGAATTTATGTGATATGGTTCTTGAAAGATTGAAATTGGAAAGCAAATCCAAGGCATAGTTGCTTGTTGGAGTCATTGGATGGCATGAGTTTGTTTATCTTCTGCTAACTGGTGTCCGATTCTCCTAGTTCTATTGACTTTGATCCTTCCTCATAGATTCATCTTTGGTAATAAGTACATGACAAAATACGCTACCGTAGGACATGTCTGATTACTACCTAATCGTAGTAGGGTGACACAGATGCCTGCTATCTTATTCCTTTCTGCTTTGAACTTCATTGGCTTGAGGAACCTTAAAATGTTGATAGAATGAGAGTTGCAGCTGAAAGGTCCTGGTTGGGGCAAACCCTCTTAACATTTCACACTCAAGCCATCTTTCATCAAAGAAAAACTAAAAGAGTGGGCGTAGGTGGGATGAATAGGTTTAAAAGAAAAAGGGATGCCAATGGGAAAGTGTTCTTGTTGGACATGAAAGGGAAGAGGGGATTATCTCTGAAGATGAGGTGGTGGGGAGACTACAATTAGAAGAGGAGAGGAAGGGGTTGGTACTTTAGGAAGATATAAGGTAGAGACAACAGGGAAAGAGTTACGTCTCTTTAAGAACGGGAGAAAAACATTGCATTGGTCTGTGCCAGCATTAGTGGCTTGTAGGTGACAAAATGAGAAGCTTCCAAAGTCAGGATGAGAACTTAATGTTAGAGGTGATAATGAAATTTGTAGATATCTCAGGTGAGATCCTTAAGGCGAAGATTGATGGCCTGCGACTTGATAAGATATGTGCAGATTCAAGTCAACTTCTATTTTCAGTGGCGGTGGAGCATATTTCCTTTGTGTTATGATGGAGTTTCAGGCTTAAGGAAGATGATGTGGTGATGTTCAAAGATTTCAACTGGAAGCATTTGGATCGGTGCATTAGGAAATCTTTCATTATTCTCACCCTTGAAGAGGTGGAGCATCATTTCTGTAGGACTTTTGGTCAGTCAATCTATTTGGAAGTTTTCATAAATTGCTTAGCTTCTTGCTATGCGATTGAGGTTGACAATTGGTGCAATCATATTAAGGAGATGAATGCATGTCCATAGGCCATATTTTCGTTAATGTGCATTGAATAACTTCATATGACCGTTATTGAGAGCAAACAGCTCTTTGAGATTGATAATGAAACAATATCTTGTAGACATGGGATTTAGTGCTAGATGGAGAGGATGAATTCATAGCTGTTTATTTTCAGCATAGTTCTCAGTGATATGTGATATTCTGGGAGGCACCAAAGCGAAGGACCATTTCACCGCAAGCTGGTAAAAAAGTTGGTTCTTTGTTTTATCTAAATTTTGGCTGGGTGCTTCCAAATACATTTGTTGGCTCCATAGGCTCTTGGACATTCTATGGCAGGGCAAGGGGAAGACTGCTCTGGTACCTTACTTGTCTTTAGGTGATCTGGATCAAATGGAAGTAGAGAAGTTTTTGTGGAGTACTGGATCTTTTTAGTGATAAGGCCACTATTCCAAATATTTATGCAGTCAGTCTTGAGGCATGTGATCTTATTGGGGATATGCTTCTAAGCTAATGCAGATACATTAATTGCTGATTTAGCAGAAGTTGGGAGATGTATTGGAATAAACAGTATTTAAAGGAGTTCCCATCACTCCTGGATCAAGTGGCCTTCACTACAAGCTGAATCTTGACGATGCTAATTTGGGCAACCCAAGCCTGGTAGGAGTCTGTGGCTTCCTTGGAAACCAAGGGCGATGGTGATGCTACCATTCTTGGTCCTATTTAGTTGGGTGGATTCAGTGTGGCTGAAGTAGAACTGAATAGAGCTATTGGACTGAATCAAGGTGGAACTCACTGATCGGAGAAGGTGAGATTAGAAATGTAGTCTGTTGGTTGCAAAAGAAATGCTCTATCTGTGGCATCTTGCTGCTGTTGCCAACCTTGTAGAAGAGGTAACCAAATGCATCAGAGATTTGTCCATATAAGATGCTATGCAAAAAAGACAGATCCAAATAAGTATATGAGTTTAGCAAATCATGATCCTGACAGCTCTTGTAATTTCTCTCACTTTGCTGTTTCTCTTTTGGTTTTATATTTTCTTCTACTCGGACAAACTCAGTCTTTTCTGAGTCACATTTCCTATGTTTAAGTGGCTTGTGCTCGTTGCCATTCAAAACATCAGAAAGCTCTCTTTTGTTTTTTCCAGAAGAAGAAAACTTGGATCTTTATCAACACTGTAGTTGTTCAATTATGTACCATCTGCATATTTCCATAAGGTTGGCATGGAGTCCACTTTCAGCACTATTCTAAACTAAAGGAGATGGCCACAATCTTCTCACCTCGGAACAGTTTTGTTGGGAGGGTGGGGTTTAGTTATGCACATTGAGAGCAGATAGTTTATAAGATAGAATGCGATACTTGAATTTTGTAATTTGAAATTTGAACTTTGTTTCCAGATAGTTATGCATCTTCTCTTGATGATAAGTTGAATTTTGAAGTCCTTCATAAATATTTATTTTATTCAAAAAGAGATTATTTGATAATTTTGGTTATATTTCATCTTAGCTCCCTATATTAATTAATTTTTATGATTGAATTTACAGTGAGGGTAGGTCTCTTGTACATTCTTTCTGGATTTGGTGGGAGCTTGCTATCTTCTCTTTCTCTTAAATCAACTATATCAGTTGGTGCATCAGGTGCACTTTTTGGATTGCTAGGAGCCATGCTTTCTGAGCTCATCACTAATTGGTCTATCTATGCCAATAAGGTGCACATCTCCGTTAGCCAGTTGTCTTATAATGGTTGTCTCAAACTAAGTCTTTATCATCTGACGTTCGCTATCTTTTTTCAGTGTGCTGCACTTATGTCTCTTGTCCTTATAATTGGCATAAATTTGGCTGTTGGATTTCTTCCTCACGTGGACAGCTCTGCTCATATTGGTGGATTTCTGTCAGGGTTTCTTCTTGGATTTATTCTTCTGATGCGTCCTCAGTTTGGGTGGATCAACCATAGATACATTCCTCCAGGATATGACATGAACCTCGTGAAACCAAAACCCAAAGTTTATCAGTATCTTCTCTGTATTATAGCTCTTATCCTCTAAATAACTGGGTAAATTACTAAATTTCATTTGTCCAATTAAATTGTGGTTTATCAGCCAATAATTCATAAGTTCTGCTATATATCCTACTTGAGTTTAAGTTTCATGCTGATGGCTATGGGATTGATTTCAGTTATGGGAACTTTTTGATTTCACATGCTCTGTATTTATGCATTTGGTCATTTGCATCTGTTTTGGTTGGTTGGGATGGCATTTACCAATATGACTGTAAGATATACTTAACATCTCTTCCTAAGCTTTTAAAACTGTTTTCATTTTTATATGTATGATTGCTGAATTCATTTAGCCTTTTGTTTTTATTCTTTCCTTTTTTTAGATTTGACACTTCTTTCCCACACAAGAATTTTTTAAGCAAACATGGTTAATATGCCTTTAGTTTTTATGAGCTTCTGTTTACCTTTTCTGTTCTTTTTTTTTTTTTAAAGCTGTCTTCTGCCTTTTCTATCTAGAAAAAGTGCACGGCTCTAGTGAGGCAAAATGTTATTATAATACAATCGGACAAAGCCACCATAGGATAGTGAGCTCCAGCTGTGATTGACCCAAGCGTCCATCTGATGGATACTTTTTGAAAGTTCAACATCTGAAAGGTCCTACCAGTCTACAATGGTAAAACCAGACATTCAAAGATGCAGAGCATGTTTACTTTGGTTTAGGATTTTCAAGTTGACTCATTTTGTAGGATTTGATATCCAACGTGGTCCTATTAGGTGGAAGGTCCAGATTTGTCATAGGTAGTACCTATGAATTTAACGGTGGGTGTGCCTCATTGTATTACAATGCGTTTCCTTATTGGCTGAGCATTGCTTAAGTTAACATCAAACAAAAGCTGATTGTTATTAGTGAGAATGATATGTCCTACATATAAGAGAAGGTTCTTAGATAGCTGCAACCAATATGAAAATTAGTCACTTTATCCCCTAAAAGAAAATTTGGAATTATATCCTTTGGAAGGTCTTATAGATAAAATGCTGTATGTCATGGTAGTTAGAGTAGCATCATCAACGGGGACAAGTGCACCTTGTGAGCCCCTTAGTGAAATTTAGAGATGTTCTTTATCTATGGCACTGTCATAGAAATCCAGTCAGATCATTTGCATATATCCGACCTGGAAATACCCATATTGTTGAATGATACCAAAAACTTCTATAGGTTGGGTTTTATTTGCTGCTTTAACTGAGTTTGAAACTTCTGGCTTGGCCCAATAACAAGAGAATGCTGAAACATAAACTAATAAACTAACATATCTATTCGATTTGTTTGTAAATGATTGATTATAAAATAACTTGGAAGACTATGTTAGTCAAATAAAATACAGAATTAGGAGATGAAATGGAGCTTGAACGTGCAGTCTCAATACCAAGCACCTCTTATTCATCTACAATGCTGCATACTTGGAAATTTACAGATTATGGGGACCTTCCAAGCGGAAACATCACTTTGGACATCTTCCAGGGAAACATTTTAGAATGGGAACTCCTCAAGAAAGAAACTAAGTAATAAATAGAACTTCTTAAAGGAAACTACAATATCTGGGAATCTGAATTTATTCCAAAACAATTAAATCGGGAAACTGACTAGACTAGGAATTTATAATGGTTAGAAAAGCAACTACTTCAGGAACCTAATATAGAAGTCCATTAGAGGCTAAGAATTCAAAATTGTAGAGACATGTCAGTTAACCCAAGTCGTGTGATGTCATATAGTCCAAGTCATGCCCTCAACATAACCATATCTGTCTTGACACTCAAGTTGGAGTAAAATGCCACCATGCTTGGCTTCTCTTAAAGAAGCCAAAGGTTTTCAAATGGCACTGCTATAGCAAATACATTAGCCAATTGATCACTTGAACAAGCATGAGATGCAAATAAGCTTATGAAGAATTCTTCTTGTATAAAGTAAAAAACGATGTTAATATGTGTGGTTCATCCATGGAACAATGCTTGCTGCCAATATGGTACACAACCTCACTATTGTGATGTGTTTCCATCTGAAGAAATCCACAATCACTCATTAATGTTGTATAGCCAAATTAATCTCTTGGAGCACAGGTAGGTTGCTTCTTATTCTTCCAGCAACAAATTTCAATGTTTGAATTTGCAATGTTCGGAGATAGCTTTTTGATAGCTAGAGAATTTGGGTAGTTCCCAATCGAGAAATCCCCATAGACAATGCATCTGAAGCACCTTTAGCGTAGCAAAGTATTGTTTCAATCTTGAAACTATGGTTACCAAAGAGAAAGAAGAAGAGAGGGAAGAGAAGAGAGAGAAGGAGAATTTGTTAGTTGTGACTCATGATTCTTGTGTTTGTAGTTGATCAAGAGAAGTATACCAACTAACATTAATAAGCCTTAGAAAAAGCAGGGAACTGATGTAATGCAGCCTAGCTTAGGTACCTTACCTTTCTAATCTATAATACTCCCCCTCAAGCTAAAGAATGGATATCAGACCATTATGGTATTCATACCTTAATATAGCAGTAGAAAGGGACAGTTGACCACAGATATCAAGTCTTTGACTTCACATAAGGTGCGGATACTATCTTACTCATCACAAGGTCTCTTAAAAAGTGACAGTCTTCCTCAATGTGTCTTCTCCTCTCAAGAAGCAGTGTGTTGCTAGCAATAATGGCTGTCTGATTTTCTCAATACATCTTTGGCAGTCGATCTACTACAATTTAGTAGGTTTGTATTGCTATAAATTGGGTAACAAATTATTATTATTAGTTGACTCTTAGTACACGCTATTATTTAGTGGATAGTTTGCAGTACCTAAGATTGATAGTTTTAGGAGTTTCTTATTAATTGCTAAATTCAACATGTCTGTTGATATAATTTGTTACATAACTTACATTATTTTGATTCATTATAATATTACTATTTATTAATAATTAACCAAAACTTAATTTTGAATATAGTAAGAGGTGGGAATATCAATCAAACTACGACCCTGACAAGTTATTAAAATATCAATCAAACTAACAACCAAAGAATATTAAAATAACTGTGAATATAAATCAAACTAACACCCCAACAATATATTAAAATAACTTTTTTAGTCTGATAGATATTTTAATTAACTTGTTTGGCTGTTAGTTTGATTGATATTGACCCCGCTTGCTTCACATAGAATGTACAATTTTTAACATATAAAATAACAGTTGAAGGGGTGTCTTTGGCAAACAAAGAGTGTTCTCAGTTAAACTTATAAGCATTGAGAGTATATGTTAACCAATCAGGACCAGATAGTATGAAACCTTAGAAGGGCTAAAGGGGCTTTGGTTTGGGGAAAATCCTAATAAACTGTTCTGCATGTCTTCTGGAGGAGATTGAGAGGAAGCTGTGACGCAGTGCAACAGTAACTGCCTTTGGTGCCTAAGACAAAAATCCATACTTAGATCATTGCATGACCTCTTTGGAATAGGCAAAGGCTGATATAGGCTGGCATTAGTCATTTCCCCTTTGCTAGCTGCCACATCATCTCTTTCCGATCTAAATATTACGATTGCTAAGATACTCATTTTTTCAAAATTGATTTCATCATTCTCATCCATGAAATTCTATATTTTATGGTGATCTTGCTTTCAAATCCATCCTATATGTACCATCTTTCTTTGGAGTCAACTAGGAAGGACTGCACATGGATTTAGCTGTGATTGATGGACCTTTTGCTGAGTAGCTTTAAGTTGGATTCATAATCTAAACAGGTTGGTTAGGCCCTGGAACAAGATTGTACTGTTGAATCTCACACATAGGTGGTAGCACATTGGGCAGTTCTTCTCACCTATTTTTTTTTGTTTTGTTTTGAAAATCCAGTAGTAATTTTTGCAGTTGAGAATGAATTTGAATGTGTATCCCTTCTTCTTTAGGCCCTTTTCTAACAGCCAAGGCATACATCACACTCTGTTCTTTGATTTCATATTCAAACTTCCTCATAGAAACAAGTTGAGGAAGCTTATGGACAATTTCTTTTGTCTCTAAAAGCCTATGATATCCTCTTGGGAGCGACATCTTTCTCAGATTTCAGCTTCTCCTTTCTGTTAGATTAAGGTATAGTGGTTGGCTTGCCAAGCTTTGTGTAATCCTTATTGTAAATCTAGGGTCCACCCAAAAGAATTGGCTTCCTTCACATCACATCATAATTACCAACTTAGTTGTTGTGAGGATCCAAGTGTTAATGAGTCAACAAGACAGTCATGTCAGTTAGTCATGCTATCACAATATGTGTAGCGAGGATGTTTCTTCACTTTGGGCTTTAGTTTATCATTTAAATAATGGAGAAAAAGTTCGTGCTGTCCCCCTATGTCAGTAGCCTATTTACCTTATTCCACATAAATACTGGTTTTGAAGATTCGCAAGCAATCTGCCTCACCTCTCTGAGAATGAGAATATCAATATGCATCTACCAGAGGAGAGCAGAAGGGGAGCCTTGGCACAACAGTAGAGTTGTTGTCATATGACCATGAGGTCATGGGTTCAAGGCATGGAAACAGCCTCTTGCAAAATGCAAGGTAAGGCTGCGTACTATTGACCCTTGTGGTCCGCTGCGTTCCCGGACCCCACATGCGGGAGATTCATGCACTGGGGCTGCCCTTTGTCTACCAGAAGAGAGCAATCAGATAGTCTTCTTAGTCAGTGTCCGATCTTTCAGATTGTTCATCCTTATATTCCTCTTATTATTACCATCAGAAAATTCAATGATTTGGAAGGACAAGCAGCTGCAAACTCCCTATGTCTCCACACTCATAGCACTGTACAGCAGTGCAATAATATTTGATTTTCCATTAGCAGCATTTGAGTAAATATCAACTTATGTATAGTATGCATAGAAGTAGTCAGCAAGGTGAGCTTTGCCGATTGGTTGGCGTTTGTAACTTGTTGAAGGACACTGGCTTGTGAATATTGGCCTGTAGTTGAAAACCATTTCAATCTGCCTTTTGAGCTTCACAGCATGCTGAATGCTAATATGCTTCAGCAGCAATTTGCACTGTGATTGCTTCCATCTCGTATTGGATTCCAAACTTCAGCCCAAGCTTAAGGAAGTTCAAAGGTGGAAGATTTTTTGTTTTTTACTTCCACAAAGGCTTCCGTTTTTCCTGCTTTAGTATTAAAACTCATCAAATCTCGATCTGCAATCTGATTCTGTGTTTTAACCCACTTTGGCAGCATTATTAATTTATATCAAGTTTTACTTTTAATTGTTGATCTAGTTATTTGCTTTTGCTTGTATTCTATTTTAAAGGATCATTGTTTGGTTGCTCTTTTCTTCACCTGTCTTATTACTGGTGTAGTTTAACCTGAGTTCATTCCATAAATATGCAGATTTGTACATTGTTTGCGTATGCTCTTCCTAGTGAGCGCTGGTGTGTACTGATTATATTCTCTTCAACGATTTACCTCGTGGCAACTCCTGCTGTCTAAAATCTGCCCAGATATCCAAGTTGCAGGTAATAACAGTGACCATTGATTTCTTATCTTTCAAGTTCTTCTTACTATCAGTGGAAGTTAATGACCATAGCATATACACAACAAATCTGCCCTTATCACAGCAGGCCTTTGCTTTATCCCATCCTGCTGTTTTAATCTTCAACTGCTCTGGCCTTGTGGTCCGCCCCATCCCTGGACTCCACATGCGTGGGAGCTTGGTGCACCAGGCTGCCCCTTTTAGCCTTGATGTTTTCAGCTGATACATTACCTACTTACCAAATTTTGTTCCCGCTTAGAGTTGTGAAGATCAATGTGTCTTCTCTGGCTGATTACTGCTGAGACCACCTTTTATGGGTTTCTTTCATGAAAGTTAACAAGAAAAATGAGGAAGATAGTCTCCTGTCTCAAGAAATTATTCAAAACCCACTTGACTTGAAGGAATTGTTACAGGTGAAATGCATTGGATGGGGTAGACTGTTGCAACTGAAGAATCATGTGTAAAGAGATTGACTTATAAGTATTATTCATTAATCTTGTGGAGTATATCTACCGTGAGTTACAAGGTTTTGTACTTGATTGAGTTGTGGCTAGATGATTGATGGTTTTATGCTCTCCTATTTGGTGGTCTGTGTCTAGAGGTGGTGTTTGCTGCTGGATGACTTCTTAGTAATGTGGTTCTCAAGTGGCAGATGAATTGCATATTGAAGTCAGTAATGTGGTTCTCAAAGTGGTAGACGAATTGCATATTGAAGTCAGTAATGCGGTTCAGGGTAGCCATGTACGTCTCACTGGGGGGATCTGCAATGTCCATAACGAAGTGAATGTGACACGTGTTAGTACAGTTCTTGGTGTGTGTGTTTGATTATACTTCGTAGATTCTTCACTTGTACAAGAGAAAAAAAAATACTTTTTTGAGTCTTTTGTTCATCAATTTTCAAGATTAAGTTGCTACGGAAGAATTGCATTTGAGGTTACTAACGAGAGTCTCTTGTGAGAAAAAGTTTTCTTCACAGAAGTCAAATGAAATGTGACCCATACATGACGAGCAAGCATCTACGGATAATCTATCAATTTCCAGATTGGGGAGTCGAGAATGCTTATTTGCTGAACCCTGGTCTCTTCCATTTGGATCATCTGACGCCTAGCAGACCTGAGGCAATTGAGGTTGTTGACCATACATGGTATCCTTTCTCTTCTGTTTTTCCCTTCTCTTTTGGTACGAAAAGGATCACAACCCTCCCATCTCTCATTGCCTTAGTTGCTCATCATCCAGGCTCTAAATTTCTATCCTATCGGGAGACCATAAGCCTCTGATTATGTGGTAGTTCTTTCATAGGTTGGAGTATTTGGCGCAAGCTGCTAAGAGTGCAAGCGGGAATCCGTAGTTTAATGTTCCATGGCATTAATTTTCTTTGCCAGTCTGACTATTGTAGCACTTTCCCGATCAAGGAAGAAGTACACTTTCTGAGCTTACACAAAAAATCTGTTTGAATCCATAATGTTAAATTTGCACATTATTAACAGGGGAACCACGTGACAACCCTTTTGTATGGGCTGCATTGAAGAAAAATGGTGCGGCCCAACTTTTTGTTTTTTGTTTTTTCCATAGTTCCAAAAGGTCTATCTAATTCCACTTTAGTATGATATCCTTGGCACAAAAGTTTCATGTCTATTAGGAATTTTCAAGGTGATGTATCTTAATAATTACCACAAGTGTATGACTTTATTAGAGTATAGAATCTGCAAATATGGGTTGATCTCATGAAGACTCTTTGATAAACAAAGTTAATTAGAATTTAGGTTATCTTATTTTAACTTAGCCAAGCATTAAAAAAGAAGAAGAACAATTTCTAACTAGAACTATTGACAAGGAAAATAAAGAGGAATGAAAGTCCTAAAACAAGTAAATAAAGAAAAGAAAAAAAAAGAACTAACAAAGAAGGAAACACCTAAGTTAAATAGCTAAGCAACTAGAAAGTAAATCCTAATTAAAAAAGCAAGCTATTAAGTAAACAAGTAAACAATCTAAAAAAGCAAGGAAATAAATAAGGAAGCTTTTTAAAACTACAAATTTTAAGAATTAAAGTAAGGAAACAACTTAACTAAGGAAAGAAAAGAATTATTTCATTAATGAAAAAATTACAAGGATTTGTCACATAATTAATGAAAAAAGCAAATAAAAGTCTTTGAAATTCGGGCTTGAATTTTGCTGTAAGACCCTCAAGTTTTGTCACTCAATAGGAGTTTGTACACTTCTTTTCAACCTAAAATACACTAAAATCACCACCAATCTTTTCTAATCTCTTTAACTTAGTATGCCACAAACCAAAACAAATCTTATCCAATGATCCTAAGGAATGAAGTATTAGGGCAACCAAGTGAAGAAGATCCTAAAACCTTTTCTAAACAATCACCACCCTAGGAAAGAAAGAAGATGATGGAAATGGAAATAGAAAAAGTTATGACATTTTCCTTAAGCTAGAAACTCTGAAAAGAGAGTAACTTAAAGGAATTAGAAAGAGAGGAGATAAGAGGTCATTTATCTTTAAGGATGAACAATGGAGGAGACTTCATGAAATATATATAAGAAAAAAAAAAAAAACCAAAGGGGAGATACTGGACGTTGGATTAGGACTCGCCAATTATAGTATTAAGAGATGAAGTAAGGAATATGGACATGGTATAATCGTACCCTAATATTGTAATGACTCAAATTTTGAAGATATTTTGTAAAAATGGTTTATTTTGAAAATTAATGGATGTTTTGTTATATTAAGAGAGTAGTAGATGATTAATTTTAATTAAAATATGAAATGAAGGAATTTGTGAGAAAAAAATTAGTATCATTAGATTTTACACTCGGAATGGAATCCAACACTTCATAGAACGCGGAAAACGGTGGTCGTATGACCAAGTTATGAGCCTTTGAAGATTGGGGTTATTTGTGTAAATTGCATTTAAGTAAGAATAGCTTGAAAACACAGGGGATCGTTTTGATAATGACACCCCTCCTTCTCCACCGACCTCTCCACCGCCTTTGCTCCCAACTGTCGTGCTACACTGCTCTTGCAGTGTGGCGC
This sequence comes from Warburgia ugandensis, assembly GCA_035236585.1. Lineage (NCBI taxonomy): Eukaryota > Viridiplantae > Streptophyta > Magnoliopsida > Canellales > Canellaceae > Warburgia > Warburgia ugandensis. Next base: position 58,256,033 of record CP141132.1, on the reverse strand, counting down.
TGGAAAAAATGGTGGCACCGCCTTATTCCCTTTATAAAATCCCCCACTCCCCTCTTCCAAAACCCAAGTTTTCTCCACTCCAAACGATCCCAAAACCAGATCTGGCAACAAGGGTTGCAGCTACGTTTGAAGCCTCTGATCGGACAGCAAAGAGGGCTTCCAGGTACGATTCTCCTCCCCACAATACTCCTCTGTCTTCCCTCCCCTTTTCCCCTAGATCTTGATTGGATCTGATAGTTTTTCGGCTAGAAATCAATGAAGGAAGATGGGTCCAGAACTAGACCCATCATAGACGAAGCAGGGACGCTGCGTGTGAAGCACTCCCGAGGCTCGTTCCCTAGGGGGGTCTTTGCGTGCTCGCTGTGTGTGGGTGTGGGTCAGGTTCGACCAGGATGCATGGGGCATCCTAGGAGCCGGGGAGCCGAGATGCTCCACACTCGCATCAAAGACGCGTTTGCGTGACGCCATCCGGGACACGCTGTAACGCGTCGCTCGGGCATGTGTGCACGTGCAAACACTGTCATAGTTCAACTGGGACACACACGGGTCCTGGGAACTGCAACGCACGGGTCCTACGTGGACAAATCTGGTTCGTCCATTGAGGCACAACACAAAAACTGCATTTACGGAAGCTATATAACTCTGATTGACGATCCGAAAGAACCATTGCGTTAATAATTGCGACACGGACCTAATTCTACAATAACATTTAGTATCAAAAGATTGTTTAAGGCAACTATAGCTTAAAAACCATGAAGATCTCATGAATCCATGAGATCAACTGTGATCAGACCTCATGATTTGATCTAATAGAGGCCTTAGGACACTCTTAGACCAAGAATGTCATGGATCGACCCCTAGAAACCCATAAATCATGTGGATCTAGCTACTGCCCTATGAATCGAGAAATAATGTTGGGATCTTATGTTTGAACGACAACCAGGGCTTCAGGACTTCACCAAGGTACTCTAGAGTTCAAATTGAGGAAAGGAACGAGCTTAGTAAACGATGCTCGAGGTAGGTAGTCTGCTACTACTACGTTATCAAATGCATTTCCAAAAATCTAAATGCTTTATTCCTGATGACCGTGATTAGCATGCTTTTTGAGATATCATATTCACATAAAGATTTATGTAGATTTTTACTTATGATCTTGAATGCAATTAATTGCATGAGACTGATTTTAAGAATGCATTGTTCGCATGTTTACAATGATTGCTATCTGGGCTACATGAGCCTATCTTTTTTGAGCTAATGAGGCTGGTGGCCATTATGTTAAGTAGGTAGATCACCGAATGAGGCAACCTACGGTAGGAACAAATCTCGAGTTCCAAGCGAGCAGATCGCTGAATGAGGCAGCCTGCAGTAGAAACAAAACCTTGAGGTCCAAGTGGGCAAATTGCCAAATGAGGCAGCCTACGGTGAGAATAAAACCCTAAGTTCCGAGTGGGCAGATCGCCGAAATGAGGTAGCCTGCAGAGAAGCATAATTGACCCTATGATTCTGGATTTTATCAATATGCATATAGCATTGAGATGGTAGCATACAAGTCCCCGTGACCAGTTAGTTGAGTGATTTACTGAAAGATCCATATGCATGATATTCATGGCAATATCCTTATCTATTTTGACTGATTAGTATTTTAAGAATTTCATAGCTATGGTCATCATTGATTAGTTCGCTTGATGTGTGTTGCCGACCTATATGCATGCATAAGTTGATTTACTATGCTTGCATTTTATATTCTTCATTGTGCTAAATTTTGAGTTTACGCAGTTACACACACACACACACACACACACACACACACACACACACACACACACACACACACACACACACACACACACACATATCCCTGATTAACCAAGAATAGAAGTGCATGTTTTTATGAATGTGTTTAGTATAAGCACTCTTGCATGTCATGTTTTCAAACTAGTGGTAGCAAGTTACCTACTGAGTGTGAAGAATACTCAACCCAATCTATCATTTTTCAGATCAGTCAAAGTCCAATTAGGAGGAGCATCAAAGGGCGTTAAGGTCACAAACAAAGTAAGCACAGGTAAGGTTGAGTAAGAACTTATCTAGTAACCCTTCTTGTAGTTGATGTAAACTTGGTTGTAAGTGCTTATTTGTAACTTGGGGCTGTGATTAACAATCTTGGGAGTAGAAATTATTCATCTTTTTGCTTTGTCTAAAAGGAGCCATGGCCTTACACATTATTTATTTATTTACTGAGATTTGTTAATGACGCTAGGGGTTTTTATACAAAAGTTGTGATTAAAAGAAAATTTTCCTCTGCATTCTTTTGCACAAAGTGTTTTAAAATAGAGATCGATCTTGTTGTTATTATAAAACTGTATTCATAAAAACCCGGGTGGTCCCAAATATAAAGCCCTTAGCTGGAATTTATATGACTTTATGGATGGATTTGAATGTTTCCTAAACCTTACTTAAGAAATTAGGGAGTCCCCTTATTGCCATAAAATGACAAAAATTCCTTTCCTTTTCCTTATTCCAACTCCATAAAAAGATATTAGAAAGAAGAGATAAAAGAATGATGCATGAATGCATGATCTAACTGAGCATAGACAATTTATGCAATCTAAATTTAGAAAGTGGGAGAGTGTAGTATGGAAATATAAAGTGAATGAAAATAGAAAGATGGGAAGAGGGTGTATGAGAGTGAATGAAAATGAGAGTGAGAGATGGGAGAGAGGGTAATGGATGCAATTCTAGCATGGAAAGTTCCATGCATGTAAAAAAAAGAAAGAAAGTGTTCATGTTTAAGAAAATGGAAAGTGGAACTAACATGAAACTATAATGCTATGCATGAGATTAGAAAGTGGTAATGCATGATCTATCATAGAAACTAACATGTATGAGGTTTCTAAACTAATCCTAGAATGTATGCAAGAAAAATTAGAAAGTCAAATTAAACTAAGTGTGTGTTTTTAAATTAGAAAAGTGATAAATCTATAAGAATCTATCATGCAGCTATTTCTAGAATGATCTTAAAGTGATCCTAAAGTAATCATAAGAAGTATGGAAAGAAAAATAAAAAGTTATTAAAAGCTAAAATGGAAAAATCTAAGATCTAAACATGAACTCTAAAATTAGAAATTACCCTCCTTCTAAATTAGGAAAGTGCTTAAAACATGAAAAGTAAAGATGCTAAATGGAAAGCTATGGTTCAAACATGACCTATTAAGTGAAAGGTAATCTAAGGAAACAAAATTAACTTACTAATCTATCATGAATGCAATCCTAGTTGTAATGTAAATATGACCATGCATGTAAATAAGAAAAAAATGCATCCATCCAAATTGGACATCATGCGTGCAAACCCTAAGGTCTTAATGCAAACAAGACTTGATTAATTGGAAAGGAAACAAGGTGCATGTATGGTACTCTAAGATGAGGAAAACTAATATGCCATACATGAATTACAAAGCAAGGAAAGAGAGAAATTAGCATGAAAGATTAAGTAAAACCTAAAACATGACCATGCATGCAAACTAAGAGAACATGGATGATGTGCATTGTTGTTTTACTGCAAGTGTACGGGCTATTGTAGTGTAGCGTATGCCAGTACGGGTAGATCCCACAAGAGCTTGCCTTAATAATTTGGAGTTTAAATAAAATTTAATTATTCAAAAATTAAATGAAAGTGCAATCAGAATCCATATATATTTAATCAATGAAAATTACGGAGTTCCAAATTCAAAAAGATAGGCACTTAACTAAAAAAATAAGAAATATCTACTTCTCTAGCTTAATCACATCATTCTCTTCAAATATGGTAACTTTAGTCTCGATCAGCCTTCATTAGTCTCTTTTTGGTGCTTTTGATTAATAATCCAACGGATGGATTAGGTAGATTCTCCAAAATCTCAAAGATCTAATCTAAATAAGGATTTTGGATTTTAATAGATTTAATTTGATTTCTAAATCTTAGATTAAAAATCAGGAAAGATAAACAAGCTATAATATGTTCTAAAAATAAGATCTGAAAGTTGATTGAAAATTGGATGTGAAACATATTTGAAATTGAAGATATCCTATGATTACAGTAGAATCATTGATTTGGTTAAACAGGGATGGATAAAATAGTTTCTGGATTAATCATGGAATAACGTAGAACACAGATAACAGAACAGAATGAAAATAGGATAAAAATGTAATTGAAATTATTGTACTATGGGCAAAATTGGAAGTCCAACTGAACAATAAGAGGAAGATGACGCTGCTGGTTGTTTTGTGCAACAGGGGAGAGCAGACGATGAAGACGACGCTCGTGATTGGATGGTGCGTGTTGGGCCGGAGAGCAGGGGTACACGATGAAGACAACGCTGGTGCTAGCGGTGGGTAGACGACTGGTGATGCCTATGTTGTCATGGTGGCTGGGTTCATCGGTGGGTTGCGTCGGGTAGATATAGACAGAGGGGAGCATGGCTGTCGGGTTCTGGAGAATAAGGGGCACGAGAGAGAGAGAGAACGAGAGAGAGATAGAGGGAATTGGGAAAAAGAGGAAGGATAGGCTAGTGTAGTGGAGTGGAGACTAGCCGGTGATGGAAGAGAAGGGGGAGATGACGCAAGTGGAATGGTGGGGTCTGGCAAAGGGAGACAGATAGAGAAGGGAGCTGGGAAAAGGTTTGGCTGCATAAGGCCGGTGTGGTGGACCAAAAGAGAGAGGGAGATACAGTGCATGCCTGGGCTGGCCGATCGGTGGAGATGGCTGGGGACTGCTGATCGGTGGTGGAGATGGGGATTGGGTCGCAGCTGGTTCCTGGTTTCTTGTTGGAAACCGACGGGGGCAAATAGAGGGTTGGTGGTGATGTTGAAGCAAAGGGAAAAGTAAAACATGGAAGGAGAATTAAATAACATAGACAGAAAGAAGAAGGGTGCGGTCTTCTTTATAGCTGCTCCCGAGTTCTCTTGTGCCCTCCTCCTTTTAAAGTCTTTATGCCTTTCTAATTTTGTTCTCCCCAGCTTTCCTTACACTTTCATTATGGTGAAGAGTTAGTTTCCACTTATGCCTCTTCATCCCAAAGTTGATCTCTTATTTAGGAAATCTTATCTATGATATCCTTTCCTCTAATTAGAACTCTTTTTCCTTTAGGAAGCCATTATATCTTGTTTTTGTGAGTGATCTGATTCATTATGTCCTTTTGGATAATCTGCATTGTTGATTTTTTATTTGACACTAATCAGCACAATTTGAGCCATCTAATATCCAATTTAATTGATCTGCACCATAGAATTAGGTTTTCAAATCATGATATATTTGATCAGCAAAATATAAGTCTAGATTAGAGTCATTTAAACCATGCATTAAGCATCTGTTTAGCTCGAATAATCATCTGATTGTTAAATAAATTAATGGTTGAATGATCAATTTAAGCTAAAATTCATATTATTTCTAAAAATTATCAAATTAATTAGTTAAATGATCTAATTAAATGCTAAACTAGGGTATTTTGACCAAAATTGAACACTTAACACCCCCTAACCAGCAATTTGCTAGTCCCGAATAAAACATACAAAAAATTATTTTTCAAAAACTAATACAAGATGCCACTTTCGTAGGTGCTTAGGATTGCATTTAGCACATGCAATAAGCCCTTGAACTCCTATGTTACCTTTAGTGGATGAGTTATGCCTCGTATGGGTTTGTAATGAATATACCCGTAAAATTCAATAATGTTAAGTTTCCTATTTTATTTCAAAGAATCCTTATTTGTTAGCATTTTGCTAGTTTTTTACAACTTAATAAAGAGGATTGACCATTTTACACATCATACACATATTAAAGACATTTTATGAGTTATCTCTAGGAGTGCATGTAGTTGTACATCCACATAAATCTTGACATCTAATTGAATATGCTTAAATTTCATTAGAAATATGTCTTGACCTCAATTCCTCACATGTATACTCTTAGAAATGAAACTCTCAGATAAGGGTTTAAACATACTTCTCTCATTATGTGACCTCATCTAACAAGCTAATGGTCCATATAAATCTTTAAAATGCACATGAGATAAAAGAAAGTGATCCCTAAGAGTGGAGGTTATCAACAAGAATATTAGGGGTCTTTTACCTTACTTCCTTCTTTTTAACTTCTCTTTAAGGCTATGTTCCACCTAGATCAATAAGTCTTTAACTAGGACGAAACATAAGCTTAGGACAGGTTCATAAAAGAAAGAATAAGGATTTCAAAGGTTTAAAATTAAGTACAGGTCTTCAATGAATATCTATTAGGACAACTTTTCTTTTGAGTTGTACTTGAAGTGAATATTTCTTTGTATTTTCGTCTTTCTCTTTCAAAATTTTTTTGGAAGAAAGATGGCTAATTTTCACACTTTTTTGACTTTTTGTCCTCTTTTTGAACTATTTCTACTAACTCTAGTCATTTTCACTATGGGTATTGGATATTTATTTTACTGGCTTGTTCTAAGTTAAGGTAAATGGGGTTAAGAAAAAAAAAAGTCTTAATAATAGGCTCAAAGGGGCTAACTAGTGATATGATATATTGAGTGGCTTTATATCTCTAGGCTGAGCAATGATGACCTATATCATTTCTTAGGTTTCCTAAAGCATATTAGATTTAATATATTTTCTGAACATTTAGTTCTCATCATAGTAAGGGAACTCTTCGTTAAAACCTTCTTTTTCATTTTTTTTTTGTTGAAAAAAACTCAAGCAAATTAAAAATCCCTATATGCATCTACACCCACTCCCAACCTAAATGAAACATTGTCCCCAATGTTTGAAAATATATGATCCTATATGGAAAGATATAGAAGATGGAGATTTGAAAAACATCCTAAGAAGTGCTCAGTTTTACGTCTTCAGTCAGATATGGCCTAACCTAACTTTCTAAACATAGAACTAACTGGGTCAGTGTAATGCCCCAAGCAATTTACGCTATTTTTGCATCCATTTGACAAAAATGAATTGGACATTCTATAGGAAATAAACCATGTTAAACGTTATACTTTATTTAAAATATTAAATGAAGGAATTTATAAGAAAACTTGGTACCATTAGATTCTACTTGAAAAATGAAATCCAACGCCTTAAAAAACGCCAAAAATGGAGCTCATATGAAGAAGTTATGGCCGTTTAAAGATTAGGGGTAATTTTGTAATTTATCTTTAAAAAATGAAAAAGATGAAAAAATGTAGGGGGTTGTTTTGATAACGGCACCCTCTGTCTTCTTCCTCCTCCCGATTTCTCCAGAAACTCCCCTCTCCCCATTTTTCCAGAAACACCAGCACCGCCTCTACAAGGTGATGCTAGGGGAAATGGTGGCACCGCCATTGGCAGCATCGCCTTTCACCCTCTATAAAAAACCCTTCTCTCTCTTCCTCTGATCATCTCCTCTTCCCTATGTCTGGCTATCGAGCTAGGGTTTATAGAAAAAATTAGAAAACCCTCGTTCAGTTTTCCCTGCAAGTTCTGGCCAGACCCGAGTCATCCCTACAGGCCGACCATTCCCCTCTCTTCACCTCCCCTCTTCTTCCTCTGGTCTCATCGGAAGTTGGGATTTTCCCCCCCTTCTTCGTGGTTTCCAGTGACATGGGGTTTCAAAGCAGAAAAGGGAGCACCTCTAGTGAGGGGTCTCCTCCTAGAATACTCAGGTAAGCCCGTCTTCCTCTCTTCATTTTCTCCTCTTCCCAGCCCAGATCCCTGCTGGAAGAGGGCTGTTCCAAAACCCTCAAACCAGAGGCGACCCAGGGATGTCACACGCACACCTAGGACAGGGTCCCTGGGATGGGTTCCAGGCGTGTGACAGTGTGTGCATGGTCCCTGGTGTGGCCTTTAGGTGCGCGCAATGTGGGGCACGGGTCCTGGCTCTATTGGGACGCATGGGGCGTTTCGGGAGCAGAGACGCATGCGCCTGGCACTGAGAACGCGCTCTCGCGACGCTCTCCAGAACACGCGTTGCAGTGTGTAGCTCGGGCGTGCGCACGCACATGTGAGGCTGTCACGGTTCGACCGGGACGCATGGGCGTGTTGGGAACCATGACGGTAGGGCCACATAGACGAATATGGTTTGTCTGTAATTTCGACATAGACTCAAGTAGCCTAAACACCATGGGGATCTTATGAATCCATAGAATCAACTATGGCCATACCTCAAGAATAAATCTAAGAGAGGCCTTAGGGCTAGAAATCATGATTAGATTTCATGTTTAAATGATATACAGGACTCATAAAGGTACTCTAGGACTCGTCTGCAAGAGGGACACGAGCTAAGTGATGACAATCGAGGTAGGTGGTCTGATGCTACTATGTTTTTCCAAATATACTTAATTTGTTGGTAATCTGATATTGCTACGTTTTTAAATACATCCCAAACTCTAAGTGATTTATTTGCCTTTATGATACTTTTGAAATGTGATATTCTTATACGAGCATACGGAATTATCTACATGATTTATAACATTAAAGCATTTGAACCTATCATTGCATTTAGTATGCTTTTATGATGTTCTTATACAAGCATGTTTTGAGAAGTGTAACCTTGGCCAATGAGGGCAGGCTAATGAGGGCGGGCCGATGAGGGCTGACAGGCTTCTAAGCTGGTAAGCTTCTAGGCAGGGTTATGACTTTGAATGCGATACTAGCATTGTCCCTTCCCTGACTGCTGCGGTAAACAGGGATGACAACTAGAGGTGTTCATGGTACCCTTTCGGGGACATATCCATAGTCGCCGTGGAGGCTATGGTGGACTGGTCTCTAGATACTGGAGATACACGATTCAGAAGGGTTCTGGTCGTGAGCATAGTGACCCTATGATTTCAGTGTGATTGATATGCATATAACATTGAGATGGTCGTATACAAGTACTCGTGACCAGTTGGCATGACATGTACACCGAGAGACTCATGTGCATGATACTAGCATATGTTTGAATGATGACTATTTTAAGATTTTCATGAGTATTCTATGTGACTCACTGGTTTGATGCATTTGCTGAAATCTTCGTATATGGACCTATTGATTTCTATTTTAGTCGTATCCATATGACGTGATTTGTATACAGATTTCATGATTAAAATCACATCAATAAGCTTATGTTTTATGCATAACTATGCATGCTTACGCAAAATAAATCATTGATGTTTTACATAAAAAGCTCATGGAACCATGCATGAAGCATACCGTGTTTTCAAAATAGTAGTATCAGATGACCTACTGAGTATGAGAAATACTCACCCTAATATATTATTTTTCCAGATTAGCTCCACACAGAATTAGAAGCAGCATCAGGAACATGTTAGTGTAATGATCAAGTGACTGATGAGAAGACAAGCATGAATGTAAGTAAACACTCTACCCTGTGGATATGTATCTGTATTTATTTATGGTTGGACTATGAGCTGTGACTGGATGGACCTGGGAAGACATTTATGATTACAATATTTTTCAAAACTACTTTGATTGTTGTGAAAGCAAATGACACTCTGGGTTTTCAAAATGAGTTTAAATGAAATGATTTTTTTGCTGCATGGCATTGTTTTTATAAAATGGTTTTCAAATAGGGATGCATCCCGCCTTATGAATTAGATATTGCATTTAAAAATGCATGGGAAAACCTGGGTCTTCACAATTGGTATCAGAGCTCAGTTTTATCCTTTCACAGCTAGTCTAGGGTGTCCAAGGGTCATAAACAATTAGGATAAATAAGAAGAAGTAGTCTAAGTAGAAGTAGAGAAGTAATAGAGATGACTAGAACACGAATAATATCAAATCACAAAGATGCGCACCATCAATAAATAGGTGAAAGGCAGCTTGATTTAACAAATAATTAGGCATTGGATATTGCAAACCTTATCCAAAATCTAGTCTAAGACGACTTAAGGATTAAGGATTGTTGTGTGTTGCAAATATGAAAACTCATATATGGATCATATTATGATGAGAATGATGAAGGAAGATGTTAGTGAACGTGTTAGTAGATAATTCTGACCTGTAATAGATCAATCTCACCAAAGATGAGAACATCGAAGAACCTAGATGGCTATCTTACCATCATAAAGAATATCAGAATATGAGTACACTATCACAAGGGATATGATATGAGTATGATAGGGGATGTAAAAGATAGACTTTGAGAAGATTTTGATGATAATCTAATATGGATGAGAATATAAGATACTGGGAGATACCTGTGACTCATATTAGCTCACAAAGGTATGGATCCTGAAGGACTTAGCTCAATTTTGGATACCTTAATTGAAGTCGTATGAAGAGTGAAGTGCTATCTAATAAGGACAACTTGAGTATAATAGAGCAGATCAGAAGATGTGTGTAATTGACATGTTAGGTGATTAAGAGAAATATAACACGACTATGATAGGGAAATGTATTCGACAGAGTTACTAGAAGATTTTGATGATAATATTAGAGATGACAGATCTGTAAAAATAGGGATATAGCATAACCAAAACGTCAATGCTATTATTCAGGCAATGTATGAATTTTATTGAGGCTACAGGCACTTAAGGATTTCAATGAAAATCATACAGTTTAGCATGTCTTAGAAGCATTTCATTTATCATATCTGTTAAGTAAAGAAGTAGATGTAGTATCGATTATATGCAACAAAGCATATGGAGACATTGATCCAGGTAGACCAAATGAGGATTTTGACCAATTAAGAAGAAGAGAGAGAGAGAGAGAGAGAGAGAGAGAGAGAGAGAGAGAGAGAGAGAGAGAGAGAGAGAGAGAGAGAGAGAGAGAGAGAGAGAGAGAGAGAGAGAGAGAGAGAGAGAGAGAGAGAGAGAGAGAGAGAGAGAGAGAGAGAGAGAGAGAGATGCAACTATAAGTATTTGATGAATATTGAATATTCAAAAGAAGAAGATCATGACTTCATGGACTTCATGGAGAAACATACAAATCTTTCATCTTGAATCATCTGGGAAGATAAACCAATGAAATTCGACGGAATAATAGTTGAGTTGATGATGATTTTAGTGTAAATGAGTATAAAAGAGAGAAAGCATATGAGGTTTAAGACTTTGAGTAAAGTATCGAATTTCAGGAGATTATGCTACAAGAAATTTTCGATGAGGAATGGTGACCAACTAGAAATTAAATTCTACAAATGGTTTGATGTCTATATCAATTATTGCAATTAGAATCTTATTGGATCCATTAGCTTATGAGGAACACGAATGGATATAGTCCATAAAAAGGAAAAATTGGTAATATCCTACCTTGCCACTACATGAGTAAATAAAGTATATTGAAAAAGGAATTAAGCCGGGACAGTGACTTGTCCATTTGTCTTTCGTCAGCAAGTAGGGTACCATCAAGGATCGAATTGAGGTCTTGTTATCATAGATTGGAAGACCAAATATCATAAGACCATTATTTAGTCATTACCTTTAGAGTACTGTTGACTAAATAAAGGTATCCCACCCTAATGAATCAAATGTGTCAGTATCTAGTATCTAGTATCTAGTAGTCTAAGTTATAAACTCGGAGGAATATTATAAGTATTTAGACATGAGTTTTCCCTGAAAGAAGTACTTGTTAGACTAAGTCATTTGAGGGTATGAGGTCAGTTGATTAGGCCACATCATGAAGGAGCTACGAGTAAGATGAGTAAAATAGCAACTGAGATAGGAGCAAAAATAAGAAGCGATCTAAACCAATGTGAAAGATTTTCCAAACCTTAATGGCTACCATGACAAGGTGTAGAAATTACTTTGGGTCTAAAAAATACTGCTGACTTGGATTGAAAAGAAAGGCAGATAAGTACCGATCACTTTAGAGACCCTTGAGCTTATGACATAGATATATCTGGAAAGAGATCAATAGGTAATCAAATAAAGTCTTTCTATGTTTAAGAAAATGTTTTATGCTTACTTGAGTGTTGTTAAGCTTGTTGATTTAACAGCTTCAGCCCAATTTGATATAATCGCTATTGAATGAGAATTATTGTTATAAGCTAAGTATGAGGGAACACTTGAAAATCACTACTTATGAGGATACCTCCTGACAATACAGACTGCATGGTTGACGATAAAGCCTTGATAAAAGATTGAACAATATATTAACATAGGGAATGGAAGGAGAAAAGGTGAGGTGGCCAGCACATTATAAGGTGAAGATTTGATGTTACGTTGCCTTTAGACAAATAGTTAGTTGTTATGTGCATATACCAAGTACGAAAAGTCAATTGAAGGAATTTCCTAAGGACTAACCCTACTAGATTGAGTATAGAACTTTTGGATTGAAAGATTACAAAGAAAACCATCAAGCAAAGAAAGGACAAAGAGGATAATGACAAAGGATTCAACCATGACCTAGTAAGGGTACTCGGTTATGAATAAGAGACTTTTTGCATAAATGGGAACATTGTTGGAAATCCTAATGACAAATTGATGTGAATAGTGAGATAGGCCTCTGGATGAGAACATTTGACCCATGATGATGAATTGACCATTAACATTTGACATGAGTTTGTATAAATTCTTCAAGGAAAAAAGCATTTAATGAATTCAATAATTATGAAACTGGGTATAGAGTTAGGACATTTTACTTTCAGTATATGATAGGGTCCTAGATGGAAGATGCTACTAATTGGCTTTCATGGTTTTATTTAGAATGTAACTTTGGTTGAGGAATCAAGTCACATATGAAAAACGACAGACAGTTGAAATTAAAAGTTAATCAAGGGTTTGGCTGTAGGGCACATGATACCATATCAGCTATTGAAGTATCTTGGGGGAAAATATAAAGCGAAGAAGATAAGAAGAAAAATTAGACATACGTGAAAGAATGTAGCTTTTTGGGACTCTTGCTAATGACATACAACCAACCATTAGAAGGAGACGTTGATGATGAATAGATCACTAGATGGAAGACAAGAGGAAAAAGGGATTATCCTATGCTATTCAAAATGAAATAGGAGGAATAAGATCATAAGATCTCAAAGAAGTATGAAGTAATTTATATATGAGTAGGAGAGTATGGTCATCTAAGGAGACTATCCTATACATGATCAGAGGAATATGAGCATCTAAGGATGGGTAGCTATATGAACTATAGCTAGAAACTAGTATTATTAAACTAGCACGCATGGGACTATGTATCAGAGTACGCAGCGAAAGCGGCCCATATGAACTTAAAGTAAATGGAGAAGATATATTGACGATATATATGTAAGGCCTTGAGGAAGGAATTATAAAGATGGTAAAGTGAGAATGTGCCTAGGATGGGTTGCATGGTAACGTGAAAGGGTTTTAAGGACACAATTCCTCTACGTACTAACTTGAGGAATTAACAAAAAGACATATAGGGTTGGAGCAAAAGGAATTTTCTTAGTTCAAGTTTTAAGGGAGTCCTCAGGAAGAATATGTCTTATCAAGAAGACAGCTGACTTGAAGGTAAGAATTTGTGGAATTTTGAGGACGAAATTCTTTTAAGGGGGTAATGATGTAATGCCCCGAGCAATTTACGCTATTTTTGCATCCATTTGACAAAAATGAGTTGGACATTCTATAGGAAATGAACTGTGTTAAATGTTTTACTTTATTTAAAATATTAAATAAAGGAATTTGTAAGAAAACTTGGTACCATTATATTTTACTCGAAAAATAGAATCCAACACCTCAAAGAACATCGAAAACGGAGTTCGTATGAAGAAGTTACGGCCGTTTAAAGATTAGGTGCAATTTTGTAATTTATCTTTAAAAAAAGAAAAAGATGAAAAAACGCAGGGCGCAGTTTTGATAATGGCACCCCCTGTCTTCTTCCTCCTCCCGATTTCTCCAGAAACCCCCCTCTCCCCATTTTTCCAGAAACACTAGCACCGCCTCTGCAAGGCAGTGCCAGGGGAAATGGCGGCACCACCATTGGCAGCACCGCCTTTCACCCTCTATAAAAACCCCCTCTCCCTCTCCCTCTTCCTCTGATCATCTCCTCTTCCCTGTCTCTAGCTATCGAGCTAGGGTTTATAGAAAAACTCAAAAAACCCTCATTTGGTTTTCCCTGCAAGTTCTGGCCAGGCCCGAGTCATCCCTACAGGCTGGCCATTCCCCTCTCTTCACCTCCCCCCTTCTGCCTCTGGTCTCATCAGAAGTTGGGGTTTTTCCCCCCCTTCTTCGTGGTTTTCGGCGACATGGGGTTTCAAAGCGGAAAAGGGAGCACCTCCGGTGAGGGGTCTCCTCCTAGAATACCCAGGTAAGCCCATCTTCCTCTCTTCGTTTTCTCCTCTTCCTAGCCCAGATCCCCACTAGATCTGGCGTTCTTCCTGCCGGGCATTGTCGGAAGAGGGCTGTTCCAAAACCCTCAAACTAGAGGCGTCCCAGGGATGCTGCGCTTCACTCGCGCCTGGGATAGGGTCCCTAGGACGGGTTCCAGGCGTGCGACAGTGCGTGCATGGTCCCTGGTGCAGCCTTCGGGTGCTCGCGATGTGGGGCACGGGTCGTGGCTCGACAGGGACGCACGGGGGGTTTCAGGAGCCGAGACACACGCGCCTGGCGCTGTGGACCCGCTCGCTCAACACTCTCAAGAACACGAGATGCAGTGCGTAGCTCGGGCGTGCACATGCACACGTGAGGCTGTCACGGTTCGACCGGGACGCACGAGCGTCTTGGGAACTATGACGGTAGGGCCGCATAGACGAATATGGTTCATCTGTAATTTCTACACAGACTCAAGTAGCCTAAACACCATGGGGATCTTATGAATCCATAGAATCAACTATGGCCAGACCTCAAGAAGAAATCTAAGAGAGGCCTTAGGGCTAGAAATCATGATTAGATTTCATGTTTAAATGATATACAGGACCCATAAAGGTACTCTAGGACTCGTCTGCAAGAGGGACACGAGCTAAGTGACGACAATCGAGGTAGGTGGTTTGATGCTGCTATGTTTTTCCAAATATTCTTAATTTGTTGGTAATTTGATACTGCTACATTTTTAAATACATCCCAAACTCTAAGTGATTTACTTGCCTTTATGATACTTTTGAAATATGATATTCTTATACGAGCATATGGAATTATCAGCATGATTTATAACATTAAAGCATTTGAACCTATCATTGCATTTAGTATGCTTTTATGATGTTCTTATACAAGCATGTTTTGAGAAGTGTAGCCTTGGCCAACGAGGGCGGGTCGATGAGGGCGGGTAGAGAGAGCTGATGGGCTTCTAGGCTGTCAGGCTTCTAGGCAGGGTTATGACTTTGAATGCGATACTAGCATGAGTAGAGTTAATTCCATGCTCACATACTTTGAAAACAAATGCATAAATTGCATGATTTATGTGGATTTGAGATTTGGATATATATGTTTTTAGTGGGCAGATCGCCGGATGAGGCAGTCCACGGTGGGCACTATGCTGAGGGGTACGGGTTTGTCCTCCCGGCCTCTACCACCAAAAAGGTGGATGGTATCGTTGCCAAAAACGGCATTGTCCCTTCCCTGACTGCTGCGGTAAACAGGGATGACCACTGGAGGTGTTCACGGCACCCTTTCGGGGACATATCCATAGTCGCCGTGGAGGCTATGGTAGACTAGTCTCTAGATACTGGAAACACACGATTCAGAGGGGTTCTGGTCGTGAGCATAGTGACCCTATGATTTCGGTGTGATTGATATGCATATAGCATTGAGATGGTCGTATACGAGTACTCGTGACCAGTTGGCGTGACATGTACGCCGAGAGACTCATGTGCATGATACTAGCATATGTTTGAATGATGACTATTTTAAGATTTTCATGAGTATTCTATGTGACCCGCTGGTTTGATGCATTTGCCGAAATCTTCGTATATGGACCTATTGATTTCTATTTTAGTCATATTCATATGACGTGATTTGTATACGGATTCCATGATTAAAATCACATCAATAAGCTTATGTTTTATGCATAACTATGCATGCTTACGCAAAATAAATCATTGATGTTTTACATAAAAAGCTCATGGAACCATGCATGAAGCATACCGTGTTTTCAAAATAGTAGTATCAGATGACTTACTGAGTATGAGAAATACTCACCCTATTATATTATTTTTCCAGATTAGCTCCACACAGAATTAGAAGAAGCATCGAAACATGTTAGTGCAACGATCAAGTGACTGATGAGAAGACAAGCATGAATGTACGTAAACACTCTACCCTGTGGACATGTATCTGTATTTATTTACGGTTGGACTATGAGCTGTGACTGGATAGACCTGGGAAGACATTTATGATTACAATATTTTTCAAAACTACTTTGATTGTTGTGAAAGCAAATGACACTCTGGGTTTTCAAAATGAGTTTAAATGAAATGATTTTTCTGTTGCATTGCATTGTTTTTATAAAATGGTTTTCAAATAAGGATGCATCCCGCCTTATGAATTAGATATTACATTTAAAAATGCATAGGAAAACCCAGATCGTCATAGTCAGCTTATTTGTCCTAATCCTAAATGCACGAGCTATTTAATTACAATAAAATCCTAAGTGAATGCATGCTAGAAGAAGGTGAATGAAAGAGATAGAAGAGAAATAAAAATAAAAATGAGTAAGAAAGGAATTGGAATAGGTTGAGACCCTACCTTTATCTCCAAAGGATTGGAACATGGAAGGTTGAAAGGAGCTTAGGTGAGGGTGATCTTTCTCCTTCTATTTCTCCTATATTTGGCCTTGAACTCTAGGAAAATTTGAAAGATCCTAAACTCATTCAAAACACCTCTATTTATATGTTTTTAGAGTGGAAATCAAGATGATTGAATAGTTGAGATTAATCCAATTTAATTAGAATGGAATGAAGGGTTGGATGGGTTGGGGGCTTGTATATGGGATTGGAAGAGGAAAATAAAAAGAATGAGAATGGAAATAAGCATGGGAAGGAAAGGGAATAAGTAGGGAAGGAAAGAAATAGAAAGGAAAAGGAAAGAGATAGCTTAAGCTGAATGAAAGGAAGATGTCCTAAAATTTAGTAAGTGGGAAAATGGATGGCTAGGTGGGGGTGGGAGGGAGGTGTCTTTTTCCATTTAGGATAGTGCCATGGAGAATGAAAGTTAATAAGATGAAAAGAAAGCGAGGAGAATAGAAGGTAATAAGATGAAAAGAAAGCATGGAGAATAGAAGGTAATAAGATGAAAAGAAAAGGAAATAAGTTAGTGGGAAGGTATGTAATAAGTGGAATAGAAAATAGATAAAAGAAAAGAGAAATTAATAGGTGGAGCAATCTAAGGGGATTCAAAATTAGAAAGTCCAAAAGAAAAGGAAGGGGGGAGGGGCACGAAATTCAAGTGGGTATATTAGAAACCTAAGGTGTATGGACCATTGGATGAAGATGGGTGGTTGAGATCTTCCTTTTCTTAAGGTTTTGAGTTGACTTTTCAACATAGAAAAGGTGGTTACGATTTTGATCTTTTCAATGCTTCATTCTTAGCCCTTAGATCATATTTACCCTTACTTGAATGGATGAGATCCCATTATGCATGTAAATCTTCTTTAGGTTTCAATTTCTCTCCAATGTTAGATAGGATTGCCCCAACTTGAATGATATTGATTCCTTACAAATATCTTCATGTATTTCATGTGGGACCAAGTGTGCTTCAATATCTTACATGGAATAAGTAGAAAGGGGAATGTATGGAAGGAAAAGAGAAATTAATGAAAGTAGGTAGAGGAATTTAAGGGGATTCAAAATTAGAAAGTCCAAGGGGGGGGGGCGTGGAATTCAAGTGAGTGTATGTGTTTTGTTTTTAGAAACCTAGTATGTATGGACCATTGGATGAAAATGAGTATTGAGATCTTCCTTTTTCTTAGGGTTTTGGGTTGACTTTTCAATATAGAAAAGGTGGCTAGAGTTTTGATCTTTTTTATACGTCATTTCTAGCCCTTATATCATACTTACCCTTACTTGAATGGATGAAATCCCATTAAGAGAACATAGATGCTTGCATAAACTATCTAATTACAATAAAATCCTAAGTGAATGCATGCTAGAAGAAGGGGAATGAAAGATATAGAAGATAGAAGAGAAATAAAAAGAAAAATAAGTAAGAAAGGAATTGGAATATGTTGAGACCCTGCCTTTATCTCCAAGGGATTTGAACATGGAAGCTCAAAAGGAGCTCCTATCTTTGGTCTTGAACTCTAGAAAAAGTTAAAATATCTTAAACTCATCTAAAACACCTTTAATTATAAGTTTTTATAGTGGGAATCAAGAATGAATGGTTGAGATTAATCCAATTGAATTAGAATGGAATGAAGAGCTGGATGGGGTGGGGGCTTATTTTTCATATATGGGAGTGGAAGAGGAAAATAAAAAGAATGAGAATGGAAATAAGCATGGGAAGGAAAAGGAAAAAGTAGGGAAGGAAAGAAATAGAAAGGAAAAGGAAAGAGATAGCTTAAGATGAAAGGAAAGAAGATGTGATAAAATTTAGTTAGTGGGAAAATGGGTGGTTGGGTGGGGTGGGAGGGAGGCGTCTTTTTCCATGTGGGATAGTGCCATGGAGAATAGAAGGTAATAAGATGAAAAGAAAAGGAAATAAGTTAGTGAGAATGTAGGTAATAGGTGGAAGGGGAAATAGATGGAAGAAAAGAGAATTAATGAAAGTGGTGGAGCAATATAAGGGGATTCAAAGTCAGAAAGTCCAAAAGGAAAGAGAGGGGCTGGGGGGCAGAGCGTGGAATTCAAGTGGGTGTATGTGTTTTGTTTTTAGAAACCTAAGATGTATGGACCATTGGATGAAGATGAGTGGTTGAGATCTTCCTTTTCTTAAGGTTTTGAGTTGGCTTTTCAACATAAAAAAGGTGGCTAGGATTTTGATCTTTTCAATGCTTCATTCCTAGCCCTTAGATCATACTTACCCTTACTTGAATGGATGAGATCCCATTATGCATGTAAATCTTCTTTAAGATTCAATTTCTCTCCAATGTTGGATAGGATTGCCCTAACTTGAATGACATCGATTCCTTATAGATATCTTCATGTATTTTATGTGGGACCAAGTGTGCTTCAATATCTTGCATGGAATAAGTGGAAAGGAAAATAGATGGAAAGAAAAGAGAAATTAATGAAAGTAGGTGGAGGAATTTAAGGGGATTCAAAGTTAGAAACTCCAAAAGACAGGGGTGGGGGGTGCTGGAATTCAAGTGAGTGTACGTGTTTTGCTTTTAGAAACCTAGGATATATGGACCATTGGATGAAGACAAGTGTTGAGATCTTCCTTTTGTTAGGGTTTTGGGTTGACTTTTCAATATAGAAAAGGTGCCTAGAGTTTTGATGTTTTCAATGCTTCATTCCTAGCCCTTACATCATACCTACCCTTACATGAATAGATGACATCTCATTATGACATGTAAATCTTCTTTAAGCTTTAATTTCTCTCCAATGTTGGATTGGATTGCCTTAGCTAGAATGACATTGATTCCTTATTGATATCTTCATGTATTTCATGTTGGGACCAAGTGTGCTTCAATAACTTGCATGGAATAAGTGGAAAGGAAAATAGATGGAAAGAAAAGAGAAATTAATGAAAGTATGTGAAGGAATTTAAGGGGATTCAAAATTAGATAGTTCGAAAGGGGGGTGGAATTCAAATGAGTGTATGTGTTTTGCTTTTAGAAATCTAAGATGTATGGACCATTAAATGAAGATGAGCATTGAGATCTTCTTTTTGTTAGGGCTTTGGGTTGACTTTTCAATATAAAAAATGTGCCTAGAGTTTTGATCTTTTCAATGCTTCATTCCTAGGCCTTACATCTTACTTACCCTTACAT
The DNA here is from genome assembly GCA_035236585.1 of Warburgia ugandensis. NCBI lineage: Eukaryota > Viridiplantae > Streptophyta > Magnoliopsida > Canellales > Canellaceae > Warburgia > Warburgia ugandensis. The sequence goes on along the minus strand of CP141132.1, from coordinate 58,236,272 downwards.
GAATGGATGAGATCCAATTATGATATGTAAACCCTTTTTAAGCTTCAATTTCTCTCCAATGTTAGATTGGATTGCCTTAGCTAGAATGACATTGATTCCTTATTGATATCTTCATGTATTTCCTATTGGGACCAAGTGTGCTTCAATATCTTACATGGAATAAGTGGAAAGGGGGGGTGTGGAATTCATGTGGGCATATGTATTTTATTTTTAGAAACTTAAGATGCATAAACCATTGGATGAAGACGAGTGGTTGAGATCTTCCTTTTCTTAAGGTTTTGGGTTAACTTTGTAACATAGAAAGGGTGGCTAGGATTTTGATTATTTTCAATGCTTCATTCCTAGCCCTTGGATTATACTTACCCTTACTTGAATGGATGAGAACCCATTATGACATGTAAATCTTCTTTAAGCTTCAATTTCTCTCTAATGTTGGATTGGATTGCCTTAGCTTGAATGTCATTCTTTCCTTATTGATGTCTTAATGTATTTCATGTTGGGACCAAGTGTGCTTCAATATCTTGCATGGAATAAGTGGGAAGGGAAATAGATATAAAGAAAAGAGAGATTAACTAAAGTAGGTGAGGAATCTAAGGGGATTCAAAATCAGAAAGTCCAAAAGGAAAGGCTGGGGGGGGAGTGAGTTCAAGTGGGTGTATGTGTTTTGTCTTTAGAAACCTAAGATGTGTGGACCATTAGATGAAGACGAGTGGGTCAGATCTTCCTTTTCTTAAGGTTTGGGTGGACTTATCAACATAGTAAAGGTGGCTAGGATTTTGATCTTTTCTATGCTTTATTCCTAGCCCTTAGATAATTCTTCCCCTTACTTGAATGGATGAGATCCCATTATGACATGCTAATGTTCTTTAAGCTTTAATTTCTCTTCAATGTTGGATTGGATTGCCCAAACTTGAATGACATTGATTTCTTATAGATATCTTCATATATTTCATGTGGGACCAAGTGTGCTTCAATATCTTGCATGGATAAGCCATACATACATTGATTTTTCTTCTTCTTTTGGTTAAGTAGAATAGAGAAAATAAGTAAAAAGTCTTCATGTGAGTTCTGGTCTTCTTTTATTTTTGAGAAGTTTTCTTTGCATATGATCCCATTGTATGCGAATTGAACTTCTCTTATAAGCTTCTTAAAGTGGTGAAATGTAGATATGTATGCGTGGATAAGGAATTTGCAACCTTTTTCCTCATTTGAGGAGTTATGCATGAGTTTTTTTATTGCTCTAACTTTGATAGTGATACCCAATAATCATTTTGAACCTCCATGATTTCATTTTTGGCATCTAGGGCTAATGGTGTAGCTTGGAATGAGAAATTGCTCTTCAAGGGTAAAATTGGTACTTTTATACATTTTTTTTTTTCATTTGTACCCTTAAACTACAAAATAATAGAATTAACTCTAATTAGTGATAATTATAATTTTTGAGGTTAAAAAATTCAAAATATAGAGATATGTATGTAATTTCTCTCTCTCTCTCTCTCTCTCTCTCTCTCTCTCTCTCTCTCTATATATATATATATATATATATATATATATATATATATATATATATATATATCATAAGGCCTTTAGTTATAGGCCCCTTATGCTTGCCCAATGGATAGTAAGAAGGCCTTTATGTTTTACATCGTCCATTTTGTAACCATAAGGGGTCAAAAATGAATGCCTTAGAGATTTTAATAGTTGTGACTTTTGGTACTAAGGAGATCTGATTTAGGTTGAATCAGATGAATGTCTTGGATCCATGAAAATTTAAAAAAGTGGACTTACATACCATTTGTCCTTAACACAACCCATATAAAGGTTGTATGAGATAGAGAAAGAGTAAATCTACTAAGGGGTAAATAACTTATGGCATAGTCGAGCATAGGTTAACAATATCACAAAAACTTGTTGGGTTTAAAATATCCCTGTTGAGTGGCATAATAGGTAAATATCTCATGGTCTTGGTCTAATGAAATTAATTTCATTTAATTGGATTATTAACATAAGTCTTGGTTTCGAAAATAAACTTTACTAAATACCCAAACTCATTTTTTCCTCTTTCCTTGTGGCAGATCTTCTTCATCTCTATCTAACCAAAGGTCATGGCTTATGCAGACTGACTTGGATGGAATCAATAGAGATATAAGACCTAACAAGCAAATTCAACACCTTTCTATTTATTCAAAATTGAGTCCCCTTCTTGTGGGTTGTGTCAGTTTTCCAATTAGCATTTTTTCTTTTTGTAGGATTAACAACACTTAGAACTATGGGTTAACATGCTTTGTGGTTTAGATATATTTTCTAGGTTAATGCATATTTAGGGCTTAAAGACTATCTTATATAAATGAAGTTATTCATAATTCGCTTCTAGTTGTGGTGAAAGCAAGGCTTTGAACACAATAAAAATGGTCATTTTTGAAATGATATAGTTCTTTTTTCATGTCAACTAGAAGCTTGATCAAGGGTAACGTTTGGGGTTTCACCAAATTTATGCTTGTGTGAAAAGGCCCTGAATTAATGCTTGTATTTGAAATAAGAGAGAGAGAGAGAGAGAGAGAGAGAGAGAGAGAGAGAGAGAGAGAGAGAGAGAGAGAGAGAGAGAGAGAGAGAGAGAGAGAGAGAGAGAGAGAGAGAGAGAGAGAGACATGGGTAAAAAGAATTCTTTGATGTTAGGGAATTAGTATGAATATTGAACAACTAAAAGTTGATGATTGCCTCTTAAAAGAAGGAAAAATAAAAACATCGATAACTTTCAATCATCTAATGAGAATATTTTTTGGTATAATTTCTCTTTAGGAAATGGTTAAAAAGATAGAACATCTTGAATTTGGATTTTGTGGACCTTGCATTTACTTTTAGCTATAGTGTAATGGAATAGTTAATGGATCATTTCTATCTTGTTGAGGTAGGCCAGTATGATAAACAACACCAGAGAATTTTTTAGTACTAGTCAAGGACATGTGTATATAAATGTTTCTGTGAGTTGGAAAGAGAGAGAAAAAGATAGAATGTGATAAGTAGAATACATTTTCACTGACATAGTTTGACCTTTTACTAGAGATTTTGTAGCTAAAAAGTAGCTTTTCCACCATAATTGCATTTTCCAACGGTTGTGTTCGAACTTCTTCTAATCCATATTAACATATTGCTCTTAATGGATCTTTCTTTGAGAGTTAGATACATACCCTCCCATGCATAGTCTTGAACCTTGGTCACCCAAGTAAGAGAATCCTCCTTGTCAACTATGCTAGGAGGCTTTGCTACTACTATGTATGGTCTTATTGCTGCTTTTATTGTTTCTCCAAATACTCTTATGCTTATTTCCAAAATGTGCTTCTATATATTCCCAAAATACTCATTCAATTGCCTTCGGCTTCTAATGTAAATTTAATCCCTGATGTTATATTTATAAGACTCCCCAAAGTTGGTCCTTATCTAATATTAGGTTGCATGGTCTATCTTACTATGTTAGTGAATTTCTATTCTCATATCAAAATCATTTTTCCCCCTCCTCTTTTTGTTGGTTCTCTATGGAGACCTTAGTGTAGAGGCATTTTAGCATCTAGTTAGAGAATCTTATCTATTCTTGAACAATCACATTCCTATCTTAGTTTTATAATTTTTTATCATAAGGATTATTGCAGTTTTGAAATGTCAACACCCAATTGAAAAGGTAAATAATAACCTGAGGATTAGTGCATGAGAGGAAGTTCTATTGTGAGTTTTAATTCAATACCTTTTCTATTTTGATGATAAAATAACTAATGATTTGTGATATAGCACCTTCGATTGAGTGTGCATGTGTTCCAAGACAATTTTAAGTGAAAGAGAAAAGCTACAAGTCAATGTGGATCAAAGATCAAGTCATAAGAACTCTTAGTAGGTCATTTCATTGAAAAATAGCATGAAGAGTTGACTCCTAGGATCTATAAGCTGACTGAAGAACCAAAAGGCTAAAGATAACTAAATTACAAACCATTAAAGGTGACTAGTAAAGAAGACGAGTCGACTGACAGTTCAAAGAAGTTTGTGTTATGTAATAAGTCTAATAGTCAATTGACTATCTGTGTTAGTCAGCTTCTATTAGTTTGATTAAAAGTACCTTCAATCACAGTAGTTGAAATTTTCAAACTCGCAAACAATTGACAATAGTAGACTACTAAGCTCATGAGTCGACTTTTAGTTTGAAGCTTAGTTTCAAAGATTGAAAGAATAGTCGACTGCCTCACAAGATGTATCCACTATCGAATGATTGAAATGAGTTTCAAGATTCTGGAGATGTATTAGTCGATTACTCATTCTCATGAGTCTAGTATTGAAGAATCAAATTGTGGCATTTCAACGAGAACAAGCTACTGCTCCAAAGAATAGTTAAATACTCCTTCTAACAAATACTTTTCAAAGTTACAGATTGTCGTTCCAATAAAAAAATTGGATCTCCAATAGCTCTATTTGGTCTCTGAAAGATAGATTTTCCAAAAGATTTATGGACATGAATACTGCAAATAGAAGATTAATTTGAAAATTGAAGCATGAAATCATAAGACGACAAGCTCTATGCTTAATGTTTCATCATCAAAGCAATTTTTACTCAAATTGTTTGAATTATTTTATTGTAATTATTTGATTCTCTCTATCTTTTATTGTTTGTAAGTATCAAAGAAAGAGGCCAATTATCTTAGAACTTGTTACTCAACTTCTTTGTATTGAGAAAGGTGATTCTCTATTGGAACTTTATTTCCAACTTTGTAAAAAGTAGTGCTTATGCGATTGCACCTCTCCTTGTCTAGTGACTAGCATTGTATCAACTAGAGATAACTTTGAAAAAGGAAGTAGGTGCCTTTTAATGGTTGAGCGAACCTCTATAAATTCTAATGTCTACCTTCTTACTTGTGTACATAATTTGTCTTTGAGATTCAAAGTTCATTTTCATTTGGTTAATTGCATTTGAATTCAAAGATTTAAAAAACTTGAATAAGTTGGATTATGCCTCACTTGGTACCTAAAATGGGATCCACTAGCAAAATAATATAGACTCTTAATTAGTTGATGATAAAACCTAAGCAGGGTATAATGATTGGTTGTTTTCAAGATTTTGGGTTTTCATGCATTTTGGCCAAAAAAGCACATAAGAACATTTGATTAAAACTCCATGTAAGTCGTTGAGGTTTGGGTTTTGGGGGTTTTGACATGTTTGACTTCTATGGTAGTGGTTATATGCACTAGAAAACCAATAAACCCAAAATGTGAAAATTTGGGAAGTTTGTATTATAAAGTACATGTTTTTTCTCTCACTAGAAATCCACTTCAATCCTTTTTATTCTTAACAAAGAAAGAAAATGGGTTATTTAGTCAAGGAAAAGAAGTCTTACTGCAAAGCTCTCCCCATCTCACACCATCTTCTGGCTTCTCCATCATAGATAGATGGCTCACGTTGGTGATCATTCAAGGCAAGTGTATATTCCAAATTAAGGTGAGTTTCTTCTTCTTCTTCTTCCCTCACTCCTCCTCTTGAAACCCTATCACAATCAAATATTATTTTGATCCACCCTATTAGAAACCTATCAGGCATCTATTTGTATTTCCATGGCATTTCCACCATTTTTTTTTGTATTTGCAAGGCATTTCCATATGTTTTCCTCATTTTTCATAAGAGATAAATCCATCGATTAGTACACCAAATTCTCTCTTATTTTCTATCCACTTCTTTTCCACCATGTACATATATCACTTTTGTTTGATTGTGTTTGGTTTCTAGATTGTTTGATTTTAGGGTTTTTGTCAGTTTGGTTCTATGTTGTTAAGTCTAAGGGGGTTTCTTGCTTTTCTATTTAGATGGTAGAAATGTTTGAATAAAAATATTTGGATTTATTTATTACAAATGTTTTTGTAGAATAGATCAATTTTTTTTTTCTATTATTAATAAAATGTTTCAATCATCTAATATTGGTTATGCCCTTCATCTCCTACGTATTGTAAATCTCTACATACATCAACATGCATTTGAATTCGAAATTATTCTTGGATCTTCAAGTTTGGAACTGTAGAATCAATTTACTAATCTATATTTAGTAAAGTGGGTTTCAAGTTCAAAAGTGATTGGTATAACCTCACGTAGTCAAAAAGATTCTTTTGTTTATTTATTCTTGCCAAATAAGTTTTGCAAAATAACTCAAAGTTATTCAAAATATGATCCTATTTATTCTAGACTTACTAGCAGGATGGTGACTATAAGGATGATTCCTAGATAGCTAAATAGCCCACCCACAAGCCCATAATTCATGAAGGCAAGACTAGACATCTCCAAGACTTGGGTTTTGCTCATCTACATATATAGTTTGCACTAATATGTTCCTATTTTTGAATCCAAATGGCATTAACTTGAAATTGAATAGGAGATACATAAATTTCTGATAGCTATGCACCTTTCTTTGGACTTAGTGAATGATCAATAGACCTTGAATTTGGATTTGTTTATGTTTTGATGTTTCCCACTTTCGTTGATAAGAGTGGTGAACCCACATAGACAAGTGGGGCCAAGTGAAGTGTCAGTGCTTCTACGGTATAAGAAGTGATGTTTACTCACAACCAATCATAATAAGAAAAGTTATTTAGAGTCCACAAAACAAGGAGAGTTAGCTCTTGTGAAAGTAAAAAGGATAGTATCATTATGGAGTATTGAGATCTTTGGAGGAAATGAATAGAATATGAGAGTCACATGAGTTAGTATCGTTAAGTGAAAGCATTGATATGTGATGGAAGATCCATTTTCATGGACAATCTCCTAAGAGTTCAAGTTTTAACTTGGATGGTGACTATAGAGATTTGGAGAGTACGAAAAGTATAGTACAATACTAAGTTAAGAATCATTATGTAAAGGATTAGGAGATGGTTATAGTAGTGAAAAGGCAACTTGGAGTTATAGGATTAGTTTGAATACATAGTGGACTTTTACTACTAATAATCAGATGTTATGGAAGATTGATGGTAAAAACTTTAGCCTTGAAGCATGATAAGGAAGGAGTTAAACGATTTGTGTCAATAATTTGTCTAAAATAATGAGGTTAGACCAACTTAGCAAAATACTTGTAACTTCATTAAGTAAAATATAGTTAGAGAAGAATGTAAATGGGGCAGAGAATAACCATTGTGAAGAGGAAGTGGATAAAAAATAAAATAAGTAAGATAAGGTGACTGTCCAAATATAAATATTAGAAAATATTGACATTAGGATTGATAATGACTTTGAATCAAGTTCTTTCTAAGAGAATAAACATGGAAATTACCAACTCTCTATAAAGAACTTGGTTAAATTAATTTTTTTTTAACAATTCAATGGAATTTGATGAGAAACAAGACGAACATAAAGAGGGTTTGAAATAAAATAATATGAAATTGCAGGATTTTGCATGGAAACTTGGTCAAAAGATTAGATTAAGACACTTACATAAAGATAATTTAGAAGAGAAACATATAAGAAAAATGGGTAGAAGTGAAGTAAGAAATTATGAATCTAGACTTGTTTGGCGAATGGTATAAAAAAACATGAGGAATGATGCAGAACAAATTTCAAGGTCAAAATTCCTCTAAGGAGAAAAGAATGTTACATCATTTAATTTTGAGTTAATTTTTGTATAATTGTAAGATATTTAACAGGAATAAAATCAGAAATTGAATTTAAAGGAGGTCACCTCTTTGAAAACTTAAAATTTGGAGGGGGTCTAATTTGACAACAGCAACCAGCAGTGTCATTTGTTTGTTAGCTGCAGTGGAGGCACCACCCGAGGAGAGGGCACGACACGCAGCTGATGGCTACTACTCAATGAACCGGCTCCCCACAGCAGGTAGCCACCCAAAATGCATCAAAACTAGGGAAGCTAGAGAAAGGGGGAAAAACCCCGGCGTCCCCCCTTCCTTCCCACTTCTCTATTCACCGCGCACCGCTCCCGCCCCATCTTCTTTGTTCCACCGGCACGTTGCCTGGACTATCACGGTTGGCCGGCTGGCACAAAACTCCTCTCTCCCTTCTCTTGCTCTGCCTAGACCCACCGTGGACTGGCACAGCCGATCTGCCACGCTAGTCCCATTCTTCCTCTTCCCCCCCACACCCTGCTTCTCTCGGGTTCGATCTTAGGCCGAGACCGAGCTCAGGCTGCTAGCCACCGCTTGAAAACCCCTTCCCTCTCTTTGTTTTCTCCCTCTCATTCTCCCTGCCGTCTTCCTCCTACCGGCGCAGCTCTTCGGCTTCTCCTCCCCTCTTCCTGTCCCCCTCCACCAGCGTGACACAGCTTGGTTGCACCCTCCCTCTTCCCTATCTCTCCCGCTCTTTCTCATTCTCTCCTTCCCCTGCTTCCCTCTTCCTCCGGCCAGCCACCCACATGCATAGCGGCGAACCCAACGCGCCTGCCTGGGCAGGCCGATGCGTCAGGGCCACTCGCCCCACTTGCTCGCCTTGACCACTCACGCACGTCTCACTCTCCCATGGCACTCACTGCCGACTCTCTTCGACGAGCTGAGTAACACGATGGGCCCCACTCCCCACTTAAGCTTTGACCCCTTCTTTTGCCCTATCTAAGAGGCATTTTGTAGATTTGAGATGATCGTCGCGATCCTAGCAATGCGAGGTGCAAGAAGTACCTATGCATTCATTGATTGGAGAAGATTTAAAGGTTGATCTTGACCATTGATCTATCTCTAATGTGGTAGATCTGTGATCTGATCCATTAACCATGATCCGACCATTGATAGGTCATCAAAAACCAGATCTATGGTTGATCTGATTTGTTCATCATGATCTAACCCTAGATTTGTCACTAAAACATCAGATCTCTGATCGATCCACCCCTGAGAAACAATCTGACCATTAATTAACCAATTAGTGCTTAGATATGCAATCAATATAAGCTCCCAATTTATCTCATTAGATGATTTGATGTGTAATTAGATCCAGCCCTTCATCTAGACCTAACCATATATTAGTGGAACGTACTCCTAAATTCATATATGATTCAAGTATTAATTTTGATCTGATTGTAGATCTATCACCAAACCCTTAGAAAAATGAATATCTAACTCGTTCTTAAGATTTGATCGTTGATTGACCATCTAATGCTTGATTTGTGAGATTAGGCACTACATCTCTTTCTAATGTGTAGTGGTTCTATGGTTCGAGTTACACATCAACATATCTTTGCTTTCTTGGTAAACTAATCAGCAACAGAGATATGATCAGAATCGTCCATCTATGGATCAATGATGAAACATGCAAATTGGTCAATCGATAGATTGAGTTAAAGGAGGTACACACAAGAACCTAGGAGAAACACTATATGAGATAGGCAGATTAAGATTTGCATTTTGGAAAGTCTAATAATTGTCATGTGTTTATAAGAATGATTTAATACAGATGATGATTTATGGAGTATTGTCTTTATTTATAAAAAAAATTATGGAAGCATGTGATAAATTTAGTGGTTATTTTGTGACACATTTCACTTTATCAAATCAGAAATGAATGATTGAATATAGATAGAAAATGTTAATGCTACCCCAGTTGTATCACCCAAACAAAAGAATGGATGTTATACTCTTTGACTGAAACTTATAATATATATGCTTAGTTGATGTTGAAAATACTTAGAAAACATGATTTTCTTTGGGCTAGCTACAGAGGCAAATTGAACTTAAAATAGTTGGTTTATCCAAATTATAACATTTGGACAAAAGAATAATCAGATTGATCACCAAGGAAACAAGCCATGACCTTGAGTTGTAATATGTTTATCTTTACTAATACAGGCTTTATCACCAGTTTAACTATGGTCCACTTAGCGACATGCATTTTTACAATATTGTTTAAAGATTTATCTTTTATAATCATTGCATTGGATGCATACTTTTGGCAATTGAAAAAGCATTATCTAATATATAAATGAAGAATGCATATTTTGAATGCTCACAAAGATATGTTTTTATAGCTTATTGAGAATATGGGATGAAAATGAATGGATTTGAATGGTTTCTTATAAAACTTTGAAATAACGGTTTTATGTTCATGAAATAATTTTGGAGATGTATATGATTTATGATTCGGGTGGGCACACAATGAGTAGCCGTAAGTCCTAATGGAAGCAGATTTGTTGATGTTTAGGCAGACACTTCACGAGTAGCTATAAGCCCTGATGGTTATAGGTCATTGATGCTTTAGGCATGTACTCTACGAGTAGCTGTAAGTCCTTACGGATATGGATTTCCTTGATGTTTTGGGCAGTTACTCCTAGAGTGTCCTAAGTCTTGGATTGCTATTTGGCAGGTGCTCTATGAGTACAGTAAGATCAGAGGCATGCACGCCTGGGGCAGCAGTAAGACCTAGAGGCAGGCGTGTTATGCACTACTGTAAGTCCTAGAGAGCCTATGCTAGGAGGTGTAGTTGGCTATTAGCCTCTAAGAAGTTATTAATACTAGCCCTCAGATGAAGACAACAAGCAATAGGAGTAGCTTCTCATGGGAAGTTCTCTGTGTTGTAGCCAGATAGCCGTCATATGATTTGGTAAGCTTTTGGAGGTGCAGTATCCACATGCCCACATATAGGTCAAGGAAGTTTCCAATAGGTGACGAAAGGGCTCTACGAGCATATGTGTTTGTGTAGTTTTAGCATGTTGGGCATGCCGATCATTTCTCGAGAGTCTAGACTAGTCCTTAGTAGGAGGATAGTATGCCACTATGATATGGAGCAGTCAATTTTCCATGACTATGTGGGTTTGGATTTTGTATTATGACTAAGGGCTACGCACCCTAAACTTTTGTTGTTTACATATTTGAGCTTATCAAATAGATTGGCTTTCCATTTCTTTTGAATATTGCACATGACTTAGATTACTAGATTTTCCTCATGGATTTTCACCTCACAAGTATGAGACCCATTTTCTCTATTATGGTTTCTAGTTTGATCTGATGTGAAAAGAACTATTTTTCATAGGAATTAACAATTATGCTTTTGAAAACCATGAACATCTTTTGGTTTTTCCATATTGAAGACCTACCAAATATTGGCTAGCTAACGATTAGAATGTGAGCATACAATATACTATTTAACCTTATCGATTGCCTTTATTCTTATTGATATCGTAGTTTGACACTTACTTAGCTAGTGGCTTTGCCATTAGTATTATAATATATGTTGATTTTCCTAAACTGATGATTTTGCCATGGTTAGCTTACTAAGATACTAGATTGCTTGAGCATTATTAGCAATTTTGCATGATCATATACTAATTTATTCTTACATATGAAAATGCATTGTGTTTGTGAAGACTAAGACATTAGATAACTACCTTTACACAAGATAATGAGAATGTTAGATACCTCACTCTTCATAAGTTAATTTAACCATTGAATGACAAGCTACTTAGACATTTATAGGGATAACTTGAATGATTATGTATGGTGAATGATCTTGAAGAACTATTATGTCATGAATGATTTTAGAATGCTGTGTGTCTAATCATGAAAAATGGTCATAGTACACTTAAAGTTCATGAGACAATAAAAGCATAAAATGCTTAAATCCTCAGGAAAAAGAATGATAATGATATTTTTAGAAACCATGATAGACTTAAGATTCATCAATTGTATTAAATTGCACCTGTAAATCAATTTCATAAATGTACGAGTTCAGAATTTGAAATTTCAGCATGAGTACTTACCTTGAAACATCATGGGTTCTGTTTAACTATGATAAATTCTCAAAATGCATTGATTATGTAAATTATGTATTGCATGAAAAAATAGCAACTTATTCCACCTACATAAGCGCAAGCTTGCTAAGACATTCTAATTGTTTACAATGTCTCAGATTTGAAGAATTAGAATAAAAGGATGAACAGATCGAATGTGAAAGCAGTTGTGGAGTTCAAAATTTTAGAAGATTGAGATTTTTTAGCATCTTAAGGGTGAGATTTACAACTTTAGGTTAGCTTTATGATTTGTTGGAAAATTCGAATGTATATTTACTTGTGGACTCATTTATATTTAGTGGAATATGTTGTGGCATGGTTGTAACTGGAGGTTTTGGGATGTGATAAGTTTTTGTGTATTTGTTTTCAAAATGATGAAAATGATTTGTATTGTCTATCAGGTGTTTTGTATGCGTGCATCAAATATACATATGATAGAAAAACAGAGGAAATTCTATTGAATTTTTTGTAGAAATGAAATATTCATTTTACTATAAAATCCTTGTCTTTGTGTAAGAAATGACACTTGGGATTTTCAAAATAACTTTTAAAATAACAAAAAAAATTTGTTATTTTGTTTACGCAAAGAACTTTAAATAAGGGATATCCCAAATTTTAAAATAGTTTTCAAAAAGTATTTTGCAAACCCAGATAAGTATAATACTATCCTAGGTACAATTACAAAATGTACTTGAACAAGATATGATTTAATAAAGATAAGCTAAATAGGGGGTTATAAATGAAACAGTGGTGAAGTGGATTTGGGTCTAGAGGGGAGTGAATCTAGACCATCAATGTAGGGCCCCAAGCCACGGTAGCTGGTTCCCCACGTGTTGATCAAATCATCATCATCATCATCAAGACCTTATCCCAATTAGGGGTCGGTCACATGAATCTTATTCCTCCATTCCACTCTATTAAATACCATGGCTTTATTTAGTTCTAAAGTTTTTAAGTCTTTCCTCACCACTTCTATCCATGGTCTTTTGGGCCTTCCCCTTGCCCTTTTAGAACCTTTGCTTCACTCCTTCTAACTGGTGCTGTTGTTGGTCTCCTTTGAACATGTCCAAACCATCTAAGTCTAATCTCTCTCATCTTGTTACCTATTGGTGCTATCCTTAAATTTCCTCTAATATTTTCATTTCTAATTCTATCCTTTCTTGTCTTACCACTCATCCATCTCAACATCCTCATTTCTGTGACACTCATCCTATGAGCATGATGTTCCTTAACTGCCCAACACTCTGATCCATAGAGCATGGCCAGCCTTATAGCCATCCTATAGAATTTTTCCTTTAGTTTGAGTGGCACCCGCCGATCACATAAAACACCCGATGCACATCTCCATTTGTTCCAACCCGCTTAGATTCTCTGGGTAACCTCCCTCTCAATCTCTCCACTCTCATGGATCAATGATCCTAAGTATCGAAAGTGGTCTCTCATGGGGACCTCTTGGTTATCAATCTTGACTGGTGTTCCACTCCTACTCTCCTTGCTAAAATTACATTCCATATATTCTGTCTTAGTTTGGCAAATTTTAAATCCTTCCGATTCTAATGCTTCTCTCCATAACTCTATCTTTATGTTTACACCCTCCATTGTCTCATCAAGTAGGATTGTATCGTCTGCAAATAGCATGCACCAGGGAATCTCCTCATGCAGATGTTTTGTTAACTCATCCATAACTAATGTGAAAAGGTATGGACTCAATGCCGATCCTTGGTGCAATCCGACAGTGACAAGACCCACGTGTTGATCAAATCCCACATTCATATTACAAACTATGTATAAAAGGAGATTTAAAATGTAAGGCTGGGATTTTCAGCCATTTATGAAGAAGAAAAGAGGAGAGGACGAACTAGGGAAGCCGGGGAAGAAGATGACCCAGCTGCCTAAGTGTAGAAGGAGAATTTGAGGGAGAGGAGGCCTGGGAAACGAGGTGGAAACAAGAGGAGATTGGTGCTTGGAGGAGGGAGGAGCTGGAATCATGGAGCTTCTTCCTTACTGAGTGAAGCTCCATGCATGAACCAGTACGTTGCAATTCACTAAGGAATTTCGTGATCCAGCTGTGCAAACCACCATTTGAGGTAGGGGATTTAAGTAAGGATGGTTCACTAATGTAAGCTTGGATTAGCCAAGCCCAAAATGCTATGATTTTTATCCTTAGATTTGCAAGTTACTGGTTTCCTGTATGTTGAACCAGTAACTTGTAAGGACATGAATTTTAACTTCGTTTGATGATTAAAAGCGCGATAAAATGTGAGCTTTCGCTTGCTTAAATGATTTTACATGTTTCTCTTTGATGCATGCTAGATTCACAGTTGAGTTTTAGCGGGATTTAGCATGATCTAGTGCGATTTTTTCCATGGTCTATTTTGTATTGGATTTCTAGTTCATGGAGAACAGCTACCCACTTAAATCTTCATATTTCTAAAAGGCGTATCTGGGTTTTCTTCCTTGTTGTGTGAACTTGTAATTTATGCATCCAAATTGGGACACGTTTTTTGTGGCACAAAATGGGAACAAGGACTGGGCGCACCCTGTTTTTCCTGCACATAGGCAGTCAAGGTATACCCAATCCAAGCCCACAACTTTAGATTCAGACCTAATTGAGGCAATGTAAAATGTGGATCTTATTGATCACATATCCAGCTCCAAATGGGAAGCTAATTCATAGATTTTGCATACTGTTTTAGAGGTTCCAAAAGGGAGGAAACGCACCATTTCCTACATGCACAGGTGCAGGAAAAGGCGCCATTTCCTGCAACCAGTAGGACACCAAATGTGTGTTAAACTTGTAGTAAGAGTTTACTTGAATTGTGGATTAAATTTCTTATATTAGAAATGTTCATTACTAAGAAAGTCGAAGTGGAATGGAGGGAAGATTCTATGTAACAGTAAGCACCATTTCTGAAGAACAGGAAACGGAGGCTTACTTAAAAGATGCTAAATTTTGAATCTTTAAGAAATTTAAAGGTTGGGGAAGATGGAAACCAAGTGACGATTATGAAAAGAATATCAATTTGCAAGCTTGGAGATGAATTGAACTTCATTGAACAGTAGCATATAGCTATTGGTTTGATCGAGTGAGGAAGAAGAAGACTGGAATTCCAGAGTCCACGGAATTCCAAGTCCCCGGAACTTCATGTGTAAATTCCCGTCCAAAATTCCAATTTAAGAAAATCTTGAAAATTTAGGCCTTCTTTTAAATTAGAAAATTGACCACCTCTAGTAACACTTCTTACTAATGATATGAGGAATATAAAACCACTTTCAAACTGAAATTGATGAAGGGCAAAAAAGCAAAAGGTAATTATCTTAAGTGGGAGAAATTACCAAATTGCCCCTATGACAAAATTCTAAAGAAAAGTAATCACTACTAATTGAACAATTTATTGATAAAGTAAGGAATGAGATACTACCTTAAAACTTGAAATAGAGAAGGGCAAATGGGTAATATGTCTTAAGTAAAAGAAATTACAAAACTGGCCTTAGGTTGAAATCTTGAACACTTAGAAAACTGCATCAAGGAAACTACACATGCAAACTCATTTAGGCTCAACTATATGAGACTTAGACACAAAATCACTTGAATAACCCATAATCTAGTTATTAGTGATATGATACATAAAAATTAGCCTCCTATGCCTTAGCTCTTCAATAGCTCAAGGTATTTATACTTAAGCGCTAAACATTAGTTATCATGACGGGCTCATCTAAACCTTAGTATTCAAAGGCCCTATGACATTTAAATTGAAGGGAGATAAATACTTAGTTATGCCTCAAGTCCAAACCTAGGTTGATTATAATTAATAACCTTAGGAATAGACTAGTTGAGAGACAGTATTTAAACATGATAAACTCATGACAAACACTCATCACCATCAGCAAGACCTTATCCCAATTATGGGTTGGTTACATGAATCTTATTCCTCTATTCCACTCTATTAAGTACCATGACTTCATTTAGTCCCAAAGCTTTTAAATCTTTCCTCACTACTTCTATCCACATTCTTTTGGGCCTTTCCCTTACCCTTTTAAAACCTTCTACTTGTATTGCCTCACTCCTTCTAACTGGTGCCATTGTCGATCGTCTTTGAACATGACCATACCATCAAGTCTAATATCTCTCTCATCTTGTTACCTATTGGTGCTACCCCTACATTTTCTCTAATATTTTTATTTCTAATTCTATCCTTTCTTGTCTTACCACTCATCAATCTCAACATCCTCATTTGTGCGATGCTCATCCTACGAGCATAATGTTCCTTAATTGCCCAACACTTTGATTCATAGAGTATGGCCAGCCTTACGGCCATCCTATAGAATTTTCCTTTTAGTTTAAGTGGTACCCGTAGATCACACAAAACTCTAGATGTACATCTCCATTTGTTCCAACCGACTTGGATTCTCTAGGTAACCTCCCTCTCAATCTCTCCACCTTCATGAATCATTGATCCTAAGCATCAAAAGTGGTCTTTTACGGGGACTTCTTGGTTATCAATCTTGAATGGCATTCCACTCCTCCTCTCCTTGCTAAAATTGCATTCCATATATTCTATCTTAATTAGACTAATTTTAAATCCTTTAGATTTAATGCTTCTCTCCATAACTCTAGCTTTATGTTTACACCCTCCATTGTCTCATCAAGTATGACTATATCATCTGCAAATAGCATGCACCAGGGAATCTCCTCATGCAGATGTTTTGTTAACTCATCCATAACCAACGTAAAAAGGTATGGGCTCAATGCTGATCCTTGGTATAATCCTGCAGTGATAGAAAAATCGCCAGTTTCGCCACTAGTAGTCTTCACATTTGTTATCTCTCCCTCATATATATATATTTAATTATATCTATATACCCCTGCGAAACCCCTTTATTGCCTAACACCCTTCATATTAACTTTCTAGGAACTCTATCATAAGCTTTTTCTAAGTCAATAAAGACCATGTGGAGGTCTTTCCTCCTCTCCCTATATTTCTCTACTAATTGTCTTAGTTAGAAAATAGCTTCCATGGTAGACCTCCCAGGCATGAAACCAAATTGATTCTATGATACACTTGTTTTATGTCGTAGCCGCTTCTCAATCACTCTTTCAAAAAGTTTCATAGTGTAGCTCGTAAGTTTGATCCCTCGATAATTAGTGTAGCTCTGTATGTCTCATTTATTCTTATAAATTGGTACAATAGAGCTTTTTCTCCACTCATTAGGCATTTTCTTTGATTTTATAATGTTGTTAAGCAACTTAGTCAACCAGACTACCCCAATATCTCCCATATGCTTCCAAACCTCTATTGGTATACCATCAGGCCCCATGGCCTTTCCTAATTTCATCTTTTTCAAGGCCTCTTTTACTTCAGGTATTCTAATCCTACGTTCATATATATAATATCCAATGTTATTTAGATTTATAGTATTTTCAATCCCTATATTCTCAGAGCCATTTTCATTTAACAATTTTTGAAAGTATGTTTCCCACCTATGTTTGATCTCATCATCTTGTTCCTAGTCTATTATATAGTTCATCATATGCCTTAAGTTTAGCCTCACTTACTATTCTCTTAACAACCTTTTTAGCATTCTTATATTGTTCATAGTTTTCATTATTGATTGTCTTCTGCTATGCTTTAAAACACATCCATTTTTCTTTAATAACTTTTTGCACTGTTTCACTCCACCACCATGTTTCCTTTACTAGTTGCATTTTACCTTTAGATACTCCTAAGACGTCTTTTGTCACTTTCTTAATGGACTCAGCAATATTAATCCACATGGTATTTACTTCTGTTTCATAGTTCCAATTTCCTTCTACCATCAACTTATTTGTGAATGAGGTTATTTTCTCTCCTTTTAAGTTCCACCACTTAATTTTTGGATACATATACAGTTCATTTTCTTTCTTTCATCTTTTGATATGGATATCCATAACCATTAACTTATGTTGTGAGGTTAAACTCTCACCGAGTATCACCTTACAATCCTTACACATTGATCGTTCAGTATTCCTAAGTAGAAAAAAGTCTATTTGGCTTTTATGAAGTTCACTTTTAAAGGCTATTAAATGTTCATCCCTCTTCTTAAAGAGTGTATTTGCAATGGTCAGGTTATATGACAAACCAAAATCAATGATAGTTTTCCCCATCTCATTTCGTTCACCTATACTATACCCTCCATGTATTCTATCATATCTTTCCTTTTCTTTTCCTACATGGTCATTTAAGTTTGCTCCTATAAATATCCCCTCAGTGTTGGGAATTTCTTGCATAACTCCCTCCATATCTTCACAAAACTATCTCTTAATTATATCTTCTATCCCTACTTATGGTGCGTATGCACTTAAAACATTTATAATCTACTCTCCTAGAACAAGTTATTATTATAATTCTATCACTGATTCTTTTAATGTCCACAACTTTATTATTTATCCACTATTATTCCTATGCCATTTCTATTATTATCCTTTCCTACATACCATATTTTATACTCATTGATTTCTCTAGCTTTAGCCCCTTTCCACTTGGTTTCTTGGATACAAACAATGTTGACTCTCCTAAGTTTCATTGTGTCTACCACCTTCAAACTCCTACTGTCAATGTCCTTATATTCCATGTGGCGATGCGAATCTTATGCTTTGGAGGTATCCTATTTACTATCGCCCTTCTTGACCGCCATGGCATGAACCCCATGCCCACCTTTCACTGCACTTGGGTTTTGATGCAGTGCGCCACTTTCGAGGGGACGCTTTAACAGCCCTTGCCCATTTTTCACTACACCCGGGATCCGATGTAGCGCATCGCTTCTAGGAGAACGTCCTAGCAACCCTTGCCTATTTTTCACTACACCTAAGATAAACTCATGATAAACATTAAGGGAATATTTAACTAAGGCATGAGAATGATAATGGCATGACATAATACATAAGGACCATAAGGCTAGAGATGAAGTTAAAGACGTGTTCTTGCAATAAGATATCTTAACCCTTAACACCATGAAGAGGGCAACATCAACTAAATGACTTCATTATAGGTTTGGAATGGGATTAACAATGTATTTCACACTACCACATACAAGATGGCAGCACATCACACTCTGTCACCTTCATGATTTGAAGATTTCTATTATTTGAACTAATGGGTTTGTAGATCTAGCCAAGGGTTGGAGACACTATTATTTTTATCAACACTTGGCAAGCACCACAAGTGCGGTGGTGAGCCATGAGATTTGGATTATTTTATGGGCCACAGGTGTTGGTTTCATCGTTGCTTTTGGTAGGCACTCTATGAGTGGACGTAAGTCCTGATGAATATGTTGATGCTTAGGCATGTGCTATATGAGCAGCTGTAAGTCCTTGTGGGTATGGATTTCATTGATGTTTTGGGTAGTCACTTTAGGAGTGGCCTAAGTTTGGATCACTTAGTAGGTGCACTTTGTGGGTGTGGCGTAAGTCTTGGAGAACCTATGCTAGGAGGTGTAGTTGGCCATTGACCTCTGAGATAATATAATACTAACTCTATGATAGAGACAGCGGGTAGTGGGAGTACCTTCTCATGGGGAAGTACTTTAAGTGGTAGCTGCGTAGCCCCATGAGATCCAATGAGTTATGGTCTGTGTAGGTATCCATGAGTAGATGTAGAGGCTACGATAGTCGCCAATGGGTGACAATAAGGCCTTACGAGAATAGATATCTGTGAATTTGTTAGCATGCTTGGCATGATCAAAAGAAAACTTAAGGTTGCATTTCATGGGTGATAAAAAATTTTTGTAGTAATTTGAGTAATTTATTATGTTGGAGAAAGTTGTTTAGTAGTTAATCTCACTATTTAGAAAATAGAATATAACAACTAATCAACTAAGGAACATTGTCATGTTTGGCATGGTTTAGTAAAGTAAATTCAAACATGGCACCATCTTAGGTTCCAATACAAGATGAATAATTATTTCCCTTACTTTCTATTCTCACAACATTATAACCTCATATGTGACCCTAAAGTTAACAGCAAGCTCATCTTAGGTTGTAAGATAATTTATGATTCCTTGACATTGGTTTAGGTGCTACTACAGATTTAGGATTTTTTTCATCTCTTTTTCCTGGTAAACCTCTTTCTTTATTGGAAAGTAATCTTCAAGTTCCCTTACCACCATAGAGTTTGGTTTACCATTATTTGTAATGGAAACTTTTTTATGCATTGAAAATTTTTCTTGTTAAAACTTTCATATTTTAACACTGTTAGAGGTAGAGTGGTTTAGACAGACCTTCTACTGGGGGAAGTTTGGTTGTTAGGTTTTATCCTTACTGGACTAACTGTTAATGCAGAAAAAGAGAAGAAGAATTAGATAAATTTGCTTCTATTGAGCTAGATATGACTAAACAAAGTTTAACTCAACTTGCCCCATGACTTGAATAGTTGAATCTTCAATTAGGTTGGAAATTTGCACATGTTAGATATTTGTTACTTGATTTGGATTGGAGAAGGTTTCAGCTCAAGTAGACCCATAGTGGGCCATGCAATTGCTTGGTCACGAGAAGTTTTTTTGGCCACATCTAATTGGCATAACATAGTTAAGAAATCCAATGCAACACCTCTACGTAACTAATCGATCTCTTTTCTTATTGTGCTCAAATTTGGCATAACCTACACTATAATGGTTCTATCGAAAAGTAGTGTCTTTTATGAGCTTCTTGTTTCGTCGTCATAGTCCATAGTCTATAGTATATTTTGAGTGTCCTTGGGCCCTGTTTTTGCTCCCTTGAACATTACCATTTGCAGTTATGGAAATAAAGTAGTAGTATAGTTTTTGGAAAGATTTTGAATTTGATTATTATTTTGTGATAGGTTCTCTTGAATTTGGTGTTAGTTTATGTGGTAATGGAAGAATTTTTATTTATTTTTTGTCTAAAACAAGTTGCTCTTAGGAAAAGTTAGTAGTAAGGGGCTAATCAAGTCTTGGGTATAGCTCTTTACAAATTATTGGTGAGAAACACTATTAATTTCTTCTATGGATATTGGTTTATGGATAAAGAACTTTGCAATTACTATTTCTAATTTGCTTGTTTAATTAACTTATTGGCATCATGTTTCGGTATTGTTTACTATTTCTCTCAATCTTGACATGTATATGAGGACACAAATTTTTTTTCATCTAGATCAAGTTATTCTTGTGGAATATTATCAATAAGGTTAACTTAGATGTTGCAATGAACATTATTGCTGCAAAGTTGAAAATGATCTAGTTAAATCTTTGTTGACTAAATTCAGGAATATAAGCTATGTTAGGTGTTGATCATCTCATCTATATTTGGTTTAAATATTTAGTATGTTTAGAAAACAATTTGTGTTCTTAGATGCTATGAAAAAGCAAGGCTTCGAAAACGGCTACCTCAAACACATGTGATGCAACTAGTAATGAGGGTGGCAATGGGAGCATCAATTTGAATGGGAATTATAAGAAGACTCATCATGCACGGATGAATGTGTAGGAGTGCTATTTTCTTGAGATGATGCTCTAAGAAATTAGAAGTGGGGTGTTAGACAATGATGGAAAATTGAGGAAAGGTAGGGTCATTGGTGATTTTATTATCAAGTTGAATAAGAAGTTCAACTTGAATTTGAAGTAATGAGCAAATTAGGTCTTTACTGATAAGATCCATCCCCTTGTGGAAGTTAGTGATTTGGTTGATTCAAACCTGCCAAAAGAACAGATTGTCAGAATCAATAGAAAAGGAAAAAGTAGTAAGCAAGGATTAATTGATATTGATTTGGAAATCTTGGAAAATCGAGATCTAGAAATTAGGAGAAAAATCCAAGATTTTGATCCTCTGGACTCCTATAAATTGGAACCACAACCTAAGTTTTAAGCATCTGATTCCATAGTGAAAATTTCTTTTCCCTCTTCTCGTGGATGTAAGCCAAATTGCCTAAACCACGTAAATTTGGTCTCTCTCTCTCTCTCTCTCTCTCTCTGAATGTTTTAGATTCTTTTATTAATAGTGGTATTAGAGCCATAGGAATGCAGGAATGAGAAACCAGCCCCCCCTGAGTAAGGGCCAAATGCAAGCCTAGTTCAGGGTCTACCCCATAAGCAAATCTAGTCTAGGTTGAGGAGCAACCTAGCCCCTGATGCAGTCTTGTCTAAGGAGCAGCCTAGCCGAGGCCCAGTCTAGATCCAATCCAGGCTACAGTAGTTCAGATTGGTCAAACCAAGACTAGGTCATCCCAAGCCGACCAATAAAGGTCATCTCAGACCAGCGAGATAGGTGCAACCAGCTAGGCTAGCAAAAGGACTTTTTTTGTGAGTGTTTTAGTAAAAAAAAAGACAAAAAAGGGGGTAGAGGGAAGAAAGTCGGTCGGCAAGAGGTTTTTTAGCTGATCGATGAAAAAAAAGGGAGGACAAAGAACTAGGTACCTGACAATCATCACCAGCACAGAAAGCTAGCAACAGCTGCTAGCGCAGGAAGCCGTAGAACAAAAAAAGAAAAAAAAAGAAAAGAAGGAGAAGGAGATCTGGACCGACAACTTCGCTGGCCCCTAGGAAGAAGAAGAGGAATGAAAAAAAATAAGAATAAATCAAACTTATCTGCCCGTAGCTTCCATCGATGCCTAGGAAAGGGGGATTGGCAGACTACAATAAAGAGACAGCCATCGATTGGTTGACCCATTTGATCACGAGCAGCAAAAGATTGCTAATCGCCAATGGAGCAATGCGGATAGTGAAGATCAGAGCCACCAATGTCGGTGGCGGAATGACAATGCAGCACGCTTGTCCTTAAGAAAGGTGGGTGGATAGGGCGATGGAGATAGCTGCACCCATCCTCGGAGGAAGATAGCTGCAGCCAGAGCAAACCAAAATCGAAGGGGGAAATAGCAAAACATGTTAGGGTTGCTACCCTTCAAAAACAATAGCTCCAATTTTGATAACGGCACCCCTAGGAATTTTATAGACCCAAATTGATAACGATACTCCTTGACAGCCTGAATTGGTACCCTGCAAAATTACAAGAGCAACCCCCTCTATGTCTAATTAGCAGCCTCAAATTAGATAAGGACAGCCCTTGTACACAAATTTTGGGCACTCCTCAACTTTGACAAAAACACTCCTAAAATTTTTGACCATTTCCAACTTAATCATGCACTCAATTTTTTATGGTTTGATTCTGAAAGATAGAAATAAACACTAAGAATTCATGAAGGATTTCAATTTGAGAAATGTTGTGGTAGGAGTTATGATAGTTTTGTAGGGAGCAAGACCTGAGGGAATTTTAGAAAAAGACTAGATAAAATTGAACAAGAAAACTATGGGTTAGATCTGGCAGTGGATCGACCATAGTGCCTTTCGTCACGTAGCCCAAGAAGACAATGCTTATATTCTCTAGAAGAAGTTAGAAAACATATGTCAGGCAAAGACTGCTCACAACATGTAATATCCTCAAATTTTAAATCATAACTTAGTAATAAATTAAATCAAAATATTATGCATAGAATTTAGTTCTGAAAACCCAAAAACTAGAAAGTACGCGTTGATAGAATTCCAACGACATAAAGAATGTAGAAAACGGAGCTCAAACGAAGAAGTTATGAGCCATTGAAGTTAGAAGGGCAGTTTGATAATTTGGAGAGGCCTGAAATACAGAGGGTTGTTTTTCTTATCATGACACCTCCTTCCACCCTTCCCTACCAGATCTTACTCCTTCGCTGAAAAAATCATCGGTGGGTAGCGTATAAAGGGGAAAGCTTCCCTTCCTCCTCCCCAACACACACACACACACACACACACACACACACACACACACACACACACACACACACACACTCTCTCTCTCTCTCTCTCTCTCTCTCTCTCTCTCTCTCTCTCTCTCTCTCTCTCTCTCTCTCTCTCTCTCTCTCTCTCTCTCTCTCTCTCTCTCTCTCTCTCTCTCTCTCTCTCTCTCTCTCTCTCTCTCTCCATCGCATCCCTTCCCTCTAACCCTAACCTTTGCAAATCGCATTTTCGGCAACTAGAGCTCCGGCATCGTCAACGACCGCCCAGCTGATCAAGGTAAGTTTCCACCCTCTTTTCCCTTTCCATGCATAGCATATAAGTGGTGTTGCATGCATTGAAATCAGAAAAATGGTGAGGGTTTGTCATTTTTCCAAGGACTTGGTACACCCTATTGTAGTCGTAGGATTTGGTCAATAAAATAGTGTAGAAACCATGATCCGAACATCCATCCAGTGCGTAAGGGAACCAAGGACAAACCCTTTAAAAATTAGAAAAATCCGACAGTTGACGATGCCAAAAATCACAAAGAACAATATGTAGGAGAATTTTGGGAACATGAGAAAAATTGAGTAAAAACCTTAGATTTTGTCAAAATCAATCAAAAGGAGTGTTAAAAATGGAAACTACATGAAATTTTGATTAAAAGGATGCAAAAATCACTAAATTTGGGCACCTGTGGGGTCACCGGTGACGATTGGACCCCGGTTGTCTTCCTTGGTGACGGCTCCCGTGTCGGCACCCTGGTGCTAACATTGGGACGCCGTGCAGGACGCCCCAATGAGAACGCTTGCACGGGTGCGCGTCGTCTCGCATGCACAGGAGCATCCTGGGCGCAGTCATGCGGGGTTGGGACGCCCGGCGTCTTAGCGACCGGGAAGCATGCGGGGGCGCATCCCGGTGACCAAGACACACTCGGGGCATCCTGGAAGCTAGGCATCTTAGGGACGTTGGTTTACGCCGGTGTAACCGGGGTAAACTGGAGCAAACGGCCCACTCGACCCCTATAAATTAATATATATTAATTTATGAAATATTTCCACAAAAAGCTTGATTTTGAGAGCTACAGAGGTCCAAATTATGATTAGAAACATCCGTTGTGATCATCTTGACGATATGGACCTAGATTTAACTTGAAAACTTACATTTGACCTCTTTTAAATTATAAAATAGTATACAATAACTTAGATCCGACCGATCAAAGGTTGATCAAAAACTTGAACAAATAGACAATATATGGTACTAAAGTAGGGCATGAGGAGTAAATTAGATGTAATTACTCTAGAAATTGATCTAAACCATTGATCTAACTAAGATCTTGGGAAATTGTGATATGAGGATGATTTGACCGTCAGATTTAGGTATAAATGTTAGAAACACAAAAGAAAAAGAACAAATGAACATGGGATGGGACTAAATTATAACATGTAACATTGGGACTAAGGACAAAATCATAATTAGAGATCTTAGAGGATGATTCAATGATTGGATCACTATGGATTCCCTTATGATGAAATAAATAACGCAAAATAGTATTATGGTATTGACAGAAACATCTGAACGTACAAGATAAAGGGATTATATGCTCGAGTTGAGTGATCTCACATCGAGGTAGGTGATGACATTTAATGTTATGTTTTGATTTTAAAAATCTTGCATTATCGTAGCATCATGATTGATTGTGAGTAAATTTCATTTGCTTATTTAGTTTACGATTTTATGAGACTTCGCATTTTATGCTATGATAGATATTAGAATTCAATAATATATTGAATGGATTTATGATCGATGATTTCATGAGATTGATACTCCGTATTTATGCATAATTAGAAATTATCTTTCTTTATTGCATCACTAAAACTAATGGGTTGTCATGAGAAAGGACAGTGGAGGCTTGGTGGTTGGTCCTTTGAGAGGATAACCCCAGGATGAGGGGCGTACCTTGAGGATTCTGAGCCACGAGTGCTCCTGGTTTTTGAGATACGTGATTTTTATGTTGTGTTTTATGACGGGCGCTCTCACCTGGTGGATGTCATGCTAGGAGGGAGTAGGGCCGGCCACCCACCCTCCAAAATTTGTGATGTGGTTGTGATATGATAGACACCTGCCTATAGATGGCTTTTGGTAGGGGTTTGGTAACATGGATAGTCCACACTACTAGTCCAGGCCTTTTCATGAGGACAGACGTTAAGTCTCCCGTTATGGTGTCGATGGGGAGCGGTAGTGGTTGAGACCTTGGAGAGTTGCCATTGCGGCATGACGATCCATACTATTATTCTGTGTGCTTGCATGATGAGCATGGAGATGTTATTGTACGCCTAGGTGTGACAACACTCAGAGGTTGGATATGAGTACTCATGATCTGTGATACGAGTGTATGGGATACTCATGGGACCCACATACCTTGGGGTGCTTTGCTGTGATTGTATGCTCATTTATATTAGATCATATCATGTTTCAAATCCATGAGATGCATGTTTTATCGTATATGATGTTTTGAGATTTTATCAGCATTGCCTAAAATAATTATAGTTTTGTAGAAAAATTGTTTTGCCCATTGTATCAGTATAATTATTCAATTTTGTTCCATTGTTATTACATTAAATGTCTATGTACCTACACAAGAAATAGCATGCTGAGGCATTGCTTTGTTTTACAATGCCTTAGATCTTGAGTGCGATAGCAAGAAGCAAGACTGTTGAGAGACTGTGATAGCAATGGGAGATTTCTTTATTGTGACTAATAGATAGCGACGTGAGTATTAGAAGAACTACAATTTGATCTTACTTTATGGACTGTATACTTTTATTTTATAATATTTCATATGATGGACATTAATTAAGTATGGTGGGATGTTATGATGGATAGACCCTGGACTACATTATTATGTTTTGGATATTTATTGTTTTGAAAATAAAGGTGTCGATGATTTTGACGTTGGTTTGACATGTGTATTGTCTCAAATGTATTACCTTGAAGTTATAATTATGTTTTAAATTATAATCGTGATGTTTTGGAAAAACAAAATAACTCCCGGAGGTTTTCAGGAAACATTCTAATAAAATAAATGGAATTTTTTATTTTGGGATCCTGACTACAATTATTATTATTATTATTATAAAAAATGTTATAAAAAGAAAATTTAGGGTGTCACACAACAAGGACTAGTTAGGGAGAAGATTTGTAAATATTGAATTGAGGAGCAGAACAACTATAGTTAAGCACACTAGTGAATTTCAAAATCTAATAAATCAACTAGGATCAGTTGTGCTACTACTAAGGGATGAAGGGCAAGCCTTAGTATTGCCGAGTTCACTACCTAATCTCCCTCAACAACTTAGCATCAAAGGGCAAACTAACCATGCCTATGGTCAAGGATGCCTTATTCAACAAAGAAGCCAGGAGAAAAGAAGCTAGCACATGCCCTAGTAACTAAAAATAAACACAATAGAAGAGATAAGGGTAAGGGAGAGTAAGAGTAGAAATAGGGGAAGATCACAGACTCGCAGCAGATCTAAGAGTCAATATAGGGGATAATACAAGTGCTTCCATTGCAGCATTCTGGGTCATATGAAAAAGGATTGCCGAAAAATGAAGAAGGAGATAGCAAAAACAAGCCAAAGGAGGATAATGGTGAAACACTTGTTGCCAGTGCTCAAGACATAGTAGTGCTCACTACTGAGGAGGAATCGTCTTGCACGTGACTAATAGTGAAGCAGAGTGGGTGGTAGACACAACAGCTTCTTACCACGTCACTCAATACAAGGAATTCTTCACCACCTACAAGGAAGGAGACTTTGGCACCATGAAGATGGGGAATAATAGCTCCTCCAAAATAGTAGGGAATGGTAATCTACAAATCAAGACAAATCTTGGCTACATAATGGTGCTAAAGAAGGTACAACATATCCAGGAACTCAGGCTGAACTTGATCTCAATCCCAGCTCTTGAATGGCAAGGTTACTCCAACTATTTCAACAACCACACTAGGAAATTGATGAAAGGTGCCATGATCGTAGCAAGAAGGCATATCTGCAACACCCTTTATAAGACCCATACGATGATATGCAGAGATAACCTCAAGCAATGGAAGACGAGGTGTCACTTAACCTTTGGCACAAAAGAATTGATCACGTGGGAGAGAAAGGGTTGTTCATACTAGAGGGCTTTGAATTTGCATGGAAGAAATAGTTGGTTTGCAAATTAAAGAAAAGCCTCTATGGCCTCAAGCAAGCCTCAAGGCAGTGATATAAGAAGTTTGACTCATTAATGATGAGTTGAGGATTCAAAAGGATAGCTGTAGATCAGTGTATATACGTACAGAAACTACCTGAGGGTAAGTTCATCATTCTCCTACTTTATGTGGATGATATGTTGATAGTTGGACATGATGTAACCATGATTAGCATATTGAAGAGGGAGTTATCTAAGTCCTTTGACATGAAGGACTTAGGATCACCTTAACAGATCTTGGATATGAAGATCACATGTGATAGAAAAGCAAAAAAGTTGTGGCTTACTGTTAACTATTAAATTTTAGTCCAAATACCCTAATTTAATGTTCAATTAGATCATCTAACTATTCAAATTTGCAAAATTTAACTTGATTTTGAATTTAGCTCTAATTGACCATCCAATCATTAATTTGTCAAAATTAACAGTCAAATGATCATCTAAGCTAATCAGATGCTTAATGTACGGTTAGATGACTCTGATCTAGTCTAATGTATTGCTAATCAACTAAGGCTTGGAAGGCTTAGATTGATATTCAATAGTGCAGATTATCCAAGAGAGCATGACAAACTAGATCATTGACAAAGCAAAATTGGAAGGTTTCTTAAAAGAAGAAGAGTTCTAATAAGGAGGGGAGACTTTGGATAAGAAGGGTAATGAAGAGGAAGTTTCTTAGGAGGAAACTAACTCCTAAGGATAAGGAAAGAGGGGACAAGAGAATTAGAAGGAAGGAAAGTTTATAAAGAGGAAGAACAGTGGGAGTCTTGTGGGAGTTAGAAGTTTGGAGTTTTGGAGTTTTTGTTTTTACTTTCCTTAGCTTTGTTTGCCAATCCTTTTTCTTCATCTTTTTGTCTTCATCGTTTTCCTTTCTCCATCTCTCTTTTCCTTTGCAAGCACATTGTTCCTTGTTTCCTTTTCAAGCACCAGCACTCCTTGTTTGCCAATCCTTCACCATTTCCATGCTCTCCTCTATTGTGATCTCCCTCTCAATTCACAACATAGCCATCAAGTATTTCCCCCATCACCGGCCTCAACACTTACCCAGCCATCTTCACCGATTTATTACCGTCTACCCCAGCACTGTCATCTGAATTTCACCTCTCCACGGCATCTCTTTTTCTTTGCATCTTCATCGTTGACCTTTTCTATTCTTCAATATGAACCTAGGACTAACCAGCCTCTGTTCTTCTCCATCTCTTTTCT
Organism: Warburgia ugandensis; assembly: GCA_035236585.1. Lineage (NCBI taxonomy): Eukaryota > Viridiplantae > Streptophyta > Magnoliopsida > Canellales > Canellaceae > Warburgia > Warburgia ugandensis. Next base: position 58,207,341 of record CP141132.1, on the reverse strand, counting down.
CTCCAGTCTCTCTTCCACGTACCACCCAGCTCTGTCTACACCAGCCCACCTCTCTTGCTTCTCCCCATCTCACCAGCCTCTGTTCTTCTCCATCTCTTTTCTCTCCAGTCTCTCTTCCACGCACCACCTAGCTCTATCTGCACCAGCCCACCTCTCTTCCTTCTCCCCATCTCCCCATCTCTGATCACTGTCTAGGGCATACACCGGCAGTACATGCACAAGAGTCCTGCCTTCCACTAGCTAGCACTGCCCATTACCGCACCTACTGACCTACATCATCTGCTCCTCTCCTCTCACCGATCAACCCAATGCTGGTCAACCCCCTTTCTGTACTGTCCCTCTATCTAGCTCACTGCGGAAAACACGGAATAGATCAGCTTCCCTCATTATCTTTGTTTCTGCACTGCCCAGTCGCCTCTCTTTGATTTTCCCTAGCATCTATCAATTCATGGAAGATAACTCGAAACGAGCTTTTTTTTCCTTTTTCCCAAATTTTCCTTCTTTCGTTCTCCCACATCTCCTCTTTCTCCATCTTCCCCTCCTTCGGCGTCTTACTCTTCCATCGGGCTCCTTTTGAAATTTTTAGTTTAAAGCCAAATTTTAGAACAAATTCCACTTTTGCCCTTGGTTAAATTCTGAAATATCATTTGAATCCCTATTTCATATTTTCCTTGTTTTGTCTTTACTTCTATTCATTTTGCCCCTTATCCAAGTTCTGTTATTCTCAGATTAATCCAATACAATCCTAATTGATTTAAGCTTAACCTAATCAATGGTTTAGCTTAAACCAATAGGATAGCTCCAGTTCTTCATTTGTTCCACATCAGAATTTTAATTAAATTTTAGGCCATGTTCTTAGGTCACTTCCTAGATTATTCAATGCTCCTGATCTTTAATCTGAACTTCAAAAATCAGATTTGAGTTGTCAAATCTCAAAATCCTTATTTAGCCCAGATCTCTCAGACTTTTTGGAATTTGCCTAATCCCTCTAGTGGATCATGAATTAGAAGCACCAGGAAGACATTTGATGAAGGATGATTGGATTTTATGATCCCAGATCTGAGGAAATTGATGATAAGCAGTCTAAGGAAGTGAAATTTTCTTATTTTTTTAGTTAACTTTCTGTTTCTTTTGAATTGGACCTTTGTAATTTCATTGATTAAACACATATGAAGTCCAATTTCACTTTTATTTAATTTTTATCATTTAATTTTAATTTTTGAAGAATTAAATTTTATTAAACTCTAAATTCTTAAAGCGAGCACCTGTGGGATCGGCCCGTACTTTGCATACACTATACTACAATAGCCCGTACACTTGTGAAAAATACAACATTGTCATAAGAGAAGTATGTTGAACAAGTAATCAAGTGGTTCAACATGGTGAGTGCCAAGCTAGTCAACTCTCTATTTAGTAACCATTTCAAACTGAGCAAACGTACGTGTCCTTCAACAACACTAGAGACAGACATTATGGCTATGATTCCTTACTCATTAGCAGGTGGCAGTCTAATGTATGCTATGATGTGCATAAGACCATATATTGCTTATACAATAGGTGTTGTGAGCAGGTTCCTGTTCGACCCAAGCAAAGACCATTAGAAAGCCGTGAAGTGAATACTGAGGTACATCTAAGTTGTGCTTGTGTTTCAAAAGTTCGGAAACAATCCTGATAGGATATACATATGTAGATATAGTAGGAGATTTTGTGGAAGAAAATCAACATCAAGATTTCTTTTTACTTTTGTAAGGAGAACTATGTCTTGGTAATCTAAGCTGTAGAAGTGTATTACTCTATTGACAATAGAAACAGAGAAGTTGCCAAAGAAATGTTGCAGATAAATCATTTTTTCTAGGAACTTGACATCATGCAAGAAGAGATAGGGTACATTGTGATAGTCATAATGCTTTGGATTTGTGCAAGAAGTCAATGTATCATACGCTCACAAAACACATTGATATACGATATCACTAGATATGGGAGGTGACAAAAAAATAGATGCTAAAAGTAGAAAAGATTTAGATTGATGAGAATCCTACATATATGTTAACAAAGGTGGTAACATATGAAAAAATTGTGCTATGTAGAAACATAACATGAAAGGATTCTAGCTAGAGAAGTATGGCATAGGGATGGAGGGGGAGAATTAATAAGATCCATCCCCATATGGAAGTCGGTGATCCAACTGATTCGAACCTACCAAAAGAATAGATTATCATAATTAATCAAAGAGAGAGAAAAAAAAAAAGGTAAGTAAAGGATTGATTTAGAAATTTTGGAAAATTAGGATTTGGAATTAGGAGGAAATTTTGAGATTTTGATCCTCTGGATTCCTATAAATTGGAACAAGAACCTAAGTTGTAAGCATTCGATTCTGTTCTCTCCATAGTGAAATTTTTTTCTCCCTCTTCCCATGAATGTAGGCCAAATTGTTCGAACCATGTAAATTTTCTCTCTCTGTGTGTGTGTGTGTGTGTGTGTGTGTGTGTGTGTGTGTGTGTGTGTGTATTCTTTTATTAACATCTATGTGAAATCTTTTAAAAATGAAGCACTAGGCTGTAAAGGCAGTGAAAAGTACTTATGGTTTTGGATGGGATGATGAAGGCTGAGGATTAGAAGTGATATCTTGAGGTGCTAAAATTTTTTTTGGAGGTGAGATATAAATTTTCATATATGAGTTGCTCTGTGTTTTACATGTTGTCTTTTCCACTTACCATGGATATTGTATTGCATAAGCTAATCCAAATTATAGGGATTTGTTTTCAAAGAAGTGGTGAAATTTTGACTACCTAGAGATGGTAGTTGGTGGTAGTTCTCCAAATGGGGTTGTGGCAAGAGAGAAGCTCATTTATAAGTAAAGATGATGTAATTAGAGGCCCTTCATATCTTTGTAAGAGGACACGTACAACAACCATGTGGGAGGAGTTTTATAGGCTAGGTAAGGACCACATTCTTAGTTTCAATGAATATAAGTAGCCAGAAGACTGTGAGTAGGACTTATAACCAGAGAATTTGGGCAATTCTATGATGACTAATGATACTTCATATCCTAGCTATACAAAGCCTCCACCCTCTTTTGGTGGTCCATCTTCATCGACTCCTCAAAACGATCTAGTCCATCTATTTCTTCCTCACGAACTTGTCAAAATATTCAAGATATTCATGTGTGAGTTGATGATGAACTTCATATGGCTATGAAGGATCTTGCTAATGCATTCACTAATAACTAGATTAATGAATTGAAAATTTTTGAGGACATGGATCAAATGGAGAAGATGCAAGCAGTGCAAGTTTTCAAAAAAAGAAAGGCTCATCAGTGCATCTGAATTTTTGTTAAGTGGTATGCAACAAAAGGAAGGAGGTACCTGGAGTTTGAGTTTGGATAGCTTACAAGGTTCATGATGCGGTTTGTTGGATGGTGATATGGGATATGGGATATGTGTTTGGGATTTTGTGTTCAAAATATTTTAATTTGAGCATGTAAAACTTATTAGGTGGTTGTAAACTCTTTTTTGGTATGTGCATGTCCATTTATAGTTCTTAGGATGATGGGACATTTTATATGCACTTCTAATGGTTTATGGGTATGGTGGTTCAGATTATTGTAATGATGGTTGATGAAAAACACGGGATGTGTGTGTAAATATTTTTTGACTTATAGATATTATGGTTATGGTTAATGGTTGAGACTTGAGTGCACATGTTTTATTGCAAATGGATCAATTTCCACTTTGTAGGAGCATGATTGTTCCACTAAAGAGGATGGTTATTGTGATGCTTGTTTGACTAATCTTGAGGCAAGTAGAAGAACATATAGTAGTAAGTCTACATCAATATAGACCAATGTGGAGCATACACGTATCCCATCATGTGAACCAAATGAATGAAAAGTAATATATGAGTTCCAACCAGAAAAATTTCATAGGCCATTTAGGATGTACCGGGCATAATTTGATAAGTTGGTGTGGATCCTAACTAGGTTGCGTGTACTTGAGGATACATGATATGTCTAGGTTGAAGAAATGGTGGCTGCACTTTTGTGGATTGTAGGTCAAATTTTCTGATATGACATTGCCTCATTGAAGTTTTATAGATCTAGATGGACAATTACTAGAGCTTCTATAAGGTACTTAATGCGATCATAAGTATTTTTCTGAGGTTTATGGTGAAACCTAATGAAGAAGACTACTTGGTGATCCATGACAACTACCACTTCAAAACTCACTTGATGTGTTGCAAGACCATCTACAAGCAAGAGTTCTTAGATATATCACATAACTTGATACCACCTGAAAGAGTTTGGTCATGTTATGCATGAGGTTCAAAATGCAAAAATAGAACTTCAATATTCAGCATTCTTTCTTGAGAAATGTAATAAAGAGAACTTTCATTCTAAAAGCTTGCTTTCCAATATTGATAGTTGGGCCTCCCTTCTCCGTCCAAACATAGATAAAGATTGTTAGGGCGTGTTGCTCATTGCACAATTTTCTAAGAGTGGAAAGGGATTATGATGAGTTCATGGCGAAAAATTGTTTCCTGAACCTTTGGTAGGAAATTGTAGGTGGTAGTAGTGCTGGTTAAATTATTATTAACAAATTTATGTTTATATGTCCACATTTTATAATCTATCTACAATTATAATTATCCATGATTTCATATATACTTGTTTATATGTCCATATTTTATGATATATGTACATTATTATATATCATAAATCCTCCATTGGTGATGTTGTCATAAGAAATCAATGTGGGTCTATATCATCTATGCTATTGTGGTAGAGGGTTAATGGTCTTGCTCTAGTCAATATTAAAGACAATCCACTGGGTTGGTTTTTTAAGTGTTTGCAAAGAGGCATCTTCAATGCTTTATTTGGGTTGATGAGTTTGACCTAGAAGCATACCCTCAGATGCTTGTTGTAAAGCCCAAGTGAGAGTGGGTAACTAGACGCTGATATGCTTGTGACTCTTTCATCTATGTTAGACTTCTTGCTATTGCAAGCCACTTATATAGTATGCACTATTATCTTTCTTATTGCCATTTTTATTAGTACATCTTAGAGTGTCGTAATAGTGTTTGGTTGCATGTTATTGTCTGTGGTGGACTTGTATGGTTTGGACTTATTCTATACATGTAATAGCATGAGGGCTTTGGATGGTTTGCTCTTGTATTGTTATTTCATTTGAATCAAGTGTGCAACTTGGTCCAGCCACATGCTTGTTAAATCCTTGGAAGTGCTGATAGAAAATTATGCTAACATTTCACAAAGTTTGCCATGGTTTTGAAGTTCTCTTAGTAAATTGTACTAATACTTCACAATTAGAATTCTTTTTTGACATTAAAAACTTTATTTAAATCTGTTGTAAAAAGTAGCAATAGCTTTATTGATCTAAAAATAAAGAGAAGGTTAGATAGACAAATCAAAATGTACACAAACTAAGAAACTATTGGCCCAATTAATCAACTCTTTCTAATTGACCAAAAATTCAATATGGAAAGCCCACCCAAAAGTAAGCCTAGTCAATAATATTATGTTTATTTGTTATGAGTGTGACGGCTAAAATTGTATTGGTTATCTAGTTGTTTTTTAATATTGTGTAATATTCCATGAATTTTTTAGGAAAAAGCATCAATATCCACCATAGCTACTACTAGATATAAAAAAATGACCTGGGTAAATTTTCATGTGAAAGTCCATGGTTTACCAAAGAAAACCTCCAATTTGCATAAAAAGCTGCCAAAATCAGTTTTCTTGAAATCCTTCAAAACCATCAACCACTACTCTTGTATAAGATATGCATGCTATGATATTTTTCTTGATTTGGACCTTTGATTTAATGAATCATCTCAAGAGGACAAAGAGGATCTAATCCCCTGTGAGACAAAGATTCGACATCCTAAAGGCTAGACATAAATAAGGCATGTGGTAATCTTAGAGTCTCTAGGTGCCCCATTTTTTATTTTATTTTTAATGTTTTCTTTAGATCCAAGTCATTCATCTTGGTTGTCCTAACTTGTTTAGTTTGCATGTGAAAGCAACACCAACTGGATGATGTTAAGATAGTATTAATAAGAAGAATGGGTTAGATCTTCCAAAAATCATGGTTAAGAACACGAAAAGAGTGTTGTATGTAGACATATGCTATTTAGGTGTCTGGAATTGTTGGGAGTAAAAAATTAGTAAACTAGACACTTCATCATCAATGAACATGTTATGAACCCAAGTGCTAAGAGTAAAATCAAAAGAAGAAATAGAAAGAAAATTATATCTTTAGGGGGTTGGACCTCCTTTACATTTGATTGCAGGAAAATCTGTAGCTCCCAACACATAGTGGAGTTGCAAAGACTTTGCTCATTATTTTCTAGAGAGACTTCCAACCTAATCTGTAGAATCTAGTGTTTCTAATTACAATCCTAATATGAAAAGAAAACTATCATATTGTACAATGTGAGACCTCAGGCTTTTAAACACCTTTTATTTATTCTTAAATTCAAATAGTGGAAAAAAAAAAATTTCGTGTAGGATTTTTCACAAAACCTAAGTGTCAACTCTACCAAATAAACTATATTTCGGTGCCAAAAGGAATCTATTTAAATATCGGTCATAGCTTACAATCCAACTATATAAATACATATACATATTTGTCCAATAAAATAGAGTCATATACTTACGTTGTCTCAAGTTTGAAGAAACTTACTTGAAGGAAAAATAGCTCGAGATAGATAGAACCTTCGATGAAGACAATAGTAGCGCAAGCTTATAAAGTTGTGAGAGCTCATATTGGTAGGAAAGTTAATTGGGGCTAGAGAGATTTTTTATTTTTATTTAAGGATGGTGCCCTCATTCTTAGGTGAGGCTGATAAAGAGGTTGCAGAGAGATGGAGTTTTTAGATAGAAAAGGCCTTAGGTGCAAGCGAATAAGCAGGTTCAAAGTGCAACTTCTGTGATGCTTGGAGTTTTTAAATGCATTTTAAAGCATTTTTCAAAGGATGGGATCCCTGATATGAAAATTTCTTTTTAAAAATCAAATAACCGAAACATTTTACTTGAAAAACACTTTTAAATGAGTTTAAAAACCCAAGGCATCACATATAATTAGAAAGATCCTCATTGAATAGAATAACTTAGATTTTTATGCAAACATAATTATAACTTAGATTTTTATGCAAACATAATTGGATAGAGTTGTAAAGTTAGACTTACACACACCCATAGACAGCCTCAACACTTGGTTATTTAGGCAAGAGACTCCTTGTGCCACTACACTAATGGTTCAATCTTGCTACCTACGATGGATTCTGAGAATTTCTTTTATATCATGTGCATTGATTTCATTGCTTCTGACAAAATTGAGTATTTTTTCATGGATTAAGTATGTGCCTTCTATTTTTTTGGACAAACATTAGGCATCATAGCCATGATGAAAGTACAAAACAATTGAGAAGAATAGGAAAATTGATAGAAAAGCTAGAGAACCTTTGGAAAACTATGAAATTGCTGGAATACAATTTGGAACTAGCCAGTAAATACCAAAAAAAATTGGATGATTGTCAATAATTCACAATGTAGTGCTAAGAGTTGCTGAATCCTCCCTTTCGCTAATGGTTTTGGTATCAAATGTTATGCACTCAAGTGCTAAACATGATATAGAAAAAAAAAAAAAAAAAAAAAAAAAAATCTTGAGAGGAGCTAAATAGAATTTTTGCCATTGATTTCTAAAGTGATTTTCACCCCAATATATAGAAAGGAAACTATACTATTGGAGAATTTTGAAGATCCTAATTAAATAACAGCTTAACTGTTAAACACACATAATTAAATGGAGTTGTAAAGGCAAAGCTTTACAACTTTGTTGATAACAACACCCTTTAGCCATTAGTTTACTAATCAGCTTAAAATTTTAAGCAGATAGAAAGTGGGCAAACAATAGTTATATCTCCAATACACCCCTTATCATGGAAGGCTATTTTAGGCTTTTGCATGTGGATTTAATAATGAGAGGTCCCAAGAGTCAAACTCATGATCTTTTAGTTAATAAAGCTCTAATGCCATGTTAGTTTACCAATTGATCTAAAAGCTTAAGCTGATAAAAAATGGGTCAACATTAATTATTGTCTAACATTTGGTTACTAAACAAGGTACTCCCATAGAAGATCACGATCAAGTCTCCTATTAATTATTGGCTCTTCTACATCAGTCACGACATTGGCATTACTAATTCCAAGACATCCACATTGTTTTGTGATAATCTTGCTATTACATACGTATGTTAATACAACATTCTATGCAAGGAGGAAACATCTAAAATTGATTAGCATTTTGTCTATGAAAAGGTGGCCCACAACTCTATTACCACACTGTTTGTCTTATTTCATGATCAGCTGGTTGATATTCTGACCAAACCTTTGCTGTATAATTTATTTCTTGATTTGTGTACCAAACTAGGACTAGGCTTTGTTTCCCAGCCTAGTTTGAATAGAAGATCATAATTGAATCTTAAATGGAAAGACCATCAACTCACCTCAGGCCATACATGAGAAGATTGCGAAAAATATGAATCGACCTAGAAGATTGGATCTAGATCTCTCTAAAGAAGAAAGAATGACTAGAGTGAAGCAGTGATTTGTCTTATGCGTACACACACATATACATATATTATCCGGTCTTTGTAAATTTAGTATTATTCGTTCTTCATTCTTTTTCACTACCCGGTGAATATAATATTTTAATAGATCTCATACTACATTTCAAATACTTCTTTCTTGGCTTCTCTCATTCATTGAGATCTAGAGTGGAGACAAAATAATGACCATCGTGTGACTTTCTTTAACTCCCAACGATTCAATTGCTATTTATTAAAATAATCGGGGTAAATCAATATTCTACGAATGATGCTGTACTAATTTTTGGCACTGGAATAAATGCCAATAGAAACCTTCAGGACTGCATGGACAAATTTTCTGTTGAAAATAAATCGGTCTCTTTTCGGGATTTGTTAGATTCGTATTTTGTCAGTTTTCACAAATGAAGACGATAACATGCATCTTATTTCCAATCCAACTAATACAAGCTAATTGGTAGGTACATTCCTCAAATCTCTTCTAACCTTTGATCCTTTGACTAAGCCACCATCCTCATATACAAACAGTAAAGCCAAGCTAAGATTCTGCCACCGAAGAAATCTCTAAAATCTCGAATGTGCGATTACAAATACAAGTGTGGCTAATGTACTTCTGGCTCTTACTGCCGCCATGTTTATGCTTCTAGTTTTCTCAAGCTTTCTTCAGCAGGTTACCTTTAGCAGCTTCATTGAACCTATAACATTCTCCTTTCCTTCTTTTGATGCTGACAGCTGCGGCCTGGGTGGCGATCTCATCTGTACTGGCGTTGCCACCGCCGTAAATGGTTCCATCGATCTAACCGTTGATGCCCAAAGAACAAATGGTAACACATCATCTAGGTTAGAGAACAACATCGGCAGAGTTTTATTATACCTTCAGCCGGTGCTTGCATGGCCCGCGAGTATTATGACCGCCTTCACAGTCAAGATATCAAAAGATTCCAATTCATCGGATTATGGTGATGGAATGACGTTCATCATGGAGGAGAGTTTTTAGGCGCCTACAACCATACCAATCAAGGTAAACAAAAGAATAGGTTAATTGATTGTTGAAGCATCTGGGATGTGTGTATATGTTTTCTTTAAAGTTAGACAGCCACCCCATGCGCAGCCTCGAACTTGGGTTTAAGTCTTATTTTCCCCCTTCCTGTATTATGCACAATCTGATCATACATGGAATGGGATCTAGACTGCTTATCCAGAAAACCATATAATGCAGTGGGCCATGCAATCCGGTGATCCTAACATGCAAAATGGAAAGAAAGAACCGTCGTCTAATTTTCTAGGTCTTGTAGTTGTACATTGCCATGTCATAATTAGAACATTGCTTGTGACTATACGCTTAAATGCTATTACAAACTTCTGAAAAAAATTTAAACAGGATCATTCTTGTGCAGCCACTAGCCATCAATTAGCTGTGGAGCTGGATACTTTCATGAATGTTTACGACCCGAATGACAACCACGTCGGTATTGACACTACTGGAATCGTCTCTGATGCGACCGCTAGCCTCAATTCCATCGGCGTTGATCTCAAGATTGGGAGGGAGGTAAAAGTTAAGATTGAATATAATGGGTGGAGTCATATCCTCCAAGTCTCCGTGGGATACGCTGGACAATCCATAATCCCCATTCTCAACTATTCAGTCGTCTTGTCAAATATTGTTCCAAAGTCCGTCTTTGTAGGCTTCACAGGTTCAACTTATCGATCGTTTGAGACCCATCGGATCCTTAATTGGGCTTTTACGTCCATGCCTTTGCCTAATTATGCTGGCTCAGATGGTTCTCAGGCCGATAACATAAAAAATATCTTCGTTATAGCCGTACCAGCTGCTGTTGGTATTTTGGTTATCGGATTTTGCTTGTTTTTGCTGACCCGAAAAGTATTTTGGACGAATAAAGAGAGGAAGATAGAGAAGGGAGACAGAGAGCAGGTCAAGGAGTGCTGCGAATGCTCCCAAGATGTTTACTTTGAAGCAGCTTACAAAGGCTACAAAGAACTTTAGCAAACAGAATCTGCTAGGGACAGGAGGCTTTGGAAGTGTTTACAGAGGCGAAATTTGGGATCCTCCTTCCGTTATAGCTGTCAAAAAGATATCAGCGACTTCTAAACAAGGTTTGGTTCATTTTTGCAACTTTATTTTGTTAAGTATCAAACATGATACAGTACTAGCCATACACGACAAAGGGCATGAATCTGGCGACCAACACAATACCGTAGGGAATGATCATACTTTTAGATAAATAAGAGAAAGTAGATAAACCATATTATGGTCTTAGGACCATAATGGACCTCATTCCTACATGGTACGGTGAGACTGAGAAGTCCAAACTGGTGCTAGATTCTGTGGTCCAAGCCATTCATCCTAGATAGGCCATGCTTCCATTCGTCAGAAGATCCTGCCCTCTGCTCTTCTGAGCTGCAACTGGACGGCTCATAGCAAAAATGCATTTGATGGATGGGTTTTAGACAAAGGCTACCTAAGACCGGGCCGAAAAGATAATTATCATGGATCACCAAAATCTGGGGCCAACTTGTACTTTTATAGCAGGCCATACCATACTAGACATGGGATCTTCTAAAAATATATGGCCTTCGCACTTGCGACTATAAGTACAGTAAACCTCGGAAGGTTGGTAATTTGAGCCGTTCACCTTCTGGGACAAACTTGATTTATGCAGTTGGATCACCTTAAACCCTCAATTGGCCATTGCTTTACGACTATTGTTTTGAACCTTATGAACCGCCCAGTTTTTGTAACAGAATAGTACTTGAGATCTGCAATTGCCTGTAACTAACCAGTGGATCATCTTAAACCTTCAGTTGGTTATATTTTACTAATAACGTTTATAACTTTGTGAGCCTCCCAGTTTTGTTGAGTATAGTAGTGGTTAGGATCATAAAGAAGCAGATTTTTGGTGTATGGTCTCTTTCATTTACACGGGGCTTTGAGGATTAAGTTAGACATGCAGATAAGATTTAAACCTCATTGGCTGGTTGGCCCAGCTTCACTTTGGAACGAGGCTGATACAAGACCCAGCCTAGCTACATCCTTCCGTCATATTGTCACCCTTATCACATTCAATTTCATGAAAAAGCAACAAAGTAATAAAAGGAAACAGCTACACTGGGTTCACATGTGAAACAAATGCTTTCATTTCTTTCCCTAAGAAACTGAACTTGGATCAGGTGAGCGGGAGTACCTAGCAGAGATATGCACCATAGGACGCTTGAGGCACAAGAACATTGTCCAATTACAGGGATGGTGTCATGAGCGAGACCATCTCTTGTTGGTGATTTCATGTCCAATGGGAGCCTCGATCACTTCATCTCGAAGGGTTTTCTCGATTGGCCAACTCGATACAAGATCCTAAAAGGTTTAGCCTCAGCTTTGGTTTACCTCCACGAAGAATGTGGTCACACAATAGTCGTCCATCGAGACGTAAAGCCCAACAACGTGATGTTAGATTCTGATTTCAATGCACATCTTGGAGATTTTGGGCTTGCCCGATTACTCCAGGACCAGTCATCAGTGACTACTATGCTTGCGGGGACCCCTGGCTATCTAGCACCGGAATGTAGCTACACTGGGAAGGCAACGCCAGAATCTGATGCCTTCAGCTTTGGGATTGTGGTTCTAGAAGTGGTTTGTGGGAGAAGATCTATAGGGGTGATTGGAGAGGGCAATTTGGTGGATTATGTGTGGAGTCTACATGCAAAGAATGAGTTGATCAACGGGGCAGATCCGAGGCAAGAAGGGAAATTTCAGGAGGACGAGATGTTGCGGGCACTAGTTATTGGTCTTGCGTGTTCTCATCCAGATCCTTCGTTGCGACCGAGTATGCGGAGAGTAGTTCAGGTCTTCACCAATTCGTATGAGCCTTTGATGGATTTGCCTTTGTCTCCGCCTAATGCCATTTATGTCCCCGTGCTCTCCCCTTCGTCTTCGGGCAATGCTTTGGGATCGACTGCTACTACCTTTGCTTTCTCAGGACAATCATACGACGAGACTAGCCTTGACTATGGTAGATGACAGCTGTTCTTGCAGCATGGAATTATGTTATTGATTTGTGATCGACATTATTATTGCTTTACAGAAACGGATCAAAATTTATTACGATGAGCGTGTTTGTTTTGTTCCATGATTTGCTTAGCTACAAATTATTTGGATTTTGGAAGGAACCATATGAATCAAAGCTGCAGGTAGGCAAACTGGCCTGGACCATTTCTCAATGCTCTGGATCGTTCATCTACTAGTGTCCTTTTGTGTGCAGTTGTCATGCTCGGTAGATCTTTTGACTGGCCGGATTCGGACACGTTCATGTTGTTAGGTATAAGCTAGAAATATTAGAAGGGCAAAACAGAACTACAAATCTCTGCAAATTGGAAGGTGACTGTTTCCCATTGCAAGGTATATTTGTAGGGCGGTATTTGAATGGTTTGGATCATCAGATTGTCAGACCCCATATACACCTTTCTGGTGGCATTTCATTTTGTCCTAAACTGCAAGCGTTTGGCTGTATTTGTTATGTAAGCGTGACTTCCTGTTACTGGTGTGTTTTCTTGTCCTTTTTAGTAGCGTTGATGTTCTAGTACTTATGATCTATGGTAATTCTTTCATGTTCACAATCTATTGCCGACATGAATGATACTATGAACATGTACAGTCATTTAAAACTTCATATTGACGGATCCGAATTGGCGATCTGCTCTGTCCATAAATGATACTATGAAGGGGAGTGTTGGCACAATAGTAGAGTTGTCATTGTGTGGTCTTAAAGTCATAGGTTTAAGGCATACAAACAGTCTCTTGCAAAATGCAAGGTAAGGCTGCATATTATTAACCCTTGTGCTCCACCCCTTCCCCACACGGCATATGCAAGAGTTTCGTGCCGAAGCTGCCCTTTGCCTCTGTCCATGAATGATATGAATTAGAGACAGGCAGTTAGCCGAAAAGCTTCACATTTGACAGATCTCAGAATGTTAAATTTTAACTTGGACTACAAAAAGAAAAAGAAGGGGAGCCTTGGCGCAACGGTAAAAGTTGTTGTCATGTGACCTTGAGGTCATGGGTTTAAGGCGTGGAATCAGCCTCTTGCAAAAATACAAGATAAAGCTGCCTACTTTAGGCCATTGGGGCCCGCTATTTCCTCCGATCCCACATAGGAGGGAGCTTTGTGCACTGGGGCTGCCCTTTTACTACAAAAAGAAAAGAAAATGTTTAAGAAATTCCTGTCTCATCGTCAGTCTTACCAGAGACCGGAAACTTAAGGGGCAGAGACATATCTCCCGGCCAAGTCCTTTCGCCATCTCTAGAGAGACAATAACAAGAACCTCAAAATTCTAATATTTGAAGCCTGGGCCTTCGAGTGGTATCCAAAGATGGGAGGAGTAATAGACCATAAAACTGAAATGTGACAGGAGATGCGCCGTTAACAGGGAATCCCTACTAGCACGATCGACTTTCCAACTTAAATTTGAGATGCGTAGTTAGTTGCATGTGTCAAATGGTTGTGCCTGCACTACCCGTGAGCTTGTTCGTCTTTTGACTGTGGATGGACTTGGGCATATTAGATGAATCATTTGTTCGCGGGAGTCCAATGGCTTGAAGAATTACCTAGCTACTTCATTGATGCACACGCTGACCCACCATTTCTTTTTCTTCTAATTGGCGACAGACCACCATATTGGCCCGTCCAATGTACACCTTGGAAGGGCAGAAGGGCTTCTAGGGTCATCCGGGGAGAAAATTTCGGACTGGGCTGTGTATAAAATTATTCGGATCACCATGAGTGGGCCCACATACTTTTAGTCACCGGTGCAAACCGTATAATTCTGAATCAACTGATGCCACCAGAAACTCCTCAAGAAACAGTCCCTAGGGACTGTTAGATAAGGTTGGGTGGGACGGCAACGTGACGCCAACCTTGGGAAGGAATACTAGTTTATTATTTAGATGAACGAGAATTGCGCCTTGTTTATTGGGTCTTTTGCTCGTTGCTGGTGTCGTGTGGATGAGACATAATATTGGAATTTTGTTTCTAGTCTGGTATTTCTTTATGTCATTACTTACTGCTGAGCCTTTGTCTCCTGCATTTGCTGCCGAGCATCTACCGTCTTTCTCTTCGCAAGATTCCTTTCGTCTCTGTTTAATTTTTTTATAATTAGGATGTTTTTCCCTATAAAGGTATAAGGAAGGTTTTCTTTGCTCTTTACCAGGTTGTTTAGCACCTGCTTTTTGAGGTATTGAGAAGAAGAAGAAGATGGAGGTGCCGAACAAGTACGTTACAATTAAAGATCACATTCATGGGATGCCTTTGGAATCCGACTTCGAGCTCAAGAGTACAGTTGTTGCTTTTATGGTTGAGGAGGGATCTGACGATGTTGTAGTAAAGAATCTCTATCTGTCGATCGATCCTTATCAGATTAACCGCATGAAGAAGTATAGCCCATCGCATAAGGCAGTGAACTTCGCAATTGGTCTTGTTCCTGGACAGGCAAGTCACTCTCTTAACCGTTGCTTTGCCCCAAAATAAGGAATTTGATCATAGACTGGCTGAAATATTTAGAAAATTTTGGAAGTGTTTGAATAAAATGGGTTAGGGTGTGTTCAGGAACACGATAGTTGGTGTTTTATTTCTTTTCACTTGAATACAGAAACACGTCTGGGGACGGAAATATTTGTTGTCTTATCCTTTTCCCATTGAAGAAAAACTCTTAAAATACTCAGTGCCACAAATTGGTCCCACTCAAGAGGAGAGTAAGTTGTTTTATCCTTGTCATGTTGAAGAAAAACTCTTAAAATATTCACAGACACAAAATTGGTTAGACTCCAGAGGAGAGTAAGTTGTATACACCCATTTTTTCATGCAAGACAGAATTTATTTTTGGTAGTGCTAACCTGTTTATCATCTTCAAAATGCAAAAACGAGATAATCCATGAGAAGTCAATGTGTTTAGATATGATTACAACCCCTTTCTTTAGGTCTTTAAAAATAAAAATAAAAATAGATGATCGTAATTTTTACATAAAGAACATATAAATGGCTTAGATCTACAATAGAACCTTACTTTGCATTGAAAAATGAGTATGTACACTTCATGTCCTCTTGAGGGTTAGAGGGACTCTTTCAAATTTTCACTGTTTTATCTTTTTTTAGTGGAAGAAAACTCTTAAATATGTATTTAGTTCGTAGCCATAAAATTGGTATTTCAAATGGATAAAATTTATTGAGACTCATTAAAAATCAGCATTTCCATATCTCTCTATCTCTGCCCGCCAGAACCCGAGAAATCTCTATATACTAGCACACTAGGACTCTCTCTCTCTCTACCAATATCAACAACAAAACTAAAAACAAACTTCTCTCCCTCTTTTATTTCTCTCTTTCTTAGGTAGCGATTGACAACACTTATTCGATAAGCACTTGTCTAATATCTGCTTATGAAAACAAAAATGATGCTTGGTAAAAGCTATTTATAAAGATTTGCTTATCTATTATATAAAATATATTGGTGTTTGGTAACTTATATCAGTTTATATGTTATAGAAACCTATTTTACCTGGCTACTTGTTTGTGTTATAGAAATTATTTACTTGGTCTCTCTCTCTCTCTCTCTCTCTCTCTCTCTCTCTCTCTCTCTCTCTCTCTCTCTCTCTCTCTCTAGCTAGATGCCTAAAGTTAAATGAAAAAGTCTCAAACCTATGTCTTTCTTAACAATGCCTATGGCATGAGAAGTGCTTTTCGTAAATGCACTTCTCTTGAAAAATAGACTTTACCAATTGTACATATGATACCTGACCACTTATTATGAATAGTTATGACCCATATGCGGGTATCACAAGCATTGCTAATCGCACCCTTATTGGCACACGTATTGGTTATTAATACAAAATTGGGTTTCCTTTGCTTAGTATTGATATTGGGGTGAAAGAAAAAAGAAACAAACTTAAAGGTAAAAATGAAAAAACTTGAATAGAATGTAATCCAAAATTTTCAATTTAGATTTATAACTATATTTACAAATTAACACACGAGAATTTGATTAATTATTCATGAAATTTCTGCTTAATTTGAAGTTTTTATGTTAATCAAGTACCTTATAAATTTTAATTTGAGAAATGCCTTACTAGAATTTTCTAAAGTTTAAATTGGCACATTAGAGTGTCAGAATTCTTCAACAAATCTACAACTACTCAAAGAACTTTAACAAAGTATCGATTCATGCGATGAGAAGTCTTGATGGTAAAGACACCTTGTCACTATAATTTTCTTGTGTGCTCATATGCAAAGTTAAGACGGATTGTTTGTGACAATTTCGGGTTTGTTTACAGCCTATTGATGCTTATGGAATTGGAAGAGTCATAGCCTCTGCGCATTCGGCATTTGACAAAGATGATATAGTTGTGGGGCTCCTTGGATGGGAAGCATACAGTATTGTCAAAGGCGGATTCATGCTAAGAAAGATTGAATCCATGGAATTCCCTCTTTCTTACCATGTGGGTATTCTAGGTAATTCATGCATTCCCCATCTCGCCTTTCTTATTTTATTCTTCCTGGTGAATTTGTCGAAGATTAAAATGCAATTATGAATTAGAAAACAGCTTTGCTTCTACAATTGATGTGAGCCTGCCTTGACTTTTCTCCTCAACGATCCACAAGGTGGGCCATTCCTTTTGGATCATGACTTGAGCTAGGCAGATGGGAAATTATCGATCTTAACCGTCTTAGGGGAAAACAACAACTTGCCAGTTTGTGGCTACAGTTAATAGCTAGGCGCTTCGTTCTCTTTGCACCATTTTCAATCTAATTGGGCCAAGGGAAGTTTCATGTTCAGAAGTTTTTCATGGAGCATTTCCTCAGATAGATTCAATGCTACATCTATAAAACATATTGTTTCATTAAACATAACTTTTTTTTCAATTGGTCTATATTTCTATTTAATTAATTCATTCTTTGTTCCGTTAGCAGGACAATCTCCCCCAAGTCCCAAAATTTCTTTTCTTTGTCCTCTAAGTATGAAATTCTATCGCCTTTTCTAAAAGAAGGAAAAGAAAAAAAGAAAGAAGAAAAGAATGGAAAATCATACATATATCAATAATCTATCTAGACTAACTATGTGAATTACTACTTTCTTGTAGGGCTCAGTGGGCTTACTGCTTATGCAGGGTTTTTCAATGTGTGTAAACCGAAGAAGGGGGAGAAAGTGTTTGTATCCGCAGCTTCTGGATCGGTTGGAAATGTTGTAGGGCAACTAGCAAAACTCTTTGGTTGCTACGTAGTTGGATGCGCTGGCAGCAAGAAAAAGGTCATTTAATGGGGTTATATCATTTATAGTAGCATTTAGAATTTTCTGCACTAAATGACCTAGAGATCTTGTTAAAATTCCTAAGGTAACGAAATTCTCTAGTCTAACTTAAGACTATCAAGGTCATAGCCTTTCCAACATTAGGTTGATTCAGATACCAATGTCGTTCATTACTGTAACTGATTGTAGTCAGACAGTCAGAGCACATATTGAAGATGAAAAAATCACAGAGGCGGCTTTATGCAGTATTTTAGTTAATTCACATTCTTAAATGGACATGCTATTGTAGGTAGATGTGCTCAAAGATAAGCTTGGTTTTGATGACGCCTTCAATTATAAGGAAGAATCTGATTTGAATTCAACACTCAAGAGGTAAGACTCTCTTTCTTAGAATTATAAACTGTAACTGGTCTCATCATGGTTGCATCATGGACATCCTTAAAAATGGGTGGTGGACTCACTTTTTAAAACTTTTTGTCTCGTCCTAAATGGCTTAGGTATGGAAATTTTTATCTGTTATGTATCTCTTAGTTCTTCATTTGGGATGTTTTGAAGCCAAAGAAATAGACCGTATATTCCTTTTACAGCCTTTTTGGATTAACCAACTTTTTTTTTTTGTTTAACCATCTAGGATGAGACAGATCAGATAAACAGTTTAGATCACGAATTTTTTATAGAAAAAGTCAGTCCACAACCCACTTCTAAGGACACCTAAAATGCAACCATGATATAAGACTGGTTGCATCATATAATTCCTCCTCCTCCTCTTCTCTCTCTCTCTCTCTCTCTCTCTCTCTCTCTCTCTCTCTCTCTCTCTCTCTCTCTCTCTCTCTCTCTCTCTCTCTCTCTCTCTCATGCAACTTTTTAAATTATTAATAGAATTGAATTTGACTTAGAAAAATCTTTCTATTGATCAAGATTCTCATGTTGGCAAACTCTAACTAGAATAAGAGACTGAAAAAGAATAAGGGGAAGCTTATATTTCCACATTCTATTTTGGGTAAATTGATTGCAGGTATTTTCCTGATGGAATCGACATATATTTTGATAATGTGGTGCCGAGATGCAAGAAGCTGTGGTTGCCAACATGAATACATTCGGTCGAGTTGCAGTATGTGGTGTAATTTCTGAATATCTTTCAGCAGATGGAAAGAGAGCTACACCAGACATGTTAGATGTCATTTATAATAGAATCACCATTCGAGGATTCCTCGCTGCAGATTTCTTGACTGATTTTCCTGATTTCATTTCCACCACCTGTGATCATCTTCGAAACAATAGGATTCATGCACTTGAAGACATCTCACAGGGTCTGGAAAGCATCCCCTCTGCATTTTTAGGACTCTTTCGAGGTGATAACATTGGAAAGAAGTTGGTTCGAGTATTACAAGATTAAACGTTTTCTACAATGAGATCTACATGATGTTTTGTTAAGGTATGTTTTATGAGGAGGCAGAAGTACAAGGTGGACAATGTTTAACAATCAAAATCTTTGATATGTTAGGCTGTGCTGTTAGTGAACAATTCTCCAAATTCAGCCCCATCTCATAATTGCATGCATGTAATTTGTGCCCTCTAAATGGTGACTTACAAAGCAAAAAATACAATCTTGACTAAACCTAGCTCTATTAGATCAATAGCTAAAGATCATCAAATCTGTGATAATTCTCATGTTGACTCCTCATGGCAAAGCCTACCAATAGTTCTAATTTAAAAGAGTTCCACAAGGACTGTATTTCATAAACCTAGCTTCAATGTATATTTCATGTAATAGTTTCCTCTTGATTCTCCTATTTATGTTTAAGTTGTAAAAACGTGAGAGGAAAAAAAACCATATTTATTCTAGAAAGTGATGAACAAGCTAGGAAGATTAGAGAAGATGGCCTATCAAGTGACTCAGTAGCTTTCTCCTGCAAAGCTC
Source organism: Warburgia ugandensis (assembly GCA_035236585.1). NCBI lineage: Eukaryota > Viridiplantae > Streptophyta > Magnoliopsida > Canellales > Canellaceae > Warburgia > Warburgia ugandensis. The sequence goes on along the minus strand of CP141132.1, from coordinate 58,187,490 downwards.
CAAACTTCAATCCATATCTTGATGACAATAGATCAACCATATCACTTAACATTTTCAAACAAAATGCATGTACATGGTATAAAACCTAATGATGTCACATTTGTTGTAGTCCTCGTAGCATGTACTCATGCTTGTTTGGTCAATGAGGGTCTTGATTTGTTTCATCAAATGGCCACAATGTAAGAGGTGATGCCTCAACCTAAGTGTCACTCCAGTATAATCAACCTTTTGGTTTGTGTTGGGGTTTTAGAGGAAGCATTGAAGTTTGTCATGGACAAGATGGGAGGATTTGGTCTTGTGGATCTTAACATATCCAGAGCTCTCTTAAGTGCCTGCAAGCTTTATGGCAATGTTGAGCTTGGGAACAAAGTTTGGGAGAAGTTGACAAACTTAAGATTAGCTGATTGTGGAACTTTTGTTCTTATGCAGAATGTCTATAGACAAGCTGGTTTGGATTTGCAAGCCAATAGACACTACTAAACTTGGGGTTTTATAAGATGGCAAAAAAAAAAAAAAAAAGGGTTTAAACACAACCGTTTTATTAAAAATAATAAAAGATGATTTCTAAAAACTACCTTATAAAACGTGATATTATAGTATGGTTTCTTTTTAAAAAAAATTTAACGCGGTTTCTACAAATCGTCTTATTTGTTTTTAATAAAATATGACGATTTTCATGAACCATCTTATTTTATTCAAATAAATAAGATGGTTGCTCAAAATCATCTTATATTTTTAACTAAAGAAGATGATTTTTAGAAATCTTCCTTTAAATCTTCTTTTTAAAATAGCATGAAGTTCAACCTGTAATTTTTTTACTATCAGCTACTTACACAAAAAACTCCATGATTGAGTTGAATTTACTTACATTTTGTCCCAAACTTGTATTTTCTTGGTTGATATCGGTTTGAGTATGTATTATTTCTTATTTTTGTCATGTATTTAATTTATTTGATGCTTATGGGTATAAAATTTTCCTTCCTATGTGTGGATCATTCACGTGTATGGATTAGTTATGCTTTTTCTTTATTCTTTCTTGCCCCGATCCTAGAGTTAAAAATTTGAGTCCTCTAATATATATATATATATATATATATATATATATATATATATTCAACTATATAGACATTTTCTATGCTCACCAAATGTTTTGTTAAATGTGTAACCAAATGTTATTAATCTTTTCACGTTTACAAAGTCTTCGCAATCATTTGAACTTTAACTTTTTGACAATATGGGAAAATATGCTTGAATGTCTACAAAAAGATCATCAAGAGAATATGAGGAGGGAACAGAAAGGTTCATAGAGTTTGCACTTATGGTAGGTGGTGATTGTAATATAATGTCATGTTCATGTTTGAGATGAGAAAACCTAAAAAGGTTACTGTAAATGAGTTAAGAAAACATTTATGTTTCAATGGAGTTGATGAAAGCTATTGCTCCTAGATGTGCAATGGAGAGGGAATTCCTCATAGGCCCTTGATAAGGGCAAAATGTGTATATGATCATAAAATCATTATAGGAAGTGTTGCAAATAGTACAATTGCACCAATATTTCGAGATGCATATAATGACATCTAGGGCAATCCTAAATAATTCTAGACTACATTGGAGGAAGCCAATGAGCCCTTATATGTTAGGTGTATAGATTATACTAAGTTGTTTGCAATGGTAGAACTTTACAATATGAAATTGAGATTTGAATTTTCAGATCAAAATTTTACAAAATTGTTGAAAGTGATCGATAAAATGTTGTTGAAGGAGAACAAACTAGTTAAGTCAACATAAGAGGTAAAGAAAACACTGGCTACAACAATACATTCAAGATGGAGGCTGAAGAAGAATTTAACTGATCGGCAAGTGAAAGATGTCCTTACAAAGGTCTTATGATGGGACAAATTAAAATGCACGTAACATCTCATGTATGTAATTGATGGAATTATATAATAATTAGGTTATACATCATGTGTCATGCCAATTAATTGATTTGTCTTCATGTCTTGGAAGATTTTATGTCATGGCCAAGGAAATAAGGATGGGCGTGATGCCCCCCCCTAACGTTGTAAGGAGGAGCCCCTCTCATGCCCTATTAGTAAATGAAGACTTTTGAAGCGTAACTTTCATAGGAATTGTCAATATCATTTGAAATAGAATGGAAGCAATCGTCCCTATTGTCCTAAAATAAGAGACCTAGCTCTGCCCATTCACAAGGACTCACGTCCTTTGCCGACAAGCTACCCTTGTCCATCATTTCTATCCGCCTACACGCGGGGCCCCCTCTATCCTTCACAGGTTACTAATATTCCAGAGAACAAAGAAAAATGGTTATAAATGTAATTATAGAGAACATAGTATGGGTTTTGACAATAAGATAGCTTTTACAAAAATCATCGTATGTAGTAAAAATATAAGATGGTTTAGTAGAAATCGTCCTATGTTATTTAAATAAGGGAGGGAATAAGGGAAATCTAGGAATAATATAGGATGGTTTTTTAGGAACTATCCTATAGAATAAGCATTATAGGACGGTTTTTTAAGAACCATCCTTTATAGTAAGAGCTACATGTAATGATGGCACTCCTCCCCCTGCACCCCCAACACAAAAGAAATCAAAACTCTGTTACCTCATGCAAGGAGAGAGAGAGAGAGAGAGAGAGAGAGAGAGAGAGAGAGAGAGAGAGAGAGAGAGAGAGAGAGAGAGAGTGCAAGCCCTAACCACTCACAACAGATCAAAATCCTCTACTACCCCACACAAGAGGAGGGAGAAGAGAAGAAGAAGAAAATGCACACCCCTTCCTTGCTTGTCACCATCCATCTAAGACTTTTCTCCCTTTAGGTAGCCTCTCTCTCTCTCTCTCTCTCTCTCTCTCTCTCTCTCTCTCTCTCTCTCTCTCTCTCTCTCTCTCTCTCTCTCTCTCTCTCTCTCCAACACCTTGCTTGTTTTAGAGGTCATCATTGTTGGTCTTGTTGATCAGTTTTGATAGCCATCATGCTTAGCATTTTTAACTAGCACTTGACACACATCTTCTCTCCTCTTCACACCAATGCATGGATTTTGAGAATTTGATTATTATTATTATTATTATTATTATTATTATTATTATTATTTATAGATAATATGTTTAATTGACTTATGGATTTGATATTAAGTTGTGGAAGTGAAGATTTAGCAGTAGTTTTGTTTGAAGGAGTTATGGCTGTCCTTGGTAATACAATCATATTTCTTCCAACCCAACTAATTTCGTTTCACAATGGCTACTATTTAGATTTGTGTTTGTCATCCATTTTCAAAAAAAACGGTTAATGTGGCCACCACCATCAGTTGTGCTACCTCCATATAGATGGGAGTTTGGCACTTTTTAAAATTGTTTGGTCAGTTTGCTTGTTATTTTGTTTTCGTGTCCATTTTTGTCACAAAATTATAACAATTATGGTGTTTGCCTTGCTGGGGATTGGTATGAAGAATCACTTTCCATTGCTTCATTAAAGAGTCCTTTAGGAGGACTTGTTGACAAGTGGTAATGGGGTTGTAGATTGGACCACTATTGTTTCATATTTTTCATATACCAATGTATTGTGGTCAAGAATTTGCATGATCCATCTCCTCTTTCTCTTCAGTAAAAGAGGAAATTGTAATGTGATATTAGCTTGTAGGGAAAATTGGAACTAGAATTAGGATTCTAGAAGAAAAATCAAGTAAGGGTTTTTAGGGAAAATTGGAACTAGAGTTAGAATTCTAGAAGAAAATTCAAGGGGAAAGAGATACAAGGTAAACTCTCACTAAGGGAACTCCGAAATTAAGCTTGCATCCAAGTATGATCTATCACCTGATAAGTAAAATTGGGGTATCGAAGCTACAAACCATATGCCTTCTACTAAACATGAAATTGAAGATAGAATTAGTGTTTTAGGAATATTTACCAGATGCTCTCTATGGTATCTCTTAATCGAACTGATTGCTTGAGTAGGCAAGAATTGTGAAAGCAAAGATATTAGTTTTGAAAATGGAATCCAAGAGAGGTAGGTTTGTTGTTTATCTCCTGAAACCATGAAATGGAAAAAGTAGAAAATATTAATTCATATAGTTGTAACAACTTAATTATGCAAGTAGAGTTTTAGATGAGCAAGGGTTTACTCACAAACCTGTTGGTAAAGATGAAATCTAGAAGTTTATGACATATTCCAATAGAATGACATTGGAAGAATCTCTTGATTAGCAAAAAAACAAAACAATGAAACTAAAAGAAGAAACATAAACCAACCTCAGAAGGACATTCAACTAGTAAAAGACCCAGAAAGCAGCACAACATCATGACAAGGCCTCTTTTTTAATAGTTATTCACCTATTTGAAAGATGTACTTGAAATTTGTTCAACTTTAGGACTAATGTGATAGGTTACATAATCTTGAATTTCATGGTGTATGATGCTTGCATTGTTAAAAAGTTTTTATATTACCTCAGTTCCTTGGTCACATATGCTATGATGTACCGATAACCTTACAATTGCTAATAAAACTAATAGAACTACTATGTTACCTTAGTTCTTTAGTAGTATCTCCAATTCATTTTTCTGAACTAAAGTTAGTTAATTGTTCACCAATTCTCTAAAACCCTGCACTTGAATTAATCATCTCCTTCAAATTTTATGTATTTACCTCTAATCTTTACTTTGAAAATCTTCTGAAATGAACTTTAGTTGTCATTTTCTTTACTTGTAATTTCGTAAGTCTTATTTTAGTCAATTCTATTTGGTTCTTCTAAAATTGAAAATATAAAATTGTTGTTTCTTTTTCTAAAATTTTAAGAGCTTGTTTGTAGTTTCCTTGAAGCATCATTAATTCCATCTGATCTAAATATGTTGTTTTCACTTGTGAAGGAAACATGGAATGTGAAGACAATGAACATCTTGAAGAACAATCTTGCACAGGTACACCTATTAAGAGAAAGAGCAGTGGACCAAAAAAAATGAAGCATATCATTGTGAGAAAGTCAAAGGAAATAAAAGAGACTATATAGTTTAATAGCAGATGGCAAGTGATAGGTGGTAGTGCACATTCTTATATCAGTTTCGTCTACCACAATGTTAGAAGCATGGTGCCAGTCTCAATGACTAATTTGAGGCAAGTATCACCATCAATCAAAGATGCAATAAGGGAGATGGTGAATGTATGTAAATGCTTGCTACATATAACATATTATGTTCCTTACCTTATTCTTCTTTTAGAATAGACTAAGGTGCTTGTTTTTACTTTGTAGTTTGCCTTCCATGTCACTAATGAGTACAAGAAGAATGCTCTGCAATGGGCCAATGAACAATGGAGGCAATTGAAGAGTGAGCTTGTACAAAAGTACATACTTTCAAATGCTAATGATCCATCAAGGCTCCACATTGTACGTGCGTTATATTCTAGCATCATTGACTAGGATGTATGGAATCAATTTGTATAGACCCACATGTTTTTTATTTTGAGGTAATTGGAGCTAGCCCAAAGTTTGATTCCTCTAATTATAAAAGCTGATTGTGCTTAATTACTTTCTTTTGATGTGTAGGCAAAGCATATGAAAAATGGTGTGTGCGAGTAATCATATGCAACACCACCCATACAGGGTTGGTTACATACGGTTAGAAGAACAAAAAATAATTATATGTGACAATTCATTTTCATCTAAATATACCAAATTTTTATTTCATTAACTTTGATTTAGTGTCTCTCTTGACAGCAAAAGAAGGCTGGATTGTGGAGCCTATTGACCTGCCCTTCTCTTAAAAATGGTGCATTCATAAGGACATAACTCTCAGACCCTCACTAATGAAAGTGTTGTCTTAGTTGCTTCATTAATCATATGTAATTTTACATGTCTAACTTTGTATCTATTGAATTATATTATGCATATATTGATCATGTTATAATAACTACATGTGCAAGAAGAGAAAGTACAACTATAGGGACTCTGAGCAGCGTTGTTGCAAAGAAGGACATCTTGTATAGGGTTATGGAAATAAGGATGAGCACCCTGGTCGAGTAAGGGCCCAAGGCCGCTGTGTGGTTCCTTCCAAATTCTTCCCTAAGTCAAAAATCCTCCACCAGAGTAGTTGAAAAATGGAAAGAGAAAACCTTCAAGGAGTTATACAAGAAGGTAAAGAATGATTTATATAAGGACTTTTGGAGTTTCAGAAGTCCACGTCAAGATATTGCCCATCGACCCCCATCTCTCAATAGCTACAGTGCTCCATTTGAATAAGAGGTAGAAGAGCAACTTCGAAAGAGATATACCAATTAAGGAGGCATGCATTGACATTTTTACTTTTTCAATGTTCAATTATTTAGTAATCTTCATTCATTCTTATATATATATATATATATATGTATGTATGTATGTATGTATGTATGTATGTATGTATGTATGTATGTATGTATGTATGTATGTATGTATGTATGTATGTATGTTATTTATGTTTTGTAGGTTGGTCAATGCATGTTGTAGCTACATGCAGCTAAGAACTACATCCTTGTGGCTACACTCTACGAGGTTCTTTCTATCATGTTGACGCATCCACACACTAAGTATGTGTGCATTAATACCACCCCCTAACCATATGCCCCCTACCATTTTTGATAGAAGTAGATGACATTCATACTATTGGGGATGCAATTAGATATCATGTAACTTGGCCAAAGAAGTATATCAAACCAATATTATCCAAGGTATTTATATGATGTCTTAGCATAATTTTCAACAATATTTTTTAAGGCCTCAGCTCAATTGTTTAGTATTATCTACATCTAATATTAACCAACAATAGTAGGTGGCATTAAGGCTAACCCCCTCTGATAAGTATTCAATTTTGTATAAAAAGTACCCAATTAGTAGTCCATGTGTTATAAATTATAGGCATTCTTTTAGGTTTTTTTTTTTTTGAAATTTCATAACACATGCATTTCTCAGCTAATGATTCAAAAGTTTAATATTTTATAGGTTTAGAAATTAATTCAGAGTAAGTGTGTGAATTATCATAATTTTCTATGGTTTAGTTAGGATTTTTACTCTTTTGTAGGTGTTGGAAGATGATCTAACAACTGAGATCAAGTAAAATAAGATTTGAAGATCAAGATCAAAACAAGGCCAAAGACCTAAATTTCAACATTGCAAAGCTAAATTAAGGTTCAAGATCAATTTAAGGCATATAAGAAAGCAATTGGAAGATCAAATGTAACTAAAATGGGCCTATGTAGAAAGCCATGCAATTCCATCACTTGTACATGAGAATTGGAGCCATGAATAAAATTTTCTAATCTACTAAGAAAACCTAAAAATGTCAAGCCATTCAACCCTTAAAACCAAAGGACTTAACCATTCAAGCCATCAAGCATTAAACCATCAAAGTGAGTCACCAAGCCACATGAGAGCCATGCCACATGGAGTTACACTATTGGAGGAGACTTTTCAAGTAATTATCCATGTTAAAATTGGATTATTGAAGTAATAATTAGAAAGAAATTTGGGTGATAATCAACATGTTAAGATATACAATCATAGGTGGACCAATCAAGAGAGAGCCATATGCAATTTCCTTAATTTTCTTTTTCTTTTCCTCCCTCTTTTTTTCTCTCTTTCTTTATCACTATATCACTTATTTAGAAGGGAAGGAGTTCCACCTCACCTTCCTTGAAAGGTGGCGCCTCCCCCCTCCTTTAGTTACAAAGAACCACCTTGCCTCCGTCCTTAAAGTCTTCCACCTTCCACCAAATTTCTATTTCCATTTTTTCTTTCCTGTTATATTTTCCTTGTCTTTCCTCCCTCTTTCCTATCTCATTCCACACTTGTTTTCCACTTGAATTCCTCTCCAAGGGAGTGCATGCACCATGTTAGAAAAGTGGCGCCTCACTCTTTATAGCATCCTAGGGTTTCCACCTTAAGTAACTTCTAATCTTCTTTCTCCCTGCGCTTTCCTATGCTAGAGTCCTAGTTCTAATTCTCCTTCTTCTTCCTAGGATAGGATATTATTATATTAGAAATCCAAAACTCTATTTATACCCAAGGTGTTCCCCGCCCAATTCAAGTAGAGGGGTGGTTCCTAACTCCTTGAAAAAGTGGAGTCTCATCCAAGGGTGATCTAGAGTGCTTTGGCTACTATTCTTTTTGGGTGTTCCACATAATACTTCAAGCTTATTCTCCTTTGTTCTTGTATTTCAATTTCAGGTTGGTCCCTTACTTTAATTCCTTGCTTTGTTGCTTTGTCTTCTTGTTTTGTTTCTTTATTCCCTTGCTTTATTTTCATGTGTATAGAGCTAGCTTGTCTTTCCTTGAATCTTACTTTTACTTCTCTTATTTCCCTTACTTAATTCTTCAAGATCCAAGTTACCTTTTCTCTAGTAATGATAGCCAAGAGAAATAGTAGCTTGAATCCCTTTTGTTTCCTCTTAATGTTCTCTTGTTTCTTTCCTACATCCTTCTCTTTGATTTTCTCTTCTTGAATTCATATGCATGATATCTGAGTTTAGATTGGGATCATGTAGTAGTTTAATCTTTGATTTGAGGTTGAGATCTTAGTTAAGAAGAGTGCACAATTTTCAGCCTTGTTGTCTATGTACATGTGCACCACTTTTTTATGTAATTTCAAGTAAATAAATAAAATTGTTTGATGAGAATTGTTACCTACTAATTCTAGCGTAAAATACTTCAATCATTAGGTGTTATATTTTGTGAAAAGTTCTTGCCAATTTGCTTTCCATGCCTTACTTCATTTGAGTTTCATATACTCCATATTGCTGGAATTTTTTATCTCATGTTTCATGTGCAATGTCCAGCAGTCCATACACTTTATTTGCTTGAAATCTTAGGGACCCATTTAGCTTTTTAGTTAATTTAATAAGTACTTTGATTAGTTTACATGCTATTTAGCTTTTAATTCATAATTTTTGGCCATCTTTCACTTCATGAATGATGTGCACTTTCATGGTCATGTGCATGGTGATTGAAGTTCATGTCTAAATTGTTGGTTGATTCTTTACTTAGGTTAAGTTTAGATTTCAGTAGTTACTTATTTTGCATCTTAGTTTAGCTTTAAAAAAAATTCTAAATTAGGAAAGTTTCATTTTTAGCAAGTTTCCTTAAGTAAATTTTCTTAGATTCATTCATTCTAGTTTTGCATTGGTTTCTTTTATTAAATGCATGTTACTTAGGAACGTTTCTAATTCCATTAAAAATCTTTATTTTTCAAAAATTTCCTTTAGTTTTTATTTCTATTTTTATGCATGTTTCCCATTCCATGATGTTTAAATTCCTAGTTTAATTATAACCTATATTTCTTTGGCTAGGCTAAAGGATTTAAATAAAATCCAATCAACAAACAAATCTATGAGATTTCTCATGGGATCGACCTCACTCGTGTATAATTACTACATTGATTCATGTGCTTGCAGGTAATTTTAAAACTACATCGCCCTCCTTAGCAACAAATTTTGATTCATCAATTATGCCATCCTTGGTGTGTATATATATATATATATATATATATATTATGATAAAATTGATCTCTCTATCCCTCTTCCTATATATATTCATTTCTAATTTCTTAAATATCATCCACATTGTCATGATTAATGGAGGTTCCACCTAATATGCCTCCATTCTTGAGAAGACTGCATAGACTAATCAATGAAGACAAGGAAATCAGCCCCATAAGGATAAAGATGGGTCTGCTTGCCTACGACATTGTTGAGGTTCCTGTTATGAAAGAGGACCTCTTAACCATACGTAATACGATTCAAATGAAATACACACACATTAATAAGATGCGATAAGTATTTAACGTTAAGTTTTTCTAGGACTTTGTATGATAAATTGCTAAGATTAGAGGTCAAGAACATTTACAAATTCCTTAACCTTGCTATCATGTCTGGACTAAAGGAGCATTTTCCCATGGAGAAACAAATAGAAGACACTACTACACATGAGGGTTTTAAAGTCAGCATAAAGAAATCACTTATTTTACTGTCAACTTTGTAAATATTTTACAAGTTGCTTGAAAATAAATGACTTTAAATATATAGACTTAAGAAGTCATTTACTGGTAAGCGACTTTAAAAAACTGGCGTGAGCTGTAAATTTTTCATGGGAATAACTTTTTAAGTTGCTTAAAAGTAAACTACTTAAAAAGTTATAAACTTTAGAAGTGGTTTAGATATAAAAGACTTAAAAACTTCATGAATTTTTGAAGTCATTTAATTAAGTGACCTGAAAAGTATCAAATAAATTTGGTGCGATTTTTTATTTAGTGGGAACGTACTTTTAAAGTCGTTTATAAATAAATGACTTTAAAGTGATAAAGTTTAAGTTGTTTATAACTAAACGGCTTCTAAAGTCTTCAATCATCTATAAATAGCTGTCGAAGTAACATTTTTTCCCTTATCCTCTTCTTCTCAAGGTTTTGGCATGACGGATTCATCTTTGGTCCTTATGCATCTCTCTTTTTCCCTTTTTACTTTTCATTTTTATATTTTGACTATTGGTGTAATGGAAAAAACTGTAAGTAAACCACAACTTCTTTTAAATCACACAAATATTTCTTTTCTTGTTACTAACTTTGCTTTGTTTTTATTTTGTAGCATATTATGGGGTTAAAGATTTTGTTCAATCATCTTGATTTCTCCACAATCGTATGATTTCATTAAAAATGGAAACTACTTCTCTCACAAGCCTACTATTGAAGAAGGGGAGAACAATACATATTTCTACTTCTCACCCAAAAATAGGGTTTGATGAAGAGTGGTGGTTATACCATCAACTTTTGTCTTATTTTTGAAGAAAAAAAGTGGTGTTAATTAAATACTAGGCCAAATTTTGATGAAAAGATCAAATTTGCTATTTGATCTTGGCTTAACAAGATATAATAGCTAGTATGTAACATTTGATATAAAAGTAACATTGGATCTAATCAAAAAATAATTTGATTTCCTTGTTGATGCATTTGGTTATATACATGTATTATATGTGATTGTGTTTGTAAAATTAGTTTCGGTGTGTATTTATGTTATTGTGGAATGCAAAAATGGTAAATAATTTTTTTTTTTTTTTTTTTTATGAACTTTTAAAGTTGTTTGTATTCAAACAACTTTAAATGTGTGGACAGTTAAAAAAAAAAAATTATGAACTTTTAAAGTTGTTTGTATTCAAACGACTTCAATTGAACATCTGTTTTAAGAATTATTTAGTCAACTTCTTGTGTGTCTTTTCACTCTATGTTTATTATCTGTGCACAAAAAGTAAACCAGACTTCTGTTTCTCTACTTTGAACCAAATCCTACTTGTGAATTGGAATTACATTCACAAATTCGTAGTCAATATTAAATTTTGAATGTTGGTTAGTATCTCTTCGTTTGTCTCATATGTATTATGCATATTTGAATAATTTTTACAAGGCTGTTGGTTAGAAATTCTTTTGAAAGTTGATTTCATTCATGAATGTGTATGTCATAATTTTCTTTTATTTTGTTGTTAATTGAAATTTTCCATGCATGAAATATATATATAGTAATTTTAAATGTTTCTAATTCATGTATATCTAATGTTTGGTAAAATGCCTAACCTAATCTTTTCATGTCTTACAAGTCTCCACGCAAATTTGATTCAATTTCATGTGATAATGGACAAATATGCTTGGATGTCGCGACAAGAACATTGAAAGAATATGAGGAGGGTACAAAAAACTTCATAGACTTTGCACTTAGCGTAGGTGTTGATCGTAATCGTATTCGTTGTCTATGCTCAAAATGTGAAAACTTGAAAAAAGTAATTGTAGAGGTGTTGAGAGAACACTTATGCTTTAATAAAGTCAATGAAAGCTATCACCCATGGATCTAACATGGAGAAGAACTTCTGCATCCCTCGACAAGTCTTAGAATATATGATCAAGACACTGTAGCAAGTGTTGGAGACAGTAGTATAGCCATACCAATGTTTCAAGATGCATATGATGACTTCCAGGATGATCTTGAAGAATTTCATGCTACACTAGAGGAAGTTGATGAGCCATTGTACCATAAGTGCAAAGATTATACAAAGCTGTCCGTAGTAGTTGAACTTCGCAACGTGAAATCAAGATTTGGTTTTTCATATCAAGGTTTTACAGAAGTCTTGAAAGTAGTGGGTAAGATGCTACCAAAGGATAATAAATTGGCGAGGTCCACATGGGAGGCAAAGAAAACCGTGGTTGCACAAGGATTGTAGTTGCACAAGGATTGTGGCTGCACAAGCATTGAAGTATGAGAAGATACATGCTTGTCCTAATGATTGCATCTTGTATAGGAAGGAGCACAAGGATAAAACTACGTGCCCAACTTGTGGACAGTTAAGATGAAAGTTAAAGAAGAATTCAATTGTGACATTTACAGGCATTCCTGCAAAGGTTCTATGGTACTTCCCCCTATTCCAAGGTTCAAAAGAATGTTTCATATAATAGAAATAGCGAAGAAATTGGTGTGGCATGCCAATGATAGAGTAGCTGATAGCTTTTCATGACATCCAGCAGATAGCCCAGCATGGAAACTCATAGACTTTGTGTGGCCTAATTTTGGTAAAGAACCTAGAAACCTATGGCTAGCATTATCTATAGATGGGATTAATCCTCATGGTTTGATGAGTAGCAAGTATAGTTGTTGGCCGGTTATATTAGTTTGTTACAACCTTCCACCATCTCTATGCATGAAGAGGAAGTGCATGATGCTAACTATGTTGATATTAGGTCCAAAGAAGCTAGAAAATGACATTAACGTGTACTTGTCTCCCTTGATCGATGATCTTGAGACATTTATGGGACGTAGGCGTTGAAGCATACAACGCATACAAGAAAGAGTCATTCACCCTAAAGGATATACTATTGTTGACAGTAAGCGATTTCCCAATGTATGGTAATTTGTCTAGATGCATTGTGAAGGGATACAATGCTTGTGCTATCTATAGTGATCAAACATGTGCTGTACGACTTGGTAGGAAAATGGCATTCCATGGGCACAGAAGATGGTTGTGCAAAGACCATCCATATCGTTTTAAGAAGGGAGAATTTAACGGGTGCGTAGAGACTAGGACACCTACAAAGATGTTAAGAGGACGACAAGTATTAGAGTAGGTTGAAAACATCAATGTCGTGTGGGGAAAGAAGAAATCAAGTAAACGTGTAGGTGAAAGTAATTGTAGAAATTGTTGGAAGAAGAAATCAATATTCTTTCGTCTGCCATACTGGAAATCACTGCATATATGCCATGTGCTTGATGTCATGACCATTGAGAAGAATGTGTGTGAAAGCTTGATTGGTACATTGCTTAATAACTTAGGAAAAAAAGGATGGACTTGCAGCTCACACAGATCTTATGAACATGGGTTTGAAGAGGAGGTTGCGCCCAGAGGAGAATAATGTGTAAAACCTTATTCAAGTTCAAAGTCCCAGACAGCTACTCTTCAAACTTTAAAAATATTATTTCCATGGAAGAGCTAAAATTGTTGGGGATGAAGTCACATGATTACCATGCATTGATGCAACAACTACTGCTAGTAGCAATATGTTCGGTGTTAACGAACAAATTTAGGGTAGCTATTACAAAATTTTGCTACTTCTTTAATGCTTTGTGCAAGAAGGTGGTGGATGTTTCAAAATTACAAGAAATTCAAGGTCATCTAATGACAACTTAATGTGAGCTTGAGGCAATCTTTCCACCATCCTTCTTTGACATCATGGTACACTTAACAGTGCACCTCATTGATGAGGTCAGACTTTGTGGGCCAGTTTACTTGCGATGGATGTATCCATTTGAGAGGTACATGAAAATTTTAAAAGGGTATGTACGTAATCACAACCGGCCAGAGGGGTGTATAGCTGAATGTTACATTGCAAAGGAACTAGTGGACCTCTATCTAGTGGTTGTGTATCAATCGTTGGCTATAAAGAATGAGACCAGAAGCATCTTTGTGTGTTACGAAATGTTGATGAAGTCTAACCATACATTGAGTAAGTTAATTATGCATGCATATGTAAAATTTAATTGTTGATGGTTAATTACATTTTCTATGATTAATACTCTATTAATTTGTTTATGTATATATGTGTACATAGTGAACACATGGGCATGATCAAGGCAAAGAATCCAAGTTACACAAAGAAACTGAAGTGGCTACAATTTGAGCATTGTCACACTTTCAATAATTGGTTGCATAAGAAGGTAAATTCTCACTTAATGTATATTAAATAACTACGTTCTGTGTCTATATATATATATATGTATATGTATATATTAATCTTACTTAAGCTTACACAATATATTAATATACACAGATTCAAGATCAGCGAGAAGTAGCAAACAACGGTATATCAGAAACCTTACACTAGATGGCAATGGGACCACGACCACAAGTAATAAAATATTGTGGATATGCCATCAATGGTTATTGATTTTACACAAAAGATTGTGATAACTCAAGAGTGTAACAGAATAGTGGAGTTAGCTTAGTTACCAATGCTATATTCTTTTCCAGTTCAAAGGATAATAGGCTAATAGTGGCGGATGAAATTTATTGCAGGGCCTTGGATTATACTTTCAGAACTGTGGTTGTGTTTAAGTGCAATTGGGTGGAACAAAACAAAGATAGCATCAAAACTGATGCCCTTGGATTGACATTGGTTGACCTCAACAAGATCGGCTATAAAAATGATCAATTTATTTTGGCATCTCAAGCAATATTTTACGTACAAGATGAACGTGATAAGAGATGGTCAATTGTTTTATCATCCTGTCAGAGGAATTTATATGATGAAGATGATTTAGGAGACACTAAAATAAATTACCCTTATGTTACCAAAACAATTCCATTGATCGAAGCAATACTTAGTGAGAATGAGGATTATGTGTGTGACAATGGTGAGGAAGGTGCTTGGGTTTGAAAACAATATATATTTTGGGGTTTGTGGAATAATATGTATATTAGTCAGTTGCAACATCTATATAATTCAATATTTATACTTTCTAATTAGGTCTTTTGTCATGAGCAATAATATACACATTGATTGATATATAAGTTAGCTAGCTATATATATGCGTACAAAAAGAATGCATGAATGCAATGTTGACTATTAAAAAATAAAAAAATTGTTTCATTGTGTATTAATTGTTAGATATTAACATCTATATAATTCAATATTTATACTTTTTAATTAGGTCTTTTGTCATGAGTAATGATATATGCATTTATTGATATATAAGCTAGCTATATATATATATATATGCATACAAAAAGAACGCATGAATGCAATGTTGACTATTACAAAAAAAAAAAATCATTTCATTGTGTATTAATTGTTAGATATTGTAAGTACATACAAAAGGTGTATATATAATTTGAACAAAAAACATTTTAAAATGTTGACTTCAAAGGTATGTTCTTTAAAAGTCATTTATTTATAAATGACTTTAAAGGTATGTAATTTTAAAGCCAATCTACATGCCACACCCATGCTGGAGAAGAGAGAAGGAGAGGGTGAGAGCTCATCTACATGCCGCACCCACGCCAGAGAAGAGAGAAGGAATGGGTGGCAACTTCTCTACATGCCGCACCCACACCAGAGATGAGAGAAGGAGAGGGTGGGAGCTCATCTGCATGCCACACCCACGCCGGAGAAGAGAGAATGAGAGGGTGGGAGCTCCTCTGCATGCCGCACCCACGCCGGAGAAGAGAGGGAAGAAGAAGAGAGAAGAGAGGGAAGAGAGGAGAAGAGAGAAGGAGAGGAGAAAGCAGAGGAGGGTTGGAGGCGATCTGCACGCCAAAGAACCACCCACACCGAAGAACCACCCATGCCAAAGAAGAGAGAAGGAGAGGGTGGTCGCCAATCTGCACGTTGCACCCACGACGGAGAAGAGGGGGAAGAAGAAGAGAGAGGAGAAAGGAGAGAAGAGGGTTCGAGTTAGTGGGACCCATCTACATGCGCGCCAAAGAAAACCAGAGGGAGAAAACCACTGTGATTGGTATGATGGTTACTTGCGGCTATGTTCTTGCAGTGAAATTGTTGTTTCAGTTGCTTTATATGCTTGATTTAAGTTGATGTTCTTAAGTACTTGAAATCTAAAAGAAATTTCTCCTCAAACTTTATGCTTTCTTTCCTACCATCTAAATATCTTAATTGCTTGAATCCTTAGGAAACCACGTAGATTTTTTGGTTGTTTATTAAGTTCATTGGTTAGCTTACATGATATATTACTTTTTAATCATCAATTAAGGAAAATTTTTGACCTATGAACCATGCACACAATCCATGGATCATGCACGTGTACTATGTTACATTCCTCTTTAATTTTTGGTTAGTTTAGTTGCTTAATCATGCTTTGGTAGTTGTTAATTAGTTGTTTGCATCTTAATTTAGGTTTAAAAAGTTTCCTTTCCAAGTTTCAAAAAGTTTCATTTTTAGAAAGTTTCTTGTATAGGAAAGTGTTAGATTTGGAAAGTTTTCCTTTTAGTAGTTTCCTTAAGCTAAGCTGCTTAATTGGTTCATCCCAATCTTGGCATAGTTTCCTTTAGTTGAATGTACATTAGTTAAGTTACCATTTTCACTGTTTAGCTTTGTTTTTAGCAAGTTTCCTTTAGGTGTAAGTTTTAATTTTATGCATGTTTCCTTCTTGTTTTATATTCCTAACATGAAAACACTAATCAAGTAAGAATTTGTTTTACTGATCAAGGCATGGAAGCTTTCTAATAACATAGCCACAAGTAATCAATGGCATGAATCAAAGTACTACAATGTATTTATGTGAACCAGCCAATAAGTATTTTTGTGATTGGTATGATGATTACTTGAATTGTATGGTTTTATTAACCAATTTCAAATTGTTTTCATTTATGATTGTACATGAAAGTGTGGGGAACATGTAATATTTAGATTCATGCTGTTTCTTTTAATTCTGCTCATGACTATAGGTATGTCATGAGGAATGGAAAATGGGTATAAGTCGATGAATGAATGGTAATTGATGATGCATGAATCATTTCTCTATGAATCATTTCCAACATACTTGTAATTATACTTGTTTATTTGTTGAAGATACATGCTCTAGTCAAACATAAAGCCATCATGTTGATTGTTTAGTGCTTATTTAAATATGCATTTTTATCATGCCTTATCTAATAATTTGAAAGACTATAGTATTATCTTTATTCCAAGGCAAGCATTTATTCATGTTGTTGATGATAATTATTCATGTTTTACTTAGATGAGGGTTTTAATTAGCATGTACTTATTGAAAGGCCATTTAAAAGTATTGTTCTAATATCATTGAATGTTTCTTTGTAGTAACAATGGAACCAGGAGAACATCAAACTGAAGAACACAACTTCAATGAAGAGCACAAACAAGAGGCTTGCATGAGTAGTACTACTCTAAAAAGAAAGGGCAGAGGGCGAACAACAATGGAAAAGGTTATCAAGAGAAAATCGAAGGGAACTAAAGAAACTGTCCAATACAATAGTAGAGGGCAAGAAATTGGTGAGAGTGTCCCTGCTTATAGTAGTTTCATTTGCTCTATAGTAAGAAGCATGGTTCCTATCACATTTGAGAATTAGAGACTTGTGCCATCCTCAACCAAAGATTCAATATGGGAAATAGTGAAGGTATGTAAACATTAAGTACATGTATTATTTACATTATAACTTTGCTTATTTTTCAAATATAGTAATTTGATGTCTTCCATTTGCAATCTGCCTTTGATGTGCCGAATGACAAGAAGATGCATGCTTTACAAGGTGCTGGTGAGCAATGGAGCAAATGAAAGAACTACCTTGTTCACAAGTACATAGTCCCAAATGTCAACAATCTGTCAAGGTCGTACACAGTGCCTTCCATTTACTTTAACGTCATCAACCAAGAGGCACCTCTGCTGAGTTTGAGGTACGTGCAAAAATGACACTTCATTCTTTTAATTACATGTAACGTTCAATTTATTGTTCTTGATCATGCATGTAAAAATGTGCAGGTGAAGAGTGCAAGGGGAAGAAAGGTGCACGAAACAAATTTGCAGCAGCACCTATTTAAGATGGGCTACGATCGTTTAGAAGAGCGCAAAGTAAGCATCTATGATAATTTGTCCCATTCAATTTAATGCTACTATAATTATATACATGTTCTCTAACTATAGTGCCTTTGCTTGACAGCAAAAAAAAAAGCTAGGACTACGGAACCCATTGATCGCTCCATTCTCTAGAAGATGGTGCACTTAGTGGGCTGTATTGGCAAGAAGTTCTTAGATGAAACTACTGCATAAATTGCTTCACGCATAGTAAGTGGTTCCACCTATCTATAAATTTTTTACAATTAATTAGATCAAATGATCATGTCTTTTTTATTAAATTTTGCAAGACACTCTTACCCAAGAAAGTGCTACTAAAGGAACTTTAAGAAGCACTGCTACCAAGGAAGACATCCTATATAGGGCTATGGGTAATAAGGAAGACCCCCTTAGTCGAGTTAGGGGGATGGATCACGGTATTGTTTCTTCTAAATTCTTTGGTAGAGGACGTATACCTAAAGTTCAAGATGATGAGGGAGCCTATAATGCATTCATTGCAAAAGTAAGGTAGGATATAATTAAACAGATGCAAGAGGGAGGTTTGATAGTGGTTGCTGCACCCCCTACTCATAATACTCCCAGCCCCACAATACCTCCATCACATGCAAGCTGCAATTCCCCAACCGAAGAAGATGATGAAGGACATCCGCCTCCCCATGAACAGGAAATTCCTCCCCAGGAGGTATATATGTACATAGACAAAACTATAAATTTTCATTGTCATTTTGTAATAATCTTTTATATACCTCAACCTATCTATTACATATTTGCACTGCAGGTTGGTCAATGCTTGTCGGTCGTGGAATCCCGTCAAAATATCGTGGCAATCGGTTCATGCTATGAGCATGAATCAAACATTTTGCACAGAATTATTATGTCACAAGGTACTAAGCTGGTTTCCATTACCATGGCATTGAATGCTAATGCTTGCCTACCATTCCTATTAGAAATGGAAAATATTATAACCGTTGGGTAGGCAATTGCATATCACGTCACTTGGCCAGAGGAACTAGTCATTCCCATAGAGTCCACGGTATGTACCTTATCATACTACCTTTCTCATTAACATTCTTTAGCTAAAGGCCTCATAGAAGTCATTTAATAACTATACACAGTTAATCAAAAACAACATGTGACACTAAGATCAGCCACCATTCCAATGGCACCTATTGCTACTACACCCATGGAATAGGAGCTTATATATATATATATATATATATATATATCTTTGGTTTTTCTTTCATCATAAATTAGGCCCTCTTCATATATTAATATTAATTAGCTGTGAATTTATACATTTTTTACAACAGTCGACCCAGGAGCATGTGGAAGTCCCACCTAACACTCCTCGATCCCTAAGGGTACTCTATGGTCTCATCAACAGTAATATGGGCATCAGTAATCTTATACAAATCAAGCGGGGAGTGCTTGCAGATGGCATTATTGAAGTTCCACTTATGGAAGAGGACCTATTACACATTTGCGAATGAGATGAACTTGAGTACCCTCACATTGTCTCCTACATTGGGTACATATGCACATGCTTGCTTATAAATCATTTGATATTTAATTACATGTTACATTTTAATGGTATATGTACTAATTATTTCTTCTATGTAGGTTCTTGAATGATGCTACTGGATTTTTTGAGGATAAGGGTGAGGGTACAGTACTTTACCAGTTCCTTTACCCTGGCATCATTTCTAGAGCTTCGGCACAATGGGTGATCAAGCATCATAGTCAGGATATTTTAGCAGGCCTATTTCCCTGCTCTAAGGGACAGGGCTTAATGATTCCCTACATTAGTAGATAAGTTTTAATTTTCTTATTTTCTTGTCAAATTATTCTATACCTAAGGATTGTCAACTTTCATTACAATCCATATGACTGTCTATGTAGGTCTCATTGGATGTTGCTCGTTTTAGATGTGCATGGTGGGCGTGCTTCTTTTTTTTTTAATCTTGTGGATCACACGTCTGTCCTGCCCTCGTAGATATTATACATAAGTAAGAATTTATTTTTTTCATGTGTTATGTGTATACAAGTAAATAAATTGTTATTCATTTATAATGCATTTGAAATATAAATTTGTAGGGTTTGGTTGGATTGGGCTGTTCAGACGAAGACTATACAACCGCCAAAACTCACTTGGAAGAATGTCAGTGTATATGAAACAATTAGTTTCTCTAAGTTATCACTAATTAAACCTACATTATTAAAAATGATATTTAATATTTTTTTTGTTGTCCTTGTTCCATAGTGCCCTAGACAACAGTTAGATTGGGAGTGTGGGTATTATTTTCTGAAGTACATGAGGACCCTCACAATCGATGGTACCCCTGTCTCCCATTTAAGAAAGGTAGAAAACTTTTTTTTTCCATAATCTTATATGTTTCTACAGTTTTTATAGATCTTGCTAAAATGTTTTAGCTTAATTAAATATGTTGTATTTCAGGCTACTGTGCTTTTGGAGTGGGCATCCAAGAAGACTTACTCTAGGGCAACTCTTAATGAAATAAGATCTGAATGGGCTAACTTGTAATGACTTTCAATTAGTTCTTGGAGTAACTACATGAACTTGAAATACATATTAAAGTATTTTTTTCCATTGACTTGTGTGTGCTCCTTTGGATTTTATTATTTTCTTTGAAATATATATATATATATATATATGTGTGTATTTGTATTTGTATTTTACGCAATAAATGAGTGGAAATTTGGAGTGTGGGAATAAATGATTATGGATGAAGTAAATTTGGAGTTTGAACATGGAGTGAATATGTGGTAGTTGAAGTATATAACTTTTATAAGATGAAGAATGAGAGGGTTACTTGGAGTATGAAAGTAAATGTGAATGCGGATGTTATAGACAATGCATATGTTGTAGTTTCCTTTTCAAGATAGATGTGGATAGGTAATGATGAGTATGGATGTTTTGTAGTCATTATGGATGTGCATGGGTAATGATGAGTATGGAATTTTTCAAGATATAATGAATAGATAGTAGGACAATGGGCATCCTTGTTTGATTTCCATTGTGATTTTGAAGAAATTTGCTGCTTTCCTCTTCTTTTGTTTGGTATTCATCTATAGAAAAGATGCAGAAAAGTAGCAAAATAGATCTTCATTATTTGGATGTAGTTATTTGAATGCAATATACAAAATCTTCTCAAATAAGTGAGTGTATTTATACCTGCATAAATCTTCAATATATGAACTCATAAAACATGAATGTTTAGTTATGAAATTTCTAGCAATCTAATTAAAAGACCTTTAAAACTATGCATCCAATCCAAGGATGGAACACATGATTAAGGGAGACTTTAGGGCTGAAGCTAGCAAATCTTGTAGAATTGCTTGTTTAATTGTAGATCAGTAGTTTAAAATTCCACATCTACTTATTTGAAATGCAATGTTGGAACTATGCATGTAAGCCATGGCTAGAACACAGTTTTGATTGTTTAGTTTGTTATTAGTTGGTAAAGTTCATCCTCTTGATTCCCACTGCATTCTTTAGACAATTGCATGAATAAGAAAGTATGTGTTAAAACATGTTTTCCTAAAACTAGTTGATTAATTTCATGCTTAGGAAGCATGTTTTCCTTAAACTAGTTGACTAATTTCATGCTTTGTAACTCATAAAACATTACTGGACCTTAAGTCAAAATTCAACTCTATCCATATTTGTTTCCTGCCCTCAGGACATGTTGCAAGTAAAGAATGTAGGATATAAATTTTTATGATGTTTCATATGTTGTAGGTAATGAATCTTTGGAGAATTTGGAGCCATCTTGTTTATAACTCTTGGTTTCTTCAATTGTTTGGATGTCCTAGTTATAGTAATGGTGTGTCAGTGATTCCTCCTTTCTGGCAGTAGCATACAATAGCCCTTCTTCAAAATGCTAGATCGTCTATGTACCCACACTATTCGGACTAGTTGGAAATGGGAATTGGTGATGAACTTTCAAAGAATGCTGATCTATGTATGAGTTTTTCCCAACCATATCACTTAACTCACCTAAATTAGATGTCCTATATGGCTACTCCAATCAGTTGAATTCAGTAGTTGTCTTCTTTTAACTCCGACTGTCCTTTCCATTATGATCAGCTTTATTTTTCATTTTTGTTATTATATACTTATTATCAATTGGATCTTTCATTCATTTCTAATATTCTATATTCTCAGTGTACTTTTTGATGTTATTGAGCGATATTGCTAAATGCTATTAGAATGTCTTGTATTTTCTTTTTTAAAATCCATTATTGGACCTTAAGTATTACTAAACTACAAGAAAGAAGTGGATGAATGTTGTATGTTATCAAGTTTTTAATGTTTATAAACATTGTTTGAGTATCAGGTTTTCAATGTATACAAGTGGTTGATCTAGAAAATAAAATTAAAAAATACATATATTTAGAAGTTGTTTATTTTTAAATGACTTCTAAATATTTATAGTTTAGAAGTCATTTAAAAGTAAACAACATCTAAAATCAAAGATTTTAAAAGTCATTTAAAAATAAACGAATTTTGAAATCAAAGACTTTATAAGTCGTTTAAAAATAAACAACTCCTAAAATCAAAGACTTTACAAGTCATTTAAAAATAAACAACTTCTAAAGGTCTACTAAATTCATAAACTATAGAAGTAGTTTAATTATAAACGACATCTAAAGTCTTCAATTTTAGAAGTCATTTAAAAGCCATTTACTTAAACGACTTCTAAAATTGAAGACTTTTCAAGCCTGGTCGATAGAGGTCGCTTAAGCAAATTCTATTATCAGTTTTAACCAACTTTAAAAGCCTCCTATGTAGTAGTGAGATATCATACTTGGGTTCTTGCATTGTGAGAAGGGCTAGGATCTATTGATTCCCTACAATATCCTATAAGTTATCACATGTCTTGCAAAATTATGTCATTTAATAAACATGAATATCTATATAAGTTAAGTTTTGTAAATTTCAATTGAATGATTTTGTATATAAGCCTCATTCAATGCTACTAGCTTTGCATATGAATGGTGGGCATACATTGTCTTTTTATTCTTGTGGAGTGCACATTCGAGACCTATTGATAGAAATTATCAACAAGGAAGTCTTTATTATTTCATTCATTATAATAACTAGACAGGTGATAGCTATATTATTATTATTATTATTATTATTATTATTATTATTATTATTCATATCTAATGTTTTTCACTTATACATGTGCAGCACATAGTATAAATGAGTTGTGATGGAAGATATTAACTACATCAACAAACTTACTTGAAAAGGGTCAAGGTAAAGTTTACTAGTTCTTTTGTATAAATTATATAACCTGAAGTTATAATTAGACATGAAATTTGAACCTTTTCTGATATCTTTGTTGTGAAGTGGCCTAAACAATAATCCAATTGCAAGTGTGAGTATTATGTTCTCATATACATGAGAACCCTCTTTCTCAATGGATTTATGATCTTACAATTGAGAAAGGTAAGACAATTAATTTACTAATCATCAGTCTTATAGTTTTCTACATTTCCTGAATCACTCCAAGGTTGAATGTCTCAACTAATTTAATATATGTTGTCTTATAAGCCAATTTGGGAAGCAAGACTTACTCCTAATTAGATCTTGATGACATCAAAATGGAATGGACTGAATAGTATTTATATGGATGACTTCGTTTCTTTTTTTATCAAAATATGTGTGTGGTATCTTTATTTCAATGAGGTCTATATGGAGAAGTGTGAATGTATAAGTGTGTGTTTTGTTTATTTCAATGAGGAGTGTGAATGAAGGAGTTCAATGTTGAATGTTGAAATTGAATGTATGTTGTAGAATGATAATAGCTCGCAAAAATGAAGTGAATGTGTTGTTTTGTCTAGTGATAGTGACTGTTGAATGTATTTTGAACTACAAAAACTTTAGGAAGAATGTACAAATATAAATGAACAAAAGAATACATAAATTATGCAAGAAGTATGCACAAAATAAGATGATTTTAAAAGAACCGTCTTATATTTACATATTAAAAAGAACAGTTTTTGAAAAATTGTCTTATATTAAAAATAATATGAGATGGTTTAAAAATAATTGTTTGGATAATCTGATAAAATTTGGTCAATATAAGACAACTTATATTAGAAATAATATAAGACAGTTTCAGATGGTTCTTGAAACTGTCTTATATTGAACAAATTTTATAAGATGATTTTTAAAACTATCTTATGTTTAAGAAAATATAAGATGGTTTTTGAAACCGTCTTACGTTTGTCTTTATTTTATAAGATGGTTTTTTAAAACATCTTGAAAACCACTTGATGTAAGAGTGAGATTGAGAGAACTCATCACCAAGGAAGGGTTGAAGGAAAAGCTAGGATCTATCTTGATAGAAGTGGATGGTGTTTTTGAGGAATTTCTAGCATGTGGTTTTGCTTATCCACAAACAAGAGATATACAAGAGATGCTTGCCTTTTTATGCAATTCATTGAAGTTTGAGGGAAGCTGATAATTTGTATACTAGTCATTGGTCTTACTAATTACTACCATCTTAAATTGGTTGAAAGCAGGTAAGTTACCTATTTCAAAATATAGTGGACATGTATTAATTTAGCCAAATTCTTTTTGAAGCTAATGATGGATGAAGATTTGATTGAATACACATTCCTTCTCTTTATACAATATATACCATCATTATCATCGTCGTCGTCGTCGTCGTCGTCATCAACATCATCATCAAGACCTTATCCTAACTAAGGTCAACCATATGAATCTTATTACTTCATTTCTCCTCTATTAAGTATCATGTCTTTATTTAATCTCAAAGTTTTAAGTATTTTCTCGCCACTTATATCTATGTTCTTTTGCTTGCCCTTTTAGAACCATTGACTTGAATAGCCTCACTCCTAACCAGTGCCATTTTCGGTCTATGTTGGACATGTTCAAACCATCCAAATCTAATCACCCTCATCTTGTTACATATTGGAGTTACTCCTAAGTTTGCTCTAATGTTTTCATTTCTATTTCTATCCTTTCTTGTCTTGCCACTCATCCATCTTAACATCCTCACTTTAGCTACGCTCATCTTATCTATAGAATTTTTCTTTTAGTTTGAGTGACACCTACCGATCACATAAAACTCTAGAGGTGCATCTCCATTTGCTTCAACCCACTTGGATTCTCTTGGAAACCTCCCTCTCAATTTCTCTGCTATTATGAATTATCAATCCCAAGTATTGAAAGTGGTCTTTTAGGGGAACTTCTTAGTTATCAATCTTTATTAGTACTCTCCTCTACTTACTGAAATTGCTTTCCACGTACTTTGTCTTAGTTCAACTAGTTTTAAATCATTTAGATTCTAATGCATCTCTCCATTGTGTTTATGCCCTACCTTGTCTTATCTACTAAAACTATATCATTAGAAAATAACATGTACCATGGAATCTCCTCCTTGTGCAGATGTTTTGTTAACTTATTCATAACCTACATGAAAGGTACAGGATCAATGCCAATTCTTGGAGCAATCCTATAGTGAGGATAATGTTAACCGTACTCGTATTATTGTATACTATAGTAATTGCAATAAATATTTAAGAATAAGCAAGTATGCCTTTTAAGCATAGTGGTAAAGCTACAAACCATGCACAAGTGTGTTTTTACAATCCCTACAATCCAAAATAAAGAAATAAAAATGGAAAAAGAAATGGCTAGCATCTTAGGAAAACAGGAAGAAGATAAATGAATTCTTACAACTTGCTTTACTACTATCCCTAGAGCCAGAAGCTTTTCTTAGACATTACATAAGAAATAAATAAAAATCATGAACTACTCTAACCTTTGCGTAAAGTAGATTATATAACCCTTTCTATTCAGGCTCTTAGCAACTTGACTTCCAACATTGAATCTTATCCAACCACAAAAGTAGCAAAAGAAACTGACCATGTGGTAGCAACGTAACTGGAGTTAAAAAGATTGCCAATGACTGATACCTTCCAAACAAAAGCAATGAAATACGCATTCCTCCATTTCCTTAGAAAAATTTAGTCTTCAACTTAAGGAATATAAGAATCATCCTATACATAGCACAAAGTTTCTATAATTTTAAAATTGACATAATAAGTTCCCCATGTAAATAGGCTATATAAGATGCAAAGTACAGATAAAAAAGTATGGGTTGTTTGGTGCTTTATATTTCATAGGATTTTGAATGACCAAAGATTGTATATCGATTGACATTGTTGTATGCAAAGTCTCTTAGGAACTTACAGCAAGTTAATATATAAAAATAAAAGCATCAAAATATAAGTGAACATTTTCTCCTACTTGAATTAAATAAACATTGCTTCCTCAGGTCATAATTGATTGCAACTATAAACATATCCTCATTCAAGAAAGATATACAAATATCTATTATCCAAATGGAAGGATGGCTTAAGGAGGTACAAATTGTAAAAAAAAAATCTAGTTGAGAGAAAGGTTAGTCAAGGTATTCCATGATCCTGCTCATTGCTTCAGACTTTGTATATGATCTGCACCCATCCATAGAACTTCAGTTGCGGAGCTGCATATGTTATCTGAGTATCTGAAAAAATGGGTATCATACTTATCTTTAGTACATTGGTAACGTAAAAACATTAAATAGGACACCATTCCACCTCTAAATGTTGACCTATGAGAGCCATAAAAATCAACATTTCCCATAGTTGCTAGAAAAATGAGTATGCAATTTACTAATTTCCATTTCAAGTGGCCCAATGATAGTTATTGATTTACAATGTAAATTTCATTCTATGATCTCAATCACTCCTAGAAAACAAGAGTTCACTATTCAATGTAATTGAATTCAGTTACTTTACTGTTATTGTAATTGTTAATTTAGTGTGCTATCTGAAGGACTTAGCTATAATTTTATGTGTAGATCAAGCTCTTAATTGGCTGTGAATGCTCTTACATTGCACAAATCACATCCAAACCTGATTCTAATGCAAATCAAGATACATGATTGATCCCACATATGTTATGAAATTAAGAGAATGATATATCTTCATTAGTTTTCTAAAATATCTAGAAAAAAAAAACAAAAACTCGAGAATCAATTTGATTCAATCTCATACCCTAGCTTGCAATTTGAGTAACTAGTAATGTACTCAAATAATCAATTTAGGGAATAAAAGATATGAAACAATTGCTCCTCTATATAATTTAAGAGAAGTATCTGCCTGTAGGACTAATATTTATTAGGACAGAAATTTACTACCTATTCTTCTCAACAAGTACAACACTAGAAATATCATAAGGTGATCTTCCAGACCTTTGCAGCAATTTTCTCCATATTCACTCTGGAGTGGTTCAAACCTAATACTCCTGCAGAAGAGTGTAATCATCGATATACAATTCTTAATATATTATGATAATGATTTTGAAGCTAATCTTGAATCAAATAGATGAAAATGTTATCAAATCTTGTTGTCCCATTATCACTACAAAGTCTAATATACCATATAAAATAGAAGCATAACTAGATAATTTATACTTGACTCCATGACCAAAGTAAGAAATCATGGTAATTCAATGATTCTTTTGAGAAACTCCATGGAAAACATTAATAAAAGAAATTAGCAATTCTTGAATCATATGAATCACTTTAAGAAATTTGGACTAACTATAAACAACAAAATTTCAAAATGAGTTTCCTTCATCCTATCTTCCATTTGGATTTTGAAGTTTGAGCTAAATATAAGACTGGTTTTCTGAAATTTAGAGGCTACAGCTATGTACATGTTCTATATATTTAAACAAGCAACTATCTGCACATCTAGTTTTATTTGTCGTAGTTCATTTTCCTGACAATTAGATGGTTTGAGAAGAACTTGGTCGTTTGAGTTCGGAGGCTTATGATATGCAGAGGCAATGTCCAAATGTAATATGCCTACTGGAATTATAGCTTGGGTATGCAGAGGTTAATTGGGTAAACATGGTTCAGAGGCATAAGAAAAAATTATCACGTGGAAAGCATTAAAGTTGAGGAGATTACCATCGAATAGCATGATGCATCTGGCATCATTCTCGAAGAAGACGGAAGTATCTTTTGTAAACCAAACACAAATATTTATAGTAGATTAGAAATATAAGCAGAAGCAAAAAATGAAGGATTAGGAACTTAATTCCAGCCATAGTAGTAAATTTGATGTAGTCTTAAGAGATCTTCTAATTTAGAAGCAGTGTGTTATGATGGTAATGACAGAGACTCGTACTGCTTGAATTAGGGGCCCCTTATATAACATTTTTAATAGCAATTAACAGTTATTCTTCCATCAAGGATAACTACCATGAATAGTTAAAACACACACACCACTAACACAATGGTTAGTATGCAAGTTAAGTTTTGAATTACAAATGCTAAGGACCATAGAGATAATTAAAAAATTCTAACATTCTCCCTCTTGGTCCAAAAATTTGTAACTTTACAAATTCAAAAATCTTAGTATATTAGTCAAAATTACTTTATTCTCAAACAAAGAAATAATTACTTAAATCATGGCAATAATTCCTTCACAAACAACTACTACCTTCCATTTATTACAATGTAATTTTCCTTCTTTGAAAAGGCCTTTTATGTGGTATCTTATCTTTTTGAATAAGCCTCAAATGCTTATTCTATGTCAAAATGTAGATATTTGTCATCCTAATCATAAGCGTAAACAAACAAGATGGAGAAAAATTCAAGAATTTACAGTTTCATTACTAATACGTGCTATAAATATATAATCATAGTTCAAACATAAAGTGACAAATGAGAACAAATTCCCATCTGTGCTACATAATCCTTAAACAACTTTGGTGGCATGCCTTTTACCAAAGGATCTACAATCATCAACTCAGCATGAATGTGTTCAACAAGCACTTCATTCCTTTTAATATGCTCTTTGACTGCTAAGTACTTAATGTCAATGTGCTTACTTTGACTTCCACTCTTATTATTGTTAGTAAAGAACATAGCAGTTGAATGGTCATTATATATCTTCAGTGGCCTAGACATAGAATTAACAAGTTAAAGCCCAGATATGAAACTGTTCAACTAAATACCCTGTTTTGTTGCCTCACCTCAAAGTAAGAAACAAACACAGCTTCCATTGTAGAAGTAGAAATCAAAGATTGTTTTGTACTTCTCCAAGATATAGCTCCTACAACAAATAAGAAGATATATATAGATGTTGATTTAAGAGAATCAACATAGCCAACAAAGTCTGAATCTAAATACTCAATAACCTCCAAGTCAGTGATCTATCTATATGTAAGTATGAAATCTTTAGCCCCTTGAAGGTACCTTCTTTGTAGCTCTCTAATGGTCCAAACTTAGGTTACTTTGATATCTTCACAACATTCTAACTGCAAATGCAATGTCTGGTCTAGTACAAACTTGAGCATATATCAAGTTTCCAACAACTGAAGCATAAGACATGTTTTTAATTTTTTCCCTTTCAAGGTCATTTTTGGGACATTGATTCAAACGGAATCTATCACCCTTAACAATAGGTGCTACACTAGGTGAAGAATCTTTTATCTGAAATCTCTCAAGAACCATGTTGATATAAGCTTCATGAAGCAAGTCCAAGATACCCTGAGACCTGTCTCTGTTAATCTTAATGCCAATAACATAAGATGCCTCACCCATGTCCTTCATATCAAAGTGTTGAGAGAGAAATTATTTCACCTCATATAGCAATCCCATACCATTAGTTGCAAGCAAAGTGTCATCCATGTACAGGACAAGAAAAATATTCTTGCTTCCACTAACCTTGTGATATATACATTCATTCGTAATGTTCTCTATAGAACTAAATGAAGAGATAACATTATGAAACTTTAAATACCATTGATGAGAGGCTTGGTTTGATCCATATATAGACTTTTTAAGCTTGCAAAGTAAATGATTACCATTAGTTGAGACAAACCCCTCAGGTTATTTTCAGCGCTGATATCATAGTTAGATTCTTGTAGGTAGATAATGTAATTAGTAGAAATTGCTTACTTCCTTACTCTAGTAGATCTCCTCAATGGTACATCATAACCTCTTGTGGAGGCTCCTAATCATCAACTTATTATGGTTGATGATTAATGGGATTTACTAAAACATTATCAGCTTGACATGGATTTTCAACAATTAGTTGTCTAATATCCATCATATTTTGATGGGTGTCATTAATTATAACTAGTATGCTACTTGATGTGGGAGTTGGATTAAAAACACAATTTTCCTCAAAAACTAAGTTTTGAGGCCTATAACTCCCACTATCTGTGTCATTCTCAAGAAATTTAGCATTTCTTGACTCTATAATTCTACTACTATGGGATGGACAATAAACCTGTATCCCTTAGACTTTTTAGCATATCCAACCTTTTCATAATTCAAATGGCATTTTAAAAACGACCTTAGTTGGAACGCGGTTTAATATATACATTGCTATTTTTAGAGCTTCACTCCATAGTGACTAAGGAAGATTAAGTTGCTAAATATACTCCTCACCATGTCCATTAAAGTTCTGTTTCTTCTTTTTGCTGCACCATTTTGATCTGGTGAGCCAGGAAAAGTGTTTTGTGCTATAATACATTGCTCTTGAAGAAACTTAGCAAATGGACCAAGTACTTGTCCAGTCCCTATGTACCTACCATAATAATTAACACCTTTATTAGATGTCACTATTTTAATGTGTTTTCTACATTGTTTCTCTACCTTTGCTTTATATATTTTAAAAGCATCCAATGTTTCACTCTTATTATGAAGCAAGTAGAGATACATAAATGATGAGTATTCATTTATAAAGGTAATGAAATTTTTTTTTTTATCATTTAGGCTCATGTTAAGACAAGAACTCCTCTTAGCACCCTTTTTTAATTTGTTGGTCTGGTTTCCTTTAATGCAGTTTACACGTGAATCAAAATTTGTAAAATCAAGAGTCTCAAGAACTCCAATGTTTACTAACCTTTTGATTCTATCAATGGAGATATATCCCAATCTTTAGAGCAGTAACATAGAGGATTTCTCATTCATAGTATTATGCTTAATACCAACATTAGCATGCACAACCATTACCTCATTAGAGACATCATTATTTAAATGAATCTTGAATAAACCATCATCCATTGTTCCATTTCCAACAACTAAATTTTTATATAAATCAAAATAAGATTCATGGAAATAAAATGAAAATCCCAATGGTACAAGTTTTGAAATAGAAATTAAATTCCTAGAAAAGCTAGGCATATAAAAGGTTCATTCCAAATCCACTACAAGACTAGTTTGTAAAATTAGTCTATATGTCCCCACAGCTTTAACAAGTGAATGCATTTGATTTCTTGAATAGATGCTCCATTCACTTTCCATCAATCTCTTTTGGTTTAGAAAACCTTGCATAATATTACAAATATAGATTGTAGAACCAGAGAAACATCAACAATATTAGATTCATAACATATAAAAGATTTGAGATTACCTTTCATTTCCAGGCAAGACTTCCTTTTAAGGCAAATTTTCCTCATGTGTCCCTTCTTTTTATAAAAGAAATACTTTATATCCTCCTTTTTGTTAGCTTGGGCTACATCTTTGCCTTTCCCTTTCCTTTTGATGGCTTGCCTTTTGTCCATTTTGTGGATAGCTATATGCACACTTTCACCCATCTCTTGAACTAATCTCTCTTCTTCTTGAGCACAAATGGTCAAGTTCATTACTTGACCATTTTTATTTATGTGTTGTATGAAATTTTGAAGGGTCTATATTGAGAAAGGAGAGAGTTCAAGATAAAGTGCACTAAAAAGGATTTAGAAATCTCAATCTATAATGACTTCAGCTGAGCAGCTATATCCCTCATCCTTATAATGTGCTCGCACACTCCTTCAGTACTAATCAATCTCATTGATGACAACTTATTCATTAAGGTGCTAGCCATTGTTTTATCATATGACTCAAATTGTTCATCAATGGTTTTCATAAGATCCTTGACATTTGCACACTTAGGTATTAACCCACAGATAATAGTACTAATCTAAGATTTAATAAACATCATACTTAAATGATTAGATCGTTTCTAATGTTCATATAGAGTAATCTCAACATTGGTGCTAGTTTTCATAATTTCAGGAGACTCTGCCTTTGGAAGAGCATAGTCAAGATCCATGCATCTTAAATGAAGAAGAATTTTCTCCCATGGGAAAATATTTTAATAAAAAAACTGATTCATTAACATTTATGATGAAACTAGTAAATTATAAATATTTCTTAATGCACGTGGGCTAATTAAGAATTAAAATCAAAATTTTTATTTCTTCCAAATTAATCATAATAATATAATAATTCCCTTGTGGGGTAAAATTACTTATCAATATGTTTAATTAGAATTTAATGTCATTTAAAACTTAATGCTATCAACACATTTTTTTAAATACTTAACATATGTATTTCATATTTAAGGATAATATGGGTATCCCTCAAATATTAAATACATAATGATCACATGAGGTCTAGAAAACTTAATTCAAATTAAGACATTTCCATATAAGCATAATATAAATTAAAACTAAATAATTTATTACGCTAACAATGTCTTAATTAAAAATAAATTTTAATTATTGACTAATTTAGAAATATTTTCTAAATTAATAGCCAACTAATTAATTTTTCACATGAACAATTTTAATCCATTTGGCCAATTGTTTGTTCATGTATTTAAAGGTTTAAGAAAATTTATAAGCATATGAAATTTATAAGTATATTCATCTTGTCATAAGGTCCCTTTCCCCTTTTTTTTAATTACTAGATATACCTATATATATATATATATATATCACCTAACACTAATTTCCACCTCCACCAATGTCTCCCTCTAAATAGAAAACCCAAGGAATCCCATATTCCTTTCTTCCCAAAACCCTAGCTTTTAAATCCTCTCCCTTTCCTTGTAGATCTAGTCGTCGACCAAAACTCCCACCGGCAAAATTTGACAAGCCAAGGCAGCAAGGAAATCCATCATGGTGGAGAAAATCACAATTGGAGAGAGAGAGAGAGAGAGAGAGAGAGAGAGAGAGAGAGAGAGAGAGAGAGAGAGAGAGAGAGAGAGAGAGAGAGAGAGAGAGAGTTGGGCATAGCGGTCCAGATTAGGTTGATTGTACCGGTTAGGTAAGCCTATAAGAAGAAACAAGGAAGGAAGAAAGAGGTGGTGCAGCTAGCCCTCGCTCCAACATCCACACCTCCAGTTTCCTATTAACCCATTTTTTATCTTAACATCAAAAAGTTTTTCTGTAACATACCTAGAAATAAAATCCCTATCCTTTTTACGGTTTAAATTGAAAATAGGAAATGTATATTTGTTTCCTGAGTTTTCTATTTGAAACACATTGAAACAATAAATGAAGATTGCTTTCCTTTGTTTTAGATGGTAAGTTTTCTCTTGATTTGCATTTTTCATATTTAAATTTTATTTATTTTTCATTAGTTTAGTTTCCATCATTTAATCATAAACTAAATTAGAACTGCCGGGCAGAGAAAATTTTTGCTTTGATACCACATGTAAACCAAATGCGAATGTTTGTAGTGGATCAGAAACATAAACGAAAGCAAAAAATGAATGACATCTAGCCATAGCAGTAAATCTGATGTAGTCACAAGAGATCTTCTAATTCAGAAGCAGTGCATGATGATGGGAATCACAGAGACTCGTACTGCTTGAATCAAGGACCCCTTATATTATAGTTTTAATAGCAATTAGTAGTTATCCTTCCATCAAGGATAACTGCCAAAAACAGTTAATAACAGCTTTTACCCAATCACTGTTTCTACCTTGGAAGGAAAGAGCCCATGTTCAAATCGAGAGCGGGCTTGCAATAGATGACTGATACATAAACTAGCACTCTCCCTTCACTGCCAGCAGCTTACCAGCCATTCTTCTCAACATCAATCCATTCACTTTTGGATAGGTCCCCTCACGTGGGCCACCTCATTATGTTAGCTAATGTGGAGGCCTATTAGATGTATCTCATGGTCCTGTTACATGGTAGATGATAAAATTTAGCGGGATAGAAAATGGAAATAGCAATGACTTACATTAGTTCATCAATATGACCAACCACTATGTGGCAAAGACTTACAATCATCTAATGATAGATAACTTCTATATACTGCTTATCCATTGCACGTTACACCAGATGAATGGCTTAGATCATTGACAAATGTGCATCCACAATATAATCATCCAAAAGTGAATGGATTGATTGCATTTGCTTCACCTAAAGCATGTTGGATTGAAGAGAATTGTTCAATTTGCTATATCAATTCATGGCAACTTCTCTAAATTGGAAGAGCTCCCCAATTGTGAGTGGTTCTCATCTTCATCTCGTGTTACAGCTTGAAAGGAGGTGAATTATTACCATCTTAACTTCCAGCTAGAAATTAAGTTATTTAATGGATGCATATATTTTCACTTGAAAAAATATAAGAGGACAGAAGCAGTCGACCCACTAGTTTGAATGATTCAATCACCTTTGGTGCACGCAGTATTATTGATGAACCATATTGCAAAAGATGAAACACATTTGCTAACCCTAAGCTACTGATTTGCCAATTCAGATGAGCACGTGGGAAACATGAAATAAAAGGTCTACATCATTGACAAACCATCTCCAAAACAAAGGCTTAGAATCATCCAATGATCAAAAAATTTTACAAGTTCATAAAATTAGAGGAATGAGGTTAAATTTTAGTAGGGGTTGAAATTGGCACACTGTTCACCCTAACATATGGAAGCTAAGCAGGCTCTACTCGTACATCTCCCGAGTCATTCCCCTTATCTATCGTTCCAGGGACCTCTCCAAATAATAAACCAAAATTTTATGAAGATGCCCTCTAGCTAATCAACAGTTGGCGCCTAATATTTGATATTCAATGACTTCATAACCTCATGTACTTTATCAAATTCTCTTTGAACATCATCCATCAGTTTCCTAATATTTTATAACAAATATTACTTATTTTTTAGTTGTTTTGGTCATGTTTCCCCTATTTCAGTTAAAATATGAGAAAGATTATGAAAAAAGCAGCTCTTCTCATCTTACACAGAGATATAGGGATATTTTACGCCCCCTGTTTTATCTTGCGAGGCCCTTAATAAATTGTATGAATGGCTATAATTCCATATGGGCTAGGTATTTGAAGATCTAAACCATTGACAATGTTTTTCTGGCCTTAGATGAGTCATGCATCGAAATTGTCATTCATTAGATGATTCTAGCCTCTGTTGTCTTAGGTTGAAAATTGAATATTAAAAGGTTTCACTATTCATTTTACAACTAGAAGTAGCTGTTGCTAGGATCATCAAATTAATGGGAATTTCAGAATATGAACCATTTAAGCTAAGGGCAATGTTGTGAATGGCTTGGGTCTTTAGAAATCTGGACACATGTGAAGCTATAGTTGTTCAAATCATTTTATTGAAGGACTCATGAGGGAAAACAAAGGCACATATATCACTAACCTATAGATAGGATGGTGCTTATAAATAAGGCCAACAAATGAACCCTTAGGATCATATATCACAAACTTTTTTAGATAAACCTAAAATATATTTCTGGTCTTCCCTAATTTTGTTATAAGATATCACAAGCTTTTTTAGACCATCCTAAATATATTCTCACTCTTCCCTAATTCTGTCACCAGTTAACCTTTATTTTATAAGTTTTTTAAATACTGACTTTCACATGGAGAAAGTGTCATATATTTTGTAACTTTTGAAAGAAAAAAAAAAATCATTGCTTGTCAAATATGAGATGGGTTCACTAACTTTATACTATCTTATATTTTTGCGAAGCCTTTTCACCATGGATATAAAATATAAAGGGGCCTCTTAGGATTAATCTAAACATCTTTATGGTCTTTTAACCAAAAGAGAGAGAGAGAGAGAGAGAGAGAGAGAGAGAGAGAGAGAGAGAGAGAGAGAGAGAGAGAGAGAGAGAGAGAGAGAGAGAACACATTGTAGTGGCATTCTTTAATGTACCAATTGCCCCTTACAAATAGGGAAAGACACTAGCTTTAATGTTCTATTCTATTTAATACTATAGATGCTCTTAAAATATCTTTCTAGAGAGAGTATATGTGTGTGCTAATGTGATAGTTTGCATGTGATCCCAAGTTTTAAAGGCGAAGACAATCGACAAAAATGTGTATCATGAAATACGTACTGAATGGGAGGACAATTAACAAGACTTAGAACCGTCACCTGTGTCTTTTGAACTTTTGGGGGTCAAGTTCATAGGATTCTATTTTTAGGGCGAAGATCAACCCTCCTAAATCTAATGGTTCTACTTGACCTAAAACAAAATAAGAAACAAGATCTAAACAACTAGACAGTCAAATAGCAAAACTAACACCATTAAACTCAAAGGTTTGTGAAAAACTACTAATGGGTAATCAAACTAATCTAACAAGCCCAATTGCCTTTTATCATATGAAGAAATTTAGATAACAAATAAAGGAAAAAGAAAAAATACTACTGCACACTACCCCACATTAACTAACTAATATTATAGCTAAATCGCATGTTAACTTTCATGGTAAAAATCCTAAATCATGTTCTTTCATGGTGTAACTAAACAAAAAAAAAAAACTAGCACACTACCCCACATTAACTAACTAATATTATAGCTAAATCAAATGTTAACTTTCATGGTAAAAATCCTAAATCATGTTCTTTCATGGTGTAACTAAACAAAAAACATAAACTATTGGAATACAAATCCATTAAATAGAATAGTAGAACAAAGCTAAGGAAAGGCAAGATCAAAATCTCCTTTTCTTTCATATTTGAAGATACTCAAATGCTGCTATTACAAGATTATGATCACATTCAAATGGAAGAGAAAGGATCCCTTCTCGTCCTAATCTCCCTTTAATCATATGGAGCAATTTATAGTTGTTTCCTCCATTAAACTACATAACATCTATCACATATATTAGCAAAGTTAAATATATACAACAATAAGAAGCTCCTACCACAATTGATGAGAAAATTTTACTCTACTACTTCAACTAGCTCATCAATTGTGGAAGGAGCTTCTTGGAAATAAGGGTTGAAAATAAGGATCTCATTAACGACAATACCTTTAAAATCACTATGTGGGATCCAAGCAATAAGTGAACTCAAAGAGAGAAATTGATGGATTGGAACCTTGAGAGCAAGCTTCATATGAAGGGGAATGGAATAATAGGAACTAGTATCTATATGGTGTTATTAAGTGAAATTTGCTAAATAGGAGCCCAATCCTCTGCAATTCAAGTTATTACTTACTAGGATAGTTTCTTATTAGTCGTTTTGGTTTCATATTGAACAATAGATTTAGGAAATTAAATTTATTTGTTCCTAAGACTTTTCATTAGAAATTCTATATAAGGCTGTACACGTAATAAAGAGAAATTGATGAGAAAAGATTTATTTGGATCCATTGTGAGCTAGGAGATCCACGTTCCTCTGGTATTGAACCTGAAATAGGAGGTTTGATCCCTTGAAATGATCAATTTACTTATCTTTCTTCTTTATTTTTCCTTTTAGATTTGGATACACAACAAGTCAGATATCTTTCATTAATATTTAGAGCATTGAAATGATTAGAGAAACTATAGATAAAAACCACAAGGAATTTTGAAGAAACAATCTACTCATTGAATCCAAAAAAAAAAATGGAAATTATGTATAAGGGGAGTAAAACTACCCTATGAAAGAGATTTTAATTAAAGTTAAGAACAGAAAAGAACTTTAGGAGTAGAACTACCTTACAAAAAAATATCAAGACAGTTTAGGGCAGTCCAAGAACTTCAAAAGTTGAATCAAAAGAAAATCAATAATCTAATAGAAAAAGGATTAAGTAAGGCCTGGCAATGACACTCACCATTGAATCAAATAATTAGGTTTCAAATCTACAAACCTTGTTATCAAGGACATCAAGGTCTTATTATCTTCAATAAATTTGAACTTGAAGACTATATTTGGCAAGTGAAAATCCTTAAAGAAAAAAAGAAAAGTTGAGACAACTTTTACAATTCCAATGGGACAATAAGAATGGTGCATGAACCTCTTAAATTTTTTAGGATTATGGATCAGATTAGGAGGCCATTTGTAACACCCCGGATTTTTAAGACAATTTTTTTTTTTATAATAATGGCATTTTATATAAGAGCATTTGGGATCCCATGAGAAAAGATTTATTTAACATTTTACTAAACCTATCTTAAAAACTCCGGGTGTTAATTTTCCTTTCACAAAATGGCGTACATGTAATTTAAACATAATTAAATAATCCGCGTATAAATCAACGTCAAATAAATAGGCGCCTTTATTTTAAATCAAATAAACGTTCAAAAGACAATAATAATATGGCCCAGGGTCTATCCATCATAACATCCCATATAAATGTCCAACATATGTCCAAAGATCTAAATCACATCCCAATATAAAATATGCAGTCCATAATAAAAATCCAAATGATAATCCTGTTTAATGACTCACATCACTGTCTAATACTATAGAAAAATGGTCTTCAGCAGCTCTCACGGCTTCTCAACAGCCTTGCCTTTCCTGTTATCCCGCTCGAGATCTAAGGCATTGCAAAACAAAGCAATGCCTCAGCAAGCTATCGCTTGTGTAGGTACATAGACAATTAATGTAATAAATGCAAGAAATAATGAACAATACTGATGAAAAATATAACATTTATGAAGATAGTGATATCATAATGCCATGTTCAATAAATGCCAATTTATTCCATATGCTAAAACATGAAATTCACGGAGTTAAAACATGACATGAATCAATAAAATGGAGCATACATCCAGAATAAGGGCACCCTAAGGTAATGGGTCCCACCACATCGCACTAACATCCCTGATCAGGAGTACACGTAGTCAACCTCTGAGTGTCGTCACAACCAGGCATATCATCCATAACCATGCTCATCATACATGCACACATAATAAGAATATGGGCCATCATCTTTGCGGTGGCAACCCTCCATGGGTATCAACCACCGTCGCTCCCCGTCGACACCATAACGGGAGACTTAGCGTATGTCCCCATGGAAAGGCTCAGACCGGTAGTGTGGACTATCCATGTTACCAAACCCCTACCGAATGCCATCTATGGGCAGGTGTCTATCATATCACAAACTCATCACATCATAATCTCGGAAGGTGGGTGGCCGGCCCTATCCCTCCTAGCATGACGCCCACCGGCGAGAGCACCCGTCATCAAATATAAAACACGGAAATCATATGTATATGCTAAAACTCAAGAGCACTTATAGCTTGCAATCCCCAAGACATGCCCCTCATCCTGGGGTTAGCCTATCAAAGGACCAAATTTAATAAGCCTCTATTCTCATTTCCATGTAAATCCATGCATTTTCTATATATATAATAAGAAATAAGTCTCTAAGTAAGCATAACAAATTAACATCATACTTGTAAAAGCATTTGAAATAAGTTTATTCAGTAAAAGATTTCAATTTGGAATAACCATCCTGTACGCAATGTAGCATGAAATCCACGGTAAATAATAATTGCATTTTAAAACACAATCACACATGATGCTATGTTTAAACATGGTTTAAAAATCAAGGCAAAACATTAGTTGTCATCACCTACCTCAGTGTGAGATCACTAGCTTGCTAATAACTCCCTTTAATTGGTATATTCAAGTGCACCTGTACATGTCACATCACTATTTTAAAATTTTTCTAAATAAAAAGTGGTCATTTCTAAGTTTTCAAGTTAAAACTAGGTCCGCGTCGCCAATACGGTCACAACGCATCTTTCGGATCGTGATTTGGACCTCTCTAGCTCCCAAAAATCAAGTTTTAGTGAAAACTACGCTAAAATGGGGCCTGCCGGACCACCATAAGGTGGTTTAAACCGGCGGCACCCTTTTCCGCCGGTTTACACCGACGTACACGGGCGCACGAAGACGCACGCCGACGCAGATGTCGTACGGGACGCGCGTCGTGCGTCTTCGGCACCATGACGCACGCGCGCGTGCGTCACGGTCGCCAGGACGCACCGCGTCCCGGTCCCACCGCGACAGCCAACAAGCGCACGCTCCGCACGCGTGCGGCGACGACGTCATGTGACGTCATCCTGGCTGCGTCTCTGTGTGCGTCTTGGCGTCAGCGCCAGGCGCCGACGCCGTTGACGACGCCGGAGAAGACGACCGGATTCCGGTCGCCTCCGGCAGAGCTACAGAGCTCCGTTTTGCGTGATTTTTGCGCCATTTTCTTCAGAATTCTCTCTAGAATCCATTTATGCCCTCCTTTTGCACTAATTTTTCCAAAACCATGGTTTTTAAACGATTTTTCCCAAGTTCCTAAAAACATCCCTAGGTACTGGTTTTTGGATTTTATGGAGAAATCCACCGTTGGATCACTCCCAAATTTAAAGGGTTTGCTCTTGGGTTTCTTGTACACTAGTTGGACGGTACGATTTCCAAACGGACGATGTTTGGTCTATGAAATCACGCTCCAACAATAGCGTGCACAAAGCCCCCAAAAAATCCGATTTTTTTCCTAATTTTTAAATGGTTTTCTAATTAATTTTCTAATTAATAAATACAGAAAAACATGGATTTGAGGCTTACCTTGTGCCTGGTCGGGTTTGCTCGTGTTGCCGGGGCTCCACTCGCCGGAAACTTCAGATTTTTGCAGGTCTAGGGTTTTGCGTAGCATTCATGGAAAACGCTCAAAGTGGAGCGTTTTGGCTCCTAGAGGAGCATAGATATAGGGTTTTAGAGTCTTGGGGAAGAGAAACTCTTCCCCACACGCCTCTTTCCACGTCTCTCCGGTGATTTTTCCGGCACTGGTAGAGACATGTGGAAGACGGGGGTGCCAGTATCAATTTGGACCCCTGTCTAATACGTCTCTACCAAATGACCAAATTGCCCTTCCAACTTTGACGGCTCATAACTCCCTCGTTTGAGCTCCGTTTTTTGCGTTCTTGGTGGCGTTGGATTCGTATCGACGAGCACTTTCTAATTATTATGTTTTCAGGAAAGAATTTCATCCATAAATTTTTATTTTAATTTATTTAATAATTTCCTATTTTTATCTTAAAAATTAAGGATATTACACCATTTTTAGATTTTGCAATCACATTAGATTAAAAATGTCTCATCTAAGGCAAAGATTTAGAAGTTTTTATAAAGGCAATCGAAAGGTAAGGAATAACATTGCCAGCCAAGAACAAGCTAAAAAATAATTTAGATAAAATAATTGATGTCATAATTGTAAAGATTTTTAGGATGTATGAAGTATCTATTGAGTTATTACAAAGGCCTCCATAAGATCGAAGAAAGTAAAAAAATTGAATGGAATGAAAAACATAATTAAAATAATTAAAGAAAAGGTGGAAAGATCTATTATATTTGCTCTACTATAATATTCAAGAAGAAGATTATTCAGTCTGAGCATCCAATATAGGCATGGCACCAGTTCTTAAAACTAGTAAATGATGGAAAAGAAGTGGGTCAATGTGCATCAGGCCTAGAATGAAGCACTAAAAAACACTCCAATGCTAAAATGGAACTTCATGAAGTTCAAACAGTACTTAAAAGTTTCGAGGCACAATCTTGATTTAGAATTAATATTAAGAATTGATTGAAAATCACTAAAAGGAGTTCTAAAGAAGGAAGTAAGCGATTTGGCCTGTAAACAAATCTCTGCAATGGTAGGATATGTCCACTCTCTTTCTTGCATTTTTTATAAGGGAACTTCTAAAGTCTAGAAAGATAAATGCAAAGATTGTGGAGGATGACTTTTATAAATATAAAGACCTAGTGAAACATAAATAGCTCATAGCATCCATGGCATCCTTGGGGAAGAAAATGACTAGAGTAAGAAGGTACTCCAGACTATAGAAGTTTCTAATGCATTGAACCACTTCTTCTTTGCCATCCAATTGACCTACTTTAAAATTTCTCCCCAACCTAAGATGCATCTATCTTTATCATATTATTCTTGCCATTAGTCAATAGAGCAAGTGTATCTAATCTTTTTTCCTTTCTTTTATTACTTAATTATCTCAGCATTTTTTTTAGTCAATTCCATTTTGTTATCTTGGCATTTTATTAGTCAACTCCATTTTGCTATTTTTTTTCTTCAATTTATCAAATTGATGTTTTGAAGAGGAGCCTGGTCACAATGGTAGAGCTGTCGTCATGTGACCTTGAGGTCACAAGTTCAAGGGTGGAAACAGCCTATTGCAAAATACAAGGTAAGGTTGCATATATAAACCTTTGTGGTTCACCCCTTCCTCGGACCCCACATAAGCGGGAGGCCCTTTTTAATTAGATTGACGTTTTCAATCTCCTACAATGTGTGGATGTAATATAGTTTAGCAGCCCAGATACCTTTGCAATTGTACTGATTAGTTATTCTATCTAGAAATTTGTTATCAAATTTAGTGTAATGATCTTGTAATTGAATTTTTTCCTTTATTCTTTGCATAATGAGCTAGACTTATGTTTGGCTAGGTTTCATTTTCTTGGTTGATAGTTGGGGCTACCTCATTCCAATTCTACACTTCTCTATTGCTTGTTAAAGATTTCCAAATATTTCAATGAGATTCCAAGTGGTTGCTAAAGATGCACATGATTGCAACATTTATACCATCCAATCATCTCCATAAAAAATTTCTTACACTTGTCTTTTTATGATGTTTTAATTTCCGAATTTTGGAGTCATGTTCAAATTTATTATTAACAAAGTTTGTGGATTTACAACTGAATATCTGATTGTGGA
This sequence comes from Warburgia ugandensis, assembly GCA_035236585.1. Taxonomy (NCBI): domain Eukaryota; kingdom Viridiplantae; phylum Streptophyta; class Magnoliopsida; order Canellales; family Canellaceae; genus Warburgia; species Warburgia ugandensis. The sequence continues at coordinate 58,144,577 of CP141132.1, read as the reverse complement.
GCATCATTGAGGGGCTTGAAGTTGATACCTAGTCATCACATAATCCTCCTTATTGGTACTAAAAGATTTGTCATATCCTCGTGCTTTGATCAGTTTTTTTTTTTTTTTTTATTTCATTATATGCTCATGCTAAACTATTATAGAGAAATTGAACAAAGAAAGTGGATATATATATATAAATGGTAAGTGTTTATAACATATATTGGAACAATAGGCAATACACAAGTGTAGCTTACAATACATAAGTGGGAAAAAATGTTGCCAACTAGAACCATTCATAATAAATCAATTCTTGGCCAAACGAATCATAAGATAGCATAAGGGATGCTGCCACTCCAAATTTGCACCAAAATGAATAAAAGCAAAGGTTGCACTAAATCATGATAGAAAGGACTTTACATCTAATAGATTGGTTAGCTTGAAACATTTGCTTCCATGGACCTATCAAAACCAAATAGTTATTTATCTATTGTGAACCCAAAAAAAAAAAAACTTTAGTCATCAGTTATCTCATTAAGTTATTAAAATTTGGGTCCTAAGCTTACAAAAAAATGATGCTAGTGGATTCCATAATTTTCTTAAGCACTTGATATTTGATGACTGCCATCATCCATTGGATTTATGAAGTTTTGGAAGTACTCCGCAAATATATGGTTTAGATCTAGTTGGTACTTGCTCACCATTTTCATTTGTTTTATCTCCTCCCCTTCATTTGTTTGGATTTCCTCCCATTCTTTCTAAGCATAGGGGTTTGTTTCTTGATCTAAGTGCAAGAAATTTGTATTTTCTACCTTAGGGTTTTAGTGATTGTTAGGGGTAGTTTCCTCATTAAACCCTTTACTTAAAGTACCAATATTTTGTTTAGACTCCTTAGACTACCAATATTATGTTCATACTTTTTGTTTATATTGAAATTATGCTCAAAATTATTTGGATTTATACCTATTTCATCACCTATAATTCTACCTGTTTCATTTGGAATTTCCTTTTAGTAAGTAAGATCTCATGATGTAGTTTCCTTATTATGATTCCAATGTACTAATACCTGCTTAAAGGTGAAACAAAGCTTAAAAAATGACACAAGTGTACAAGTTTCAAGACAGCTCACAAATGTAAAATAGATAGTAATTATTGATATATAAAGTTGATAAAATTGTACCTTTAAGAACCATCTTTTTCTTACAGATTATAAATTCTTAACAACCTAGGGTTTGGATACCATTTAAGAATACTATGTGATATATAAAGAATAAAAGAAAAAGTTTCTCATATCCAAACTAGTATCATCCTACAAACTCATTTATAAGCCAATATAAAAGTAACTAACAATTTTCTTGATGATTATCTGAGAAGGGATTATAATGGCTTCAAAAGGTAAAATGGTTTCATTAGATTAGCAAGCCAAATGGACCACTATAGAATAGCTTATCCAAGATACTTCGTCAATGAAGGTCGACACTCCCCAATTTCATCATAACCAAGGAACTACAACAATCTATTTTACACTATATATACCCCCATATCCTGATATGGAAATAAAGGATGCCTTATTCTCAGCCATTACCATCTCCACCTAAAGAATCTTATAAAGAAACTCTAGGAAAACTCAATAATTTTTGTCTCAAGAACAATATTCAACAATCAGCTATATCCTTTGGTTCCTATTATCCAAGAGTACCTATGAGATTTATAAATATTTAAATGGCACATAAAAAGCACATGCAATTGACAAAAAGACCACTTTTCAAAGACATGGGATCATTGTTAGACAAATACATTCTCATACAACTAATCTTGTATTTAGAAAAACTTAAAAGAATTTGCCTTTATGAAAAATCACTTGTATCCTTCCACCCCCTCTTTGCCAATGATATTCAAAGGAGTAAAAATAAACACTCAAGGATTTCACAATGTCCACCTTTGAACGTTGTTCAAATCATCCTTTTTAGATCTCACTGATGAAAATGATTTACCATAAATTCTTTTCTAGTTTAATCGTGATCCTTTCTATGTTGATCTTCATCATTGATTGGCATTTCAAAGTAATCTAAAGAACTATGGCAGACATCCATCCAATATGTAGAATAGTTATGCAGAGTTCTTGAATTAATCATACTCAAAAAAATTTGAACACTCCTTTGTATTAACCATTGTCAAAAGTTTCTTCAACACTCTTTTGTATCTACGTATGGCTTTTCTCACTCTCCTCCCTAGTTCTTTTGGGATGCATCAGTGGCTCTGATACAATGCCACCCATGAACCTTAAGTTTTCACATGGTAAATTTACTCAAGATCCTTGCATAACCTTCTAACAATCAGGTTTCTAGATCATTGGACTCTGTTGCCTTATGTCACCTTTCTTGTAATAGCTATGGCATGAGTATCAAGGAGTCTCTTTTGGTCACTGGAAGTTTGCTTTAATGGAAGTTAAGTCTGTTAGATCCAAATGTTGATTGTTGCTCATTTATGAAAACTAAGAATCTATGGGCTAAGTCCTAAACTTAGGAAATCATTGGATTTTTAACCACTAATGAAGGAAGAGAGAGAGAGAGAGAGAGAGAGAGAGAGAGAGAGAGAGAGAGAGAGAGAGAGAGAGAGAGAGAGAGAGAGAGAGAGAGAGAGAGAAGAAGAAGAAGAAGAAGAAGAAGAAGAAGAAGAAGAAGAAGAAGAAGAAGAAGAAGAAGAAGAAGAAGAAGAAGAAGAAGAAGAAGAAGAAGAAGAAGAAGAAGAAGAAGATGATGAAGATGATGATGATGATGATGATGATGATGATGATGATGAAGAAATAGAGAATAGATAGAAATTCAATTTCTACAAGTACTACAAAGAAGAAGAACTTCAAATGTCTCACTATTATTCACATGAGATTTCTATCTCAAACTCTTTGATCTCGTATCTTACACCAATTTGTATTATTATCAACCATTAAATCTAAGAATAGAATGTGATCTATGAAGATCGAATGCTTGGATCAATGTGAAAACTTGAGGAGAGAATAATCTCATGATAACTAACATACTATAGTTACATTAGATCAAAATTTTGAAGAATGATCTAATTTATATTTAGAATTCTAATGTAGTTCCTGGATCAAATGCGTGTCATTTTAAGATAATTTGTTTTCAATTGTTAGATGCATAATAGGGAAAGTTTAAGGTTAGTTCATGTGTCAACTTTGATACTATCTTATTACTATGCAAATGATGATGAGAGTAGATAATTTCATTTCATGTGATTTATACAAGTAAATAATGATTGATCAGTTATTAACATTTTACAAAGTTGATGGTTAGATTTGTATTTCTACTTGCCTAATGAGTGATCCAAATGGTAGAATTTATGCTTATTTTAGTATGGTTAATTACATGTAATTTTTGTTGATTGATCATTTAAATCTATGAGTAATTCATGACTAAAATTATATGATAATATCACGTGATTAAGAGTTATTTCTTCAATGCTTGTGATCAATTAGATATAGACTCAAAGGATAAGATTTAAACAATCCATTCGTTGTACTAGAAATAAAATTAAGAGTATAAAAGAACTTCATAAAATAATAATAATAATAATAATAATAATAATAATAATAATAAACATCTAGACACAAAATCAAATACATGCACAAAATGTAGAGTATGACTTTAGATGCATAAAAATCAAGATTGTGAAGTTAAGGTGCACAAGATCTAACCATGTGTGCTATATCTACATTATAACATTAGATGTGTAAGATTTAGATTGTAATGATAAGATGCCAAGATTTATTTGCATGCGCAAGATCTATTTAAGTGCACAAGATAGAGATGTACCAAGATCATAATTATACAATAAGTTATAAAAGATCTAATTACATGTATACATTTGGTATCATAATAATAGAGATGCAAGATTTGATCAATGCACAAGATTTAGTATAAGCATTTCATGTGTGCATTAGAAAGATTGGAGAAATCTAATCAATCATTAATAGTATGTATGATTTAATCCAAAATTATATGTGCTGGATTTAATCAATCAACCATATGGGCGGTTTAGATTGAATGTAAATGTACATTTTGAAAGATTTGAAAATTCTTTATTATAATATTAGTAGTTTAAATTATAAAATGAGTAGATAAATCATTAAGTTATTAGAAATTAATTTTTTGGATTTAATAATAAATTAGTTGATTTAGGAATTAAAATGGAAATTTTTATTAATGGTTTTTATCAATATTTTAATGTATGCTTTAATAAAAAATTATTTGTACAAATTTAATTTATAAATTATAAAAAATTTATGAAATTTTTCAAAGAGAGTATTTAATCAAGTTATTTTACTTTAAGAATTATAATAACTAGAAAAGTAATTAAAAAGGTTTGGTTGAAGTATTATTCCAAAAAAGTTTGAAAATGGGAATCTAATGTCATTTATTGCTTCAATGAAAATTTTTAGAAGATTTGAAAGAGTTTGAATTCAAAATTCAAATTTCTATGTGACATCTTACTAAGATGAAAATATATTATGTTACTAATTTCCATTCTTGGACCCTACTATGACATTATTAGGGATATGTTGGGCTCCATGCGAGATGACAATGGAGAATTTATTGTTTGGACCTATCTTATCAACAATGGTCAGAGTGGATGACTCATCTAAGACATACTTTAATGAAGGATTTCAATTGATACCTAGTGACATATTTGAAACAACATTTGATCAAAATTGGATATTTAAAACTCTTGAAGAAAGTTCAAGGAGTATATGTTTGTCTTCCACAGATGGTACTCTAAACCTCACCTAATCAATGAGTTAGTAAACTTGTACTAAACATATGTCACTAGGTATCACTTTTATTGATCATGTTTGAATGCACTAGCCAATGTGTTGGAATTTGAAATGTATATGTGATTTTACTCTGCTTTGGAAAATATGCATTATATTCATTGAAATAGAAAATGTTCTGTTATACTTTTACAAAGATTTTACTTATGTTAAGTAACTTATTGTGTAAATAGTAAACTATATATGTTTGCGGAATTGTGTGTGTGTGTGTGTGTGTGTGTGTGTGTGTGTGTGTGTGTGTGTGTGTGTGTGTGTAATAGAGTAGTATTCTTACTACTATTCAATGAAAGCAAAAAGAAAATCAGGAAAGAGAACAAGAAAAGGAAAATCCAAAAGGAAAAGAGAAGTTATGATCGAGAAAGAAGTTTAATTTGTTGTTTCTCGTTTGTTTATTTGAAGAATATTGGACATGTAATATAAAGAAACACTAGTGTGTTATTTTAAGTTTAAATATTTTGAATTATTTGTAGAACCATAATTGTTCTATTAATAACATCTATTATCTTATGTCATATTAGATTGTAAATTAAAAATCTTACGCTGATATCCTAAGAATCTATCATATCTCTTGTAATAACCCCAATTTTTGTAAATTGATTGAGAAAATTAATAAAGTTTAAGTTTTCTAAAATTCTAGGTTAGAATATTAAGGTTATTAAAAATGCACTTCTCATAGAAGTACAATCAAATTATAAGACATGTATAATTGAAAACATACTCAACGAACACTTCAAAATGACTGTAAGCATGATGAATTCTGAATTCGGATGAAAAATCCTTATTTTTCTCTATTTTTAAGAATAAAAGGGTAAAATAGCAATTTTACCCATAACCAAGAACTAAGACCTCAATATTTAGAATGTACTCAAAAATACAATCCCAACACCACTAAGAACGCTCAATTCCAAGTTTGGGGGAATAAAATGAATTTTTCTCCATAAAAGGGCAAAATGGTCCTTTCACACTCAGTGGGGCCCACAAGGGGTCTCCAAAGGAATCCAATGGCCAAAAAACATGCAATCATCAGTCAAACCACTACCACTTGATAGTGAAGAAGGATGTGGTAGTGGGAATCCAAGGACCATTTAATAATAAAAAGAATTAAAACATAATTATTACATGTAATTATGAAAAATGCAAAACACCTATAAATACCTCTCTAAAAATTTTCATTAAAATTCCTACAAAATCATCTTTCTTACTTTGAAAAACCATATCTAGATTCCTCCCCAAAATTCCAAAACTCCCAAAAATCTCCCTTCTTGCACTTTGTCTCTCCTCTTTAATTAGAACAAGAGACCTAAATTCAATTAGACACTTTGTTCCAAGTTGAATCTCACAAATCCCACCATCCATACCATCCTAAACTCCCTTATCTACAAAACCCCCAGGTCAATTTCAAGACCCAATGGTACAATTAACAAAAAATCACAAAACAAGGGTCTATCGGGCTATATCACCATCAATAGGTATTTATTTCAAATTAGGCTTCAAATCTAAGTTGTTTCTCCAATCAGGTAGGTGGAAACACTTCTTATAATTATTTAAAGTTGTTTTACATATTTTTTATTTGTCTATAATTAGTTTTAGGTTAAAATTTATAAAAATGAAGTAAGGACTAGAACCCTTCAATTCTGGGTGATGAAGGGCTCAGATGAAAAATATGAGCTATCCAATTAATCCAAAAGGTCCAAAAGCCCTAGGGTAGAAGTTTCAAGAAATTTTATAGCATTTTTAGACCTTAATTGTAAAGGGATTGATTGGACGGTCCAAACGGATTGTCCAATCTCCCCAAATCAAGTCAGAACCCGGCATGTGTGGCGAAACATGACACGGAAACGCACCCTGTGGGAGTGCTTCAGTGCAAGTGCAAGTGCGGCGACGTCCCGACGGGACAACTACGAGATAGCATCGGTCACCGGGGGAGCACGTTACGCCTGCAACCCGGTGACAGGCATGTGGCGATCGCTGCCCCCAACCCACTCCCCCCAATCAAATCTGGGCTGTCTGTTTTGTTAGGCCCATATCAAATATGGACCCTCAGAATGACTTTGAACTTCACAATTCAATTGTGGAGTCATCTGAACTCTAAATTGAGATTGAAAAGAAGCTATAGAAATCTTATAACTTCCATTTTCTTTTCAAATCATAACATTTAGAAAATTCTTCATGAAACGTTTTGTATTTAAGAATTAAGCTTCTAATTTTCTTGATCTTCAAGATCTGAGATGATCAGATCTTGGGGATCTTATTTATTGATTATATAATGTTGAAATAAGGTGATAACCATGACTTATTTAGACATATCTAAGATAAATTGAGGGATCTACCCTTTATGGGAGAAAAATCATAAAAATACAAAGGGACCCACTTGATCAATAAGATCAAGTATGATTAGATCCTTAGGATGGATTGAATGAAGGATATTATGATGGAATCCATTGAGATCATGGATTGAATATGACTAAAACAAAGGGATATGATCTTTGGACCTTAATGGAGTAAAAGCCCTAAAATTAATTAAAACCCTTGATTAAAAGGAAAAGATCTAAGATATAATGGTTGGATTATAAGTAAAGGTTTTTAATAATCTTAATATAATTAGTTTCATTGTCTTTTATTTGATAATATCATTTTAAATGTGAATTATGTTATAAAGCATGATAGTGTAATTCTTAGATTTTAGCATGATATGTTCTATATGTGATTATATTGTTATATTAGGTTGATATATTTAATTATCTTAGGGCCATGTTAATTTACATTTGAAGTTTACACATGATTCGATTAGATTAGTAGTAAAATTTTATGTATTTTATAACTTAGGCACATGCTAGTTTAAGTATTATTTCATTTCATTAAGTTAAGTTGCATAGGAAGCATGTTAGTGCAAAATGTTGTTAAAATTATATTAGATTTCTACTTTAAAGTTTATGATTTAAATTTTATTAGTAGATATGATTGTTTAATGAGTGGTTATGTCTTAATATTCATAAATCACCAAAAATAAAATCTAATGAGAAAGTAGAGTTTCATGACACAAATAAGAGTGATTTATTTGACTTGGACATAATTGGTAAGGGCTATAGCTAGTAGGACAATATAAGGATTATCAAATCCTTGGGCCAAATTAAGAGAATAATAAACCCCATGAATGACATTTTAAATGTTCATGGACTTAATTAAAATCAATTAGAAAGAGTACTTAGGCATAACATGCTCATAGGAACCTTATGAAAGGTTGAGCTAAGGTCACTCTAGTGAATGTTGAACATAGTGGTTAAGAGGGTTTTCTAATAGAGGCTCACTCTTCCCTACCTTCCATTGATGTTTGTGAGGTCTTAACATCTCCTTACATAAGGATTGAAGTAACCACTTTGTGTTCACCCATTCAACTAGTAAGCCTTAACCAATTGGAAATAAGAGGAGCCGTCTAGACTTAGGATGAAATAAGTTATCTTCAACTAGTAAAACATTAACTGGTTGAATAATAATAATAAGAGCATAAAAGGTTAGTAAATTATCTAACCCTAATAAAAATTGTAAATAAGATAAGGAAGATCAAACAAGGTCCATTGGATCTTGAATGATCAAGAATAATAAGAATAATAACATTGTATTGTACTTAGTATGCATGTATATTAATATGTATGCTATAGATCAAATCCAGATCATTAGATTAGATAATCTGAACCCTTGATCAAATATGATTCAAGGAAAAGAACCAGGATCCTCTTCCTTAGGGATGATCAAATAACTAAACTTAGATCAAAGAAGAACTAGATAATAGAAGATCTAGGCCCTTGATCTTTATCAACAAGAATAGATTGTTGATCAAAGGATCTATGAAAGATCAAGATCAAAGAGATGAATACACAAAGACTTAGAATAAAAAATACTTATATTTGAAAGATTAGAAGATCATTCTAACCATTAGATCTATTGATCAATAGGATTATTCAGATTGTATATATATTGACGGTATGTAGGGATGTACAGATTACATACATCAGTCAAGATCATGGAAGATCTAGAGAGATGGATCACTACTTGAAGGTAGGAGGATTTGATGAATGCATTTACATAGGATGTATATGTTGAACCCATGACCTTATGTTGATAAGTGTAATGTTAATACTTGTATTAAATCCCCTGAAACCCTTATGATGCAACCAAACACATATAAAATGGTTAAGTTAGAATTGAGCACTAAACTCTAAGTGAATATGGAATTAGAAGATATTCTAGCCCTAAGTAAACAGACAGATTGTCTGATACGTATGATACCTATTTTACATACAAGCATGGAGGCTTGTGGTTTTGTTTTAAATAGACATAAGCCTAAGGGTTGTTATGCTAGGGGAGTTATGAGGGTTTGGCCACCCGCTTCCCGAAATTTGATAATTTGATGATACCTTGCCCTATGAGAGGCTAAAAGTCAGGTGGGGCAATTATGGGTAGTGACACAATATTTTCCACCATGGTATTAGTGGTGAATAGGGCAGTTATCCGAGCGCATTAGTACGGATCAAACTACAACATGGTAGTCCTTTGATTATTTTGTACTATGATGCATATGAGATAGGCATAGTGAAATGCCTTATGTTTTGGCATGATGAAATGCCAGGTAATTGTCTATTACCAGTATTTCCCAAGAAGGGAAATTCCCAATGTAGGAATAGCTGAAATATTGATTTCTCATAGTGGAGAGAATTGATTAGCTTAGTTGGGAATGATATTTGACTACTTTCATAAATTTGACAGATTTATCCATGTATAGTATGTATGTATGTATGTATGTATGTATGTATGTATGTATGTATGTATGTATGTATGTATGTATGTATGTATGTATGTATGTATGTATGTATGTATGTATGTATGTATAAGGACATGCATATATTACAAAGTTAAGAGTTAGATACATGGGATTATGAAGTATTAGAATTATACTGTCAATTATTATGCTTCTTGAATCCCCTACCAAGCATAGCTTGCTGAGATATTATAAATGTTTCAATGTTTACAATATCTCAAATATAGAGAAGGAGAGCTAGGAGCTCAAGACCATAGAAGACTTGAAGAGAATAATCATCAGGGTATACCCCTTGAAGACATGTATTTTGTTTTGTTTGAGACTATTGTATTGTAATGAGAGTTTCATTGTATGGTGAGCTTTGAGTTTTGAATTATGTAATTATGTAATTTGGACAAGTATTGTAATGGATTTGGCTGTATTATGATCCACTAGATGGATTCTGGAATTTAATAAAAATATATTCCTTTAATGGAATTTTATCTTGTACAAAAATTCTACTTATGTTATGTATAAAGTGATGACTTGGGTTTTTCAAAACAAGTTATAAAGAAAAGAATTTTCGCTGCTTTATTTTGCCAAAAAATTTTACTACAAGGGCCCTGTCTTTGAAAATGTGTTACAAAAACCCAGGTCATCACATCTCTAACCCATTATAAATGTTCCATACATATAAGGATATGACAATGGACAAATTGGATAATGACTATATGACTATGGGAGATATTGTTAGTGTTGGAATTTCTTAGGAATGGGAAAGGTTTGTATTAGATGGAGGCTGACCTTGATTGACTCGTAAGGGTAGGGTTAGGGCCAAGATTTTTTTGTGTTAGGGTTGGGCTACAGTAAAAAAAATTATGGTCTCGATTCCTATTAATGTCGAGCTAGGTAACAAATTGTGACTGGAACATGAGATGTAACACTAGAAAATGTTGATGACCCAATTCAATGTTACAAACTTGGGGTATCATATGTTATTTTATGAACACTAACCAAGGATGAAGCACCCATGGTCACAACACTTTTGTCCTCTCATCTCTCTCTTTTGCTAAAGATATCGCTTTTTCACCTTTTTCTTGATTTTCCCTTGCTTCAGTATCTTTCTTAGTGCTACACAAATCCCTTTCATTGAGACAATTGATTTAATATTAGTGAGGGAAGCAAGCCCTTAGATTTTCTAGTATTGACAATTTAAAACTTGTCTTATTCTTTTGTATGGATATTGGGTGTCTTTCCTGCATTGACTTTGCCTCTTTGATCCTCACCTTTGGTAACAATAGCCTCAAGTAGTTTACATGAGGTGTTAACAAGGAATAATATAGTCACATGGTAATTGTTGTCAATCAAAAATTTTTAAGGGTTAAAAGATTTAGGTATTAAGTATCAGGGTCAATTAGGGGACCTAACCCAAACAAAGTTAGAGTCAGAAAAATATGACCAAGACATTGTTAAGGTCAGGACTAAGGTTAGGACAAAAAAATTAGGGTCAGGCAAAATTTTGGTTAAACTGACCCATTGCCATCCCTAGAATGTAATAACACTAATTTTCTATTTCATTTTAGGCATTTTCATTAAATTTTAAATTGAAATGAAATAAGAAATTGAATTGTGGTGAATTTGACTTTTGTCAAAATGAATTCTTTGAAAACTATAAATTTGACCTTGAAAACTCAAAATTTAGAATATGCTTGACGAGAGCTTTCCAATGACACTAAGAACGTGCAATGATGACAGATGGTTAGAAGTTGACATAGAGGTAAGAACCTTTTATGTTCTTCTTATTTAGTCTTATTGGTTCTAAAATTGGGGACTTTTATGTCGGATTTTGATTGGAACAATAACACACAACAACTGTAACAAGTCCAACGACAAAAATTTCTTCAAGATGTCTACTCTAGCAGGCTATCATTGGAATCATCAAAGAGGTAAAAGTTTCTATTATCTTACATTCCCCTTTGATTGATCATTAATTTGTATAGAATGAACATATATAGGCTTTTTTGACAACTATTTCTTGATTTTTCTTTGATTAATTTTTTAAAAGAGCTAGATTTGAGCTTCGATCATCTTACATGGATAGTAAACTAATGATTAAAGAGTGGAAATGGTGGATCATTGATTCTGATTCACTTTGTTTGACCCTAATGGATGATCATAAACCAAATGATTGGATTCAACAACTAATTGATAATCTCCCTTGTAAATTAACAAATAAGAAGCCAGAATAAGGGTTCTGGAACCTGAGATCTTGTGGCTCTGGTCACCAATATGTGACAGAGGGCCGATTGGAAAAAAATTTTGAGTTTATATAATATTGTGAGAGCTAAAACCATTGATCACTTGTCAGAGCTGCTGATCCCTGAAAAGCTGCAGCATGTAACTGTGCAGATTAGTATAACTAGAAGTTTATGCAATGATCTAAACTACTGATAAGCAATCAAAAGTGTGGATCTAAGATTTCCAACAACCATTATCATTAATCTATTGCTGGAAATCAAATCAACAATCTCAGCAATCAAGATTGTGTGAAAATCAAATCAACAATCTCAATAGTCAAGATTGCATGGTTCTCTTTATTGTTCGCTAGTAAATTATAGTAAATTTGATGGTCCCACATTTATCGAATAATTAGGACCCTCATATCATAATTAAAATTATGATCTATGTAATGTTCCCAATTAGTCCAATTAAATATGAATTATGATGCACAATTTGAATGTGAGATGCTCAAATTTGAATGTGAATGTAAATCTAAATTTTTTTTATTAAAAACATATTTTATGAACTGCTTAGATTGAACCATTGTTTGGATTGGATTGGTGGTCATTTGATTATCTTAAGTTGAGGAAAACTAGTGGAATTAATAAATTCGCTAAAAGAGGTATGTAGTTATAACATCACTAAGTTTTTTTAAATATTCGGGTTGACAACACATTACTAGTCTTATTTAGATGCAACTTTTAATTGATCTTGAGGTTTTGCAATGTTCAGTTCTAGCATGATAATATGCAAGTCAATCATCATTTATAGAAAACATCCAAATTGCATTAAATACCTTATATGTAGTTAACACATGATTTTGGTTTGATTTACGGTGTGGAATACTTTTGGAAACTACATAATTATATTTGACACAAACTGTATTTCAACGAATGAATTGTATTTGTATACACAATCAGAGATTGATTTGATGAGAGGTGTATGTCATTGTTTATCATTTGAAATGACTAAGATACACTTATTTATTTTCTTAACCAAAATGGAGTATATTTTTCAAATCAAACCAACCTATCCTTTAATTTTTCCTCAAACAATCCTATTCATCTTAAATTTTTAGACTTATAGCCATAACCCTTCTCTATGGCATTATCATTCAACTTTTTATGGTTTGGGTACAACTAGTCATATGTTGCCATGATTGGAAGATCAAGGCGATATGATATTGATTTTCATGATGAATGAGTAATGGAATGCCTTACTGCTTCATGTTTTATATAGGCAGATGGTGATGGGCATGGTGGGAGCTATATTAGGAGATATGGGTTGGCCACTTGCCTTCTAAATTGATATGATATTAAATACCCACTATCCATTAAAGGACTATTTTTGGGTAAGAGAGTCATGGTTACCTTACCCATGAATATCCATAGTCCCTGTGAGGATGCGGTGGAAATATCTCTTGGGTATTGGACAAGCACTCGACTTGTTCTGCATTGGCAGGTCGATGAACAAAGTGGAGTCCCATTTGCTTTATGTTTTTCTAAGCATGGAAGTCAATTCTAAATTAACATTTTTTTATTGATATGAATACTCATGATTGGATGATGAGTGTCTTGGACACTATTGGACCCTATGAGATAGGTATCCCAACTGATGATGAGATATTTCACTTATTTAAGTGTTTTATGAGCTTATGACTCTTTTGATACATGATATTCTTGAGAATAGTTTTACAAGTAGCATGGATTTGCATTAGAATTATTGCATTGCAAATTTTCTGCTTATGTTGTAAATACTTGGATTTTAATACTGGATTGGATGTTTGGGTGGTTTCACAAACAGCATGGATGCATTGCAAATTTTGTGCTTATGTGGTACATCAATAGGTTTAACCCTGGATGGGATTACATTATGATAATGCATTTCATGTGCTTATGACTCTATGAATGCATCCTGCTCTTTAGAACTTGGTTTATAAATGACTTTAAATTCACAGATGGAAGCATTGCAAATTTTGTGCTTTTGTTGTACATCAATAGATTTAACCTCAGATGGGGTTCCATTATGATATGTATTTCATGTGCTTGTGACTTTATGAATGCATCCTGCTCTTTAGAACTTGGTTTATAAATGACTTTAAATTCCTTTTGAATTTGAATTTATGAAAATTATCAAATTAGACATTAAACCACCTACACAAGAACAAGCTTGATGAGATATTTTATTTTTTACAATATCTTAGATTTGAAGAAGTTGACTTGAAAGACAGTAGTTTGAGCTAGAGAAAGGATTATCGAATAAGGACAAGAGTAACACAAGACCATACTAAACACTTACTTTTGCATATTGAAAGTAGTAAAAGGAGTGTATAGATATGACTTGATTATTATGAATTGAACATGTGTAAATATGTTATGCACATAGTGAACTATGGACTGTGACTGGATGGGTCTTGAGAAATAGAAAATTTTGTTTCAAACTATTTATACTTAGAAAACTTGAATATAAAAACTTATTAAATGTGTTTAAATGCAATGGTGTGGACACTAAGTCTCCAAGTGTATTTTAGATTGTAATACATGTGTTCATTAGGTGCATCACATTGCATGCATTAAATGTCTTACATCTGGAAAATAGAGAATCATACCAAATTTTCAGTAGAAATGAAAGGTTCATCTCATGGTTAAACTCACATTTTGTGTATAGAAATGACACTCGGGGTATGGAAAAATCTTTTCACAAAAACATGTTTTCGTTGTTTGTTTTCGAAAAGAAATATTGTACTAGGGATCCCAACATTCAAAAAAGACTTTGAAGATTCCCTTGAAAACTCGAGTCATTACAGTTAGTATCAGAGGCTAGTTTACTCCACTCATAGCTAATCCTACATGTCCAAAAGTCATATGTTGCCAAACAAGAGAGAATTGGTTATTCATATAAGAGTTACAAAGATGAATCATATATAGATTGTTGTTAAATTTGAATTAGTTACTGTCTAGGAGGACAATGTTGAGATCTACTAACCCATGAACCAAGAGCTCTAGGCAAGCTTGAGAATTAGATAATCCATTTGGGTGTTGAAAAAACAAGGCAAAAAATGAGGGGCTTGAGAGAATGGATGTGAATTCGTACGACTTTTAAATGGAGATGGCATCCATGCTTGAGTGAGATTACCTCAAGTGTTGGGCCTACTTGTGATGAACTTCATGGTGAGATCATACCATATTTATTCTAGGAGTAGCAGAGACTGCAAAAGTTTGACTTACTTTGATGTGCTATATTTCATTTGTTGACAAATTGCAAATTTGGCAATGCACTCCTTAATGTCTCCCATGATGTCAAACCATTTGTATGTAGTGTCCACTCTCTTAAAGGCCTTCAAGGCTACTAAATGACCTTCAATAATAGAATTATGGTACTCTTTCAAAAATTTAGTTCTAAATGGAGATTTAGAAAGAAGTCTAAGCCTATCTTTATAACATAAAAGTCCATCTTTATATGAAAGATTGATGTGCAGAGGTACCTTCTTATAACTGTTTGGGAATGGATTGGTGAGTGACTCATTGAGCAACAATGGATTGTTGTAGAAAGTGAGACGTATTTTATGCACTTGTTCAGACTATTTTAATTCCAGGGAAGACTATATGACTCTAATATTGTATTATTTTAACCATGAAGGTAGCAAACACATTTTTAAAGGGTGTCAAGCCTTTTTGGAAAATGCGGTTGTAGTAGAGGCAAAGAGGCCCAAGTTGGAAGAGCTAGAAGTAGTTAGGGAACCCCATGATGATTTTGTAGAGAAACTTCCAAGACTACCACCTCAGAGAGAGATGGACTTCACCATTAACTAGGTGCGAGCCACATCTCCTATCTCCAAGGCATTATGTCAAATGGCTCCATCTGAGTTGATAGAGCTCAAGAGCTAGCTGTAGGAATTGTTGGACAGAGGTTTCATCAGACCCAATGGATCACCATAGGGAGCACCAATCCTCTTCGTGAAGAAGAAGTACAAATTGAAGTAGTTATGCATTGACTACTGCATGTTGAACATCATTGTGGTGAAGAACCAGTGCCCTTAATCCCAGATTGATGACCTCTTCAATCAAATTCATTCAACAAATATCTTCTATAAAATCAACTCATGGTCAAGATAGCATCAGCTAAGGATTTGGGAGGACAATGTCTTGAAAATAGCGTTCAGGACTCATTACAGTCACTACAAGTTCTTGGTAATGTCATTTGTATTAATGAATTCACCAACAATTTTCATGGATCTCATGAACCAATAATTTTTTAGTTACTTAGATATGATCATTATTGTGTTCGTGGACGATATTTTGATCTACTCCAAGAAAGGAAAGGAGGCACAACCGAATTTTTGATAGACACATGAAATTCATTTCACTACTAACACCTATATTATACATGTATTATTTGCATGAATTTGATTTCTTATTTGGATTTGATGCATAAATGTGATTTGGGGCATGATTTTTATTTCAACAAGTGATTTTTTTCTTGCATGTAATAGAAGTTTGATTCACGATTTATACTTGTGTGTAACTAATAACGGTGATTACAAGACACACTAGTAAGCTTCTAGGTGGCAGGCTTCTAGGTACTCATGGTATAGTTGTAACTTGGGCTGAGACAATATTTGAGATAGTTTTATATGCATGATTTGATTTGTGATTTGGTCTTCTAGCATGGATTTTCTGATTAGTGAATTGTTATGCTATGAGAAGACATGTCATGGGTTTATCTACTTTGAGTGCTGATATTGTCTGAGATGATTTGGTATCGATTTGCCTGTATTGAGTTGAGATGTGATTTTAGCATTTTATCACTTTATCTCCAATTTATACATCCTGATGGCATGGATTTTTCATCACACAAACATTTATGATTTTTACTTGCACTTGTATTGTATATGGATATTTTTAACCCTAAATGGAATTCCATTATAATAATGTGTCACCTGCTTATGATTTATGAAATGCATCCTGACTTGGACTTCCATTTGTATTTGAATTTATGTGAATTATCGTAAAACATCTACAAATGCACAAGCTTGCTGAGACATTGTATTATGTATAATATCTCATATTTGAAGAGGATGACTCGAAAGAAAAGTAATTTGAGTTAGTATAAAGATTCTTGGATGAAGATAACATCTACATGAGATTGTGCTAACTATGTATATTCAAGCAAAACACTTATTTTTCCCTATTGGAGGTAGTAAATGGATTGTTTAGATATGGCTTGATTACTATGAATTGGACATGTGTAAATATGTTATGCACATATTGGACTATGGATTGTGAGTGAATGGATTTCTGGAAATTAGTAAATTTTGTTTTAAATTATTTTAACTTAGAAAAGTTGAATTTCAAAAATTATCAAATGTGTTTGAATGCAATAGTGTGGAGATTGAGTCTTCAAGTGTATTTTAAATTATAATACCTGTGTTTATCAAATGCATCACATCACATGCATTAAATGCTTTATGTTCAAAAAATAGAGGAGACTCCACCATATTTTTTATAAAAATGAAACATTAATTTTATTGTTAAACTCATGTTTTGTGTATAGAAATGACATGTGGGCTTTTGAAAAAATTCTTTCATGAGAAAATATTTCTGTTGTTTATTTTCAAAAGAAAATTTTAAACAAGGGATCCAGACTTTTATGTTCTTAAAAACCCAAGTAGTTACATTGATTTTCTCCCAATTTAGTTACTTTTATTATTTTATTGATAGGTATTGCAGACAAGATAAACATAGAAGTTGCATTTGAGTTGTGAGATAGACTGTTAATATCATTGGTTTTAGTAGATGCCATTGTTTATAGTGCTCTTCTTAATTGTCTTTACAAGAAATGGTTAATGGAGAAATCACGTGAACTATTTGAGTGGATCATGGTGAATAAGGTTAAGTCAAATTAACATTTTATACTATGATGATAAATGAGCCATTCAAGAAAGGGAATAATGATTTGGAAATGAAGTATCTGAGTGGAATGTTTGAATAGGGGATTCCACTTGGTGTTACAGCTTAGAGCACTAAGGGACTATGTAGTAAATATTAGCTAAGCAAAGCTATGGAATTTAAGAAGGAAATGGAGCATACAGGTTTGTTGATAAGTAAGATGATCTCCACTACTTTTACAAAATGCAAATTTCAAAGTTGGAAATGTTGAAAAGAGTTTGCATTTGCACAAAGATCCACTATCTAGAGGTTTAGAGCTTGATATTGTTACTATTTCAACTTGAACAAATAGACTTCACATGCTTGGGCTTCTAAATGAGGCAAAAGGATATTAACAAAGGAAAAGCAAATGAAATTGCTTATATTGTTCTCATTGGTGCTTTTACTGAGGAAGGGCAATTAGATGAAGCTGAGATGGTTCTTAAAGAAATGATGGAGGCAAAGTTTTGTCCAAGTCAAGTTTATGTATACATCTTGGACTGTTGGACATTCCAACCAAGAAATTTGATGAAGTAATTTCAGATGAAGGAGAAAATCTCATGTAGACAAGCTACTTTTGAAAGAGGCTAATGGTGTGACCTCCCATCTATAATGGGAGTGTAATTGTGCTAATTTGTTAAATACAGGGTGTGATTACGACAGTTGGAAGTCTTAGATACAATCTCAAAAACACAAAAAAGTATGATGTATGAGATTTTTCATTTCATAGGTGGGTTGGATGTACTCCAAAATGGATAAAAATGCTTTCAAGGGGCCTAGGCTCAAGTCTCATGCATTAGGTAGTTTACTTCAAAATTCTTAACTGCGGCCAAAAAAGAAAAAAAAGCACCTGAACTCCTAATTATTTAATACTTTTGAGTTGTATAGTAAATGGTGCCTATGCTTTGATGGCTAAATGTAAATGTGGGACGTCAAAGTTAGATTCTCGAGTAGCTGAAAATTATTTTGAATGAATTATCATAGCCTTTGGAAATTAGAACATATTACACTAAAAATAGAAACAAGAACACAAAAACCACCAATAAAAGACACGCCTGACTATATTCAATGATGGTTGGCATTAACGAAAGTAGATATAGAACTTAACTGCCAAAGATTATTAGTTTCTTATCATTGACATCATCATTTCCCATTATTAGATAAGATATATATGCTCCACAAACTCATGTATCAACAACTTAACACCTTCATTTCTTTTCTTGTTAAATCTATAATCTTCTTAACTATATATAATACTACACATAAAAAGCAACTGTCAGTCTAATGACAAAGACAAATACTATGGGAGTTTATAAGATGTAGTAATACATACTATAAAGAAAAATAGGAATAGCATATTTACTTACTAAGTCAAAAATCCATTTTGAAAATAGACAAAAGGGATTTTGGGTATACATGGTAAAGAAGAGGTAGAAGGGAATTCTTAGAATAATAAAAAGTAATGGCTAGATAAAGAAGGGCATTAAGAAAAAGAAAATTTTGGTAGCACAACAACTAAAAATGTGATTGTGGGAAAACAATGACATTTTTATTGGCATAAACTGCAGACTAATATCTTACTATCTTGTCTCCTCTCTTTATCTAACTCACATATATACACATGCTTAGTTTATGTAAAAGGAACTCCCATCTAACGAAGATCATGAATATTATCAGAGTTTCTAAGATCTGTAGTAATCTATAGTATGTTATAAAAGAAAATAGGCTTCATAAGTAGTAATCTATACTATGTTATAAAAGAAAATAGGCTTCATAGGGAGTAGCCTATACTATGTTATAAAAGAAAACAAGCATACTATGTTTAAAGTAAAAAATAGATAGAAGGATATTTTGGAAATAGAAAATTTTAAATATATATATATATATGGAAGGGTATTTTGGAAAACAACATAAATGTATCTTGACAATGATGAAAAGTGATGGAAAGATATCAATATACAAAAGGGAAATTAGAAAGAAAAAAAAAAAAGTAGTACAACCACTTAAAAATACAATGTAAAAGATATTTTACCAGTAGACTTTACTGCTAAAGGAGTACAATCACCATTAAAATATACTCTTCTAATCTATTTACTAACATATCCTCATCTCTCTCTAGCTCTCTACAACTCGCGTACATGTGCATGTGTTTTTTACAAGTGAAGAATTACAAAGCAATGTGCAACTATGATAGACATTTGTTGATGTGTTCATGATTAATTTATTAAACATGTGAAATAAAAATACATGATCAGCCAATTATGGGTTTAGCACAACTTGACAATCATAAAAAAAAACAAAAAACAAAAAACAAAACAAAACTAACAAACTTACTAGCAAAACTAACCAAAGTCCAATGACTAGTCCTAGTCAAAACTAAGACCCATAAAATCTCTCCCAAGTGCATCAAAAATAAATCAGGTGGAAGACCATTTCAAGATGCACTAGATTTAGATCTTGATGCCTTTTTATCAGAAATAAAAAGACAAGAATAGCAAGTGACCTTGATGGCTTGTTTGCTAAACTACCAAGTGCACAATTGCCATCTTTAAAATCATGTTTAAAATGAATCAATAGAAAATTATGCAGAAGAATAGAGCACTCCCTTACCACCGATTTGCTCCTCCATACTAGTTGGATCTTTTGTTAGAAATAAAATAATCTCGCACAAAATGAACTTTATCTTAGAGGCTCTAGTTAAAATGCACTTCTTGAATATTATTGAACCCTCCTAATAAGTGCAAGGGATATATAAACTCTATCTATTGGATTCAACCAAGCCAAACTCAATATACAATTCAATTAACTTACACGATTAGAATAGGTTCATATTTTAGTCTCCAAGATGAATATCATAATAATAACTCAAATGACTTCTCAAGTTTAGAATCCTATAACAGAGTAATACCAAAATGGGTAAAATCTTGAACTATAGATCTCCACAAGTATAAGAACTTCTAGACAAAAAAAGAACAAGTAGAACTTCACAAGTTTAGAACTTTAGACTAAAGTGATGCTCCCGAAGAAACTCTAGAACTAGAGATCTTCATAAGTAAAGTGCCCTTGAAGAGTGATACTTTTGGGCAACCTTTTAAATCAAACTAGAGTGATGCTCTTAGGCAAACTATAAGAGAGAATAAGAATAAAGTTATGCTCTTAAGCAAACTTTTATATCAAATTAAAGTAATGCTCTCTACCAAACTCTAAGAGAGAAAAAGAGTTGTGTAACACTCTCAGGAAAACTTTAAGAGAGAAAAAGAACAAAGTGATGCTCTCATGCAAATTCTAAAGAGAAGAGGAGAGCAGAGAATGTCTCAGCTAGACAGACTTTAAAAATCTAGAAACTAGAGAGCTCTAGGGAGAAAGAGGAGAAGATGCATGAGAGATTAGCTTGGGCACATTCTTATATTGAGTGGGGTATGATAAGTAATTAATTTTGTATAAAAAGTACCAAATTAGTAGTCCATGTGTTATAAATTATAGGCATTATCTTAGTTTTTTTTTTTTTTTTTTAAATGCTCGACACATGAATTTCTAAACTAATGATTTAAAAGTTTGATTTTTTACAGGTTTAACAGCTAATCTAGTATGTAATTTGTCATAATTTTATAGGCATTAATTAGGTTTTATTAATCTTTTGTACGTATTGAGAGGATGATTCAATGGCCAAGAGTGCTTTAAATGAGAATCAATGATCTAAAGAGAGCAAGGACCCATTTTACATTAATTTCAAAGTTCAAGAAAGGGTCAAGATCATTCCAAGGCAAGCTAATGAGTTTAAGAAAGCAATTGAAAGAATCAAAGGTTACTAGAATGGACCCATGCAAAATCCATCACCTTTGTATGAGAATTCAAGCCATACAAGCCACTTGAGCCATATGAGTCATGCACTAAGGGCTAGGAGATGCCAAGCCAAATAAGCCATGAAGCCAAGGATGTTAGCCATGAAGCCACCAAACTAGAAGCCTTTAAAGGAAGCGATGAAAGATATTTAAGTCAAGTCAACGCGGGTCCACACATTTTAGAAACTTTCTAAGCAATTTTTCATTTTGAAGAAAATGTGTTTTGAAGAGAAAAAATAAGAATAAAGGTTGACTTGTCAACAAGGGTAGGTGGCATGTACATGTGGACCAATTAGAGACATTATTAAAATTGGGGCTTTATAAGACAGGAAATATAAGACAGTTTTATCACAACAGTCGTATATAAAATTTATATAAAATGGTTATGGTTACCCGTCTTATGTACTATACTCATATAAGATAGGTTTAAAAAAACTATCTTATATAAAATTATATAAGCCTGTTCTAGAAAGCAGTCTTATATTATTAGCTTAATATAAGGCAATTCTAGATAACCATCCTATATTATTTAAAGAATATAAGATGGTTTTCCACAATGGTCTTATATAATTTTATATGAGACGGGTCTTAATAACCGTCTTATATTTTTTATATCTTTATAAGCTAAAGTTGAATTGACTCTCAGCTTCGGTGACGAAAACTTGAACATTGGGTTGGATTTACATGCACTTTGTCCCAAACTTATATTTTCTTAGTTGATATCATTTGGGTAGTATTTTTTCTTGTACTTTTTTATTATGTTTACTTAATTTGATGTTTATGGCTATAAAATTCCTTTTCTTTTTCTTCTTGTATTTTGTATATATGATACATATATTTATGTATTGCAATGACTCAAAAATTTTAAGCTATTTTTGTATCACTTAATCAATTACATGTTTGTCATTTACTAAATTGTTATAGATTATTTATTTTATAAATTAATATATATATAATTAACTATATTAATAGGTGGATAAATGGTCTATTTTAATTAAAATATGTAATGAAATAATTTGTGATAAATATCTTTATAATCAGATTCTACTTGAAAAAAGGAATCCAGCGCCTCAAAAAATGCTAAAAACAGAGTTCGTATGACCAAGTTATGGGCATTTGGAGATTGAGGGCAAATTTGTAATTTAAAAGTTCAAAGATTAAGGGACAAAAAATGCAGGGGGTCATTTTACTAACGACACCCCCGTCTTCTTCACCGACTTCCTCTTCCAGCTGGCGCACTGCATCGCCTCTGTAGTGCAGCGCCGGAAAAGATGGCGGCACCGCCATGGGACGGCACCACCTCCCTCACCTATAAATTTCCCCCTTTCCCTTCTTCCCTCAACACATTTTCTCCATCCCAAATCCCTCTCTTTGCATTCTGCCAACAAAGGTTTTCAACCATGATCGAAGCTTTAATTGGGCGTCCATGGGGGGGCTCCCAAGTACGAGCTTTCTCCCCTTTCCTTTCCTCTTTCACCCCCTTCAATTTCCCCTAGATCCCGACCGGATCTAGTCTCACCGGGCAACAGACCGCCGGTGAAACTAGTACTAGTGGATCTGCTTCAGATCCACTGCCTGGGCAGCTCATATGGGAGATCTGAGCCGCCCAACGTGTTCGTGGGACCCCAAAATCCCAGAAAACCTAGGACAGTCCATGCATCATGGCATCTTGGGTGTTGATCCAGAGTCAGGATGGTTGGATGATCCAAATCGAACCGCCCCATCCAGGTTGCCCCCTGCACTCGCCAAAGACACACGGGCACGACTCACGCCCTGGAGTGTCCTTTGGGCGTGTACGGTCATGCAGGTGCAGTCCCGGCTCGACTGGGACTCACAGGTGTCCTAGGAATTGTGACGCACAAATCTCATTTTGTCAGATATGGATCGTTCATCTGACTTATAACACTAATTTTGCAATTAAGGAGGCTATATAACTCTGATTAGCAATCCAAAAGAATCGTTGTGTTCGTATTGACAATGCAGACCGAATGAAACTATAAAAGTTAGGATTAGAGGATTATTTACTATGACTATAGCCTAATAACTATAGAAATCTCTTAGATTGACAATATCAAAGATGATCAGATCTCATGAATTGATCCATTAGAGGTGTAAGGAGATTAATAGCTCAGGATCAACCCTAAATTACATGTATCCATCCTTGAATTATAAGATCTAACCATTCAAATTGAGTACAAACCCATTCTAAGCATCAGGACAGGCGATTTATGAGATCTGACCATTCAATTACATGATCTTAATAACATAAAAGTTATTGAAGGCAATCTTACCATTAAATAGTAGATCTATATGTGAGATCTAGCCTAGAAATGCATTAAGCAAGGATCTATGATCCTAAAAGGCAGATATAGCTGTTAATCTATAAATCTAATTAATAATCTATAAAGGATGGAAAATGATACTTGAATCCTTGTTATCAATTAATATCCAGGGTTTCACGAAGGTGACTCAAGGTCAAGCAATGAAGAACGTGATTCAAGAGACACCAAGGTAGGTAGTCTGATACTACTAAGTTTTTAAATGCATTCCCAAACTCTAATTGATTTATTTAATCTTGATGACCATGTTTAGTATGCTTTTTGTGATTTGATATTCTCAGTATGCAGATTTTCCTTATGATCTTGCATGCAATTGCTCATTTGGTAAATAGTCTTTATATAAGCACTGCATGCATGTTTTGGAACTAGTTGCATGAATTGCACGATTTGTGATGATTGAGATTAGGAATATATGCATATTTATATGCATTGCTCACATGTTTTGAAACTCATTGCATAGATTGCATGATTTACAATGATTGAGATTGGGGTTTCATGTATCTATATTTTTTTAGGCTATTGAGCTTGGTGGGAACTATGCTGAGAAGTTGTTTATGTACGAAGTTGGCCTCCTAGCCTCTACCACAAAAAGTGGATGGTATCGTTGCAAAAATAGCATTGTCCCTTCCTCGACTGTTGTGGTAAACATGAACAACTACTGGAGGTGTTCACGGCACCCTTTCAGGGACATATCCATAGTCGTCGTGGAGACTATGGTGGACTAGTCTCTAGATACCGGAGACACACGATTCCATATGTGTTCTGGTGGTGAGCATAGTTGGCCCTATGATTTCAGTGTTATTGATATGCATATAGCATTGAGATGGTCGTATACGAGTACTCGTGACCAGTTGGCGTGATGTGTTCGCCAAGAGAATCATGTGCATGATATCCATAGTGATGCTATCATCTGCTTTGATAGATTACTATTTTAAGAATTTCATGATTATGATTAGTTTATGATTCATTGACTAATCAGCTTAATGTTTTTGCTGAGATCTTCGTACATGGATTGAGTAATCACTACTCGATGATTTTCGTAACAATTTATACTGTTGATTACTAGATTTTGATAAAAGATTCCATGGTTGATAATGTGTAAATGAGTGTTTGTTTTATGCATAAATATGTATGTTTACACACAAAAGCAATTGGATGATGTTTCACATGGAAAGCCTCTTTTGAAACCATGTATGTTGCATGCCATGTTTTCAAAATAATGGTATCAAATCACTTCCTGAGTATGAGGAATACTCACTCAAGTATATTATTTTTACAGATTAACTCCACACAGGATTAAAAGAAGCATTAGAAAATTTTAGTGCTACGATCAAATGAATGAAGAGAAGACAAGTATAAATGTAAGTATATGATCTATCCTTTAGACATGTATCTGTAATTACTACAGTTGGACTGTGAGCTATGACTGGATAGGCATGGGAAGACATTTATGGTTACTGTAATTTTCAAAACTACTTTGTTCATCTTGAAAGCAAATGACACTTGGGGTTTTCAAAATGAATTTAAAATAAAAGATTTTTCCACTGCATTGCATTGTTTTTATAAAATTGTTTCCAAATAGGGATCGATCCCGCATTAGGAATTAGCTTTGCATTTAAAAATGCAAGTGAAAATGTGGGTCTATTTTCAAATAGGGATCGATCTCGCATTAGGAATTAGTTTTGCATTTAAAAATGCATGTGAAAACCCAGGTCATCACATGTATGGATTAGTGTTAACATTTATTTGCATGGATTAGTCATGTTTTTTCATCATTCTTACCATTTCATAACCTAGCTAGACTTCAATGTTGACTCCTGCAATAGTTTTTTTTAATATATATTGTTAACTATGTACATTTACACACCAGATATTTGTTTAAATGCCTAACCTATTATGTTTCATGTATGTGTAGAAAGTCTTCACACTTTTGGACAAATATACTTAGATGTGTGTGGAAAGATCATCAAGGGAATATGAGGAGGGAATAGAAGAGTTCATTGAGTTTGCACTTGGGGCAGGTAGTGATTATAATCGAATTCGACGTCCATCCTCGAGATGTGGAAACCTAAAAAAGGTTGCTGTTGGTGAATTAAGAAAACATTTGTGCTTCAATGGAGTTAATGAAAGCTATCGCCCCTAGATGTGGCATGGAGAGCAAATACCTCATAGGTCCATGACAACAGTTGAATGTATATATGAAAAACAAGGCACTATAGGAAGTGGTGGTGAAGATAGTAGGACACCTGCACCTATGTTTCGAGATATATAAAATGACTTCCAAGATGACCTAGTACAATTTTAGACTGCATTGGAGGAAGCCGATGATCCATTGTATGTTGGTTGTACAGATTATACCAAGTTGTATATAGTAGTACAACTTTATAATGGAAAGTCAAGATTTAGTATTCCAGATCATGGTTTTACAGAATTGTTGAAAGTCATTGGTAAAATACAGCCCAAGGAGAAAAAATTGGTTAGGTAGACATGGGAGGCAAAGAAAACTTTGGTTGCACTAGGATTAAAGTATGAAAAGACACATGCTTATCCCAATGACTGCATCTTGTATAGAAAGGGGCACAAAGACAAAATTATATGTCCAATTTGTGGACATTCAAAATGGAAGATGAGGAAGAATTCAAGTGATCGATAAGTGAAAGATGTCCCTGCAAAGGTCCTATGGTATTTTTCCCTTATTTCAAGATTTCAAAGAATGTTTTGTATTAAAGAAATAGCAAAGAAACTAGTATGGCATGTTGAGGTGAGAGTGGGTGATAACTATTTATGCCATCTAACAGATAGCCCTGTGTGGAAGCTTGTAGACTTAATGTGGCCCCGATTTTGGAGATGAACCCAAGAACCTATGACTTGCAATATCTACAGATGAGATTAATCTTCATGGTTCTATTAGCAGCATGTATAGTTGTTGGCCTGTTATAACATTTTGTTGAAACTTTTCACCATTGTTGTGCATGAATAGGAAGTTCATGATGTTAACTAGGTTAATATTGAGTCCCAAGCAACCTGGAAATGATATCAATGTGTACTTAGCTCCATTGATCGATGACCTTAGGACATTGTGGGAAGTAGGGGTTGAAGCTTATGATGCAAATAAGAAAGAGACATTCACCTTTAAGGATGTACTATTATGGACAATAAGCGACTTTCCTGCATACAGCTAGATGCACAGTGAAGGGATAAAATGCATGTCCTATTTGTAGTGAGAAAACTTGTGTCATATGCCTTCAATATGGTAGGAATATTGCATTCCTAGGCCACAAAAGATAGTTGCATAGAAACCCTCCATCCCATTTTAAAATGGGAGAATTTGATGGCAGTGTGGAGACTAGGAGACCTCCAAAGAGGTTGACTAGATGATAAGTATTGGAACAAGTTGAGAACCTTAATGTATCATGGGGGAAGAAGAAGAAGGCAACTTCATGTACAAATGAAAGCAACTATAGAAGCAGTTGGAAGAAGAAGTCAATATTCTTTAAACTTGGATACTGGAAATCCCTACATATGCGACATGCGCTTGATGTCATGCACATTGAGAAGAATGTCTCTGAAAGCTTGATCAATACATTACTCAACATGCCGGAAAAAATAAAAGATGGACTTGCAGCTCGAATGGATCCCATGACAATGGGTTTGAAGAAAAGGTTGCATCCACAGGATAGGGGCAGCCGAGGAACATACTTACCTAAAGAAAATTATACGCTTAACAAAGAGGAGAGAAGAATAGTATGTCAAACCCTCACAGATATCAAAGTTCTAGATGGGTACTCTTCAAGCTTTAGAAATATTGTCTCCATGGAAGAGCTAAAACTATTAGTGATGAAGTCACATGATTGTCATGTATTGATGCACAACTTCTGCCTGTAACAATACGTTCAGTGCTGTCAGATAAAGTTAGAGGATCTATTATTAAATTTTGCTACTTCTTTAATGCTTTATGCAAGAAGGTGGTGGATACTTCTAAATTACAAGAAATTCAAGAGCATTTGGTGACAACCTTATATGATCTTGAGACAATCTTTCCACAATCCTTCTTCGATATCATAGTACACTTAACATTGCACCTTATTGATGAGGTTAGGTTGTGTGGACTTGTTTATTTACTATGGATGTACCCATTTGAAAGGTACACGAAGGTGTTAAAAGGGTATGTACAAAATCATAATAGGCCAGAGGGGTGTATTGGCGAATGTTACATTGCAGAAGAAACAGTCAAGTTTTGCACTGAGCATTTATCAGGAGTGGATGCTATTGGAATACTGAGTAAGAAACATTTAAGTTCATTAATTGATCCAAGAGTTGGTGAACCTCTATTTAGTGGTCGTGTGTTGACCGTTGATCATAAGGAATTGGAGCAAGCACACCTTTATGTCTTACGGAATATTAATATTGATGAAGTTCAACCATACATTGAGTACGTAATCAAATTTCTCTATTTGGTGGTTTCTTTGACATTAATTAATTAATTGAATCATTGATGTTGCTATAGTTTAACATCATGCATGCTATATAATTTTCATCCCTGATCATTGTGTAGTATGCACATGGACTTCCTCAAAGAGAGGCATCCAAGAGAGGCATGGAAAGAGAAGTGGCTGCAAGATGAGCATTGTCGTTCCTTCATGACATGGATTTATGAGAAGGTATTTAATTAAATTAAATAGCGCTCTGTGATGAATTAATTAATTTATTTGTATAATATATATAGTATATATGCTTGTATATCATTTTAACTAATATATTATTGCATACATGTTTTATATGAGCAAGATGTTCTAGGTCATAATATTTCTGAATGTTTGGGTTAGATGGCAATGGGACCTTGACCAAAAGTAATAAAGTATTTTGGATATGCCATCAATGGTTATCACTTTCACACAAAAGACCGTGATAAGTTAAGAGCACAACAAGGTAGTGGTGTTAGCCTAGTTGTTAAAGCCACTTTCTTTTCAAGTTCAAAGGACAACAACCCAATTGTAGCTAATGACACTTATTATAGGGTCATATGAGAGATATGGGAGCTGGATTATACATGTAGAACTATGGTTGTGTTTAAGTGCGATTGGATTGAACACAACAAAGATAGCATAAGAACCAATGCCCTTGGCTTGACATTGGTTGACCTCAATAAGCTCGGCTATCAAAATGACCAGTTTATTTTGGCATGTCAAGCAAAACAAGTATTTTATGTACAAGATGGACAAGATATGAGATGGTCATCTATTTTATCATCCTCTCCAAGGGACTTCTATGATGAAGATGACCTAGGTGACATGGCAATTTATTAACCTTCAATCACTACAATAATGCCATCAATTGATCTATTAGGGGGAATGAGATGGATTATGTGCATGACGCTAGTGAGGAGGGTGAGTGGTACATGGAATCTAATTGTATATGAGGGGATAAATTAAAGCGCATGTATTTGTTGTTAGTGTGTGTGTGTAGACACACACACACAACAATGCCCAACTCAATAAGATACCACTAGGCGTGGCACAGTGATATGAGATATGTATAGTGCATTAGTATGACCAACTTAAGTGTTGATGATCAGGTCATTAATGATTACAATGGTTAGAAAAAGGAATAATGAGGGATCGGGGCTAGGGTTCAGGGTTAGGGTAGTAGCCCCGATGGGGTCCTAGGGGCAATGCCCCGTGGACGAGGTCCAGGGTGGCAGCAGAGGAGAAAGAGATAGAGGAAGAAGAGAGGAGGAGGAGGAGAGAAAGAATGACCCCCACCCCCACCCCCCCCCCCAATCTGAAGGTTGAAGCATGAGTTGCAGTTGTAAAATTGTCAAGTGTGAAAAAAAAAATTGGGTGGGGGAATATTCAAGAGAATAGCAATAAAGGACGGGTATGAGAATTGTCCTTTATTCATAACAATATAAGATGGGTTTACCAAACCTATCCTTTATTCAACTAAATAAAGGACTATTATGGTAACCTCCCTATATTTAAGTGAATATAGGATGGTTATCATACCCATCTTTTATTAAAATGGAGCATATTATTAAGAGAAAGTCAAAGGGAATAAGCGAGACTATACAGTTCAATAGTAAAGGGCAGGCGATAGGTGGCAGTGCACATTCTTACACTAGTTTTGGTTGTTGCACTATCAAAAGCATGGTGCTAGTCTCAATTATTGATTGGAGACATGTGTCACCATCAATAAAGGATGCAATATGAGAGATGGTGAAGGTCTCAAATGCTTGCTTTAGTTTTGATATGAAGACATGCTTTATCTTGTTTTAGTTCTAATAGACTAATGTTTGTTTTTACTTTGTAGTCTACTTTTGACATCTCTGATGAGCATAAGAAGAATGTTCTACATGGAGTTGGAGAACAAAGGAGGAAATGGAAGAGTGATCTAGCAAGGAAGTACATACTTCCAAATGCTAATGATCTATTTACACTCAACAAAGTCCCTGAGTTGTATTCCAGCATCATTGACCAACACGCATGGAATGAATTTGTACAGACCCGTCTGTCTTCAGATTTTGAGGTAATTACAAAGAATCCAAAATCTTGATTTGTATATTTTTCAAGTCCATTGTACTTCATTACATGTTCCTTTGATGTGTAGGAACAGTGTGTCAGAGGACAAATGATATGTGAGACCAATCATATGCAACACCACCTCTGCAGGATTGGTTATGCACGGTTAGAAGAATAAGAGGTAAGTATATGTGATAGTTCAGTTCTATGTAATTATACCTAAATTTGTTTTCATTAACTCTAAAGTAATGCCTCTCTTAATAGCAAAAGAAGGCTGGGACCACAGATCTCATCGATCACTCCGTTCTTTGGAAAATAATGCATTCAAAAGGGCGTAACTCCCAAACCTTTATTGATGAAAATGCTGCATTAGTTGTATCAAGAATTGTAAATGGTTTTACTTGTTTATCTTTTGCATCCTTTAAATTATATATATGAAATTATTGTATTCTATTAATTTCATGTGCAGGAAGAGTTTACCTAGGAAAGTGGCACTACATGGACTTTAAGCAGTACTGTTTCAAAAGGGGACATCCTATATATGGCTATGGGCAACAAAGAGGACACCCTAGCCAAGTAAGGGGCTAAGAGTGAGGTGTGGTTCCCTCCAAATTTTTTCAAACTAGAAGAAATCCGCCAATAGGGGACTTGGAAGCATGGAAGCAGTATGTTAAATGAGTTATATGCAAGGGTAAGGAACGAATTCTACAAGAACCCTTGGGGTTTCAAAGGTCCAAGTCAAGACGTTCCCCCCTAACCCCCATCTTACAATAGCTGCACTTCTCCATCTAATGAGGAGATGGACGAGCAACAGGTTGAAGGAGATGTCCCAATCAAGGAGGTATTTATTGACATGCTTGCCATTTATCTTTTTCTTATCTTTGTAATTTTCATTTATTCTTATGTATATAAGTGATGTTTGATTTACAGGTAGGTCAATGCATGCTGCAGCTTCATACAATTGACAACTATGTTGCTATAACTACACTATATGAGGCATTTTCTGTCATGCTTCATGACAAGTTGATGCATCCATGCAATAAGCGCGTGTACATTACTGCTCCCCTCCAACAAGATGCCCTCCTACCATTTCCTATTGAAGCTGATGATATCCACACTGTTGGGGATGCAATTGGATATCATGTAGCTTGGCAGGAGAGCTATATCAAAACAATGATTTCCAAGGTATGTATATGGTATCATAGCATCATCTTCAACAATAATTTTAATGCATTAGCTAAATTTGAAAATACCATTGTAATGTTAAGCAGAAGAATCACAAGGAGCCATTAAGGTTGACCTCCTCCCCACCAACAAATGCAAGTATACTAATTGCCCCATCCCAAGTATTTGTCTATTTTTAGTATAAAATTGAATCTCCTAGACTCTTCATATATATATATATATATATATATTCTTTAGTAATTTATGAAAAATTACATCTACAATGTAGGGATCAGGTGCGGGTTCTACCCAACACGCCTCCATTCCTAAGGGGAATATACAGACTAATCAATGAAGATATCGAAATCAACTCTGTAAGGATAGAGGCCGATGTGCTTACACACAACACTTTGGAGGTTCCAATCATGAAAGAGAACCTCTTAGCCATATGTAATATGGCTCAGCTAGAGTACACGCACATCATTGTTTACATTAGGTATGTCTTGTAGTTACTCTATTCAGAACCAAATTAACATTACTTATTAACAGGACAACATAAGTATTTGACATTAAGTTTATGCAAGTCTTTGAATCATAAACTACAAAGATTAGAGGTCAAGGACGTTTACAAATTCCTTGACCTTGGTGTTGTCTCTTGCCCAAAGGAGCATTTGCCCAAGGAGAAACAAATAGAAGATATTATACCTAGGTTCTTGGGTTGTGACAAGGGACTGAGCCTTACTAATTCCATACAATAGTGGGTAAGTTATTACATATCTTGCTAGCATTCCACATAAAACTTAATATGTATATAACTTGAGTTTGTCAAGTTTCAATCGATTGATTATGTATATAGGTCCCATTGGATGATGCTAGCTTTGGATGTGCGTGATGGAATTGCATTGTTTTTTTATTCTTGTGGAGCTCACATTCGAGGCACACTCATGGTATTGATCAATAAGTAAGTTTGACTTTTATTTCATTCATTATAATATTTGGATAACTGACAGATATCCCCTTTATTCATATATACTGCTTTTACTTATATATGTGTAGTTCATGGTATAAATGGGCTAAGATGGAAAATATTAGCCATCGAGAAAAACTAACTTAGAAAAGGATCAAGGTAAGGTTTATTACTTCTTTAGTATAACGCTATAACCTATAGACTTATAATTACCCATGATATGTGAACCTTATGATCTGTTGACTTTATTATGCAGTGCCCTAAACAACAATCAGATTGGGAGTGTGGGTGTTATGTTCTTAGATATATGAGAACTCTCATTCGAGAAGGATTTACCATCTTCTAATTGAGAAAGGTACATATAATTGACCGACCATCATTCTTATAGTTTTCTACCTGTCTTAAATGACTCTAACAATAATGTTTGCCATTGATGTAATATTTATTTTCTTACAGGTTGATCTGGGGAGCAAGAGTTACTCCCAATTAGACATAGATGACATCAAAATCAAATGGACTGAATATTTTCTTACTTTTAATTTGTAGACATCTAATGTTATTGAACATGTATCAATTTTATGACAGATATATAATTTAAATTGCACTAATTGGATGCATATGTTCTTTTTACCTTAATTTAAGTCTATATATGTTTTATTTATTTCACAAAGAAGTATGGAGAAGTTAAATGTGAAATATGGAAATGTTGGATCCATGTGAATGTATGAACAGATAAAGTGTTAAACTACAAGAATAATGTATGAACTGAAACCAACAAAAATGAGAACATGATTTGTGAAGAAATTACAAGCAATATAGGACGGCTATTGAAAAACCATCCTATATACTAGTCTACATATAAAACAGTTATTGAAAAACTATCCTATATGTAGATGTATATTGGACAGTTTTTGAATAACCATCCTTTATTAGATAGCCTTATATAAGACCGGTATTTATAACTGTCTTATATAAGTTTACTTATATAAGATGGTTATTCAAAACTGTCTTATAATATCTTTAATATAAGACGGTTCATATAACCATCTTATATGGAATTTCATTTTATAAGATGACTGGGTATAAGACAGTTTGGTTACAATCTTTTATAGTTGTTTTTAACTATCTTATAAACCCAATGTTATAGTAGTGAGAAGAGTCCATATTCCTCAGACTTCCCTTTTCTCTCTGCTTCTAATATCCTTCCACTCACCTTACTACTTTCCCACTTTCTTATAGTCCCACTTCTAATTCCCTTATCCTATCTTCCCAAGGCAGAATCTTATCATATCTTATCACTTAGGAAGGAGGAGATCACCTATAAATGAACACCATCTTCTCAATAAGGAGTTCCAAGCCTCCCTCCATGGAGGCTGGTCTTTCATGCCTACTTGCAGTACCTCTCCACACTTACTTACAATATCTCTCCATGCCTCCTTCCCTTATCAACCTTCCAAGCTCTTTTCCTTTAAGTTCCAGGTTGGTTTTCACCCTTATTCCTTTGTTTTGTTGTTTGCTTTGCCTTCTAATTTCATGTGCATAGTTGTAGGCTTATACCATTGAGTTTTGAATTTAGTTTGCTTTAGCTTTCTTTGATCCAAGGCTAGATATCTCTTGTAGTGACAACCATCTAACGCAACTTGTTGCATGTTCCATGTTTTATTGCTATCCTTGTTGCTTGTTCTTCCTTTTTTTCATCTTGTTTTGGTTCCTAACTTGATTTCATCATCTAACGCAATCCTTTCCCTTGGTTCACCTGCCTGGGCCTTGCTGGATAGCATTCAACTTGAAGATTGAAGTCAAGATTAGATGTTTAGATGTTTAAGATTCGCACACACCAATCTCGTAATGATTCTCATTCAATCCAAGTTTGTTCCATAATGTTTTATGCGCATCTTTCTTGGCTCAGTCATGCTTAAATTTCATCTTAAAGTTCCATGCGCACCATGTTGATTGTTATTCCTTTAGTTTGAATGCTAGGATTAGTTCATGGTTAGGTTTTGTTCTTCATTGTTTAAGTTAATTGCTTTGTTAGATTAGTTTTGGTTAGTTTCTAAGTTTAGTTTTAAAAAGATTTAGAAAGTTTCCTTACTTTGGCTTCTAATTCCATGCATATTCCTATTTTCATGTGTTTTCAATTCCTAAGTAGTTCAAAATAAAATCTCTCTTTAGCTAGGATATGTAATTTAAACAAGATTCAATTACATAAAAAATCCATGAGATTCCTTGTGCAATCGATCTAACTCGCATACATGTACTACATTGATTCGTGTGCTTGCAAGTAATATTAAAACATACATCAAGGTGCTTGGATACCAAGTAGCTTTCAGCTTGGTCCCCAAGGCATGTTAGAAACTGGTCTAGGCAAGCTCCTATAGAAAGGCTACCAACTTTCTTTGTTCTAGTAGTCTTCTAATGGTTTCCTAGGAGTTGGATGGGCCTAGACACCATGAGGCAAGCAGTTCTAAATCTTACCTTATGGTCAACTAAGCACTGGGATGTCTCATCCAATTGACCATTTGTAATGGGGGCTTGGGTTGGATGATTGCTAAAAGAAAAAGAGATTATGGAAGCTCAAAGCAGCAATGCAAAGTATGACTAATGTGCACTTACGCATTTCACACATGTTTGCACAAAGCCTAGTACGTTGTACCATGCTGCAACATTTCAAGAGTGTCGTCTTGAAAACAATGTGAGGAAATGAGAGTGTTTATAAAAATGGAATCCCCTTCCAACTTTCAACATGAGACTAAACGTTCACCATGTTTATAAAAGTCAAGTAGAAAAGACAATAAAATTTAAATTTAAACGAAATTTGGATCTTCCTCCAAAATTAGAGAGATTCCAAATTTAACATATACTTTTCAAAGGAGTCCTATGATTATCTTTTGTGAGTTGATTTTATCTGAAATAAATTCAACATCTTCATCTAATAGTTCCACAAGCTCCTTATTAATGATGTTTCCACCACCATGTGGATAGTCTGCAAATTCATATATTCATCATCATCATCATCAAGACCTTATCCCAATTAGGGGTCGGCCACATGAATCTTATTCCTCTATTCCAATCTATTAAATACCATGGCTTCATTTAGTTCCAATGTTTTTAAATCTTTCCTCACCACTTCTATCCACATTCTTTTGGGCCTTCCCCTTGCCCTTTTAAAACCTTCTACTTGTATTGCATCACTTCTTCTAACCAGTGCCGTTGTTGGTCTCCTTTAGGGGTCGGCCACATGAATCTTATTCCTCTATTCCAATCTATTAAATACCATGGCTTTATTTAGTTCCAGTGTTTTTAAATCTTTCCTCACCACTTCTATCCACGTTCTTTTAGGCCTTCCCCTTGCCCTTTTAGAACCTTCTACTTGTATTGCCTCACTGCTTCTAATCGGTGCCGTTGTTGGTCTCCTTTGAACATGTCCAAACTGTCTAAGTCTAGTCTCCCTCATCTTGTTACCTATTGGTGATATCCCTAAATTTTCTCCAATATTTTCATTTCTAATTCTGTCCTTTCTTATCTTACCACTTATCCATCTCAACATCCTCATTTCTGCGACGCTCATCCTATGAGTATGATGTTCCTTAACTGCCCAACACTTTGATCCATAGAGTATGGCCGGCCTTATTGCCATCCTATAGAATTTTCCTTTTAGTTTGAGTGGGACCCGTCGATCACACAAAACTCTAGATGCATATCTCCATTTGTTCCAACCCACTTGGATTCTCTGGGTAACCTCCATCTCAATCTCTCCACTCTCATGGATCATTGATCCTAAGTATCAAAAGTGGTCTTTAACAAGGACTTCTTGGTTATTAATCTTGACTGGTATTTTACTCCTACTCTCCTTGCTAAAATTACATTCCACATATTCTGTCTTAGTTTGGCTAATTTTAAATCCTTTAGATTCTAATGCTTCTCTCCATAACTCTACCTTTATGTTTACATCCTCCCGTGTCTCATCTAGTAAGACTATATCATCTGCAAATAGCATGCACCAGGGAATCTCCTCGTGCAGATGTTTTGTTAACTCATCCAATACCAATGTGAAAAGGTATTGACTC
Source organism: Warburgia ugandensis (assembly GCA_035236585.1). Lineage (NCBI taxonomy): Eukaryota > Viridiplantae > Streptophyta > Magnoliopsida > Canellales > Canellaceae > Warburgia > Warburgia ugandensis. Next base: position 58,107,850 of record CP141132.1, on the reverse strand, counting down.
AATGCCGATCCTTGGTGCAATCCTATAGTGACGGGAAAATCACCAGTCACACCACTAATGGTCTTAACATTTGTTACCGCTCCCTCATACATATCTTTAATTATGTCTATATATCCCTGAGAAACCCCTTTACCACCCAACACCCTCCATATTAACTCTTTAGGGACTCTATCATAAACTTTCTCTAAATCGATAAAGACCATGTGGAGGTCTTTCCTCCTCTCCCTATATTTCTCTACTAATTATCTTAGTAAGAAAATAACTTCCATGGTAGACCTCCCAAGCACGAAACCAAACTGATTCTCCCATACACTTGTTTCATGGCATAGCCTCTTCTCAATCACACTTTCAAAAAGTTTCATAATGTGGCTCATAAGTTTGATCCCTCGATAATTAGTGCAGCTTTGTATGTCTCCTTTATTCTTATAGATTGGTACAATAGAACTTTTCCTCCACTCATCCGGCATTTTCTTTGATTTTATAATCTGGTTAAACAACCTAGTCAACCAAACTACCCCAATATCTCCCATATGCTTCGAAACCTCTATTGGTATACCATCAGGCCCCATGGCCTTTCCTGATTTCATCTTTTTCAAGGCCTCTTTTACTTCAGGTATTCTAATCCTACGTTTATATCTATAATATCCAGTGTTATTTAAATGTATAGTATTTTCAATCCCTATATTCTTAGAGCCATTGTCATTTAACAAATTTTGAAAGTATGTTTCCCACCTTTGTTTGATCTCATCATCTTTGACTAATACTCTTTGATCATCGCTTCTAATACACCTAACATGGTCTAAGTCCTTACCTTTCTGTTCTCTTACTTTTGCAACTTTAAACACATCTTTCTCACCTTCTCTTGTTCCTAGTTTGTTGTAGAGCTCATCATATGCTTTAAGTTGAGCCTCACTTACTATTCTCTTAGCAACCTTTTTAGCATTCTTATATTGTTCATAGTTTTCATTATTTCTAATCTTCTGTCATGCTTTAAAACGCATCCATTTTTCTTTAATAACTTTTTGCACTGTTTCACTCCACCACCATGTTTCCTTTACTAATAGCATTTTACCTTTAGATACTCCTAAGACATCTTTTGTCACTTTCTTAATGGACTCAGCCATATTAGTCCACATGGTATTTACTTCTGTTTTATAGTTCCAATTTCCTTCTACCATCAACTTATTTTTAAATGAGGTTATTTTCTCTCTTTTTAAGTTCTGCCACTTAGTTTTTGGATGTGTATTAAGTTTAGTTCTTTTTCTCCATCTTTTGATATGGATATCCATAACCATTAACCTATGTTGTGAGGTTAAACTCTCACCGGGTATCACCTTACAATCCTTACATATAAATCATTCATTATTCTTAAGTAGGAAAAAGTCTATTTGGCTTTTATGAATTCCATTTTTAAAGGTTATTAACTGTTCATCCCTCTTCTTAAAGAGTGTATTTGCAATGGACAGGTTATATGACAAAGAAAAATCGAGGATATTCTCCCCATCTCATTTCTTTCACCTATACCATACCCTCCGTCTATTCTATCATATCCTTCCTTATCTTTTCCTACATGACCATTTAAGTCTGCTCCTATAAAGATTCCCTCAGTGTTGGGAATTTCTTGAATTACTCCCTCCATATCTTCCCAAAACTGTCACTTGATTATATCTTATAACCCTACTTATGGTACGTATGCACTTATAACATTAATAATCTGCTCTCCTAGAACAAGTTTTATTATTATAATTCTATCACTAATTCTTTTAACGTCCACAATTTTATCCTTTAATTCCTTATCCACTATTATTCCTTCGCCATTTCTGTTATTTTCCTTTCCTATGTACCATAATTTATACCCATCTATTTCTCTAGCTTTAGCCCCTTTCCACTTGGTTTCTTGGATACAAGCGATGTTGACTCTCCTACATTTCATTGCGTCTACTAACTCCAAACTCTTACCTGTCAGTGTCCCTATATTCCATATGGCAATACTAATCTTATGTTCTGGAGATACCCTATTTACTATCGCCTTTCTCGACCTCCATGGTATGAACCCATGTCCACTTTTCAGTACACTTGGGTTCTGATGCAGCGTGTCGCTTCCGAGGGGACGCTTTAGTAGCCCTTACCCATTTTTCACTACACCCGAGATCCAAGGTAGCGCGTCGCTTCTGGGAGAACGCCCTAGCAACCCTTGCCTATTTTTTCACTGCACCCGGGATCCAATGCAGCGCGTCGCTTATGGGGAATGCCCTAGCTTGAGAGAATGTCTGTATTTTATTCATGTCATAGTTTGGGTTTCATATTTTAAAAAAGCTGAAGATGATTTTCATTTCTTTCTTACAAACTAATATACAAATGCATATTCATTTGCAAGCAGAAAAGAAATAACAAAACCATCTTCAGCTTCCCCTTGCCGGCTGGCTACCTGACACAAGGGTTGCCATATTTTAAGAAGCTAGAGATTATTTTCATTTCTTCCTCACAAACTAATATACAAAATGCATATTCATTTGTAAGAAAGAAATAACAAATCATCTTCAACTTCTCCCTTACCGGCTGGCACCTGATGTAAGACCCTCCTCCTTTTTCATTCGGGCTTGGGACCTGCATTGGCGGAGTTTGCAAATTCATATATTGAGGTCAACAAATCATTAAAGTCCCTTGAGTAGAGCATACCACTCAACCGATATGTTAATTTGTTGCTAAAGAAGATGTTATTGTTGGCAATGTACTCTCCTTGGTAGTTCCTAAGAGCCCTTGCACCAACATTCCCAAAAAAAGAGCCCAAGTTTGTCGGAGAAAAGCTAAACATAGTCAATAAGTGAAAGAACCCTAAATATAATCATCAAGAGGGGCAAACCAAGCAATTTGCACATCAGCATGAGCCACACTTAAAATATTTTCTATTTTTATTGTGGAGATTTCTTCATGCTAGTTATGCACAAATAAAGGCTTTATATAATGATTATGAATCCCAAGCAAGGCTACAATTTAAGAGTGTATGTGATATGTTTTTCTCAACTGGTTCCCAAAAGAAAATTGTTGAAGAAAAACACAAGTTTCAAGAGAAAAAATTGCAATGTGACACTTATTGATTTTCATTTCTTTCTTGAACGAGCAAGAGTACTTCTCTTTATCATTTTTCTTATAAATTTTAAGTAATTAAAAAATGCTTTCAGGAAGTGCACTTGCTTGCTCGAGGAAGAAGTACAGTTTTTGAAGCTCACATGTGGCATGTTGACATGATCCAATCCATTAAATTAGTAATTAAGGAGAAGTCCATCCCATAAACACTAATTTTGCCTTGGTTTGACATTCATGCCTTTCATCCAAGAAGCACAGTTTAGTGGCTCTCCAAAAAATGATCAACCATTAGTTTTTGGTGAGTTATAGTCTACCAATGAAATATCCATTTGACATGGGATGAGAACCTATTGACAATATGCAAGTTTATTGGCATGAATCTATAAATAAATCTTCTATGTGGGCCCAAAATGTTTACTTCTTCCTTGATTGGGGAAGTGCCTTGTGTGGTAGTTGGGCTCTAGCAATTTCTGTAGCATTGTATTGTTCAACCACTATACTTGAATCTAATTTTGTATAAAGAACAAATATAATGTTTACCACTTATCACTGATATTGTAACTTATCTCTTTTTGGGAATTAATATATGTTTACTAGTCTTACGAGGTAATTGGATGTTTTATTTTAAATTAAATATGGAAAAAAGGAAGTTGTGAGAAAAATCAATGCCATTAGATTCTACACTCAAAATGGAATCCAACGCCTCAAAGAATGCCAAAAACGGAGTTCGTATGGAGTTATAAGCATGTAAAGATTGAGGGCATTTTTGTAAATTAAACCTAAACACGAAAAAGGATGAAAAACGCAGGGGCCGTTTTGATAATGGCACCCCCCTCGTCTTCCTCCTCCAGCTGCTTCCAGAACTTCCAACACCGCCTCTGTAAGGTGATGCTAGGAGAAATGGCGGCACTGCCATAGGACGGCACCGCCTTCCCTCTCCTATAAATTTCTCCCCACTCCCCCTTCTCCAGCATAGCATTTCTGGCTCAAACTTGATTCAATACTGTCTCTGGCAAGGAGGGTTTTGAGCAAGCATCCTAGGCGTGAGACCAACTCCATCTCGAGTTCCTAGGTAAGCTTCTCTTCTCCTCTCTTTCCTTCTCTTTTTCCCCTTCATTTTCCCCCACAATTCGGCCGGATCTGGCATTTCTTGACTGGAAAACCCATTAGGGAAGATGGGTTCGTTCCAGAACCCTAGGCAGGATGACCAGGGCTTCCGGCAGGGGAGAAGGAGTCGAACCCACCAACAAGGGTGCCATTTCAGGCTGCACAGGGTGGTCTTCATTTCCCCACCTTCCCAGCCCAGATCCACGCCGGATCTGAGTGCTTTTTGGCCAAAAAATCACTGGTTTTTTGTGGAAGGTGCCAGACGGGTGAAAACCTATCGAAAGGTAGTGCCTCCCAGGGGGCATACGGGCGTCCCAAGGGTGCACGAGCGGGCCAGGGGACTGTCCTCGTGCACGCTCCTTGGGGACTATCCTCGTGCACGCGTCGCGTGCGAATAGTTTCTTAGCTCAACCGGGATGCATGGGACATCTTGGGAGCCGAGGCACACCGCGGCTACACCAAAGATGCGTCCGCGCGACGCCATCCATGACGCGTGTCATAGCGTTGCTTGGGCATGCGTGCGAATGCAAATGTGGTCCCTAGTTTGACGCTAAAAACCCAATTAATAAGATTATAAAATTTAGGATCAAGGGATTAACGTAGATAAGTATAAAACCATAGAGATCTCATAAATCCATAAGATCAACTACGATTAAACCTTATAATTTGATTTAAGAGAGACCTTAGGACATGCTTAGATAAAGATCAACCTAAGAATGTCATAGAGTGATCTCTAGAAACCAACAAATCATATAGATCTAACCTTTACCCTGTGAACCTAGAAATAACGTCTGGATCTTATGTTTGAATGTCATTTAGGACTTTACCAAGGTATTGACTCGAATTAAAGACAGGCACGAGCTCAGAAACGACGCTCGAGGTAGGTAGTCTGATACTACTCTGTTTTCAAAATACATCCCAAACTTTAATTAAGTTACCTGTTTTTATTACTGTATTGAGTATGTGTTTTAAACCATGCCGTTCTTATACAAGTATGCGGGACCTGCTTTCATGATTTATGTACTTGAAAGATCTTGCATTGCATTAAGATTGCTGTTGGGAAATAATATTTTTATACGAGTTACGGATTCATGACATTGCATAAGGTACTAGCATAAGTAGATTTTATGCAATACTCGTATACTTTGAAAACAAATGCATAAATTGCATGAATTATGTTAATTGAGATTTGGATCATCTATGTATGTTTTTGGGCTAGTGAGCCTGGTGGGCACTATGCTGAGGGGTTGTACGGGGTTGGCCTCTCGGCCTCTACTACTAAAAAGGTGGATGGTATCACTGCCAAAAATGACATTATCCCTTCCCTGACTACTTTGGTAAACAGGGACGACCACTGGAGGTGTTCACGGCGCCCTTTTGGGGACATATCTATAATCACCGTGGAGGCTATGGTGGACTAGTCTCTAGATATCGGAGACACGCGATCCAGAGGGATTTCGGTCATGAGCATAGTGACCCTATGATTTCAGTGATATTGATATGTATATAGCATTGAAATGGTCATAAACGAGTACTCGTGACCAATTGACTTGAGACCCTGTGCATGATGCTATTATTTGACTCATATGAAGACTATTTTAAGTATTTCCTGATCATTATTTACGACTCATTGATTTGCCGTATTGTGTAGATCTCATGACATGGATATATTGATTTCTATTGATTTCAGCTTTCTGAAATTAGACATACTGCTAGTATTGCATATGAGGTTTAATAAAGAATTTCAATAGATGGCATTGCTTACATTTTTTTTCATACAAATGTGCACTTATTTCAAATTAAGCATCCTGATGTCGTACATGCAAACCCTTTGAACTTTGTATGATGCATTGCTGTGTTTTCAAAAAGGGTAGTGTCAGGTTACCTACTGAGTATGATAAATACTCAACCCAATCCATTATTTTTCATATCAAACGACGTACAAATAGAAGGAGTATCAGGAGGCGTTAGACCTACAGTCGAGTAGGAAAAGGTAAGACTTAATTAGTGATTTTTTTGGTACCTGGTGTAATCTTGGTTGTAAGTATTTGTTTATAGCTGTGGCTGTGACTAACAATCCTGGGAGTAATATTTGTTTTGATTTGGTCTATAAATTGCCAAGGCATTATGCATTGAGAGTTCATTATGACACTCGGGCTCTTTATACAATGATTTCTGAAGAAAAAAAATAAAATTCCCTGCATTCTTTTGCACAAAGTGTTTTAAAAATAGAGATCGATCTCGCTGTGTTTTTATAAAATTGCATTCTAAAACCCGGGTCATCATAGTGGCCTGCTCTTAGATAATTAAAAGCATACGTAAGGCCAGCTTATGCATTAGAATATCTCATGCATATCCTTAAGCCTCTTAAGGAACAAATAGGGGCAGCTGTATCCGCGTGTCACAAATGGGCCTACTCTGTCCCAAGAGCGTGAAACTCCTTCACTTCGTATAACTGGCCACTATACCATTGATGTATACCGTTTTATAACATCCATGAACAGGGCACATCTAGCACCCAAAAACTGTCCTTTTCTGTTGCTAGACATGGACGGTCAATATTCAGTAAAGGAAAATATCAGTTACGAGATACTTGTTGATCTCTTTCGGCATAGCTTTTGCACCAGTAGATATCCAACATTAGTTGAGTCAGCTGAATGGTACGAATCAATAATATAGCAGAGTCCATTGTACAAAAGTAGAGGAGTGAGTTGTACACTCTTGGTTTTGACGCGCTCTATACCAGCATTCCTCTCTGTTAGATTTGCTTAGATTTCAGATCCAAGAAAAAGATGCTATCACAGTTAGAGTTTGTTATTTCCATGAAAATAACGATATTATCTGAACTACATGTAGTTCCCCAAATATACGGTGTAAAACTCCATGTAGTTCTTACTAGATCTCTCTCTGTCTCCACTCAGTTATGAATTTGCGTTGGACCAGCCGTTGACGGGAAGTTTTTAAATAACACATGGGGCTCGGTGGAAATGTGTTGTTAGAAAGCAACAACCTTGCTTCAAGGCTAGGTCAAATTATTTTTCACAAGATCAAATTAGAAGAATATTTGCTATTAGAATAAACTCCATCTTCACGGGCTTCCAACACGTTTTTATGTTAGAAGAAGACTTGTCGTTGGAATAACTCCAGATTCACGGATTTGCTAAGTTTTTCTTTGATTTAGACCAGTCCATGGACTAAGAAAAAATTGAAAGTGCACTTCCATATCTACATCAATAATAATTATATTTGGACAATGAATTAAGTCTTGAAGCTGAAATTAGCATTAGTGGTAATAAGGTTTTTGATTTGGTCGGACATCATCCAAGAGATTGGGGTGTTCAATAGATTGCTTGATCTAAAGGAAGTGATCTTTATTGATATTAGTCAGAGAGAGAGAGAGAGAGAGAGAGAGAGAGGAGCAATGAATGAGAAATCAGATGTACAGCTTAAATCATTAAAAAAGTATAAAAGAAATAAGCTTGCCATCCATTTTCTTCTCACAGAGATGAACAGCCCCAATCGATAAAAGTGGAAGAAGAAAAGGCTAACCCTCGCTTTTCAAATTAATAAGGCTGGCCCACTTTTATCCACCATCCTTTCTAAATATCATTCTATATCTTAATTTTCATAGATTTATTACTGCTTTTACTTTTTATATACCCTTCTGATGTTGATATATATAGTTTTGACTACTTTTTTTTACTAAATTTTGATGATTATTTCACCTATAGTAGTATTTGCTTTATATATAGTATAAATTATTTGTCTAATGGGAGATCCGTTTGTTCCAAATGTAGAATTCTTTTGAGGTCCCATTTATGGATCATCTCAATACAAACTTCTCACCTAGTTAATTTAATTGGAGGAAGAATATGCTGTAGTGAGACTTAGGAGTGAGCAAGACGAAACCTCACAAGTTACTATTATATAATTTATACAGTGGGCTTTAGTTTTGGCTAATTTGGCTGTCATCTGATTGCTATAAGTTTGATCCCACAATAATTAGTATAATTTTGTATGTCTCAATTTATAAATAATAGAACTTTTTTCTTTATTCATCTAGTATTTTCTTCGATTCTACTAATTCAAGCTAATTGGATATCCCGTAGACGTAGTTTTGGTTGTGAAATATGGATTGTTTTAACTGCCAGCGTGCGATAATAAAAAAGAGTATTCTTCTATAGACCGTAGCCTAGTCCGATTGGTACGATTTCCGATCCAGAGAAACCAGTTCACGCTTGAGATCAATCAAGCATGGGTCCACAAAGCTGGGCCCGCCTCATCACAGCAGCATTCCTGCAACTGCGAGCCTGAAATGCTGTTGCTTAGCTCGCCGTTAGGCTTAAGCTAGTAAACTGAAGAGAACCTCTGGGCCCGCTCTGGATTCGAAAACAGCGTCTTCTGTTTAAAAAACAGGAGGGAAATGCCGGCCCTGCAGTGAGAGCAAGATGAAAACTGAGAAGCCGCGTTCTTTTGGAGTTTCTCCATCGTCCCTTCCTTGATCAAGGCATCGAATCGACCTCTTTTCCTCCGGTAAATCCATCTCTACTGCTTCCTTCTTACAGATCTGCGCTACTCTCAGTCTCAACATTCTTTCTCATTTTCTCTGCTCTCGTCTTTCCTCTTTGAAGAAATCAAACCAACTTTGGGTTTTCGGCTCTGGAAGTTTTCATCTCTTTTATTTCATTAATTTAGCGTTTTCCCTAATTTAGGAAGAAAGAATTCAAGCAATAGCAGCAACCTAATTGCTCCTCTTCGTCCGCGAACAGTGAATTCATTTGATATAAGGAAGAACTCCCGGGCATTTTGTTTTTTTTGTTTTTAGGCGGACGAGATCAAAGATTCTTTTATTTGCTATTTGAAGTCTTGTTTTGCATGTATTCAGTAATTCACATGCATCTGTAGGACAACTTATGACAGTTTTGATGTACTTCGCTCGGAAAATCTCTCAATGAGGTCATAGGAACTTGCTATCCGGCGGAAATGCAAAAATTAGCATTTGTTTGTATATTATTTATGTATCTTCTGAGTTTTGTTCATTGTTTCCACTTGAAACCAATAACTTGCAACGTATCATTGTCTCATTCCTGTCCTGCTTCATTGTATTTCACCCCTCCACAACCAAAAACTGTCCAAGAAACAGCTGCTTTGTTCCGTGTGAACACTAATGTGATTAGAAGGACTCCTGATGGTTTTGTCATATCAGTTAATTGCAGCTGTCCTGCTGATCACAGCGAGTACATATGGCACACAGATTACAAGATCCAGCCCGCAGACACATGGGAAAGCATTTCACTGAAATTTGGGTCATTTGTGCTGGATAAGCCGGACAAGCACCTGCTTCCTTCAATGACCGTCACTTTAGATCTTTTATGTGGTTGTTTCGAGGCATTCAAGGTTGTAACATATGCTGCTAAAGATGGGGATACCCTCTTCACTATTTCTAACCGGTTTGGGGCTGATGTAGAGAAGACTTCACAACTGAATAGAATGATTGATGTGACACTAATTCATGTTGGGGATATAATTTTCATCCCTACAACAGGTAAATGTTTTCACCATTGCTTTCATCTAGTATCAAACTTCTCCACGATTGCATAGTTTCTTCATCTTCTTTTTTTCCTCCTCGAAGTTGCTTCCCAACTGACTAGGTCTTAACCAGTGAACTATTTCCTTTAGTTCGTGAATTTGGTTTTGTCCAGTTCCTAAAATGTTATACTCTTTCGCATGACATATTTATGTCTTTCTTTTAGCTCAGAAAGTTTTACTTCATCAGTTTTTTGTATCCACCCTCATACCTTCTCCTTTGTGTTTTCTGGACAGACAGCTGGGAGAAATTTCTTTTAAAAGAATTAAGCTTCAAGCTGGCAGTAGATAGGATAGGGGTGGGATTGATGGGTGTTCTTCTTTGTTTGTCTTTGGGGTTTACTGTGCTCTTCTTCAGCATGAGATCTTCAGATTTTTTTTCTAAGACAAACGATTTAGTTGGTCTTGTAATTAATCTGGTGTCATTTTGTTACAACCTCTGCCTTCTGTACTTCTTCAGGGGACTTATTTGTGTTCCTATCTTCTCCAATAAGTGGATCAATTTGAAGCATTATAAATTACTTCATGAGGGATGCTATATTCGTATTCATTTCATCACTTGAATAGGGTAGGAGATGCATTAAAGCTAATACAATTGCATAAATATGATTTCTGTATGCCTAATTTCTTTTCCATGTTGCATGCCAACGTATGGCTTGAAGGTCTCGAGCATCTTACCCTGTTTGATGAGAAAGGTCAGCTATCCTCTATATTTTTAATCTTTTACTGATTTTTCTAATTCTTTGATTCTATAAAGGCAGCTATGCATAAAAGTTTTCTCTTCATATTCATGTGTTAATTTCATCATTAGAATCATCTACTATATCAGTTCACTGCTTTCTAGATTTATTTCTTGCTCCTAGTTTTATTGTAATCATATTTAACAATAGTATATATATATATATATATATATATATATATATATATATATATATATATATATATATATATATATACATACTGGATGACCTGAGGTTAGGGGTTCGAGGTATAGAAACAACCTCTTGCAAAAATGCAAGCTAAGGCTGAGTACTATAGGATCTACCCCTTTCCCAAACCCTGCATATGTGGGAGCTTTGTGCACCAAGCTACCCTTTTATATATACTAGATGACATTCAAAGCAGTATTTTGGAGGCAGAAATAAAGTTGAACTGCTAGATAGTGGATGCTTACTAATTGCATGTCACACAAGAACAAGTATGTGACAAAGGGCTATAAAAAATCGCTGAAGACAAATATTCCAAGTTAGTGCCAGTTCCTTGGTACACAAAAGAGTAATGAGAGACGAATTCTAGGAGAACTAACCTCCTAACTTTCATTAACTTCAAGAGGAAAGTTGTGCCTTCTTCCCCTCTTTACTCCTTGAAGTAGAGTTTGCGTTGCTTGTAACATAATGAATAAAAATAAAAAGCAATTGTTATAGGACACTAGCTAATCAATCAAAGTAGAAACTTTTACTTGGATGATCTTGTTAGTGCCTTCTTCCCCTTTGGAGACTATTACGTGAAAGATCTTCTAAAGTAATTCTGGCAATGTGGGTTCCTTGCAAGGTTGTTACCCATAGAATTATGAGTACTGCCAGTATCAATCAGATAGATGCTGGGTACTTTTTATTGGACGCCACATGGAAGCCATCTCCTGTTCCATCTTTATCTTTTGCTTCCAACATAATGAATTTTAGGTTTTGCACCTATGCCTAGGAAAATTTTTCGTCATCATAGTGGCATAGCCCTTTCTGTCGACAAGCTTCTATTGTTGACCTAGATATTGTCTTTGTAGGTGGTACTCAGGGTTTGAGTTTGTCCAATTTGGAAGTTCTAGTGAAGAGAATAACATGCTGCTCCCTCTCCCTTCTCCTGTACTTGGTCTTTCCTGCTTTCTAATCTTCCCTTCTAATGTGAGATGGGAGGTGGCAGGCATGGCCAGAAGAAACCTAAGAGAAAATGTTAAGACAACGAGATTGGTTTCATAGTGGACAAGCCATATTGGTGACCAAGGAAACTCTGGAGTTGAAGCCAGCAGAAAGTTGAATGCTGATACAAGTTGACTGAGCTGTATACTTCCCCTTTTTTTTTTGCAACTAGGTGAGTGTTAAATATCTGAACAGAGCCACGTTTGACCGAAGTGGTGACCTAGGAAGGTTGGCAGTTATTTGCTTGTGCAACTTGTGCAACCATTGTTGATTTTTCCTTCTAGCTTTTGTGCTTGGTCCTCTGTTTCCATCCATGTAATTGGACATGCATCTGCATATTTGTGGCAATCTCCTCCCCCATTCCTTGGTGAAGCATCCATTTACTGCCTTAGGACCTATTTTCTAAGCATGTTCCCAGTAATGGAATTGCTGTTTGATAGTCATGCGTGGTGCTTGTTTTCAGCTGTATAGAAGTAGCTTCGTCAAAGTCTTCATATTCCATGGGTTAAATCTGCTGCATGTTGCCTTGTTTAGAGAAGTATACCTATATTTGTCTGGATTAACTCGTACCATTGTGTGGTCTCAGATTCTAGATGAAAGGAGGCTTGCAATACAATTGATCTGCCAGCATTCCCTGATTCTTCAAAGCCTGCAGCTTGTAATACTGATAGCTTTTCCCAAGTCATATTGATTCCTTAGGCTTTTCCAAAATCACATTGATTCCTTAGATTGTTTTAGATGTCCTTGTGCCCTTGCCTCTAGTACTTAACTAGATCCTTGTTTTCCTTTTAGAGTTTGGCTATGAAGTGTCTTGAACCTGCTACCTTTTGGTTGGGGAATGGAACACCTTCCCACTTAGGTAGGTGCTGGCACCTCAATGTGATTTTTGTTGGTGGCTGTGGATCTTGCTTTGATACCAGGCAAGACAATGAGAAGTTCAAATTGAGAAGCATCACCTTCTAATTTTCCTTAAGGTTGTTCCTCCTTCCCTCCCTAACATTTTAAGTAGCTTGTTTCAATTACAATTCTATCATAAGACTTGACAGCAAATCCAAATAGGAGTTAGCTGATAAAGCCAATTGCAGATGACCAGTCAAAGAATTCTATTCTTGTACCTTGTTTACCATATTTATTTGCTGGCCTCTGTAGGCTTGCTCAGTCATGGACCTATGTACGGGGACATTTGGGCAGTGTGCTATCACTCCCCAAACATAAGTAGATTGTTTGCTTTTGTTGAGTCAAAATAGGGGCTATCTATGCGGATGGCATCTTTCTCAGGCAATTCAGTGTTTTCTAGTGTCAAGATGCTGTTCCCTAGTCTTATTCCATAGTTATGATGATTTCAAGACTTAAATAGCACATGAAATTTTCAAATATTTGGTCGTTGGCGCTATCCAAAAGTTTCACTTTTGCTTGGCCTTCTCCATTCAGATGTTTTGGAACTGCTCCTGTATCACTTATTCTAGTTCTATTTTATTGTTTAGTGAGAATTCAAGTCAATGACCTGGATTTATTTAATATGGGATCAGTTAAGGTAATTACTTTTCTTGATGCAATAGTTATATTGGAATCATCAGTAGCTCGGGAAGCACTAGATATTGGTGGATTGTAATCTTGTAATAGGTGTTTGGTTTTGTTATACAATTGAGATAATTCATCAAAGGAATTCGGCAATAGGTACACTATTATTGCAGTTTATATGAGCTGATCACTGTATGATGTTGATAATAAAAATGCTTTCTCCCAAGAGATACATAAAAGGAGCCGTGCATGAGTGCTCCACCTGTTATTGTTGCTATGGGGGAGAATGAGGAAGTATGTTGATTTGAGAGGTCTATATATCTACTGGAACAATCTCATGGAGCCTGGTTTCAAAAGATCAATAGTGCATTGTTGCAAATTGGTCTAAAAAGTGAAGAAGTTATTACTATCTTAATTGCATGTGTGGATAACACCGGCGTAAGGAAATATCAATTAGGAATTTAGTAGTTAAGAAAGCACCTGCAAAAGCTCTTTGAGATGCAAGAACTTGGTGATGACCTGAGGAGAAAGATAGAGATTGGTAACCTAAGAAGAGATAGTGGATAGAGCAGACTGGGGATCACCTTAGATATTTCCTTGGCATTTAGATTGCGAGATATTCAAAGGTCTACATTTACCACAACAAAATTTTTCCGCCACTATGCAGGAAATCCGTTAGCAAAACATATTGGTACATCTACTGAATTTAAGCATAAGTTATTTGCTCAGCCTCTTGAGAATTCATGAGACACCACATGTAGTTGGTAAGTTGGTCTATTTAACTGTGGATCAGCCATATATTACATATATATTACAGTCATCTGTCAGTTTATGCATTTTCTAGAGCCATCTCATATTGTACTTGTTTATCACATTTGTAGATATCTTGAATTTTCTTCAAGTATGGTATGAAGCAGAAACTTCAAGAGAAAGTCAAATCTTTAGAACTACAAAACAAACAAACTGGAATGATTTGGTTGACTTGCAGAGTGTGTGCTGTATTTCACAGCCAAAATGCTGCTACCTTGATTTCCTTAATGGGTTTTGACCAATATTCAGAAAGAGAACTATGGAGAAAAAATAAACCTCGAAGGGACCAAAACCAAATTTTAATTGGTAATAACATAAGACTGATTCCAATAGAGAAGATCCCACCCCTTTTATAGACTTAAGAGAGAGTTAGTTAGACTCCTAAGTAATATAATGCTTTCTTCCAAGTATCCTATTTGAAACATAATTGAACAATTTTAACGTAAATAGAAACGCCTAAAAAATTCCTAACTAAAATAGAAAACCTAGAAATAGAAATTACTAAGACTCTGAATTAGTAGCAACTCTGAAACAAACAATAAATTTCAAAACATTCTTGGTGGTTAGTACTCATGTACATCACTGTTGATATTTTTACTATTCCTGTGAACTTAATGATTTTAACTATTCACTTGAATACTTCACATGAAAAGTAACTCGGTCTTCTTCTTCCTTCTTTTGTGGTTTCATTGGGTCTGAGAAATGGAGAAGATGCTCCTCCATTAGTTTCTAAATTTTGTTTGATTTTTGTTGATGCTCCTGTATCGGACATCTCCTCTTGAAAATTACTCGTCCTTGAATTCTGTAACTCAGTTAGGAGATCTCTCATGTTTTTGCCTAAAAATCCATCCTTGAAAAAGAAATCTGGATGTCCATCAAGATTTTCCTACTCTTTCAACCTTTCAAAACAGGGTGTAAATTCCATTTTTACTTAATTCATCCATTCTGGAAATCAATGCATTATCCTGTCAAGACTCTGCACGGAGTTGGTGGTTTCTCCCATGTGTTTCCTTGAGTAGGAAGGACTGGGTTAGGGGAATGTTGAATCACAAAGGGCATGCTTGGCAGCACCAACGTATTCTTCATCAAAATGGGGTTACAGTGATTCAAGTTCCCATGTGCAGGTTGTTCCTCATGTGCTTCTACTTCATTTGCAATAGACCCCAAGGATGTGTTGTGGGGGTCTATAATACTGCTAAAGTAATAACTGCAACTGAGTAGTAAGCGATTCTGTTATCTTTGTAGTTATGTGTTTCCTAAGATTAGCTACCATCTTATCCAGAACCATTGCAACTGCATGTTTTGTTGCTTAGGTGACATCACTCTTGCCTGGTACCAACTGAAGCAGAAAGTATCCAAGAGAAATCGAAATATGTAGAACTTTGAAATAAATGAGCAAACTGGAATGATGTGGTTGAGTTGCAGAGTATGCCTTGTATTTCACAGCCAAAATATGCTTATTCTCATTTCCTTCTTGGAATTTTGTTTAAACTCAGAAAGAGAACTAGGGAGAAAAATCTAATGCCAAAGGAAGCAAAAACCAAATTTTATTGATAATAGCATAAAACTATTTACAATCGAGAAAGCTCATTCCCTTTTATGGACTTAAATGAGACTTCATAGTAATCTAATACTTTCTTCCTAAGTAACTTATTACAAAAGTAATAGAACTCTTTTAACCTAAAATAGAAACTCCTAAGAGAAATTCCAACTAAAATAGCAAACTGATAAATAGAAATTACAAGAACTTCAAGTTAGTAAGAACTCTAAAACAATCCAAAATTCCAAAACAGTCTTGCTGGTACTGTTCACATTTTTACTAGTCAAATAAATGGTACAAGTGAACAGTAATTTTTTTTTTTTATCTACTCCATATCTTCTTCTTTCTTCTTTTGCAGTTTTTTGATGGTTTGGGAAATAGAGAAGCTGCTCTTACATCAGTGTCTAAATTTTATTTTTTGTTTCTTAATGCTCTTGCATCATGGTACTTTATGCAGAGTTAGAATCTTGACATCTCTGTGTATGCAATGCTGAGTGAGTAGGGTCTCCATACTTTGGATCATAGGAGATGCAAATAGGAGATTTGCATGTTTGTAGCATGCAACTTGGTTAGTTGCAAAAATAAGAAAGGAAGGGTTGTGACTCTCTCACAATAGAGTATTGATTAACTATGAACCTATATGGTTAAAGAAGTGAACTATCTAATGTATGACTAAGGAGACTACAGCAATGCCTATGTTTTGTGACAACCAACCAACCATCACATACCTTCCAATCTTGATGCACCGACTCAACAGAGCTATTGACGTCCAGTTATGTTTAGGAGATCATGAGTGGTTATTTTCAATAAAGCTATTGCAGATCTCAACGTCAGTCTCTTACATCAAAGCTTTGAATGCTTCATATCCATGCCCCAACTTAAGGGGGTGTCAAAGAATTTGTATTGGGAACTATTAAATATTGCTTAAAAGATATGCATATGGGACAACTAAACAACTCAGTCATATGCATCTATATTTTATCTGAGGATATGGCAATATTTTTCCTCTGTGGGTATCTAGGATATTGATATGGATCTCCTTAGGAGGGTTTATCTTTATCCATATTTTCTCCCTTTATGCAAATTCGGTTGGGATAAGGTCTTGATGATGATGATGATGATGATGATGCAAATTCCGTTTGGACTGATCCCACTTAGTCATAATAGACATGATGTTGGATGCAATTTATGGGGATGCCTTTGAAGGCTCCTTGCAGGTTCTGGTTTTTGTAGCCATGGGCATTGTCCTTTTCTTGGTTTGTAATGGGATTTTCAATTAATTATGTGGGCATGTTGCATGATGCACAAAAACCATAGACGTCACACACACAAGTTCTCCTTCTTTTCTCTCATTTTTTTCTTTTTCTTCTTTCTTTTCAAGGTTGTGTATTCTAAGAAACCATGCTTTGTTCTGTATGCATTCAATTGGTCTCTACCTAGCTATTTGAAAAAGAAAATTCATCCAATGTTTTGATCTTTGGGATGTCTTATATTAGAGAACCAATTCATTACTTGGTACTAGAAGTTCAGGAGTAACTATGTAAACAAGCAATGAGGTGTTGACTAAGATGAGTATGCCATACATCAACTGGTCTTTATTAATAATAATTCAGGAGTTGGTGCCAATAATATGCATATCCAACATTATTCAGAGGTGTAACTGCCACTCTTACAATTACCATGAAGCAAAGCATTGAGAAAGACAAAAAGGTAACATTGCAGTTGAATCTCTACCACATCTATTCATAACAAATGAAAACTATGCAACATGAAGTACAGACGATAGCATTAGTAAGGGAGAGATGTGGTTTCCCTTGCCGGGAACAAAAAAATTTGTCTACCATCTTCAAATCTTTTTTATTAGGACATAGATGAAAAGAAAGATAGTTAAATCTGACCAGTCATAGGGTTTGGAGGCCCTGGATCAACTCTTCAAAGACTAGGAGAAGAGTTGGTTCATGATATGCAGAAGAATAAGTATTTAACAGCTGTAGAGGTTCTGGGATTAGAGAATGTTCAAAGGCTGCAACATACATGTGGACATCATTGATGATCCTTGGTGGAGCTTCATGAGATCAGCTGCATAGATACTTCTGGGTTTCTATGTTAGTACAACCCGAAGCCTCTCTCTTAGTGATAGTAGTATGAGCTCTAGGTCCTTTGCATCTCTAGCACAGATGGGAATGAATATCACAACATCTTTCTACTTTGCCTCTTTCCTGCAATTGCTACAAGTTTGTTCTCGCTGCCCACACCAGCATAATTACATAGAGATATGGAGTTCTTTGTGATCAGTTAGGTTAGCATAACTTTCAGGAGTAGAGTTGATGTTAAGTTGTATTTCAGATACATAATCAATTTTCATGTAAGTATATGTGAAATTTAAACAAAGTTTATAAGTTTAAAAAAGTTATTGGAGATTCTATAAATATCCGGATTTTAATAGAAGGAAGAGAACAATGACTCAGAAAAATAATCATTGAGATAGATAGTGATTTTATAATAAATGGGAAGCAAGCTTGAAGCGTGCTTATATTAAATTTTGAATGAAAATAATTTAACCTTGAAGAAGTGGGGTTCCACTCTATTAAGAAACTTCCTAGAACCATGCATTTTCCTATTTTTGCTGGATTTTCCCTTTTTTTTTTGTTCTTGTTAAATTTGTTGAGTTTTCCTTGATTACTACTTAAACTTTGTAACAACTTATGGAAATTTTTCTATACTGAAACTTTGTGGTTTTGAATGGTTGAGAGAGTTCTTGTTCTGCTTGGGGGAACAATTACTGAAGAACTATTGAAGATCTGATTGGTGCTGCATGAAGCAGAAAATTGAGAAGGAAAGAATGTGCAGATCCTTTCTAGAAAGTGGCAAGATAAGACTTCGTGATATTTGCTCCACTAACATGTAAAGAAATGTGTTCTTGACAAGATAACAATTGCTGCTTAGGGGGAAATATGACAAAACATGTAAACACAAGGTTAAAGTGGTCGATGAAGAAACTTCATCTAGCAAACCATTTCAATCTTTTTTCAAAAAGGAAAAAAGAATTCAGATGCAAAGTTTCATCTGAGTTTCTTAACAAAAGAACCTAGATTTTGCAAAGAAAATGGAATAGCATGAGCATCTTCTTGCTCCTTCCCTTGTATTTCTATTTTTCATTTCCCCTTTTACAAAAATGGAAAGAGAGAAGAATATTATGGGAGAGCCATGTGGCTATACAGCCTTGACAAGACACATTTTTTATATTTTTTTGTTGAAGAACAGAAGGCAAGGTGTTAAACACTAGACTCCAATCATTGATCAAATTTACATAAGCTCTGATACTATTAGAAATTATGCGGCCTAGAATAAGAAAAAGAACAGGAGAAAGAAAAGAAAGATTCAAAAGGAAAATCATATCACATTTGAATTGTGCGAGCAACTTCCATATTAAGTGGGTTGCACTTATTTAAAGTGATATGTTTAATGAAGCAAAATAGCTTGTAACTGCTGATGTCAGCAATGAACTGTAGCAATAAATGAATTACTTATGTTACTAATGACTGCTTATTACCCAGGCCACCGATTTCTAATGTTTCCGGGCTTACATCCCCATTCTTCATATGGTGTATTTCATGTATCAACTAATGGATTTAAAATGTTTACTGATACTGTATTTGGTGTGGTATCTAACTTCTAGTCTGAATTGTCTCTCAAAATAATTGATACAATCTTGCCTTTTATCTGTTCATGTAATGCTCTTATAGTGTCCTGTGGTTCCATCTGTGGTTTATCTCTTTCATCTTTGTGATTTTGATTTTGTTTCCTACATGCCAGGTCCCAAAGCCAGAAAAGTTTCAAAGCCTCAAACTCTTATTATTTTGGGTATTGCTCTATCAATTGTGGGACTCATATTTGTCTCAACTGCATTTCTATACTGGCCATGCTACCAAAAGAAGAAAACATGCCAACTAGCAGAAGCATATTCCTATAGAACTAAATGCTTCTCATGTTGCCTCTATTCTCATCTTTTCTGTTCAAATAGAAGATCGTCCGCAGTGGATGTCCATTCTTCTTCCAAAGGTTTATTTCATTTATGGTCTCTCTCTCTCTCTCTCTCTCTCTCTCTCTCTCTCTCTCTCTCTCTCTCTCTCTCTCTCTATATATATATATATATATATATATATATAATTTATATGTACTGCAATACACTACCATTGCCATTTTTATGGTATTATGTTAGTCCAAATTTTCTTTTAGCGTGAATAAGTTATTTTCCAAGATATTCATCTTTACATAATCCGGAGAAAGTGCACTTACGGTATTTAGTTCTGAAAAAACAAGTGTTTTCCCATACTCTGAACTACGTGAAGCAACTTCAAACTTTAGTGCATTGCAGAAGCTTGGCCAGGGGTCTTATGGATCTGTTTACTGGGGGAGGTTAAGAGGAATTGTAAGCATCTGCTTTTATTATTCTGTTATCAATCCATTCATCATTGGATATATTCCTGTTAGTTTCTTCTTATAATTCTGCAGGATGTGGCCATCAAGCAAATGAAGAACACAAAGTCAAAAGAGTTCTTGGCAGAGCTTAGCATCCTCTGTAAAGTTAATCATAAGAATTTGGTAAGATTACTCAAGTCAAAGACAATATTTTCAGCATCCATAGGTTTGAGGGGCACCCTTAGCTTCAGAATTCTCTTTACAAGTGGATTCACCCAGGGACGTATTTGTCCTTGTCCCATGTCATTTGTACTTTCATATATTTGTCCTGTTTTGCTTGCTGCAACCTCAGCTGGGAACCAAATAAAAATCCGTATCTGCAGATGGCATTTGGGAAAACTTTCTTTCAATATCAGTTCACTTCATTAAGAAGGTTCAAGCAATGTTTTGCTTGATATGCATTTTTGAATGTATGGCATTACTTAGGTGAGAAATAAGCTTGTAAAATCGGAAGCATTATTGGCATCACAACTGGCAACTAGAAAGATCTAGGCAAAATTTAGATAATTGTTCTGATAACTTCATGTAAGTTGCCAAACAACATGGTCTTTCGTTTCCCACATTCAGTCTGGGGATGAGGCACACAGTTGTTCACAAATAATAGAACCATGGATTGAGTAACTGAAACTGAGTAAAAACTGCCCGAATTAATTAAAATAATGTACTTTAGATGGTGCACCTTGTATGTATTGATGAAGGTCAAATTTATTCCAGGCTTGCAACATAATTTACGGGTATGCTAACCATTAGTGTTGTTTGTGGATCACCATACTGGAACACCATCTCAACTTTCTTCAAGTACCCTTGCAACTGAGGAATTACGTTAAAGTCTTTCTAGAGAAACTAGTGAAAATGCCTGCTTTTAAAGCTCCAAGGGAGTAACTTAGAAGCTCAGTGGAAGTCTTTCCACTTAGGTATGCATTTCTGTCCCTGAGCAATGAACTGCAGAGCACTGGTGGATCTGCAAACTTGGAGGGGATATGTGCAGGGAGCCGCACTCAAGAACCCTTGCAAAGAAGGTTCACTTAGTACTGGGAACATGATTCCTGTTCTGGAAATGTGTAACCAAACTATGTTTTAGATGTGCACATCCTCTGTAGTCCACATTACCTTATGACAGGATATCTTAAAACATATATGACTTGAACTACAGATTAGATCTTTATATTACGGACAAATTTTGTGATTATTCACCATATTTTCCATAATACATGTAGAACATTCAGATGCATAACTTAAACATCCTCATAAATGTAAATTGCTTATCAATTATGATTGATAGTTAGTTATATGCCTATATGTTTTTTTATTTTTAAGTGTTTCTTGATGTGTCATAGTGAATTGAGTAAGAGGTACTGTTTTGTTGTTGTTTTGTGCTTGAAAAACTTTTTGAAAATGCAATGCTTTCATTCCAGAATGGGTGTGTGTGTGGGTGTGTGACCAAGTGCATATTGTTGTTTGCCTCTGGACCTCCTTAGTTTGAGTGTGTTCCTAGACTCTTCTCAACACTGAACAGCTGAAAATAACCACCTACACTTTTATCTCAGCTTCTAATCCCTTAAGGGAACAATGCCACAATTTAGCTAGTTCTCTTAAACTCATGCACGATGTCAACTGGCTTTCTTTTCCT
The DNA here is from genome assembly GCA_035236585.1 of Warburgia ugandensis. Taxonomy (NCBI): domain Eukaryota; kingdom Viridiplantae; phylum Streptophyta; class Magnoliopsida; order Canellales; family Canellaceae; genus Warburgia; species Warburgia ugandensis. The sequence goes on along the minus strand of CP141132.1, from coordinate 58,086,174 downwards.
TAATTAAAATGTTTGACCATCCTTTGCTTAATTAGAACTTTTTACTTATTTGATGTCTCTGAGGTACTAATAGTTCTCTGTTAAATTTCAGTCAGTCAATAAGAACTCCCCTTCTGTCTCTCCTCCGATTGAGATCTATTATTAATCAGTAGATTCCTCATTCTTTATGAGAAATGCTCCTATGTTGGAGAAATCAGATGTATGGCCTGGATCAACAAAAGGTGGCCTCACCATCTCTCAGTTGGGTGCCTTATGGTAACTTACCATGAGGATATGACAACAGAACATTATGGAACAGCACAGTCTACTGATATTACACTAGTGCATAGTCTATTGATATTATCAATAAAATCTTTCTTGGTATTTGATGAAAAATGAAAAGCAAGTGCCTAGCAACATCAACATAGTTGACTTAGAAGTCAAGTCTGTCATCCTTAGTTGTTGACTTCTGATGTGAAGAAAAGGTATCCTATATTCTCTTTGAGTGGTCGAATGCCAACCACATCTATTCAAGCCAGGTTCCATACTTGGTTTACCAGTAAGATGTCTGAACCTTGAATCGCAGTGTTACATACCATTTCCGTACTGATGCATGTTGACTTCACTATGGCAACAATGGCAATACATGAAATTGGAGTTGTATTATTTGTACAGACCATATATAAGTTCTATCTAGAGCATAATACCAATATGCAATTTTGAATTGGACAATATGTTCCAAGACACATTGATACACTAGTTTCCTAACTCTCTTGTCTCGACAAGTGGAAATATATATGTATGTGGTTCAAGAACCCTGACAGATATCTAAATGTTCTGAGGAAAATGGTGAAAAATTAAAAATAAACTGAAAGTTCTGACCAAAACAGACCAAACAAAATGGAGTATTTGGAATACAGGCTTGAATATTCTGGTACAGTTTCTGTTCCGATCTCCATTCTAGAATAGAATGTTCTGGAAAGGCCATCAGCAATGAACAGAACTGACAACTGAGACTTTGGATGTGTTTTGCTTTTATGGTAAATCTTTCATTCTTTGTTTATAATTTATATGTTTTCTACTGTGCAAACAGACTAGATCTGTGTTTTGATCTTTTATGTTGTTAGATTTGTGCGTGGATATACCACATCCAGACTCTTCCTTGAGTAGGTTCTTTTCTTTTGGGTTAAGTTCTAAGTTTTTTTTCTCAAATGATAAAAAACACTTAATATAAGGCCTTTATCATTGTGGAGCTAATTTCTTCCTATTATGTGATCAGTTTTACAATTTATAAATATGACAGCCCATTTAAACTAGATGCTAACAGGTCATCATATAGTGAAGACACTTAATTATATATCATTGGAATAAAATGTATTCTTCTAAACTTACAAAAAGGTTATTTTATCAGTTAATTTTATTTAGTTTATCTTTGTCTTAATTTTTGTGGTTGTCTCTAAGTTTATTGGGTTGAATGAAGATTTGTCCATATGCATTGGAGTTAGAAGTTTTGAACCACTTTTTAACCCAAAACCGAATACCTTAGCTTGAACCACTTCTTCTGTGTCTTAAGTTTGAGTTGTTTTTTTGCTACACGTAATTCATGCCAGTCATTAAATTTCTTTGAACTAACTTGTGTTTCCATCCTTTGGCATAGATTGAGCTTATCGGATATGCAGCTGGAGCGGAGTCATTGTTTCTTGTGTATGAATTTGCACAAAATGGTTCCCTAAGTGACCATTTGCATAATCCTATGATAAAGGGTATGAAAATCTTGAGTATCAATTATCAGGATTCTTTCTATTTATTACTGAACTAACAACCGATATGCAGTAATTGTTTGCTGAAGATGACATCTATTATTTGATATTCTGTTATTTGCATCAATGTGAAATTATGGGTACTATGCTTACAGGAAAGATCAAATGCTATTGCAGGCTATAAACCTCTTTCATGGACAACTAGAGTTCAGATTGCTCTTGATGTGGCAAAAGGACTTGAGTATATACATATGCACACAAAACCATACTATGTCCATAGAGACGTGAAGACAAGCAATATTCTTCTTGACTCCAAATATCGAGCAAAGGTATGTTTTTGTAAATTCAATTGTGACAGAAGTTGTCTAACTGAACATCCTTGCAAACTGATGTTATCACAAAGTATGAGCCCTGTTATATTCTAAAGTTCTAATGGTCCATGCTGATCTGTTATATTCTTTGGCTTACATAAAGCAAGGGAATATGCATATACAAAATTAAACACCAGGGAAGAGGAATATCAGAAAAATCCAATTCTTAACATTCTTAATATAGGAGAATAGGAATATTGCAAGACATTTTCTGCTGGGATTATGGGAGCAAGAAAGTGAAGAGACTGAAACTTTCCTATTATCTAATCTCATTATCTTGATCAACAATCTAGAAGTGAGCAGACGAATGAGTAGAACATCCACTGTGAAGGTGCTTGGACTATCACTTGAGTGTTTGAGTAGGTGTTCTCTTCTTGTCTATGTCTAAATGGAATCTTTTATGATACTTTTTGTTGGGAAATCTTCTATTGATGGGTGCATTTAGTGATTGAGATAGAGAAGCGTACCAATTATCACTTTGATCAAATAATCTCCTGAAGTACCAAGGATTGTGAGTTGTACATCTTGGAATGCTTAGAAATCTGAGCCCCTGGAGTTTTCCAGTCAAAACTGAAAACCTATTACAATTGTAGTTGGTCTGTATCTGTGAGAGCACCTTAATCTTGCTTTAAGATCAGTGCCCAAGTCGCTCTTATTCTTATATAGTCCTGAACCTCTGGACTAATTTTGTTAAGTTTGGTATAGCAATACTATATTGATGTTCTCTTCTTGTGAAAGAAGAGAGCAGTATAGGGACAGGGTAAGTTGTCATTGTAATAGTCTGCATTTTTATGGTTTAAACCTAGGTTAAGACCAATTAATAATTGAAATACCCTGCATTTTGTCTAGAAAGCTATTCGTCTCCGTAGAGAAGCCTAGGGTTATATAAGAAAGAAGGGATTTTAACCCTTTTTTCTAATCTAATATAAGGGATTTTATTCTATTAAATAAAACTTAAAGAAAAAGAAATAAATGCTCTATTTAAGTGATCTATAAGCAAAGAAAAGAAAAATGAAAGAAATAAACAAGAAAATCATGTGGGCCTTGGGATGTTCTTGAACGTGTAAGAAGTCCTCTTTCACATGCACTGCATCAGTCTATCTAGGTGAAGGAAAACTCGATTTGGATTTTCTGTCATCTTTGCTTGCAGAATCAGATGATATGGCTTTAAATGCTTCACATGAAGACACAAAAGCTGTGTTACGGCTAGGCAGCTTCAGGCAGTAGTCAATTTTCACTAATTCTCTAAATCACATGGTACCATTTTTCTTGCATTGAGTTTGTTATCCTATCCTGCCAGATACTAAGCTGTGTCATAACCTTGGAACATAGTCACATCAAGACTAACCTTTGCCTGCCCTAGTTAGTTTTTTGTTTGTATCTTGCGTTGGTCTCCTCAATTTGTAAGTGAACCTGCTCATGTGCCCTGATGTGATCTGCCATTGGGTCTTGACACTCACATGCCTTACATTAGGAGTAGGAGCAAGATCGAATCTGTGAATGGTACAATAATGTTGTTGAAACAGGCTCAACATGATAGTTTATTCGTGTAATTGTTAGAATGCAAACTGGTAATGATGTAACATCTTATACCACTACTTGGTAATTGTTTTCAATGAAACTCTTGATTAAATTTCCCAAATTTCGGTATGCAACCTCTGCTTTACTATCTTTCTGAGGATAATCACCTGCTGAAATTCAACTATTGCTCATGCATTTTCATAATATTAAGCCAAAAGTGACTAACAAAATTTCTCTCTGCTAGATGTGATAAATTTGAGTAGTCAACATAACTGCAATGTGAGGGGCAGCCACACTTTTTGTGGGGAATAAAATGAGCAATTTTGGAAATTGAGGAATCCTTACAAAAAAATAATCCATGCTTCCTTGGGTCTAGTAATACTATGATGAAATCCATTCTGATGGCAACTGATGGTGTTGTAGGGACTGGAAGTGGTACATAGAGACTTGCCCTTTGATATTTGGTAATTGTGACAATAATGCACCATACCATGCACGTCTTCATAACTTGGGCAAAAAAAAAAGAAAAAAGCTAGCCTTGGCCAATGTAAATGTCTTGTCTCTTTCAAAGTGCTCTTAACTGTCCAAATGATGAAGAGTTTTCTCCTTGAAGCTGCAACCAGTAATGCTTAACCTGACTCTCTTAGAAAGAGAGCCCCCTGCAGAGAAAAAAATTAACTCTGCCTGCCAATGCATCTACGAGGATCAGGCCAACATGCTGACCATCATGGTAGCAGCCTTTGCAGTAGGCATATGTAGCTATATTTCTCCTGCTTAGCTGATCTGCTACCTTTTTTTGCCCCAATGATTGGTGCTTAGAATGAATTTCAACTCCTGTAGGCATGGAGTTCTTTTTCCATAAATTATGTGTTCTTCCTACCACCTATGTAAATACTTTAGAGCTTCATGATCTTAATAAGGAATAAGATAGTGCCTCTAATGAGGAGAGTCTATAGTCTATACCACTATGTAGAACTCCACATTATAAGTCAGTATCTCAATCTGGCCCCAGTCAATTTCTCACTGAGAGTTGCCACTAGTTTCTATTCCTGACAGAGACTGTCACCTATTCCAAGTGTGTGATGCATTGTGATGTACCTCAAATAGCTGGACCTTTTGGTATATAGGGCAAGAAGTAGTGGCTCAGAGAATTTCTCTATGATTCTTTCACTGCCTTCCTGTGCCTAAATAGTCCAAAATAATTGGCTCTTAACAGAATTCTACATATTTCCCTTTGTAATCTCCTTAAAGGAAATGCCAAGCCTTTGGTCTGATTGCTTGCAAGAACTCTCATTTCAGGCACATGGTGCTCTTTGGTGTATTATATAGTGGTTGTCCAACTTACTATTCATAACTAGAGAAGCAGTCACCTAGGTGAGAGACTCCTTGTTCTTCTGCATTGGAAATTTCAAGAATCAATTTTTTTGCAGAAGAAGAGGAAAAAATAGATTTGTTGCCTTATTCTCGGAGTTATAACAAGCTTTGTCTACGTTGAGCCGGGAAGGAACTGATTTAAGAGGAAATTGTGTAGATGGCAGAATATGTGTCTGTTTTGGAGCATTCTTGCATTATAAGAGAGGCAAGTAAGGAAGATATGGAGTTGGAGCCCTTGTGAAATATAATTTCTATATGGTCCTGATAGGCTCAGGTACTTCTTACTACATCTCCATGCCTTGCATTTCCTGACTTCTCTCTATTGTTTGAATTGGATTGTGATGCTTCAAAAGGGTGAATTGATCTGTCCTTAGTCAAAGAAAATGAACAATTGGGTTTTTCAGAAAAAAGTCAAGTAGAGCTCTGTCTTTAATTACTCTACCTATGATCTTGAATTTTATGCCATTATCAAAACTTTAAGATTTTGGAGCATTATTGGATTCAGAAGGATTTTGTGCTCTATTCTGATTGTGAAGCTTTGAAGTATATTAACAGGCAGCATAATTTAAATCCCATACATGCCAAATGGACGGCGTATTCACTAGAGCTTCCTTTTCCTTTTGTCATAAGGCTGGAGACCTCAATCATGTTGCCAATGCTTTAAGTAGGCTTAACTCTATAGTTTGAAATGCTTGGGTTTGATTTACTTCGAGAGCAAATTCTTCATGGTAAATATTTTGGGCCAATCATTATTGATTTCCCTCGTGCTGAATTTTCTGATTACGTTATGGTTGACAGTTATTTTCTTGAAGAAAATTTTCTCTGTGTCCCGGATACATCATTATGCCAACTAAATATTCAAGCAGCCCATAAAGCTGGACATTTTGGTTGTGATAAGACAATTGTACTGGTTCATGATATTTTTTTTTGCCCTACAGTGAATGGAGACATTTTCAGATATATCAAGATGTGTTGTACATGTCAAACCTCAAAGGGTTCGGCTTCAAATGTTGGAGTTTTTATCCCATTGCCAATTTCAAAATTCCCATGGTAGGAGATATCTATCAATATTGTTCTCGGACTACTAAAGATGATGCGAGGAGAAGATAGCATTTTGAATGCAGTGGATCGTTTTTCCTGGATGACACACTTTATTCCCTATAGAATGATTCATGATGCAAGCAAAATTGCCGAACTATTCTTCAAAGAAATTGTCCATCTAAGTGGTCTACCAAAAACCATAATCTCTAATCGTGATACCAAGTCTCTAAGCAATTTGTGGACTTGTTTGTGGAAGAAATTGGGACGTCTCTAAAGTTTAGCTCAAAAACACATTCTCAGACAAATAGTCAGATTGAGCTGGTTAATCTTTCTGTAGGCAATATGTTACAGGCACAAATCAATGTCTGAGGTTGTTGGGATCTAATATTGCCCAATATAGAGTTCAAGCATAATTGTTCAACCAATATTTCTACTGGGTTCCATTCCAAGTTGTTTTTGAGAAGAATCCTCAAGGAGAGTTGGACCTTATTCCACTTCCTACAAATACGTGCACACCAAAGAAGACTAGTGTTTTGATTCAGCATTTGAAATCTATTCATGAGCAAGCACATCTCAACTTTGAGAATAGTAATGCACCATGCAAAGCTCGAGCTGATAGACATCATTGCCAATAAGTGTTTGAGGAAGGAGATGAAGTCTAGGTTTATTGATCCGAAGAAAGGTACCCAAGTGGAGTACATCATAAATTCAATTAAAAGAAAATTGGAACTTGCAAAATATTGGTGAGAATTAGCAATAATCCATGTCAAGTAGAAATTCCTTCAGAATTCAACATTAGCAACATCTTCAATGTCAAGCATTTGTTCCCATGCTGTAGAGAACACAATATCGAGAACTCTGGGTTGAGTTCTTTTTCACTTGTGGGGTCTGATGCTGGAGCATCTAAAAGTTTATAAGAGATCAAAAAGGAGTTCTGGACAAGGACTGAACATCTAAAGAAGATTAAAGTTTATGAGCGTAGGAAAAATCAAAATGACATAATGCAGTCTGAGAAATATTCAGGCGGTACTGTTCACATGAACAGCACCTTGTGAACAGTTATGCAGTACTGTTCATGTGAACAGTACAATAGACTTATGTTTAGGACCATATAGAAGTGCTTAATTGTCTTTCTTTGTAGCTTCCTAATTCAGTTTGAATAAGAGTTTTGAGTTCCTAATTCATTTTGAGTAGGAGTTATTTTAAAAAAGTTTCTTTGTTACTAATTTCCTAGTTTGAGTTGCTTGGAGAAGAAGTCTTGGTACTCTATATAAAGGCTGTAACGGATATTCAAATGGTAGTGAAATTGATTAAAGGTTATGGTTTATTTTTTTCTTGTCTGCTGCTCATCATGTTTTACTTCTTGATCTATGCCTTTGATTTCTTGGAGAAAGACAATCAGAAGCTAGGATTAGGCCACGAAAGTTTGCTTGTTTCCCAGATCTCTTCAAAATCTCAGTTTTTTCCCATGGAAAACCATGATCTTCAAAAGCAAGCCTTGTTATTTTTTGCTTGAAATATGATCTAAATCATTAGCTTCTCTTCCAATGCATCACTAAGCTCTGTTTCAGTCCTTTAATTTGTTATACACTTAGGAGGAGGCTTTGGAAGTTCTGAGTTGGACACCAATGGACCCTTTTGTGGGGTCAGCAGGAGGATCTTTCAAGGTTGGATGATTCTATCCCAGCTTTTAGGGAGGTGATTCTATCCTTGATCACTTCTTATTCTTCACCACTTTGCGGAGGAATTCTTTTCAGGACCTTTGTCATTCTTGGGATGCTTGGTAGTAGTCATGGAGAGAGGGACAAATATTACCCATCAGTCTCTAGCAGCAATGAGGTTGATTAAGCTAAGCTTTGATGGGTCCGGCATGGATACTAGCCCCAACTAGTTTTGGGCCCATAAGCATGGAAGACTGTTGACTTTTTTGACTTTGCATGTTAGACTTAGTCTTTGCATAACTTCCATCAGGAGTCATTGATTTTTGAGGGATACCCAGACCATGTGAGTTGTTGGCTAAAGTCTCAAAAGGTGTTTTCCTGGAGATCTCCTAATACCTTGTATGAACTGTAGATTCTTAGTAGGTTCTCAGGTTTTTGTTCTCCAGATATAGCACGCCACAAAAAGAATGCAGACTACCTTGCTGGAGATAGTTTGGGCAATAAACTGCTAAAACTAAAAGTCATTTGCTGTACTGGAATAGATGGCTGGTTAGAGGAGTTGGACGCAACATTCCCGCAATGAGGCAGGCCCAAGTTGCAAAGAAAAATGACCAAACATTGAGACTTGTTTTCTTCTTCTCTCTTTGCTGTCTAACAGTCAGATGTTGATCAAGGTACTATCAAGGTGTATTTGGGGGAAGATTCTTATAGGCTTCCCTGTTTGAGTGAGAAAGTTATGCTGGAAGAATGATGACATTCCTTTTTCTTGTTCTTTTTCCGTGTAGTAATCCAGTTTTCTTCTTGTTTTTAGTCAGGCTGTCTAGAAACTGAGTGTTGTTGCTGTCTGATATGCCACAACCATGTGATGTTGAAAAGTACAGCAGAAACAACTGGTCGTGGAAAAAGGACTGTTGATAAATAGAAAAGAAACAATTTCTCATGGAAGAACAACTATTTGACAGTATCCCTCAACAGTAGTAAGTTGCTGTTGAAGCAGATATGGCCTTATTGCTCTCATGCCATTGTTCCTCTTTATAGGAAAAAAGATGAAACTGAAAATGGGAAACCTAGTCTCTAACTCTTCCGATCATCATCATCATCAAGACCTTATCCCGATTAGAGGTTCATCGCATTAATCTTGTTCCTCCATTCCTCTCTATTATGTGTCATGGATCCATTTAGTCCCAAAGGTTTTAAATCTTTTCCCAACACTTCCGTCCACATTCTTTTGGGCTTTCCGCTTGCCCTTTTCGAACCTTCGACTTGGATCACCTCACTCCTAACCGGTGTCGTTTTCTGTCTCTATTGGACATGTCCAAACCATCTAACTCTAATTTCCCTCATCTTGTTACCTATTGGTACTACTCTTAAGTTTCCTTCAATGTTTTCATTTCTAATTCTATCCTTTCTTGTTGCCACTTATCCATCTCAACATCCATATTTCGACGACATTCATCCTATGTACAATGTTGTTCGTTAATTGCTCAACATTGATCCATAGAGCATGGCTGGCCTTACAACCATCTTATAGAATTTTTCTTTCAGTTTGAGTGGCTCTCGCCGTTTATACAAAACTCTAGAGGCACATCTCCATTTGTTCCAACACACTTGGATTCACTTGGTAACCTCCCTCTCAATCTCTTTGCTCTCTCAAATTATCGATACCAAGTATTGGAAGTGTGCTTTTAGGGGGACTTATTGGTTATCAATCTTTACTACTATTTCACTCTCACTCCTCTCCTTGCTAAAATTGCATTCCATATACTCTTAGTTTGGCCAACTTTAAATCCTTTAGATGCTAATGCAGCTCACCATAAAGCTTTGTGTTTATGCCCTCCCTTATCTTATCAATTAAAACTATATCATCTATAAATAACATACACCATAGAATTTCCTCGTGTAGATATTTTGTTAACTCATCTATAACCAACGTGAAAAGTTATGGGCTCCATGCCGATCTTTGGTGCCATTCTATAGTGATAGGAAAATCACTGGTCTCTCTGTCAGTGGTCTTAACTTTTGTTACCACTTCCTCATATATATCCTTAATTATATTATATACCCTTCTGAAACCCCGTTCTCGCCCAACACCCATCATATTAACTCTTTGGGGATCCTATCATAAGCTTTTTCTAAGTCAATAAAGACCATGTGGAGGTCTTTCCTCATTTTCCTATATTTCTCTATCAATTGTCCAAGCAGGAAAATAGCTTCCATAGTAGACATCCCATATATGAAACCAAATTGGTTCTCTAATACACTTGTCTCATGCCATAGCCTCTTCTTAATCACTCTTTCAAAAAGTTTCATAGTATGGCTCATAAGTTTGATACCCTAGTAATTAGTGCAACTCTGAATGTGTCCTTTATTCTTATGAATTGGTACAATAGAGCTCTTCCTCCATTCGTTCGGAATTTTCTTGGATTTTAAAATTTTGTTAAATTTTTTTTTCATTGGATCTACTCCAATATCTCCCATATACTTCCAAATCTCTATTGGTATACCATTGAGCCTAGGGCATTTCTTGATTTCATCGTTTCAAGACCTCTCACTTCAGGTATTCTAATCTTGTGGTCGTATCTATAATGTCCAATGTTATTTGGGTTTATGGTACTTTCAATCCCTATATTCTTAGGTTGATTGTCATCTAACAATTTTTAAAAGTGACTTTCCCACCTTTGTTTGATCTTGTCATCTTTGACTAGTATCCTTTGGTAATCACTTCTAATAAACTTAACGTGGTCTAAGTCCTTACTCTGCTTTTCTCTTACTTTGCGAGTTTAAAGACATCTTTCGCACCTTCTCTTGATTCTAATTTACTATAGAGATCGGCATATGTTTTGAATTTAGCCTCACTTACTACTCTCTTAGCAACCTATTTAGCATTCTTATATTGCTCAAATTTTTTGTTACTTTTAGTCCTCCACCATGCTTCAAAACAGACCCGTTTCTCTTGAATAACATTTTTGCACTTTTTCACTCCACCACCAAGTTTCCTTTGCTAGTTGCATTTTACCTTTAGATACTCCTAGGACATCTTTTAGCATTTTCCTAATGGACTCGACCATATTCTTCCATATGGTGTTTACTGCTATTTCATTGTTCTAGTTTCCTTTTACCATCAACTTGTTTGTAAAGGATGCTATCTCCTCTCCTTTGAAGTTCCATCACTTAGTTCTTGGACTCCTATTAGGATCATTTCTTTTCTTCTATATTTTAATGTAGATATAAATAACCATTAACTTATGTTGTAAGGTTACTCTCACCGGGTATCACCTTACAATCCTTACACATTGATCTTTTGACATTCCTGAGGAAAAAGTTTATTTAGCTTTTATATGGTCCAATTTTAAAGGGAAGTGTTCATCCCTCTTCTTAAAGTATGTGTTTGCTATAGCTAGGTTATATGCTAAAGCAAAATCCAGTATAGCTTCCTCCATCTCATTTCTTTTTCCAATACCATACCCTCCATTTACCCTATCATAGTGTTCCTTTTCTTTTCCTACATGATCACTAAAGTTAGCTCCTATAAATCCCTTCTGTGTTAGGAATTTCTTGCATAACTCCCTCCAAATCTTTCCAAAACTATCTCTTGATTCTATATTCTAACCATACTTGTGGTGCGTATGTACCTAAAACCTAAAACATTTATAATCTTATCTCCTAGAATATGTTTTATTAGTATAATTCTATCACTAGTTCTTTTAATGTCTACAACTTTATCCTTTAATTCTTTGTTTGCTACTATCCCTACGTCATTCTCATTATTGTCCTTTCCTATATACCAAGGCTTATACCTATCTACTTCTTTAGTTTTAGCTCCTTTCCATTTGTTTTCTTGGATATAAGCGATGTTGACTCTCCTGCATTTCTTCGCATCTACTAACTCTAGACTCTTATATGGGGATACAAATCTTATTCTCCTAACCTAGCCTATTTACTCGTGCACTTCCCGAAAGGCGCGGGAACCCATGTATACTTTCCATTGCACCTAGGTTTTGATGCAGCGCATCGCTTCCGAAGGAACGCTCTAGCAGCCCTTGCCTATCCTCCACTAGACTCTAGATCCGATGCAGCTCATCACTTCCTAGGGAATGCCCTAGCAACCCTTGTCCATTTTCCATTACATCCGGTATTCGATGCAGCGCATCATTTACGAGAAACCCCTTATCTTGAAAGAGTGTCAAAAATCAATTCACGCATGGGGTTTGCCATGGGTTTTACTTGCCGACTGGCACCAAACACAAAATCCTATTCCTTTATCCAGACTTGGGATCGGCAATGGTGGAATTTCTTTGACTCTTCCAATAAGAATCTAATATGGTGTGGAGGACATGGACTATGTCCTTGCAATTGCCTTTTCCAGTTTCTCATGTTTCCCAATTCATCATATTTCTATGGAAGAGGGGAGACTTGTGAACTTATATTTTCTCCCTGAGTGCCACTTCACAAACAGTCATGTTTGTCCCATGAGTATCCATATTTATTTGTTTCAGTGGCTATACAAGGCGCATTGGTCCTTTGTCCTCTGCCAATTTTTGTGCACCTAAGGAGGTCCTTGTGCTGAGTTAATCATCTAGCCTGGGAGATCCATCATTTGGAGATTCAGATCCTACAGCATTTAACAATTTGAAATGGCTCTTTACATGAATCTGATCCTTTGACAGTCACAGTACTGTAACTCCCATAAAGCATGAGTGCTAATTGCCCTTTTGGGAGCATCCAATCATACCTCTGATGATCTTGGTCAGGTTTGTTAGATTACCACTGAAGATCCTGACTTTCCTTTATGCCTGATTCATATATGCTTACAAGCAGTAAACATATTGTAAGAATAAGGCAGTTTGGCTTCTTATTTTCTAATTGTTGCATCAGCCATTGTGGATGAGGCACTCACTTAGCAAAAGAATATTCTTCTTAAAAAATTTGAGATTATATTAGCCTGGGTGCACATCAACATGTTCCAAAATTTGGAAAGCAGTTTCTTTTACTTTGTTCCATAAAACATAAGGGTCATTCATGTCAATCACATATGTCTGCTTGGTCCCCTGTAGAAGTTCTTCCCTTATAGCTAACCATATTAAGTTAGAGTGTATCATGTGTAAAGGTAGGAATACCAATTATTGAGGAAGTGAGAAAGAATGGTCCCCTTGAGAAAAATAAATCCTTCACTGTTTGGATCCAAATATGGTCTGACTTTTTGTTGTGAGACAGTGCTTATTCACCAGCTATACATTTTACTGGTAGAGGTAGGATACCAAACTTGGGTTGTTTTTTGTAGTAATGGAATACTTTATTTTTGGAATATGAATTTTAAGTAAATATCAACAATTACCTGCATACACCTCGTCCTAAATAAAATATTTATAGCTGATGTGTGTTGGTGGAGGCTGGTGTTTCCAAGCATCACTTATTCAGGAACTTGCGACTTCCCCTCCAAGACAGATGTAAAGTCATTTCTTAACTTTGCTTTAGGAGAGTGAAATCTACATGGTGTTTTTTTTCTTCATTTTCTTTGGAGATGTATGCTTATGTCGCATTCACGTGCTTAAGTTCTCTCATGTACAATGTGTGGTGAGACTTCACCACTATGCTCATTCGCAACTTGCTGATGCTCACCTGTCATTCTATGGATGTTGATTGCTTAGGAATTTGGTATGAAGTACACAAGTAGGATCAATCATTTCCATTCCTGGATGTGTTCCAACTGATGCAGAAGAATTACTTCTGTTTAATAAAGGAAAGATTTTCAAGTGCAAGGGTATTTTGCTATTGATGTATGGAATTCTGCTGGTTTAGGATATAATACAGTTAATCCCTTGTAGGGGAGAGGATAATATAAGATGGATGCACTCTGCCGTCACTGTACAACTCAACTTTGATGGGTTAAGTTTCAGTCATTCAAGAGCTGCGGGAATTTGTGGCATAGTTAGACGTAATGAGATTGCTTTTTGTTTGTTTTCTTCTGGGTTGTATTTGAATTGGGTGTTGCAATGAGGACATGAGTTAATGGAGCACTTTGGAGTACTTCCCTATTTATAGGACGTTGCCAATGTAATTAAGTGGATAATGCATAAGAAAGAGTTATACTGATGCTCATCAGATTATATGCAGGTCACCTTTGGTTTCACGCAAAGTGCTAATTAGGTCACTGGTTAAGAGGGAGATGTGATGATTTCCTGAAGTCTTCCCACTGCCATGTCTTGGCCTATGGCAAGCTGCTCTATTATATCAATCTCACAGATTCATTTTCTATTAATGTCCAAAAATAAATAACTAAAAGCTAGTTCTCATCATGAATAGACTGTCCATGTTCCTTTTCATAGAAAATGAAGTATTCCTAAATGCCCATCAATGATTTATGTGGATGGTTACTTTTGATCAAATATGTTAACAAGGTAATTGGCTTAAATTAAACTAACCTTGGGACATGATGAAAAATGATATCTCTGAGTGGACAATATCAAACCCTCTCCATTCATCCAATCCTTCACAAAACAGTTATGCAAATCCATTGCATTAGAATTCATATATATATATATCATCATCATGATCATCAAGACTTTATCTCGATTAGGGGTAAGCCACATGAATTTTGTTCCTCCATTCCCCACTATTAAGTATCATAGCTTTATTTAGTCCCAAAGTTTTAAAATCTTTCTAACCACTTCTATCCATGTTCTTTTGGGCCTTCCCCTTGGCCTTTTAGAATCTTTGATTTGCATTGCCTCCCTCCTTGTAACTGGTGCCATTTTCGGTCTTCGTTGGACATGTCCAAACCATCTAAGTCTAATCTCCCTCATCTTGTTCTAGCTCGCTTGGATTTTTTGGAAAACCTCCCTTTCAATCTCCTCACCCTCATAAATCATTGATCTCAAGTACTAAAAGTGGTCTTTTGTGGGGACCTCTTGGTTATCAATCTTTACCAGTGCTCCAGTCCCACTCCTTGCTAAAATTGCATTCCATATAATCTGTCTTAATTCGGCTTATTTTAAATCCTTTAGGTTCTAATGCTTCTCTCCACAACTCTAGCTTTGTGTTTATACCCTCTCTTGTCTCATCAATTAAAACTATATCATATGCAAATATCATGCACCATGGAATCTCCTTGTGCAGATGTTTTGTTAACTCATCCATAACCAATGTGAAATGTACAAGCTCAATGTCGATTCTTAGTGCAATCCTACAGTGATAGGAAAATCACCGGTCTCTCCGCTAGTGGTCTTAACATTTGTTACCACTCCCTCATAGATATCTTTAATTATGTCTATATACCCACACGAAACCCCTTTTTCGCCCAACACCCTCATATTAACTCTCTAAGGACCCTATCATAAGCTTTTTCGAAGTCAATAAAGACCACATGGAGGTCCTTCCTCCACTCCTTATATTTCTCTATCAATTGTCTTAGTAAGAAAATAGCTCCATAGTAGACCTCCCAGGCATGAAACCAAACTAGTTCCTCCATTCATCCAGCGTTTTCTTTGATTTTATATACTTATTAAACAACTTTGTAAACCAAACTACTCCTATATCTCCCATATACTTCCAAACCTCTATTTGGTATACTTCGGGCCCCAGGGCCTTTCCTGATTTCATCTTTTTTCAAGGCGTCTTTCACTTTAGGTATTCTAATCCTATGATCATATCTATAATGTCCAATGTTATTTAGGTTTACAGTACTTCCAATCCCTATATTCTTAGGGCAATTGTCATTTAGCAATTTTTTATAATAACTTTCCCACCTTTGTTTAATCTCGTCATCTTTGACTAGTACCCTTTGATGATCACTCCTAAAGCACTTAACGTGGTCTAAGTCCTTACCCTTCTGTTCTCTTATTTTTGCAAGTTTAAACACATCTTTTTCCCCTTCTCTTGATCTTAATCTATTATAGCGATCATCATATGCCTTGAGTTTAGCCTCACTTACTATTCTCTTAGCAACCTTTTTAACATTCTTATGCTGTTCATAGTTTTCATTACCTCTAATCTTCTGCCATGCTTTAAAACACACCCGTTTTTCTTTATTAACTTTTTGCACTGTTTCACTCCACCATCAAGTTTCCTTTACTAATTGCATCTTGCCTTTAGATACTCCTAAGACATCTCTTGCCACTTTCTTAATGGACTTGGTCATATTAATCCGTGTGTTGTTTACTTTTGTTTCGTTATTCCAGTTTCCTTCTACATCAACTTATTTGTGAGTGATGTTATTCTCTCCTTATAAGTTCCACCACTTAGTTTTTGGATACCTATTAAGTTCCTTTCCTTTCTTCCATCTTTTGATATAGATAGCTATAACCATTAACCTATGTTGTGAGGATAAACTCTCACCGGTTATCACCTTAGAATCCTTATACTTTGATCTTTCAGTATTCCTGAGTAAAAAAAGTCTATTTGGATTTCATGGAGTTCACTTTTAAAGGTTATTAAGTGTTCATCCCTCTTCTTAAAGAATGTGTTTGCAAGGGCCAGGTTATATGCCAAACATGTACCATATCATATCCTTCCTTTTCTTTTCCTACATGATTATTTAAGTCTACTCCTACAAATATCCCCTCCATATCTTCCCAAAACTGTCTCTTGATTATACCTTCTAACCCTACTTGTGGTGTGCATGCACTTATAACGTTTATGATCTTCTCTCTTGGAACAAGTTTTATTATTATAATTTTATCACTAGTTCTTTTAACGTCTACAACTTTATCCTTTAATTCGTTATCCACCACTATCCCTACGACATTTTTGTTATTATTCTTTCCTACATACCAGAGCTTATAACCATTGATTTCTCTAGTTTTAGCCCCTTTCCACTTGGTTTCTTGGATACAAGTGATGTTGAGTCTCCTATGTATCGTATCTGCTAACTCTAGACTCTTACCAGTCAATGTGTTTATATTCCATGTGGCGATACAAATCTTATGCTCTTGAGCTAGCCTATTTACCACTGCACTTCTTGACCCCCATGATGTGTGCCTACTTTCCACGGCACTTGAGTTCTGATGCAGTGCATCTGATATAAACGACACTACTCTTGTTCTGCATCTCTGTTTTTTTCCTTTTTCTTTTCAATTGCCAGTTCAAAAAGTTAACTATTTGCTTAAAATCTATTTCCTGTACGCTATTCCTTGCTAAAACTGGTCTTTTCATTCTTTATGGGATAAACTTGTTCTTTTGTGTTTCTACACCACCTAAGGCTCACAAAAATGTTTAGCAGGTCTTGATGTTTAATTTCTGAAACTTTCAAGATGTAGAAATAGGTTAACCTTAGAATTATATTAATCCTTCTTTTGCTAGCTAATTAGTATTTGAATATTGAAGACTAATATTATTAATATCTAAAATTATTTGTCTGTAAGTTGCAGATTTTGAACAAAGATCTTAATCCTGCTTTGTTATACTAGCTAGTTATTTGAACATGCAGTGAAGTATTACTATTAGTATCCACTCGTCTGTAGGTTGCAGATTTTGGACTGGTCAAACTTTTTGAGCATTCTCCAGATGGAACTGCAATCTCTAAAATCGTTGGAACATTTGGTTATCTTGCTCCAGAGTGGGTTAATTATCCTTTCTACCAAATGATTTTATTTATCTCCATTACACTGGATAGCTGGCTTCCTGGGTTTACAGGTTTAACAATTTACCTTCGCAATCAGGTATGCTCGAGATGGATCTGTGACTCCAAAGAGTGATGTCTATGCCTTTGGTGTCGTTCTTATGGAACTAATTACAGGAAAGCCAGCACTTAGCAGAAATACCAGTACTGAAAATGCTCAATACATCGAGCATAGATCCCTTGTGGACTTTGTAAGTGCGTACAGTTCTTTAGAGTCTCTAATTCTCAGTCACAGAAAAGTCACCTACTCAGTCTCTCTCCTGCTACATTTGCTCAGTAGACAAAAAAAATTCATTGTGGTTAACAAAATTATTATCCCCATCCAGTTTAATTTTGAGTCTGCTGGTTGACCTGATTGATAGTCAGAAAGTCCAATCAGCCTGAATTTGTTATGGACCAACTCAGTTTTCTCACCCAAGATTACTTGACCATGTACCCAAAAGTTTAGTCAGGAATTTAAAAGCTCAAAATCAGATTACTTGCTGAACTCAAAATGCTTAATCATGCCCTCAGTTAATTTATTAAGCACACACCATTCAGTTTCTCATTAATTACAAGTCAAGGTTTAAGTTTTAACCCTATTAAGGTCCACATTTTATTGATTTAGTGCTAGCTCTGCAATAAATATATTTACTGTCATCATTGTTTACTGAATCCAACTTCTGCTATAGATGTTATCAGCATTAGAAGATGACCAAGATCTAATGGACCAGTTGACGCAGTGTGTTGATCCAAATCTCATACACTACCACAAAGAGTCTCTCCTTCAGGTATTTGATGTTCTCAATCTCTCTCTCTCTCTCTCTCTCTCTCTCTCTCTCTCTCTCTCTCTCTCTCTCTAGCTGTTGAAGTACATAAAGACATGATCTTTAGGAAGAGTCTTTCCCTGAAAAAAGTGATGTAATTCTAATAGGTCAGTGTTTCTGTCAACCCAAACCAATTGTTCAGGCCGTCTGCAAATTCATCAGGCAATGATGTAATGGGCCTGAAAATTTGTCAAACTGATTACATCATATGTTACACTAAAGTTAGCTGGGACCAATTCAAGGATCTGATCACCAAAAGATTGTACGTCTGTAGGCTTGAAGTATGGATTATATAGGCGGTTTATTAATTTTAGCAACAGTCCTCTACAGGAGTTAGTTCATAATTTCAGTTTACTATTTTTAGTGAGTTATCTTTGTGTTGGCACCAATTGACATTTCCCAGTATTAGGAGTATATTTTTGCTAGAAATCAATGTTCTGAAAGAGATTATAGGCTTTCCTCTTATTATTTAGGCAGTATTTGTTACCGACTGCATTGGTCTTTTTCATGCAAGTCCAGATTTAGAATCCGTGGAAAAAACAATGATTATATTAATCAACATCTCTAGTTCTCTAGGGTAATGGACAATACTAGTGAGCACCGGCTAGACTTGTGGCTTGCAATTTCAAGGTGCTGATTGTGCAATTAACTTTCGAATAATCTATTACTTACACATGATGTGTCAGAAGCATGAAACACACGTTGCAAACCAAAAGTAGAAGCTGAGCTGGTCCAAGAGTATTACCATGACATCTGTATAGGTGCAAGAAACATTTTTCTAGAGCATCTAAATAGTACTTGATAGTATCTATATATGCAGAGATGACTTTCTGAGTTGTACTCTTTCTAAATTGAATATTTTCTGGTAGATGGCTCTCTTATCCAAGGAATGCGTGAAGGACAACCAAACTCAGCGTCCAGACATGTCTAAGGTAGTCCTCTGCCTTTCGCTATTACTTGTGAGATCCACGGAGTGGGAGGTTCAAAGTTTCTGTCGTCCCCGTCCCTGATCTTTTATCTCCATTATTATTGTCATCTATGCGGTGAATATGAATTTCAGCTAAGATGAAAATATTTTCTATTATCGTATTGCCAAGAACCATTTTTTTGTGTATATATGAGTACTTTGTGGAGTAGTGATTTCTGGTCACGGCATTTGGAGGAAGTGGTGTCACGGACGTGCTACTGGCCTAAAACATTTTGTACTCTGGACAACGTCTTGATATGTTTTCGATGTTAGATAGAAGTAAATGTTAAAAGTTAATGTTGTACCAGTAGTCTGGTTATCACCCCCTAAAATTATGTATCTGTGTATATTACATTTATCTCATTTGGATCGTGCTTGTGAAGAAAGCTTTTCACGTTACTTGAGAATGAGCATGCAGATGTCTTGCATCACTGTCTAGTATCAATGGTGGTGAATTCGAGTGAATTGTTTATAGACGAGTAACAAACAAGTTTTATGAGATAACTATAAATACATACACCCAATGCCTGTTATTAGTGTTGGGAAAGGAGAATATCAGCAATCCTCTTAGAAAGTATTGAAACTGGTTTAATATTAATTGGATTGCATGCATCTTGTTGAATTACCATTCCACCTAAAAACTTAAGGAAGTGGGCCAACAACATTTATATATCTAACACACTCCCTCATTGGAAGGCCATTTTTGGGGTCTTACATGTGGATTTGATAAATAGAAAGTCTCAGGATTCAAATTCATGACCTCTTGGTCACTAAAGCTCTGATACCATGTTACATTACTATTAGACCTAAAAACTTATGCTGATTGGAAGTAGGCCTATATTTGAAAAAAACAGGCCTTTTCAAGAGTCATTTTGTCCTATACGTTTGCTAAAGAATAAGACTTTAGGCAATCTATCTATCCATCCATCCATCTTAAAATCTCTATATGAATGCATTTATCTTTCTAGATGTAATGTGTTTTAAGAGAACACCTTAAACTCACACATCTTTTTAAAGAAGTAGACTAGTTGAATCAAAGCTTATTTTTTAAAGAAGTCAACTCCATTTGAATTAGTGGTTTGGATAAAAAACACATGACTCCATGCATTGCATAACAAATGTACTAGTTCTTTTTTCCTGCTAAAACACCCAAAAGCCTGTTAGGTATTAGCAATGAAGGAGCACAGACTTACTCTTGAACCATCATATCATAGTGAGAGGGGAGAATTTATTTCCCAAAGATAAAATAATTGTGGAGCGATTTTGATCATGCAGAGATTTACCAAGTTGAAATCTCAAAAGAACAAAGCAAAGCCTTAGGGAGAAACTTTAGAAAAGCACTAAATATCTCAAGAGAAGCCTTTTTCTTTTAATAAGATGTAAAATCACATTTTTATATGTAGTCCCACTACTTAAAACCCAAAATATAATGAAAATATAAATACTGTCACCTAAAGTTGCTTAATTGGGTATAATAGTCCTAACAACTTAAATATAAAATAAACAACAAAATAGACATCAATGATACTTGGACTATGGTAAAAGATGCTAGCTGCTCCTAAGTGCTTCTAGGCTTGAAAATATGCTCTTTCTTTGTCTATTTGGTAAGATGAATGCCCTCAAGGTTCGTGTACCCATGTTCCTCTACATCAGTCCCCTCCACTTAGAGAGAACTCTTCCCCAGTTTGCTGGTGTCAGAGTATGGGATGGTACTCAAACAAATTTGCCATGGTAAAAGTTTTGGAAATCCCCATTGATTCTGGAATGTTGATAATATAAGCAGTGTTGTTGATCTTTTTCATGATGTGATGTGGTCCAATCTTCTTCAGTTTCAACTTATTGTATCTACCATTTGGAAAACACTTTTTACAAAAATACCATCACTTCATAAAAACCTCTAATGACCCACGATTTTGATCTGCTACTGCCTTATACTTTGCATTAGACGACTCCAAATGTTTCTTGACCTCCACATGAGCAGAGATAATAAAATCAGCAAATTGCTTTGCTGCATCATTGTAACCACAAATGGAAGGAAAGGGAACAAGGTTAAGAGTGTTCTTTATAGGCATTCCATAAACTACCTCAAAAGGAGTCTTGCCTATGGAGCAGTTTTATATGTTTTTGTAGGCAAACTCAACTTGTGCCATTGCAACATCCCAGTGTTTAGGCAAAAGAGTAGACAAACTATGCAACATGTTGCCAAATGTGTGATTGACAACCTCTATCTATAGATGACAAATATTGCTAAACTTGAGTTTTGACTTGAAATAACTCCATAAAGTTCCCAGATATGACTCGAAAACTAGAGCTACGATCAGATGTAATCAACTTTAAAATCCCATGTAAACAAACTCTTTCTCTAAAGAAAAGATTGGTAAAAAAAGTCGCATCAGCAGTCTTATGGCATGGTATGAAGTGTGCCACCATCCAAAAATTATCCGCCAGTTCGAAAACTGAATCATGCTAGCTTTGGGTGCAAGGAAACCACAAAATGAAGTCCATGGACAAATCTTCTCAAGGACCATCAAGAACCAGTAATAGCATATACAAAGCAACGTTTTGCGCATGCCCTTTTAATGCCTGACAAGTAGCACAACATTGTAAAAATTTGCCTACATCACACTA
This sequence comes from Warburgia ugandensis, assembly GCA_035236585.1. Lineage (NCBI taxonomy): Eukaryota > Viridiplantae > Streptophyta > Magnoliopsida > Canellales > Canellaceae > Warburgia > Warburgia ugandensis. Next base: position 58,064,450 of record CP141132.1, on the reverse strand, counting down.
GGTGTGGCAAAAATAATGCTTCTTAGTCATCTCTATGGTCTTATCTCATCCAAGATGGGCATCTGTGGCATATAGTTCTTTCAAGCATTTAAAATCGATAACTTTAACAGTTAAAGTTTTTAGCCAAGTAGCTTGCCTACTCAAGGCATTGGCTACCTAATTCAACTTACCTATCTTATGCTTGACGAGAAACATGAATTCCCATAGGAAAGTAACCCAACTACTAAGCATACAATAAGAATTTGCTAGACTATTCATGTATTTCAATGCCTACACCACAACATACAACTCCTGAACATAAATGGACCATTTCTTGTGAGCATCACTAAGTTGGTCACTATAAAATGCAAATGGTCAACTATTTTGAGAAAGTATGGCTTCGATACCAATGCAAGAAGCATCACACTCCACTTCAAATAAGTTATCAAAGCTTGGAATGGCAAGAACTGGAGCGGTAGTGAGTCCATCCTTAATGATCTAAAAATCTTTTGTGCCTCTGGAATCCACAAAAATGTGACTTTCTTCAAAGAGTTAGTCATAGGACTAACTATGGTGCTGAAATTGATGATAGAATGTGGCTAAAACATGAAACGGCCTCATTTTAGTAATGTTTTTTGGAGTAGCCCATTCACATATACCTTTTATCTTCTCTTTGTTAACCTTGATACCCCCAAGGCTAACCATGTAACCGAAGACTACCAGCTGATTTGTAGAAAAAATGCACTTTTCAAGTTTGCATAGAACTTATGCTCATGCATAATGGTGAAGGTAGTGTGTAAATTGGCAAAGTGGGCAGATATGAATCTACTAAAGATGTATATGTATTCAAAATATGCAAGAACACATTTTCCAATTAGTGGCTTCAGTTCATAGGTCATAAAGCACATAAAATTATCACTATATTAGAAAGACTAAATGGCATAACTAGTCACTCACACAAGCCTTTAATTTTGAATGTAGTTTTTCACTCACCTCTTGGGTTTTTCTGATTTGGTGATCACCACTTATAACAAATCAATTTTTTAGAACACTTGTGCATGATCTAGTCTGTCCAACTTCTCATCTAAACAAGGAATATGAAACCTATATTTTCACAATGATCTTATTTATTATTGGTGTAGCTTTAAAATTACTTGCAAGCACATGAATCAATTTAATAATTTGCACGCAAGAGAGGTTGATCCCATGAGGAATCTCATAGATTTGGATATTGGGTGGATTTTATTTATATTACTTAGCCTAGCCAAAAAGGAATGGTTTTAATTAAACTAGGAAGTTAAACAAGATGGAATGAGAAACATGTATAAAATTAGAAACATGAACTAAAGAAAACTTTTTAGAAATAAAGATTTTCGAGGAAATTCAAAACTCTCTTAACTAACATGCACTCAATAAAAGAAACTAATGCAAAACTAAAATGAATAAATCTAGGAAACTTTACTTAAGGAACAACAGCTAAGATGTTGAAGTCCAAAGCTAGGAGAGTAGAATCCTTTGTTCAAAATTGTTCCATTCAGAATCCTTTGTTCTATCAAAAGAAGTGGACTTCCAAATTCTTATGGGGACCCCGTGGAATTCCTTCTAGAGCCTATTGAAGAATTTTATGGATTTTGCCATTTCACCAAGGAGCAACAGCTAAGATGTTGAAGTCCAAAACTCTATGAGTATGTCCAAGTAGATGTGCTTGATTTCAAGGAGTTAGAAGCAACCCCTCTACTTGAATTAGGAGCGGAATTCTATGGGATTATATAGAGTTTTGGCTTTCTAATTTGATATGATCCTATCCTAGGAAGAAAAATGAGAATTAGAGGTAGAAGTCTATGTAGGAAAGCTAGGCGGTTGAATGGAGATAAAAGATTAGAAAGTGAGGTGAGGTGGACTTTCTAACTATGAGCAAAGGGAGATGTGCCACCTTTCAAGGGATTAGACATGGAATCCCTTTCCTTAAGGTATATCACATGATGTGATGGGAAGAAAGTAAAAAAAAAGAAGAAGATAGGAACGATGGAGGAAAGAGATAGGAAGGTGAGGTAGTTGAGTGAAGAAAGGAATTATAAGGTGGAGTTGGTGGAGTGGATGGATTTAGAAGGGGGAGGCACCACTTTTCAAGGAAGGTGGTATGGAACTCCTTCCCTTCTAAGTATGTGATATGGTGGATAGGAAAGAGAGAGAAAGAAGGGAAAAAAGAGATGGAAAGATATGAAAATTTGATTTATTTTCTCTCTTTATTGGTCCACCTATGCATGCATATCTTACCATATAGATTATCACCGAAATTACTTTCTAATTATCCCTTGAAATTCTATATTTAGCATAGGATAATTGCTTCTAAATATTGTCCATTCATGTGACTCCATGTGGCATGGCTCTCATGTGGCTTAGTGGCTCACTTTGATGGCTCAAATGGCTAAGTCCCTTGGCTTCAAGTCTTGAATGACTTAGCTTAAGTTTCTTTGATAGATAGGAAAACTTCATGCATAACTCCAATTCTCATATAAAAGTGATGAAATTTTATGGCTTTTTTTCATAGACCATTTTATTCACCTTTAGTTCTTCTCATTGCCTTCTTGCTTGCTTTAAGATGATCGTGAAACTTGATTGAGCTTTGGAATGATGAAATTTAAATCTTTATCCCTCTTTTGATCTTGATCTTCAAATCTTATCTTACTTGATCTCTGTCGTTAGATCATCTTATCAAAACCTACAAACAATAAAAATGCTAATTAACTCCTGCAAAATTATGATTATTTATGTACTTACTCTGAATTAGATCGTGAACCTGCCAAATATCAAACTTTTGAATTATTAGGTCAAAAATGCACATGTTATGAATTTTCAAAAAAAAAATCCTAGAATAACGCATATAATTTATAATATATGGACTACTTATTGGGTACTTTTTGTATAAATTGAACATTATCATACCCCCAATTAGCATTTTGTTAGTCCTAAGAAAAATATGCAAAAAATCATGAAAACAAAAGTGGTTGTCATTTCTCATAAGTACTCATGATTGCATTTAGCATATGCAACATGCCCTTAAACCCCCGAAGTTACTCATGACGGTTTGTAATTACTATATACACAAAATTTATTAAGTTTAAGTCCTTTGTTTTATCTTAGAGAATTATCATCCATTAGTACTCTACTAGCTTTAACAACTTAATAAAGATAAATGAGAAATTCCACAAGTTACCCATATACCAAAATTATTTTATTAAGTTATATCTCAGAGTGCAGTGTGAGTATAGACTATATAATCTAGACTTCTAAACAGACATGCTTATACTCCATTGGAATGATGTTTTGACCTCAATTTGTTGCTAGAATACACTCAGAAATAAAGCTCTTAGAGAAAAAGGGATCAAACAAAATTCTCTCTTTATGTGTGTCACAGCCCCGTCGGGCCCCCAGCATAGATATTGTCCCGTGCGCACGCGCACGGGTTTTGGTCCTTCCCCCGCGTCCAGGGGAAAACGCGTCTATGCTGTGAAGGGAGAACACCCCCTTATAACCCAGGCCCATCACCCCCCCTAGCCGATGTGGGACTAACTCTCCTGCGTCCCGCCCTCAGACCATCTTGGGTCCCCTCACAAGGCCAACCCTCAGGCCATCTTGGCACGGTAGCCATCTCCCGCCTACGGGACACACGCCCCCGTGTGTCACCACACGAGCGACGGTGCGGCTAGCCACCCACCCTCGGGGTCGGGGTTTGGCTCTGATACCAGTCTGTCACAGCCCCGTCGGGCCCCCAGCATAGATATTGTCCCGTGCGCACGCGCACGGGTTTTGGTCCTTCCCCCGCGTCCAGGGGAAAACGCGTCTATGCAGTGAAGGGAGAACACCCCCTTATAACCCAGGCCCATCAACCCCCCTAGCCGATGTGGGACTAACTCTCCTGCGTCCCGCCCTCAGACCATCTTGGGTCCCCTCACAAGGCCAACCCTCAGGCCATCTTGGCACGGTAGCCATCTCCCGCCTACGGCTGAGGTACCGTGAGGTACTGTGAGGCACCGTGACCTCAAGGGGGGCGGCGAAGCAGCGAAGCGGCGAAGGTCGAGGGGGGTGACGGTTGAGAGTTAGTCCCATACCGCCTGGAGAGGGGAGCTGGGCTGGTTGATAAGGAGTGGGAACACTCCTCACAGTAACAAGGCCTTTTACCCTGGGAAGCCGGGGTGAGAACAAAGCCGTGCGGGCCCAGTGGGCCCAAAGCGGACAATATTGTTACTGTGGACCCCACGGTGGGTGGGGTGTGTCAATTTGGTATCAGAGCCAGTCTCCTCGTGGGGATGGGTGGCTAACCGCATGCGTGCCTCGGCACACGAGGGCGTGTGTCCCCTAAGGGGGAGAGATCTAGCCCTTGCCGGCTGAGGTATCGTGAGGTACTGTGAGGCACCGTGACCTCAAGGGGGGCGGCGAAGCAGCGAAGCGGCGAAGGTCGAGGGGGGTGACGGTTGAGAGTTAGTCCCATACCGCCTGGAGAGGGGAGCTGGGCTGGTTGATAAGGAGTGGGAACACTCCTCACAGTAACAAGGCCTTTTACCCTGGGAAGCCGGGGTGAGAACAAAGCCGTGCGGGCCCAGTGGGCCCAAAGCGGACAATATTGTTACTGTGGACCCCACGGTGGGTGGGGTGTGTCAATGTGACTGAATCCAAAGATACTAATGGTTCACATATTTTTTTAAGCATAGATGAGACAAAAAACTATGGTCCCTAAGAATAGATGCTATTACCAAGACCAACAAGGGTAGTTCACCTTAATTCCTAAATATTTATATCCGCATTAAGGCTACCTTCCACCTTAAGATCAACAAGTCTTTAGATAGGATGAAATGTAGTCTTGGGAATGGTTTTGCAAGAAAAGGTAATGGGATTCAAAGTTTCAAATTTGAATAGAGGTCTAAATTGAATGTTGGACAACTTTACTTTTGAATGTACTGAAATGAATATCTTTTCTATTTTTCCTTTCTCTTCACTTTTTTATATATTTATCTTTTACTTTCTTTGTATTTCTTTGAAGGATTTTTTTATTATAAATACTTTGATATTTTTCATTTCTTAAACTTTTGCCCTTTTTGAACTTTTTCTTCCATTTCTACTCATTTTTTAATGATAGGTAATGGATATTTAACTAAGCTTCTAGGTTGAAGTAAATTGGGTTTTGAAAAAAAAAAAAAAGGCTTACCAAGAGATTTAAAAGGTCTCACTAGAGGTATAATATACTAGATAAGCTTTATGTCTCTGGCCTAGAACAAGGATGGCCTATATCATTTCTTAGGTTTCTTAAGGCCTATTTGATTCAATAAATGTTCAAAACAAAACAAAGATATTAAGATCTTTCAAAGTTAATGTACGCTGAAGAAAATATGAAATTATTTATAACCCTAAAAAAGATGATAGTCTCCAAAACTCACTTGCGTATATAAGTCTCCATTGATTTATCTCAGGGTCACTAAGTCATAACCATCTATTAGTCTAGATTGTACTATATGTAATTATTTGTTGAGATTTTAACTTTCATAAAATACTTTAGGACATGAATAAAATGTAGATTTAACCATATGCATGTCTATTAAGAAGTTTAAATTAGGAGAAATATGAAGATTCTAAAAATCCTATTCTCATCATAGTAAAGGAAATTTGACCTTAAAACCTTTTTTCTTTTAAAAAATAGAAGAAAACTCAGAAATCTCATGCATAACTATAACCCCAACCTGAACTGGGCATTGCCTCCTATGTTTTGAAACATATGACTCCTATATGATAAATGGGTAATGTAAAACAATGAGACTTTAAAAACCATTGGTTGCCTCCCAATGAGGGATAAGTTTAACATCTTCAGCCAGGTGTACGATGCCTTGATAAAATGCAATGATGAATGTAGATCTTATGATTGATGTAGGTTCCATGAGACATGTTAAGGTGGGTCATGGTATACAAGTTCTTCTAACAATATCTCCTCTACTTTAGTGTTTATTAACACTAGATAAGGTTTCAACCTTTGCTCATTTACTCTGAATATCTCTCCATCCTTTTCTATCTCGATGGCCCCATGAGAGCAATCAGTACATACTATGTAGGGTCCAGCCAATTAAGATTGAAGTTTTCTAAGAAATAAATGCAATCTAGAATTATACAAAAGAACCTTTTGTCATGGGTGAAGGACTCGCGTGACGTGTCTATCGTGATTGATTTGCATGTAGTCTTTGTATATCTTGGCTGACTCATATGCATCTTTCCTAAGCTCATCCAACTCATTGAGTTGGAATTTTCTATTGGTTCCAGTAGTATCTAAGTCAAAATTAAGCTTCTTAATAACCCAATGTGCTTTATGCTCAAGTTCTACTAGAAGGTGGCAGGCCTTTCCATATACTAAGCAATAGGGGGACATGGCTATAGGGGTCCTGTATACAGTATGATAGGCTCATAAAGCGTCACTATGTCTCAAATAACAGTTTGTCTGATTTGAATTAACTATATTTTCTAAAATTCACTTTATCTCCCTATTTGACACTTCTAACTATCCACTAGTCTGAGGATGATAAGGGGTTATAATTTTATGGGTAACACCATATTTCTTTATTAAGGTCTCAAATACTATTGTAAAAGTATTTTCCCCCATCACTAATTATGGCCCTAGGAGTATGAAAGTGCACAAATATATTTTCCTTTAAGAACTTGACCACCCTCTTATGGTCATTGATTTTACACTGTATGGCATCTACCCACTTAGACATATAGTCCACTCCCACAAGGATGTACAGATAACCAAAAGAGTGAGAAAAATGTCTCATAAAATCAATGCCCCAAACATCAAAAGGATCAATGATAAGAATGGGGTTTAAGGTGATCATATTTGTTTTTCCTATACTCCCTAACCGTTGACATCTAGCACATGTTATGTAGTAAGCATGTGAATCCTTGAAAATGGTGGGCTAGTAAAATCACACTACAAAATCTTTGCAACTAGCTTTCTAGAACTGAAATGGTTCCTACGTCCGTGGTCATGACAAAAGGAAATGATTTTATGATTTTCATTATCTGGTATGCATCTTCTTATGACCTGATCAGGACAGTACTTAAACAAATGTTTTAAAGTATCTAACCTCAGCACTAAATCTTTTCCTCTATTGTTTAGACTAGTGATTAGGCATTTGACCAGTGATATGATAATTGACTATATTTACATACCAAGGCAACTAAAAAATAGGCAATAATTGTTCATCTTGAAAGGTTTCTATTATAGGCACATTCTTCCTAGTAGAATCCATAACTAATCTGAATAAGTGGTCTGCTATAACATTTTCGGAAACTTTCTTATCCCAATCTTACATATCAAACTCTTGTAGCAATAACATCTATCAAATTAGCCTAGCTTTGGCATCCTTCTTTAAAAGATGATATTTTAAAGATGTATAGTCCAAATAGACAATGATCTTAGATCCTAATAAGTAAGAGCTAAACTTATTTAGGGCAAAAACAACTACCAGCAACTCTTTTTCTGTAGTGAAATAATTAAGTTGGGCATCATTGAGTGTCTTACTAACATAGTATATCACATGGAGAATTTTGTCAATATGCTGCCCCAACACAACCCCGATTTTGTAGTCTAAAGCATCACACATTATATCCAATGGTGCACTCTAATCTAGTTGTTGAATAATAGGCTTCGAAGTTAATTTAGCCTTTAGGTGCTCAAATACTTTCATACAATCATCATCAAAGTCAAAAGTTGCCTCATTCGTGAGTAAATTACATAGGGGCTTAACAATTGTACTAAATTCCTTGACAAATCTTTTATAGAAACTAGCATGGCCTAAAAATGAGTGGATCTCCTCACCATCCTTGGAGGAGGAAGGCTAGAGGTTAAATCTACTTTGGCTTTGTTTACTTTTTTGCCATTATGTGATATAATGTGACTTGAAACAATGCCATTTTATACCATAAAAATACTTTTCTCCCAGTTTAACACTAAATTCTTTTCTTAACACTTAGCTAGGACAAGTTTTAAATGGTGCAGGCATTCATCAAGTAAAAATCCAAATACTGAGAAATGTCCATAAACACTTCTAAAAACCTCTTCACCATATCAGAACATATGCTCAATATACACCTTTGAAAAGTAGCTGGAGCATTACAAAGTCCAAAAGGCATATGATGGTAAGTGAAGGTCCTAAAAGGGCAAGTGAAGGTAGTATTCTCTTGCTCCTCAAGTGCTATGGGGATTTGGTTATAGCCAAAGTATCTATAAAAAAAGAAGTAATGACTATAATTGGCTAACCTTTCTAGCATTTGGTTAATAAATGGAAGATGAAAGTGATTTTTTCTAGTGACCAAGTTCAGTTTTTAGTAATCTATACAAACTCTCTACTTGGTGGTCATGTGAGTGAGAACTAACTCATTATCCTCATTTCAGATTACTGTGACTCTGGACTTCTTGGAGACAACCTAAACTGGACTAACCCAAGTGTTGTCAAATATAGGATATATGATACCAACATCTAAGACTTTAAACATTTCTTCTCTCACTACCTCTTTCATATTGGGGCTTAATCTCCTTTGTGTTTTCCTAGATAGTTTAACATTTTCTTCTAGGTGAATTCTGTGCATACATAGCAGAGATAATCCCTTTGATGTTAGCTATGGCCCACCCTAAAGCTATTTATGTTCTTTGAGAACATCAAAAAGCTTACCTTCCTATTCTTTATTAAGATATGAGGCTATGATTACAGGAAAGGATTTATCTTATCCTAAGTAAGAATATTTTAGATTTTTAGGAAGTGTCTTAAGGACCAAGGTAGGTGGTTTTTCTCCAAAAGGCACAGGGACATAATTTGATGGAGGAAGAGGTAGTTCCCCTCATTTGGAGGTATCCATTATAGGTGCATCATCTAAAAGATTATGTACCTATTCAATGGATTTGTCTATAAAAAAATCACAATTAAAGTGTGCTAGACATGCCTCAAGTGGGTCTAAGATAGACGATGGTGTATTAGCACCTTGAAGTATATCTTCAATTAAATTTACTACACAAGAATCATCTATGTCTACATACTACTAATCAGCATTAAAAACACTGAGCTTTATTTTCATATTGCCGAAAGACAACTTCATCACACCATTTCTATTGTTGATGATGGCATTGGACGTGGCCAAGAATGGATGTCCAAGAATTACTAGGATGTGACTACTAGAGTCTGACATAGGCTGGGTATCAAGGACAATAAACTCTATAATAAGTAAAACTGGTCCACCTATATTAAAACATCTTCAACCATACCTCATGGAATCTTTATTGATCTATTTACTAACTACAAAATGGTATTAGTTGGCTTAAGATCACCAAGCTCTAGTTGCTCATAGACAGAATATGGCAACAGGTTTACATTGGCCCCTAAATCTAGTAGTGCCTTATCAATGACATGGTTCCCAATAACGCAAGAGATAATATGACAACTTGGATCTCTAAACTTAAGAGGGTTTGGTGTTGGATCAAAGAGCTCACCAACTCGATGAGAAAGGCTTTCTTTTACATATTAAGCTTGCAGTTTTTTGTGCAAAGCTCTTTAAGAAATTTGGCATAAGCAGGGATATCTTTAATAATATTGAGTAATGGGATATTTATTTGAACATGCTTAAATACATCCATTATCTCATTGAAATTGGTTCCTTTCTTTGCCTTGTTTAGTAACTGAGGGAATGGGGCTTTAAGCACATAAGGTGCCTCCACTATAGGCCTAGATGGAGTTGGAGATTTCTATCTCTTCTCTTTTTCCATGTTTTAACTAATTCATTCTCCTTTATAGTTTTCTTAATCTGTCTTACTTTGTTATCAACCTGACAATAACTCCCAAGGGTAGTGATAGACTTTACTTGCTCATAGGGCCTTTGAGTATGTGAAATGGACCCTATTTCAACTATCCCTCAAGGTTTAGAATTGGCTGAATTAGAAACTATCCCTTTCCTCTCTCATTCAAAGCAGCAGAAAACTAGCTCATTTGCATATCTAATTTGGCAATAGCTTGGGAATTTACAGTTGATCTCTATTTACTCTCATTTTGGATATTGTGTAAGGCTTTATTAGTCTTCTCTTGATTCTTAAGGAGCAACTCTATATTGTCCTCAACTGATGGTTTCTGTGGTTGTTGAGGAAGTTGAAAACTAGGTGGCTATAGAGGAACTGAAGCTTTTAAGAAAGTTTTGTGTGAGGGTTTGGGTGGGGGGGGCGGGAGGTGGTTCTTGGGGTTCATAGATGGACCTCCCTGGTAATTGTTCTTTAACAATGACAAGATGGACAAGTCATGGTTAAATGTGTCAAGGCTAGAATAAATAGCACAAACCTCTTATGGAGGTTTCCTCGAGGCACTTCTTGCCATGAAGGCATTAAGTTTGGCATCAATTTTCTACAACATATTTTTTACCTTGTCCACTCATCCTACTAAGGAATCAAATTTATAAGACATATCTGTGGTCACTCCTATTTCACACATGCCTCCTTTATTTTGAGGTTGAGTATTTCTCTCTCTCTCTCTCTCTCTCTCTCTCTCTCTCTCTCTCTCTCTCTCTCTCTCTCTCTCTCTCTCTTGCTCTTAGAATAATCCCATTGCTAATAATTTTTAGCTAAAGTATGGAAAAAAAAGAAGCTCCCAGGCCTCTATCTCATTTTTTTTAATATGAGGGTCCATCCACTAGCTGCATCAACCATTCACCAATTTGGAGGTGTAAGTGCCCCATAAAAGTACTGGACTTGTTTCCATTTCTCAAAACCATGATGGCGACAATTTTGTAGTAATTCATTCTACCTTTCCTATCATTCGTAGTATTGTTCATCATCTCTTTGTAGGAAATTGATAATGTTCCTGTGAAGGGCATTAGTCTTATGGATGGGGAAAATTTCATTTAAAAACTTTTTAGAAAATTGGTCTCATGTGGCAATAGAACCAACCTCTAAAGAATTCAACCATAATTTGGCCTTATCTTTCAATGAGAAGGGGAACAACTTAAGTCTAATAGAATCATTTGAGATATTCTGAAATTTGAATATAGTAGAAATATCAAAGAATTCCTTGATATGTAGGCATGGACCCTCTCTCTCTCTCTCTTGACCATAAAATGTTAGAAGTAACTGTTTGATTCTAGGTTTAAGTTCAAAGTGGTCTGTATTGGTGGGTGGTAAGGTGATGCATAATGGAGTATTTAGTTGGAGTGGTGTATAGAAATCTCTAATAGCCTTATTCTCAACTACTACTAGTGGGTCTACCATAGGGTTAGGATTTTTTTTTCTTACCCCTTGTCCATGGGTTCATTCAATCTCAAGATCAAATGGTACTAGTTATGTGTTCTAAGGTCTACAACCTTGCATGCACTACAATGAAAACCTATCTAAATGATGCAACCTAACTTTAGATGTGACTCTTAACGCTATATGATGCATAATCAATCTTAATGGTTCTGCTCTAAAGTGCTAGACGGTAGCTTTTAGACATAGATCTAGACAGTTGCTCCTTTTATCCATGCTTGACTACTGCTTACCAGTTAGGTTCTACTCTAAAGTAGTTAATACAATTCTCATAGAAGGAAGCATTTAGACCTGAACAACCATCAATGGAAGGGGTGGAAAAATTGATTGGATTTTGGATGCCCACTAAAACCACAATGCTCAAAAGCTAGTTGAGTGACAATATATATCCTCCTTCTAAAAGGGTGCTACACCTCGTTACCCTAAGTCTCTTGCTACTTATTTTTAAATTAAGTTTTTGAGGGCTAGGATTGCGAACATACAAGGAATTGATTTGATTACCTAGGTGGGCCAAGGATCTGGTAATGAAATTCACTCCTTATCTTATGAGGGTTCTTCTAGGGCCCTTACTATCAATGTGTTTCGTCCACCATAAAGAAGATGTGCAATGCAGCATAAGGAAAGAGAAACTAATTCCTACCTATATTCGATCTACAAAGGGTCCACACCCTAACAGACAAGACATTATAATTAGATAGCCTATGCCTTGGTTACAGCTGAGCTCAGCTAACCTCTCTTAAATAGGTGCAATCTAATACAACAACACTAAACAAGATGCAAAAAGTATAATAAATGACTAAATTATATGAAGTACACTACCATCCAATAATGCAAATTATAATAGATGCAACTACACAAAGAAAATAAAAGAGGGGAGGAAAACATACAATGAGGTTTCTAATGAAGATCAAGTGTGGGCTACCATACCCCAAACTTGCCCTGTATTATTACAACTCATTTAAAATTAAATAATAAAGTACAAATTAAAATGGCGCCTCACTACAAGTTCATTCAGAAACCTAATATAAGAAAGCAAGGAAATTATAATTAAGTTGATGAAGCTTTGGCCCACAGGATTGCCACTACTCCTTTTACCAAATTCTCCTCGTACAAAAATTAAGAAAGATGGTCAATTTGTGAAGAATTAGAAAAATATGTAAAAATGACATAAAAACCCTATCTAATGCAACCTAAAACTATAATTAGAGATAAATAATCTAAACAAAGATCCAATCACAAATCCATTACGATTTCTTAGTAACGGCACCAAAAACTTGGTGTAGCTTTAAAATTACTCTCAAGTGCATGAATTACTGTAGTAATTGGCATGCTAAAGAGATCAATCCCATGAGGAATCTCATAGATTTGAAAATAGGGTGGATTATTTAGATTACTTAGCCTAGGCAAAGAGAGATGTTTTTTTTATTAAACTAGGAATTTAAGCAATATGGAACAGGAAACATGCACAAAATTATAAACATGAACTAAAGGAAACTTTTTAAAAATAAAGATTTTTAATGGAATTAGAAACTTTCCTAACTAACATGCATTCAATAAAGGAAACTAATGCAAAACATGAATCTATGAATCTTTACTTAAGGAAACTTGCTAAAAATGAAAGTTTCTTAGACTAACACTTTCCTAATCATAAAATTGTCTAAAAATAAAAGTTTCTAAAACTAAACGAAGAAACTTTTTAATGCTAAACTACAATGCAAATAACTAACCAAATAATGCTAAACTATCATGAAACAAGGAAACAACTAACTGCTTTAAGGAAAATCATCAAATCACCATGCACATGAGCCATGGAGTTGTACACATTGTGCATGGAGTGAAATTATGGCCAAAATGCAAGCACTACTAATTGGGTACTTTTTATACAAAATTAAACACATATCACTAGTGTTCATAATGCTATTTGTTATCACTTTGCTACAAATTGATAATTTCTCTATGAAGGCATAATCTTATGGATGGGGAAGAATTTATTCAAAAACTTTTTACACAACTGGTCCCAGGTGGTAATGGAACTAGCCCCTGAAGAATTCCGCCATGATTTGGCCTTATCTTTTAATGATAAGGGAAATAACCTAAGTATAATAGAATCATCTAAAACATTTTAGAATTTGAATATAGTGAAAATATCAAGATATTCATTGATATGAAGGTAAGGATTCACCCTTTAGCAACCATAAAATGTTGAGAGTAACTGGACAACTCCAGGTTTAAGTTCAAAGCAATCTACATTGGCAGGTGGTAAGGCGATGCATAATGGAGTATTTAACTAAAATGGTGCAAAGAAATCTCTTATGACCTTGTGGTCAACTACATTTGGTGGGTTTACCATGGGTTAGCAATTTGATTTCTTATCCCTTGCCTATGGGTACATTCAATCTCAGAATCAAATGGTGGGTTGGGCTACTTTGTTTGGAAGAACGAAGAATGTAAAATAAGTATCCATGACAGTTTATCCCTTTCAAATTATACTACAGTTATATACATTTCATCACCTATTTCTTAATAGTAAAAGAAAGCTAGGAATACAAATCCCATTGATCATGCCCTCCTCTAAAAGATGGCACATTCGGTGGGTCATAATGCCCAAACCTTCACAGACAAAGCTATTATAGAAGTTGTTTCTCTCATTGTAAGCGATTCAACCTGTCTACCCTTGACTACCTTCACCTTTATAAAATTGATTAATTGAACCAATCATATCCTTTTAATTAAATTGTAGGACATAATTACCCAAGAAAGCACAAGTATAAGAATTCTAAGCAACACTATTGTCAATAATGACATCCTGTACAAGGCTATGGGCAACAAGAAGGACCACCCTGGTTGAGTAAGGAGCATAGGGCTGGGTATTATTCCTTCCAAATTCTTTGGTTAAGAAATACTTGCACTTGAACATGAGGAGGCCAACAAGGATATGTGTGAAAACTAAAGATGGATGTACTTAGGTGGGTGGTGAAGGATGTTTGTAGATAGTTTCTCATACCCTTAAACCTTATTCTCATACCCCCATGTACCTCCATCAAATATTAGTTGCAATTCTCCTACAAAAGAAGTTCATGAAGGACAACTTGTGCCCTTATAAAGAGAAATTTCAGCCAAGGAGGCATATGCGTAGACTCTGAAATTTTTTTCATTGTCCTTTTATGTATTTCTGATTTGAAAGAGGGTCAATACCTAATAGCCTTGGATACCTATCAAAACATCATCACAGTTGGTTCATGCTATGAGTTTGAATCAATGAATCCAATAGTATGTACAAAATTAGCTTGCCTCCGCACACTGAGCATGTGTCTATTACTGTGTCTTTAAATGCAAATGCCTACCTACCGTTTCCTTTAAAAATGGAAAATATTGTAGCCGTTGGGTAGGCTATTGCATATCATGTCACTTGGCTAGAGGAATTTGTCATTCCCATAGATTCCATGGTATATATCTTTTTATACTACCATCCTCAACAACATTTTAGAGAGCTCACCTTAATTGTTTATTAATTGTATCTAAGGTTAATCAATAGTAGAAAGTGTCATCAAGGTTGCCACCATTGCACCATCAGCTACCATTGTACCTATGAAATAAATACTAATATTTATGTTTATTTTTCACCATAAAATTAAATATCTTCAATAATCAATATTAATTACAAATCTCTACAAGTTTTACAGCAACCATTTAAGGATCACGTGGAAGTCTCACCTAATACACCTCAATCCCTGAGGTTACTCCATGGACTCATCAGCAAAGATAGGGCAATCAACCTGGTAAGGATCAAGGCTGAAGTGCTTGCTAAAGTCATTGCTAAAGTGTCACTTATGGCATAGGACCTATTATGAGTTTGTCAATGGGATCAACTCGAGCACTCACACATTGTCTCCTACATGGGATATATGCAAATATTTACTTCTATAATACTTGACATTAAATACTATTTTTTCATGATAGGTAATAATTATTTCATTTATGTTGCTTCCTGAAAGATATAATGAACCTTTTTGAGGTCAAGGATATACCTTACCAATTCATTGACGTAGACATCATTTGTGGAGCGGCAAAGCGATAGCCGATGGAGAGGCAAGTTTATAATATGTTACCTGCAGTTTTTGGTGCTCCAAGGGGTATGGCTTAGTGATTCCCTACAATAGTGGGTAAGTTTTAATTTTAATTTTTTCTTACCAATTTATGTTGTACACATAAGGATTATAAAATTTAATTGTAATTCATATTATTGTATATATAGGTCTCATTTGATGCAAATTGTTTTGGATGTGCATGCTGAACATGCTTTATTTTTTTATTCTTATGGATTACACATCCATTCTGCCCTCATGAAAATCATAGATAAGTAAGCTTTTAATTTTTCATGCATTATGTATTGATAAGTAATTTTTTATCCACATCTAATTTATTTGAAATATAAATTTGTAGTGCCTAATGTAACTGAGACTGTGCAACCACTTAAACTTGCTTAGAAGAATGTCAAGGTATAGAAAAAAGTTAATTACTCTATTTTATAAACTAGACTTACAATATTACAAATGTCACTATTGATCCTTTCTATTTTTCTTGTTGCACACTACTCTAAACAATAATATGATTGAGAGTGTGAGTACCATATGTTGAGATACATGAGAACCTTAGTCTCGATGGTGTTGGTATCTCGCAATTGAAAAGGGTAAGATAACTTTTATATGTCACAATCTTACATTTTTTACACAAATTTTTATGGATTCCTACTAAAAAAAATGCTTTAACTGAATTAAATATATTGTATTGCAAACTGTTGTATTTTTTGAGTGGGCAAAAAAGAAGAGTTGCTCCAAAGCAAACCTTAATGAAATATGAAGCAAATGGGTATGTAATGAGTTTCAATTAGAATAATTTCAGTAACTACATCAATGTAAATTATCTTATCTACTAATAAAGTATCATTTTCATTGATATGCATGAGTTATTATGATTTTAATATTTTCATTGAAGTGTGTGTGTGTGTGTGTGTGTGTGTGTGTGTGTGTGTGTGTGTGTGTGTGTGTGTGTGTGTGTGTGTGTGTGTGTGTATTATGGGATGAGTGAGGGGAACTTGGAGTGTGGAAGTAAATGGGTATATGTGTATTGACTTGTAAATGAAGTGAATGTGCTATGGTTTCATTTATCAAGTCTTTTCAAGATAGGAAAAGGTCACATATTTCTTATATAGATGTGGGTGGATGGTGAATTTGGATACTTTATCGAATGTGAAGGTGAATGTATATTTCTTTTTCATGTGTTTAAATATTGCAAGAACAATGTAGTACGTGGTACATTGAATGTAAGCAAAAATGTAGTTAGTGATTGCAGTGTAAAGAAAAGAAAAAAAATTTGAGAAACTTTTAAGATCGGAATTTGAAATTTTGACTTTAAAGTCAAATTCTAGAATTTCAACTTTAAAAGTAAGTTTTAAAGTCAAAATTTGGAACTTCAACTAGAATTCCAACTTTAAAAGTTCCTGAATTCTTCCAAAATTTTGGCTTTTAAAGTCAGTTATTTAATTCCGACTTGAAATAATATCCACAATTAAGGACTTTTCAAGTCAAAAACTATAAACCAACTTCAAAAGTCTGGGAACTTTAAAGTTGTATTCCATTAAATGTCATAGTTTTTTTTTTTTTTTTTTCCCAATCTCTCTTCTTATCAACTTTCCAAGTTGGATCAATAGAAGTTATTTTGATAACCGACTTCCATTAGTTTCTTTAACCAACTTTAAAATCTTCCTATGTAGTAGTGTCACATTTCCACATCTCAATCATGACAACTCATGCTATTATAATCACCCCATCCTAAGTGTGAACTCCATGAACTTTTCTTTTCTATCTCATATTCTATTTATTGACTTACCACAATCATCTAAACATGCCTGTCCATTTTTTTAAAAATTTGAAGCTCCAATGTGTGCAAAGACTTTTCAGACATGAAAAGATTAATGAACATGATTAGGCATTTTACCAAACACTAGGTGTGCAAACAAATTTAACATTGTAAAAAACTAAACTATATGCATGCATATGGAGATTTCCAACTAACATCGTGATTGATGCAAATATGAAATATCCATATATAGGAAGGAAGAACTTTAAAAGAAGAATCTTCGAACCATAATCATGTAGATATATATAAAACATGACAAACAAAAAAGACATGCCCACTCTACTCAATATCGATCGAGATAGTATTGTTGGAAGACAAAATTGTATGCAATTCTAATTTGATTGTAGTGTTTTAGTTGAAGCTAGCAAAAGCGTAAATGCACCTAGATGAGTTTGAAGCTATATATGTACTTAGTCTGATATGCTACTACATGAAGACAAGAAAAAAGGATAGCTTTCAGACAATGCGTTTTATAAGCAAGTTTTTATATGTAGGATTTTTAAAGATACTTATCCATAACGATCTTCTTAACAATAATTTTTGAAGATGGTTAGAACCATCTTCTTAAGTTCTTCTCACAAAACTTTTTAAGATGGTTCTTAGAGAAGCGTCTTCTTAAGTATGATTTTTTAAAGACAATTTTAAAGAAGATTGCTAGTTGAAAACCTTCTTTTTGTAGTCTTTAATAGCACTAATTTTAGAAGTGGTGAGTTTTTATGTAATAGTTTGACATTACCAAAGTTGTTCCCAATTAGCTTAACTAGTAGAGCACTTGAAAAATTGGGTGCAAACCTATTATATCTCAAGAGAGTGTCAGAGTGATGGTTTGACTCTATATGACCATAATACTTGTAAGCTTTATTTGCCTCTAATATCCTTAGCTCTATCGTTGGTATTACATAGGGACTATCTTGGTCTATAAGCTCCATGACCAAACAAATCAACATGAAATTTCTCCATTGAGGTATCAAAAACTAGAAAGAAAAAAGAAATAATATCCAAAATAAAGCACCCCAATCAACATGAAATTTCTCCATTAAGATAAAACCATCAATGGCTTTGAGTTAAATTTCTTCATTGAGATAAAACCATCAAAAAGCTTGTGAAGAGTGATTGCTTTCTCAATTCTCTCTTATCAATTTGGGTCCTTCAAACTTGGAAATTGGCGGTTTTTGGTGCAAACTTGTCTTAAGGACATACTATTAACATTTCTTCTTAATCCCCTTCTTAAAGACTGCATTTTCTTTCACTTGGGTTTTCCTTAATATAACCATATTTCAATTCAATTGAAAATCTTACAAGTGAAAGACCTTAGAATGAAACCCTATTTATTTGCTTCCATGTTTCTCTTTGCACCAACCATCAAGCATAGAAAGAGGGAGAAAAGGGATTGCTATAATCCCCTTTCCTATACACAGGCTATAATTGGAAAAATGTAACAAAATATTAGGTGAGGAATTATTTTACTCTTTCTTGGACTTTTCTTTAGATGTTTTCTTACGTCAATAATGAAGACTATCTTACCGCTCAAAGTGTAATGGATCACCCAGAACATTGTGAGATCCAGACAAAGGTTTGTATTAAGAAACTCTGTCTCTCTCTCTCTCTCTCTGTCTGTCTGTCTGTCTCTCTCTCTCTCTCTCTCTCTCTCTCTACGTGTTACCACTGATATTGCCATTGCAAATTTGGCTAGAAAAAGTTTGGCCTCAATCCAACTAAAAAGTTGTGAAATCTATTTTTCATTTGGTTTTGTGATTTAAATTTAGTTTGTTTACTGGTTGTGTGGGTTTGATTGGATTTAAAACTTGGTTGTGGTTTTATTCAATTTCTTGTATACTAATATTCTTGTTTGTGGAATTTGCTCATAAGATGCTACTATTAGAATTATTATTGAGATTTTGTTTGATCAAGCAGCTATGAGTTTATTTCATTTCTTCTATTTTCTTTTCTTGCTTTTAAAATTTTCTTTTAAAAATAAAAATATAATCAAAATAATAAACTATTCATAAGTGGGCCTAAAAAGGGTTCTTGTTAATAAAATCTAGTAAAATCTTAATTAAAGTAGCCATTGTGTACCTTGGCTAGTAGTTTTGGTACCACTACTGTCAACTTAAAATCAGGAGTGATTAGTCTTTGATATAGTGGAAGTTCAAGGGATTCTATACATTTTCCTTATCCAAAATATGCAATTAAAGTAGAAGAGTGGGAAAGTAAGGTTGAATCTAAATCATTTTTATTTTTATTATATTTTTGTTTTATATTGTTAAGGGATAATATGAATATTCTATTATATTGCTCCCTAAGTTATTACACGAACTAACTAATTAGATGGGGCCCTCCTCTAGTGAGTTCCTCCTACTCTTGGAAAGAAGTTAACTCAACTCTAGAAAGGAGAGATAGAAGTAGTGAAGAGAGTAAAGGTAGTCAACTATGGTTCTAAATAATTTTTATTTAAATTAAATTTTTTTAAATATTGTTAAGGGACAATATGAATATTCTATTATATTCCTCCCTAAGCTATTACACCAACTAACTAGTTAGATGGTGCCCTCCTCTAGTGAGTTCCTCCTAATCTTGGAAAGAAGTTAACTCAAGAAAGGAGAGGTAGAAATAGTGAAGATAGTCAACTATGAATCCAAATTGCACAGGTCCGAATGTTTAGACTCAAATTATTGAATGGTTCATTTAGCATCCTTCCTTTGAGGGATTCCAAAAGAAAAGGAGAAACTAAAATGAGCCACTACAAATAGGTTCATTGCTCCAATCCAAAGCCTAATGATAACTTGGGTGAAGGAACCTCAACATAAAAGAAGATTTTGGTTATAAGGTTTGGGAACACCAAGTAGCATTTTTTCTAATGTCTAGGTCAAGGAACGGTTGGTCTATCCCTTTTTCTATATGTGAGACAAGGTCTCCATTTCAAGTTCTAGGTTGCCAAACTAAGTCAAGGAAAAGAATTGAAAAAAAACCTAAATGCTCCATGCTCTACTTAACTTAAAGAAGTTATGAACTAACCAGCAAAAGAAATTATGGAATGCTAGAATCAACTCATTAACACTAGAATTAGGATGTCAATGGAGACTAAAGAACATATTAGATCCAAACCAAAATGTTCAATTATGGTCCTTCATTTGGAATCGATTTTAGAGTTCTAATTCTTTCCCAATGGAACTAAATTAAATTTGGTCTAGTTCTAATTTTGTGCTAGAAGAATTGGGAATTAGATAATCAGACTATAATATTCTATTATTTTTCATTTAACTATAGTTTAGGAAAGAGTGAATTTTTTTGTTCAAGTTATATAAGATACAAGATAAACTCAACATATTGTTGTTGCTCATAAGCTAGAAAAGGAAATTGGACTTTTTAACCTATTTAGTGGGGAAGACAAAACATACAATTTTCTCCCAAAAGTCCAAAAGCGCCAAAATCAAAATCAGCTTTAAACTACCCTAATCTCTCTCTCTCTCTCTCTCTCTCTCTCTCTCTCTCTCTCTCTCTCTCTCTCTCTCTCTCTCTCTCTCTCTCTCTCTCTCTCTTAGAAGAAGAAGTATTAGGTGAGATTAATTCTACTTCTACAAAGGAAGAGGATGATGAAATCTACTTATATGCTACTTTTTGGTAAGAATAAGTAAATGTTGATTGGAAACCTAGTACTATGTTACACTTATTACCTAATCAATGAAAGTAATGAATGCCTGAAATTAGATTTTCAATGAAAGCTATGTACTCAATTCAATCCAATCGATTGACCTTTTAGGATGAGGAATGATACTATAGTGTGCACACTATAGCATGTTGTTGCAGTGCACCCTATAGCATGTTGTTGCAGTGCACCCTACTTTTGCATTAGGAGCCCACCTATGGTTGATCAGACTTGCCAATCTAAGAAGTACCCTTTTGGATGTTAAGATCATCACCAATTGCTTTGATATTTTGGACACAAGATATGTCAATTGGGAGAAATCAAATGGATCAATCCAATCAGCCATAGGTGGGACCCATCATGCAAAAAGAGCGCACTCTATACTCTCTTTCATCTTTGAGGAAATTCCTAGTGCCCAACCCTGAAAATCTAATTTCAAGTATTACTTTCATCTATGAGGAATGCTAGGCTAGATGCAAGACATGACACAAGTTGTCATGTAGGACCTCACTTTTACCACGGTAGGGCCCACGTCTATTTGATTAGACCCATTCATCTAATTTCTATGACTATGGATGACTAGTAGTCTTAGAATAGTAAAAATTAATTGAGTTTAAAATCTAGAAATGCTTTTGCTAATAGTAGCATGAATAGCCAAAAATAGTATATAAAGAATAGTCTAAAATCAATTATATGCACATTTTTTTTGGATGGTCAAATCATCCAATCATGTTAGTGTTTAGTATACAAGATAATGACAATTAGAGAAATAGGATGAATGGGTCTGATCAACTAAAGATGAGTTTGAACATAATAAAAGTGAGGAGTTGCATGAAAACTTACGCCCTGTTTCGCTAGACTATCATTCCTCTTCATCCATTAGCTAACAAATGCAAAATACACAACCCCGTTAAATGTCTTGTCACTTAGTTTTTGTCTACATTTCTCATATTATGTCTTCGATGTATAATAATATGACTTTATCTTTTCGTAGAATGATGCCAATTTGTTACAACATGGCTATATGAGGGAGAAAGATTGTTTGAGGGATATTTTTGTCAAATTCCCCCTTCCCCAAATAAAAGCTTCTTTATGTCCAGAGTGGTTTAGAACTTTCCCGATAAGAGTTTGAACTTTGTTGGAACATTTTCACTCTAAAGGACTCTTTTGAAATGCTAGAGATATCTTACAAGCTTTAACCTCTGTAGCTAAGTTGCCTAACTAAGGATGTTAGATAGCCTATATCGGGCCCCTCTTTAGGTAGAGAATGAAATAAAAATTATTGAATAGAGAGGTGAATGAAAGTTAGATCTATTTTTGCTAAGGGATCCCACCATCCTTCAAAACTCTCTCTCCTTCTAAAATCAAGGGGTTCTTATCCAAAAAGGGGCCTTATTTTTCTTTTTAGTTCCTTCTATAACTCTATTTTGAATGGAGAGAAAATAAGAGTAAAATGGACCCACTATGAGTCTCATATTTTTCAACTTTCTCTCTCCTTCTCATAAGACCTAGGGTTGCCCACATAAAAGAGTAGATCTTACTTTTGAATCCAACTCTCTTGCAAAAAGAGAAGTAGGAAGGTTGCCCTGCTCTTAGGAGTGCTAACCTTCTCCCTCTTTCTCTCTCCTTCTCTCTTGAAAGTTACAATTTCTTAGCCTAAGGGGCTACCTAGTTTCTTTATGATTTGGACTCCTCATAACAAAGTAGTATAGGATGGTCGGTTCCACTAATTAGTGTCCACCACTATCCAACTACCTCCTAATTCCTAAGAGAATACTAACTATAGAGCTCTCTCTCTCTCTCTCTCTCTCTCTCTCTCTCTCTCTCTCTCTCTCTCTCTCTCTCTCTCTCTCTCTCTCTCTCTCTCTCTCTCTCCAAGTTTTCTTCTTTCTTTCCCTCAATCTTAGACATCCACTAGACCATAATTCTTTCTCCCTCCCATCTCCCATGTTTTCTTCTCCTCTCCATCTCCCACTCTCTCTGACTCTTGCCCATATCTCTTCTTAGACTCCCACTTCACCACAACTCCCTCTCCTTTCCACTTTCCTACTCTCTCTCTCTCTCTCTCTCTCTCTCTCTCTCTCTCTCTCTCTCTCTCTCTCTCTCTGTCTCTCTCTCTCTCTCTCTCTCTCTCTCTCTCTCTCTCTCTCTAAAACCCTATGTTTTCCTTCTATCTCCTATCACCATCTCTCACCCGCATGCCCACTAAATATGTAACTCCTATAGGAGCGAAGCACTTCTAAACCTATAAATACCTCATAACCCAATTTACAAACATACATAGATGTACAGAAAGAAAGGAAGAAAGGCATGGGGAATTTTTGAGAGTTTGTTAACTAATTTCATTCTCACAGGTAATGCTTGCCATAGTCGGTAAAAACTTGCTTCCTCCTATGCTCTGGTAGGCTTTTCTTTTTCCAAGGTAGTGTTTATCATGCCCTAGGGAGTTTTTGTTAAAGCCAAAATTTGATAGACTTTCCTATGACAAGTAGCATTTTTCGTGCCCCAAAAAGTTTGTTTGACTAATTATATAGCATAGATGGGTTCTTTCACAATAGTTTCCATCCTTGGAAGACTCATCTAGCTTAGTTTTAGGTGGGTACAATTTTCCTAGTTGGAGAAGGTCAAGAGGTTTTCCCATTCTCAAAGTTTTCTTAGAAGAGACAAATTGGGCCCCATTGCTGAACAAAACTGGGTGCTCCTTTTTTTCATAAATACATGAAATTTGAGTGGGCTCCATTACAAAGAAAGAGGTGACATCTCTCTCTCTCTCTCTCTCTCTCTCTCTCTCTCTCTCTCTCTCTCTCTCTCTCTCTCTCTCTCTCTCTCTCTCTCTCTCTCTCTCTCTCTCTCTCCTAAGTTGGACTAAAACATAAAGAACCCTTAATTAAATGAAAGTCCTACAACCATCAGATGAATAAAACTCCAAAGACTTTAGAGTCCTTGAATAACTAGAATTTAAAGACCTTAAACTCCTTGGAGGAATAAAAATCCTAAGACCTAAGAGTCCTTGAATAAATGAAGTTCTAAATACCTTACAATCCTTGGTTGAGTAAAAATCTTAAGAACACAATTACTAGTTTTGTTTTGTATACCCCTAAAATTTTATTTTTGGTGAAAAACACATTGAAAAATAGTTAATGTTGGTTTTGTTCAAATATCAATCAATCCCAACATTTTGATAGCATTTTCTATTGATATGATTTTTCAAGATAAATTTCGATCGAAATGTTTGCCACTTCCTTAGTTTTTCCATTTCTCTTGGTCATATCTTTCCCTGTTATTATAACTTTTAACATAGATAAAGTACTTCTGGTCAACTATCCAACATCTGTACATACTAATGACACCATCTATTCTTTATTATCTTCCTTGTATTGCCCTATTTTTATAGGAAAATTACAAGATTGTCATATTTTTTTCATTTTCTCCTACAAGCCTCCAATAATTTTGCTTATATTTAAATAACTTCTTTTTCATACAAAATATATTACATTTAAAAATTTATTAATGAAATGTTGATCCATATCAAAATTGAAATTGAAATTTCAACTTCCAAGCCTAGATTGAAACATACATTAAAATAAAATTAACTATGCCTAAGACCTAAGAGTCCTCGAACAAATAAAATTTTAAGGCTTTAAGATTACCTAGATGAATAGAAGTCCTAAGAACTAAGAGTTCTTAAGGGGAAAAAGGAAAAATCAAAGTCATAAACGAAACTCCCAAAAATTAAGGACTCTAGTCATGTGGACTCTACCAAATACATGAGTCCCACAAATCAAGGCTTGTAACCAAATGGGTCTCATCAACTTAAAGAATCTCATAAATCAAAGTATCTAGAGAAATAGGTACCATCAACTAAAAAATCAAGGACTTTAGCCAAATAAGTCCCCTTGACTCAATGACTCCCACAAATCAAAGACTCTAGCTAGATAAGTTCTATCGACCTAAGGAGTCCCAAAAGGGGAGGACTCTAACTAAGTGGGTCTTGTCGAGATAAAATCCCAAAATAATGAAAGTTCCAGCTAAGTGGGTGCCATTAGCTTAAAGAACCATAAACAAATGAGCACTCTAATCATACAAAATCATTTCATAATTAGATTATGTTTGTAAAAGATATGTTGTGACAATGACAGAGTTCTGCTAGCAACATACATGTCTCCTCATCTAACATTAGACAGCTAAAGGAATGTAAAATCTATGTCCAATGCCACTGCATCTCCTACAATTACACAAAAGAGATATTTCCATACGCTTGAGGATAAGACGAAGCTACTTATGCCTACATGATAAAAAAGAGAATGTGTCAATGTTATATTTAACAATAAACAGAGAGGCTCCAAGCACATAAGCCAGTATAGTTCAGTGGTTAGGCCGAGGCATCTTTCTCGTGAGTATGTCACTTGTTTGAGGTAGTACATTGCATTCCTTTAGGGGATGTCGGGAGCTTGTACATTGAGGGGGGTGTCTTAGGGATACATTTTCAAGTGTGTATGTTCGCCGGTTGTGCCCTAAGGATGCATATGGAAAGGGTGTATATCTAAAAGACCTAGTGGTGTGTGAGGTACCAGTTCAAAAAAAACAAAAAACAAAATAGAGAGGTGCCAAAGGCCACACACTCTCTTTAAGTCTAAGAAACACTTCAAAGGACATGCTAGCAACCAATTGTAATATAAAACTTACTCAGACAAGTTTTGAACCAAAGTTAGAACCACACCTACAAAGACCATGGAGTCGAAGGCAAATGTTTGGCTAATATAAAAGCAATTTTTCTTTGTTTATTGTACTATATTTTAAAAAAAATGGAGAAATGTACTCACATCACTTAATATAGTGAAATACAAAATTAAGCCTCTTTCTTTAGGGGAAAATGGCCCTCATGCTTTCTTGGTGTAAATATTTATTCCTGTACTGCATAATGTGAATATTGGATATTTAAGTAGTGAGGTATGTACAATTTTTCTCTTATAGTTAAAACATTTTTCATATAATTAACGTGGATACTTAAGTTCTCTTTTTGTGAGCATAAGGCCCTTTTTTCATTGCTCCAACTATAATTTGATTATTAGGTCGCATGAAGGCCCTTTTTTAAGAAGGAAAAAGCGGGCTGGTGTGTCCAGCATGGCAATTGGATACTACTGAACATAAAGGAAAATTTATAATTTTCTTATTTTATAGATAATGTATGCTAGTTTTAGCTAATTGCTAAATTATATATTCTTAATACTATTTAGTAGGATTTTAGAGTGCTTGCATAATTGTATGCACTGTTACGTATTCGTGAAAATCTTGTTTCTTGTCTTGAAAGTTAGACAAGCACCCCCACGACGCATAGCCTCAAACACCAGTCGGCCAGGTGAAAGACTCTTGAGTAGTTTGACCATCTACAATTCAAAGCCCGCGTAGATTGGATGATTCGAGCATATGAAACAATTTACTTTGGATCACCAGGGAATGGATGGTTAGAAACATTGTATAAACAGCAATCCATACTCAACAGCCAAAACTAGATATTTTTGGATGCTAAGATTGTTCAATGGTTGTAAATTTTGGCAACAAAGATATCCAAAGCAAAGAAATTCAATTTGAAGGGACGCGATGAGCAAAAGCATGGGCCCATCATAGCATTACACGGGACCTCACCATGCCTTCCCGTCCTACTGTATTAGCATTCCTCCACAAAAGGATCCATCTAACAACGAAGGTTTAGTATGGCATTAGAAATTTACAGCCGCTAATATTGCATGTGAGCCGAAACATTTTTCTATCCCAACCG
This sequence comes from Warburgia ugandensis, assembly GCA_035236585.1. NCBI lineage: Eukaryota > Viridiplantae > Streptophyta > Magnoliopsida > Canellales > Canellaceae > Warburgia > Warburgia ugandensis. The sequence continues at coordinate 58,037,807 of CP141132.1, read as the reverse complement.
TTCATCACTCGGAGCTCATATTGGATAGACTAAGCACAACAAAGAATATCCATTAGGGTGACTCTAATATCCAACCATAATCATTTTGTGGTGTAAAATGGACAGCACAACACAACGGCTAAAACAATGGTAATGACCACTTTGAGGATTAGAATTGTTGGATACATTAAATCTTTGGGTCATGGCCTGTCTAAATGAGATCGGATGCCCTTGGATCGTGCACTTTCTTTAGACTTAATTATTGGATATAAACGTGCACAATAATGACAATTCTAATCATTTAATCAATTCATGAGAAGACACACACCATCTGTGATGACACTACTAAATAGCATCTACATTTATATCATTTATTTAAGTACTTATCTAACATGGTGTTGTACTTGAGATTAGATAACCTCACTTAAGATAATATGAGATGATAACAAGTGTGGTAGGGATTGAGCTAGGTTAAAATGAACTAAATTTGGCATGAGATGAAGTGAGGTGACTCAAAATATCACTTAAGCTAGGTTAATATGAGTTGGAGAAGGGGGTCGTGATGAGTTGGAGGGATGGTTTGGATGGGTTGAGATGAGTTGGAGGAGATGGTTGAGATGGCATGATAATGCTCACTTCCATCTTATGCAAAAATGCATGGGTTGGGCTTATGAGAAGAAATTACTCTCAAGTGTAAGAATTAGATGAGATGGCTTGAGATGAAACTGATTTTCAAATCGTTGACAGTGAGCTGAAATGTGATTGGAATTTCTCATCTCATCTCAATCACAACTAACAGTAACTTGGTCTCACCTCACCTCTTGCACCATTTATAGTGAGCTGGGAACTAAGAGTGAGAAGAGGAGATATCATTTCATCTCGTTTCAGCTCAAGCACCTCTAACAGTGATATGGCCCATATCATCTCATCTCGAGTCAAGATTATCTCATCTCAAGCACTACTAGCACCTTGTAAAGTATATGCTCTAACACTTGATCTAAAATAAATATACAAGTCATAAATCCTAGTTGACTATGTCTACCTACCAAGCTCTGATTTTTTCCTTAACAAATCATAATTTTCTCTGTTTCAAACTCCATAATGGAGATGGGCATGACTTCCTGTCCCTAGACGTGGCCACAGGACAAAACCTTAGGCCTAACACAAAGGCAAAAAGCTACTTGGTCTCCCCCAGATTAAAGAAATACTTGATCTCCAGACGCTTCCGCAGCCCCTCTGTAATTTATTTGAAAATTGGTTGGTAGCCTGGCTCAAAGTTCCCCTATCTCCTTAGAAATTATAATTTGGGTTTGTAGTTATTCCTTTGTCTATGTCTTTATTTCCTTTACAAGAAAAAGGATATCTTTTGACAAATGAATGTTAATGGGAGAATTAATGAGGTGATAGACGCCTTTCTTCTGTGTAACTGGGCAGGTACTCTATGGCGTGGGTGCATGTGAATATTTTCCTTTGGAAGAGTATGAGATGAGTAAAATGGGACCCACATTGTCAATGCTGTAAACAAATTTTGTCTGCTAGACTATATCATGGATGGGCGCTAAACATAATTTAATTCTAACTATCACAAGTCACTAATTCCTGGCATAACAGTCATCGATTAGGAAATGGAGATATATCAATTAAGATGAATCAACCAAGAAACCAGAGATCAAAATACTTAGAATTGGCATAGGGAGGATTTCAATATACAAGTTACTCGTGGCAAGGCCTAGTAAATCAATACTTTGGATTGCAATTTCCTATGGGAACACATACATCCATCATGCATCTGTGCATTACCTTTAAAGGTGAGAGCCTCTAACACTTTTCACTCCGAGTACCCGATTCATTTCATCTGTGGAGTTTCCTATATAATATATGGGACTCACCTTTCCAAAACAAAACATGCTTGCTACGCTAAAGGCTTTGGTACTAGCGGGACCCAGATTTAAGACATTCAAACCATTCATCTTTAGAGTCAGTCTTGAATGACTTATCTCAAAAGTTTCATGTCCTTGCTACGCTAAAGGCTTTAGTTCTAGCGGGACCCAGATTTAAGGCATTCAAACCATTCATCTTTAGAGTCAGTCTTGGATGACTTATCTCAAAAGCCTCGTGTCGTCCCACCATTTTGATGCCATTTTCAACATCAGCCAATAATGACGTGGATACAGTCCTTATAGGAGAGCAGTAATTTCAGTTGTTTATTGCAAGTGTAAAGTGCAGGAGACTTTTGATTGCTTGGAGAAAAGTTTCTAACTACCATTTCCTCTAAGTTTTGCTATTTTTTATTTTTTCTCAGCCAATCAAATATCAATTACTCCTTACACCTGCAATAAATATGTATGTCTTTATTTCGTACCTTTTTTTTTTCTTTTCCAATAGAAGCCAATAATTACACAACAAACGACACCACTCCCCTTATGCAATCTTCGATAAAGGGAAATGCAGCAGCTTGAATTTGTGAGCAAGAGTATTTTATGAGAGATGTCAAGCTATCTTCGAACCGAGGTTTGTTGGCTCCTACCTAAGTCTTTGATCAATATATTTACATCTTTTGTCCAAAAAAAAGAAAGAAAGAAAAGAAATTCTTACCCCATTTATTTGAACATTTTGAGCTGTCCATTTTACACTTAAAGTTGAGGATGATAAAAGCCAGGATCTTCCAGTAAACTTTAGTGCATGGCTATGTAACAAACTTAGCTCAAAAGATGACTTAGTAGGAATCCTTAAAAGCTGTGCCACCCTTGTAATTTTATCACCCGGACTAGGCATCCACTCAAAGAACATGTAAAAACACTTCGATTACAAGAAAGTGATGCATGTATTGCTTCTTTTGTTCTCTTTCCTGATTCAACTGAACTCTGATCCCATTGGCTGTTAACAGCTTTTAAATTCAATCGGGCACTTGTATAAATTGCAAGTAAAGGTTCGCAGATCTTGAAACAAGGCGTTATGTCTAAAAGAAGCAAACAGCATGCATGTTTAACATTTTCTCTGACTAACAGAAGGCGTTTTCTTCATGTGGCATGAGAGAAAAAAGTCTAAGGAAGGTTTGTTGCAGAAGAAGCAAAGTGGCAAAGGATAAAAGGGAGGAGGAGAGGGCAGATCACGTGACTTCTTATCGCTGACTCATAGGCATGAACGCGACGTGAATTTTCCTTCTAGACGCGTAAATCCTTCCAGAACTGTTTTCTGTTTTTTCACTGAAAATCCTTCCAAGACTTTAATCCACCTTCTAAGCCAATATTTCCTCGGATCTCCTGCTCAGCCTTGGTAATTCACCAATAATGGGCTTGCTGAAGCCAATGGCTTTCATTTTCCCTTCTCCTCGTGTTTGCGCTTGTGTGTGGGCTTTACGAGGATGACCCAGCAAACCCATAGATTAGACACTAATATGTGTATTTCATAATTCGGATTCACAGGATTTGAGATATATACTAACGCTAGTATTTATTGGGCTCTTTAATTAAGAAATGGTATAGGCAGCATTTATATAGTGTGAAGGATTTTTACCGGCTTTGAGAGAAAAAATAGGAAAAAGATTCCAGACGTTATTTGAAGTATATGTTATGATCCAAGACGCTCGTTTTCTAGTGCCATGATCCTTAAAATTATCTGCCATCCACTAATGTTCTAGCTAAAACGCTTGTGTGAGATACTTGGTGCAGCATTTATCTAATCGGGAGGTTATAGGTTCAGAATCCGCTCACCATTCTGAAAAATGAGAAGCATAGCATTAACAGATAAGTGGCTGTAATTTGAAGTCTTGGAAAAGCCCATGAAGTAATATTGCTATGTATAACTCTACAATGATCATACTAATAGCAAACTAATATAGATAATTTGATATCTGTTCAAGATGGAATTAGGACAATTTTTCCAACCAAAAATAATAATAATGGAAATAGTGCTATTTTTTAGGTCCAATGATGTCCCATTCGAGGACTCAAAAAATCCTGACTCCTAAAGACTTTGGATCCTTGTGGGCGTGATTTTCACCATAGCCTACTTGGGGACAAACTCTATCACAAACGTATGGTCTAACCTTAGACTTTTTTCCAATCTTTCTTGCATCCACTCAAAGAGGTCAATATGGGGCTTGACTGTTTTGCACATTTGTTCGTTTCATTTTATACATGCAGTTGTTTATGACGCATAACAGTATATTTTAAGGGAATATATGGTGGGTTCATATTTTTTATGGCGTTGAGTACTAACCATTCTTTTTTTTTTGTAGTGGTAATATGTGCCGACCATCTCGCCATGGCTTGTCTTAATGAACGGAGGCCTTTTGTCTACGTTTTTCTACAATTCATTGGATAATGTCCACAAAATCAACCACAGTCATCCTGGGGAACTTTTGGAAAGGGCATAGATTATTTACTTGGACAACTATGTAAAGAAAATATTGTTTTTGACATCAAAGGACAAATGAGTTACTCACAGCTGTACTTTCTGCCAGGAGGGAGCATTCAGGGCATGCACCATAAAGTAGGAACAGCCCTTCCTGGTCGCCTTCATGGCACCATAGATGAGCTGTCATATGGTCGAGACGCGTATTTTTCACTTGGCAACTATGAGTGGCTAAAGTAAAAGTTGGGCTAATTCTTTTAAATTAAAGATCCAAATCATTGATCTGATACAGAGTGCCACTGATGAATCATTAAGCCACCTGAAATGTGGAGGTTTGTTGATGAATGGTCGTCCATTGCCTTTGTTTGTTTTCTTCTTTTTCTGACCACTTGATTTAAGGCTTGCAAGTCAGAAGCCTAAGAATAGAAAGGGTTCTAGTGCATGACATAGCACATAGATGGTTTGGAGGAGAAATGCTGGAGGAATTCAATCTAGTTAGGCTCCACCTTTGGATAATTTGATCTATTTATTTTGTTCAACCTCTCCCATTTCGACTTATCTAAAAAAATTTATGTTGATTGCATACTTTTAGCTACAAGTCTTCTTCTTCTTTTTAATTCAATAGTCACAATTCTAAAACCCAAAATGGCATAGCTCAAATCATCCAACTATCATGATTTTTTGTATTGAACAAATCTAAGTACTCCAAACAAGAGGAAGGAAATCTAAATAGTCAACATTTGGTTCTACAAAGGACATGTCTGGATAATGAGGATTCAAGATCACTAAATCTTCTGATGCATTAGGTTACTTGGTTGCACACCAAACAATCGTAGCATTTGAAATTAAGGCCACAAACTTCGACTCGTTTTACTTTTTCTGAATGGGACTATTTTTACTTTCCCTTCACAAAGCTTATATGTTCGATTGCTATTAACCTAGTTAGGACGATGATAATAGGATGTGCTCTTTTATGCAATTATTTCCTACTTTTTTAATATATTGTTTTTTATACCAAGCAAAGAAGTACAAAGGAAATCACTCATTTGTGAGTATTTATTTTATTTTATTTCTACTTTTTGTTACAATAACAAAGGAAGATACTCACTTGCTTTGCTAGATCTATTCATCTCCCGACCTCAAACCGGCAACCTAGTGTTAGCGAGAGAGGCAACTCATTCCACGAAACAACCAGGCTACTGGGGTTTTGGGTATATTCTATTTCTTTAAGTGATACAACCAACTAAACTTTCACTAAATGATAATTACTTGCTATAAAGACCAAATAACATAAGACCAATGACAACAAAATAGATTTTGTCTCTTTCTTTTAAAAGATGCGTGCATATAATCGTCTAACAGATGATTAACCTACTAAAAAGACATCTTTTTGTGTTAAATGTTGGACATATTTAAACCATGTGCAGCCTCGAAGTCATGACCTACCATAAGAGAGGCTCCTTCATTTGCCACTATGCTAAAAGGCCTTTGAGAACACTAGTTGAAGGAGCATCTACAAGCCCATTTTCTTATTTGATTATTTGAACAGCAGACAAACTTGCGATTGTGAACATCATTGATCCTCCTTATCCCCCAATCTTAAACTTTTGCTTTAAAGTTTCCATGAACTTATGTCCACAGTAATTAACAATACATCACACCCTTTGTATTTCTTTGCCAGCAGTACTACTAGAAATCTTGTGCAATTGTTAGTTTGACTGCCCAAAATCACCAAACATTGTAATTTTATAAATATTATAGCATAGATATGTATCTTTCTAGTAGGTATTACATAAATGGTGTATTTATTTAAAAATAGACAAAGAGAAGATTGAATCAATCTTTGATAATGAGAGAAAGAAAAAAAAACTAAAATATGAGCAAAGTAGTTTAGACTTTTATGCATATCTTTCTCTCAACTGTTATGTAAATTCCATATTTATCAAAAATAGGAATTCTCTCTCTCTCTCTCTCTCTCTCTCTCTCTCTCTCTCTCTCTCTCTCTCTCTCTCTCTCTCTCTCTCTCTCTCTCTCTCTCTCTCTCTCTCTCACACACACACACACACACACACACAAATAAATAAATGGACACAGAGTATAAAAGCAAAAAGAAAAAATAATAACATGTGAACATTATATTTATGTATTAATTTTCCTAGTTTGCTAAATTTGCACCTCACTCTACAATTATATGAGCTTACAAACTTTGCCACTGATGATCTTCATGGATTTAAATTAGAAGAACTTTAAACTATGATATTAGTATGATAAGAAAAATTTATCATTCTTACTAATGTTATAGAAATATTTAACTTGCACAAATTGAATTATTTGAACCTATCTTAGAGACACACTCCCAAATGTATAAGGGATCTCATCAGCTCTATTGCTCGTATTCAACTAAACCAAACTCAATCTTTTGCCTTTATTGATTTGCACTATCATACTAAGGCTAGAACTTTAGTGTCCAATTTATGAATGCCTTTAAATCTCTCCTTTTTTTTATTTATAATAATTTCATATCTCAAAACGTATGATGATCTGGAAAAGACAATCGGTATTTCTTCCTCGTAACAGTCTCCACAAGATAAGTACCTTTCATATCTCAAAAGTATGATGACCAAAATAAAACAATTAGAATTTCTCTCTTGATTTCTCATACCTTCATATATCAAAAGTATGATGACTTGGAAAACAAAATTAAGACTCATATCACCTTAGAAACAACATCAATGATCAAGAATCTAAAGCTTCAATAAGAAATAAATAACAAGAGCATACCATGTGGGCGTAAACTCATATAAATAATAGGAACTTCACAAGGCCAGTAACTCTAGAACTAGTGTTAGAAAGAGATACTCTTATGTCGTATCTTTCTTAACTTGACCTCTAAAACCATACAACTTCATAATTGAAAGAACTTTTGAAGAGTGATGTCAAAAGAGAGGGGGAGAGAATAGAGTGATGCACAAAATTGGCAAATTCTTCAAGAGAGAGAATAGATAACAAAAAACAAAGAGTAGAGATGTTTTTTTAAAGAGAAAAAGTGATTTGATACAAAAATGACTTAGGGAATGTGCCCTATATGAATTAAGTTAGCTGCCTCATAAATAAATAAAAAACTGTTACTCTTATAATGGTTAAAATACTAAGTACATAAAACCATTACAAATATAAAGGTTAATGTAATAAGTCCAAAACCATTACAAAAGAAATGGTTAATGCAATAAAACAAAATTTGTTACATTGAAAAAAAATTCATTGTAACTTCCACAAATAATGATAAATGAGTTAAATAGGAATCTCATAAAATTTCAAAATGCCCTTTAATTTAAAACATATTCTAATGGTCCCATGATTGTTTTAGGTTAGAACAACTAAAAGAGCATTCCTCGACTTATTTCAAATTAAAACAAGTTAAAAAAGGTTAGCATTCTTTAATATGAGTAAATAAAAAAAAGTGCTTATGGACTTGAACTTTCTCTTAGTGTATACAGCTCAATAAATATCAAGGAATATAGTGAACAAAGTCTTGAACTACTTCCCTTTATGATGAGCTAAAATTGTAGCACACAATTCACTTTATGGAGACAGATGTACTTTAAGCTTTGTGCTTTATACTAGAACATGCACATAACTCCTAATTTTTCGAGTGCAATAAGGACCAACCATTAATCACATGGGAAGTTGCCTCACTTCCAAACTTAAAATAGCTGAATATATAAGTAGTGGCCCTATATACACTACAATTCAAAACATCTATAGATTCATTAAGATAGAAAAACATCAGCCTAACTATGTACAAGATATACTAAATATATCATAGGAATGGATGAAGAAAATAAATTCATCAAATTATAATACTTCTCGCAATTGGAAAATAGCTTCTTGTTTTCTCCTTTGAGCTTGGTGAGTGACATTGGGCAAGGTTGCTACTATTTTCAATTTGTTTGGGTTGTTAACCACATTCCCCTTAATGTTTAGTGATATGCTCTTGTCCTAGCGCCATGGAGAAAGGGCAGAGTTTTTAGTGCTTTGACTTCACAATGCACTATTTTAGGTCAAATATCTCATTTATTAAAATTTTCTCTACTACGCTTTAGAATGATTGTCCAAAATCTCATTACAATTCACATTATACACTTGTATCTCAACATGTTATTATCACAATCAAAATAGATAACTATGGCTTTCATTAGCTTCAACCTAATTACTATGTCTACCAATAAGGTTTCTTAGCCACTTTACACCTTGTCAGTCACTATTCCTCTCGGTAAAAGCCAAAGCTATACCTTAATCCTATATTAAAAAAAAATGTATAACACATGTTCATTTCTTAGATTGCCACGAAATAGCTTTAGCCCTAGTCAGGTAAAACTATTTAGTTACTCAACATGATTGTGTAAATTTATGCTTTGATTAAATTTTGCTCATTTGCATCTAAGTCCCAAGTTGCATTACCGTAGTCCATAACTACAGTGGAATATCACTCATTACACAATTAGTGGTGTAAAGTTTTCATAAAACACTACATTAGTCTCATAAAGCTTTCTAGGATTCATCTCTTCAATTGTTTTATACTTAGCTGAAATTCCACATTTGTGTGTTGATGAGGAGTTTTTGAGTTTCAGAATCTATACACCTTGCTTGTTACAAAATAACTAATGAAAGCACAATTGGTTCCCTAATATCTGACTTTAGACTCTTTAGGTTCATGAAACATAACATATGCTAAGCACCCACACCTTCTAATGAATAAAGTTGGGTTTTCTCTTTCTATAATTTATATTGAGTAATCTCAAGTTGTTAGAATGTTACATGGAGAGAACAATGCTTCTCCTAATAGTTTTGATATAACCCTAAACTAGTGAGCATGAAATGATCATTTTAACTAATGTTTGGTTCTTTCATGGAACATCAATTTGCTAAGAAGTATAATAACCACTTAAATATCTAGAATACCATTTACTTCACAATATGGAAGTATACACACCTCTTCGATTAGACCTTAGCATTTTAGTATTTGCATTTTCTCAACTTTTGCTTGATAAGCTTTCAAGTGATCTAAACCTTCATTCATATGTGAGTCACATTTATTTCATGTAGCTTTTCCATATTGAGTTTACGTACTTACCATCTTATAGATATCACTGTCTAAACTCATAAAATACTAATTTTATCTCATACTTAACTAACATAAGTCTCGATACAAGATTCTCATCTAAATCTGGTGCATGCAACATGTTTTCGATGTCACAATATTACCATAAGTAAGTCTTTGGGTTGATATCACATATTCCCCAGGAACACTTCAAACAACCCCCATTGTTTATGATAATAGTGTTTTTAAAGTCGTTTACTGAAATTTAACTTTAAAAATCATTTTTGCTATATAAAAAGATCAAAGTTGTCTCATTTTTTCCTACACCTATCAATGTTCTTCATCTTGTAGGGGGGATGACAGTCTCCTCCTCTGCTTTCTATTCCCATGTTGCCATCCATTTTGGAGATTTTGAATGTTGTCATCTCATGACTTTTCTTGTTAGTAACTTTATGTTTGCATATTGTAAATGAAGTGGGTTTTGTCATTGTAGATTATGGGGTTAAGATCTTGGTCAGATCATCATGATTCTAGCTAAAATCATAGGATTTCCTTGCAAACAACAACTACTTCTCAATTTAACCCTCAATATTAGAGAGAAGAGAGAACCTCAGGAAGTTCTCCCCCAACATTAGGGTTTAATGATCAGAAATATATATGTTTTCATCATATTAATGAGGATGTCAATCTTCAAAGCTCTATCATCCATCTCCGTTAAAGTGAGAGTGCCTTGAGCTGAATATCACGAGGGCAGATCTTGATGAAATAGTTCTAGATTAGATTTTTTATCATGTACTACGTTGTATTAATAGGATGTAATAATATGTAATATTTGATATATAATAAAAGGATGATAAATGAGGATTTATTCAAAAAATACTTGAATTTTCTTATTCTTTTGTTTGCCTATGAGTGAATCAATGTTGACTATAATAAAAAAATAGTTTCATCATGTAAGAGATTATAAAGTGAAATAAAATATATTTGAAGTGAAAAATATAGAAATAATTTAAATTCTAAAAATTGACTTTAATATTAGTTTTTAAAGTCATTTGAAAAAAATAACTTTAAAATTAATGATTTTTAGAGTCGTTTAAAAAAAAAAATGACTTCAAAAACAGTGAATTTTAAGTCATTTTTTTTAAAATGACTTCAAAAGTCCAAAGTATATATAGGATCAAATTATGTTCATTCTACCATTTGCTTCTCAATCTCTGTCATCTATAGTTGTGCCCTTTGTAGTCTCTCCACCGATTGACCGTGCTATGCCCCGTCAAAAAACTTCACACCAGTGTAAGGTACATCCTCTTCTCCTTGCCTCTTTCCCTCTACCCTTCTGGCGTCAATAGACCTCCGTGTGGCAACCATCAAAGCCCCTACCTCCTCCCTGTGATGACGACTATACAATGATGACTAAAACAACAATCCACCCCCCACCCCACCCCACCCCTTCCCTTCCTCTTCCCCCTCCCATTACCTCCTCCCTATAATGATGACTAAAACAACAACAAACACCCCCCGCCCCTCCCAACCACCTCTTCCCTACACCGATGATTACTCCCCCACTCCTCACCGCATCAACAACCAAAACCCCACCTTGCTCCTTATGATGATGACTGAACCCCCTAACTCCTCCCCGTGTCGACAACTAAAACCCTGACCCCCTACTTCTTGCACCAATGATCAAAACCCCCACCCTCTACCTCCTCCCTACAGTGATGATCGAAACCCCCGACTCCCTATGCCAATCCCCCTACTACGACGATCGAATTACATGCGAATGTTTGTCTTTACGTTCATAATGTCACTCTCTTATTACTATTTCTCTACTATTCGTGCAAGTTTTTGTTTTGTTTTAATAGTGATGTTTGTTTGAATTGTTTTTATGTATTTTTGTTATGTTGTAACAAGTGAGAGTTTGTTATAAATGTATGCCTGAAAAATAATTAGTTGACATTTATCATATGGTGGTTTCAAAAATAATGATCGGCACTATATCAATTAGTAGTGTACAAATTTTGCAAAGATTTATTGAAACCTCAGGTGCAGATAACATTAAGTGACTTAAAGCTAGTTTGGCTGGCTAGCTAAACCTCTATAACCCTTACTGTTTATTGTTGTATATGTGCCATTAGTTGTTTTCCAAAAATAAAGTATCATTATCTTTTAATGTAAAAAATTTGAAAAACTTATTTATGCCCTATTCACCCCTCTTAGGACCTCATTAAAGTCTAAACTTATACCATAGAATAAATAGATATTTGGCAATGTCAATTTAAAAGTGTGAAACTCACAAAATGATTGACTAAAATTCAAACCCAATGTCAAGCTTGATAACAATGAAGATGTTATGAAGAAACTCCAAAAAACTTTGATTCCAACAAGTGTTATGCATGCAAAGAAGTAGGCTCACTCCACATAAGACTTTTAAAGTAGGCATGAAGAAGTTGTTATATTGGGCACCGATTTTGTAAATATTTTACAAGTCAGTT